>JAJJXE010000012.1:0-1283241 GCA_022432365.1 Hypoxylon sp. FL1284
CCTAACCCTAACCCTAACCCTAACCCTAACCCTAACCCTAACCCTAACCCTAACCCTAACCCTAACCCTAACCCTAACCCTAACCCTAACCCTAACCCTAACCCTAACCCTAACCCTAACCCTAACCCTAACCCTAACCCTAACCCTAACCCTAACCCTAACCCTAACCCTAACCCTAACCCTAACCCTAACCCTAACCCTAACCCTAACCCTAACCCTAACCCTAACCCTAACCCTAACCCTAACCCTAACCCTAACCCTAACCCTAACCCTAACCCTAACCCTAACCCTAACCCTAACCATTCATCGGGAAATTCCAGGTCATCTAAATCTAAGCCGCCCAGCACAAACTGCCATAGACTCGGTTTTCTCAACGGCGTAGCATCTTACTCTAATCACCATAGCACTGGTCCGTCTAGTCAAACTAGTTATTCACTTAAATTATATACCCCCTGATCAAGACAAATGGCCTGCTATCGTGCTGTTAAATCTGCGAATCCGTCATACAGTTAGGAGTAGTGCATTAGCGCTGCTCGGCTTGATCGTCGTGGCCCTTGACCGTCTCTTCTCGAAAGCAATCGCGCGATACAGCTGCTCGTGCTCGGATTATCTAGGTACGGTCTATAAGATATATAGAGCATATCTGTACCTGTTTAATGATACCTCCAAGGCTCTGGAGCCCATATTCGAGATGCTTGCCAATTCCACTAACGCTCCCCACCCCCCTGGCAGCGATGCTCCGGACAGACCTCTATCGTTCATGCTGGACTTCTTGAGCAACACCTTTCATTCCTCAAAGGCGATTCGCATAAGAATGGGATATGTTTGCGCAACATATGCGGGATGATCAGTCGTTAGTGATGTGGATGGCTCAGACAGACGGTCAAAGGCAAGAGTAAGGTCGCCCGCTATCGGATGAGGAGATTGTCTCTTCCAAGGCGCGCCCAATGTTTAGTAAAGGCGCCTCAGACTTGTCGACCAGCGATCGCATAGTTTCTGGGGGTAGAGGCATGCAGGGACATTCGGTCTGGTTGCTATATCAGGAGTGGCCAGCGTTTCCAAGTATCCAAGGCAACATTGGTATTTTTTACTAGTTCTCCTAGGTTCACCGTATGCTAGTCCATCATATCTCCTCCTAATCACACGTCTCTTCTACCGTGGGTTGAAGTACGATGCATGGTTGCTCCTCTTCTGAGAAGAGACAACCTATTTCTTGCTCTTAGTAAACTACACAAGACGTGTATGCTGTCGTAAACTTGTAAATCAATGTCCGACGCGACGTTCATTTCGGACGCATCTGTGTTGCCCGCCATCTTTCGGCCCCTCGGCTGTATGCCGATATGCGAGATTCGCTTCACCAACGCGCCTTGCGGCTTTCCGCGTAAAGGAATCGTACGGCCAATGCAGCCGAACATTGGGCCGAACATCTTGTTGACGGCTCTGAATCTGTTGCCTAATTGCCAAATGCACCCCTATAGGATTTCGTCGACTGTAACTCTGATGCTGCACATGCTTAGTTGGCTGGGTAAAGCAGCATATTATTTGATTTGTTACCGGCGTTGCTTTGAGAGCCAAGTCCTCCACCTACTTTTGGTCTTGCTTGTCTTACTCATACAGAACTTTTGAATTCCCAGCCAGCTTACTACGATCGATTCTCTACAGGAAGGCTTAATTCAATGAAGTCGGGGGAGATAGAGAATTATGTACCTACGGTGATTTGCCACCCTTGATATAAAATCGTCGTTGATTCCAAGCTCTAGTTTGCTTGACGGTCGGGTCTCGTACCAATCAAGCTTGCACCAAATAGTTATCATGAAAGTATCTGTTGTTTCGAGACTGGTCGTTCTCTTGGCGGCGTCCGCCAGCGCGGAGATCAAGAAGCGTCAGGGAGGCTACGCTGATCTCTGTAGCGAAGTGCGATTAGACGACGCAACGATGAATCCTCAGTACCTTACCGGAGACTGCGGTGTTGGCGACGTTATCGGTTCTGTCTACAAATCACGCCTCGATCTGAACCTGTGAGCCTTGCCTTTGCTCCAATTACAAACGCTGGGCAGCTGATGCAGACGATTCTAGTTGCTACTCCCCAAACGAGGACGGTGTCATAGTCCCAACTAACAAGGGCATCAGGTTGAACACTTCGCAAAGCTACGCGCCTTGCACAGATTGCTTCATCGGCAATGGCTACGAACTTCCCAAGACCTACTATGCGTGCGACTGCGTCGGTCCCAACGGCGGCGTTTACAAGCACAGTGGCGTTGATCTAAGTTAGCCGTCCGCAAGCAGTTTCATTTACTTGATCAATGGCTGACACTTTCAAAATAGACGACCTTATAGAGAATGAAGGGGGTTTTCTCAAGTGTTTCGACAACATTGCGGAGCGTCGACCTTTTTGAGTAAGGGGTGGTGTTGATGCCGTTTAGACTATGCCGTTCTGTTTATCCTTGGACATCAATGTCACTTGTGACAGGGCTTAGTGGTCGTGATGGTATTAGGCTCGCTTAGGATGACATGTTCAATTTACAGAATTCAATCCTACGCCTCAACGTTGGTATCTTGAGTCACCTTCGAGACTAGTTGATCTTTACGTCCGGTCCAGCGAGTATTGGTAAGATAGAGACATGTGAGGATTCATAGCTATCTAGGTACATATCGCATTCTGGCGTGAGTGTGACGTTGTACATATCAGTGATGTTGGGGCTTTGGAAACCTGAGAGATCGTAGCTCGTCAAGTCGCCTTTGGTAGCGTTGATAACTTCAGTAACGCTAAGGATATTGGTGACTTGACTTTAGGCAGAAGCTGAGCGAGTCGAACATGAGGAGTGTGCAGTTAGGTATCATGAAATTAGGGGCTGTCGGTTATAGAGCATAGTCAGAGGTCCGGCCGGTCATGATGTCTACCTGTAGCTGGCCAACAAAACTGTGAGGCCATCGTCCTAACCGTCAAAAGCTGTCAACTGACTGATACCGAAGCAATAGCATCGCCACTTGGGGCAAATTGGGTTGGATAGTCGATGAGCTGCTGCGTGATGGGCTTGCTGTGTGTGCGCGGGACTTATGCCGCCATTGGAATCGCAAAACATGTCTTGCTGCAAGCCGGTAGAGGGCAATTAGATACGTGCCAAGACGGGTAAAGCAGTCGCTAGAGTTCCGGAGTGATATATGTCCAGGTGCAAGCCAACATGAGCATCTTAAGTACCGGAAACCTGCCTTGCCTAGGACGTCAGTATTTATAGACTACCAGAGACAACTTCGCCGTGGACGAGCAGATAATCACTGTGCGTAAATGCGATAAGACTGCATATAACACCATCGGGATCAATGATGGGGCGATCCAAGACATGGACTGAGTGATGGAATGCCGATGGGCCCCAAAGACTGACACGGCGTATTGTCACGAGCACCGCCCTGCGCTGATTATACCATAAAATGCATCCGAAGCTCTGGCAAACCTTGAGGCCACCATGCTGTCTTTATAGGCGCATAGGTGCCTACCTAGTACGTAGGCACGTCTGAAGGGTGGCCGCGGGCAAATTTTGTTCCTTATCGCATAGCACATGGGGTCCAACTCAGTCAACGGCAATAGGCAGGTCAATAACTGCTGGCTATGTGGAAAAGTCGGTCGAGTGATCCAGTGGGCGCCAAGGACGTGGATGTGATCATTCTCATCGACGCTCGTAAGTTGACTCGCCGGCGGACTCAGTGAAAGCAAGCTGGCACAGGTTCCACCTCGTTAGAGTCATACTGACACATCGTGCTCAACATAGGATATCTTTTCCTTCTACCTTTGCTCCAAGTTTAGCGGCTATCTGTTTCGTGGCTGTTCCGTTGACAATGTTAATACCAAGAGTGCCCGATGAACCGATGCACGAACAGCGTCATTGAGCTGGGCGGGATGTCCTCTCGTGATTGCGAAGACCTGGATAACTTCTTGATGCTGGAGAAGGCAGCCGCTGTGATAAGCAAAAATAAAGGTGAAACATCTAAATCCTGGTGTAGATAGATGTCCTAGGTAGGCAGGTAAGTAAAGGCGGGTGTGGCAGGCTGCTTGGTTACAGACTTGTCTATCCAAAGACGGTCGAGGTAGAGGTAGACACGATATTCTACCTTGAATGCTCGGTGATGGCCGCATTATAAAGGCTATTCCTCATAGACTGCGTTAGCAACTTCTCTCGCAGTCTACGACGCTGGTTTCCTTCCTATTTACGGCCCAGTGCCTGATGAATGTGATTAGCTGTTGGGGTTTAGCCATTGCACGGGCTGATACTGACGGTGGCAAATGCGCTTCTTCCTCGAATACTCCTCCCGAAAAAGACGAGCACCCAAGGTACGATAGTAAGGGCCGTAGCAATACCCCCTAGCAGCCCACCCATCGCGTCTTCTCCCAAATTGCGGATGAGCGGTCCAGTAACGAGAGGGAACGCCCCGCCGAGCACGTTGCGGCAGAAAGACTGTGCTGCCAGGGCCGAAGAGGCGTACGTCTGATAGCTATCCGCGAGGTAGTTAAAGGTGGCCAAGTATATATAGAAAATACCCATGGTGGCGAGAAATATTGCAAAGCTGGGCACCATCCAGTGGACAGATGGCTGAGCCGCAAAGCCGAAGAGGTAGAGACCTGCCGGCAGCAGCACCGACGTGAAGCAGGTAAAGTACAGGCGGGACTCGGGCGATTCGGCCGGGAATCTCCTGCGCACGAAAGCCCAGAACCCATCTTTCTCGACAACTCCCTCACCATCATTCTCGGGTTCGGCCTCAGAACTGCCAGGGTCCGCTCGCCAACTGGGATGCCTGAGCACCGACTCCTGGTATATGCCGATGACGGTCGCGATTATGGAACCTAGTATCATGGCAATGAAGACATAGCCAGACTGCTCCGCGTCAAACCCGTACTGTCGCTGAAATACCAGCGGTATGGATTCAAAGGTCAAGTAGAGGATTGCCCAAGCGAAAGAGACCCATAGGGAGAAGAAGAAGACTATTGGCTCAGTGAAGAGGAACACGAACGGCCTAAAGAGAGACACGGTTATCATGGTAGCGATGGAAGCTCGCTGCTCGTCCTCCCTGACAATCCACCTGACTCTCCGTAGCCGCATGCTTCCACTGATCCCTGAATCTCTTTCCGACCAAGGAGTACATCGGGCTTTGGCCATTGCCCCAGCGATCGCATTGTTGGCAGTCGGAACAGGGTCGATTGCGAGGACCACATTACCGTTCGTCTCGGAAACCCAAATCCCGAATAAGCCTCTCTCCTCTAACCGCTCGTACCACACATTAAGAGCTTTTGCCTTCCTCGACAGTACCACGCAGCCGCGGCTCTCCTTGAAAAAGGCCATGACGACAACCATCAGGACGAAATTCGCGATGACTGTAGGTATGTAAGCATCCGTGATGAGAAAAATCAAGGTGATGGGGCTGCCGCAGAGACTCACCCTGGTGCCAGAATACCCATTTCCACTTCTCGCCCTCGCTTCCCCAGCTTTCAACCATGACCGCGGCGACAAGAGGGCCCAGACCGGTGCCGATCAAGACAGAGCCACTAAACAAAGCCATAGGCGTGTTTCTCTCGTCCTTTCCGTACATATCAGCGATAACGCCGCCCACCATCGTGCTAAACACGCTCCCGCCGACGCCTTTGAGGAATCGAGCGACCAGCATGCCGGCAAGATTCGTGACCACACCGCACACGGCTTGGAAGACGGTGAAGACGATGCCGGCGACAGCAAAGATGGGATAGCGGCCATTGATCTCGGAGAAGGGGGCGAGGACCATAGGCGCAACCGCAAAGCCCACGCAGAAGGTCGTCACACCGGCCAAGGCACCCTCCCGCGACGCTCTGAGGTCTGCGGCAATAACGTCTGCGGCCTCGGAGTAAGCGCCGGCAGAATATGCGGTGGAGGCCGTAGCGATGCAGGAAATAGCCACCATGATATCTTTACGTGCCTTCGGCCAGGTCAGCGGATCTGCGTAGCGAGAGAGGTCCGGACGTGGAAGATCCGGGCCCTCCAGCCGCGAATCCCGGAGCTCCGGGCAATCGACCGGCGTTTCAAACGTCAAGTAGAGGTGGGCTATCGGAGCGTTAGCGTCCAGTTCCTGCACTTCGTCCGTCATTTCTTCCTTGGCATTGGTTTCCGGCATCTCAGCTTCTGATGCTGAAAAGTCGACATTAGGAGTCGAAGAGTGAGCTGCCAAGGTACAGGTTTTCGCCGGCAGGGTCTTCTCAGATGCATCGCTATCGAGAGCTGGGTGTTCCCCTCGCCTCTTGTTTACGTCGGGAAGAGCCTCGTTGGCGACGTGGATCGGTTTCATAGCTCCACGAGTCAGGATCAATATGGTAATTACACTATAGGTAGGTATGTGACCGATAGATGTTGCTATTATAAGGGTTCGAGGCGGTCTGTGACAGGAAAAGAACGATGCAACGGCGTATGGACTTGACTATCTATACCGTTTTAGTCATTGACCGGGTACCTGTAGCGCAGCCAAACGGAGCGGCAGCACCCTGACGAAGCCTAGCGGAAGCAGAGGAGCAGAGATTACCGTAAGCCCGTCTCCGAGCCCGCAGGTTCGGACAACGATTGGTGATCAATTCGAGCCTTTTCCTATTCGAAGGACCACATACCTAGCAGCCTTGGAAGATAGAGTGATAACCTTGGGCCGGGTAGCAGTACGGCATTCTTAGCTCAGATATTTCCGGCTATTTCCGTGAACACCTTATCGTCAGATGAAATACAAAAATAAATAATAATAAAGGAAAAAAAGGAAAAAAACCCACTCCCCGATGATCGGATTAGAGTAAACATACATGAAGTCTGTGGAACGATAGGCAATATTCACGACTCAAATAAGCCGTCAGCTCCCCAGCCCATTGACAACCTACCGTGCCGTCCCAAACACATTCCAAATGCGACCGACTCAAGTTTCAGGATGAGCCTCGTTTTTTTCATTAAAACTGCCTTTTGTTTCCCTAGTACCCATTTTCTTCCCTAAGAATTGAATCGTACATCGTCCTGAGGCGGCCACTCTCAACAAAACGTACGCATGCCAGCTTGATCGAACAGTCTCATCGGTCTCGCATTAATATCAATCATCTACCTACCTTGGGTGCCTGACGTCTGCCAAAACAATAATGCACATGAGCCAGTTTCAGATTAGCAATATGACTTGCCAGCTTCCAGGATGAAAGCAGCAGGCAATACCGTTACCGCAGACCAAGTCTGCTGTCCGCAACCGTCCATTGGGACAAGGAAGCTTACTTGAACGACAGTTCGGACATTCGGGGAGACAAAGAAGGCAGCTCACCCGAGTTCGCTTTGATTCGATATCTAGCTGCGCACCCTGAGGAATGCAGAATGCGAACCCAGTTTAGGTTTAGGCATTGATCGTGCTGCTGCGGAGGTATATGTAGTCAAAAGGTGGCCGGATCTACAAGTCTCTACCACCTTGGTTGATGTTATTTTGATAGGCCTCTCTTGAGCATCGGGTCACTTTCATCATTTAACAGTTTGGTTCTCCGTCGAGGGTTCCAGGTCATCTTAAATTTACCGTCTCCTAGCAACCATAAACCTCGCAGCAACTCACAGCTCAGAAACATGGCGGACAACACGGTGAACCCGTTTCTAGAGATACCAGTCGCCAGGCCAGAGGAGTACGTGGTGCGCGTGGGCGACGGGTGGACGCTCGGCGATGGGACGTTCGACCGAGTACAGGATCACATGAAGACGAAGAGCGATGTCCCACGCCCGCCTCATTTCGAGCTCGCCTTCCGATCCATGGCAGCCCTCACCAGTCTCCAGATCTCCAGAGACGCTCCCATAACGATGACGGCCATGGACGTCACGACGAGCCAGCTTTGGAACTACCTACCGCCCGAGGTCAAGGATATCGCCTTCGTCGCTCCGCCTTGCGGACCTGAGCTTTGGGGGTCCGACGATCGGCAGAACGCCGAGATGTACGAGAGGATGAAGAACGAGCCAAAGGCGCTTGATGAGCGAGGCGAGTATAGATTCTACGCAGAGCTCAAGGAGAAACCCTGGGTCATCTGGCCGATATGGGTCGAGGACGAATGGGGCAAAGACTTCTTGGTCGTGGCCTGGCATGCGCACGCGACTCCCAAGTCTCCGCGTACGTACGATCGCATCGGGTCATATATCCTGTACGACTCGAGGCGAAATCCCCAGCCGGACGGTGACGGAAAGCATTCGCAAATACAGCCGCGTCTTGATAGAATAAACGGGCGTCTCGCCACGTTTCTCCAGAGAGGCGGCCTCAGCATTGCCGGGACTACAGCCTGGTACGGTCACTGTAGCCCTATGGGACTGAAGGAAAACTCGTCGGGCGAACGCTGCTTCGCCGCAGTCAAGGACCTGCTCAACTATCTCACTCTGAACGTGCTCGAGCATAATACGCTGCAGGAGAAGCACGAGTGGCCGAACCTCTCCAAATGGGTCTTCCCATACGTGTGCCGCATAGAGATGACAGGCATTGCGGCATGGACGCTCATGGCGTCGCACGGATTTGAGGCCAGGATTGCATTAGAGTGCCTCGAGCCCCATCTAGGCTTCGAAGTCGTAGTGGACGGCACCAAGCGTATGCTCAAGCCCAATGGCTTGAGTGGCCCGTTAAGGGGCTCTCCTATAACGGACCGAGACTACCGTCTAGATCCTGCAGCAGTCGCACGGCCTCTCCAAGAGTAGTCTTGAGGGCAACCGAGGCTGTCGTGATGGAATCTCGGGGACAGAACGGGAACCACGTCGTATGCTGATGAAGACTTGAGCGACGGCGCGCAGAGACGATGGAATAGGAATTAGACCATTGATAGATGAATCATCTCCATAACCTAATCAGACTGCACCCCACGCATCGAACCATGTAGCGACGTCGTGTACTTGCTAGCAGGGGATATAAGCCAGCTTGGTCTGAATATTTGAGGTGATCGTGCAATTCAATCCCAAATAGCATGGGATCAACGGCTAAATAGATGCCGCATGCGGATAAACCGTAAACGCCCCGCAGCTTCGAATCCCTTGGATAGTATCTTTTCATAGATGCATACCTTTCGTCGATGCACGTAAACGCAAATAGCTAAGCCATGCCCCGCGTCAAGTCTTTGCCCCTCTAAAAAATGACGATTTTCTACCTGTCAGTTCGCCTTAGCTACCTCAGCTGGTTCACTCCCTCATAGTCCAGACGCCTGATTTCACTCTCCCCGTTCACTCTCCTCGTTATCATCAAAGCAGCCATCCTCGTACCAACATACCGTTTCACTCGCCATGGAAGAAATTATGAAGATGTCGGGTCCCGTCCCGAACAACTTTGACGCGGAGAACGCCGACAACTTGGAAGACGTGAGGCTACCCTTGACGACTTTGTTCCAGCCTTGCCTTGCTTGACTCTGGGTCTTCGCAGTCCCCAACATAGGCTGACGAGCAACAGATTGAGAAGCAGTTCGCCGTAAAAGCAGTACGACACTTAGAGACATACTGGGCCATCCTCGAGAAGGTCAAGGGCTCGTCACTGCGGCTGACCAAGATGGATGACGACATTTACGAGCACCTCAAAGCTGACTTCCCCGATTTCGATCCGGCCGCTACCATTGACGAGAACAAGCTGAAGAGCAAGACCGGCAAGGAACGGTGGCGCAAGTTCATGATGGCTTACGAGAAGAAGGTGGACGACTACAACTTCGGCACCATGCTACGAACCAGTCCCAAGGTAGAATACGAAAAAGACACGACTATTTTTGGTACGTCCCCCTTCTCCTCCGCGAGCTCTACCGACGACTTGCTAACCGATCGCCCCGTGTATCAGTTCCTAGAATGCAGTTCTACGCCGTCGAGATCGCGAGGAACAAGGCCGGCCTCAATGATTGGATATACGAGAAAGCCAACGGTACAAGCAAGCCTTGATGAATTACATATATCTCGCCTTCGCAATACGATTGTCGAGCACCTACAGCCCCCGCAGTCGTCCATGTTTGTACCCGTATTGAGCTCCAGGCGTGACGCAACCCGAAGCACAGTCCGCCATAGTCCAGAGGGCCGTAGCAACTTGTTGCGCGGCAACGTTTCCAGTTGCTCGTGGCAAGTCTCGGGATGCTAGGCGATGCTAGGCGTTGCACTCGCCTTGTAGGGTTCAAGATCTCGCGGGGTTGTTTCTTGCTTGCTGTCCCCAAAAACACCCATAGCAACGCGTTGGTAGGAGCCTCAATGAACGAATCCGCCCGAGTTCCTAGATATCTCGTAAGCGGCTCAACATCTTCCAGATACAGATACAGATACTTTTGCTCTACGTGAACTACCAAAGAGTCTCGATAGTGATTCTTGATCAGCCAGCCCTCCTCGTTGGATTCAGAGCTGTATCTGGCATCTTTCTATTTCTCTTCTTTCTTTTTCTATTCTACCAAGGTAGCCTGGGGTAGCCTATAATCAGTTGTTGTTGCCAGCAGCGACAAAGCAACCCTTTGGACAAAGGTCCTTTCCACTTTTGAGGGCAGCGCGTACTAAAAGGACGAAAACATACTCATATGCGCGGCACCAAATCCTCTAGTAGAAGCTATCGACCGTAGCAAGCGGAATAGCGACTCCAGACCGAATGGTCAATCATAGCAACGAAGCAAGACACCCTACACCGCGATGCTCTCGTCACGATGGATCGTCAAAACTCAACATCTAGCGATCCTGAACATCGTGAGGACGAAAGCCACCCCTCTTCTCGACCGCCGCGGAGAGATTCAAGACGGGGGCAGCAGCCTTCCCTCAGACACCTCTTTATATTCACGACTCGGCAGCACTACGGCTGGCTCGCTACGGGTGTGGTAATGTCTTTGTTCTTGGGAGCCCTTCGAACATCCCTATCCATTCTAATTGGGAAGATCTTCGCCGTCGTTGCCGACTTTGGATCGGGTCGACTGAGTGGTCCGGATGCCCTTGCTCAAGTCTCCTTCTGGTGTATCGTTTTGGTCACGGCTGGCGGTGCGGGATGGTTTGTTCATTTCAGCTTTACAGTCGCCTGGTCCATATTCAGCGAGCTCCAGGTGAGACGTGTCCGCGAGGTGACATTCCGCGCTCTGCTGAAAAAGAATATGGCCTGGTTCGACCATCAGGAGAACGGTGTTGCCAGCTTGCTAGTAACGATGCAGACGTACGCTTCCCTTCCCCGTCCATCCGTATATGATGCTCCTCTTTCTTGTACCTTTGAGTAACCAGAGCTGCACATCTGACACGCACTAGGCAGAGCCGAGATCTTCAGTCTGGGTCTTCGGCGGCGTTGGGTTTCTTGGTAGCCGAAGCTGCTACATCCCTCGGGAATCTCATCGTGGCCTTCCGCGGCTCGTGGAAGCTTACTCTGGTTCTCCTTGCTACCGTGCCCTTCTCTGTCGGCGTCCTCTCCGTACTGAACTATCGATATAAATTGGCTATCCAGGCGCAGAATGATGAGCTCGCCCGAGCGTCTAAATACGCGATATCGGCCGTCGCCGCCGTTGACCTCGTCAAGATATTCAATGCCATCGACCACGAGACTTGGCAGTACCTCGGCGCCGTTCGACGATGCGCAGACAAGTACATGGTTCAGGCCTCGGTGGCCGCGTGCCAGCAGGCATATGTGAGGCTGTGGGTCGAGGGCATGTTTGTGATCGGCTTCTACTACGGCGCCGTGCTTGTTAATGAGGGCGCAAGCCCCGGAAATATCGTGACCACCTTCTACGCAGCCCTGGCCGCTTTACAAGCTTTCCAGGCTTTCGTGCCTTTTTACATGACCTTGACCAAGGGTATGGCTGCCGGTCAAGCCTTGCACTCTATTGCCGATGATGTTGAAGACGGCCGTAGGGTTCGCCGTATGATGGGCAGTCATCGTCCTACGGAGTGCCTGGGCAGGATTGAGATTAACGAAGTGGGTTTATAGATGTCCAAAACAGCTCGTCTGGCCATCCTCTTTGCTTGTCTAGAACTAACTTTACTCAAGGTCAGCTTCGCGTACCCGTCCAACCCGTCCAGGATTGTGTTGGACAAGTCTTCTTTCGTCTTCTCGGCTGGCGAGCTCTACTTCATAGTCGGACGGAGTGGCTCTGGCAAGAGCACTCTAGGTAATCTGCTAACCAAATTATACGAGCCCCTAGGCGGTGATATTCTAGTCGATGGACACGCTCTCAGAATCCTCGACGAAGAGTGGGTACGAAGCAACATCACCTTAATCCAGCAAGCGAGCGTTCTCTTCGACGATACCTTCGCAGCGAACGTAGCAATGGGACAAGGGGACCCTACGCACGTTCCCAGGCAAGAGGTCGAAGCCGCGTGCGAAACAGCACTTCTGCAGTCTACTCTGGCGACCTTTCCAAAGGGCCTAGAAACATTGCTAGGAGCAGGCGGCGTCGATCTCAGCGGCGGCCAGAAGCAACGGCTAGCCCTCGCGAGAGCAAAGCTGCGCGACCCTCCGGTATTGATTCTTGACGAAGTTACCAGCGGGCTCGATCTCTTAAGCCGAAGCCTCGTCATGGACGCAATTAGAGAGTGGCGGCGCGGCAAGACAACCATCATCATTACACACGAAGTCGTGCAGATCGAGGGTGATGACTTCGTCTATGTCATGGATGATGCGCGCGTCGTGCAGAAAGGCCTCTGTAGATATCTGAGGCTACGAGAGGATGGCATGTTTGCCTCGCTGGTCGCCTCCTCAGCCGCGAACGATTGGGAGGATGAGTTGGGATACGAGGCTACTCCTGAAGCCGAGCGGAGTACCGTCGTTAATTTTTCCCGGCCGAGAAGTACCACATTGCAAGGCGCAGCACAAGTACCGAATTACTTTTGGCCTTTTCGAAGTAGGGAAGTTCATCAAGATCTACCGCGCCACAATTCGGAAGATCAACTCGAAGCTACGTCGTACTGGAGCCGTACGCCCGAGTCGATAACACAGAACATACTCCTACGAACTGTCGAGTCAATCGGTAGGCGACTCTCGACCCCGTGGAGATCTGAGAGTCGCTCGACATTTCCGGACGAGCTCGGTACGCCAGTCATCAGGAGTACGAGCTTGGATCGCATCCGAGAGATAGGAGATACAGTACGAAATAATAGAATGGGCAGCGGAAGTGGCTCTACCCGGGATAGGAGACAACCCGTCTCGAGCCTCAGGGGGGCAACCGGAAACAGTCTAAAATCACATAGTGAAGATGCCGGCGAGGAAGAAGAACAAGCAGAAGAAACGAAACCGTCAACAAGAGGAGCAGTAGGTGCTCCCCTGAGCAGTATCTACAAGACCGTCTGGCCCTGCCTAACGAACAAGGAAAGGGTCTTTCTGGTCGTAGGGCTCTTCGCGAACCTCGCAGTCGCTGGCTGTGTCCCCGCCTTCTCCGTTGTATTCGCAAACCTTTTGTCCGTACTGTACTCAGACGGGGACCGGATCGCAACCGGGCGGAAGTGGGCTCTGTACCTACTGCTCATTGCCTCTACCGAATCGACGGCGGCATTTGCGGGTCAGTATCTGATGCAGCGCGCCGGCCAGGCCTGGGTGGACGCCCTGCGAAAGCGAGCGCTTGGCAGGATCCTACGGCAGCCCAAGACGTGGTACGACGCGCCCGAGCACTCGGCAGGCCGCATCGGTGAATGTTTGGACCGCAGCGCAGAGGAGATGCGCAATCTTGTCGGGCGGTTCGCCCCGCTGCTGCTACTTCTCGTCGTTATGGTAACCAGCACGCTCGCCTGGGCGCTGGCCATCTCGTGGCGGCTCACCTTGGTCAGCCTAGCGAGCTTTCCTGTCATCGCCGTGTCTGTCAAGGCATTCTCCGTCGTGTCCCAGAAGTGGGATGTGCGATGCGACAGAGCGGTAGAAAAAACGAGCGCGGTTGCCGACGAGACCTTTATCAATGTGCGCGTCGTCAAGGCCTTGACTCTGGATAACTTCTTTTCTCAGAAGCACGACAGGCTCAACAGCGCAGCCTACGAGCTGGGGACCAAGAAAGCTACCTGGACAGGTACGCTCTTCGCCACCTGGCAGACCGCGCAGTGGTTCACGATGGCACTCATTTTCTGGTACGCAACCGTGCTCCTTTCAGGCAATAAGGGGCTCACGACACAGGCGATGCTGCAGGTAGTAAACTTGCTCGTCATCGGCCTCACCAGCGCCTCCAACGTCCTTAACGCTATACCGGGCATTTCCACCGCCCAAGTCACTGCTGCCCAACTGCTCTATTATGCGAACCTTTCTGTGGACTCCTCCCACGAGTCCAAGGGCACCGTCAAGACCCTCAACCCACTTCCTATCTGCATGGAAGGCTTTTCATTCACCTATCCCTCCCAGCGCAAGCCTATCCTTCGAGACCTCTCTCTCCGCTTCGATGCAGGAACTTCTACCGCTCTCGTCGGTGCTTCGGGTTGTGGCAAGAGCACACTCATTTCCAGCATCCTCGGGATTCACGCACCGGAGCCGTCGAGTAAGGGAGATGCGATGTCGTTTGCGTCGCTTCCGGCCTCCGAGATCAGCATCCAGAGTCTGCGGAGCTCCATCGGGTACGTTCCCCAGACACCCTTCCTCTTCCCCGACAGTCTGGCTGGGAATATTTCCTACGGACTGCCTGAGGACTCGTTTCTGCGCAGTCACAAGAATCTCGCGCGGGCTGCAAAGGAGGCGGGCATTGCCGACTTCGTTCAAAGCCTAAATGCCGGCTACAACACTACCGTCGGGGTTGGCGGGCAAGCTCTCAGCGGAGGGCAAGCACAGCGTGTCTGCATCGCCAGGGCCTTAGCACGGAGGCCCAAGATCCTGCTGCTCGATGAGCCCACGAGTGCGCTGGACGCCGAAAGCGCCGAGGCCGTAGGTCGCACCATATCTTCTCTAATGCGATCAGTCGACACCAGCTTCGCCGACGAGAACAGTTTCAGCATCTTTGGCCCCTCCCGTCGAAAGGAGCCAGCGGGCCTTTGCGTCATCGTGGCTACGCATAGCAAGGAGATGATGCGCGTGGTAGACCGTATTGTCGTGATCGACGAGGGTCGCGCGGTCGAGTCTGGGTCTTACGATGAACTGATGGCGATGGGTGGAAAGTTTACGGAGCTCATGAGTGGCGGTCGTTGGATGGATGGTGGCGGTGATGGGAGAGCACAAAAGCGACGGCGTGAGGGAGTAAGGAGAGAGAGGCACGTGCGTGGAACTGCGCACGGCCTCCCACTTCGTGGGACGAGCGGTCCCGAGGAAGACGGCACCGTTACGACGCCAAGATGGGCGGGCCGCAGAGACGTACACTGGACCGACAATCGAGGCCCGTCTACGGGCATCATGAGTCCCTTGGCAAGCCCATTCGGTGGGCCGTCGCGAAGAAAAGAACGCAGAGGAGACGGAGACACGTAGAGTGTTGACGAATAACTGTGAGCTAGGTATTGCAGAGCAGTACAGGCAAGACTAAGTCTACCATACCCTATTTACGTCTTCGGTACAAGCCGCACACAGAGACTTCGTAACGATGTTTTGATTTATTAATACTCTACTGTAGGAGTTCCGACTGATCGTAGTCCTGACAAACCCTCTAGGTGTCTGTTGTCCCTTAATGGGCATACTTGTAACTTGCCAGAGCAAAGCCTAGCGTACAAGAGCCATTCAACAGTCGTGGCAATACTTTTGATGGAAACCCTGCAAACCATAAACCCACGGACCCCGGTGATAGACAATGTTGTTGCTCAGCCATCACACACCTGTAGGCCAATAGCCGCATACGATTTGATCGAGCGGTCTGGTGCCGCCAATGGTGTCATGACTTGAGACATGTCAAGGAAGTTCCATACCGTCTTCCTTATAAGCTCCAAGGGGCATAACTTAGGTATTCTCGTGACAACGCCGCCGTCCCCGTACCTGAGATATTGAAATGCGCGTACTTATGATAGAATTGTGGCTGGTTTCCGATGTGGATGTTTTGGATCTCGTGCTCAATGATAGAGATCCGGCATGATTGTCACGGTGGTGTGTGGTGACAGGCCAGGCTTTCCGCGACACTATTTATAATGAATTGAAACTGTTTCCACGGGTCGGTCACGATATCCTCAGCATGGCCTGCTCCTGCTCGGCAGCGGCGTCCGCGTGGACGAACTGAAGCTCGACGCCGTCGACGCCCATGCCCTCGACCTCGGTCAGGGCCGAGGGCGACACCAGATCCGGGTTTGCGGCCACGACGCTGATCTGCGGGTGAGCGACGGGGACGTCGGCGGTCTCGGGCACGTGGTGCATGGTGACGTTGTCGGGGAGCAGCGGCACGCGCAGGTGGGCGAAGGGGTCCGACGAGGCGCCGTCGAGCGACGCCGAGCCCGGGAACACGATGCAGTCCAGGGTGGCGGCGTCCGCAGCGGCCGAGTCCTGCCACGCGCTCGTCGTGAAGGTCTGCATCAGACGCATTGTGCGCGGAGGCGGGTGTGGCCGGTTGGAGGTGCGGGTGTAGAGGTTACGGGAGTGCTAGGAAGAAATTGTTAGTTTATTGTTGCCTCTCCAGTGGTATAGTCGCATTATAGGGGTTTGTTCTGCCATACGACAGATACAAATGTACATAGGTACGCGTGTAAGGTACGTAGACATGCAGGTACACGTTGAGTTAAACTTACATCGGGGTCTATATTCCGCTCCTTGAGGAGTTCGGCATATTTCCTGGACAGGGGAGCAGAGCTCTTGGAAGCTGTGAGGATGGTGGCAGACTTGGGGACCGAGGCCGCACCCGTGGTGCTGATGGAGCGGACGAGTTTGGCAGCTGGGGCGGTGAGACGGGGGCCGGCCATATCTGGACTGTACGTATCGAAGCTGTCGTAGAGCTTAAGTGTGTGACAGGTGAGACGGGTGACGGAAGCTTGGTTCTAGAAGTTTTCTAGGCGACGGGATGCTGGGTTTAGGGTGGCGGTCTTGCTGACGCTAAGGTACAACGGGTCGGTTCGAGTAGAAGTAGAAGCAGAGGAAGGGGTAGGAATGAGGGGATTAGGGGCGGACGGGAGGGCGGTTATGTATGTAGTTGTGCAGACACTCGAAGGCAGCTAAGGTATGGCAACCTTGGCTTTGCTAGGGACGAGGTATTGTTGAGAGGGCAGGGAGGGTCGCGAGGATCGGAGGTCCGGGGGTAAGATGAGCGAGCTGACAAGGGGGGACCTGATGTGCTGATGTGGTTCAGATGTGGTGCTGGCAACCGATAGGTATGCTGGCTGATGCTGGCTGTTGCTGGTGCGTGTGTGGTGTGGTTATATGCAGGACATGAGGGGGGATGGGTCGATCGTCTCTCTTTATATCCTCAGCTTGATTCGTCTACGCACAGGAGCATAAAGAGCCAAGAGCGGCAGATTGGGTGGCTTTCTTTGCCGCCCCTCACGGATAGCTCTGCGGTCGACGATCAGGCGACCTCCCGTCGACCTCCCGTCCTGTTCGTTCTATCCATCTAGCTAACTAGCAGTTCCATAACGAAGTCTCAAGTCTGTTCTCTGCTCGACGTCTGAGACGGTGAGGCCACCCATTATCCAGCATTTCGAGTAAGCGATGAGGGTGTTTTGAAACGGCCGAGACGATGTGGAAATGCTCAGCCATGCGCAGATGGGTCGCGAGTGAGTTGACTCGGCTGCTCGGCCGACGATCTTAGCATTCGAAGCTTCATCAGATAAGCTTAGCAGAAACTCGAGACAGACACAAACAGCAGAAACAGCATCGGTGTACAACAGATCCACCTAAGAAGGTCAATGGCGTGGGGCAGATAGTATCAGCATCTGGCAGATCTGCATAGCAAGAGAGCAGATGGATGGGCAATTCCATTTTTAGGGGACGTGTTAGGAGGGTCCGACGATCAGAGGGCCGAAAGGGCCAAAGAGCTGCCTCACCGACATGTCTCCCCCCGTGGCCCCGGTCCCTGTAGCTCCCACCTGTTGAGGAAGGATCGCTACCTAAAGTGTAGAGCTATCCCGTTTAGGGTGGACGTGTCAGCATGTTCGACAGCCAGCCTGCCAGCCAGGCCTGCTAAGCCGCTCGACAGCTTAGAAATGCTACTGTACTCACTTACATTGCAGCCGGCAGCCAGCAGCTACGGTACATAAACACCCCACCTTGCCCAGCTGCCCAGCCATCGATCCGTACCTTCCCCGGCCGCCCTGCTCATCCTGTTAGCCCGACTCGGCATAGCACGGCCGGCCAACAAAACTCCAGTCCCCTATTTTCCTATTTCAGGATATGGGTCAAATATCTTGGTATTGCTTGGCTGTTCGAGACCAGATAACGAAGTTACAAAAACCCTCACAGATCTTCACTCATCCGCTCGCAGGGGGGACTCATCTTTCAGATATAAGTGACAAATTAAAGAAAGAAAAAAGGGGGACGGGATAAATGGGAACGAATTGAGGCTGTGAGGTTACAAGATTATGTGCTTTATTCCTTACTCTTCTTGGCTACTTGGTAGTTAACAGTAATCAATCGGAGTTTCTCCCCAGGTTCGTCCGCCTTGCCCACCGCGTCGCCCAATTAAAGCCGATAGCACCGCAAATCCTCAGTCCTTGTTACGTGCATATGTGCGTCTCCGCCGATTGCGTGGCCACCGAGACTTCCCACCAGTCAGCCATCCTACCCGTCGTTACTATGGATTGGTTCTGTATTACTATATAAATGATGCACTTCATGAAGTCATGCTGCGTTCTGTCTCTAACCGTTACGCCTTGGCTGCCTTGGCCAGCTTGGCCTCAAAGCCAAGTCAAGAGCCAAGTCAGATAGGTATCCCACGATGAGTACGGTCACAGCTGGGCGAGGAATATGCTGGTCGCTAGGCGTTGTATTACCGTCCATTATCCATTCATGTTTCTCGCTCAAGCTGCACGAATTCAATAGCTTCATCCTATCACGCCTCTTTGACGCCACTCTCGTATTTTCCTCTGTCTTAAGCACTCAAGACGTAGGTATTGCTTGAATTCCAACCTGGGTTCATACTATCAGGGTCTCGGCTATGCCCAAGTCACACACCCGAGACAGCGAGAGTCTAGACAAATGCTGATAATAATGTAATATCATGAAACTTGCTAGGCGTCTACCTACCTAGGTAGGTAGATACAGCTGGCCCTGGCCTTCTCTGTATGAGTCAGACCAGGCGACAGCGATGCTATCGTTCGTTTTATGTGTCGCGATGTGTCGTAGCTCATAACTTTCCCCTGCCGATGCCGTTCCCAACCCACAGCAGGGGTCCTTGTCCCCTGCCTCTGTATATAAATAAATGGTTCGCTTCATGACGTTCGTTATATAAGTAAATGATAGATCTTGACAAGGTAGAAAAAAGAACGGTTCCGTTACTATCTAGCCAAGCCATGCCAATAGAAGAGAAGAAAAGGAGAGCACCGTACTTCTTCCTCTAGCAAGGACAATAACTAAGGTCAGTGCTGCTTCTTCTCGTGGTGTCGGACCTTCTTCTTGGCGGCGGCGCCCTTGCGGTAGGCGCCTTTCATGTTGTCGGTCCAGTTCTTGTCGACGAGGAGGAAGGCGAGGAGGCTGATGGGCACGGCGACGCAGAAGTAGATCCAGATGGTCTGCGTCAGCTGCCCCACGTTCTCCGACATGCTGAAGAAGCTCGACACGAAGCTCAGCGGCGCGAAGATGACGGCCAGGTACGTCAGCCGCCCGAGCGCCTTGTTCTGCTCGATCGCCCGCCGGCTCTCCTCGATCGCCGTCACCGCCGTCCCCACCGCCGCGATCCGCTCCGTCCGCGACAGCAGGTCGCTGATGTGGCCCGCCACGATCGAGAAGTCGCGCCGCATCGCCCCGACGCAGTCCGCGCCGGCGTCGGCGTCCTCGAACTCGCGCTCGGCCGCGGGCACGGCGACGCTGCCGGCCCGCCGCCGCCACGCCGCCTCGTCCGGGTAGTGGTGGTCGAGGTGGTGAAACAGCTTCATGCGCGTGTCCGACACCATGTCGCGGTAGAGCGGCAGGCGGCGGCGCCACGTGTGCAGCTTCTGGAGGGACGCGTTGAAGTTGACCGTGCTCTCGTCGTCCTTGTCGACGCGGATGCGGAAGTCGGACCGCTCGATCTCCCACTCGATCTGGCTCAGCCGCGCCGTGATGTACCGGCTCAGCGTCAGCCACTCGGCGCACAGGATCTGCAGCGCCCGGTACGCAACCGCTCGCGAGTTGTCCCGGATCGCGTCGAGATCCGCTTGCGGCGTCTGACGGATCCAGAAGAGCAGGTCTTCGAAGAGGCCAGCCTTCGGCGGCTCCTCGAAACGTGTTCGGTCGCTAGGCGTTGGCGAGTTCACGAACGGCCGGTACCCTTTCCACAGAGGGTGCCCTTCTGTTATCGAAGGGTCGATGAGGAGCACGGCTGCAGCAGTCAGTAACAGATCATGTATCGTAGCAAGTGTCTGTGCTTGTGTGTAGCTGTGTGTATTCGGCAAACTTACTAATGGCTGGCTGACCACTTCTCGCCTCCCGTACCCATAGCGACATCTTACTCCTAACAAGGGCGACGGCGGCTCCCTCCTTGTCGAACAGGGACCTATGCGCGTGGTCGACGTCGAGCCGTCGGAGCACGTTGAAAAGTCCGGCCTGTCTCTGTGCCTTTTTGCAGCTTTCCAGCGTCTCGAAATAACGCGGCTGCAAGTAAGTGAGACAGAAGTACGGCCGAGTGCGAGACACGATATCTAGATCTGGGAGGTCGACCCACGGGTCCCGAATGTTGTTCCACGTGTAGTCGTTGATGTGTTCTCGGAAGAAGAGAGGGTCGATATCAAGCTTAGAGCCCAGCAGCTCGACGACATCTCGAGAGAGGTCTTCAACCACGTACAACCGAGTCGCGCCCTCGGGCACGGGCGTATCTAGATGATTCCCTAGGCTGTCTCTACTTTTGATTCGTTGTTCCTTGGGAGCTGGCATGCCGGGAACAAAGTCCAAGGCTGCGATATTGGTCCGTCTGGCCCTCTCCTGCCGAATCTCATTCCTTTTCTCGGTCTTGTACATCTTCAGGAGCTGCCACTTCTCCGGGGCAGTGGTCACCTCCATCCATTGCTTCAGGTGACGGAGATGCGGCCAAGCTATCTGCAAGCTTTTGATGTGTGCGAGATATGGCATCTTGGATCTTTGAAATCATAGTCAGTCATCTACGAGTTTGTGAAGCTCATGTATCTTGCGAGGAAGACGAACGTGTCAAGAATTTCGAATTCTTGCTCACACGGAGGAGGCTGCTTGTCATATATATCCCCGTTGGGATATTCCTCCAGATGGACTTCTTGGAGCCTCCCATCCGCGATCATTCCATTGTAGTCGAGCTCTTCTTGCGCATTGTGGCGAGAGGGCTTGATATCTTGACCCCAGCCTCTTTCCCATGTAAGACGATCCGTCCATGAGCGCGAGCCCATGGCTTCAAGGCTTTGAACAGAGAAGAGAGGATACTATGACGGCCTGCTCGAAACAACCTGGACAACTGATCATGAATGGTTTAGGGAACGGGATGCCGCTACATGGAACCCAAGGAAAAGCAAGAAAGAACTAAAGAAAGTGAGAAAAAGCTAGAGCAGTTTATGGCTTGTTAGCTGAGCCTTCTGCTTTTTCTCATCACAGGCGGGTCTCCATCTGCGAGGCCGGGAGCAGACCTGCGCCACATTAAAGAAAGATAAAGAGGGCAAGGCTCCCGACGTTACATCGCCTTCGATGCACCATCTGCCAACGATCGAGACTAAGCTTTCCCCCCTTCTTTAATTCGGCGGCTGGTATATATGTTGCCGGGAATATCGACAAGGTTGAATAACCTATCCAGTTGCTAGGGCTGCCTGTGTATGTATGTATGTATGTATGTATGTATGTATATATGTATGTACCTTAGCAGGCATGCACATGCTCTGCGCTAACAGGTAAGCTGACAGGCTGGCAAGGTAGACGATGAGGCTCACGGCATGACAGGGGAGGGGCACCATAGAATCTGCCCACGCAAAGTTCTCTACGAGATATATTTGTCTTTTCCTGTCTGCATTTTGTACGATGACAGATATTTCTCTGTTCAAGATGGCGTACTGTTCCTAGCAGGCCATGCATTAATAATTGATAAGACCTTCCCAGCAGCTGGAGAAAGCTGCCCTCCCGCAGACGCCAGATGCATTATTATGCCTAGCTAAGCTTGGCCAACGTCGATATAGGTGAGCATAAGTGCTGCCTCATGCGTAGCAAAGTAAAAACATTGGTCGAATTCAACGAATTGGTATACGGCCCCTAATACACCTAACGCCAAATTCTGAAGCTCTCGTTTCCCAAAGCCAACGACCTACCCTCCCGTATCGTGCTAATAACCTCCAACGGCAACGTCGAATCACAAGGAGCAAAAGTCAAGAGTCTGTGTGACTGTCCTCCCCAACGCGGTCCTCATCATCTACCACGGATTCGCAATTATACCACGTCATGATTTCTTTCTTCTTCGTTCTCCGGACCGGCGCGTATGGGTGGTGCTGGTCTAGTCCGTCTTCCAGTGGCTGACCAAACCACCATCCGTCTCGTCGTTGCCCAGATACAACTCGATAGCATATAGACTCATCGTGGCAGCAACGTTGACCCAACGCCAAACATTGCCTCCCGCATCTCCGTATCGCAGTGTCCAGCCCTCCTCGTTGTTGCTGGTGGAGAAGTGTTGCAACAAGAGGCTCGTGTAGACGGCAATGAGGATCGAGGGGGAGAACCAGGACAGGAAGCCTAGTAGACGGTTGGCTTCATCCGAGTCATCTAAAGAAGGCTCTTGCATCAGAGCGCCCGCGCCGGATTCCCGAATTGCCGGGATGATACGAGTTGCGCAGTAGAAGACGATTAGTCGGTAGATCAGTGAGATCATGACCGAAGGCGCGATGGTCTGAAATGCCGCGTAGAGAAAGCTCAGCGACGAATAGACGGCCGACGGTAGCAAGCTGAAGAGGTGCAAGAGTGTCGAATAGCTCGCCATGATGATGGGGGGCAAGGGTGGAAACTCGGTTTGGTTGGCAGCTTGCTCCGCGGCGGCGGCCTGAGCTTCAGGCGACTGAACATAGTCGGTGAATATCTGGTAGACGCATAGGACTACGTAGGCGAATAATAGGGACGACTCGACCGGGTTTCCACGACCGGTGCCGATTCCTATGGCGCAGAGGAAGAATGCGGATGTGACGGTTACACCAATAAGTGTCGCATCGACATTGTTAATAGAGGGGAATAGCGCGACTCGCCAGAGAAAGTAGACGGCGCTGGCAATGACGGAAGCGGACAGGATCAAGAGGATAAGCTATGAAGCAGGTCAGTGGGCAGCTCAAGAGATAGCAAGAGAGACAAGCGAGAGACGAGTAGGAAAGCTTACGATCCAGGTGTCGCTTCTTCCCCGGTTCACAAGCCATCTGGAAATTTGGCCCGCAGCTTGGATGACTAGCAATGTGCAGAAACCCTCGGCAAGTTGGAAGACGGGACTCGAGTATCGCAAAGTCTTGTCCCAGCCGCCGAGAGTGACCGACTCGACGAGGCCACCATTGCCGAAAAACCAGTCGGACCAGGTAGCGTGGTGCTTGTTGCTGCCTAGGCCGCCTATCGTCTTGGACACCCAGTCGGTGCTATTCGCGTCGACGGCGAAGTTGTGGAGGGACCATATCAGAAGGCCGGGGATCAGGATCCACTGGAGGGACTGGAGGAACTTGGTCAGGGTCCAGCGTACGCGGGAATTGTCGGGGGTAGCGAGCTTGGCGGAGCTGTAGAGGAAGTAGAAGCAGAAGAGGGAGAGGCTGAAAGCCAATCCGCTATCGCGTCCGCCTACATCGAAGGATATCGGTATGGACAGGACGATGGTCAGCAAGAAGATGGAACTGGAGATGATGCTAAAGAACCACCACATGGGCGCGTCGGTGGTGGCTGCAGCCGCGCCGAGGTAGCGAGGCTTTCAGCCAGGGCTGTGAGTTGCGTGGTTATGTATGCGGCGTTGGTGTTCGTCGTCGTCTTCGTCTTTGGAGATGGCCGTGGGGATCTTGGTCGAGGCCGTGATGGAGACCGTGATGGAGATCGTAGTCGTGGTAGTAGTCGTGGTAGTAGTCGTAGTCTCAGCCGTAGTCGGGGTCGTGGTCAAGTTCACGATGCAAGATTTTCGGGATCGGAGCGCGTCGCTACGAGTTGATCAGATGTGGGAGACGGTGAAGGACAGAGTGTCGGATGGCTGGCAGGATATTGTCGCGTCGAGAAGAGGGGTCTTAACTGTCCGGCCTTCTCCCCTGGTGATTTCCAACCGAAAGGTAATTTTTTTTTTTCTTCTTGTCTCTTTCGGTCGAGGTGGCCCTAACAGGGTGCTAACTAATAAGATAAGAGATTGTTCGTGGGCGAGCAATTGTATTCCACTCTGCATGTGCCACTGCGAAAGCTGCCAGGTGTCTTATCGCTTATCTGCGTGTGGCTGAACTTCCCACGCTCACAAACGGCGGGTTTGATCTCGACTTGACCGATGTTACAGTGAAAGCGAAGGGGGAAATGATATCAGAAGGATGCAGACGACAAGTATGGAAATACTGCCAGGCTGTCGTAATGCGTGTAGCGAACGCTCAGCTGCACCACGCGCACATGCCCGAGGTATCGAGTGAGGATGTCTTGAAGATTGTTATTCTTCCAAAAAGGCATGTGAGAAAGAAGCGGCACGTGTACGTGAGCGATGAATGTATTGTCCCAAGGTACTGATACTGTGCCGTCACCTACCTTGGGTACATAAGGCATGTACCGTGACCCGCTCAAGCCAATGGCGTAATGAGGCGCCTGTCTCAGGAGCTTGCTGAGCTTTGCTGAGCTCTGCTGAGGCAGCTGGCAGCTGAGCTACCTAAGGCTGGGGGGCCGTTAGATGCCCCACCATTGCCTTGCCTAAGGAGGCCTAAGGTGCTGAGGCTATCGTTATCTCGCTTGTCCTACCAGCTGTTTGCTCAGATAACAAAGCTAGCCACAGCTCGCTCCATCTTCGCTTTTACACGCACCTCCAAATCTCTTCAGCAACAACCACCACGCGTATGGTCAGCAAGATAGACGTCTATCCCAGGTTCCTACTGTCGTCTGAGGTGGTAAGAACATAGTAAAATCAATTGTACTTGCGTAATGCAGCGCTATCTACCTCCTTTTCATAACTGCAAAGCCGCCTAGGCAATACGACGCGTAGTCATCTGCTCGGCCAAGCAGATATTGGTGAGCCGGTTCGCAATATGAAGAATTGCAAGGTACGTGATCAACACGCCGTGAACCGTTTCAACCATCAACTGAACAGCCTGCAAATTTCACCATAAGACTCGAGAGAAGTCTAACATTCCCTCCTCCTTTTCCCTTCCTCTCCATAACGCCCTCTTCCCCCCCCCCTCTCCTCTCCTTTTGGGCCTTTTATTTTGTGGTATTTTCCTTCCTTTTTTTTGTTTTAATTTTTTTCTTGTGTGCCTCGGCACCGTTTGGAAACTCATTCGCATGATATGCCTAGTAAAATGCCTAGTAAATTGCTGACAACCTGTTATCAGTCAATCATTTCTGCAGGTAACGCAGAATCGCTCGTGCGTTGAGCAGCGCTCTGATATTAGTGATCAATGCCAGCAGACCGTGTTCGTCTATGAAAGTTGCCTGCGTTCTCTGACAAGGCTGCTGGGGCCGGGTTCGAAGAGATGGTGGTGATATTGGGGAGTATCTCTATGTCGGGGATCTGGGATAGAGTCGAGTCCAGTATCTCAACCCTGATCTGCGATACGATTTCCTGAATTCGTGTGGTA
This sequence comes from Hypoxylon sp. FL1284, assembly GCA_022432365.1. Classification (NCBI taxonomy): domain Eukaryota; kingdom Fungi; phylum Ascomycota; class Sordariomycetes; order Xylariales; family Hypoxylaceae; genus Hypoxylon; species Hypoxylon sp. FL1284. The sequence continues at coordinate 25,692 of JAJJXE010000012.1, forward strand.
TCGTACTCCTCGTTACAGAGCTCGCGTAGCCACTCGGGAACGGCAGTGCCGTTCAAAGTAGCAGTGTCGGCACCGGCCTCGTCGTCGGAACTTGGGTCGTAGGTACGGTTCGCCTCCAATCTGTCCTGGACGCGTTCTTTCTCCCTCTTCCTCATGGACAGAGACCAACTCTGAACGACGGGCCCATTGCCGGCCCGACTGTTAGCATCGCTCCATTCCTGGACGCGTTTGATTTGCTTCCCAACAAGTATGCACTGCAAATCCGACCAGAATACCCCGCCCTTATAACGACAACGCTGGTAGTGTTTCCGGCAATAGTGAACCCAGACATCTGCCGGGATAGTTCGCGTACATGTCTTGTTGCGGCCAAAGATGTGCGAGATGGCCTTGCGGAGCTGAGAGCCGGTGTCACACTCGTTTACAAACATACAATGGGTGCCAGGGACTTTCTGCCCAGTCGATGATGGAGGCTTGGGCTGAGTCTGAGATCTTGTCGTGCGGCCGCCTAGACAGTTACTTGAACGGTTGCTTGGGCGATCGCTCGCACGATTAATCGGATGGTTACCTACTCGACGTGTAACAGGATATGGAACGAAGCGAGCTGTGGCATCGAAAGTTGGCACTGGCAAAGCTCGTGAAACCCCAGCGGTGGACTGAAGAGTGTCCGTACCGCGACTTGGGCCGTAGTTGGATCGAGGTCCTTCACGATGCGAGAAGGGCCGAGCAGACCGAGGGCCTAGGGGCGAGAGGTTGTCGGAGTAGCGATCTGCAATAGCCTGGGGGCTCTCCAAGCTTGTGTTTGGAACGTGGCTGGATCGAGGTGCTTCTTGAAATGAAAGTCGACCAGGCCCGGGAGGGGAGTCGCTGCCTAGGTGGTCATTTACAGTGCCCATGGTCGCTCGAGAGGTCTCCATGTTACGATTGAAACTCTGGGTCGGCTGAGATTCTTCCCGGGGTAAAGGTGACTGGCTAGACGTGCTCCTCAGAGGCAATGCATAAGAGGAATGGTTTACGGGGACAGAGGTCCGAGGCGTGTCCATACCACGGCTGAAGCCAAGGCTCGACCGAGGCTCTTCTTGATATAAGTATGCTGAGCTGGGCTCGTGTTTGCCGTGAAATGAGTAGGCCATGGAGCGACTTGCGGCAGCACCGCTATCGAGCTTTGGTGCAGAAGGCCGTCCGGGGATTGCGGGCGCTGGTGAAGTTGCCATATTGCCCCCGAAGCGGTGGCTTGACCAAGGTTGCCAGGAGGAAGGTGACGGCAACGGTTGGGGCTCTATGGGCGAAGGCAGGATGATAGAGCGGCCTGTGGCGGCAGCGCTGGTGAAGGCCGGTGCTGAATGCATTCGTCTATGCGTTTTCTGATCAAGTGGGGTGTCTCTGATCCGGGAGAGAAGGGAGATTCAGCGTCAGCAGGCCCATGGCTAGTTTATATAAAGAACAGGTTCGAATGGGAAGAAGCGATGATGAGCGATTGCGGAGAATTCGCCGGCAGCTCAGCACAATCATCTGTGGAGCCAAGGGGGGAAATATGAGTGCTGTATTCCAGGAAGTGGACTGATAGTTGGGATGAATGGAGTGGGTGATAGGCTGGTTTGGGGAAGAATGAGAAGGATTATGTCAAAGTCACTGGTCTAAGATGCCGCTGGGTTCCTGGGTGAGTGACTGGCAAATCATTGTGCGAGTTGAACTAACAGCTGATTGCGCCAGGCAAAACTTGCTCCGCTCCTTTGGTCGGCTCTTGACGAGGGTGCGGATGATAAGGTGTCAACAAATGAAAGTTGCGAGGTTGTACTTACGTGTCATAGTGATGGTTAGCATACCGATTGCTACCGTGGGCGTGTTGGCCGCCAGCATAATAGCCGCCGGGGTACTGGTCGCTAGCATGTCTAGCATGTTGACCACCGACATACTGGCTGCTTGCATACCGGTTGTTGACGTACTGGCCGCCATGTCGGTTCCTCTCATCGTGTTCGTGGGTATCTTGTCCCTGGATATGACCAGAGAGTGTACTGTCAGCGAGCACACTTTCGGTGTCTACCCGTGGAGGCATCGTGTATCCACTGGCACTGGCCTCTCTTAGCCTCGAGTCGAGACCGCTGTCCAGAGCGGCATCAGCTCGGTCCTTTGACAGGTGATGGTGTAATAGCGACTTGATATCCATTGCGGGCAATGTGATATGACGGTGGTGGTAATACAAGCTGAGAAGTGAAGAGAGCGTGATCACACGATCCGCAGTTCGCCCTCGGGGCGAAAATGCAGTTGGATTTCACTGCGATCCTCGAACGAAAGGTCCAGAAGCAGATACGTCTTGAGCATCAGGGGGCTAGAGACGTCCGAGGGGCTGGAAATATATATCGACGAGGCCGAATACGCGGTTCTCAAGGTGTGTTCGCTTTTGAAACTCGTCGGATCTTTTCCATCGGGAACTTTCAAGTAAAGAAGCTAGTTTGCGCCGACCCCAACCATATTAATCCCACTCACGGTCATTCCAGTGTCGCTAGTGTCGCCAATGTCGCCAGTGTCTCCAGTATCATCAGTGTCGTCAAGTGTCGCCGGCCCCGTCTATGTCTAACAGGATAGTGGGAATGATCGTATTGGTGTGGTAGAAAGTCAAGACTACGATCGCGCAGCGAACCTAGCTGACCAATATATGAAGCCTCCTACGGCGATCCCATAGCTGGGTGGGATCTACTCTGCTCGAGTCCTGGGCCTGTTGAGAAACAGACAAGAGCAGCTCTAAGTCCGGGCCGGGAGCAAAAAGGTGAATTCCAAACGAACGGATCAGCACATGGGATAGGTAGATACTCTCTCCACCCCCTCGTTGCTTTCAAGTATCACGCCCGTTCTCGTTGGGAAGGTCAAGTAGTCAGGCCGCGTAGGGCTCGAAGAGTAACACGACAACTCCCATCTCGAGCGGGTGGTTCAGGAGTTTTCCCGTTTGCTTCAGATCAACGTGCTATAGATCACAGCCCCAAACACCCCGCCCTGTAAAGCGCCGTTGTGATCGTCGCAGGGTAGATGCCAACTCGAGGGGGGAGGGAAGACGGGATACCTCGGGAAGGGTGACAGCTAGCAAGTACGTACATGAATACATAAGGGACATGCACACGCACAAAAAGCTTAGGTACGGTCTCTAGGGCAGCAGGTTCATAGAAGCAGCAAGATGAAACGTCGTTATGGAGCAACTCCGGACGGGGACAGGGGGGACGGGAAAGAGGCCGTACTCGGCAGCCTCAACTTTATGTACACTGCCGAGGCCGTAGGGCAAGAAACTACCATGTACGCGGGCTTGGTGCGTGACCCAGGGGCCAGGCGTGTAGGATAGCAAGACTTGGAGGGTGACAGGGCTTAAAATCCCCAATGCGTCTGGAGGGTGTTGGGCACCTTGTACGTTACGGCCGAGTCGCAGTTGAGGCTCACGAGGCTCCTGGATGGCTTGATCGGGTTCGTCGGTTGCATCGACGCGGTTGGGACGCTGGCGAGCCGATAACCGAGGAGCTGAAGGATGGAGGATGGCAGGATGGGAGGGAAGAAGGGGAGAGAGAGACGAAGCGATACAGATAAGAGTCTGACTACGGCCATGATGAGTTCGAGACGTTTTGCAAACAGGTTCACCCTGGCTATCCTGGAAGCGGGCTTGAAACTGTTATGCGATGCCTCTTTTTTGACGTTGAAAGCGGCAGTTGGCAGCTCGGGCCCTAAACCTTGCCAGTCTGTAACCGGATTGGAGACAGACCGGCAGGCCGGTAGAGGGATACATATCCTTGTAGGGTCATATGCAGTTAAACCCGTCGTTGCGTACGAGCCTTTGCCTGTATTATCTGCGTCCATATGCAGCTAAGGGGTGGCCGGGGAGCAGCTAAAAGCTAAAAGCAACTAAAAGAACGGCTAAAGAGCGGCTAAAGGGATGCCAAGGCTACCATGGGTCAGGGGCCGACCAAGGGGGACGACAGGGTCATGGACTTCCTATTGGGGCTCGATTTGAGAGTTGGGAATAGCTCTTATCAGATGAAATCAAATAGATTCGACGGATCTGTCTTGTCTGTCTTGACTGTCTTGTTACTCTTTTTTTCTTCTTTTTCGTTTGGGATTCGACGAGCTCCCAGTCTCCGTCTCTCCCTTTCTTCTCCCCTTGCTACGTGTATGGTGGGGGTTTTGTACTTGTCGCAATTGATTGCGAAAAGGGCCATTATCAAAATCACACTACTTCCATTCTTCCCAACTCTTCCCAAGAATAGATGATTAACAGCAAGCATAGCCTCGTACTATATTTGAACAGGGAACATCGTTCTTTAATCAACCTTTCGATCGCTGGCCGGGGAACAAAATGGATTCACCTAGTTTAGAGCGACTCGTCGGCTTACTGCAGAGGCCCCTAAAAGGTAGGTCAATTTCCAGCGAGGGAAGACATTGCTGAGACTGCAGTCGACAGAATAGATTGTGAGACTAGCTTGTGAAGTCGTGTTGAAACGCGAATCGTGTACTAAGTGAGTGTGTAGACTGGCTTGCTGGGGTGTGCCTGTTTCAATTCAGCTGCGTACGTGCCAGCCTGCCAGCCCGGAGCTGAGAAGGACGGGGAAGATGGAAGCCTAGAGGTATACGTAGGTAAGGACCCAAGATGTTAGACATATACCTATGCCATTTACATGTAGATACGTAGGTTTATACAGAGTAAAATCACGACATTTTCATTACCTGCTAAGAACGAATGACGTGCTTTTGTTAGGATAAATAAATTGGGAGAGATAAAAAGATAGGGGAGCAGCACAGCAGCAGAAGAAAGAAAAGGACCGCCTTAGTGTCTTGTCTGACATTTCTTGCTTGTTACCGTCTACTAGGTAAATTCTTTTAAATAGATACCCCGCTACGGCTTAGTACGCCGTTGTCACGCTTGCGTTTTAGATCCTCCCCATTTTACCCCGTCCTGCCGTCCTGTCAGCTTGTCCTCCTTCTTCAGCTTAAGAAGCATCAAAGTGAACCGCCAATCCAAAGCAAGAGATGGGATTTTCCAGCAAGAGCTGCGAGACGGCCTGCCGAGCCATGGTTCTGCCATCTGCCATCTGTCTACGTTGGGTATGCGAGTAGCGGGCACTTACAAGCGTCACCACAAGCTAGTTTAGCTCTCGATTGATTGGTTCATTCGGAGACAGATCGCTTAATCAGGTAACTCCGATAAAGAATGGACCGTCGAGAGCTGCGTTACCGACACGGGAGGCTACCAAGACTGGTTGACCATGACTGTGTGACTCTCTTATCCGGTCCCTTGGATTGCCAACCGGAAACATCGTGACAGGCTACACCAAAGCACGGTTCAACTGCAGTCGACAGGCTTCGAGGACTCCAGGCATTTCACGCAAAGTATATACTGTAGATAAGAGGTCACACAGAGATAGGGATGCCAAGCTAGTATGTATCACACGTAAGTCAATACTCTATCATCTTAGTCTTTCGGTTACGCAACTGACTCCTTATTAGACAGGCGGGAAGCATTGTACCTCTTGACAACACCTCTCAAGCAAATACCACGGAATTAATTTTTGGCTGTGGCCGGTATCACTGAATAATATATATATATATATATATTTTACATATAAAATAAGGGTGCTATACAGATGAGGGAGACTGGTGGCAAACTCGACGTACGCAGCTTGATCCCGTGTTTGCGTCTACGGCGCCTGATTTTACGATGCTTTCCAAGTTTGAATAATGCCAGGAGCAAATTTTCCAAGAGTAAGGTAGGTGAACAAACGCCGTCACCAATTGGTAGATGACTAGGCTACCTACATGTGTTTTATACCAGCTTTGTATGGAGGCACCGCACCTCCCGTCAGGCACCGCCGTGGCCATCCTATTCACTACCTCAGTAGGTAACGCAAAGGAATCACTGCCCGTCGTAGTTGACAAGATAAATTTCATTGCCCACTCCGTCTACCCGCCTGCCTTCTATATCTTCCTTCCTCACTCTGCAACCCTCCGACTTCATATCTTCAATAAAACAGCTCGCGCAGTTTGAGTTCGGTAGAATACGCACCTTCGACGCACAATTTACCCCTTTATCAAGGAAGGAAAAAACATCCTCCAGGGCGAACACGGCACCACAGAAGCCCCGTGGCTAGTTAACACCACGAGGCCAATAGCAAACATGGCCGTAGCCAAAGACGGCACGATAGCGTTTGCGTTTGACATCGACGGCGTTCTCGGTACGTCGACCCCTTTTTCCCTTCCCCTCCTTCCACCCCCCTTTTTTTGTAAGACTTGTCTCGGGAGTAGAGATACCCCAGATATAGTCCCGCAAGAACAGTCTAGGCCTCGTCTTGTCCCCGAGACATGATTTGAGGACCTTGGCAAGATTCTGTAGCCAGCCAGACAAAGATAACGCTGCTTCGTCGCTGACCAGGTAACACACAAAAACAGTCAAGGGCACGAAGCCGGTCCCCGGGGCGCGCGAAGCCCTCGAGCTTCTGCAGCGGCTGCGCGTGCCCTTCATCTTCCTGACGAACGGCGGGGGCCACACGGAGGAGGCGCACGTGGCGCGGCTGGGACGGCGGCTCGGGCTGACGCTGGACCCGCAGCAGTTCGTGCAGTCGCACACGCCGTTCCGGGACCTGGTGCCCGACTACGGCGACTCGACGGTGCTAGTACTCGGTGGGCACGGCCAGCAGATCCGCGAGCTGGCGTGCGCGTACGGATTCCAACGCGTCGTCACGTCGTCGGACGTCCTAGCCCGCCACGAGCACGTCCACCCGTTCCCCGAGATGACGCGGGACCACCACCTGCAGCACGGCCGGAGCGGCGAAGGCAACAGCGACGACGACGAGCAGCCGCTACGGGTCGCGGCCATCCTGGTGTGGACGTCGCCGCGGGACTGGTGCCTGGACCTGCAGGTGATCGCCGACCTGCTGCTGTCGGACGGGGGCGTCGTGGGCACGCGGTCGGCGCGCAACGGCGACGCGTCGCTGCCCAACTGCGGGTTCCAGCAGGGCGGGCAGCCGGCGCTCTTCTTCTGCAACCCGGACTTCGAGTGGAGCACGGAGCACTCGCACCCGCGGCTGGCGCAGGGCGCGTTTCGCGCGGCGCTCGAGGGCATCTGGAACCGCGCGACCGGCGGCCGCGCGGCGCTCGAGTACACCCTCGTCGGCAAGCCGACCGACGCCACCTTCCGCTACGGCGAGCGCGTCCTGCGCCAATACGCCGACGAGCTCAACCCCGCGCACCCCTCGAGCCTGGCTACGGTGTACATGGTCGGCGACAACCCCGAGAGCGACATCGTCGGCGCCAACGCCTTCCGCTCCCCCGACGGCCTGTCCTGGAACAGCGTCCTCGTCGAGACCGGCGTCCACGTCCCCGGTTCCGTGCCCAGCCACGAGCCGCATCACACCGCCGCCAACGTCGCCGAGGCCATTGACTTTGTGCTGCGGAAGGAAGGCCTCATTGCAGGCGATTCCTCGGAGTAGTTGAATACCAACGGCAGTACGGTAGAGAACGGGGAAAAGGGGGATTGTAAAAACAGACTTGGAGAATTTGGAGGAAGAGATACCACCGAACGAATTACCGATTAGATAGCGCGTCGCTTTTTGGCCCTTTGCTGGTTATTTGAGGGATCTGAAAATGACTTATAGACAAATTTCCGAAGAAAAAAGACGTTTGCTAGTCGTGGCATGATTTAGTGCGCGTACTATCGAGCGCTTTTTCCTCCTCTTCTGGTTACTCGATGCGTGAAATCTTGATGTTAAAAATTGACCAAGGGAGTAGAATCTAGCATTACTACGAAGCTCTCTACAATCTGTTATCGAATTTCCTCCACTATAATCTGAAAACGTACCTCACAGAAGGCCCACAAGAAGGTCAATATGCTTCACAGAAACTACCATCAAGCATGAGACTAGCAGTCATAAGCAGAGCCAGTAAGGCGGGCGCCGACGTCTATCCTGATCACGTCATCGTTGCTGATATGTTCGGTATATAAATGCACATCTACCAGTGCAAAGCATGCTTTTTTTCTTAATGTCTGAAGGAAACCCCCTGTGGAAGGTGAAAAGCTATGTACAAATGTTCTTCCAAGGCATATACAAGCGCCGATCAATTCTGTATTGATCTAGATTTCTTCCCTCAGTTGTTTATTGCACAATGATCTGTGCCCCGTGGACGGTCGACGGCGTCTTGGGAGCCGCGTTGGATCTCAGAGCCAAGATCTTTTCGGCGGCAAATTCTGCCACGGTCACGATCATGGCCTGGGGATTTCCGGTGACCATGCCCGGGAAGATGGAACCGTCTACGACGAAGAGGTTGTCGGTACCGTAGACCTTGAGGTCCAGGTCGACGACGGCGGTACCGTTGTCCTTGCGACCATCATCCGTGCCGATCTTGGCCGTGCCTGAGGAAAGAGTCAGCGATGATCAGAAAGGGAGAAGTGGTAAGGAATACTGACCCATCCAGTGGTTGGACCGTCGCTTAGCTGACGACACTTCAATGCCGTCAACGTAAGCTTGCGTCGTCTGGTTGGTAGATGGGAACTGGAATTGGAGGTCCTGCACGGGGCTCAGGGCATTTCGGAGGTTTTCGATACCCTGGATGACGGCCGCCTTGTCGTTCTCGTCTAGAAGATAGGGTGGTGTTGATACGACGGTGCTCATTCCAGAGTTGATGGTCATCCGGCCGCGGGAGGTTTGGCCACGTCCGAGGTACTGGCTCATGATCATGGTGTCTAGAGTAGTAATATAGCATTAGCACTGCTAAACCGAGTAGTTTGGTTGCCAAAAAAAAAAAAAAAAAAGAAACTCACTGTTGCTGTCCGTTTGGTCAGCGCCCTCAACACGGGCAGTCCATTGGAGCTGTCGGACTACTCCATCGGCACCCTTAATTTCGTCCCAGAACTAATACTCTTGTTAGCACGATTTTCTCAGGACAACAGCTGTACATATACGTACTACAGGCCCGATGTTGGGAGCAGCTTGGGCGAGAATACCGGTTCGGTTGGCTGTAAAAGATTAGCTGAATATTCCAACATTCTTTTTGTGTTGACGAAGTACTCACCAAGGTACTTCTCCTTGTCTGAGGGGTTGGGTGTCGTCCACGCTTCGTAGAAGTCGTAAAAAACGACATCTGGGTGGGTGAAATAGGTATCGGTCTACGAAGCCAGGTCAGAGAGGTCCTCGGTAATTTCTTCATGGTATATACTCACATTAACGTGGTCCATCAAGTTGTAGCCGACTGGCAAGTCGATCCACGAGTCTTTTTCAATGAACCCTTCACCGTCGGAAGATGAGGCAGCAACAATATCAAGTTGATCAGCCGGGCCAATACCACCTAGTCCAAGGTGTCAGTTCACGGTCCATTGCTCTACTAGCCGGCAGGTGTGAGTATCTTCGACTTACTTCTTAGGAGGAACTTGGCTGAACCGAAAGTTCCGGCGGAAACAATGACCTTGCCGGTATTAGGGGTAACGTTGACAGTGCCGAACCCACCACCTTCGACTGTGCAGTCCAGCTCGACGCCGGTGACATGGCCACCCTCTCTAAGAGCTCTTCTGACAGGGGTGTTCATCCAGAGCGCAAAGTTGTCACGCTTGGCCGCCGTAACCAAATACGTGGCCATCACGCCGCCTCGCTCGCCGCCAGAGAACATATACGTAGTAGCACCAAATGTGTGGTTCTTCATGGTTGGTGCATCGTTCGGCACGGGCACGTTCATCCATCCCGCTCTGGACAATCCTTTGGAGATGACATCGAATCCCTGGTGCATATACAGTTCACCGTCTTGAGAGGGCCTCGTGGTTCCTGGAATGCGCCTGAAAGTTCGCTCCGTGGCCGATCTCAGGTCCGAGTTGTGCCATCCGGAAGGGAAGTTCTCATCCCAGTCCTTCGGGTTCGCCTGCAAACATATTAGTATCCAGGCTTCAGGGACGCGATAGAGAAACAAGACCTACCTTCCACCATAGTCCGGCGTTCACGGCCGTACCTCCGCCGAGCACGCATCCGGCCATCTGGTCGGTGTCCAGACAAGCGACGCCATCCGAATCCACCCAAATTTGGTTGCACAGACCCGGAACATCGAACCGCGTAAGGTCGGTCTTCTGGAGCCAAAGCGGCTTCATGTTGCCTCCCCAAATCCCTGCGGACGGCGGGCCTTTCTCAACCAACAAAACGCTGTGGCCTGCTTCGCTCAGGCGGTCTGCGATGGGGATTCCACCAGCGCCGGCACCGACAACGATGTAGTCGAAGGTCTGGTTAGCCATCTCGGCAGCACACACGGCAGGGCTGTCACCATCTCCCGGAGGCGTGCTACCATCACCACAGTCGCCAGCAACGTTCTTGGTTGCCAATGCAGCCCAGTCAGGGTACTCGGTCCTTCCAACACCATCCAGAGGAGCTCCGAACTGGCCAAAGCTCTGATGCTGCGAGAAGCTGATGTCGGCGGGACACTCCGGGCTGCTGGGAATGGTGGACGATGAAGCCCGTCCTAGGACGAGCAATCCGCTGCTGGTCGACACGCTTCCGCTGGAACCTTCCTGGTCCCAAGCGAAGCAGTTCTGGCACCGGTAAATGACCTCGAAGTTGCTGTCGTTAACTTTGGAAGAGATCTGGGTCAGCGTGGCGTTTCCGTTGTAGACTCCAGGCATGTTGTAGCCGGTAGCGAATCGGAAAGACGTCAAGACTTGGTCTTCATAGGGCCAGGCGATAAGCAGCAGTGCCTGCGTCATCTGCCCAGACTCTCCGTGTGATATGCCGCACCAGCCGGTACTACATTGCTAAGGAAAGACTGTCAGTGAGAGATCGTGTCAAGTTGAGGGTATCTACATACCAGTATACCGATGTACTCGGTAGCATCAGTAGTCAAGGCATCCTCAGGCAATGCCATGCCGATCGTCTCTCCACCTGAGCTCCATGTCGCGAACTCGATGCCCGTGTCCGGGTCCGTGTAGGGAACGGCTTCTTGGGCAAGGGAGATCCCGAAAGCTGCACGGGTTTAGTCACATATTCCTCGTGTACATCCAAGGGGCTCGAGGATATCTCAAGACTTACTGGCAGCAGCCGCCAGGACAGCAGTCGCAATGCGTGAGAAGGACGACATCTTGAGGTGGCTGGCCAAGGATCCAAGACCTATGGAAGCACGGCTAAGACAGCGCAGAGAAGGGGGATCTTGATGGATTTATTAAATACATGGTATCGCCCCATGGCATCGTCGAAGCCAGGCCGCTCGTTTGTAGCCCGGTTTTCCGGGAACATGACGCGATAGGACATGATCTGCAGAGGCAGCTATAGGTACTATAGCTATAGCAAAGGTCGCAGGGACTGGGTAAAGCACGAACTGGATCGCGGAGGATGGTGCCGGTGAGGACTCGAATGGAAGAGGGTTAGCATGGATTACAGCAGCACGCCGCAATCAAGGCCTGTATATTGTGACCGATGCGGAAGGGGATCGAGATGAAAGCCGACTAGCTGAAATAGGCGATAGACGCTCAGGGGTGCCACACTCGAGAGCGAGAGCGAGAGCGCGCAGCAAGTAATAGTCCAGGCAAATAGCTACATGCGCCTCGTACATGTACTCGCGGAGATGACGAGCGGAGAAGACGCTTTGCCATCATTGAGCCTGAGACTGGCATAGACAGCTACAATATAGGCCCGTGAGAAGGGCGAATATCGTATGGAGTCAGCGGGCGAGCCAAGTCGGATATGTGAGGCGGGTAGAGCACACGAGATCGACGGCCACGCTAAGCTGGACAAGGCCGGGAATTTAGTGCTGTCAGGGACAGATGAAGTTGCCGGGACCTGCAGAGACGGGCCAATGACGAGAGAGAAGATTGTCAGGCGTTTGAGACCAGCAGTCGATATGTTTCCTGGGAAAATGTGCTCAGCATATCCAGCGACTCTTGACCATCGACCCGCCGTCTTGGCGGGCGCTACGGAGTAATTTATTAGTGCAAAGAAGGCTGAAGACCTCTCCACATTCCGCACGTCTTCGCACCCGTTAGGCCCGTCATTCCAGCGGCTTAGGCTCGCTTAGCCCACCGCAGTCTCCCCCACGGTACCACTGTTGCCTCCGTCTTTGTGCTTCCCCAACTCCCCTTGCAGGTCTTACAGGCCTTATCACCTTACATCTCTCTTGCTATTTTATTATTATTTTTTTTTTTTTACCTGTGTCTCGTCTTGTACCGCTTCGAACTTCAGATCGTGGCCTTTCTACCTGTGTCTTTACCTATGTCATCCTCATGTTTCCTTCGTCTCTATCATACATGTCTCTCTCTATCACGCCACTCCCATGTCCCCCTATCCTAGGTAGGCGTCTTTTCCTGTGTCGCTTGGCGGCTTATCGTCCTTCAGCATAGCATTCGTCTCCTCTGCGGGGGTTCGACTCGACTCGCTCTGTGCCCAGCCAGATCGTAGGGTTAATTGGGTTTCGATTTGGATAAATGCGTGTGGATAGGGACACTTTCCCGGTTTGTCATCGGCGCTTCGTTGTGTGCCATTTGCGACTCTCAGCCTATATTCCGCCTCTGTTTCAACGGAGTCTTCTATACAACTCGTAACCAAGCAGCTCTTCACCTATCCCACCGCTTTCCGCCCCGAAATTTCCCCTAAATTCGGCCATCCCTTCCGGATCCAGTTCCCCCAAAGAGACTAGACGGTTGCAAGGGCCGGCTGGGTCTGCCATCGCGGCGAACTTGTTCACGCTGCAAGCGCGAAGGCCTGCTACTACGCAATCTCTCTTGGACATTCCTACAGACCAGAGGGTCGGGAGACGAGGTTACAGTGACCAAGAGCGTACTAGGTAGTCGGTCTGCTTAACTGCCTCTTCCTGATCTTCCCGCTTCTTGCTGGCTCCCGTTCCCGGTCGTCCTTGGAGATGAAACATCACTCGTACATTCGGCGGTACTGGGGACGGACGCGGCTGGAGTAACGTTCTGATGCTACTTCCCACGCATGTCTGTGCAGACTTGATGGCCATGCGGCTTGGAGACTCAGATCTACCTCGGGGTGACGATCAAGCCAAATATGGGGAGATATAAGTATATCACCATCTCCAAATAGTTGCGCCTTTTTCTAAAGGACTTCTTGCCTTTGCCACAGTCCGTCCGCGAGCAGCTGTGCTCTCGGTATTGTTGCAATAATCACGATCGGATTACTCGAACGCGATTCAGCACACCTCGCTAGGGTTAACGAGCATGAATCGAGCGACTCGTTCGGTAAGCCACATAGAGTTGGCTCAGAGATTTCATATTCTCCGATGGATGCTGCTTCGAGTTGTATCGTATGCAATGGAACTGTCCGTGAGCATACGAAAGATGTCCGAGTCAACAGAAGCCAACAGAAGCCATCAGATCAGATCAAACACGAACTCTGTGGCATGCGAGCTTCCGAGGCTCAGACTTGGCAACCAAGCGCCAGTCTTTCTCTATTTCCTGGACCTCTCTAGGACTTGCCATTTCAACCTGAGTCTGTGAAGGATTTATCCATAATTCTCCTTATTCCTTCCATGCTTAGCAAGTTTCTCGCACGTCAAGCTGCTTCACACCGCGTTTCGTCATGCCATGTGTTCGTGAGCCTAAAAACCGTAGGCAATATAGCAAGCGGAGATGGTGTTTAGTCTATGATTACATGGGCAAAAGCCCTTACCAAGCCGACTTGTGAGCGTGGGTAAGGGGGATTTCTCACGATTACAAATTCAAAAAAGACAAGCTGTCTCGTGGGCGACGGGAAGGCAGACTTGCTCGATGTCGAGCATCAGGCACGATCGCTTACCCCAGCCTAGATCTCGCACCCGCCTTCTCCGGAGATCCCAACGCCGAGTTATCTACCTCGCAGATGAGAAGAGGCAGCGAGTATGGTGCAGATGTATACCTGTTTAGGACGTAGATTGCTCGGCACCAGAGAATGCTCCGGAATAATCTACGACGGCCAACCACAGCGGCGGCTCGACTAGATCGTTAATCTATGTTACTTAACAGCCGTGTCTTATGACGCCAGACGCGCAGACACCTCGTCTCCTCCCCTTGGCTTGGCCAGCTCGTCTAAGCCTCAAGAAATAAGCCCCCGGCCATTCACGTCCCGTGCCAGTGGATGGAGCCGCGGCCCGCTTCATTTATGAGAACCTGGGGTTGGGAAGGGTGTAGGAGTTCGGCGTGAGATGGCGCCAACTGCCGAGCAGAGAGGGATATATCGTAGTCTGTACTCCTTTTCGCTTTTAAGCCTGGCTGTAGTACTAACGTGGCAGACAGGAAGAGAAAGAGAGCCTCTCTGGTTTTGTCTGCAGGGTCGCCAGCCTCGAACACCTGTGTAAAAGGAACAGCAGATAACTTGCTCTTCTCCTAACCCCTTTCGACCACGATGAAGAACGTCGTAGCTCTCGTCGCCACCGCGGCCTTGGCTGCTCAGGGCGCGTCTGCCCACTACATCTTCCAGGCGCTGGCTAAGGGCAGCGCCAAGGGCGTTGCGTACGAATACGTCCGCCAGAACACCAACTACAACTCTCCGGTCACCGGTTCGTCGCCTCTCCCCCTTACTGCCCCCTTCCCCGATGGCAGGTGCAGATAGACCCGGGTACTAAGACGTAAGAAAAACCAAAACAGACTTGTCCTCCAACGACCTCCGATGCAACGTCGGCGGCGCCACGGGCGGTAACACGAGCACCCTGGAGATGAACGCCGGCGACCCCTTCACCTTCACCCTGGACACCGCCGTCTACCACCAGGGACCCGTGTCCATCTACATGTCCAAGGCCCCCAGCACCGCCGCCGAGTACGACGGGAGCGGCGACTGGTTCAAGATCTTCGACTGGGGCCCGACCTTCAACGGCGGCCAGGCCTCCTGGAACCTGAAAGGTAATAAGAATGGAATACCCCGAACAACTTTGATGCCGTCTATGATACTTGATCTTTCTCTAACTAAAGCCGTCGCGCAACAGACACCTACTCCTCCACCCTCCCCACGTGTATCCCTGACGGCGAGTACCTTCTGAGAATCCAAAACCTGGCTATTGGTATGTGACACCTACCCCTTTCCTTAGATCTTGGTTCACGGTAGCTAACAGCTTCTGCAGTAAGTAAACACAGCTGTCGTTTTTCACTCTTTGATTAGTCTGGCCGGAGAAATTCAGAAAACAACTTCTGTTCTTATAAAAAGTACGGTGTCGAGTTGCTAACAAACCCATAGCACAACCCCGGCGCGACGCCTCAGTGGTACGTCGGCTGCGGCCAGATCAACATCAGCGGCGGCGGCAGCGCCTCGCCCTCGCCCACCGCCAAGATCCCCGGTGCCTTCAAGGCCACCGACCCCGGCTGTGAGTTGACTTCCTCCCCTGGCAATCTACCGAGGTCCGTCCCATACTGACCAGCGTCGCAGACACCGCCAACATCTACAACAACTTCAACTCGTACATCGTCCCCGGTCCGGAGGTCTTCAAGTGCTAGGTGGGATATCTCGTTTGAGGAGCTGGCATGGTGGGCAGATAGTCGTCTGGGAGGTATGCTAGCTACCTGGGGACTCACGTAGGCAAGATATATGCAGCTCCTGGGTTATATATCAAGCACGCTACCTCCCTGCTTTCCAGTTATTATTCACGTATCGTGTACCCCATGCTGGGGTCCCGTAAGTAGTGACCTCTACCATGGTGACTCCTACGTCTAAAGATTGCGCTTTAATACCCTCGCAACGACGGAAGAGAGGCTTGCTTAGAGAAGTCTTAAGGCTGATGTTACAGGAAATCAGCTAGCCATTTAGCTGAACATGATACATGGATTGTGCCTAGTAGGAGCCATTTAACGGTGAAACTGGCAATGTGTTCGTCGACATTTATTGCTTTGTTTTCCATTCCCTTGCGCGTTCTATATCCCCAGTCCGCAGAGACCAAACTAGCGCAACTCTTCACACGTAAAACCTCCCTCCCCCCCTTTTCTGGCGCTTATCTGGCCGCCCTCAGACCCCAGGCCAAAGCACGCCGATTTCACAGCACCGAGCCCGTATTGCCAGCCGAGTCCCTAGCTAGCCGTCGATATTACGAGCACCGTCACGAGCTGTTCGCGAAGAACTTGGTAATCTTCTGCGTGCCCGGCTGCTGCTTCGTCTTGGCCGGGCTCTTGGTCCCGTTGCTCGTGGCGCTGATCTTGGGCCTGCCGCCTTTCTGTGGCGATAGCGACTTCTTGTTGCTGCTAGTGTTACTATCACCAGCGTGACTCGACGCCGTCGTAGCCGCTTTCCTCGGCGGTTTCTCGCCGACCAGCTCATCTTCAGCCTCTCTCTTGACGCCCGTCGCGCCCCCGCTTCCTCCGTCTTTAGCATCGTCTGTCTCGCCCTCGGCCACGAAGCCCTCTTCCTTCTTAACCTCCACGCGCGGCTGCTGCTGCTGCTGCTCCTCTTTCGGGGTCTTCGCGGCAGCGCCCTTGGCGAAGAAGTTGGCAATGTTGGACTTGTTCTCCTTGCTGTCGACCGGGACGATGAAGCTGGGCGAGTTGTTGCCGACCTTGCCGACGTCCTTGCTGACGGGGTACACGTCGAGCTCGCCGGCGAACGGCCGCAGCAGGGCCTGCAGCTCGCCCGACCACTCGTGGCGCCCGGGGTCCAGCCACGTGCGCAGGTCCTCCGATCCGTTTTCCAGGATCACGGGCATGCGGTCGTGCATGAAATTGAGCTGCTTGTTCGAGTCGGTCGTGATGATGGTGTAGGTGTAGTGCTTCCGCTCGTCGCCTGCTTGTCCGGTCAGCCCCGGATGATCCCGTCTTCTTCCTCTCTCTCTCTCTTTCTTGAACATCCTTACCTTCGTACTGGACCACGTCCCACAAGCCGGCGAAGCACATGAGCTTGCTGTCCCTGCGCTTCGTGTAGTGGGGCAGCCGCTCGCGGCCGCCGTCCTTCTTCAGCCACTCGTAGAAGCCCTGGGCGACGACGACGCAGCGCTTGCGGGCCTTCATGGTGCTCCACATGCCGCCGCCCTGCGCGAGCGAGTCGTCGCGGCAGTTGATCGTCTTCATCATTGAGCCGTAGTCCGGGTTCCGCTTCGTCCAGAACGGGATCAGCCCCCACTTCATGCTCTGCAACTTGTAGCCCACCGGCCGGTGCTCGGATGCGCCTTCGTCGGCCGCGCCCTCCTTCTCGGCCTCCGTCGATGTCGTGTCGGAAGCGCCTGCGTGCTGTCTCCGTGGCCCTGCTCCCCAGTCCGGTACGTCGGCGCGATAGACGATGCCGTGGTAGCCCGGAGCGAAGTTGTAGCTCTGTCTCGGCGATTCATCACCCTCATCGTCCGGAGCGTCATCTACGGGCATGTTGTCATCTTGCAGGATCTGGCGAACTTGGGCCGCCCGCTGGCACTAATTAGTTTATACCACCAAATGAAAGTGGTTTACAGCTTACCAAGGCTAAGGAATAGCGCCCGCACATATTTATTTGACTGTGAAGACGAAATATTCACCCACTCGCTATTAACAAATCACATGATGGCTGGAGTTGGATCGGAAAGCTACAAGTCGACAGGTCGATGAGATGATGACGAAATACAGATCGCGCCTCAAACGCGATTAGGCGGGCTCTCTTTCAGTCTTTCTACTATTTCTGCGGGGCTTGAAACTTACAACTGCAGCTTTCCGTCTAGTACCAAAGCTAGCACTAACTCAGATTTGACGCCGTGAATTTGCGCATTCACGATCTGGGTTCATACCTAATACCTACAGGTAGGTATTCTACTATATTCCGGGCATCGAGAGCTTTTGACGGCGTGGTGGAAGGCAGAATTAGTTCATCCACTACAGCATTCACATCAAATGTAAAAATCGTAATTGGTCAGAAGCGCGCATGGAATCATGCTCGTGTTCCTCGTAAACTGATTTTGTTATTCCGTATCACGCCAAGCCATGCATAAACCACTCCTGTAGCAGTCGAGTTCTCTCCTTGTTGAGAACTTGTCCTCATGGTATACCCGAAGAGACGCAACGCATACCCCAACCCAAGCCAAGGTTCCTTTAAACCTTGAAACCTCTCGACCGTCTGCGACCACGGGCCTTCTCGAACTTGCGGCCCTTGGACTCGACGTAGGGTTTCTGTAGACTGTCAGCTTCATGCATACAAGTAGGCCTAGCATGGCATGACATACCTTGTGCTTGTGGGGACCCATGCCGAAGTGCTTGTAAGCCTCGCGGGCGTTCTTGGGGCCGCGGAGCAGGAGAGTGTTGCTACCGGTAGGCGCGCGGAGGGCGAGCTGGTCCAGAGTCAAGGCCTCACCACCGGCGGCAAGGATGCGGGCGCGGGCGGTAGCAGTGAATCGAAGGGCAGCAATCGAGACCTTGGGGACCTGAAGCAGACGGTTGTCGTCGGTCACCGTGCCGACAACGACGACGGTCTTTCCTTCGTCCTTCTCGATCATACCCTTGACACGGGAGAGGGAGACGGGAGGTCGGTTCATGCGGGACATAAACAGGCGGCGGAGGACGACCTTGTTGAAGTTGGAGTCGGTTCGGCCTAGGCATAGCGATTGATATTAGTATCGCATCCATTAAGGAACCATAAAAGCTTGCGAAGATGAGGATGACTTACGGGCCAGGAAGCGGTACAGCTTCACCAAGAGCTTGAGGTAGACATTGTCGCTCTTGGGCGCCTTGCGGTGAGTGCTGCGCACGTGGTGGCGGTCGATATCAATACCTATTTAGAGAAAAAGCCATCGTCAGCTTTTTGGTTCAAATATGCTCTGAAGGGTCTATCGCAGGACGATTGATTCCCTTAGGTTCGCAGAGAACGAGAGAAACGAGCGACGAGGCCGCTCATCTCTCCGGTTTCCACTCGCATAGAGATCTCTAAATAAATAATAAACGTACCCATCTTGACGGTGACTCTTTGCGATGCGCGAAGAGAGTCGGATGGGGAAGGAAGTTGCTGTTGTGCTGTCGGTTAGTAGTGAAGTAGAAGGGAAATTTTCGAGTGGGCCGCGAAAGCTGGAAATTCTCAAGACCCAACCGAATTGTGCGGGTGGGCGGTGAAGAGCGGCAGTTAGGGCTGGCCACGGTTAGGTAACAATCGACTAGCGCTTGTCCAGGCCGCCAGGGTCGCGACAGAGCTAACCTATATCGGTAATGTACCCCTCTATATGCATGTACCTAGTATAAGCTGTATGTATGCATGTATGTGCCTTCAGCACTGCTCCGGACGCTGACACTAGGAATGATGCTGAGAATATCATCACATGGTAGTCTCTCGTGAGTATTGCACGCGAGTACTGCACTTGAACACCCGAGCAAAGGCCAGTCGTCATTCATTATCGAATTTCTCTCATTTTCTCATGCGAAATCCCGCATTGTAGCTATCTCTAGCTATGTGACCGCACGCCGAATCCCTCTAGATGTGTGGCTGTGGCGTTGGTCTCCGTAGAACGTACGTACTCTGCAATTCGTGGCCATCCCTGGGTCGTTGCAGAAGATACGTCTTCATGCTCTATGTCTGTTTATCTACCTTTCCTCGTTTATAATGTGTCTCGTCCGCCCTTTTTCCCCTTATCTCGCCTCGCCCCTATGTATCAGGGCTGTTCCACCGCGAGGATTCCTGCAAAGGCAGTAATGGTGTATATCTAGAGGTCAGTCAAATACAGTCTGGACACGGTCCAGAGAAAATGTATCCAGCCACAACTCTCTCTTTCTCCTTCTTTCCATTATAACGTTATCGGCTCAGGTTTTAGGCCGACTAGGAAGTCTCGGGTAACCTCGAAGCTGAGCCAGTTGGCGGCCATACTCGGGGCCACCTTGAGCAGGTTAGGGATGAGGCCCTTGTATAGACCTCGAGGACCTTCTTGGGATAGGATCACCTTGACGGCATCTCCTATCGATTTGTACTTATATCCCATGCCAGACATGGTATTGATCTGGAATCTCCGCCGTAACACATCACTGTACAAATACTATTAGTCCACGATGTAGTGTACGGGCGGGGGCGCAGTGCCGCTTACAATGGGTATGTGCAAGTTTGGGCGACGGCGCCAGATACGGCGCCAGCAAGCAACTTCCGTGCTGCGCTGGGGTTTTGATCTCCTTCAGGGGTCAAGACCTTGCGGACGAATTCGTACGTCATGAAGTTCAGTCCTACCTGATACGGACCGGCTCATTAGCATTCTCTAGCTTTACGCATAAGAAGACCGTGCGTGAAGCTCGAACTTACGTATGGAGCCACTCCGGCCACGGTAGGTATTATGCCGCGATACAAAGCGGGTAGGCCACCCTCCTCCTTATACATGACGGCCAACGTAGTCCACATGCCAGGTAGCTTGTCTCTTGTTTGTTTACCAAGAGCAGCAAACGATGCCGACTGGATGGATAGTCGGGTGCGCACGATGTCGAGCGGGTACGTGAAGACGACTGAGGTAATGCCTGCTATACCACCGCAGACGAGCCTCTCGAGCGGGCTTAAGGGGGCGTTTGGGTACTTCTCGAAGAAATGCTACTAACAGTGTCAGCTAACCCAGCTCGTAATGTCTTTCAGCTCGTCACAAGATAATATCATAGCTTATATCTTGTGTAGGCCCTGAGCCAGAATGGAGCAGTCCCCAGAAGGCCGTTGACGGAACATACCCGTTTGTAGAGGTTGTAGCTACCGAATTGTACGGCAGAGTAGGGGACAATGCGGATGCAATTGGTTCCGTTTCCAGCCATGAAACCCCTCCAGCCTTCTTCCTTCCACATCTTTCCAAGCGCCCTGCCGATCGACAGCTTGTATTCGGTATGGCCGGCGCTTTGGACCTGGAAGAGGATCTTCAGCCGTTCGAGCGGGGACACGACCGTTCGTGACACGGCACCGGCAACGCCACCGGCGCAAAAGGCGGCGACTACCGGCTGGGAAATGAAATCGTTGAACGGGTTCCCATTGGCATGTTTCGCCTTGACATCTTGCGGGGTCTAGAGGATATCAGTCAGCATGTCGCTGCTGGAACGTATCCTACCCAGAGGGCGGGCTCTTGCGGACGCGGGATAAAGCGGATGTGGACGTACAGCGGCCATATTGGACCCTCAACCGGTACAAAGGCGGGAGAAGGAGGCCAACGCAACGGTAGCGGAAAAGCGACGTGTAGTTCGGACGGAGCTGAAGTAGGGTGGCTAAGACGTGGTCTGCGCGCAGCTGATGCTTCGGCGTGTATATCGGGGGAAGAGATATTTTTTTAAGCACGGCTACGAG
Source organism: Hypoxylon sp. FL1284 (assembly GCA_022432365.1). Taxonomy (NCBI): domain Eukaryota; kingdom Fungi; phylum Ascomycota; class Sordariomycetes; order Xylariales; family Hypoxylaceae; genus Hypoxylon; species Hypoxylon sp. FL1284. Next base: position 46,832 of record JAJJXE010000012.1, read on the forward strand.
AACAGCGCAAATTTATCGAATTGTTCTGGATGATCTGGGCGACATAGTCGAGCTTGGGACAGATTATCGAAGGCAAACATGGGTAGAGTCGATTACGCGGGTATCTCTGAGGACCCTCTGGGTTTTCTCGAGAGCTTGTCGCGCTGTGTTCGTTCGGTCAAATCATGGGCTGGGCCAATGCGCACCAAGCATGCATGGTATGCTTCGGAATCCGTCTCCTGTAAAATATCACCCAGCTGTTAACAATGCCAGCGCGAGGGAGAAGCGAGTGTATATAGCGTTCACTGAAGGGGTGAGAGGAGAATGTTAAGTTGGAGAAAGAAGACTTGCAAGAAGAGAAAAAGAAGTCGAGCTAGAAGTTGTCAGAGACGGGATGGAGGCATAAAATAACGAGGAAGAATAACGAGGAAAGGTACGTTGAGGTACCTTGGTAAGTTCGAAAAAAAAAATGAAGTCGGCCAGTCGGAGCTTTTTGACAAATTTTGGATGTAGAACTGATGAGAGGTCACCTCCCCCCCCCTCAAAACCCACCTGAGACTTTTAGAGACCTTAGAAGGGGCTTTAGCACTTGACAGCTGCTAACTTCAGATGACTAGGAGCTAAGGAACCCTTCCTGCTGACAATCAGCGGGCTGTGTCCTGTACGACGTGAGAAGATGCCTGGATGCAACCCGTAAGGATCTCCAAGAGAGGTGACCTATGGATATGGATGGAATGGGATATAGGCAGGTATAGATAGGAGGTGACTGATAGGCAACGTCTAGGATTAGGTGGTAACGAGTCTGACGGGCCGCAGCGACGTTTCGGTTAATAAATACCTTAGGTACAAGCAGTTACATATACGTAAGAGGTAGGGAGTCTGGGAGTAATAAATTCCCCCAAGCTCTTGGTACGGCTTTCAGAGGGCTGTATGCAGTCGAAGGGAGGAGCTAAAAATACATATTACGGAGACTAGAGGCTTTTTAAATGCCTATAACCAACAATATTCTATCTTTGGATAGGGTCGAGTACCGTCGACAGAAGCAGATAGACTACCTACATGTAGGTACCAGGTAGGTAGGTACAGATAGATAGAACAGCATAGCTCTGGCTGCTATGGTAGGAGCGCATGGGAACATAGGCAGTAAGGGAGAATCTTGAAGCCGCAAGAGGTCAATGGATGGATATCAGAGGATATCAGATGAAGCTCAGATTTGGAGGTTCTAGCTGAGATTGGTACATACATGAGATATGAGGAGAAACAACACCTTCCCCCTTAAGAACCTTGTATCGATATGACGTGACCCGGCATGATAGGAATATGTAGATATTTACCTACATAGGAGAGCACATTGTATACTATTCGACTATTCGACCGTTGGACGCTCGACTCAACAACGCCCAGGCGCGCATAACATCTTACTCGGATTCCCAGTCGCCTGGTTGGCCACCCATCCTCTGCCCGTCTCCAATACATACGCAGGGCCTTGTCCGGCCTATATCCAAACAGGCATACATAGGCGCCAATGCCGAGGATTATAAAAACTGTTGGGTCGGGGTATCGCAAAGCCCCCCTGAGCTCATACATCTTAGATAGCTTACCTCCTAAGACTGTAACTAGAACATCCCTAGATGCGAGTATCGCCTGTTGTTGAAAACCGCCATCGACCTCCACCATAATGGAAAATGTACTTGCCGTTCCCTAGTATCCAAGAAAACTACTAAACAGCTGGATGGTCTGCGGTTATCGTTCACCGGATGGCGTCGTGTGACCTCTACACATGGCGGAGGCGAAAGATAAGACAGCCACGAGCAGCGCAGGCCGGACAGGCCGGACATCCAGCTTGGGCAAGCAATCGATCGCGACAAGTTCGAGCGGCAAGGTAGTTGATAGTGCTCGAATTATAGCTGGCAGGGACAGCCGTGCTACCTAACTAAGTTAACCTAGCAATTTCTGGTTCTCGGAAAATAAACCATTCGCATTCTTAAACGGCTCAAACGTGTCGTCGCCGGACCTAAGCCCTCGATCATTCAGATGCGAATTATCGGTCGGTCGACGGGATGGGAACTAGAATATGAGTTACACTCCAACATGAAAAAGGCAAAGCCGGTTACCCATTGAACAAAGGAGACGATGTTTTCTTTCTTAACCGCGTTGCCGATGCAAACCACTGTCTTGAGATTACGATAGCCGGATGTACTTATCACTACTCTGCAACGTCAAGATCATCGTGCTGAGGGGGCGGGCTATCGACAGCTGTATCGTACGTCAGCGCGTCCTTCTCTTTAAGGGGACTGTAACCATGCTTACCTTTCCGGTCGTCGCCATTCGTACCGTTGTCGCGGCGGTCGCGGTCGTCACGATCGTCTCGGTCGCGGTCACTATGAGTTTAGGGGGTAAGCTCGGCCCGGTCTTCTGAGGCGCTGCGAGACGGGGAGGCATCGTACCGAGGATCCGGGCTGCGAGAGCGGTCGCGCGTGTCACGGCGCTCGCGGTCGTAGTCTCGGTCCCTGTCGCGGTCGCGTCGATCATCCTTTCGAGGAGAGTAGTCTCTAGTGCTGCGACGAGGGGAGGGCGAGCGGCCGCGACGAGGAGAGCGTCCTCCGCGCTCGCGGCGACCGTCGCGGTCGCGACCACTGTCGAAGCGCCAAGAAGCCGAGGGGGGAGTGCGAGCCCACTGTGCACAGGTCAGCTAACGAAGGAGCAAGGCGACGCTACAACGTAGGGGCGTACCTCGATCTTCAAGAGATCATCACGGCCGATGCGCTTGTTGTGCATCTCGTGATAGGCGTCATCGGCATCGCGGCGATCCTCGTACTCGACGAAGGCGAATCTAGAAACGCGGGTTAGCTGATGCGACTTGGGCAAAAGGTCTGTGGTCTACTTACAGTCTACTGCTGGCAGATCGAGGAGCCGGAATATCACAGCGCACGAGTCGGCCATAGCTAGATAGATGTTCATGTCAGCAACCTCAAGGAATTGTAATGACTTTCCCGTTTGTTTTTGCTTCGACGGCATCGAGCTCCGGATGACCCCATCGCGATGAGTAGAGGGAGGACGTGGAACGAGGCATCTCAGAATGCTCTACGACCGCTCGATCGAAGGGGATGGAATGGCTGAGATGGATACGGAGGGCGTGGGAGGCACAAGCGGTTGGATGACGGGACGGATCGAGGACTCGACGAAGCCGAGAACGACGAAGCGAGGCCGGGGAGGACGAGAAGGCAGGTGACATCGGACACCGCATCCGCAGGACGGTCGATCGATTCACCGACGAGGATTGATGGGACATACCGTTCGAATTCGTAGGCGAGGTCGCGAGCACGCGTGCCGTGGCTGAAGCCAGTCACGTAGAGGGTGGTACCGCCTCTAGACATGGTGACGAGACTTGCGAGAGAAGAGAGTGAAGACGGGGCAAGAGAAGGGGAAAAGGAATCAATGGGAGGGGTTACAAGTGAAGATTGGAATGGACCTCGATGACACAAGGTGCAAGATGGATATTGGGAAGTGTCGCGTTGATAAAAGTTGATGTTGGATGCAACGGCGACAGCTGGAAGAGTAAGAGTTGCGTCGGACTGGTCAAATTTATTTAGTGCAGGTGGTTGGTCGGCCGGGTCGCCATAAAATTTGCTTTGGAATTTTTTTTTAGGGCGGGCAAATCTTCGGGAAATAAGCTGGACCGCCTTTTGAGCGCAAGTTACCACAGTGTCAACAGCGAATTACTCGTGCCAATTTAGCTGTTCAGCAGGCCTGACAGCTAGCAAGCTCCCCTTAGCAAACTCCCCTAGCTCGCCTAGCAAAGCTCTCAAGGCTCTCTTACACACCCAAGGCACCCGGGCGGCCAGGCACCCAGCAATGCACCTAGCAATGCACCTAAGCTGCCGGGCTCTGCTGAGCTACCTACAGCAACCCACCAGCTATATGCGCTGTGTGACCATTCGGGATGCTATGACGCAAACGGATTACCTGTGTGTGCATCTCCCGACCAATTGCGCGTCCATGCGTAACCTCGATAGTATGACTTGCCTGCAGCTCGAAAGAAACCCCGATGCGATGCCACCGTAAGCTCTCATACATGCACATCTTCTCATCTTCTCAGCTTCTACGGAGGGCAGACGGTGTGATATATGAGTCCCTTATATATACTATATGCTGTGCGTGAGGTTGTAAGTGCCACCCGACAGCCCATTTTACGAGGCAGCTCACGCACGGCGTACGCGATGTGTTATTATATCGTATGTCATGCTCGCCCTATTCGCAATCTTCGGCGCGACGCATCGTGTCCTCCATTCGCTGCACGTCTCGAAGCTGCAGTCCCTGTTTTCGCTCCCTGCAGGGACGAATACGAATAAGAACCAGATCCTGATATACCAGGTTCTTACCCGACTGGAATCGCTCTGTGGCGCGCTGATATCACCGACGTTGCAGTTATCTGAGCTGTTGCGTAAAGGGCTGCATGCGTCCATGCGGATGGGAGGCGACGGGGAAGCATCAGCCTGCATCCACGGCACGTCCTATCGGGTTAGCCTCTTGCAGATAGCTCTCCCGCACCGCTCCAAACGCGCTGCTCTTGCTGCCGTCGTCGCCTGTGACTCGCTGCCTTACAAGATCCCGTATGCGCAAACAGGTAACATGTAAACATCTCCGTCCACTCGATCCCTGGGAGCCCCGGATTATAACTCGCATGCATAATTAGGAAAATTGCTTATTGGCTTAGTATGACGATTGTCTCTACGTGTGAACCGTTCGTGTCGTCTTCTTCTCTTACCGCTCCCAGCAGATCCTCAACGCTGCATGAGCTTGCTGCGCTATGGAGACACGATGTCTATGAACTGGAGTGAAACCTGGAGTGAAATGAGATGAAACCCTGATTGAGATGCTAGAGAAGCTCAAGAGAAGAGTAATAGCTAAATCGTTCCTAGTCAAAGATTTTCCTCATACCGTCGTCATGCTGATTTTGATATGCAACGCTTCCTATTCCGATGTAAGATGCCCCTTTTGATATATCCAGTGCCAAATCGTCCGATCGATCTTCATGCTTTATACTTCTACCATGCTACCAATACCACCCCTCAGAGAATAAGATACAAACTACATAACAAGCTCGGGCCCGTGAGGATGCCCGCCCAGAAGAGCATGTTGCCCAGCGTCTTCTGGTTGCGGAGCCACTTCATCCGGCTCATCTTGACGAGCGGGAGCTGGCACATCTGCATCATCAGCAGGTAGCCGCGGAGCTTCTTGAAGATGCACCACATGACGAGCTCGTGAACGCAGGCCGACAGGAAGAAGGTGATGAGCGTGGCCGTGTGCTTGTTGACCTTCATGGACGAGATGGAGCTGTGGTAGACGTGCCGTAGAAGGAAGTTGTGCACCGGACGGTTCCAGTCGCGGGCGTACTGATCCCATGAGACTTTTGCAGTGTTAGTCTTGGTCGGAGACAATCATGGTGAGCTGTCGACTTACCGCTGTTCCACCACGTATCATAGAAATTTCGGTCGGCAAAGTAAGTAAGCTCCGCAAGTATGTTCAACACCGTCTCCCAGATGAGGTACCATGCCAGCTAATAGGAAAAGTCAGCAGGAGCTCGACGAGGGCAGAGTTGGCTACGATGATACTCACCATATATTCCATCATGAAGGGGAAGATCAGGTCGCTTAACACCCAGGGGAATTCTTGTAACCTCTTGGTAGTCGTCCAATCCATCTCCTTCATGTACACCGTTCTCATCACCACGGGATAGATGAAAGCCTGCGAGATCATTATCATGACGAAGATGACACCGACGAGAGCACAGGCTTTCTCGGCCACGTATGACCAATTGATGCTATCGGACCTGGGATATTGCAGCTCGTAGACGACGGTCGGCAATACAATGTACTCATAATGATTGGCGAAAGTGAGGTTGTTCGGATAGTAATGCGCAGGATCCGTAGCTTTCCCAGTGAGCTCATCTGCGAGAGCGTCAACCTCCCATTTGATCAGCCTCTCGAACAACTGCAACTGCTCCATATCGAGCGGTTCTGATGATTCGATGGCTTTCGAGATAGTCTCGATATCGCCTTCTTCGGTGCTCTGAGATTTGGACATCGAACGACGCTTCTCATGGTACTCGTTCGCCGACGGCGGCAGCTCCAGATGCGAAGTAAAAAGCGCCGAAATTCGTGGACTGGTTGGCGATGGAGATGATACAGGCGAGACTAGCTCAAGCTGCTTCAATTTGAACAGTAGGCTCTGTACATTTCATCAGTCAGTCCATCACGGATCCAACAGAAAAGAGCCGTGAATACTCACCTGGCGCTTCTTATACGCAGTGGAGAGATGACCGTTATAAAATGCATATGAATGTTGCTTCATCAGCATCACAATACCATGGAGGACGAAGAATACGGTGTCTTTCAAACGAATCAGGGTCAGCATTGGCTAATGAATTTGGCCGCAGAAACAATTTCAAGGGGCGTGAAAAGGAGACAGGCTCGCTTACGAGTCCATGGCCAGTCCCTCAAAAGTGTAAGGCCTACTACACCTGCAATGAACAAGGTCTGCCAGATCTGCGAAAGTGTCAGTAAACCATGGCTGCTTACACAGTATTTGAAGCAGAGACGTACGTTCTGTAATATCCAGCCCGACCTTTCCCAGTCGACGTAGTTGCGGAAAACCAAGCGTTGCATGATCCAACTTACTCCAGTAAGTCCGCACATGATGCCGTCCGAGAGCAGAAGCACGACAACTGTTCCAACAGTCAGTATATGTGATGACAGTCATCCGCTGAGGAGCTCCTCTGCACGAGGGGGGCACACAAAAGTGAATATGAACGTACCGTCTCTTCGGAACATGGTTTTCATAATTTCATTGGTGCCCAGCGGGTTTCCCGTCTTCCTCCAGTTCTCAGCGCCCATCTTAATGATGAGAAAAGTCATGCCGATCCAGAAGAGAACGTAGAAGCCGTGAAATTGGCTGTTTGCGGCTTCCTGGTTTTGCCTGTCGAAGCGAGAGAACTGCTTCGTGAAGACCATATCCCGGATTTTCTCACGCCGGACTGGCGACACCTTCTCCCTCTCCTGTAATTTTGAGAGTGTCAGTGCCGTCTCATTTGCCATCGTGATGAGTGAGTGAAGTTTGCAGAGATAAGTGCCATACCCTTTGCAGCCCCCTTCTTAATATCTCGCGGAGCTCCGCATCGTCACTGACTACGACGTACGTCTTTTCCCCCTCATCCACGGGGCCAGTCTTAGGCAAAGAGCGTTGCAGGTATTTTGGATTCGATTTTCCACCGAGGTCCTGATTTTCTATGGGGACGATATCAGGGGTTGCCACAGCCGAGTCGTCATACGAATCAGACGTCGTTTTGCGCCGCAGCAGAACTGATTGCAACAGCTCATCTTTATTCTTGTCTTCCAGACCCGAATCGCTGTTGCTGTCGGATGGCGTGTCTGGGGCACGACGGCCTACAGCCCTCAGTGCTTCGGCTAAAACAGCCGGATGGTGTGCATCCCGTCTTGGATGTGCGCGGTGATCATTGATATTCATTGCACCGTGTCCCCGGTTATCTGTAGCCGGGCGATGTTCCTCTGCTGTAGCCATGTTTCACAACGGTAAAGGTGTTAGATCATAACTGGGTTTCTCTCTGGTAGAAGAATGAGCAGTATGGTTGTTTAAGAATACCAGAATTAGGCCCTCGGAAACCCGGAGGCGTCGACGTGACTGTTTGGCTTAATAGACCGGTGCTTGGGCACCGACGCTCGGACTGGTGACAATTTGCAATGTGAGTAAAAAATCGCCAAACCACTCTCGGCTATCTTGTATTATAAATTCGGATCGATCGTATCTACTATTGCCACCTGATTCTTAGCATGGCCGGCGGAACCGGGCGAATCCACTGAGCCTCGAGTGATATAACAAGGCTTCCGGATAACCCGGTTAGGGGGGATTCGTCGCATACAAATTCCCGTTCGGCGACGGAAAGTGGCCAAATTTCCCGGGTCCAAAGGCGAACCGAGGTCAATGGGAACAAGAGCTTTGCTGGTACAATACAGGTAACGCTATAATGGCAGGTTTGCTAGGATTTTGCCAATGTCTTTGTCTCTGCTTCGCTTCCTTACGAGCTCGGAGGAAGGGCTGTCAGCATGTGACGGACAGGAATGGAACATTCGACCTCGACGTAATACGATTGTCATCCTCTGAATATACCCATATATTCTGACATTTTCTGGCCCTTCAGCCGTCGCCCGCCATAACGGCGGGGCAATCGTTACACTGCATTTTCCTCTCCCCCAGTTATTCTCCGAGGGGTTATATGTTTAGCTATATAGGAGGCGAGAGACATATATAGCTCTCTTTTGCACCTCGGCCATGGGACTACACGCAGCAGCCTTAGAGACACGCAGGACACCAATTATCTGTCTCGAGTAGAGAAATCAAGGCGGCAATCGAAACTTTTTATCAGGGATAATGGGTAACTCAATAAGCTCAAATGTATCATCATCAGATTCCTCAACTTTTGTAGTAACCTCAGGCCTTCGTCCGCCTGTCGCGTTGAAAGAAACCGAAAACCTCATCCGTCACTGACCTCTCCTCTACTGCATCTTCTCATGTGTTGCCATGAGCGAACCTAAATAGTGACAAGAGATTAGTTTGCATACTCAAAAGCTTCCAGAAGATTCATGTCTCTTACCGATAAAAGTGGTCACCAGCCTGCTGCGGACCTGGCATATATCCTCCGGTACTAGCCAGATCGTCGCTCCCATCTTTCTGGCAATACTAATGCTGAGCTTCGCGTTCAGGTACGCGTCTTCGTCAGTCCGTCCAGCGGTGACGAGGTCATAGTCGACGTAGCTGCTCTTCATGCCGTTCAGCACGTCTAGTAGGAAGATACCGCTGGCGATGGAGGGGTCCTTGAAGGACCGAACCGCCGAGTTTCGACCACCCTTTCGGGACATATCGTTGGCCCATCTAACCATCTCTGAATCGGTAATCTCCCGCTTACCAAGACGCTGTGCCAGGGCCGAGAGCGTCAAAGTGATATCCTTCCGCATCAGTTGCCATACAAGGCCTAGCGTGAGCATCTTGTTTCCGTCCGTGATGTCTGCACCTTGAATGCCGACCAGAGAGAACCCGTTCTGCTTGCCGAGCTCGACGGCGTAGTTGGTGTTTTCAACGGCCTTGAATCGCATTATCTCGGTGCCGCTTGCCGGTCTCTTGTTCACGTGTCTCCAGTTCACCGATCCCTTGATGACCTTGTCGTAAGCCTGTAGAAGAATGGTACCGTCGCGGAGATCATCGAAGAACGAGACGACGGCGGGCTGCACATCGAGACTGTTCAGCCACAACGTAAACACCCTAGCTTCCCGCTCGCCCTCGGCGTCGAAGTCTTCTACTTCTTGCTTCTCCTCTTCGGTAATAGGGTCCAGAGCTGGATGGTTGTTGAAAAGGTTGGCGACGAAGGCGAGGTTCAGCTTGGGATTTCCAGCTACGAGGGAGGTCGGTGTCAGGAACTTGCGGCATCCAAGCTTGTCGGCGTCGACCAATACCTCTTCGGCTCGCTGTAATAGGTCGCGCGTCTGGAGGGGAGCTCTGCTGCACCCGTAGTCTTTTCCAATTTGCGCCTGCAGGACGGCGTAGTTCTCTCCGTCCTTTACGTCGGTCGAAAAGTTGGCGACGCGGCGATGCCAACCGGCCGCATTCAGTTGATAGTTGAACCATCTCAGAAGAATTTGCTCAGGAGGCAGGCGCAGGAACTGCTCTAATGTCTCATCTTCCTCCAAGAGTCTGTAGAGCTCAGGGTGCAGCTTAATGTCAATCTTACCCAGAAGACCTCTTCGAATAATCTGCCAGATCAGACCCAGGATTAGATGTTCACGGACTTCAATGATGTCCCCGCTACCAATGTTGACGACGGAGCATCCGATACCTTTCGCAGACTCGATGACGATGTTGTTGTTCTCTGTCATGTGAAACGCGTTCAGACTCTTTACTTTCCTGCCGGCGACGTTTAGAACACGTTCGTCGATCGTGTCAGGCACGCTGTCGTTGATAAGCTTAGCAAGCACCAAGCCGTCCTTGCACTCATCGAACATCTCGAAAGTGTCGGTCGCGAAAGGTAGTCGACTCCCGATGTCGGGGTCGCCAGCGAGGACAGCGTTGATGTGGCGCGTGAATTCGGTTCGCTCATCCTCGTTGATGGTGTGGGTGACGTTGGTACTCGAGCCCTGAACATGAATCTTGCCGACGCTTCCTTTGGACGAGTGCCCGCCTGTCCTTTGAGACACGACGCCGGCAGGAGAAGCAGGCGCGGCACCACCCGTATTCATGCGCCGCTGCGCCGGGGACGATTCGCGCAGCTTTGCGACTAGCTAGACGGATATTAGCATCGAAACAGGCGTGTCGTGGTCCTTGTCCTTGTGTATCCAAGCAACTTACGCCGACGTAATCCTCAAGCTCGACTCGTCTCGAAGAGTCGAGCTCGACTTCCTTCAAAGCTTGTCGGACAACATCGTAGGGCTGTCGCTCGCTTTGCTGGGTAGCCTTGATGGCGGTGGCTTCGTCAAGGTATCCTTTGTCGTCGACGTCGAGCTTGCGGAAGGCATCCGTCAGGGAGAAGATGTCGCCCTGTTGGAACTGAGGGAACTTCCTGGTGGTAAATGGGTTAGACACGGTATTCACAAAGAGAGGGGTGCGTGTTTGTAGTTACTTTTGAAGTTTGATGACATTCATGGCCAATAAAACGAGCTGCGGTCGGTTGGATTGAGCTGCGACGATGGGCTGCGATGTTTTCTTCTCAGCTGTTGGCCCAAATCAGAGGAGCTGAGGATGTACTGATATAATCGGGTTCGACTTGGTGAGAAGCTCTTTGGTGGGTGCCTAGAACTAGGCTACGCTACGGAGATAACAGAGAAAAGGGAAGATATCTCCTTGGCTATCAAGCTGCGTAAGCTAGATGGGATGGGGAGAGGAGAACAAGATGAGGCTGCGTATGACAGTCAGAGTTGGAAAGCCAGGAAGCGTGCCAAAAGGCAAAGAGCTGTTTCTGTCGGCGGGGGAGGGGGCAAGCGCCGAACGCTCCTGCGGCACTGATGTAATTTGGACCGACCCCTGACGCTGCTTGGCGAAACCACCAGCCACAGTTTGCGTAACGCCAAACGCAAGCCAGGCAGCATTTTTCTCTTCTTCACTTTCCTTGCAGGCTGGCAGGGCAAACGAAGCAGACACCTCGATCACCAAACGTGCATATACTGTAGAATGCATACATCTGCTAATACCTCATAACAAGGTATATATGCACCTAATTAGGCAAGCATTAACTCCCGAGGTCGAGGCACGTCATGAGAAGATTATCTATTAGGTATCATTATCTAAGCGCAAGCGCGAGCCTCGAGTTGACGAGATCTACCAAGGTCGAAGAAATCATTGCAACGCGCAGAAAGCATCCCATACGAATGACCTAGTGCTGTGCCTAGACCTAGACATTCCGGGTCGGCACCGCCCCCAAACCCTCGTGAACTGAGAGAAGCTAAGACTGCGTCTTCCAGTGAAAGCAAAGCAAAGCAAAGCAAAGCAAAGCATCGCATCGCATTGGGTCCACCATCTGCGCCATGATCGAGTTTCGACATAAGAGCATGGGCATCTCTCTGCCCTAACGGAGCTTGCGGCTCCAGCTGCCGGACCACTCCGCCGACACATGCCCGGATAGACGTGTTCCTTACGTCCAAGACCGAAAAAGCTTCGCAAAGTCACCGTCCCGCGTATCCTTCGTGGTCACTCCATCTCCCAGTCCTGTGTACCGTTACCGGCGGCATACAATTCCGATTCGCAGCACAGGTGTTCCTCGGCACACACCAGCAGCCCAGCCACCATATGCTTTCGGAGTCGCACATGGCGGTTCACATGCGCGACTCCATAGTGCCCCCCTTTATGCCACACCAGCGAGAGTGTCGGGAGTGATGGTGAAGTTGAGCAGCGGGGCCGAGAATTGGTTGTACGAGGCCTCGGCCTTTCCAGTGAAGTTCCACCATGTCGAGTTGCTCTCCAGGTCGGTGTACTCCAAACTCACTTGGATTTGAGGTCGGTGAGACGAGTCGTTGCTCGGAAGGAGCTGTGCGACGACATGATAAGGGGTTTCCGTCTTCGCGAGGTTCTTGCAGAACGTGTAACCCGCACCCTCGCCCTCACCGCTACAATGAGCCTTGAACGAGGGCCGAGGAGGTTTGGAAGTAGCGTTGCCAGCGGCGGCCACGTCAAAGTCTATAACATGTTAGCAAGTGGGCAAGGACTGACATCTAAATCGACAACCATACCGTAGGTGCACGTATCATTGCAGCCGGCGCCCCATTGCGTTACAGACCAGTTCCAGGACAGAGTGGTGGCAGCAATGTGCATCACCGCCGCGGACGCGGTGGAGGCGCTGGCCAGAGTTGCTAGGACGGGGGTGACGCGCATCTTGACGATGAAGATGATGGTACGAATGGAGCAATGGGAGATGCGGTTGATTCAAAGTATGTATTGAGAAGAGTGTTGATCAACCTGACTGAGACAGCTGGGTAAGCAAGGCAGAAGCGAAGCGGCTGGAAGTGTTGGGTACAAGACAGCTCCTTTCTATATGCAGCCACCAAGGCCAAAAGAAGGATGAGCTGACAGGCCGAATTGTTTTTAAATGTCGAATGTTTCCCGCCCGACATGGACGGCCAGGCTTTGTTAGCATTGTGAACTGGCCGTCCCTGTCGATTCTTTCTCAAAAGGACCTTGTGGACCGAAGCATTCGGTGCGAAGGTTGCAATTAGTATGGGGAATGCTCGCTACTATCCCTGCCGCTCCTCGTCGATCAAAAAGGGGCTCGACGTGTATTATTGGGCGAGGCTAAGCGGGATCGCGCTAGGCCACTATTATTCCCTGACTGCCGATCTATGCAGGCCTGTTGGTGTTGAGGGATGGAAATAAAAGGGTGAGCCATCCTAATATCGTGAAGCCCTAAAGTAGCGCCACGAGCCAAAACGGCATTGAGATGCTGCGCCTTGAACGATTCAAGCCTAGCTTGGACTTCTCCATAGCGTGCTTTCTCTCCTAAGAGGTTAGAGGCTAAAGGCTAGAGGTTTGTATGAGACACAAAGTCTACACCTAGGCACATGTATGTAGCTTTACTGCGTCCGTCCTGCGTACAACAACGATGGTATCCTTGGCTTCACATGAAAGGCCCCCATGTCACATTCTCTGCTCTTGCTTGCCGTCTCTTTCACGAGTTCCTTGGTGTTTCTATGCACGTACTCTATACAAACACCACCATGCCTCATAGATAGTCCGTCGACTGGTGTAACAGCTCAAACAACTAGCCGCATTATTACTCAAGGTGCTTTAAGTCCTAGTCACCGAAGAGAAAAATTCTATGTTCTAGAAAACCCAATGCGTGCCTATTAATAGTACACGTCGACTCTTCTGCATATAGAAGACGCATTGGAGGCCTTGCAGTTTGCGGAGTACGAGTTGTCGAAATAGTTCGAGCAGTCGAGAAAGTTCCAGGTAGAAGAAGCTCAGATCGTGAAAATTTGAATAATGTGGCTATGTTTATTGGGTAACTGTTAGGTTGTTAGACATCTCGAGTCAGCATCATGCCGATGCCGTGTTCTGGTGCATGATAACACCCAGCCATCAAGAAGATCCAGCTCGATCATGATCTATTTCTATCGACCTGATTTACTCTGGACACACAATGCGATGCCGCAAAGTGATAGAGCCATCCCTATCCACGTATCTGAATAATCATTTAGCAATCACATCATCAGTTGTAGTACCTAGACTACTGAGTTGAGAAGCTCACCTCTGCTTATGACCTTCTTATCAACCCACCAGTCGCCCAGTACGGTGAACAAGAACGCCAGAGTATTGACAATGGGGACTGTCAAGCTTAGTTCTATCGTAGCAAGTCAGTATCCGAGACCGTTTGCTAGGTATGGAGCGGAATGGATAGACCGACCTGCTTGACCGATGAGTAGGAAGAACCAAACGCTCCCGGTCAGGTTGATGAGCAGCGGAACGGCGTATCTCGGGTTGCGAAGAAGATCCACGACGGAGAAGAATGCACCGTAGAGCTTGCTCTTGATCCAGCTCGCCTTCACGTCGTCTCTCGCCAGCAGCGGATGGGCCGGCGGGTTGTGGTCTTTGGCGGCGCGGCGGATGAAGGGCGTTGTGAGGCCCCAGGCAAGCCCGACAAGCAAGAAACCCGCTACGTAGTTGACTGCAGGCGGCTGACTCTGAGGCTCGGAAAACGACATGTTGAGAAAAGAGTAGGGATTATCTTCAGGCACTGGAATCTTGAAGACGCATCTGATGAGCGTTCATAAACTGTACATCTCAGGCCTTTGTTGAGGCTAGGCTAGGTAAGCAAGGATTCGTGTTTCAGTTTCATAAACTTGCATAATACATAACATAACACATGCACCAAGCCTCAATGTGGCTCAAGTCTGCTTCATCTGCCAAGCTTCCGAGGTTACATTATCAGGTTACATTCCTTCCCGTTCAGAATCGCGACCATCTAAGCGTGCTCCAACGAAGACTTCACTTCATTATGGACGTCTTGTAAAGTCAGCGCAGTAGAGCGCCATTCATTTGACTTATGTCACGGTCAATTCTTTACCGACTTGGGGCTACGATCTCTAATAATGTTCACCTCATAAGCATGAATGATGTAATAATGGATCTGGCAGTCTGTTAGAGCCAGAAAGACATTAACAGCACTTCTGGTCCGAGCTCAGAGGCCATTAGTTGTCTCGCTATATCCGTCCTCCTGCTAACAGTTGACATCATAGGAATCCCCATATATGTAAAGCCCATAAGGGAAAAAGCAAGTATCCAGAGATCTGAGCCGGCAGGCTGGCTTGCTGGTTGTTTACACGGCACCGCATGCTGATCGCGATGTTGTTTATGCGCTTTTGAATGACGAGAATCGGCACGCTACAACCTGTCACAGTCTAGGGAGTAACGGAATCCCTACTTACATTTCGTCGCTAAAGCTCTCATTCTTTCTTAATCGTGTTGCTAGGCGGTCTAGATCTAGTAAAGCCTGGGTCGTTTTGGGGAGTAGAAGACTATCGAGCTATTCCTTAGGCCCATATCGTTAAGATGCAGTTTGACGGCTTCCTTACACGGCGATGTTTACCTAGCGTAGGTATTCGGCACCTAGATTCAGCACGTGTGAAGCAGTTTGGACTGGCTGACTAGGCAACAGGACACCGCTTCGTATGTAGGTCGGAAACTCTCCGTTAGTTTGGTAGCTCGTGTGATTGGGGAAGCGGTAAGTCGTGTTGTCATGACTTGCTTCTGATACTAGTCCTCGCTTCAAGCTGCATCACAAACAACCCCTTTATCACCTTACGTGGTAAATGCCCTTCGGTACGAGTTTCCATATCCAATCAACTCGTCGTTAGCTGCGTTACCTTCCCGCTGTCTCTGGAAAAACCCGCCCCTAAGGCGGATGGATCTCAAGATCAATGTGATTAGTCGCCTTCATAGGGCATTGCGACGTCACGAACCCCTGGAATCTCCCCAGACGATTTATTTACGAGCCGATGGGATAGCATATCCCTTCCGACTTTGGCATCGAGTAGCCGGAGGTGGCTGGAGTGGTGATGAGATGACTCTTGATTGGGCGTAGTCGTTGTCGTCATGATCCAACAATCCTAATGAAAGGGGTAATCAATTGGTATATGCTCTAGTCATGATGGCTTGAGAGTGTATGCTTCCACAGCTGTAAGTCCAATTCAACGTATTCCCAAGAATTGTGTATAAAGGGGAGTCGATTTCCCATCAGAAAGACCTATTATTCTTCTCATCCCACAACATCACAAACGAACCAGCTCCAACACCAGCAAACGCAGAAACCGCTTCTCAAAACCTCCAATACAACACTTTCCCAATATGCCTACCGAAGCTCAGATCGCCGGCGGCCACAAGGCCAACATCAACAACCCCAACACCAGCCAGGAGGCCAAGGAGCACTCCAAGCAGGTGCTTGAGAACGAGTTCAACGGCGGAGATGGTGAGTACTGTTTCTTACATGACGACTCGATTCGCTGACGGTTCCGTAGTTGCCAAGGCCGGTGACGCCGATGACAAGAACCCCGGCAACGTTGCTGGTGGCCTGAAGGCGTACGTATCACGTCTTTCAAGGTCGTTGAACTATGTTATCTGACCATACTTGCAGTACCATGAAGAATCCTAACGTATCCGACGAGGCCAAGCAGAGCGCCAAGGAACGCCTTAACGACATGTAAGGCAACTTGAATTGAATCAGTCGTCTTCAACGAAAATCGCTTTGGTCGGTAGCAATTTGGGAATTTACATGCAGAAGAAGGGTTCGATAGCTTAATAAAGTAAACTGAAGTTTCTCACATGTTACTCCCCAGACTTGTGTATGGACCTGAATATTGAACGGATCTCGTAGTTTGAGATGTGCCGTACTTCGAATCCCAATCGACATTACGAAAACGCAGAACACTGTACAACAGTAAATGCATCACGGTATTACATGACATATAGAACTACCAAGGTACTTATGCGAAGTACGAGATCAACGCAATAAGATGCTAATGAACAGATCTGAGGCCAGCTCCTTATAAATCCATTATGGGGCATTCATACGCCGACGAGTCCGTTCCTACATGGTAAACATAATCGGTGTACGAAGTAAATTAGAGCACGTACATCCGTATGTGGAAATAAAGTAGAAGACCAGACCATCGGCTGGCGCAGCGTTACATCATTCTTTGCGAATCAGTTGATCTGGTGCCGTACCAGCGCTGGGGCCTGGGCGTCTGGGGGCGCTGACCGCGCCGATCCCAGCCATCGAACCTATTGTCGGAGGATTATTTTTGGTAGTCGAGGTCTCGGCGCCGTGCAGTGCCTCGGCGGATTGCGTGTCGAGCTGCGTACCTTTGTACGAACTGTATGTTGGGCACTTTAGGCACCGATAATTGGCAAAAAAGCAGGAATTCAGCAAATAGGTCTGAGATGTCAAGAAGGAAATTAAGAACGGGCGAACAGATCCTTATATCAACCTGCGATTTCTACGGCTATTAAGAAGCTGAGATCGAATATCATAAGAGAAAGTATTAAACAAAGAAACAAGATATTTCCCGAGTGGTCTAGCCTAAGCTGCCAGGGCTGTCCCGTCTTTTATCGATACGGGATCCCTACGTGTTACCGCGATCTAGCGCGATCATTGGCTGCAGGTCCATTAAACAAGCTGTGTCTTGCCTGTCTGCCCCCCTTCTGCCCCCCTTCTGCCCCCCCTGAAGAGCCCGAGTCTCTAGCGGGCTGGGCGGGTGTGTGCAGTCCTGTGCCTGCGTGCTGCTAAAGGAGAGGGGCCGGGCTGGTGGGTACAAGGCAGGTAGGGCACGCTGGCGGGGTGCCGAGCGCTGCACGCTGCGAGGGTGCTCGGGTCGTTCAGGGGCGGCAGGGGGGGGTTGCCTGGGGACTGCTGGGGGGTGCGCTGAAAGGCCCGTGGGATCTTGCGCTAAAATGTTACGCTAGGGTTACCTCGATGGCCTCTGACCAACCAGACCGCCCCAACCTCACTGATTTCCGTCACCAGCCACTCAATTGCAGCTGGTAAAGCGCCCGTTACCCGCCCTAAAGCTATGCCATTTCTACCGTTTCCGCTTCCTCGCTATCTGCAAATCTGCAAGTCATCGCCTTTTCTTCTCCTGCTCTCGCAGGCATAATCCCATTTCCTATCCATCTCCATAGCAATTGGTCTGTTCACCTGATCCTCTCGTTCATTGGACCTTTATCATAATTCTTTCTTCTATTTCTTCCCGTCCGTCTTGCCCGCTGTCGTCATTTCACCGAGAAGAGCTTGGTATCACTCCCGTCGTAAACTGGGCCAGGCGGGAAAAGTCAACAACAAAGCATTGAACCGTCACCGAACCGAGCAACCGACTTTAATTCCTCTAATTTCTACTTATAAGCTCCCTCGAAGCGAACCCTCCAACCTTCATCCCATATGAGCGTCGGCAGATAATCCAAGAGCAACATGGCAGCCAAGGCGAAGGCATCCAACCCGATGAACGGCATGCATACGGCCGGTA
The DNA here is from genome assembly GCA_022432365.1 of Hypoxylon sp. FL1284. Classification (NCBI taxonomy): domain Eukaryota; kingdom Fungi; phylum Ascomycota; class Sordariomycetes; order Xylariales; family Hypoxylaceae; genus Hypoxylon; species Hypoxylon sp. FL1284. The sequence goes on from JAJJXE010000012.1 coordinate 64,882, forward strand.
TCTTCTCTGATATGACCGTCGACGGCCCCGAGATTGGAACCCTCGTCCTCATCGTCGACCGAGCGAAGAATCTCCCAAATAGGAAGACCATTGGGAAGCAAGATCCTTACTGTGCTGCTCGGCTGGCCAAAGAAGCGAAGAAGACTACGACAGATATCAGAGGTGGACAGACTCCCAAATGGTATGTTTGCAACGCCAATGTTACCGTTCCACTTGTATTCTGACAATCTAACTCGCGATATAGGGACCAGGAACTTCGATTTTTAGTTCACGACTCGCCTGATTACTACCAGTTGAAGCTATCCGTGTTCAACGACGACAGGAAGACGGAGCTCATTGGCGAGACGTGGATCGACCTTCGAGACATAGTGGTGCGTGGTGGTGGACAGAGCGACCAGTGGCACAGCTTGACTTGTAAGGGGAAATATGCCGGCGAGGTGAGAATCGAGATCACATACTACGACAGTCGTCCGAAGCTTGAGAAGCCGGCAGCGAAGCCAAACGCCGTGGCTCCAGGCACCGATGCAGAAGCGGCCGGCGGACCTCAGAAAGCCCAAGTTAAGCGACGCCCTCTACCGTCTGATCCCGTTACAGGCCAGGCACCTTCGCCCCCGGCAGCAGATCCAGTTCACACACCAGCTCGGCCACAGCCCAACAAGTCGCCGCTGTCGGCTGTCGAGTATAACACACCACAATCACACAGACCCAACACGCAACCCGATCATTACTCTGCAGCACATCCTGGTGTGAGCCAGTACTCGACCCCGTCCCACCGATCGGAGCATTCGCAGCCCCGAATTCTGGATAGGAGTTACCAGTTCCCTCCTCATGAGAACCAGCACTCGCGTCACCCAGACTCACAATACTCCCGCTCGTACGAGGCAGACAACAGGGCGTCCTTCGGTTATAGTCAGCCAGCCTATGAGAGCCCGTCACCGTCGGCTCATCACCATCGACAGTCTATAGGCTACGATGAACGCCCTCCGCCTCCACCAGCACACCGAGTTAGGAACTCGACTGGAACTTCGCATGAGCTAGTCCCTCGTGGCGCCTTTGACATGCCACAGCATAAAGCCACGCCGCCCATGAGACACGACGTGTTGCGCAACGAAGCTCACCGATACTCGGTGCCATCGCCCTCTTCATCCTACCCTGGTCGGCCCACGTACCGTCCCTTTGATTCAGCGCCGGAGATGCAAGGTCAAGCCAAGTATCAGGAGAGCGAGACCAGTCTTCAGTTGGCTCCGCGACACTACTCTTACGATTCCGCGTACGATCCCCATCACCGATCCATGCAGCCGACGGTGGAGGATGTACCGGAATCCTGGACGCCACCAACCGCTAGGACTCGAGCCAACAGCTCGCGCGCTCAGTATGACGAACGGGATTACCAGGTTTCAAGTCCCGCGCCGTTGCATTTAACCGGCCGTGACAGTGCCGGATCCGGGCATTACAGTCATGGTCCTGTCCCATCTCAGCCGCAGTACGATTCTCGACGCTATAGTCGCTCTCGCTCGCCGATGCGTTCCGAGGATTATTCACAAGCGCTCACCCTCGTGTCTCGTCCGTCATGGCCGAGACAGCATGACTATTCCATGAATTACCCGAGTGAGTTGGAAGATAGCCACGCTCGGGTGCCGGACGACTATGATAATATGCCGTTGGTACCGGCAACACTAGTTCCGGGAGTCGACCCGGCCTTGGCACGCGAGATTTCCGATCGAATTCACCAGGAGAGGAAGCAGGCACGCCGGTATACACAGCCGGCTCCCGTGAATACTCAAACAAGAGGCAGACAGCATAGCGAGCCTCTCTCTAACTACGCTGCCCATTATTCTCCTAATGGCACTTCTCCGACCAACTCGAGGAACTACGATAGGAGTCTGGTTACGTATACTGGTGGACACTCTACATCTCCAGGGCAGATGTCTGCTTCTGGAATCCGAGGGGTCTCTCCAACCCCGAGCCATCACGCTATCAAGCGCAAGTCTGTCAGCCCAGCGCCCCCTCCGTCTGAAAACCGGCGATTATCGGGGGTGCCTTTTGGGCCAGACTCTTACGAAGCATTTAACCCTACGGTAGCAGCAGCAGACGCACCCAAGTCGTCTGAACTTACAAATGCCGAGGGAAAGATCATTACCCATGACGGACGAGAGATTGACCCCTCAGATCACTTACCCATGGATACCTGGGCGCCGGAGCCGGAGCCGAAGAAACCGGCTGAGCCTGTCGAGACACGATCACGACAGGTACCGGCGGGTGCGCAACCAATGCCACCTTCTACCCGGCGCCAACCACGTGGGACTGCTCGGCCACACTCGGCCATTGCCGCCTCGCCGCAGTATATAGCCTCCGAGCCTGCGGTCTCTCCACCCGGAAGCACGGGACGCAACCGGCTACAGAAGAAGCAGCATCGCCAGTCAGCTCTACCTGCGCCGATCTCGTCCGGACCCAACCCACTCGGCCCTTCCACTCCGCACCAGCGCAACAGCACACCCCCGCGTGCCCTCGTCCGCGCTAGCACGTTTGACTATGAGAACTACGGAACCGGTGCCGCTCGCATAGGCTACGGTAGCGCGCCACCGATTCCGGCCAAGATACCGATGATGAGCGGCGGCCTAGGACCAAGCCCTGCCCGCGGTGGCGAGGAGTGGGCGCTCATGGAAGAGATGAGCAGGATCGATATCGGCTCCGGCCGAGCACGACGACACGGAGGATACTGATAATACGACGCCTGACACGAATTAAAGAGGAGCAAACGTTGTACGATATAATTCTTTACCAAAGAGGGGGCACGCTCGGTTTCGTGCTTAGTGTTTCCTATTACTTTCTATTATTTTCCTATTCTCTGTTCGACTAGGGCGTCGTTTCCTTCGGGATGGTTTAGGTATATAAGGCAATATTCGCGGGCGACCACCTAATGCTCTCCAGTGGAGAAGTGTGTGGAAAGAAGGCAACATGGTATGAGGAAAGGACAACCCAGGTTTAACTAAAGAAGAAAAAAAGGCGGGCGTTTCTATTCTCACTTCGCACTTTGTACACACCAGTCAAGAAGACGAAACTCAAGATGTGGGCTTACTTTACTAGAGAACGGTAGAGCAGGGGTGATAGGAAACACCTTGATAATACACAAAAGGATTCAAAAGATGACCTATACTGTCCCTAATTAGTGATACTTGTGCTTGAATATGTGATCCTGAGACGATTTGGTCATGAAAATGATAAGACGCGATGACACGGTAAAAATCCTCATTTTAGCCTCGTAAATATTGATATTTTCGACCATCTACAGGTAGAGGGCTGGCAAGGTAGAGACTTGAAGTTTCCTGAACTAGAGCATCATTTTCCTATTCTCATTCATCTCTCCTTTCTTGATTATCGCGGCGGCTTAGAGCACGCGGTAGCGACATCTATCCGGTCTTTCTAACCTAGAGACAAAAACCAGATTCCCCGACTCAAGACCATGCTACACAGGAGATATAGGTGAGATACACCGTCTCTCTGCTTCTTGCTTTTTATCTGTCCGACCTGAAACGCCTTCGCCATGCAAACAAGAAAAAAAAAGGAGTTACTGTATCTCTCGTGTCCCCTTCCTTTCCTCTACTTCGATACACGTACCCGTCCACCCCTGAGAAATCTCACTCTCGTCCAGCCCTCATCTTACACCTCCATCCGAGATACGTGCCCACTCAAGGCCAGAAGCCCCCTCTCACTCCCCGCTCACTCAGCAGCAACAGCCGAAGCCGCCAGCAGGCTGCGCAGCATCCCCGCAGTCTCAACAGCAGTCTGCGCGCGCTCGGACTCGACGCGGACGCGGCGGTGCAGGATCTTGAAGCCGGCGGCGAGCTCTGCGCTGGCGCCGGCGAAGCCCGCGTACAGGTCGAGCAGGAGGGCGGCGACGTCGACGCAGGCGGCGACGTAGCGCGTGTCGATGACGTGCTGCTGGACCCAGCGCAGGACGGGGCGCACGCCGGCCTCGTCGCGGCCCTCGAGCGCCTCGCGCAGCGCCCCGCGGTGCCGCAGCGCCGTCAGCAGCGTCAGCACCGCGAGCGGGCTGTGGTCGCGCGCGTCCGGGTCCAGCGCGCGGTCCAGCGCGGCCGCGAACCGCCCGTGCCGCAGGTCGCGCATCCACGGCGTCTCGCGGCGCGGGCGCGACAGCTCGTTGGCGATGACCACCTCGGCGCCCTCGCCCACCATGTCGAGGCGGCGGGCCGCGCCGGCGCGCCGCTTGCGCTTGCCCTTGGCCTTGTCGTGCGCGTCGATGGAGCCGGCCAGCAGCGCCGCCATCTCCTTGTCGCGCTCGCGCTCGCGCGCGGCCTCGGGGCCGGCGAGCCGCGTGCGCAGCGAGAGCACGCCCGACTGCATGCCGACGGCGAGGTGGCGGTCGTCGTCGTTGGCGCCGGCGGCGACGACGCGGACCGCGAGGATGGGCGACGGGTACTTGGCGCCCGCCACCACGTTCCAGCCGGCCGTCTCGAAGATCTTGACGTGGCCGTCCAGGCCGCCCGACACGAGGCGCCGGCCGCCCGACGCCAGCGACAGCGACGTGACCGTCTTCTGGTGGTTCGCTATCACGTGCTGCGGCTTCGCCGCCACCAGGTCCAGCACCGAGATGCGGTTCTCGGACGACGCGAGTACCGTGGTGCCCGACGGGAGCGGCAGCACGTCCTCGATCGGCGACGCGTGCTTGAACGTCATGACGGCCGTACCCGGCGTCCGGGGATCCCAGAGCTTGACCGTCGAGTCGTAGCTACCGGACACCAGCATGTTCGACATGGTCCCCGGCATGAAGCTGCCGCTGCGCACGTAATCGTTGTGGCCCACGAACGTCGACGTGCTCTCTTGGCTGGGCAGGTCCCACAACCGCACCGTCTTGTCGTCGCTCGTGCTCATGAGGGTGGTGAGGTCGGCCGGGGAGAATTTGGTGGTCCATACAGGCTGCTTGTGCTGCGCCCAGGTCTTGAGAATAGCTCTCGACCCGACATCGAAGACCTGAATCTTGCCCGTGTCGTCTCCAGCCACGACTATACGGCCGTCCCCGCGCACGTCTCCGCTCCGCGCAATGTCGCCGAAGCGTGTGATGGTCTTGACAAGCTTCCTCGTCCGTATCGAGTAGATCTGGACACGCGTGCCAGTGGTGACGGCGAAGTAGTCATTGTTGGATGTTCCGTCAGCAGCAGGGTTCGCCGCGGGGACGGTGATGTGGGTGATGGGGTATTGGGTCGGCGACGGAAGCACGAGCTGGTTCTTGAATGACTTCCAGTATCTCTGTTCTGCGGTAATTGGCGAAGGGCCTGAAGGCAGCTTCAGCTGCGGGAGCGGTGCTACTTCTGCCGCCATCGTGAGACGTACTTTGGCTTGTCGTGTAGTCTCCGTCTATTCGAATCGTGAAGCGATTGTGTTAAAACCGATCAACTTTTTTTTTTTTTTTTTAAGAGGTCGGTTCAATCGAACAATTACCACCGAGGGTAGGCTAAGCTACTTGCAGCTTAGTACATGCACTGATAAGAAGATGATAAGAAGCTGATAAGCTACAGCAGCTGCAGATCAGTTGAATCCACTCCATCAAGTACCCAAGTACCGTACCTCGGCATCTCTGTGTAAGGACGACATTAAAAAGAGTCAAGTCTGCTCAGATGACAATGGAATCATCTCTATTATTTGCTTCAACTTTTGTATAAATTGTATACACATATACACATACATATCAGGCTCATTATTTCTCTTTTCTATTTCACAGTAACGTCTACTTCATTAATCATGTCTCAGCTACAGGAATACTCCGTTTTCAAGCACTTCCTCGTCACTTCGCCCTCTGAATATGTAGCTCACGTCGAGATCAACCGACCAGCCAAGTTAAACGCATTCACGGAGGAGATGTGGATAGAGCTTGGGAGAATATTCGCAAAATTGTCCCGTGACTCGGAAATCCGTGCCGTAATCTTCTCTGGCGCCGGTGATCGGGCCTTTACAGCCGGCCTAGATGTGCAAGCGGCCAGCCAAGGGAGCACTCTCGGTCACAGTGGAGAGCAGCTGGACGGTGCGAGACGGGCCACCAAGTTACGTCGTGACATCCTCGAATTTCAGGATTGTATAAGTCAGATAGAGAAGTGCGAGAAGCGTAGGTTGACAACTGTCCTGTTTTTGATTAGAGCTATTTCCAGCTAATAAACATCCAGCCGTCATCTGTGTTATGCATGGCATATCCATCGGCTTAGCCATCGACATGTCCTGCTGTGCTGACGTGAGGATGTGCTCAAGAGACGCCAAGTTTGCCGTTAAGGAGGTCGACATTGGCATGGCTGCAGATATCGGGACCCTCAGCCGACTGCCCAAGATCGTGTCGAGCATCTCGTGGGTGAAGGATGTCTGCTTATCAGCTCGAAGCTTCGGTGCCGCCGAGGCCCTGACGGTCGGCTTCGTAAGCCAGGTGCTGGAGACGAAAGGGGAGGCAGTTGAGGCAGCCATAAAGCTGGCAGCTCTCATAGCCTCAAAGAGCCCGGTGGCCGTCCAGGGCACGAAAGAACTGCTAAACTATTCGAGGGACAACACGGTTGAAAATAGTAAGTATTACTCTCTAACATGAGAGCGGCGCGATGGCTAACTACCTCAGGCCTAAAATACACGAGCGTCTGGAATGGCGCGATGCTCCAGTGTGACGATTTCAAGACGGCGTTGCTATCTGGCCTGAAGAAGACGAAGCCGAGCTTCGCGAAATTATAGGTCGGCATTGGTACCGACGGACGGCTCTTTCTACTCGTCAACACCCCAAGTCGCTAACCATGTGCTCTGTTCAGCCTCCAGACTGGATATATCTGATAGCAGTGTTGGAATCTTACCTGAGGTCATCCGGGCAACTAAGGATCTCTAACTCGCATCCCGGTCTGACTCTGACTCGTCCTCCACGTCGGGCACGTTCTCCTTGAGACGCTACAGGGCCGTTAGTAGCCAAGAGCAGGTAGAGCGAGGTCAAATGCAAGATTTTGGAGACAACGATGTACATACCTTTTCCAGCTCCTCCTTCAGCTGGGCCACCATGTTATCTTTTATTACGAGGTGGTTTTCATCGAGGTCCTCGATTATGTACTCGTGGCCATTGCTGTCGATGCTGATGATGATGGATTTGATCGAGGGGTCGCACTCGACCAACGTGCCTGAGCAAACATGTTAGGATGAAAGAGGACGTGGCTGACCAGAGAAATTAGAGCTACCTTTGATAGCACGAACCATCTTGGCTTATGCGTGGCCCACGTTGATTGATGCGTCGTTGTTGTGATGTGTCTGGATCCCAGGTATACAACAATTACGGTAGATAGCTTGCGTACTGTAAGACTGACGCCCAAAGATGTAGTATCGTGGATGGGTAGAGACGGGTTTGCAAAGAAAGAGGTTCGATGTTAGTTGTTAGAGCACGGACAAGAGCCCCACGTGGCAGGCCGGCAACCCAAAGGAAGGGTTTGATTACAGTGAGATAGCGCCCGCTCAGTCGCTGTATTGCTACCTACTGTTAGGCACTATGGTAGAAGTCATACATAGTAGATTCATGTCAACAGAGGGAGATCGCTGATGGGTGCACGAGATACACATCTCCAATGCCTCATTCAGGTACATCTCTAAGGTTCCACCAGTGCTACCTACATTTTTACATACATAATATCCGTACGTATGATGCCTACATGAGGTGTGTCTTAGATGCTGTGAGTACGACTTGCTACAGAGGGCGACACGGCCTGTACGGCACAGCGCGAAGACCCAAGAATTGCCGCTGCGGGGCAGTGAACAGCTTAGCGCTTTAGCGATCTTACTACGGCGTGCCACCCGAACGCTTACGCCATCACCAGTCGAATTACAGCGTGTAACCCCTTCATCCTTCGCTGTCACCTCATAGGCATACAGCGTAGTACCTGTACAATACACATGCAGCCGTCTTCCTTCGCTGCCGCGCTGCAGCTGGAAAGCTCCTATAGGTAATGGCTAAGGGTCCTAAGGGTCTCTGGTTTGTCGAGCTCGATTTAATGTCCCGAACGTACCGGCCCCAAGATCTGCTCCTTTCTATACTCCTTTATCTCTCTTAGCTGCCAAACCCGCCAGCCACCCCAGCCCTTCCGGTTGGCCACCCCGCGACAGCCAAGAGTCCCTTACTACTCGCATCGTCTTAATCTTTTCTCTTCTTGGTCAACGCGGCGCCCTCGAAGAGCCCGTCGCATGCGGCTGAGCTGGTCTCGACGATACCGGCAGCTATTCCCGTAGATCCCTTGCCTCTTCAAGAGCTCGAGGACCCGGTCGGCACACTCGACCATTCACCTGAGCCATCGTTATATGAAATCGCCCACCCTCCATCATCCCTTAATCCACGCGACTCTCTCCTCTCTACGTCGCATTCAATATACACCACTCGGCCGACAATAAGCTAGCACTCGAGCGTCGCTGTCACGAGTCTCAATCCGGTTCCGTCGCACCAATACACGGTTTCATCCCTTCGCTCCGAGCCATCTAGACCACGCGACACACGTCCGCAGCACAAGATGGATTCGGACGACGACGACTCCTCTTCGGGCAGCATCTTCTCGACATACCCCTTTTCGTGGATAATCGTCCCTCTCGTCATATTCGTCGGCGCAGGGACGCTGCTCGTCTGCTACCGTTATCGTAGGCGGCGCAAGCTGCGCATGCAGTACGGCACGAACGCCCTGAACCGGGACTTGGAAGCCATGGGGCCCCGGTCGAGATCGAGGCCGCCCAACGAGCGGCGAGCAGGCGGGCGACGCGGGCTAATCATGATGTTCGGAAGCAGAGAGGAGGGTCTGAACGAGCTGGGCGAAGCACCGCCCGCTTACACAGCACCGCAAAAACAACCGGAAGACACGGAAGGCGTCGAACTGACCCGTGTGGAACAGTCTACGAGCGCCACAAGCACGACTGGTGTAGACGGCCCTGGTACTAGCAGGCTGCCGGCATACGAGGACTTGCAACGAGAGTCCAGTCGAGTCCAGCCCACGACTCCGACTCCGGCCTCGCCGCCAAATATACCAGAACCACCGCCACCTGCGCACTTAAACGCACATTGAATACATGCTGGGGAACAAAAGGGAATAGGTGTGCGGGATATTATATTGTACAAACTCTACGGCTTGATATATCGATCGGGCCCTTCATCGGGAAACGTAAAGCGAATTGTTTCATTGTAATGATGGGTGGGATGGTATGGAGTCTCGGGTTGGTCACGGTGGAATACGGTCAGGATATCATGATTTTCTCAGAAGGAATAGGACTGTCTGGAAGGGGTAGGACTGCGCGCCAGGATTTGCTTTGGTGTAGGAAGGGGTTTATTTAGAAACGTCCTGTCCTCGGTCTAAACGGCACGGTCACAGTCCAGTCTCACAAGTTAATGTGTATTGCTCGACTTCGCTTCAAGCGACTATGGGAAAGTACAGCGAAGGATTTCTTGGGTCTACTCTGTTCAAGTGGCTAAACCTTGAAGCTGAGGTACCTTCTGGGCAGGTCAACATCGGCCACTGGGTGTCTACCTAGGTTCCTAGTCTGCATCTCATGCCATCCGTCTAAAATCTCGCAATAACAGCAGGCGGCTTGTTCGCCAAGATCTCGTCAATCTTGGCCATGACATCCGGCGTGAGCTTGTCCACAGCGTCGAGGGCCTTGACGTTCTCGTAGACTTGCTTGGGACTGCTCGCTCCCGTGATGGCCGAGCTTACATTAGGGTTCTTGAGGACCCATGCCAAAGCCAACTGGCTCTGACTGATTCCCAGCTGCTTCGCAACAGGCTCCAACTTGTTCACCTGCTCGATGATCCTGTCCCATCTTTCCTTGCCGGTACGCATCCAGTAGCCGGCGATGAACTCTACCTGTTCCTGAGCAAACCGGGAATCGGACGGGATGCCGTTCTTGTACTTGCCCGACAGGATGCCGGATTTCAGGGGCGAGAAGACGGTCAGCCCCAGGCCGACCTCGCGGTACAGGTGGGCGTACTCCTTCTCCACCTTCTCGCGGTCCAGCATGTTGTACAGGGGCTGCTCCATGAGGGGCCCGATGAGGCCCAGCTTGTCGGCGTAGCGCCAGGCCGAGGCGATCTCGTCGGCGTTCCACTCCGACGTGCCCCAGTAGAAGGCCTTCCCGGTGCTGATCAGGTGGTTGAAGGCGCGGACCGTCTCCTCCATCGGCGTGAGCCGGTCCGGGCGGTGTGCGTAGATCAGATCTACGTAGTCGAGCCCCAGGCGGGACAGGGACGCGTCCATGCCCTCGATGATGTGCTTCCGGCTCAGGCCCTTGTTATTCGCTGGGATGTCGCCAAAATCCGCGCCCCAGTAGAGCTTTCGGATATAATTAGCGCCAAGGACTTTCGAGATGACAACAGCTATTCAGAGGATGTTTATTGCAGTACCTTTGTCGAGATGACAAGGTCGTTGCGTTTCCAGCCAAACTTCCTGATGGCTTCGCCCATGACTTCTTCCGACATGCCTCCTATAGCATTACGCTGTGTCAACTCTAGATCTACAGCGTATTTAACAAGCCAAGGGACAAACATCCTTACCTGAGTAACCCTCGGCGCAATCGAAGAAGTTGACGCCGCTGTTGTAGGCCGCCTTCATGCACGCCAGAGCGCTATCTTTTTTTTTTTTTTTTTGCCAGACATCAGCAACCTGCCGTTCTGTACGCACTGGTACTTTCGTAACTCACCGTTTTCGACATGTCCGCCGTATGTTAGCCAACCTCCAAGGGAAATAGCCGAGACCTGAAGACCGGATCGGCCCAGGAAGCGGTATGTCATCCTCGGAAGATTGGGTGGGGCCGCCATTGTATGGGGTTGCGGAGATGATATCCGTGGCTATAGTGAGAGTGCGGGACAGAGGAGAGATTTATCAAGAGAGTCTAAGAAACTCGTCCCGACCATGATCGAACCGGGGTCGATACTACCTTTATTTATAGGCCCCCTCATAATCCTATCACGTCTGCACTTCAACCTCGTGCAGCATGAGGCGTTGCGCTAACGGACGTACGTTCCCTTCCGACCCGATAGGCGGTTGGCCATTCGACGATGCTGGAATATCTGCTAAAAGCTCACAGGCACTCCGCTATAGACACCTCGCAATCAAGCCAACAATGACTCGCATGCCGATTTTATTTATAACAGACCAAGCCGATGGATGCTTCGATGTATTCTTGCGGAGTATCGTAAATGTAACCTGATAATAGTGAAAAATAAGTAGATAATCATTCAGGGACTCGCTGTGTTTCTATTCGATGACTCTGAGCAGACTCCCGTTATAAATTATTCATCCTGATATCATCATCCCAATCAAGCTTCCTTAGGTACTTGGCACGTAGCGTAACACTTACTCCAAGGGCTTGGTGCCTTTGCCTCCTTTATGTGTCTCAGCCGCAGGTTACAATCATTTTGCCATGATGAATAATAAGACGTCTTGTTCATATTAGAATTTATATTTCCCATTCTCTCCTTACCTACCTACGATATTTGGTAGTATATAAGTTGCGTAAACGTGATGTTTTCTAAGTCGCAACAAGACGTATTATAACGTAACAGTTTCAAGACAATCCGTGCACACAGCGGAACTTCAAGGGTTACTATAAAATCGAATAGACTGCCTAGCAGGTTGCTATGCTACGTTGAGAACGCACGTCTATTTCGAGAACTCGATGTGCCCACCTTTGACTCCCCGTAACCCGTAACGAATGAGAACAAAAGAATTCGTATGATACAAAATTTTAAACCTTGGGCATGCTTTCAAAGGCCCAGACATGGTCTATCTAAGCCAGGAAGTTACTTGGTGAGGTCTTAAGAAGTTGCAATGTGATTAATATAGACACGTAGCCTAGCTGTTACGACGTTTCTACAAAATAGCAAGGTGCTCTTAACACGTCTGCACTTAGACCTCACGTTCCAAACTAGCACTGCTAACGTCTTGCCTTCAAAAATCAGAACCGAAAGACCAGAGTACTGACACATATCGTGTCTATTAGAATTAACGCACGTATGTTTCACTTGATAACTCGTTCTTGTCTAATATTGATGAGATCCATACCCGTAACCTATCATTGTTCCTGATAGTGCCTAACTTCGTAAGAGTGCTTTCAAAACTCACAGCTATCAGACGTAAAAGATTGTCTCCTAGATACGGAGGTGTGTACATAGTTTTATCATTCCATGTCCGCCCCGTATATATGGCCTGGGAGCCTTGAAGGACAACAAACCTAACCGTTGAAAATGTCGATCTAGCCAAGCTTACTTCTATACCTCGTATATCCACAAGGTACTTGTTATTTGTCGTTCCCAATACGCCCGAGTAAGTTCCCGGGCAATCAAGCCAAAAGCAACATCGCCAAAGAAGCAGCCGCCCAACCCCGGTAGCCTGCCCATCTGCCTACAGGTACCTTAGGTACCTAGGTAGGCAAGCATGCAAATTCCTTGTTAGTTCATCGTGAGTACAGCTAGGTAGGTGGAAGGATGAGACGTGATGGCCTGCTACAAAGAACTCTCCGGAAACTCTGCTACGTCTAGGGAGTCCAAGAATCCTTCAGTAATTTCCTCCTTGCCTGCCTGTCATAATGTATGTCGAAAAATATATCTCATGATTCTGCTTCGTACGTAGCTGAAGGCATAAAGTATTCCAACGTATTCAACTACCTGCCGACGTGACTTCTCCATCTACCGAGGATACCCTCGCAGTATTAGATACCTACCTCGTGGAATAGGCACCCAAATATTCATCAAGCACACAGAAGCCTGCCTCTAGCCCGAGATACCTACCTTGGCTATCTTCGTAGGCGCTGAACTGGGTTACCTCTCTGATCTTAGTGTCTCTCCTCGCAACCTCTAGTTGCCTGACTTACCCAACCGAGTAAGAGAAAAGTTTTGCTGCTGCACCGCGGTTTCCTCGAGGGTTGCTCAGCGCAAAAGTATTTATTCCACTCGACTTTCCAACCTTTGACCTTCTCTCCTACTTGTTTTTCTTTCTTCCTCACGCGTCTTCCTCGCAACGCCGACACCAATCTCCGTTCTTCTAGGCCTACCGGCAACGCCAATTTCTATTCTTCCAAGCCTTCCAACATCCCTCAACCTTCTCTCCCGTGTACGCACACGAGAAGCCTATTCGATCGTACACATATCGTGCCTCTACACCGTCCCGTTATTCAAGGTCAGTGTTGACTATTCTTCTCTTGAGATATATCCTCCATGTCTTATCGCGTCATTGCTCATTGATGACATCGTCTGCCATCTAAAACATCCCGTCCCTCTCCTCTCTCATCTACTATCCCGCCCATCATCACCACACACAGCTCAGCAAGATACATTACATCATCGGTATTAACTCTTGCTTCTCCCATCGGGCTTCGACCATTGCCCGAGTTCTTTCCTTGTCTCCATCGCATTCCTCATCTTCATCGCACTCTTCATCCTCGCCCATCCTCCTTATATGCGTATTTCTAACCAAATCTCGTCGGATACCCAGGCAGGTACCTAGGCATCCATTACTTCCCCGATCTCCTCACAATGTCACGACACCAGACTCTGAATATACCACAGGGCTATACTTACATCGTATCCAGGAACCTCGGTCCAGCAAGATGAGTGACTGGCACGGTGCTTCAGCCGGCAATGGCTGGGATATCCCCAGCGGTCACGATGGCGGCCGACCTTCCGCTGCAGGAGGCAACCGAGCCTGCTTCACCTGTGGCCAGGATGGGTGAGTTTCATTCTTATTATTGGCATGACATTATTATCAGCATGAGAGCTATCTGTATCGCTGACAATATGCTCCCAGTCATTCCAAGGCCGAGTGCCCCAACCCTCGCTCTACAAAATGCCACCGCTGCAACGAGGACGGCCATCTTGCTCGTGACTGCCCTTCTGGTCCTCCCCAGGAGTTCGCCGGAGAGTGCCGACACTGCCACCAGGTTGGCCACATGGCTAAGGATTGCCCGGACAAGCCCCCGATGACCTGCAACAACTGCAAGCAGGATGGTACGAGACGGGGCTCATTTAATGGGTTCTCTTTGGGCATGCAAATGACGGAAAACGCTAATTTTGAAATAGGCCATGTCGCTGCCGAGTGCCAGAACGCCCGCAAGATCGACCGCTCAGGCGTTGCCGAGGTTCAAGCTGAGGTTGCCTGGGCCAAGCTTGTGCATGCGATTAAGAACAGGGACATGGATGGTGTCAAGGAGAGCGTCCAGGAGTATGTCAAGAACGAGCCCGAGACCACGTACGGTCAGCTGGAGATGGCCTTCCGTGCTCAGAAGCTGAACCTGTACTTGATCGCTATGGAGAGTCCCTCGCTGCTCCCGACTCACACGAACATGGACCTTCAAGGCAATCTCGACAAGAAGTACCGCATCAACTACCGATGGGCCAACAAGCCCAACCGCCCTCGAGAGGCTGATTCGTGGCCCCAGTCGGCAGAGGAGAACATGGGACGCCTTCTGGATGCTGGTGAGACCGTTGAGCGTGGTTTGCCCTTGTGTACCAACTGCAACGAGCTAGGACACATAGCAAAGCGATGCCCCCAGGAAGCGATCGAGAAAGAGCGTGTCGTCATCAAGTGCTACAACTGCGACCAGGAGGGTCATCGTGTTCGCGACTGTGAGTCTGGCCGCCATCTTTTGATTTCATTGCTTGCTGACCAGGACCAGGCCCGGAGCCCCGCAAGAGCAAGTACGGATGCAGGAACTGCGGGTATGTCTCTATAACCGAGCTGGAGTATTCTTTCTAACTAACCGTGCGCCTGTTTACAGTCAAGAGGGTCACATGGCCGCCGAGTGTAAGTCATGAAAGCCTCTGTTGCCAAGTTCGAAATTGACGACTCTATAGGTCCTGAGCCCCGTCGTGCCGGTCCTGATACCGAGTGTCGCAAGTGTGGCGAAAGTGAGTTACATGGCCATGCCACGCGGTATTTCATAGCACTCTGGCTAACCAAACCCACCAGCTGGTCACTTTGCCAAGGACTGCCCCCAGGGAGGTGGCCGCGGAGGTGCGTGCTACAACTGTGGCGAGGAAGGACACAACTCTCGCGAGTGCCCGAACCCGAAGAAGATCCAGTGCCGCAACTGTGACGAGTATGGACACATGTCGAAGGAGTGCCCCAAGCCTCGCGACTGTAAGTATTGCCAAAGCATGAATCCATGCGTAGCTGCAGAGCTGACACTTTACCGACAGACAGCCGCGTCAAGTGCTCTAACTGCGGCGAGATGGGCCACACCAAGGTGCGATGCCAGAAGCCCGCCGCACCTGTTGACGACTCTGGTTTCCACGAGGCATTTGACGGCGCCCAGGGTGGCAGTGGAGGTGGCCTTGAGCCTGCCCCCGAAGCCTGGGAGCAGACCGCAGGAGCTGACGACGACTGGGAGAAGAACGTCGGAGGAGGAGTTGAGGACTGGGTCGCAAACGTGTCCAACTCTGGTGGCGCTGGAACCGAATGGTAAAGACTGCACACGCGATGCCATCTTCTCAGATGATGTTCCGAGGCGTTGATTTTTCATTGGGGTCTAGCCCCTTTCTGATTTTCCAGCAGTTTTTCGCTGAAGTTGAGAGTCGGGAGAGCTCCGATTCACATGACGTGCCTCTCACGATACCTAACGCGACGACTACGATGATTTTCAAGGCAGTGGTTTGCGAGGCGATGGCACAGATAGCTAATACCTAGCTAGCTACATTTCCGTCGTAATGAAGAATGATTTGAGACCCAAGGCCGTGAGACTGCGAACTGAAGCGTGACAACTGTGATAGGTATACCTGCCTCCTACCTGTACCCAGGTCAGATCAGGATGCCTCTATACTTGTAGTTGTCTTGTCTGCTTGTCTCCTTGACTGGTGGCGTTCAGCCACACTATCACCATCCCGGGGGTTCGCTTGGCTGCCTAGCTCACTGACTGGCAGTGCCTAATCTTGGCAAAACGTCAGGGCATTAAGGGGTCTAGGCTGCCCCGCCACGGTTCCAGATCTCAGGAGACTACCCCTCCATAAACAAATACCTGTAGATACATTCACAAGCTAAGCTGTTGGACACTGATTTGCATTCTGTTTCGAGACACTTTCGAAAGTCGAAGGCCTCCGACTAAATCATAGCTCACTGTTACATGAAAATACCCAATAAGCCATACCATCAGAGACCGGAATGTCGATCACGATCGAGAAGATCCTGGCTGCTTCCCCAGTCACAGCTCGAGGCCAACCGACGCAGCTGTCGACCGATGCCAAAGGGGAGAGAATAGCGTACGCTGTAGGTATTCCAATATTCTACTTGGCGCATAGACGAAGAACATGTATAAGAAGAAGCGGAACAAGAAAGAACTAGCTCTGACATGATGCTATACAGTCTGGAAAGTCGGTCTTCGTTCGATCCATAGACGATCCCTCCGCCTGCAAACAATACACTGGTCACACTGCCCAAACGACCGTAGCCAAGTTCTCTCCCAGCGGGTTCTACGTTGCAAGCGGTGATGCGTCGGGCTCCGTCCGCGTCTGGGACGCGATAGAGGCCGTGAATACCAAAGGTATTGACCGCGTACGACGGAGGCTGCTCATGCTTGGGATGCCCAACTAACACGGCACCACGATTTTAGGCGAATACCACATCATCTCGGGACGTATCAACGACATAGCGTGGGACGGCGACTCGCAGCGAATAATCGCGGTTGGCGACGGGCGCGAGCGATTCGGTCACTGCATCACTGCGGACAGCGGCAACAGCGTAGGCGAGGTATCAGGGCACTCCAAGGTCATCAATGCCGTCGCCCTGAGGCAGATGAGACCACTCCGAGCCGCTACCGTTAGCGATGATATGGCCATGTGCTTCCTACACGGTGCGCCCTTCAAATTCAACTCCAAGTCCACTGGCCTCCACAAGGGCTTTGTGCAGGGCACCGCCTTCTCGCCCGACGGAAACACCCTCGTCACCGTCGGCGCCGACAAGCGAATTCAGCTCTACGACGGCAGGACTGGAGAGCCGACCAAGTCGATCGGCGAGGGCGAACACACCGGCAGCATTTTCGCCATCAGCTGGGCAAAAGACTCGAAGCGATTCGTCACAGCCAGCGCAGACCAGACGGTCAAGGTATGGGATGTAGAAGCAGGAACCGTCACGCAGACTTGGAAGTTCGGAGAAGAAGGCGGCGTTAGCATCCCAGACCAACAAGTGGGTGTAGTATGGCCACATGGTCGCAGCGACGGCTTAATCATCAGCCTCAGCCTCAGCGGGGACCTGAATTACCTGGTAGAAGGGAATTCGAAACCTGTCAAGGTCGTCCAGGGCCATAACAAGAGCATCACAGCTTTAGGGGTAGGATCAGATGGAAAGGGCTCGACCTTGTGGTCCGGAAGCTTTGACGGCCGTGTCTGCCACTGGGACGTCTCGTCAGGACTAGGCGCCGCTGTGGACGGGCAAACTCACACCAACCAAGTGACGCAATTCGCATCTAGCGCAGGAAGCGCGTACAGTGTTGGCTGGGATGACACCCTGCGTGTAGTCGACGAGTCCGCCAACACGTTTACTGGCGAGGCCCTGAAGCTATCTACGCAGCCTCAGGGCGTGGCGTCCGCGGACGGCCGAGTGTACATCGTGACGGCCGAGGGGATCGAGATCTACGTCAAGAACCAGCTCGCAGGCAAGCTGGACATCGCCGGTGCGCAGCCGACAGCTGTCGCAGCCCAGGGATCCGTGGTCGCGGTGGGCCTCAGCAACAACGCGGTGCGGCTGTATGCAGTCGACTCGGGCAACAAGCTGACGCAGTCGCACGAGGCCAAGAACTCGCTGGCGGCCATCTCGGCGCTGGCGTTCTCGCGCGACGGCGCGCTGCTGGCGGCGGGCAACACGTCGGGCAAGATCTACGCGTACCGGACCGCGGGCCTCGAGGTGGCGACGGACCGGTGGTCGGCGCACACGGGCCGCGTCACGAGCATCGCGTGGAACGAGGCCGGCACGCACGCCGTCAGCGGCGCCCTCGACACAAACGTCTTCGCCTGGAGCCTCGCCCGCCCCGGCGCCCGCGTCAAGGCCCTCAACGCGCACAAGGACGGCGTCTACGGCGTCGCGTGGGTCGCCGGCGGCAATAGGGTTGCCAGCGCTGGTGGCGATGCTGCTGTTAAGATCTGGAATGTGGAGGGTCTGCAATGAGCGGAGACAGCTGGTTCGTGGGGGGTGGTCAAGGGAAAGAAAGCTTGATATGCCAGATTACGGATTACGAACGATACTGATGATTAGGATGGGGGGAATGACTATGCGATTGAGGCATCATATGGATATGTCGCCTCGATAAAGCTGTAGCTGAAGCTCTAGCATATTTCATATAGCCTGGCGCTAAGAGATCGTGTGCCTCATCACCGCAGAGTTGCTGCCATTCCTCATGTCGTTTGAGTTGAGTGTTCTAGTATACCAAACGCGAAGCCCTTTGCTTTAAAGTTGGTGAAGACAATGTAGAGATCAAGCCCGGGCTGACGATCATTTGGAGTTACTTGGAAGATATGAATGTTGCATCATAAAAATCACTAGGCACGCATAGGAAAGGATATAGTCTTGAAAATCAAATGTCCATTCGTTCTCTGTCTTGCTATCTGACAGAGAAGCAGCAGAGAAGCAGTTTGTAGGGGGTATCAGTACCTGCAACGCCTTTTCCTATTCTACGAAACGCCACGAGTGTGTGAAGAGGAGAAAAAGAGAGTACACACGGCGCCAGCTAACCCATGAGCCAACGCCAAAGGCCGCCGAGGCCAAACCATCCGGAAGATTCGGGCGCATCACGCTCGGCAGCGAGCTCGGCATCACGCTTAGCAACATTCTTGGCCACAATCTCGTCAAGCTCGGTCTTCATCGCGAGCCACTCGGCCTCGAACTCGGCGATGAGCTGGTCGGTGGGCTTGGCGCCCGGGCGCTGAAGAACCGGGACGTAGTCCGGCGGGAGCGGGCGCATGCGCGACCTGATGATCTGCCACAGGCCGCCGGGCCACACCGAGTCGGGCGGGGCCGGCGGCGGCCACGGGCACGGGTTGACGTGGTGGGCGGCTTTCTCGATGGCGTCGGCTATGGAGCTGATGGGTGGGGGGTTGTGTTAGCATGTCGGTTTTCAGATGCGTGCGTGCGAGGGTATAGATGAATAGGTGTCCGATGAAATGCATGAGAGGTGGACCATTGTAGGATACAAAATAAGGGGGAGAAGGGGGGAGAAGAAACTCACCCGATCTTGCCCTGGACCAAGAAGCCCTGGTATTCCATCTCTTCGGCGATCTCGGACTGGTGGTTGTCCATGAGGCTCGTGTTGGGCACGGCTACAATGTTGGCGTTCAAGTCGAGCGCATCGAGGATGCTGCCGGAACCTATAGCCCGGTGTCAATATCGAATAGCTGTGAAATAGAATAGAAAATTGAATAACAAGAGAGAAGAGCGTTTATGACTTTTTCGCAGAGGCAGAGAGGCCATCAGTGCTAAAGCAAGCTAGTAGATAATATTACATACCAGCGTGGGTAATGATGAGACCAGGGACGCGCACGCCCTCCTCGCTCTCATCGGCCGTCGTCAGTTCCATGTCGTCGTACAGATCGTCTTTAAACGCGAAGCCATTGATGATCAATCCCTTTCCGTCCTCACCGGAAGGGCCTCGAGGGCTGGCAGCATCGCCAGCAGCATCGGCAATGCCAACGGCGTTCTTGAAGAATTCGTAGTCGGGTCCGCACTGGACGATGAGGTGGGTGAAAGAGTGCGACTCGAGCTTGGCGATGACGGCGTCCGAGATGACCTCCTCGATCAGCTGCTTGAAGCTGGCGCTGGCGCCCACCGTCACAAACGCGTACTTGGAGGCGGCGCGCTCGGACGGCGGGGCCGACTCGGCGGTCGCGGCCGGAGGTGCGGTAGCCGACATGGTCGATAGCTGATGCGTCTCCAGGCTTCTGTCCCGGGGCGCGTTTGAATGAATCAAATGAAGATTGTATCTCGAACCACTCTCACAATAGTAGTGAAGACTGGAGGCCTTGATTGAATTTTGTTTGCTTGGAATGATGTACGAGAGAGCAGGTACGGCGTACGGGAAAGTGGGACGGAGACTGGAAAAGAGCTGCACGAAATCAGCATAGAAAAACAATTGGTTGCGGGGCAGTATCGCTTGCCGTGTCCTGTATCGAGCCGTATCGAACGGGCCGCTACCGCCGCATTACTTGAACGTCTTTACGGAAGGACCATTCAGACAATACACTCAGACACAGGCAACTGTTGCTCTGCTCTGTTCCATAGGGGGACTTTTCTATATCTCATAGGGAACCCATTTTTCTTAGGCACCCTGACAGCATGCTTGTGTTACCACTTCAAGTCATTCATTGTGTACATCATAAGCAGTGAATGAAAGTGAAAGTCAATTTACACCAGAGTGAAACTATCCAATTGATTCTAACTCTACGTCCGTTAGCTGCTGGGTAAGGCATCCGTTTCCATGTCGAGGAGTCGAAGGTATCACGTGTAAAAGACTGCTTAGCTACAGTTGATAGAAAGTACTGAATACCTGCATATTCAGCCTAAGTGCATAGCTGCATGTGGGTAGGCACTCGGGTTAACTCGATTACCCGCTAAAATTATTTCGAGTTGCAATTTTGATATTTGCCAGGCAATCCGAATAGATGCTTGCGACCTTAGCCATTGACCGCCATGGCCTCTGGAATACGGCCAATGCGCTTATGCCTACGGGCTCTTCGACATACGGCGGCTCCGCCGGTCCGAAACTCTGGTGCTCCCATATACGTCGCGAAACGAGCGTTCACTACGACGCCCACGCCATGGCGCCGCGCGGCGAAGAAGGACGAAGAAGAAGACGAGCCGGAACCAGAGGATGAAGGCGAGCCTATGGATCCCGCCGAGCTAGAAGCAGCCCTCGATGCCGCTTCAAGGGACTCGGACATCGAAGACGCGACGCGGATTCAGGAGCGGGTTTACTCAAGCACATACGCATCCCTATCCGAAGCAGGGAGGTTACCTTTTAATATGCGGCCGTCGAGATCATTCTGGTCAGAGGAGGAGGAAGATCCCGACTTGATTGCCGAGGAGAAAGACGAAGATGATTCGTTTAGCGAGGAGGATATCATGAGCATGGCCCATGGCAAGTTAGAGGAGTTCCGCGAGTACAGAGAGTATGCTCGTCTCGCCGCCTGGGAGATGCCTCTGCTGTCTAGTGAGTCGTTCCAAACTTGTCTTTTGAAGCACCCATCAGCTAACCTCGATGCAAAGAGCTGGCAAGGCCGTTCGAGCCACCCACCGCGCAAGAACCGCTCCGATTCCGATACACGAGCTACATGGGAGAGTACCACCCGGCCGAGCACAAGGTGGTGGTCGAGTTCTCCCCCAAAGACATGCCGCTGACAGAGGCTCAACAATCAAAAATGCGTAAGCTGCTGGGCCCGCGCTACAATCCGGAAACAGACGTAGCCAAGATCAGCTGCGAGCAGTTCGAGCACCAGGCACAGAACAAGCGCTATCTTGGCGACCTAGTTCAGAAGCTGGTCGCGCAAGCAAAGGTAACACTCGCCTTGACATGGCCAGGATAGCCTCGACTGACGATGGGCCTCGCTGACAATGTCCCTCTAGGACCCGACTGATATGTTCGAGGACATCCCGATTGACACGAGACATCACAAGTTCAAGGTCAAGCCCAAGTTCCCCAAGGAGTGGCGGATGACGGAGGAGCGACGCAATTTTATAGACAACACGAGACAGAAGTCCCTGCTGCTCGACCAGGCGAAAGAGGAGGCCGGCAGCTTAATCAGCGGCACGGAGAAGATCGAGCAGTTCTTCAACGAGGCCCGTGCCTCTGTCCGTGAGCGTGTCGGGGTGAGGCTGGACAGGTTCGAAAGGCCGTTACCGCCAAGGGCTGGACTGCAGCAATTTCCTAGACGTGTCTGATGTGTATACTACGATGCCTACTACAGAAAGCTGCTTCGAATAGCTCATTGTATGAATGTAGATAAACGAGACATGAGGCTGCTTGATAAACCGACATTTATGCTTATGCTCACAAAGATTAAGGTAGGGGTGAGTGTCTTCAAGCACTTTCCCCGATAGCCAAAGTACAACTCCATTGAGTAATTACTCTTGGGTACCTCGGGTTATATTCAACCTCTAAAACCAACAGTTGAATATATAGCCAAGCTAGAGTACCCCTATATTCCTCCGGCCTCTCATTGTCAAGACATGCCTTAATCATACCTTGCTCATGATACTGTGCCGACAGTGTCGAAAAGGGATCACCTAGACTTCTGCTGTCAGACCGCCGTGCTAGTTAATGACCACGTATGCGAAGACTTAAGTCCTAAGCATTGAATTTTACTAGACGCACATGTAAGCCACGAGCTGCTCTAGCATGGTCAAGAATATTTACGTTGGAACGGTGAGATATTAGGGGTGGCAGAGTATTTCTTCCTATAGCTGTTTGGTGGCGACGCTATATTATGAGGAAAGACGAGCACCCCTTATAGCTTGTGCAACTCGAATCCTTTGGGCCTCTCACAATCAGATTACAAACACTCAATGATGGCGATCCGTGAGGCTGGCATACCGCCACGCCAAACTGGGCAGTAGGCTAACATCAATGAGATGATAAGTTCAACCGTAGCAATGGCACTTGGAAATATGTGAGGTGTGTCTAAATTATGTAGTGATTTGTATGTAGTCCATTCACTCTATGCGCTTCTAATAGCAGGTGTGTACATGACAACACAAATATGCTTGGAATTATTTAAACCTCTTCACATGCGTTGAAACGCTTCGGCTGATCTTCAGACAAAAATGGAACGATATTTGGCAGCCTCGGCCGACAAGGTCCACGAGATATGCGAGAAAGCCATTGCCAAGGCGGTAGTCGGCATCGGTTGCAGGCATCAGAACTGGCAGTGCGAAACAACTGCGAACAAGGCACGGAAGACCGGCAAGATAGCTTGCCAGGCAGCCAGACGAGTGCCAGCAATGTGCGAGTTCCGCATCGGCTCCCTACGACAAGAATCACGACAAGAAGAGCACGCGCAAGAGACGACGTTATCGAGGCTGACGGGTGGCGGGTATTGCAGGTTCGGCGGCTCCATGGCGGCTATGTCGAAGAAGCGACTCGAGCTCTCATCTTGCGGCTTCGGCCGCCGCACCGCATCCCGTTAAGCGCGCGCGGCGGCGATTCCGGGGTACACCTTGCCACAGCGCAAAGAAGACACACCTGACATGTGGTAAATATGTAGACGACGCGTTTGCAAGAACTTGGCAGGCGGGCAGGCTAGCAAATGAGGTCTGAAACAGGATTAGCAGCTGTCGTAGATTGTGGCCAAGAGCTCCAAAGAACGGGGGAGCAGACCAGTCAAGCCACAATCGTCACGTAGATCCATGATCGGGACTCGCCAGAGATGCCGCTGTGCCGGGCACTGCGCCACATTGTCTGATGTCATCATGTGTATCATACCGAGAAGGCCATCTCTTTCTTAGCTTGTTGGCCACGCCAGCGCGAGATCACGAACCGCGAGGTACATGTAGTATCTGAGATCTATATGTATTCTAGACATATAGCCTATCCCGTAGTTGGACATTGGACTGCAGCACATACCTGGAGAGGTATCTACATGTAGGCAATGGCAGAATGGACGTATGTATATTCGCTTAGCTCAAGCAAGTAGCCTACAGTAGGCCGATGTTGTGAAATGATGCTCCTCACCAAAATGCGATATGTGAAGATCGGCCTATCTCTGCGTGCTGATAGTAAACATATGTGATATTGATGTAAAATACAACACCTACAGGCATAAGGCAAAGAAAGCACCGCGTAATTAAAATAAAAACAACAGAAAAAATCTTCGTTGGCCAAGTTGGCAGTTGGCCGGTGGCTGGACTGTTAGCCAACAGACGGTAAGACGGGTACTTTGATTTCTGCTTGTATGGATGTACCCGGTCATCGCCTGTCACGGTCTGTCGTGCTACGCTGATCCCTGAACCTCTTAGTATAGCGCCTGTTCCATATACCGGGCCCATGTACTGTAGTAGAATGGCCTCTTTAGTGTATGACGCAGTTCATTCAAAGACGATGTTTCGTTGGAAATGCATCATACTTCCCAGGGCCCGCAGCCTACCCGGCCAACCCACAAGCCCCAAAGAGGTTCCAAGGAACGGACGGCACGTCTCTTTGTGTGTGCTGTGAGGTACGCACGAACCGAGCCAAGTACCCGACCAAGCAAACCCAACTCTGGATGTTGCCATTGAATACGGTAGGAGGCCTGGCCCTGGCTGGCTGCTACAGTACCTAAGTGACCGCAGCTACCTTGGTCACCTCTGGGATGACTCGATACCAGTTTCCTATTTCCCGGTATAGACTTATTTAAGCCGTAACCCCCTCGACCGTCTTTGATCTCTTACCTCTTGTTTCTACTTCTACTACTGCTACAACTTCACATCTTCAATATCTTCCCCAGTACAACCACCAAAACAAAGATACCCAGCTTCTCATACACATACACGCATTCTAGTCGATCCAGATCACATCTTAAACCACAATGCCTTTCACAGCAAGGTGGGTAACACTGCTTCGTGCCTCAATGGCATCGAGACTGCTCCTCTGGCTACCTGAAGAATAATGTGCTAACGCCCGTCTCTCCCAATTAGCGACATCTGCAAGATCATCCTTGCCATCATCCTGCCGCCCGTCGGTGTCTTCTTAGAGCGAGGATGCGGTGCTGATTTCCTCATCAACATCCTGCTCACCATCCTGGGTTACATTCCGGGTATCATCCACGCGCTGTATGTTTCCTATTTTTCCTCTTCCTTCCAACTCCGTCCCCTTCATCCCACGGTTGACTAACAATCTGGCCCTGCAGGTACATCATCCTGAAATATTAAGGCGCGCGCAATCCCTCCCGAGCATCCCACGACCCTTTGCCCTTTCCGCATCTTCCGCCATGCAGCGACAGCATAGCAAGATCCCAACTACGGACGGCCGCGACGGGGTCGGACCAATAGCATGGCGGCGTTTTAGGTTCGCTGGGCTTCGAGGCGTCGAGCGTGGATCCAGTCGTCAGTGATGGAGGGGTGGGCCGGGGACATGGGCTCTGCTTTGGGTCGGATCGACGTCACCCAACCTCGTTCGCCCATGCTGTTGCACATTGCTACCTCTTCCTCACGCAGCGGCCTACATTCTAATTCCGACAACCCCGTGTCAACTTTTTTTTTTCCTTTTTTTTTTTTTCTTTTTCTGCTGTGTTTTCTAGTTACTACTCCTTCGGCGATTTATCGACAACCCCGTCAAAACAGTTTTCTCTGGTCCGACTTCGACGGCGGTGTGGAGGGTTAGAGGGTCAGCTGAGCATCCGGTTTCTCTTTACGATGGCTCTAGATTTCCTAGTGGCATTAATGATTACGAATCTCGATACCCCTAACAAATGCTCGTCTTATCATCTTATTGTGCTCACCTCATCATACTGTGACTGCTTTTTCCATTACGGGTACTATGTCTTGAAATCTGAACAGGTGGAACGCGACAAAAAGGTCACCTGAATCGGCATCTGGTGATGTAAACTATATGGCTGGGATATCCCAAAGCATGCGGATATTCATTTCTGACAGCAGGTATTTACCTTCTATGGTCAATTCGGCAAGGATTCTAGGCTAAGATCTTCAGAGGATCTAGGAACTGAACCCAAATTCGACTGAGCCTGGGTTAGGTTTCATACTCAAGCGGAGTCCTAGCAGGCTAGCATGCCCAGCTGTAATCCGTAAGCGTCCAGGCGTTCGATATTTATGGCTGCAGTCAGTCGCTAGTGCGAGTCCTAGAGTCGACACGGCTCCGTATTGCGAGATTACATAAAAATGCGCACGTCAAATCTACGGTCGGAGAGCTTCATAGTCAAGAGATTTGTTATGCTCGACCTATCTTGAAAGATAACACCTGAGGGTCATGGCTAGTTAGCATCGTATCATGCTCTTCCTCGCATAGACTGAGGCAGATACTTACGTCGTTCTTCCCTACCGACACTACCGCGTCTTCCGACACCCGGACGCCCCCGACGCCTTCTACATACGCGATTGGGGCGTCTCCCATCACCTTCCGCGCCACGTCCCCGACGGTGGAGTTCTTCTTCACCAGGACGCAGTCCCTGAAGGCGTGCTTGGTATCTGATCCCGAGTTGAAGGCCGAGACGTTCCGCACGGGGAAGACGGGCACGAGACCCAGCACCTCGGCCGCCTTGGAGAGAACTTGGACGACGCCCGTAGATCCGTAGCGGAATAGAATCATGTCCCTGTACTCCTCGATGATGGCCTTGTTCTTGTCGTCCATCTCCTTGAGGCCGCCGCCGTCGGGGTCGCCGTCGGCGACGAGGTCCTCGCGCGTGTCGACGAACTCGGTGCCCTCGGTGTAGCGTATGTAGCCCTGCTTGGCCATCTTGCGCAGGAAGAGCTCGGCCTTGGCGGAGCAGGCGACGACCATGCTGGGGTCCTGGGCCTTTGTGATCTTCATGAGGTTGGCGTAGGCGTCGGGGTCGTCGATCTTGTTGAGGGCGATGACGGTGGGGAACTTCTCGTCGGTGAAGGCGGCGACGACGCGGTCGACGGTGGCCTCGCTCCAGCTCTCGAGCGGCTCGCGCAGGCCGAGCCGGTCGAGCGTGCGCGCGACGACGGCCGCCGTGCTGCCGTAGCCCGAGAACTGGCCCTGCAGGGTCTCGACGGCGGTGGCCTTGACGGCGACGTGGCGCCGGCG
Source organism: Hypoxylon sp. FL1284 (assembly GCA_022432365.1). NCBI lineage: Eukaryota > Fungi > Ascomycota > Sordariomycetes > Xylariales > Hypoxylaceae > Hypoxylon > Hypoxylon sp. FL1284. The sequence continues at coordinate 91,609 of JAJJXE010000012.1, forward strand.
CACGGAGCCCCACTTGTCCCAGAGGTTGCCCTTGATCCAGGCGACGACCTCGCCGCGCAGCCAGGCGATGTCCTGCGAGGGGTCGTAGCCGCGCGTGTTCTCGCCCTCGGCGTTGGTGCGGCCGCTCGCGTCGACGACGTGGATCAGCGCGTCGGCGTGCCGCAGGTCGTCGAGGAACTTGTTGCCCAGCCCCTTGCCCTGGTGCGCGCCCGGCACCAGCCCGGCCACGTCGAGAAGCTCGATCGGCACCGACCGCCGCCCCTCTACGCACGACCCGTAGTTGGGCTTGCACCGCTCCCGCACCCCGAACCGGTCGCACGCGCACGCGATCTGGAGGTAGCCGATGGCGCGCTGGGGGTCGATGGTGGTGAAGCTGGGAGTCGCGCGGTGTTAGTTTCGATAAATCAGACTCTTGGGCATGTATGTGTGTGTGTCTCTTTCCATCTGTCTCGTTTGCTGGGCTGCGATCACGTAGAATTGGAAGGGGGGCGGGCGTACGGATAGTTTCCTGTGTCGCACTATACATCAGCGCCATGACTCGGGTCGACGATGACTGTCGGCTTGGCTAGGTAGGGCTCTGACCCACCAACTTTGGACGTCGCATCGGTCAAGCTGTTCAGCGTCGTGCTCTTGCCGGCAGAGGGCTTGCCGACGAGGCCGATCAGAGGATCTCTCGGCATCGTGCGTCGATTTCCTACAAGTCAGTCAGCTACGGCTGCGCGGGCAAGCATGAAAACGGTAACAATATTGGCTTGTAGATGCTAACACTGAGTCTAGAGTCGCGGCAGTCGAACGCGCAGACGGGCTGGGAGGGCTGGCGGGCAGGAAAGTCGAGATCTTGGGCGAAGGTGGGGGATTTGCGCCCGCTGCCCGTCATCACTGGAAAAAATTCAGACATCTCGGAGCTTGACCCCACTACGCCCGCTCCGGTACCGTACCTAGGTACCTCTTATGATGTAGGTACCTCCAGCTAGAAGCTCAGCTCAGCTTTTATTACGCGTGTCTCTCCATTACTTTCTAACCAGGATCAATTGAACATTGATATTCTTATTATTACCATCATTGTGTCTCTACTAGTCAGTCATACCTCCAAGATGCGGCGCGGACTCTTCTCGTTGGGCGACTTGCCTGCTTGGTGCGCCCTCAATGATGTCAAGTTCATCGATGTGAAAATTGCCAATATTAGCGGCAGAGGCTATGGCTTAGTAGCTGAGAAACACTTAGCCAACGAGGACGACGACTCCGATACTATAACTATTCTTACAGCTCCAAGGGAACTTATTCTCTCTACTGACGGAGTTGAGGAGTATGCCAAAGAGAGTAAAGACTTTCGTCAGCTTCTAGACGCAGCCGGACATCAAGTTAGCAAAACCCTTGCAGACAGGATAAGCTATGGATAATCTATACTAAGCACATCTACGTATAGTCTACTAGAGGCGACATCTTGCTATTCCTCCTGGTCCAAATCGTCCTGTCTTCGCCCGATTACGAAGGTGGCCATGGTCCATCGACGCCGTGGACTCAATATTTCAGCCTCTTGCCTCGAGAGGTACCGACTCCTACCATGTGGACTGAATCAGACCTCGTCCTCTTGAAGGGCACTTCTCTCGAGGTAAGCTAGTTACGATATTGTTATAATATAATTGCCCGTATCTACGAATCCGCCAGTGCCTGAATTAACACATCGAAATAGCCAGCCGTGTCTGCTAAACTAGCCGCACTAACGAAGGAATTCGACAACCTTCGTGCCAAGGCGGCGGGTCTTCCATTCTGGAACGAATTACTCTCAATTGACGAGAGCATCACCGTCCAGGACTGGGTCTTCCTTGATGCTCTGTATAGGTCTCGCTCACTCGGCCTTCCCAAGTCCGGAGACTCAATGGTGCCGTGTCTAGATTTGGCAAACCACTCTAGTCAACCCACGGCGTATTTTGATGAGAACGACAAGGGTGAAGCGGTCCTTAAACTACGTCAGGGCAGTTCTGTAGTCGAGGGTGGTGAGATTACTATCGACTATGGACATAACAAGTCGCCGGCGGAGATGCTCTTTAGCTACGGGTTCATAGATCCGGATTCGACGGCCAGAAGCCTTGTTTGGCCGCTTGAACCCCTAGATGACGATCCGCTAGCTCTGGCAAAGCTACGCGCTTTTGGAGCGCTGCCGCAGTTACGTCTACAAGAGGATGATAAGGGTACTCCGTATTGGACCGCACCTTTTGTGTATCTCATGTGTCTCAATGAGGAAGGTGAGAGAATGCTGGATGTCCAGATCACCGGCCTTACCAGAATAAGCGATTACTGACCTTGGGACTTGCAGATGGTCTACAGTTCAGGGTCCTCCAGGAAACAGACGGGTCTCGCCATCTGTCGATGTCATGGCAGGACGTTGACATTACAGATAAGCCGAGTACTATTCAAGACCTCATAAAAGATCATGAGCTGCATCAGATATTTGAATTGCGGGCCGTGACGGTTGTCTTGAACATAGTTCAGCAGAAGCTCGAGGAGCTCACCAATGCCAAGGGAAGTGTGCCAGAAGCAGCGAAAACGGAAGCATTGCAGGCTGCTTCGTATCTAAGGTCGCTCGAAACAGAAATCGTCACGAAGAGTCTTCAAGTCCTAGAAGAGCAGGTGAGACAAATCCCACAGTCTTTCGAATGCTACGCGGCGGGAGAGAGGGGGAGAGGCCGACTATCTAAGCCGTTTCAAATGTGATATGTTTGCTGACCACATGTCTTCCAGACGAACAAACTGCTCCAAGACGAGACCGTGATAACTTATCTGCAAGCGATGGGGTCTGATGAAAATGAGCTAGGCGCCGAAGCCGCAAACGACGAAGATGACTTTAGTTGAGACCGGGCCGCTCTTGCAACGTACGGCAGTCAGCAAATTCTTCAGATGAGAATCACGCTATAGCAGCGCTTGTCAAAGTACGTGCAGAATTATATTACGATACAGCTTGACTGCCGCTGACAACGGTCCTCGTGGAGAGTGGCATGACATCACGTTCGTCCATTCAATCTGTCGTAGGACGAAAAGCTAGATAGTCGACACGACGACTCGGTGCCGTATCAACGGGTCAACGAGTATCGCAAAGGGTCATGGACCAAAGTTCTATACCATTCCTTGATCGCTCGCTTAACGATAAAGGAGCAATCTATCATGTTGCGTCTGGCTGCCCTCGACGGCCCCTTGGGCACTTAATTCGGACCGAGGGCCCTTAATCAATCCCGCGTGGCACAGATTCGGCAGCTGGTTCTGGTATAAGCTGTCCAACCTGCGTGTTGGGATAGTTCCTGACATGAGCTGGCCCGGCGTTCTGTGTCACGATCTGCCTCGTGGATTTATCCACGACGTGGGCGCATTTACCCGGTGGTGACTCTGCGAGAGCTGCGCCAGACAGAATCCCCCATACGGGCATCCCGGAATGGAAAGACTGGCACGCTTCAAGGTGAATCCTCAGAACGGCCCGTACTCTCTGATATTGCCTGGACGAAAAATCGTCGCCTGATCACCCCACGGCCACTCGCTGCACTGGCGTTGGTGCATGGGAAGCGAAGTGGGCAGCGTGGGCGGTCCCTTGGGATGGCAGTCTTGGACTTTGCGATCCCTCCCGGCGCAACCGCAGATCGACAATGCAGAATAGTCCATGGAAGGAATAGAAATTCGATTCGATAAATTGCGCTCGTCAGCCTGTGGAATATCCAAGTTTGCTGCAGGGAAAGCAGGCTCACGGGACCAGTTCGATCCCCTGTTTGGTTCTAGGCGGCTAGGCACCGGCTAGAGAAAATCGTTTCTATAGCATCATTCTGCACTGTGATTCACAGAGGGATTCCAAGTCATCAGGGCACGAGATGGAAGGTGGAACATCATAAACCCGGTCGACTACCTCGGATTCTATCGCCACTAGGTTACCGTAATCGCAGAACGAGCCTAGTCTTCAAGTCGAGTTGATCAGCAACCCGAGCCCCAAACATTGCTAAGCAGCCGCCGGCGTGGGTGGAACAGTGAATCTGCGACATTGTAGTCAGCGACCTAAGAACGTAATGGCCTGCAGTGTTGCACTCAACACTGCTCTGGCGTCTCGAGGTAGCAGCCAGGCTCGTAACTGAACCGGGTTCCTAGCATTGGTAGCATAGCCTAGGTACGTTGGCTCATCTACCTGGAGCGTCGTACTGCATGTTGGGAGATATAGGAATGCGCCGGCCGGCGTAGGGAGCGCGTCTTGGCGGCGGTCACGACGATCCCGAGTCCTGCAGCGATGGAGCGAGAAGCGATCGAGTAAGAAAGTGGCGTGGTAGGTCTCAGAGAGATGCATCGCATACTTGCCTAGCCAAGGTACGATAGGCCCTGCCAGGGTACCTACATGCGTATGCGTGTGTGCGGTCGTGCATGGCCGGCCTATAATCACGGAATTATACGGGCTTTCCAGAAGCCGCATCTCCCGGCCGCAACGCAGCCGTGCCGCGGTTCGGCTCTCGTCTCAGACATTGCAGATATCCTAGGGTATGTAGATGAGATGCCTAGGCAAAGGCGAGGTAGTCAGTTGACATTCGTCTCTTTCACCGCCCTCGCGAGCTGAAAGACTTGGGCGCGTGGCCGACGCCAGTGCTAAAGCCCCAAGCTCGCAGGCTAAGGGCGGTGGATCGTATCTTAGGTAGGGCATGAAACGTTCTTCGCGTATCTAAGGAAGAAACCTGGGGTAGTCCCTTGTTTGAGAAGGATTCCGAGACCCCTTTGTCTGTTGAGCGTGACCGGCGGCGGCTTGTCGTCGCCTAACCGCAACGGTAGCAGGAGTGGCGCCACTCGACAGTTATCTCTTTGACGCCAAGTCGCTGGATCGAGGAGGGACGTAGGCACACGCAGAGACGTATGATGGAGCTAGCGATGGATGGAAACATCGTGAGCCCTTAGCGTCCACCCGCATGCAGTGGGCATCCCGGTGCCGATGCTGTTCTGGCCAACCGTTCCAGTCCTCGCATCGCCATACGCACCAATCCTGCTGCTCCACACACCTTGCCCTATTCGAGCGTGATACGCTAGCACGCTAGGTAAGCTATGCAGCCATCGCCATCACGCACATACGTGGTACACATACATGGTACATTGTGTACAGAGATAGCATGCGCATAGCAGGTTATTAGAAAGTGCATAACGATCTTCGAGACCGTCCACCTATCTCTCTGCCTTACGAACGCCCCCTCGAGTGCCGCCAGCTCTGACCAAGTCCCTGATGTATGCGCTTTCGACCTTGGCGTTCAACTACTATAGACTATAGTACTTGGGAGGTTATAATTGTCTTTGTCATAAGCACGTAAAGCTTGGACCTACCTAGGTGGGTATGAGTAAGTCTATAGCTCATACTTACGTGTTTTTTTTTTCCTTTTTCTTTTCTCTTGTATTTTTTTCTAATGTGGGATTGGAATATTTTATATGTACGTAATGGCCTGCACATCTCTCCCTTTTCGCTTAGATTGTTTTCTATTTTATTCTATTTTCTCCTCTTCTATTGTTATGCTGTACATGGTAGGCAGCTTACGCCCGGGCCATGTTATCGGGTTGTGCCTTGTAGTTCGTGCAGGTCCTTACAGGAGTCGGTCTTTGAATTACTGTGCGCGTTCTGATGTAATTTCCAATAAGGTCACTGGATCGATGATGTCTTGGGGTGCTTGGTGCTTGGTGGCGTCTGACGGGTCCTGTCTTAGTCCCTTAGGGCGAACTAGCTCGCGGCTTAGCAGTAGCAGATTACCTGGAAGTACCTGGCACTCGAGGCTTTCAGACCCTCAGACCCTAGCTTCAGGCTCCCTGGGTCTCTGCTATGTCTCTGCTATGTCTCTGCTATGTAGCAGGCCTAGGAGATATTCTCCCTAGCAGGTAAGCTAAGATATTGTACGACGCATACGGATGTATGCACATGTACGTGAGGTACCTTAGGTAGATAGTCACCTACAACTCAAGGTAGGTACAGACTACCTATACAGTAAAGAAAAAAAAAAAAGACGGCGCTTTCAACCCCCCCCCCCTTTCTCAGCCCCTTGTCCACCCCAGATTTCGTTAGCGCTGTTGGTGCGCTGGTTAGTGCACAGAATAATAAAATACCCCGCTGATCTTTGACAAGCCTTATCTGGAGTAGCGGGCATTGGTGCTTCCGTTCCTCGCTGTTCCAGTCTTCCCTCCACTTAGACTTAGGTAATCCCACTAGTACGAGGATACTCAACTCCACGCTCGGACATTTTCCATCTCTCATTTCCTTTCCCTTCAATCTTCCCCGGGGCCCTGAACAGCCACACGCCTGACACCATTACCATCCTTTCATTTCATATAGTCTATCGCCTATAGTCTACTACCTACGCGTCCTACGCTCGATCCGATATTCCTTCCCAGCGCCTCTTCGTCCCGTCGTGCACCTGACCAACTCCCTCATCACACCGAACCCAGTTCCATTTTCGTCGCAGACTCTACAAGTGGTGTCATATTGCATCCATAAAGCGACTTCGAGGCGATAGGGAATGGGGAACTCCCTGCCAACTCCGACACGAGCATAATCCCCGGTTAGCGAGAGCCAGTTTGGAATCAACAAGATGCCTGGAATTCTGCCTATGAAGGTGATCAAGGTGGGCACCAGCTCACAGAGCCGCATTGCCCAGGCTTGTGATAGGTATGCGGTCTCCCGCGCCGTGCAGGAAAACCTTATCGGACTTGAACCTTAGCCCTAACAAATGCTTTGACAGATGTCGAAGCAAGAAGATCCGCTGCGATGGAATCAGACCTTGCTGTACCCAGTGCGCCAACGTCGGCTTCGAGTGCCGTACGAGCGACAAGCTCAGCCGCCGTGCCTTTCCTCGAGGCTACACCGAGTCGCTCGAGGAGAGAGTGAGACAGTTGGAAACCGAAGTGAGGGAACTCAAAGATCTCCTGGACGCCAAGGACGAAAAGCTCGATGTCTTGTCGAGGATACATGATCACCGCCAACCGTCAGTCGGATCGGCCGGAAGCCCGAGGAGTTTGGACTCGAGGAGGGACGCCAACTCGCCAGCAAAAGAAGATGTTTTCCGTGTCCAAGCGTCCCCCCTGCTTTTAGGCGTCGAAAATTCTGATTCGTTTTTCATGGGACCGTCGAGCGGTCGCTCTTTTATTGGTAAGCGCACCGCAGACGAGCGATGCCTACAGGTTGTCTACAGTGTCTAACTATCATTCTAGAGTCTTTCAAGCGTAGGCTTCAGGAGATCGGAAAGCCGTGCTCCGACTTCCACCCCGAGGCCTTCCTTCACATCCAGGGATGCCATCCTCTGGTAGCCAGACCGCCATCTCAGTCGATGAGGGTGCCGCCACGACTCTTCTCGGACAGATGCGTCAACGTCTATTTCCAGGAATGGGCCCCTCTCTTTCCTGTCCTCCACAAACCTACGTTTTTGCGCCTCTACGAGGAGTTCGTCGCCGACTCGGACAAGGTGAAGAACCATCACAGGCTTGCACAGCTCTATCTGGTCTTCAGCATTGCTGCCCTTTCAAGCGACAACCCCGATCTGGAACAGATTGTCGCCTGCGAGGCTCAATGGCAGAAGTCGCTCGAGATCGTCATGATGGACAACACGATCGTCACACTACAGTGCCTGGTTCTAGCCCTGATGTATTGCACCATTAGAGCCGATTACAAGCGGCTACAGCATTACAAAGGTGTTGCGGTCGGGTTATCACACAGATTAGGACTGCATCAGAGCCAGAAGCGTTTCTCCTTCGGTGCTCTTACTATCGAGACAAGGAAGAAGGTATTCTGGACGTTGTACACACTTGACTGGTAAGTGGTCAAAAATGGGTTGTAGGCATTTCTCAGCGAGCTAACGGCCCTAGTTTTTCCGCCGCAATGCTCGGCCTTCCCAAGTTACTGAAAGAAGATGATATCCACGCCGAATATCCGTCCGACACTGATGACGAATACGTCACGGAGAAAGGATTCCAACCTACTTTACCAGGAGAGTATACCAGACTGTCGAGTGCCCTAGCGCTATTCAGGGTATCTCGCATTCTTGCGAACGTCCTCGAGAAGATCTATCCCGCGGCCACGACGTACGAGTTGTCACTTCAACATATGACAGCGCTGGATGCAGATCTCTCCGGGTGGTACGACAACTTACCTGCTCACCTTAGGCTGAATTTCGTACAGGACAAGCCGTCTACCGATATCACTGGGAGCAGGTCCCCGATCTTGGTATGTTTTAAAAATATGACTACAACGTGACTGAATCTAACGCTTCTAGGCGTTGGCATACTACTATATCCGGGGTCTTATTCATCGCCCAGCCGTTGATTCGACGTTGGGGGCTAAAGCGGCGCCGGCTCTTATTACCGTCGGGGAGTCTTGCAAGCACATTATACAGATCGTCCAATTGCTCGAGGAGAGGAGCATGTCTTTCTCGTTCTGCCTGAACAAGAGCGATGTGCTTGTGCTGTGCGAGACAAGTCTACTTTACCAGAGTCTAGACTTGAAAAACGAAAGCAAGCTCCTGAAGGAGGCAGAGCGGCTCGTCAACGCCGTTACCCAAATACTCGTCAGGACAAATGCACCCGGCACAAACGACCTAAAACGAGTCGCGTCGCTACTCATGACGATCGACGCCCCGTCTCAAAACGTGCCGATACGAAACAGTCCCGATAGAGCCATGGCCGCTCCACCATCTCGAACCTCGCCGTCGCTGTTGCATCTCTCGAGGAAGAAATCGCCTTACGGCACTGGTCGGTATGCTGGAGCGACCATGAGCGAGACGGATCTGCTGACGGAGCAGGAAAAGCTTCGTCGCATGACCGCTCCGTCTATGCCACAAAACTTCCGGCCAGATATGCATCGCGAGCGCGCAGCGTCGCGGGCGTCACTTGACATGGGCGACATGAGCGCGGAACAGGCAATGCCACCGCGGCAGGACCAGCGCTTCTCGTTATCGAAGATCCAGCAAAGAATGGTACGCATGGCGCCGCTCAGTAGAGAGAAACGCCGAAGCCTCGATTATCTCGCACTTAGCGAAGCGATGGCACACTCGCCGCATTCGCCGTCGTCGCAGCACATGGGACAGGGTCAACAGCAGCAGGCACGGTATCCTCCGAATCCAGTAACAAAGAAGGGACACTCAAGCGGAGGACCGTCGATGGCGGAGTGGGAAACCATACTGGGGCAGCTCGACGGGGGTCAGGTTAACGTCTACGACGCCATGTACGGGGGACCGGGCCTGTCACTAGCGGATACGCCTACCAGCGCGACGTCTACGATGACGGGGTGGTCGCCCGAAGCGTGGGACATCTGCAACTTCCACATGTTGGGAGACGGAATGAACAATCCGGGCGGGCCGCTGAGCATTAGCGACGACAGCCTCAGCTCGGGAGACGATCGTACGGCGAACGACGCGTACCTCAGAATGGGGAGCGAGGATTACCAGAAGAGCCTGATGGCGCTACCACAGACGAGACAGGATGGCAGCGTGGCAGTGGACGGTCTCGATCTGAACTTTAGGATGTGAGGCCGGGAGCGTGTCGTCTTACTAGTATATAATGTTGGTATTAGGGGTTCGTTATATTCACGTGGCGAAGGGTTAGTATATAAGGCAGCTGGGTAGGTAATACTAGCGGGAATGGGGAATGGGCTTCAGGTGTCCGGGCGAACTCGACGCTTTCGAACAAGGCGGCTTGACATACATCCATATCTATTTTGTTGGTTAACCTACGCGGAGGGCTGTTTTCTACGAGGCAACTACTGTTACCAGTCATAGTCATTTTTTATGTAGGTTTCGTTACGGTTATTAAAAAAGCCATGCTAGGATCGAGGCGGAGGAGGAATGAATAAAAAGTAAGGGGTCATGTCAGACATTGAATCAGTTCCTAGGTCTATCATGTCGAGCCTGATTTGTGCGGTAGCGAGCGACTCGTCATCTGCATCATGCCCAGTGACGACGACGAGGGTGTGAATTAGGCGAGACCACGTGTTGGGCAATCTACTTGGCCTTGGGAGCTGATTTCAGGCTGAATCACGGAGAGGGTAGCTCGAATTAGATCAAGGCAGGACTTCCCAAGCAGTCGGCGACGTAATATAGATAGCTTCTGTTTCGAGCTCGCGGACGGTACGCATATTCGCTTATCGTGGGATTTCTGTACACTACCTAATACATGAGATATGTACATTGGGTATATAGACACGTGCTATACAGGCACGCCGGGTGCGGCATGGCTGATTTCTGTACGGCTTTTTCATGCTTCATGCCTCATGCTACCACCTAAAGGCAGTCGGTCGGTTCATGTGTGATTGCCCCAGCTACCGTAGTATCTCAGCTACCGCGATCGCCAGCCTGGGATACCTCGGGAATCGGTACTCGGGTATCCACCAGCCCACGCGCTGGGCATGGGATGATGGGAAGGGATGCCCAGGTTAAGGGTGTGGCAGGGTGGTCGATACGACGCGGCATATATGCGGCACATGTGCGGCATGGCAGCATGGGGGGGGGGGGGGGGGTTGCTCGCTCATCCTATGTAAGCCTAGATAACTTAATCCCAAGCAGGATCGCCGAGAACGCAACTGACGAGGGCTCGTCTTGGCTAGGTAGGTAATCGCCGGTTAACTCCATCGGGCGTGCATTGGTCTCGAACCATCTAATTCTCCGCGCCGCGCGCCGGCGCAGGCCGGGAGGCCGTAGAGGATGTGATGTACGTATGGTCTTACGCGCAGGAAGTCTCAACAGTCCAGTTCTATGCGTTCTTTTCTGGGACCTCTGGTATGGTCAATGGAGGAGACCGATCCTCTTTTCCGCTACCCTCCACTCCCCACTATATGTCGCAATAGATTCGCCGGTCTTTCCTTGCTGTGTCGTCGTATTTCTCGTCCATAGAAAAGAGAGACGATACGAGGAGAGCCTGTGCGTTAGAAACTCCGTACTCGCTATGCCCATCTCGTGATATCAAAGCGTAGACAGACGATAAGCACGCCGACTTTCACGCCCTTACCTCCTCTTTGCGACTCTATTTACCTTTGCCGTTTATACCTATCAGACTACATTGTCGAGCGTAGCAGAGCAAATAGATATACCTAAATAGACATGGTCATAGAGTCGGTGTCGTCATCCGTCCCGGAGAGGTCGGTTGGTACGTCGGACGAGCAGACGCCGCCCACCAAAGCCATGGAGGGTGACATGCCCGGTAGGTTATCAAACCCCCTTACATCAAACTCCGCCCCGCCCCGAATACCACGGCCGCGAAGGTAACATAGTCCAAGGCGCTGACGAACCCCACCTTTCCAGCAGCAAACATCGGCATCCCGACGGGGTCCGACAGCGAAAGCCAAGACGACGACGGTAACGACGGACCGACCCGTCGCCGCCGCCGCCGCCGCCGCCGCCGCATGCCGCAGACGATCGCGCACCGCGGCTCCAAGGCGTCGGCGCCCGAGAACTCGCTGCTGGGGTTCCGGGCGGCGGTGGAGGGGGCGGGCGCGGACGCGGTGGAGACGGACCTGCACCTGTCGCGGGACGGCGTCGTGGTGCTGGCCCACGACGCCACGCTGCGGCGGTGCTACGGCGTCGGCGGCCGCGTGCGCGACCGCGACTGGGCCGACCTGAGCGCGCTGCGGTCCCTGCGCGAGCCCCGCGAGCCGCTGATCCGGTTGGTTGATCTGCTGGGGTATTTGAATGAGCCGGCGAGGGCGGGGGTCTGGGTTATGCTTGATATTAAGGTATGTGTTACGCGTTGTGACGGGATGGGGTTTGGTGGTGACACACTTGCTGTGGAAGGGTGTAAGGAGGGAGGTATGTGTGACCTTGGGTAGACGGGCTAACCTGTGGCGTTCCCTGCGTAGACCCACGACGACGCAAGAGAGCTCATGCAGAGGACGGCCGAGACGATTGCTTCGGTGCCGGGGATTCGGCCGTGGAGCGAGAGGATACTGCCTTGCTGCTGGACCGTGAGAATCGCCCTTTTTTCGTTGTGTTTTCTCCTTCTCCTGTCCCGTTGTTAGCCTATTGAACATCTGTTCTTGACGCTTTCCTTTTGTCTATACCTCTTAGCACTTACCTACATCCCTTAAGTATCTATTCATCTACCCAGCACCCTCAGGAGTTCCAAGCTAACCCAGAACGTCCTCGAAAAAGGCCGAATACGTCAAGCTAGCCCAAGAACTCCTCCCGGGGTACCGGATCTCGCACGTGGGTTTCTCGACGGCGTACGCGCGGGCGCTGGCAGACAGCGTGCCGGGGCTGGGCGTCAGCGTCACGGCCCAAGGGCTTGCAATGCCGGTGCTAGGCTCCCGCTTCATGCGCGACATGCGCCGCATGCGCCGCCCCACGTACGCCTGGACCGTCAACGACGAGGACTGGATGCGCTGGGCCGTGCGCCATCGCCTCGCCGGCGTAATCACAGATGATCCCAGGTTGTTCCGTGAGGTGTGTCGGCGGATGAGGGAGGAGGAGGGGGAAGACGACGAGGAAGACAGCAGTGATAACGACACGGCGAAGAAGATAAAGGAACGGAGAAGGAGAAGTAAGGGCGTTGATAGTGATATCTTCAGAGTCAGCCTCCGCGCTCGGCTCGTCAGGGCGCCCAGACGGCTGTACGCGTGGGCCCGGTACTTCTTCTTCCTCCTTGTCGCCTCCGTCGTCTACTTCTTCCGGTGGGGTCTTCCGTCGAGGCAGGTTTCGAAGGTGTTGGCGAGCTAGGTACCTGGATACCCAGGCGGAAGGTTTCATTTCTTTCCTTTTTCCACCCATTCTACCCTTTTGGGATAGAGCAGGATCTTGTACCTTTGCCGCAAGTGTGTATGTACATGCATGATGCGTTGTGAGGGGATTGGCTAAAGTGCGGGAAATGATGTATCAGATCGTAGACAGATCTACAGAGACGGCAGATTTCGGTGTGAGGTAGGTAGAACTGGTAGATATCGGAACCCTTCAGAACGTGCGGTGATGGGGGATATAGAATACCTAGGCAGGCAGTAGATGTCAGTATAAATCATCAACACCTGATTCCGACACGGCTCTCATCAGTATGTCGACCCCTTTAGACCTCGTGAATGCTTTCAGGTTAAAGTGGGCGCTTTGCACACAATATACGTGAATCTGCAGTATCTTGAAGCCGATATGTATGGGGTACAGTTGTGCAAGTAGACTGCGGTATGTGGTTGCGCCCTTGACTTGTTCACGTCAGGAACCTGTAAGATTTACCTACATGTTATCTAGATATTCTTCATCAGCTGCATAAATCCGTTTATATGATAGGTCGTACCAACAGGCGGGTATGCCCTCGTCCCTCAGCCTAGGCGGCTGGGTTGATGGTGTAACAACAGATGGCATGTTGCCCTTGTCTTCATTCTTTTCGGTATACAAACCAGAGCACTTAGATGGGAAGCTGCTCTTACGTTTCCTTGGGAGATTCACGCCTACGGATCGAATAAAGCAGCATGGATGAGAAATCAAGCGAATTTTCATTATCAAAGTGAGACTCTGAGCTAGGAGAGAGGTGTGCAACGAACCGATCCTAACGGTTGCTACCTATGAAACATGAACTTCAACTGTGTGTGTCCCTTGTCCGAATTCCATGCTCGTGAAGTTGAAGTGTGCCTAAGCTCAGAGTCGTGATAATTGCAACATAACTCAACGCGATTGAACCGAAGCAACGAATACTCTAGAGTACTTCGGACGCGTCTGTCATCAATAGACGACAGTATGGAGTAGCAGAGAACGACGAGACTATTAAACAGACTCGTCATCAACGAGTTCGTCATCAACGGGTTCGTCAGCAACGGGCTCGTCAGCAACGGACTCGTCATCAACCGGCTCGTCATCAACGTGGTCATCACCAACGCGGTCGGCTTCAACGCGGTCGGCTTCAGCGGGCTCGTCATCAACAGGCTCGTCAGCAACGGGCTCGTCAGCAACGGGGTCGGCATCAACGGGGTCGGCAGCAGGGGTGTCTTCCTTCTGCTTGCGCTTCTTGCCCGAGGGCGCGTCGACGGGGTAGGCGTCGCCGTCCTCGACGTCGCTGCCGTCCATCTTGGCATTCTTGCGGGTACGCTTGCCTCGCTTAGCAGGCGCCTTGGGCTTCTTGGCCTTGGCGGCAGTGGCCTTGGCCTTGGTGGCAGTTGCCTTGGCGGCCGGGGCCGGGGCAGGACCGGAACCGGAGCCGGAGAACAGGGCAGGGTGGTTCTGCTTCAGCTGAGCCAGCATGCGCTTCGTCCAGCGCTGACTGTTTTTTTCGAGGTGACAGAGGTCAGCATTCGTGCCTGGGTAGGCAGGTAGGGATTGAGTAGTTATGAGTAGATGAAGATGCCAATAGAGAAACAAAAAAGGAGTTTCTTACCTGACCGAGTCTCTGGTAGCCTCATAGCCGAAAGTCTTCATGGTCTCGGTGACGTCGGCCCAGGAGACCTTGACTTGGCCGGCCTCGGTGGAAGCGCCAGAGACGTTGAGAAGCATGGCGAACAAGAGATCGCGCTCGGCGTTGTCAGTCCAAGTGATACCCATCTTGACTGAGGAATGATTAGTATCCATATCTTGGTAGATGAATGCGGTAGAGAATACCTAGATGACCAAGGTAAGAGTTTGAATGGTAATAGAAATATGCGATTGATCTTGATAAGTCAGTTGTGCTGATGCGATGTGTGGTAGTAGGGAAAAAATCGTAGAGGGGAGCAGAGCAAGGGGGGGGGGGATCGTAAAGAGCAGAGGGGAGAAGAGAAAGGAAGACGCCAGATGGAGAGTATTGACAGAGGGGGCAAGTACCCTGGCAACGCGACCAGGCGAGAGTGACTCAACAGAAGATTGTGTCGTCGCCGAGAAAAACAACGCGGCAAGAGACAGGAAGGGGATTGCAGATTGCAGTTCATGTCCTCAATAGGAGTAGACAGGAACGACAGTATAGGAAAAGATGAGGGTCTGGTCTGAACATACCTTGGAGCTTGAGGGTCAGTTGCAAGACGCGATGGGTGAGTAGTGAGGAGAGATGTGATGGATTCACAGGTTGTTGAACGTGGGTGGATGGAAGACTGATGGTGGGAGAGTAGAAGTGCACAATAATTTGTAGACAACTGCTGCACGCGTGGAAAGGCAGGAAACTAGAATCCGACTGCTAAGCGACAATGGTAGGCGAATAAGGCAACCTGGATCTTGAGCGCGTTGCCAGGCAATGTGCACAAGAAAGGACATGAGGCGATGACCGCGTTGGCCCGTGCTTCTTTTTCTGTCGCGGTGCCCCTGTGTCTGCCACCCGGCGTCGATTCGGTTGTCATTTGACAAGGCTGCATCATAGGCGAGTTCAAGCCGGCTTCGTGTTATCGAACTTGATAAACGTAATATACATTAGCCGCCGGGTCGAGTATCAGCATCAACCAAATCTCTTCCCAAAGGCAAAAGTGCCCCCTATCACCTTGCCCACGAGATAGCCGCCGTACATGCCGCATAGTATGGTCACCGGCCACTTCTGCCACTCTCGATCCCAGTCCAGCGGAATCGGGACGGCGCCGAGCCATGCTCCGACGCACGTACCCACCAAGCCTCCGAATGCCTCGTCAAAAGGGGCTCTCGCACTCAACACCTCGAGCCAGTCCTTGGTCGATACACCCCGGGTGTAGAATAGTGGGAAGAGCCCGAGGAGGGCCAGGTGCATCGAGCACAGAAACGTGTGGGGTACATGAGTCAAGAACGGCGCTCCAAAGAGAACAAGGACCACATGCAGAGCGAAAGTCGTAATGGCCGATAATGCGAGGGCAACAAGAGTTGTCTGAAGATATTGTTAGCTACTAATTCGCAGCCAAGTAGCATAGGGCAATGTTAGAATATTAGGACGTGGACATACTACTGCCGCATTGGGTCCCGCGCTTTCGGATCCAGGCTTTCTCTTCTCCCCAGGCCGGAGCTTCTTGGCTGGCTTTGCAACGTCCGAGCCGGCAGCTGGCAGGCAAATGATGGCATACAAGGCTTGCACGAAGGCAACTATAGGCACCGAGTTCGACATGGCGGTTACGGGATCGGCTACGAGGGATTTGAATTGCAGGAGAAAGGAAGATAGGAGCAGCACTGAATGGACGTGTTCCGTGATTTGCGCCTGCGACGATGCCAAGGTCCGTACGGCCTGCGTTGGAGCCTCACCGTCCTTGGCTTTGGACGTCTGGCCCGTCGTGCCTTTGCCAGTTGGTGCCGACATTGTGACCGGGTCCAGAAGAACCATGCTGGGGGCAGTCGAGACAGGTAGAGGTAGCTAGAGATGGGCGTTTCTTGTGAAGTTCGACGTTGACAGACGCGACAGTCGTTCGACGAGAGCTAAAATAATATGGGGAACTAAAGAATCACGTGCATATCCTGGCAATGCCTGCCGCAGCGATAGGAGAATTCGATAAGAAGCTCTTATCGATATTGACGTCAATCTAGATTTGCAGACCTTGGGGAGGTTAAACGAAAGCAATGTGTACAAACCTTGTACGAAGTTGTATATGCATTTGTATGGGAAAAAACTTGAGTGGAAGAATTATTCGTCATTTGTGTAAAAACCATCCCGAAATCGAATGATTTCAAGCTATATGAAGCTTTGGGATCATACTGTGGTAAAATCTGCGAAACCTCAATACTTATGACGCCTCATATCTGCTATTTGCTGTACTTATTGCGCCTGGCAGCCTAGATGAATATTTTCATAACCTCTTGGTTGACTCCTCTAGATTAGGAGCTAGCTTCGTTCTTGGGAATCAGATCTCGCAGCGTCAAATCGTAGATGACATCCTCCACCTTCTTGACGTGGTACTTGACAGCGTCGACTCGCTTTCGCACGATGTCGTTCTTGAGGTTGAGCAGCTGGAAGCCGGCAAACATGTCCTTGATGAAGCTGCTGATCCGGACGGTGAGGTCTATGTCACCCAGCGTCACCGAGTTCATGGACAGGCGGCTGAGCTCCTCGGTGAGGTCGGTCAGGGCGAGGATGTATTCCTCGATGGTAATGTGGAACGCATCTCGGTCCTTGAGGTTGACAGGCACTGAATATAAGCGGTTAGCACCCATCATAACATGATAGCAGAGAGAACGACGCACCTTTGAGGATCTGGCCAACCTCCTCGATGGTCAACAGACGACCAATCTCGCCCGGGCGAGACTCAGTGCCCAGGCCGCCCAGCCAGCCGGTCAACAGGATCGTGACGACGACATTCTGGACTGCGCGACTCCATTTCTGGTTGTATCTACTTTTGCGTTAGTCGTCGGAGGCTCACGAAGCGTACATAGGTGGGTAGGCTAGATCTATACTTGTAGTAAGGGAAGTTGGACGCAAACTGGGCCAGCTCTCCAACCTTCTCGATCTCCGGATTGATGCCCTCTTCTTCTACCTGCTTCAAGAGCGGCTGGACTATCATGCTCGTCAGCGACGTCAACTCGCGTGGTAGTAGCGATTATTTTGTTGCCTTGTACGTACGCTTGGAGGTGGGCGTGGAGTGGATGCGGCTGAGGAGGCCTTGGCAGGTCGAGATGTGACGGTTCAAGGCAGAGGTGATCTGATGAAGCTTGTCGCCGACCTCGAGCTCCTCCTCGCCGTGGGCCTTGAGGTAGTCGAAGATCGACGGGTCGATCAGGTTGGAGGGACCGTCGCTAGCCATCATGAAAGTCTCTGCGCGTACGCTGGAAAAGTAAGGTGTACGAGAAAAAGTGAAGGATACGGCGTGTGAAGGTGAATGTACAAGATTTGTAGAAATGGCCTGCCTTAAGCACCTGCCTAAGATCGAGGTATCTAATGATTATATGACTTTTGAGGATTGAACACTGCCGGAACTTCTACATATCTACCTAGAACCTCGCAAATGTGCTCTGGTCTTGGGCACCAATAGATTATCGCTGGTAGGCAAGAAGGGACCGTCAAAGATTGGTGCAGTCACAAGGCAAACTACTTCGTCAGGCAATCACTCGCATCTGCATATGGAGGCTCTTCCTCGCATCCCCAAGCAAGCTGGGGATAGCAACGAAAAGTGGGAGTGGTTCGCGTCACCTGGAGGCAGTGTAATACCAGGGACACGGTGGGAACGATCGTGGGCAAGCCCAGAGGATGCGCCCCCTCGGGACAAAAATTAGAATAATCACGATTGAGTTCAAGTAGAACTCTTTCAGAGATTAAACTGAAAAGAACAGATACTACACTTGATCTAAGCCAAAAGGCAAAGAGAGCTGGGGAAGAAAAGAAAAGGAAAAGGGAAAGGAAGCGGGCAGGAGGACCTGGTTATATAGTTTTTTCCCGGGCGGTGAGGCCTGGCAGAATTGCGGTCATGTGATCTAGGGTTCGAGCCAGGCGACCGGGCGGTGGACAGTGCGCAGCGGGCAGTGTGCTTGCTACCTTAGGTGGTACTTGGGCGCTAGACGATGCACTGTACATTTTCCTTGAGCATCGGGTATTTTCCTCGCTATCACGGACTGTTAGGAATTTGGCTTGCTATACAGTACATGTACATCTGTCTAGACCATCGACGAGGTGTTTGATGCCTCCTACAGTACGGAGAGCGGCCGTGTATACACTTATCCACGAACAGACTCCAAAGCATGCCGCTCGGGTCTTTCCGCGTTTAGACGGTACAGCTTCTCGTGGCGAGCCTCGAGCAGCAAGCCAGGTATGTCTAGGATTATATAGTAATGTATTTCACGAGAGCTTCATACCTACCTAGGTACATTGTGACTGAGCCACGGGAAACCATCTTGCGACTGGACACATGCTACCTAAGTGAGCCGTGAGCTACACCAGCTGGCAGATGACATGACAGCTGTCCCAACTGCACCGTCCTCCGCCGCGAGGTATTCGGAGTTTCATTAACTCTTGACTTCCTCACATCTGACCTCTCACCGCCTCGACGCTATTTTGCTTGTCGTGAACTCGAAGAACTCGCGTAGAAACGATGGCTCCCCCGGACCCCCTACCGGCATACGTCTACAAGATCGTGCCGTCGGCGCCCCCGACGCCGATACCGTCCGAGTACCCGCTCTCGGAGCTCGACCAGAAGGACGGCTTCGTCCACCTGAGCATCGGCACCCAGGTAAGCCTCCCCCCTCCCCGTCCGAGATAGCCTCCCGACCCCTTGTCACCCTCGTTGCAACGCGACTCACGCGCGCGACCAGATCCCCATCACGGCGGGCCTGTTCTTCAACGAGTCCCCGGCCGTCTGGGTCCTCAAGATCCGGTTCGCGCCCAAGTTCCACGGCGCGACGACGTGGGAGGTCCAGGGGTGCCCGCACCTGTACGGCAACTTCGGCGCCGCCGACGTGGACAGCGTGAAGCAGTTTTCGCGGCCGGCCGGCGCGGCGTGGGGGGACGTCATGAAGGAGGAGGCCGGCTGGCTGGTGTAGAATTCATCTGCTAAAGAAACCCAACCTTCGTTGCGGGGAGGTTTAGCATGGTTCTATCCGTCGCGGAGGTCGTGTGGAATACACGTTGTCTCGAGAACCTTCTAAGAACTGACTCATCTGCGCTCTGTCACCCGTGTTTATGCTGCTTACATCGGTTGGCTGACAGTATAGATGTATATTCCTAAATATATGCCTACGTAGCAGATGTATATGCGCCTCGGTTTGGTGCAGGGGAAGTAGACTCTTGAAAGTATTCTGTCACGCCGCTACACTGCCCGGATAAGTCATTACAGTATACCGCTTTGTAGCACTCGTCGCAGTCTCTCAGTCTGACTACAATGTATGTCACTGCAGAGCCTCCTCCGATTGTTTCCAAGTCCGTCTATGGATTAACACTGGCCCTTCCTAATGCTGAGGCCCTTGTATAGAACAATCCAAACTCGCTTCCGAGGGGCTTTCGAAACGTACCTAACTGAAGCAGACGTATGCGGAATGGCGAAAGAGTAGTTTGGAAGGCTTGTGATAACAAATAGGAGGGAAGGAGAGGAACTGGATAAGATTATGGGCGTCACGTAAAACGAACAGCAAAACTAGAAAAGCCATGCGCCAACTGTATTGAAATTCAAGAACTATATCTGTCGTTAATCATACAATACAACTTGCTCGGTGAGCCAACCTTGTGTGTTGAATGCAATTCCACAGAAAATCTAGACACCCCCTTCACCATACCACTGCCTTCGAATTCGTCCGCCGATCGTACAGTCATGTTTCGTGTTGTCCGCCGCCATTCGAAACAGACTGATGCTCCAGTGTTGTTTTCATTTGTGCGTAGAAACTAAAGGGGTAAGTGGATGGCGTAGACAATAAAGCGTCCGCATGTCGTGGAGGTAACGTGCCTTCGTCGTCGCGAGGGCCTTCATGGCAATATGTTGCTGATGTCTGAGAAGTGGTTGCTTGAATGCACGAGAGGTCCAAGAGAGTGAGTCGTAATCTGTGGTAAATTATTGTCCTAGCACGGCTCGCCGAAAACCGGTCATCAAGGCCTTACGCCATGTTGGCGCGCATGTTGCTCCGTCTCCTTTCAGGACGGCCTACCAGAGCGCCGCCTTGCGTGACGCGCTCACCTTCTGCTTGGTTCTGGTGATTTGAGGGCTAATCTCGTGGGGGGTCTCCTGGATGAGCACGCAGTTGATGCCTTTGGCGTTGAATGGATCCAGACAACGCACGAATTCGTGCATGTGGTACGCTTCCCAGATTTGATATAACCCCCACACGAAGCTGGTAGTTTTGACAAGTCCACGCGACGAAGGACCAAACATCTTTGTAAAAGAAGCAAAGGACAGGTCCCAAGCATGCTCGTACGCCACCGCGAATTCGGAATATTCATAGAATCTTGGCCTGAAGCGTCCTTCGCGGACCTCACCCAGGCTGAAGAAACTGAAATGCGTCGTGATTCCACTACGCATATACAAGATACTGGGCGGTGGTTCAACTAAAATACCGCAGGGGAGATGCACATAGACGGTTTCCAGGCGCGGGAAACGGAGGAGCAAGTTGATGCAGCATAGGCCAAGGTCTTGGTATGGTATGACGCGGTCCTGGCAGAAGACGAAATACGGAACAGCAACGTGCGCGGCCGTTGATAGAAGGGCAAAGTGCTGCTGGCGCCGTTCCTCCAACACGCCTGGATAAATGGCGATGTTGCTCATGCCCACCGATTGCCTAAGAGCATCGTCGGATAATTCTGATGCGTTGATCAAACTCTCCAATGTCGAGCCTTCCAAGACGAACTTGTCAATGTTTTTGAACACAGGTATGGGCCTCCTCCCTCTGTCAAATATCATCTCGACGTGTTGGAGGGCACATTGGCGGCTTGATCGGGTCGACTTCAGGAGCGGCATGATGAGCATGTTCAAGAAAAACGCCTCGGTGCCGGTCAAGTCCCGGACGACAAATCTCACGTAGGGGCCTTTGGTCACTACCGAGCAGACTCGGCTATATGTTGGGTGGAGTAGTTTGAATGCTGCGACAGCTTGCTCGGCAGCCTTGTCCCAGATGATGAGTTGGAGCTGGCAAGAAAGTCGGGAGAACTGGGGGAAAGACGCCCCTGTAGTCCCCTTACGCGGATCGACAGACATGGCGTGAAGGAATATCGAGGAACCTTGGTCGATTACCCGGCGACCTTAAGGCACCTAGTAAAGAGACGAGGAAACCGATTAGTGTATTGCCCTGCTAGGTGCGCCATGAAATGACCTGGCAACGTACCAACGGGATTACTTGAAAGCACCAAGTAGTATTGACAAAAGTTGCTGACTCGGGATTGCAGATAAGCAAAATGCTCGTCAAGTCTAGAAAGTCGCATATAAGCAATACCGCAAGAGGGACATCCAAGCTTGATATGGAGCCGGAAGAGGCGAAGAAAATGCGTTGATGTAGTGTTGGAATTAAGTATAGGTGACGTGTATTCGTTAATAAGAAAAGGTGCGCGAAGACGTTCGCAGGTGACAACCAAGGCGCTGCTACCGCAACAGAACCCCTTTTTCTTTTTGTTTTTCCCTCTGGCCTTCCTTCCCAGATGCTCCCAGATTCCCTCAGCGATGCTAACCCAAACTCCATGCTAGAAACACTTCCCCCAATGCAAAACCGGACTTTTCGAGGCTCGCCTGCTGCCTGACCCTATCAGTTGCCATCTTCCCACAGAAACCTTAGGTATGCTATTAAGCCAGTGTTGTTAGGCAAGTTCTGCCCCTCGATCGACTCTCTTGCCGTAATCCTATCACCGGTTGCCCGATCGCTGCCGCCTTCTAGTTCCGCCATTTTCGAAATAGCTTGAGCTTCTGCCGCCCTTCGTGGACAGCATCGTCTGCGCTTGGTGCGCTGGGCGAGTAGTCGCCGTCGACGCTCTCAGCACCATCTCCCGATGAGCGGCCGAAGCTGCCGTTGGTGTCCGCAGGTTTGACGTCGCCCATGTCGATGGCACTATCGCCGGTAGGGAGGACCAGATCTGAGCCGCGGGACAGTTGCTGGTTTGGCTCCTGCGATATCGTGCCGTGACTCAACATGCGCTTGTGTTTCGCCAGGATTGACCTACGAGTCCGGTGCAACGTCCTTGACGGGTCGATATCTTCGGCCGTGATGCAAGCTCCCGGGCTCACGTCCGCATCGGGATGGCGTAGGGAAGTGGTGTATTCCGCGAACGCTTCCGGGAAACCAGTGTCATAGTTGCGGCTTGTTCGCCGACTGCTACTTGGGCTCGACATGGCGCCGGCGTATTGGCTGCAAGTTCTTCTTAGTCCCAGCTGCGGTCGGACGGACAATTTATATGAACAATCGGATATAAGAAGACAGATGATCGTGGCTCAGCCCTACTCGATAGCCCTGCTCACGTCTTTGGCGTACGCGGCTGAGGCCGGAAGCGTTTCATACGGGCTTAGAGGATGGTGAGAGAAAATCGGGACGTAGTAAGGAAACAGTCTACTTAGACAGCACGGGAAGAAAACGGAAACGTGGAAACTATATAGACTCGGTGGAGAGGAGGCGAAGGACGACGCGGCCCGTCTTGTAAGTTGTGATGGGCATTGTAGTCTTCTCTATTGACCTGGGATCCTCTTTATTGGCCCGAGCTCTGGCTTGCTGTCCAGGCCGGGAATGGCTTGAGGCTGGTCGGAACATGGTACTCGTCATGAACCACGGGCCGGATCTGATAGGTTGAGCCGGCAGAACTTGGCGACGTGGGTGCCTGAGATAATTGGGCAATGTCACTTGACTTGACAAGACTTAGTTCGCACGCTTGCCCGAGCCGGCGCGGACTGCGCCCCAGCTGACGAATGGCGCGAGATGGTACGAATGGGAGATGGAAGAGACGGCGAAATTGCTGGGGCTCACCTTGGTAAAAGGAGTCGCTAAGACCGAAAACCTGGGGCTGATCCCAATGCCAAGAAGTATTCTGTTGGGTTCTTGGCGAAAGCTGGTCAACCGCGCGCTTGAGAGCTACGAGGCGGCGGAAAGACGGGGGTCTCTCAGTCTGGGTCTCGTTAATTTAGGTGCCGTGTTCCGGTCCACGTCTTCGTCGGAAGATGAGGTGTACCGTATGGACTGCTCGAGGTATTTCTAAGAGGTCCGAGTCCAAAGCACAAGAGGAAGAGGAGACGAGTCTGCCTGTGTAGAATCGGTGAGGGGGGCAGAGGAGGCGAAGAACAGGTAAGATAGGGCGGGAAAAGGTCGAAATAAGTAAATACATGCACCAAGGCTTTGCAGCAGGATGCCTGTTTAAAATAAAAACTTGATACATGAATAAGTCGTGAATAACGCTCGGTTCATGACACAGCATAAGCTTGCAGGAGAGCTGCGTGTGCCTTAGCTGGGTGATCTGACTGGCCTTTCGCGGCAAGTACATCTTATCGGGTGACTGATGTGTGTCTTAGACTTCCGGAGGGGCTTCGATATTTTATTAGAGCATTGCCCTTCTTTGTCTTCCTTTGTTCTCGTCGTCTCCCGCAGCTGATGAAGCTTCGACTAAGTGCCAGCGACCTAACGTGGTTTTGTATGTAGGACACGTACTTGTTGCAAGGCTTATGACGAATTACTTGAATAAGGTACCCAAGTCGGCTCGGTAGGCGTGTGGCGACGGGACCATTGCGAATGGGTGACTCTTGTCTTACGGCACGGATAATCGGAACCTATTGGCTCTATGCTGGCACTAAGATTATCATCCATGTAATTACTGTACTGTACCTGATTCGAAGCCGCCTACATGTACATAGGAGCCCCCAGGCGCCGACTACACGCATGTGCGCCGTACGGGAATCACGGCAACCTGGCGGTGGCCATATCTTGTGGGAGTCTGGCTACACGGCAACTTAGCCGTGGAACATGTGCCGTCAAGGCCTCCCACGCCAGCAGAGGGCTACTGCGTGTCTTGGTACCTCGAACGCAAGTTGGTTTCGATCCATGTCTGCGCCACAGGTTTCGAATCCGATACGATTGGCCAGCCCATCAGCAGCGACGTCGTGAGACTCTGTTTACTGGCTGAGATTCTGCAATTTTCTTTTTCTTTGTTCCAGCATGCAGACGCCTCAGACGCCTCAGACGCCTCAGAGACGCTCAGGCGCTTTGCCAAACGTCATGGCCAAGTTTTAGATTAGCACGGTTAGGCCGACCCCGAGTTAGCGCACCGACTCGGAGCCTGCCTGCTGCCTGCCTGTCAGCCCCCAGGCGAGCTGGGGGAGCTAGGGGAGCTAGGGAGGTCATGACAGCCATGGATGGAGTAAGATTGCCCACTGCCGGTTAGCTCCGGCCCCTAATTTGTAGCGCACCAGGCCGCTCTTTAGGTGCCGTTTTAAGCACAAGGACTGCTAAAGGGACCTGGAAGCGAAGTCAAATTCGTTCTTTACCCCATCTCCAATCTTGCCAGTTTACATGTACATACGCATATCGACATGACAATTGCGGATGAAACAATCTCCTACTTCGATATATGACGCCATATTGCTTTATTCCAGCGCCCATTGGCTGAATTATAACAGACTGGCGTCTTCAGGCAAGTTGTGGACGATGAAGCTGGGCTCTTTGGCTTCTTAAGAGTCTGAAATAGGTAGTAGTTGACTGAGCAATATACCATCACACAATTTTCTCTTATCGGAACAAAGGCTACCTCGCTTTAAATTGACCTTTTTCAAGCTCATAGCGTAATATGATTGAAATTACCACGCACATTTGACTTATCATCTTGCCAGCCCTGTCTTTCAAAGTTGTTCGTGTTATGGGCAATAACCTCGTACGCAGAGGT
Source organism: Hypoxylon sp. FL1284 (assembly GCA_022432365.1). NCBI lineage: Eukaryota > Fungi > Ascomycota > Sordariomycetes > Xylariales > Hypoxylaceae > Hypoxylon > Hypoxylon sp. FL1284. The sequence continues at coordinate 116,728 of JAJJXE010000012.1, forward strand.
GATAACTCTCTCGCCCTGTTTACTACGTATGCTTTCCCCTTTTCAGCTTCTCATTTGTATCATATTACCATGTATTCGTTGCAGGATCTCTATTCCATACCAATATTTACAAGGGCGACATATAACGGGTCCAAAATGAAGACCTCAAAGTTCATACATATGTAGACTACGCCTAGCTCAGACGCAGACCTTAAACTCCCAGCCATACTATTATCCTCTCACGAAAGTTGGACGTCATCGTGGGCAACACGGATCCACAAGCCATTAGTGTCTGACTAGTAAAGTCACTGTCCCTTTTTCTGGCCTGGCTCCGGTATGTGAGCGCCGACCAACCTCCCGTCGGCAGTCACCCGCTCTGTCTGCCGAACGCGCCAGAGGATGAAGGGATATGCAATCTCACACAGTAGAGAGAGGCCGGATATGAAGACGCTCATGGGTTGCGTAAAGTACGAGTGCGCCTCCGGCCAATACCACCACAGCAACCCGTTGCAAAAACCCAAGCCGGAGAGCGACCCGACGAGCCTGCATAGCCTGCTCAGAGTTAGCCCGAGTCTGTCTCACTAGGTCGAAGATAAACCATGGTGCGAAAGGCCGACACATATAGACTACCCGACGCCGTGATGGACGGGAAAAGATTAAGGGAGACTAGGGCTCACCAAATTATATACCCAGTGCCTCCCGAATGGCCACGAACGACGAGCATCGCGACACTGGACGTGCTGAGGACGAGCTGCGCAAGCCCGGCAGACCAGTAGGCCAGCTCAGTCGTATCGTACCCGTCCCGGCCGTAGTACCACTTGCCGGCCTTATCGCCGGCGCCCATGCCGGGCCGGGACAGCCACCAAGAAGCGAAGGCGTAGTGGCCCCAGCACCCCACCGCCAGCAGCAGAGCGAGGACCCACGCGACGTGGCGGCCGACGAAGCTGTTCGTAGCGGCCCAGTCGTCGGGGGCGAAGCGCACGGTGGTGTAGACGAGGCCGAGGTCGAGGGCGAGCCAGAGCGCGAAGGCGGTGCGCTCGAAGGCCATCTCGGCCACGTAGAAGCCGTACACGGCCTCCCAGCTGACGTTGACCGCCAGCCCCAGCAGCGGCATCCCGTACGACCGCGTCCGCAGGCTGCGCCGCGTCATCAGCACGTACGCCGCGCCCCAGAAGAAGACGCCGGCGCCGAGGAACACGGTCGACAGCGGCACCAGCCATTCCGGCGCGTGCGGGGGTGCGATGTCCGAGGATCCCATTCTCGCTGGTCGTTGCGGCTCGGCTTTGATAGATGCAAGCGATATCAAATAGAGCAAGTAAAAAAAAAAAAAAAAAAAAAAAAAAACGGTGAGCCGAGTCTGTTAGATGGAGTCTTGTTCAATTCAGGTAGGGATTGGTATATTACCTAAGCATACCCCTGGGGTTGCTAACCTCTTCTGCTATACTGCCTATATGTTGTAAGGGGCACAGTCGGAATATTAATGATACTCTGATGTGATGACATTTCCTATTCAATCTTTTATGTAAATTAGTCTCATTTTAAATCGACTATATGGCATAAAAGATGTGATTCATACACTTTCAATCATCCCGCAGTAGAGGCATATCCAGTCATGAAGATATCATGTTCATGAGTCTTTTAACAGCTGGTTAGGTCCGGTCAACACAACTGGAAACATTTTATAGTCTATAGACCACCACCCTCGCGGGAAAATCTAAGCAAGACGAAGAGTTATGTGATGAACTAATCTAGCCAAGAAAAAGGTACGTCTTACTACTTAACTGCGGCCACTGTCAGGAGCTTGAGTTCAACGATGAGTTTATTGTTGAGACACTATCCTCTGAAGACGGAGAGTAAGTTCAGCCACTGACGATGACTCGTCCGAAGACAATGAACAATAGCTTGGCCCTCTTCCCTTTCCAGCAAGAATAGCGTCTCGTGAAACAGAGATCAAATTCCACGCCTGCTACTGATTATGGACGTCTTCTTTGTTTTCATCTCGAGTATTATTCACCGTAGATACAAGCCTCGTAGATCTAGATAGTCCGTAGACTTTACAGTATACAGCATCAATAACCACTACAAGACAACAAAAGCCTCTTTATACATTAGACACCCGAGTAACCATGTCCGAAACCGCCGTCCACGTAACCCTCCTAAACCAGACCTCCGAGCGCCTCGTCCTCGACCCCTCCGAAACCACCGGCCGCTGGGCGAACCTACCCCGTACAATCCCCCCCGCCAGCAGCGCCTCCTTCCAGCTCCTCGACGCCCCCGCCGCCGACGCCCGGGGCACCGCGTCCTTCCTGGTGCGCACCGCCGACGGTCCGAGCGAGTTCGTGCTGTACCCCGTGCAGCCGGCCGCTACGCGGCCGGATTCCGGAGCGCGGTGCCCGATGCGAGCTCGCCGGTGAGGGTGCATTGCGCGCTGCGGTACTCGACGGACCGGTGCCGGTTCGCGCTCGTCGGGGTGGCGGGGCGGCGCGAGAGCCCCGTGCGCGATGGGCTGCTGGATGTGACGGTGCGGCCGCTTGATCCGGAGCTTGTTGGTGCTGAGGTCACTGTGCACGGGTCCGTTGACGGCATACGCGTCCTGCGGACTGAGAATGTCTTCGTCACGAGCATGGACGACGTGGTGGTCCCTGCACGCCTCATCGATTGGGCGCGTAGAGACGGTCCCTTTGGCAAGAATGTGGTGGTCGCGTGGAGTATGGAGCTGCGCCAGCCGCTACGGGGCGTTATAGCAGTCGAGCCCTATGAGACCCGTCTTGATATGTGTTGGCTGCAGGCGAACGAGCCGAGCGACCACCATGGCTACAAGAATGGTCCGCCCATTGAGCCACTGACGACTGTTCTCACTGGGTCTTAATCGGTCTGCGATATAGAGACAGAGGTGACTGATTTTTCATCTATCAAGACAAGGGGCTGATTTCGAATCTGAGCAAGTCTTACCTTGAGATATAAGCCTTTATACACTTCAATACTATTATAACAGAAAGCACATATCGAGACGGGATCCAAGTAAATGAATCCTAATCAATAATATAGATATATACCTCTTGGATATTGCGAAGAGTTCGGTCTCTCTTGGCTTAGTTGGACTGGTGACTCAGGGTAATAGGAGGTCGCGTGCATGTATGGAACAGACGTTGAAAACCGTCTCATACAAAGTTTATTAGCTATTTCGAATTAATACTAACATCACGTCTTTGTGCTCAGGCTAGGCGGCACATTATCGTCGCCGACACCCCAGGTTGTGCTCTCCTTATCGCCTAGCGTGAGTTCCAACGTGCCGCCTTCGAGGAAGAAGTTGTGCGTCAGGTAGTTCTTGGTGTAGTCCTCTCCGTTCAGCTTGGCGCTCTGGATGTACATGTTCTCGTAGGCGGTGTCGAAATTAGTCGTCTTGACAGTAGCCGTCTTGCCCGTCATGCGATTGGTGAGGGAGAAAGAAGGGAAGAAAGGAGCGGTGATGAAATATATGTCTTGGCCCGGATTCGGGAATATGCCAAGCATGGTTAAGGCGACGAATGATCCCATGGCACCCGAGTCGTCATTCCCTGGTATCCCCGCCGTCGTCGTGTTGAACTGGCTCGGTATGTAGTAGTGGGCGCGCTCCGTCGACTTCCCAGGACGACCGGCGTAGTGGTACTGGAAAATTGTCAAGAATGCCTGCTCGTCACCAACATAAAGAATACCGCTCTCGTGGAGGTAATCTAAGCGACTGACGAAAGTATCAGGGCCTCCGAGAGTTGTAATCAGCGACGCCATGTCATGGGGCGCGAAGAAAGTGTACAGCCAGGGACTACCCTCGTACGTCTCGTGACCTCCCGAGTTCAGGTAGCAAGAGTCGAAGGACATGACGGGAGAGCAGAGTGTCGGGTCTTGATAACCCCATGTGCCGTTCAAGTACTTCGGTTGTAGAAAGCCGGTGAATCCACTGTCTGCACCGTTGACGTTCGAGGTTTGATCGGGGTTGTACAGATTCTTCCAATTCTCAGACCGCTCTGTGTACTTCTCGTAATCATCCTGCCTTGCTAGCGCCTCGGCCATTTCAGCTATGCAGAAGTCGTTGTAGGCGTATTCCACGGTTCGAGAAATGCTCCTCGTGATTAAGCCGTTTCCGTAGGGGTCAAAGTCGTCGGCGGGAATGTACCCAAGATTCTTCCAGCTATACAGACCTCCACGACCCTCATAGTCCCATACCGGAGGCTCGTCCTCCGCGTCCTTTATCAACGCCTCGTAGCCTGTCTCCCAATCGACATCCTGGGTAATGTTTTTCAAGTACGCGTCTACCAGAACAACGTCGGCATTAGAACCGCCTTGCGTCCAGCCTTTCGAGAGAGACATTCGACAGTCCGGTAACCATCCCTCGTGGCGGTAAATATCGATGAGCGAACGTATCATGAGTGTTTGCGAGTACGGGTCCACTAGGGTAATGAAGGAATGGATGCTGCGAAACGAGTCCCATATACAGTACCACGAATCGTAATAAGGCTCGTCGCTTTCCCAGAGATAGTTCTCGCCCGTGTAGTCCTGAGGGCTCAGCATCGCCCTGTACACACCGCTCCAGAAGATGGTTTCCAAGTCGTCGTTTTCGAAGCCGGTAGTGTCGACGTCCAAAACAGAGAGCTTGTCCTTCCAGATATCCTCCGCTGCAGCCAATGTTTTCGAGAAGTCGAAATCAGGTATCTCCGTTTCGGCATTGCTGCAGGCTTGATCAACACTCTTGAAGGAGAGACCGACGCGGACCGTAATGGAAGTGCCCGCTTCCACTTCGTCGAACCAGGTATAAGTCCCTGCCGGTAAGGGAGGCGAGTTATTGTCCTGTCCCATGACGATGCTCTTGGGCTCACTGCCACCCCTATTGTTTACAAACACGCCGTTTTCACGCATAGAATTTCCTTGAGGGAAATCAGCACAAAAATGCAGCGTGTACGTGCCAGTTCCGAAACTAGGCTCAAACGTTCCGTTCCCTGTCATTCGACCGGTGTCTGGATCTACGGAGGCGCTGCCGTTGCTACGCGTGTCTGGCAGGTCCGTCAGATCTACAATGAATAAAGGACTCAGAGGAGCATCCACGGAAGCGTTTCCAGTGGCATTGCCGAAGAACGTAAAGCTGTACAGCGCTGTATGGTTGGCAGCTGTGATTTCGGCCTTTATCCCAGACCCGAGGCCAATAGTAAAGTAACCAGGACGAGCGGAAACACTCCCGTCGACAACCTCAACGCTCCGTTGCGTCTTGGGGAAAACACAGCCGTCTAGCTCGTCATTGGCACAACCAGGGTAGACGAAGATTGGGAAATTGGCCAGCGATGAAGCGCCACCTGTACCGGAATCGTGCATATGGGAGAAACCTGTGACGGGGCTTCCGTTGGAGGCGTATCCTCCCTGATTATCCTCCGTGACATCTGCAACGGCCTTCGCCATGCCTACAAGGCTCAATTAGCCAATTTTAGAGAACTTCATAGAGCATTGAATGCTCACCAAAGGGTAAAGTTGCCCCCGCGAAGACATGGCCTAGTTACGTTGATAAGCTAGGATTCGATATTCAGAACCTGGTGATAGACAACCTACCGCCGTTACGAGTGCCGATGAGCGGGTCGACGAAGTCATAACCACTTTGAGAGCTGTTGGCTGTCTGGCGAGACAGCCTTGCAAAGGAGGCCTGACCTGAGGTTGCCGCGACGAGGCACAATAGGAATGACCGGGTAGCCATATTGAGTACTTACAAATAAAGCGAAGTGCCTTGAAGCCTCGAGAACGAAGAGGTGAGGCTCCCTAGATCATTACCTATACTGGGCAAGAAGAAGTAAACAAAAGGGAGCCATGACAAAGACGGAGGGGAGAAGCTCGTAGTACATAAAAGGCAAGTCACAAAAGGCAGCCGAGTGGCATTGCATACGACAGGGCGGGGAAGCAATTATTGGCATTTTTGTATGTTTGGCTCCTCATGATCGAAGGCCCGGAAAGACCCAGGCCTTCCTTGGTCGTACATAGACGAGGCGTACTTTGGATCGCCATTCCTGCGGCCAAGCTAAGCGTCCCCTGCATCCAGCTACGGCCTAGCACGATAATGCTCGCCTGAGTAGCAGTGTAGGAGCCGAGGGATCCAAGGTGAACAGGCTGACAGGCCGACAGGATGGAACTTGGGAACTTGGAGAAGATGGGGTAACTAGCAGACCTAAGCTGTTAGGTCGTCAGCCCAGGTTGGCTGGATTGACATGGCCGTTAGATCAATATTTCACAGTATTTATCGTGTAGAGATCTGATGAAGATATTTTCAGTATATGGTAGTACTGGTATAAGAGAAATTTGTGTATTTGTACGTATTCCGGTGCGAGCTCTTGAGGGAGTAAAGACAATTGGTGAAGTAAAGAGATGAAAAGTGCTGTCGGGTTGCCCCACAGCAGCATAGAGTGGGTAGCTCTGGCAAATCTAAAGCTTCTCATTGGCTTAGCCTTATCCCCGCGATAAAAGATTACAGCAGAAAAATTTCGAGGTCGGTTTTTATTTTATTTTTTTTTATTCGGTCAACAGCGGCGAGCCTTTTAGATCTGCCAATTCATACCTATCACTTGTCGACGACGAAACATCTCTCACCCGATCGTATTCCAAGGGCCCACAAACCGATTCAAATACAACTCACTCGTCTACAATACCATTTTGCCTTGATTTCGAAACCAACAGCAGCGAAAAATGGGGGCCTCAAAACCCGAGAAGAAGGAAAAGAAAGACAAGAAGCGTAGCGACGCGGACGGCATTTCGAAGCCCAAGAAGGACAAGAAAGAGAAGAAGGAAAAGAAGGACAAGCTCAAGAACGCAGTCAATGCCGCCCTCGACGACCAATTACAAGCCGATGCCGCCGCCTCCGTCACCGTCGTGAAGGACGATGACACCAAGTCCGCCAAGGTCCTTGTCCCCATCGTCGGCGCCCTAGTACCTTTCGCCCTGCCTTTAGCCGACGAAAAAGCGACCAAGAAGATCATGAAGACCGTACGAAAAGGTATGTACTTGCATCTTGTCGGCAATACGTGCTGCCTGCGTTGCCGTGTTGCACCACCCACAAGACAGGCAGAATACTAACCAGATCCCCCCTCACAGCGGCGAAGCACAAGACCCTCAAGCGCGGCGTAAAAGAGGTGGTCAAGTCCCTGCGCAAGTCGCCAGCGGCCGGCCCGGGCAACACGTCGTTCCCGGGCGTCGTGATCCTGGCGGGCGACATCAGCCCGATGGACGTCATCAGCCACATCCCGGTGCTGTGCGAGGACGTCAACGTGCCCTACATCTTCGTCACGTCGCGCGCCGAGCTGGGCGCCGCCGGCAGCACCAAGCGCCCCACAAGCGTCGTCATGGTGACCGAGAGGCGCGTCGGCGGCAAGAAGGACAAGGCCGACGACAAGGCCGCCGAGGACGACGACGGGGAGGACTTTACCGAGGTCTACAAGGACCTCGTCAAGCTGGTCGAGAAGGAGGGCAATCAGCTCAAGTTCACGTGAAGCTAGGTGAACGCGTTATAATGCAATGCAATAGCATACTCGCACCGAATTCATGCCGGACGGCGACACGTTGCGATATGCAATCAACCCTGAGGCTTCGGGCCATCGAACATACCCTTGTCCCAAGCATATCTGAGGATATGAGTGTACTTTACGCTCTGATTCGGTCGGCTACGTAGGCGTAGCCCTTTGGCGTTGGGGGGAAGTAGTCTACCTATTTTGATTTTACGGGATTAATGGAAAAAGTTCAGCACATTGACCATCGGATTTTCAATTGAGTCTGGTCTCGCTTTATACTCTTATCATTCTTCATTTTTGTCTCTTAATATGCTGGGAAAGACTAGTCCTCACCATGCCGCACTTAACACTACGCAACGAAGACAAGACCATGATACGAATTATATCTGTTAATTATTTTGATCATTGTTACTACACAGCCGGCCGAGAACACGAAAAGCCGGTAGAGACCCATTCTAGCTCTGTCTTGTCTCTCTCACAAGAATCCAGCCTCTCCCCCGAAACCCTGACGACTCTAACCCGCGGGAAAGCTAACAAACACAGGGCCTTCGAAATTCCCATCTACTTAATGGAAGGGGTTGGTTCGGGTGCCCCACCAGGTGAGGAACATGGACAGACCGACGGTCTCGAGCACCTTGGACGTGGCGCCGACGGCCACGGTGTCGACGGGCCGCTTCTCGGTGAGGAGCTGTGCGAGGTACTGCGTTTACGGGTTAGCGGGGAGCGTACGAGGACGAGGAGGAATGTAAGGAGACCGATCCTCAGCGGGAGGGAGAGACAAAAGCGTACCGTGGGAGCGGAGGTGGCGGCGAAGATGAGGGCGCCGAGGTAGGCGGCGCCGCGGTAGCTGAGGGTGCCGGTGGCGTTGATGAGGGCGCCGACGCCGTAGGACTGGAGGGCGGAGCCGACGAGCGAGGTGCCCCAGGCGACGGCGGCCGACGAGGCCTCCTTGGACCGCATGAACTCCTCCTTGGTGCTGGCCGCCTTGGCCCGCTGGTACGTCTGCCCGAAGAGCGGGCCCATGACCGCCAGCTCGATGCCGTGGTTGAACACCGTGCCCAGCGCGATGGCCGAGGGCTTGACGGGAGGGAGGTCTGATGTGTGGGAAGACTATGGTTAGAACTTGTTCTTTTGTTTTTTGCGTAGCATCTCTCCCTGGAGATTCAAGTGTCACGAGACTCGAGACTTCGGCATCGAGCAACCGTCTATGAACCTCCCTTGCCTCCATCTCGGGGAGGGGATTGAGACGACTCGGTCGGTGGTACTTACAGTGTAGAGACATGATAGCTAAGTATGTAGGTTGTCGGGTGTTATTAGCTAGGGTCGTAAAGCAGTGTAGGTGATGATGGCAATTCTGGCAGTTGTTTTCTGTTCCTAAAGGAAGAAGGACGAAGTACGAGAAAAAACTCTTCTTATAACGTCAAAGCTACGGCACTGATGACGAAAACAATATCGACATCATGTTAGGCCCAAGGGAAACATGGTAATCCGAGAGCCTTCCAAGGCTTCTGCTCTCTTAGCGTAGCACGAACGGCTACGGCTTAGGTTAGCTACGGCCGTGTAATGTATCCAAGTTTCCGCAAGCGCAATGCAAAGCTCATCCTAGAGCTCGAGCTGCTCCATTCTATCCCGTCTCGTAGTCTTGGTTCGAACCTTCAGATGTGACGTAATAGATCTCTCTACATGTCACAAGGTTCCTGACGTTCCTCGAGTCCTTTCATTGGCCGCGGGGTCGAGCTCCATCGTGATGAGTCGCGGGACAGCTCCAATTGTGGCTGAAGCGATCTCTGAGATTCTGGGTACATGCTGGTCTGCTGCTGTCCGTCTATAGTATCTTAGAGCTTCGAGAGCATTGGCGCTGATTACAATCGTGAACTTGGGGTGATTTGAGGCACAGCTTCGACCAAACAGCTGCTGAATTTACGAAACCTGATTGGCAGCTTACTTTGAGAAATCCGGGGTCGGAGTTTCGACGGACGTTGCATTCTTGCCAGGCTTGCCAGGGCACCGGAGAAGAGTCTCCTTTTTGCCATCCAGCCTGCCAGACGGCCCCATCTCTCGGCTGTGGCTTGTACGTATGTCCATAGTATTACATGGGCTTGATCTGATGCGGTTGCACCCGAAACTAGACGCCATCATGACGCCGTCGAGTGTAAGATCGAACATGTCCCGTTTTGACGGCTGAACTTCAGTTTCTCCATGTAATCTGAGCGTGAACCTCCATGTAGGTAGGTGATGTACATCTTGTATTATATCAATATCAACACACCTAGACCCGTAGAAACAGTGGTACGCGTTCCCTCGAAATGGACGCCTGACCGTAATTATTTCAATGTTAGCCGTCGCCGTACCAGATACCCTCTTCCCCGTTGCCAATGCCCAATTAACACCCGCTATGTTTGCGTCTTCAGAGTCTTTATTCATCTTGTCTAGTCTTCCTGTCTTTCACGTCATCATGTGTTGCCCGTCCTCTCCGCCTCTCAGCGCAAGCAATGCTCTAACATCCGAAACGTACTGCAGCCCTTCAAACAGAGGCACTAGGTGCAGTAAATCATTATCCGTCGGGTCACTGATCCATCCCTGGATAGGAATCGCGTTGTCTGCATGAAGCCGAGGGCTCTCGTCAGAATACTAGTTGCAGAACCCATGTAGGAGACATCCAGGGGACACCCTACCTTGGTGGAACATGTAGCTTAGAGGGCTGTTGTCAAGGATCATGACCTTGCTCAGGTCCGGTTCTATAGAGCTAAGATCCTTTATAAACGCCCCGTGCCTGAAGGTGCAGTGCTGCCGGTAGTAGCGTCCCGAGAAGAACTTCCTCTCCGATTCCAGCCAGTCGATGACCGGATCGGCGTATTCTTGCACCGACGCCGTGAAGACGACGAGATTGAACCACTTGCAAACCTGCGGCAGTCCGGGTTAGCACGTCTACCCTGACGAGTCGCCACTACCGATCCGTCGCCTCACCTTTCTTAGAAATTCGTCGCAGTGCGGCCGCTTGTGAACGTAATACAGGATGGGGTGCTGAGGCCCTAGAGCCTGCTGACCACCGCTTCCGACGTACGTCGTGTTCAGCCGCACCTCAACCATGTGTCCAGAACCCATGCGGCCTCCTTTCGACATGCTGTGTATCAGTGTCTCGTCCAGATCTAGTATTAACGTTTTCAGATGCTTCGGATCTAACGGCTCGTACGCGAGGTAGGAAGGCTGTCGGCGGGGTATCAGTGGTCTCGGGGGAGCCGGCGTCTTCGGATACTTGGTCAGGGCCGCGATGGGGGAGGTAGGAGACTTGAGCTGCGCAGACAGATCAGTCGAGCCTTCGCCGCCGCTGGCGCTACCAGCAGCAACAGACTGGGCCTTTTTATGCTTCCGCTGTCGCATTGCTTCGTCGTTATTCAACTTGATCCTTATTGACCTTCTGGCCGGAGCTGACCCCTCGGCAGGGTCAAGGGACTTGGATCGCGCGTGGCGACCGGAAGAGGCGGAGCCGCGGCGGTTAGTCTGGCTTCTCGTCCCTGCGTCCGACTCCGACTCTGACGATAGGCCCGAAGACGATGTTCCCGAGGAGAGTGTTGGTCTAGGGGCGGAAAACGCACGCTTTCCCTTTGCCTGTTGGGCGCCCCGTTTTGATAAATCTTGCTTCTCGTCTCTCATGTTCTCATGGTAGTCAGCTGCCAGTTTGCGCGTGTCTCCCCCATAGGTGCCAAACAGGCCCCAAACTTGTCGCAAGGGGGAAAAGTTGCCTTGTTCGTCATAAAAGCAAGCGACGAGGTAAACTCCAGGCGCGGCTATCGTAGATAGGACCCATCGGATCGAATTTATAATGCTGCTTGCGATGCGCCCAGGAAAAACGTGCCAAGAATAAGACCGGATATTCGTATCCTTGGTGTCGTTCTTCTCCAGCAGAGGGGTGCTCTCATCCACGTCTTGGGGATTGTCTACGCTTTCATCCTTATTAGGGGGGGTCGTGTTCTCGCTGAAGTGGCTAGGAGTCGCATCTTTCTCGCTAGGCGACGTCTCGTCCAGGGTCACTGAATTGTCGCCGGACTGGGCGACGGCTAAGCCGATGTGGCTTAGAGAGTTGGATCGCGAAGGAGCAGGGCTTGAGGTGGGAGAGACGCGCGCGGATATTATATTGAGAGAGTTCATCTTCTGGCCGACCCGCAAGCCATGAAGGAATCGTGCCCGCTCAAGAAATAAGCAAGACTCGGCGGGTTCGAACAATGATGACAAGGCTTCGTGGCAGCGCAAGATTGGTAGATGAGAGAGACGGTCAGTGTCGGATGGTTGGGCAGAGCCCGGATAGCAGGAGACTCGCGTTCTCTAGGGTCGGATGGTAGAGCGAGGGAAAAAAAAAATATGTAGAGCTTGCGACACGTAGGAATTCGGAGACGTAGGATGAGGAGATGGAGTTTTCCCCCTTCGAACCTCGGTTGGGGTTCGATTTGCTTGATGGCTACACACGCAACACGATGATAAAGAATCTTGCTACCTGCTTCTTCCAAACATTTCGTCGCTGGGCCTATCGGGTACTGCAGCAGCTGGAGGAGATTCCAATCAGAACAAAAAGAAAAAAATACGCCGTCGCGGGAAGATTAGGTACTGCAGGCGTTTGTAAGTGGTTCTCAGGCTGGAACTAAGCAGAGGCTTAAGCAATTAAGGAGCTCCAGAAGGGGTTCCCTAAAAGTTAGCTCAGGTGGTCAGGTAGGCTCGGCTAGGGGAATTTGTTACGGCCCACGGGGGAGCAGATGGTCAGATAATGCGCCGGGTTTAAGGGATACAGGGCGAGCATGGGAAATCGATTGGAGCCAAGGCCATCCCAGGGCCCATCTCGTGCACCGCTGCGCACTGCTGGAAATTAGCGGCATTGTCCCGCCTGGCCGCTTCTACTGTAGCCCGCCAGCCGCGAGACCACAGGTTCGTATTAGCTGTAGTGCTGTACCCGCTGCAGTCTGTACCTAAGCCTTGGCGCCTTAGCTGCTGAAGCAACAGATGGGCCAGTACACTGCAAGACCGAAGGCAAAGGCCCTCGAGATATTACCCCGCCATGCAACTGACAAGCTATTATGTTGTATCGAGGCATCGAGTTGCGGTTCCTGAATTCGGTCATCTTTCAGCCCACCTTTGATTTTTTCCGCTCGTACGTCGCTTTGACTCACATAACAAACTTACCTAGCAACAGAACAATTACCGAAGAACGTACTCTTACCAGGTCTTTCTATAAAGATACCGAGTTTGACGGAGTCGAACAATAACTGGCCATTTCATCTTATACCGGACCCGGATTTTGCACGGTGCAAACCTAAACGTGCGCGCTGCGAAGTACAGATCGCCCACTACGGTTTATTTGCGCCCACTCCATCTTTGGACCACCCTACTCAGCGCCATTGAAGCATCGCACACAGCCAGATACCTCTGCTCTGGATAGAGAGACTTGAGAATGGCACCTCCTAAGGGAGGCTTCGCGCCTGACTTGGACAAGTTCCTAGACACTTTAAAGAGTCGACCGGTGGACGCTTCGGTTGACTTCCTTATCTCGTAAGTGCGGCCACCTCAAACACTGACTACTGGGATCCGAGGCTGATAGATGGTGTGATGTGATTAGCCTTCTTAAGCGCCGACAGATTCGAGGCTCCGAGTCGTGCGCCATCGCTACAGCCCGCGTTCTTCTCCAAGTTGTCGCCAAGGATAAATGGATCGACGTTGATCAGCTCATAGGCCGCATTCAACTTGTCGGCAGGAAGCTTGTGGCGGCGCAGCCTCACGAGCTGGCTATTGGTAACGTCGTCAAGAGAGTTTTAGGCCTGATACGAGACGAAGCATCAGAAGATAGGAACGACACTGGTAACGACTCGTCTCCTGGCGCAACTCCTGCTTTACCTCCGGCGATCCAACCTGCTCCCACCGAGAAGGCTACTCGGCCGCAACCCCTCAGCTCGTTCGCACGCACACAGTCCATGTTCAACATCCTTTCAGACGCCGATGTCATTCCCTCGCCGGGTTCCACGCCCCAGCTGGGATCGGGCTCTTCGACGCCGCAGCGTTACGCTCAGTCTACAAACGTGCAAGCGCTCAAGTCAGAAGTGATCGACGGAATCGAGGAAATCGTAGACGAGATCCGGCAAGTCGACGAACAGATCCAGAACTATGCCGACATTCACATTCACCCGGGAGACTACATCATGATCCACCAACCGTCGAGGACGGTGCAAAGATTTCTGACGCGAGCTGCGTCCAAGAGGAAGTTTACCGTTTTTCTCGTCGTCGACCCCTCGGCTGCTCCTACGTCCGATGACCCATATGCGTCGTTCCGAAAGGCGGTCGCATCCGGAGGATCAACCGTCGTCAATATCATGAATGTCGGACTGATGGCGTACATGTCCAAAGTTAACAAAGTTATCATCGGAGCTCGAGCTATCACCAGCACAGGAGGGGTGATAGTCGATTCCGGTGCTGCGGCCATCGCTCGCGCCGCACAAGAACAAGGCAGGTCGGTCATTGTCCTAGGCGGCGTATATAAGATTAGCCCCGATAGTCGGTCTCACGAGGAGGCCTTCGTCGAATGGGGCAGTCCCTCCAAATACGTCAATTTTGCAGACGGCACCATGGTGGAAAAGGTGAGGGTCAGGAATGCCGTTGCTGAGTTCGTTCCCGCGGAGTTTGTGAACACGTACATTACAAACTTGTAAGTGATTGTATCTCATGATAATAGTCGCGATAGTTCCGAGGTCGCTGACAGTTCATTTAGGGGAGCGCATTCCAAAGATCACTTACATGGAATCATTGCCGATCATTACAACGAGGAGGACGTCAACTTTGATCTCTTTGGAAAGGCCCAGAGATGATTGACAACGGGCCGCGCCACGCCTGATTGCGAATATCTGCGGACGACCATGTCTCATCAAGAAGAGGACTATTATTACAGCGTGTCTCGAAATTATGCTGTAGGCTGCGAGGGCCGTATGAAAATATCCGTCGACTTGACTCATCTCGTACCCCAACGTACCTAGGTAGCCCCGCGCTGGCATGGGTGTGATCTATCATGTCGGCCGCGTCACCGAGCCCTCAGCTCTGCGTGCTATTGCAGGGGGGCAGCAAGCAGAGCATGGGTCAAAGAGCAGCTAGGACGTGGGGTGGGCTGACGAGTTGCTCCTCTGTTCGGCATCGAGCGAATCTCGTTCAGGGATAGTCTGGGCGAGCTGTCTGTCAAGCTGAGAGGATCAGCCACCCAATTAGACATTTCCTGTTGGGGAGACGCGGCCCCAAAAGCAAACGATACACGCCGACGGAGGTCGGCGGACAAATCAAAGTGCTTCTGAAAAGCCACCAGGCATCAGCTTTTGTTACTGTGATATGATATGATATGCTTATATACCAAGCTATATAAAACGGATTGCCTGTGAGGTCTGAGCTACTTTTTTCTCCCTAATCTAATTGTCTCGTCGTGTATAACGGGTCATACAACGACTTGCTCAGTCCGCCCAAAGGAGACCATATTAGCTATCTCTTAATACCGTAATAAATACTTATTTATTTAGTTCCTAGGCAGATCTACCCAAGATCTTAGATCTACTTACTAAATACTCCAAGATGGATGACATCCCACCTCCGCCGTATGCAGAAACAGACATATATTCGCGTTCGGGACGGTCGCCAAACAGCCAACCTGGACAAAACGACGATGTTGCTTCGACTACCGGATCGTCTTCTGAAAGCGCCATTATCTATACACCGCCAGAGACGCCTCGAGAATCACATCTCGACTTCACCGGCAGCGATGACCACCATACCACGGCCTCGGCTCATTCCTATTTCGAATCCCGCCCTCCTGTCAACCGGGCAGCTGGCCAAGACCTTGTAGCCTCGTTGCCGGTAACGGAAGCATCTTCGCCCGACAACTTCCCGTATCCGTCGTGGGCGAGGGAGCGGGAGACGACGGAGCAGGACTGGCACACCTTCATCAACTACCTGCTACCTGACCACGCCTCCAGGGTGAACTCGCGCCTGGTCGAGCGCAAGCTGCAGGCGCAGGACGACGCCCAGTCCCCGCAGACCGAGCGGTCTGCCGCTGAGGCGCAGCTGGGCCAGATCAAGCCGTCCGCCGATGCGTCCTCGCAGACGCCGCACAACCTCGACGCCGTCATCCGCGAGTGGAACGACGGCTTCTTCGGCCCAAGGGGCGTCACGATATGCCGCCAGACGCCGTTCCCGAACAGCAGCAGCACTCCCGCGTCGCACGCACCCCCTACCGTAAACGAACCGGCCCCCGCTGCTGAGCTCTCGCCACGGCCTCGTGAGCAGGAGACTAGGTCGAGGTGGAACCCGTTCCGGTCGTTCGAGGTGAACAACCGGGGCGTGCGGTTCGGCGGCCTCACCGTCGACGGCGACCGCGTCTCCTTCGGCACCAGCTTCGAGGTCGACCGCAACGGGGTGCGGTTCAACGGCCAGAACATTGGACCTGGTCCTGGCCCTGTACCCGGCGTCTCCCACTCCAGCTCCTTCCCCTTTGACAACGGATCCCACCAGGGATGGTGGCGTGACGGCCACGAGGAAGGGCGTGTTGGTGGCGGTCCTTGGCGGGGCCCGGGCCACGACGAGCACGAGCGAGGAGGACGCGGCCGCGGCGGCCGCTGGTGGAGGACTGGCCACAACCACCAAGGCCCGCGCTCCCGCTCGCGCAGCGTGTCGAGCTCCTCGTCGTCGGACTCGTCGCGCTCGGGCCAGTCGGACTCGAGCATCGGCAGCCTGCCGGCCTACGACGACCTGCGGGACGCGCAGCTGCCCGTCGCCAAGCAGTCGGTCGCCGCCTGGCTTGCGCACCCGGACCAGCCCGTGACCAAGGATATGGTCCGGGACGCGCGCGCCGACATCAAGGCCGCCAAGAACAGGATCCCGACGCCGTCGGCGTCCAAAGACGACGAAAGGGCGTGGGAGGCTAGTAAACAGGCCCTCCGCCTCGAGGTCAAGGCCCTGCTCGCCCGCTTCGACGAGCTCAAGCGCGAGCAGAAGCGCGCCCGCCGCGAGGCCCGCAAGGAGAGGAGAGGCAATAGACGCGCGCGCCGCCGCGAGCGCCGCGAGCGCCGCACCTCGTCGAGGGCCGAGCACCGCGCCCAGAGGGCCCACGAGCGGGACCTGCACCGGCTCGGGCGCGACTGCGGGCGCGGCGGCCGCTGGGGCGGTGGTGGACCCGCCCCTCCCGATCCGCCAGCAGCGGGCGCCTTTGGCACTTCCGGATCGGGCCCCGCCCGCGGCGGCAGGCCCTGGGAGCCGTACGTGCAGGCCCAGACGGCGCAGGCGCAGGCGCTCGCCGAGCGGATCCGCGCGCGCGTGCAGTCGCAGGTCGACGTGGCCCGGGCGCACGCGCAGTCCCAGGCCGACGTCGTGCGCTCGCACGCGCAGTCTCAAGCGGACGTCGCGCGCGCACATGCGCAGTCGCAGGCGAACCTGGCGCGGTCCCACGCGCAATCGCAAGCCGATCGCGCCCGGTCGCATGCCCAATCCCAGGCCGACCGCGCCCGCTCGCACGCGCAGACCCAAGCAGCCGCCGCGGTCGCCGCGTGGACCGGCCGCACGCCTGCTGCCGCTTCTGCTTCTTACAACCCCTGGTCTGGCCCGTGGAACTGGCAGCCGCCCCCACCACAGCCACAGACACAGCCGACGGCGTCGTCGTCGACACCATCGACGGCGAATAACACCTCCAAGTACGCGCGCGCGGACGAGCTCGAAGCGGCGCTGGCGCGCAAGGCGGAGGCGCTGCGGGCAGCGCGGGCAGAGGCCGAGCGCGAGGGCGTCGACGGTGATGGCGATGCCAAGGGCAAGGGCCGGTCGCCGGCGCAGAGGGAAGCTGAGGCGCTCGAGGACGAGATGGACGACTTGAGCCGTGAGGTCCGGCGGCTGAGGCTCGAGGCGGACGAGGAGCTCGCGCGGAACTTGGCGGAGGAGGACAAGAGGGGGTGGTGAGGGTCAGCTGTTGAAGTATAGGGAAAAAGGAACTTTTAGGGTTATTTTGATACTTATCTACACTGTGCGTGGGTAGCTATACGGGATACGATCGCGGTATTCAGCAGGAATCTCGCGATACTGGTTATACTATAGCAAGGAAACTTGAAGGCTAGGATTTTGGAAAGCAAGTATGTTGGTATACTAGGAGCTACGCCTAGAACGATTTCTTGAAAACAATAATGACAATATAATTCATGACATCTTTATCAAGAAGTTTCTGTAGAACGCTTGCATGCAACAAGACAAGTAGGTCTTATTTTGTCTTCCCGAATCCCCCTAGGGCAAGCCTGTACTGGCCCGGTGTCTTATGATGTCTACTTTCACGACCCGAAGCACCTCGTCCCGAAGTAGTCTCTGAATGATCCCCTTTTTCGTGACAACTATGCCCTTTTGTATGTCTGTAGCAGAGCACGGCCTAGTCCTTAGTAACCCCCACCGATCTGATTTATTTTCCCCTACGCGTGCTTGCTCTCGTCCTTCTCGACCAGGGCCTGGACGCCGAGGGCCCTGCCGACCTTGACCTTGCGCAGGGTCTCCTTCGGCTTGCTGTTCGACTGCTGCTCGGCCTTTCCAGCATCGCCGACGGGCTCGCCCTCGTCAACGCCCTCGGAGCCGCCGGCGGCGGCGGCGCCGTCGTCGGCGTCGAGCAGGGCGGCGCGGATCTGGTCGCGGATGGGCGACAGGTCGAGGCGCATGCAGTGCGCGTCCTCGCCGTCGGCGTAGTACTTGGCCTCGGTCTTCTCCTGGTCGAAGCCCAGCGTCTTGGTGTACAGGTGGATCGCCGCCTTGTTGGACACGCGCACGTGCAGGCTGACGTACTGCGCGCCGAACGTCTCGACCATGGCGAGCTCTGGTGGAGAGGGGTGGCCGTGTTAGTACGTGGTACGTATCATGGATGATGATGGGACAGTAGGAAGCGTCTATATGATCGGTGTTCAACTTACGACTCTGCCGCATCAGTTTCTCAGCAATGCCTAGCCGCCTGTGGGTGCGCATGACGGACAGCGAGGTGATGTGGCCGTGCTGGACGCCGTCGGTCGGCTCCTCCTCCATCTTGGCGAGGACGTAGCCGACGATCTTGGGGTAGTCGTACGGCGTCTTCTTGGGCCGCGACACGTCGACGGCTACGTAGCTGAGCTGGGGCCATGACAGGGCGTGGTACAGGTAGTATTTCATGAAGTAGTTCTCGGGCAGGTTCTCGAGGTTCGCGTGCTGGATGAGCGGGATGTCCCGCGGTTCGAGGCGCCGAATATCCATTGTGTGTGTCTATTGATCGAACTTTTTCTATTTGGCAGCTCAGGTGTTCTGTCGTGTCTCGCCGACTGGATCAAGTCTCGTTCGTTTTGTTCGAAGCTGTCAATATTCGGCGGGAGTGCAGCTTGCTCACAAAATACAAGGCATCGAGTACTTATATTATTATCGATAAAGAATAAGCCGACATTCTACTAAGCAAGATACTCAAGGTACATAGATCTATGTGTGAGTATCCAAGAATTCAAAGTACCTCATCTCTCTGCTTAGTTAAATTCTCCTGGATATTGCATAGCTCGAGATGTTTGCCCCACGTTCGCTGCCCCTCCATTATAAGGCTATGAGTCTTGAGCTACAATCATTCAGCTCGCCATATTTGCACTCAGAATATTCCAAGCCGTCTATTTGCAATAAAATCCATCATAAAGCCAGAAGCCTAAGAACCTATCTGGGCATCAGGAAATACTATTTCCAACCCGAGCTCTCATATTCGCACCCTCTTTCAAACATGCCTCCAGAGAACGATCCAGATGACCTGTTTAACTTGGATGAAGTATTAAACCTTGAGGAGACGTACTACAAGGAAGGATACGACGAGGGTTACAAAGACGGCGCAGAAGCAGGTCTCATCGAGGGCCGGTCTGCCGGGCTCAAGAAAGGCTTCGAGAAGTATCTCGAGGCGGGTCGTTTACAGGGCAGGGCCATAATCTGGGCCAATCGGATACCCAGCTTGAAAAAGGAGCTAGAGGACGAGGCCGCCAACAGCAGTAGCTCGCAACAAGAAACGCCCAAGGACGAAGATCAAGATAAGGAAAGAGAAGAGGCAGCTTCAAGTTCTCGAGACGAGAAGCAACAAGACGAGAAGCAACAGCACGAGGAACAACAGGACGAGAAGAAGCCAGAGGATGAATCAGAGCGAATACAACTGCCCCCTCTCAACAGCAATCCCAGATTAGAGAAGCATATCAGAATGCTATACGGCATGCTCGAACCAGGAACGCTGCCGACAAAGAACGACGACGAGTCGGTCAACGACTTTGACAGCCGGATGAAGGGTGCCCTGGCCAGGTTCAAAATGATCGAGAGGGCACTCAGGGAAGCAACCGAAAAGGGGTCCGCGGAGAAGCGTCGTCGACCAGCTCAGACGAGTAAGCCAGTGCAAGGCAATGACAACATCGAAGATATTGGAAAGATACCACAGAGAGGTGAAAGTTCGGGAAGCAAAGGTTGATCGTTCTAGACAGTGCCAAACGGGAACTAGCCAGAAGATCAAGTTCGCTCGGATGGGTAAGCAGAAACCATCTCAAAGCATATGCTTTGCAGTGAAACACTTTGCTAGATAGTAAAATCAGTCACATTTGACTGTAGTCAGTGGCCTACCCAGACGTAGGCAATTAATATGATCACCGCGAGGTCTTGAACCACAAAGAAGTCTAATTAGTACCGGCTTTTGCTTCTCATATTTATATGTACACCGTACTCCTCATCTCCGCGTCCACGCCTATTTGAAATTCCGGCACGGGTATCTGTTCTCGCATTAGCACAAATGTAACCCCGACATCATAATAAGAGCCACTCACATCTGCGCATGGTCGTCGCCGTACGAGTTCTCCTCCAGCTCGTACCTGTACACGTCCCACTTGCCGTCCCCCTTCTTGGCCCAGCCGCTCGGCAGCGGGGGCAGGCCGCCAGGCAGCAACGTCTCCTTCGCAGCGCCGGTGTTCTTCTCGAGGTAGACGGCGAGGCCGCCGGTCTTGGCCTGGTCCTGGGCGGCGACGATCTGCTTGTGGCCGGCGTCGCCGACGAGCTCCTGCTTGGGGGCGGCGGCGGACCCGACGGCGAGCAGGGCGACGGCGTCGGCCTGGCCGACGAAGCTGAGGCGCGGGTACGCGCGGCGCGCGTCGCGCTTCCAGTACGGGTTGTCGGCGATGTCGCCCGCGGGCGCCGTCACCGGGTCGTCGTAGCCCAGCGGGTCCTGGCCGCCCGGCGGCGGGTTGCGGAAGTACGGGTTCAGCGGCACGCCCGTCGACCGGTTCGGGTCCACGGCGAACGCCCGCCGGATCCGCTCCCAGATGCCCGTCGACTGGAGGGTTTGTTTCTGCGAGGAGGAAGAAGAAGCGTCGAGGGTTAGCTAGCGATCTGGGGGTTATATTGCCTCGGCCTGGAGGACGACGGCCAATTGGGGGAGAGATGTCGGCTTGTTGGGGTCAGCGTACCTGGCTGATGCTCACGACTCCTCCTACGGCTTTCGCGACTGCGTTAGAGGCCATGGTGGCTGATTCGGAGGGGAGATGGTGCTTCGGTGTTTTGTTGTTGAGACGTTTGAAGTGAGCTGTTTCGAGGTTCGGCAGCGTTCAGGTCCACGTTTTGCCGAGAAATTGCCGGACTCGATTACCTTTACGTCGATTTTGCTTGGCTCCTTGGTTGGACCCGTTTCACGACAATGGAAATGAATTGGTCTATTAAACTTCAGATCAAATTAGTTAAAACTATGACTTGATATGAATAGTAGACATGTGTGAATATGTCGGTCCTTAAAGGATTGAAAGTCGTTAATTCAAATACTTAGAAAATCTATGCCTCTTAATTTGCCAGTTAGAACTACGATACGCTACAAGTAAGCTGTCTTGCAGTAACCATATGAGTTGCAATCGCGGATCGACATCAATCGGTTTGCCCTTATGGCTTTACGATATTCACCATGAATGAAATGTTTGATGCAATTCGACTCTTGAACAACGCAGATGTGTTTCCCACCCGTAGGTAGAGTTCAATAACGTGTTGTAGCATCTAGAACATAGGAAAGATTTGGAATTTGTCCTTCTTGCGAGTCTATTGGTAGGTATATGGTAGGTGTACAAGTTTTGTCTACACTCCCGCGTTATCCTTGACCCTAGAGTCTATGACCTGCTGAGCCATACCCTTATTCCTCGAATTCTTGACGGCCGGCTTTGGAGTTCAGGTAGTGGTTCCTGTTTCGAACGCGTTAGCTCGGCTTAAGCTACCATTTCACTATAGCATCAACGTAATGTGAGATTATCGTACCTGTCGGTGGCCCAGGACATGGCGTAGTAGAAGAAGATCATCGGGGGAGCGAAGTAGAGGACCTGTCCGCTGAATCGTCGCCATGTGTTGAAGACAGCAGCTTGGGCGGCGCCGGCAAAAGGGTTCTGCTTGTTGGCGCTGAGGGTGTAGCTGATGATGCCCTTCTGCGGCATACCGCCTAGAAATCCACGTTGTTAGCCCACCGTCTCCGTGCCCTTTTCCTGTAAAACGCGTGGTCCCCAAGGTAAGGATCCATTATCGTATGCCTCGAATATCGAGTACTCGGGGTGTGTCCGTTCGTATTTGTCGACCGTTCGTGCCTTTGCCTACTCTTCAACCATGCTCATACTTTCCACCTCTTTCAATGGCTTTGTCTCTCTGCAGCTAATTCGAACTCGAAATATCACTCACCAAAGTTACCCCAGCCACCGAGGAACCTAAAAGAAAGGTGTTAGCAAAGCTATGCGATATAGTACGTTGACGGCCACTAGGCTGGCCGAGTAGCGACCTGGCAAGCGTCGCAAAGCAAAAAGACGCATGTTCGGTGCAAGAGGGTACTCACTTTCCGTGCTTGCCGATGGGGCTCTCGCCGCCGCTCATCAGAGCCTGAGTAGGACGCATTGTGATAGCAGAAACTCGATTGGCGCGTATGCGATCGTAATTGAGTATTTGGAGGGGAGAGAGGGTTCGATTTCGGTTGGCAACTTGCGACGTCGAGATTGCAAGTCGTGTGTTAAACCAGGATAGAGGAAAAGAAGCCGAGCTAGCGCCTCCTTGTGGCTGACCCTGCCACTTTTGGCCGCAAAAATCCCGGAGACCCGACTAGTACCGACGTACCTTCTTATTAGGTAATATAGCTGATAGACGCATTCGCACCGGCGATCAGCTTAACGATTTTCTTACGCCCGAGAGCTTTGTCCGAGACTTCTTCGAGAGCTCCAACGAACCACCTCGGCCGCTCACCAGCAAACCGCGGGCTCGCAGACGAACGACGCACACAGGCGCTAGACAGTAAAACAGACGCAGGAATGGAGAACGTGCTTCGGCAGGTGCAGCGGCTGGCGGTGCCGGCGATCGGCGTCGGGATGCTGGCGCAGGCGTCCATGTACGACGTGCGCGGGGGCTCGCGGGCCGTCATCTTCGACCGGCTGCAGGGCGTCAAGGAGAACGTGGTCAACGAGGGCACCCACTTTCTGATCCCCTGGCTGCAGCGCAGCATCGTCTTCGACGTCCGCACCAAGCCCCGCAACATCGCCACCACCACCGGCTCCAAGGACCTCCAGATGGTCAGCCTGACCCTCAGGGTCCTGCACCGGCCCGACGTCAAGTCGCTTCCTAAGATCTACCAGGTGTGTTCTTGCTCTTGTTTCTACCTACCTACCTAGGTGCCATTGGAAGTTGCGGCTTTCCGAACACTATACCATATACAATATAAGAAGAAAAAGGATAGGAAAGCTAACTAACCCCCAAACCAGAACCTCGGCCAAGACTACGACGAGCGCGTGCTGCCGTCGATCGGCAACGAGGTGCTCAAGTCGATCGTGGCGCAGTTCGACGCGGCGGAGCTCATCACGCAGCGGGAGGCGGTGTCGCAGCGGATCCGGGCGGACCTGATGAAGCGTGCGTCCGAGTTCAACATCGCGCTCGAGGACGTGTCCATCACGCACATGACCTTCGGCCGCGAGTTCACCCGCGCCGTCGAGCAGAAGCAGATCGCCCAGCAGGACGCCGAGCGCGCCCGCTTCATCGTCGAGAAGGCCGAGCAGGAGCGCCAGGCCAACGTCATCCGCGCCGAGGGCGAGGCCGAGAGCGCCGACACCATCTCCAAGGCCATCGCCAAGTCCGGCGACGGCCTCGTCCAGATCAGAAAGATCGAGGCCAGCCGCGAGATCGCCCAGACCCTCGCCTCCAACCCCAACGTCTCCTACCTGCCCGGCGGCAGCAAGCAGGGCGGCGGCGGTAGCCAGCTCCTGCTTTCGGTAGGCAGGTGATGATGATGAGGAAGGGGGGGTTAAATGCTGTCCAGGTACAAAGGGCAGCACCAAAAAGGAGAAATGAAAGGGGCAAGAAAAGAGTCATCATGAAATATGAGAGGGCATATGTGTGTATACTAGCATCGGACTGACCGCCCGTTTCTCCACTTCGGGATACGAATAATGTGTGCTACTATCAAGCAGAAGCTGGCGTTCACGGGCGAAACGCATCGATTAAATCCCAATTCATCACCAATGAATTTCCTTGTTCTATTTGAAGTTCGGCGAGAGGAAACTGCGTACTTGAAGGTAACTAACGCAACGCAATGCAACGCAAGCTAGCTTTCCATCCAGCTCTCAATAGCGCGAGAGAGCTCTTGACTGCTCACTGCTGTTCCTCCTTGTGCTTGCTTCTCTCCCTTGGTTTCATGCTTTAGTCCACGTCCTTACTCCTCCTAAGCCAGCGTAGTCCGCCCCCTTCAAGAGTCCGGGGGGCAAATCTCATTATCCTTGATACTCCAGCCGTATCGTTTCAACGCCGCCCATTCGGTCTGCACCTTGAGCCGCACCAGCTCGCCTGCCGCTCTTGCATCCTCAGCGCTGTCGTGTCCTTCGGGTTGGTCGTCCTCCGCCTCCCTCTGGATCTTGCGGTGGAGCAGCGTGTCCATCAGCATCCGGAGGCCGTTTCGGATGGGCAGGCCGCGCTTGTGCGGGTAGAGGAGGATGGTGTCGATGCAGGTAGGGTGGATGATGCGCGCGGCGTTGAGGTCGTTCTCGAGCCCGTGGCCGATGAGAGGCGTCTCAGGGCGTATTATGGAGAAGAGCAGGTCGCGCGCTGCCTGAGGAGACGGTACGAGCTTGAGCTTCTCCTTCTCGCTAGAGGGCTTCGCCGGGTCGACAGAAGGGGTGGAGGTCGGTCGATGATCATCTCCGGGCTTCCAACGCATGGCTGTAACCATGTCTTGCGGTGTCACGCCAGAATAGCGTGTGTTGAGATCCAGGACTTCGCCGTAGGGTTGGACAAGGACGTCCAGTAGCTTCTCTCCATCGGGCCAAGACACCAGAGTCATTCTTATAAGCTCAAGTCCGTAAACAGTAAATCCCATCTCGCAGTCGAAGCCCACAGCTTTGTCCGTGGGCACGTCTGGGTTCGGGGGAGTCTTGGCAAAGTTAAGCAAGCTGGCAAGTCTGTTGATGTCCGTCGTCTTGAAAACGTGGGTGGGTGCTGTAGCACATCCGCCCGACTCATCGTCGACGTTCTGGTGGCAGCATCGGTACTTCTTGGGGGGCCTCGACTTTCTGTCCTGGCCTCGTTCTCCGTAATAAATCTTGCCCGGGTGAAATGTGCAGGTACCGTTCGATGCTAGCGCCCCGTCCTCCTTTCTGCGACCAGGAAACACCTGGAATCGTCTCGTGCATCTATCGCAGACCTCGACGTTTCCAGAGGCCGCAACGCTCTCTCGAGCCTTCTGGATGTTGACATCCAAGGGTATCTCGGCTACATAGCCGAAGTCCGTGAGAGGTCCGAGCGGCGAGACCAATCTATGTAGGAATTCAATCTCTTGAGCCGTAGTTAAGCCAGTTACGATAACTTTAGGGGTAGACATTGTATCATCAGCCTGCTGTTCATCAGTGCCTTTGGTCGCTTCTATCCTCTCTTCCTTCCACTTGGCAACGTTCATCTTCTTGCAGGCTAGAATTCTATTTCTGATAGCGTTGCCATAGATCTGATATTTTTTAATACCGATCTCCTGCTCGTCGTCGAGCGTTTTTACGATAAGCTCCTGGTCAGAAAGGATCAACTTCTTCGAGGCACTATCCTTGGCTTCTTTTTTGAGCTCCGAGTTGAGGCGCTTGTATTGTTCGTGAAGGGCCTCAACGAGCTTTATGCGTGTAGCATGCTGCGCAGGCGACTGTTTAAGCAGCCGTGGATTGAGGACCTCGGGTTTTCTAGGTGCAGCCTTGGCGGGTAATTTAGTACTTGGTTTGGCCAGAGGACGAGCTTGCGTTGTCAAAGAAGACGGGGAGTCGCTTTGTGGGACCGGTTTCTTAGTTGAACTGCTTTGGGTTTGGCCTTTTGCCTCGATGGATGGCTGATGCTTGCGGGCGGCAGACGACGATGGCTCTATTTTCTCCTTACTAGCCGATTTATCCTCAGAAGATGTAGAGACCACCTGTTTCCTGGCCAATGTTCGCTCCGGCACGGATTGTTGCGGCTGCGGATGCGGCTGTACCTGACTTGCTACCGCTTGCTGGGGTGGAACTGTTTGCGCCAAGTCCAACTTCACACGCTTTCTTGGTGCGTCCTCCGGAGTCGCGTATGATTGTGCGGGAGTCAGATCGATATTCTTCTTAAGACCAACGGCGGCGGCACCCGAGTCAGTGTCGGTGTCGTGTCCGAACAAACATTGGAATGCGGTGCATTTGTCACCTGCGGGACACGGCAGGCTCTTAAGTGCGGCGAGAGAGCCGGCCATTATGGAAACGTGCCAAGGTTGCGTGTCACGAGGAAGGACCGTTGAAGAGACGAGACGAAAAGAGTACGGGTTTCAGTGAGATGCTAAACGGCAAGTTATGACTGAGAATGTGACGCAAGGCTGAGATGTAGTCTGACACGTCGTGATGATGGGCAGATACAAACTTGGAGCTCCGGCAAGTTTGCGTATCAGAGTCTTGATGAGATGGAAGATAGGCAGTATCGATAGGCCGGAGTCAGAGCTGATGCAGTTATGATCGATTACGGACGAGAGGTTCAAATTCAGTTTCGCTCTGCGTCAGTCTGTCGCGGTCTGGTAAGGAGATCAACCCTCACAGATGCCTGCCACGTTACGGGCGAGTGATACAGGCGTGTACCTTGGGCAATCCTGAGGACTAAGGAATCTAGAGTAGAGGCTGTTGCAGTCAACTGGGAAGATACTCAGTGCTGCTCTGTATCGCTTATATCGCTTACGCCTAGGTGAATTGTAAATTTCGAGTTAGTTGTTGCGAGAATATCGCGAGACGAGTACTTGTCATTCACAGCTATCAAATGTAGGTAGCGAGTCGTAGACGTTGAGGTCTAGTCTGGAGGGCTCCGAAGATGACCCGAATAGTCTTGGCTGAGACCGCATGTGCCTTGCCTTGGCTGCTTAGGTAACTCGCCTAGAAGTTACATGCGTGTATGTACCTAGGTAGATAGCCGAGACTTTGACCAGGTGTTTCTGGAGGTTAAGTTGGCAAGTTTTGCCAGCATTTAAAAGATCGTATATTTAAAAGAGAAAGAAAGAAAGAAAAAACGTATCTTTGCTTGTAATGCAATATTATATGTACGTATCGTCAGTCGCCGTCTAGAGTGAATGTTGTTCTATTCGTTGTTCTATTAATACACCCAAGGCACGCTAGACAGGCAGGCGTGCTTAATTTAATTCCACCATCGATTAGGGTATCTAACACGTCATATAGCGTGCTTTAAGGCTTACGCGGTCCATCGTTTGCAGCTAAAGCGCCTAGAACGGTCTCTACGAGGCAGGCGAGCTGAGCCAAGTTATTCGCAAGTTACCGGCGAGCTGGCAGTGGTGAGCCAGGCACAGGTGCTACGTAGTACTATAGTACAGGCAGGTCAATGAATGCCATGTTTCAATAGTCCTCTGCTAGACCCACGCTACTACTGCCAATGCCGCGCCGTCACGGACAGTCTCATGTTTCCGAGCGCTCCCGTCGGCTTGACTAGTTGTTATCTCCGTATTCCGCATCAGCTGAAACCTCACCTGTTATATACGCCGTCATGCGACTGAGTAAACACACAAACCTGAACAGAATCCATCGTCAAACATGGAGTACACGGGTGGCAGCGTGGCCGCCGACCACCTCTGCGTGCTCGTCCACGGGGTACGCTTCCGTCACATCCCTGCCCGCGGCCCCTGGAATGCCAGGCTCGTCTCGCGCCGTACATAGCTTAATGCACGTCACCGCTAACAACCCTACTCGTATAGCTCTGGGGCAACCCGGATCACATGAAATCGGTCGCGAAAGCCCTGCGAGAGAAATACTCCGAAGAGCAGATCTACCTCCTAGTCGCAAAGCGGAACAGCGGCAGCTTTACCTACGATGGCATCGAGCGAGGCGGCGAACGCGTGTGTCTCGAGATTGAGGAGGAGCTCGAGAAGATCAAGAAGAAGGGCGGCAAGACAACAAAGCTCAGTATCGTCGGATACTCCCTAGGTGGTCTCGTGGCCCGCTATGCTACAGGACTGCTCGAGATGAGAGGGGTTTTCGGCGAGGTCGAGCCAGTGGTAGGCATATTCATTTAGCTTTGACAGGCGCACGTATGTTCGTCCTTACTTACTGGTAGCGCTCAGAACTTTACAACATTTGCGTCGCCCCATCTTGGGGTGCGAACACCCCTACGAGGATGGTATAACCAGATCTGGAATATCCTAGGAGCGCGCACCCTTTCCATGTCCGGACGACAGCTATTTACAGTCGACAACCATCGCGACACCGGTCGACCGCTGCTCGCAGTCCTCGCCGATCCCGAGTCGATCTTTATAAAGGGGTTGAGGAGGTTCAAGCGTCGAACGCTGTACGCGAACGTCGTCAACGATCGGAGCGCTGTCTATTACACGACGTACATTACCAAGACAGACCCGTACGTCGACCAGAGTAGGGTTAAAGCCAACTACTTGAAAGGATACGAAGAAGTGGTCCTAGACCCCCTGAATCCAGTGTCACCCGTCTCCCCGAAAAGCAGGAACATGAATTTAGCCGACTTCACGACGAGCAGTGTAGGCTATCTTCGGAGTGCACCGTGGATGCTCGCGCTCGTCATCTTTATCCCAGTCGGCATTGTCGCATTCCTGCTAAACTCGGTAGTGCAGACCTTCCGCAGCTCGAGGCGCATCCGACTGCACGAGTCGGGCCTCGCCGGTATCAAGGTAGAGAACTACCGGCTGCCGATCTGGATCAAGGACATCCGAGGCACCGTCGAGGACGTGTACGAGAACCTCAACACCTGGCAGGGGGAGTCGTACCTCCGGGCTTCGGACGACGAGCGCGACGACGGCGAACTGAGCAATGCCGACACCAAGATCATAGCCTTGGAGCGGAAGAAATCACACCCTCAATATCCAACTCTGGCGCTGGCACCGTCACAATTCACCATGATAGACGGACTCGACTCGGTCGGCTGGCGCAAGTACCCGGTTTGGATCCACAAGAATCGGCATACCCATGCTGCTATTGTGGTCCGAAGCGAGAAGGAGACGTTCAGTGAAGGGTTGGTTGTGTTTCGGCATTGGCTTGACGAGGAATTTCTCGCCTGATTAGTCTTGGGTTTATACTAGACCGCTCTGTATAAATGTGTTTTATACCCCTGAGCTCTGGGATTCTGCCTCGGTATGAGAAGAGAGATGCTTTGGGAATCCCAGCTTAAGCTCGACCGAGTCACTGGCATATATTTGTCATAGCTTGGTGGTTGTACATCTATTGTTTTACTGTAGTATTTCTAGAAAGACAATGTAGCTGTCTAATGTCTCTTCTTCGTAGAATGTACCTATCTTACATTCTCACGAGTCGCCTTTGACATGTGTGCTGGCTTACGCCGCCAGATTATAGACTTGATCAAACCTTAGTATACCGCAAGTAAGGCTTGACCTCCTTAACATCGCCAAACTTCTTCTTGGCATCCTCGGTGCTCACGCTCGGCGGCACGATGACATCGTCACCGACGCTCCAGTCGATGGGGGTGGTAACGCCCTTCTGGTCGACAGTCTGCAATGAGTCGATGACGCGCAGGATCTCGGAGGTGTTGCGGCCGGTGCTGGCGGGGTACATCATGGTGAGGCGGATCTTTTTACTGGGGTCGATGACGAAGACGGAGCGGATGGTGAAGGCGATGCCCTTCTGGTCGACGTTCTGGAGGTCCTGGGCGTCGACCATGTCGTAGAGGAAAGCGACGCGGCGGTCGGGGTCGGCGATGATGGGGAAGCGCAGGTCGGTGGCGCCGACCTCGTTGATGTCGGCGACCCAGCGCTCGTGGGAGGGCAGGTCGTCGGCGCTGAGGCCCATCATCTTGACGCCGCGGCGCCCGAACTCGGGGGCCAGGCGCGCGAAGGCGCCCAGCTCCGTCGTGCACACGGGCGTGAAGTCGGCCGGGTGCGAGAACAGGATCGCCCACGACCCGCCCAGCCACTCGTGGAAGTCGACCTCGCCGTGCGTCGTCCGCGCCCGGAAGTTGGGCGCCTCGCTGCCCAGCCGCAGCCGCGGCTGCTCCGTGGGGAGTGATGAGGAGGAGGCGAGGGAGCGTCGCTGTGCTGCTGCTCCTCGCGGGGCCCCGCACCACCGCGACGAGATCGCTGGCGACGAGACGGAGGTTTTGGGGAATGCTAGGCGGGGGGTGCGCACAGCTGCGCGGGCGGCGAAGAGTGTTGCCATTGTGCTGCTGGTTGTCGTCTGGTCGGCCTGTACTTGGATGTTTACGAAAAGGAAGAGGTGGGAGATTATTAATCTATAAATTCTATGAAGAAAACACAAATTTTGCGAGAGACAGACTCTTTACACATTTATACTAAGGTGACTTCACATTAGACGATGATATGTAGCTATGGTGTAATAGAGGGGCAAACGGCAGCTACAGTGGGCCGATGCTTTCCTTAAAGAAGGAACGGGGCGCGGATATAGTGGAGCTGAATGCAGGGTCCAAGCTCGCGGACCCTTTAAAATCAAATCGATGGATAACAGAATATTACGTCCTTCACAGCTTTCACAGCTTCAATCATCAGGGGCCATTATGTATCATATGTGTACTTGTAAAGTGTAAGATATACGGGAGCGTCAGAACAGATTCCTGTACGACTGAATATGGGTACATCTCGATCTACTACATCCCAGTCATCAATACAACTCCATTCGACACGATGCCTCCTCGCCCGGTAGCGTCGCCACCGCGTCGCATCACCAGGTCCTCCCTCGCCCGCTTCCGATACGGCGATGCCAGTGGCTCTAGCAGCAAGGAGAACTCCGTCTCCTCGCCTGCCGCGGATATAGAGGATATCATACCGAGCGCGACGACCACTCGAAAACGAAAACGCACAACTGTCCTCGAGTCGCCGTCAGCCACCTCTCCCCCACGACGCGCCATCAAGACGGAAGAGATTGAGACCAAGGTAACGCCCCCGTCAGCAAGTCGTCGTCAACGAAAACCGGCTCGTAAGACCGTCGATGAGGCCACAGGCGAGGCCACGGTCAGCGCGCCCTCGGACTGGGAAGAGATGTACGAGGTCGTCAAGGCGATGCGAGCCCCCGGCGGCGCGGCGGCCAACGCGGCCGTGGACACGATGGGGTGCGAGCGGCTGGCAGAAGCAACAGCAAGCCCGCGGGACCAGCGCTTCCAGACGCTCGTGGCACTGATGCTCTCGTCGCAGACCAAGGACACGACCAACGCAGTAGCCATGCGGCGGCTCCAAACCGAGCTACCAGCGCACGCGGCAGGCGCGCGCCCGGGCCTAACCCTCGAGAACATCCTCGCCGTCGACCCCGCCGTGCTGAACAAGCTGATCTGGGCGGTCGGCTTCCACAACAACAAGACGCGGTACCTGCAGCAAGCCGCGGCGATCCTGCGGGACTCGTGGGCCGGCGACGTGCCGGACACGTACGAGGGACTGGTGGCGCTGCCGGGCGTGGGCCCCAAGATGGCGCACCTGTGCCTATCGGCGGCGTGGGGGCGCACCGAGGGCATCGGCGTCGACGTGCACGTGCACCGCATCACGAACCTGTGGGGGTGGCACGCGACGCGCGCCCCCGAGGCCACCCGCGCCGCGCTCCAGGCCTGGCTGCCGCGCGACCGCTGGCGCGAGATCAACGCCCTCCTCGTCGGCCTCGGCCAGACCGTCTGCCTCCCCGTCGCCCGCCGGTGCGGCGACTGCGACCTCGGCCTCCGCGGCCTGTGCCGCGCCGCCGAGCGCGCCAAGGTGCGCGAGGGCCGCAGGGTCCGGGAGGCGACGGCCCAGGTAGAGAAGGATGACGGCGGTAGCGACGAAGCGGTGATCAAGGTGGAGGAGCTGCGGGAAGACGAGGAGGTCGTCGTGAAGGACGTCGTCGTGAACGAAGGGGTAGAGGGTGTAAAGACAGAGCCCGAGACCTCTGATTCGCTTGAAGAGGAGCCGGAGCCCGGTCCGGGACAAAGAAAGACTTTAAGACGAGAACGACATCGGCCGAAGAAAATGTAATGCTGGGAGTGTCTACGGCATTACGGACCCAACTCGCCCAGCTGAGTAGGGTTTATGGTGTAAATTACTGGAACATGTCACATGGGAAGAAATACAAATCAACTAGGTAATAGAGTTGCGGGCAAGGATCAAGCATGTTGAGAAGGATCTTCTACCCTATTTCTTTGCTGTGTACCGAGGCACCGGCTGCCGCGAGTCGAATCGCAGCAGCCGGGCTCTCTCTCATCGCGGAGGCCTCTGATATTTCGTAGGAAGCCGTAGAGAATATAGAAGTGCAGCGCTAGCCAAAACGTAAAAAAGCAAGATTGACGAGAAAAGCTTCCGAAAAGACCAGAGGATGTGAGACTTTAATTTCCCTGACGTGAAATATCCGCCTGCGCCGGACGCAGACCTCAAGGGGGAAACAAAAAGATAACTAGATAATGGACACAACAAACGTGCCCGAAGCCAATATGCCCGGACGCCATGCTCGTAGAAGAGGAATAGACGCAAGAACCCAGATTCAACCAAGCGCTTTGTGGCCGCCTCTATAATCGGTGTGGGTGGGACGTCGCAGCGGTCGGCTGCGGAGAGGGAGGAAGGGGGGTTTGTCGTCGTGAAGAAGGGGACAAGAATGGGGTTTTCGGAGTTTGGTCGTTTACTGTTTTATCTCGACGGAAGAGAAGAGTTCGGCAACGTCTGCGGAGAAGAAGCAGGGAGAGGGACTGCTCGTCGAAGGTTTCGCCACCGACGCCTGGGCGCTCGAGGGCGCGGCCTGGTGCCGCTGCGCTTCTTGCTCTTATACGCCGCGGATGACCTGCGTCCGCTCGGCCTCGAGCTGGGCCGCGTTGCGCTCGTGAGACTCCTTCTTGCACTGCGCGAGGGGTCCCGAGTTAGCACCGATGAAGCACCGCCATGGTTCTTACCGTCCGCGCCGCAGTCGGCCAGGTACTCGCCCAGCCCGACCAGCCACCATTGGATGGCGCTGTCGTCGTCGGCGGCCCCGGCAGATGCTGGGGAGGAAGAGTTCGGGGTCATGCTTACGTCTTCTAACCCGCTGCACTTGTGGTCCTCCAATAACCGGTGCTTTGCGCAGAAGTGGCCGTCGCAGAAGCCGCAGTCGCCGACTATTCGCTGGGCGGCGGATCTGCACTCCTTGAAGGTGCAGCGAGGCTTCTGGGGTGCCATGTTGTTCGGTGGTTGCAAGGTCTCGTTTGGGAGGTGATGAAGTGTGACGGGATCGACGATATCGAACGGTATCGACAGTATTGGATATTGCTGGGTGGTGGGTGTTTCACGGAGAAGGCGAGAAGCACGTTGTTCGTGTGCTGTTCCGACCTTTCTGGGGAGTAAAGGGGCGGAATTTAATACGTTTTCGTTTCGCGGTGAGAAGTCTGGGAGAAAAAGAGGACTCTCGGAAGCGGCTGCGTTCGCAGGTCAGAAGACGATCCTTTTAAATGAAAGGAAACCTCGGGTGATGGGCAAGCTGGTGGAGCAGGGGCCGCCCTGGCCAGGCAAATAAAGGAGCGTTATTAGAGGCTGAATGGGATAGGCCGGTCGTGCACGCACGAGCACGTACCATGTATGCGATGGAGAAAGCAAGAGAATGGGCCTCGGGCCGCGATGGGAAAGATGGATGACTTTTTGACTTACACAGAGTCAGAAACACGGCCTGGGGGACCTTGGCGCCTATCAGTGCTGGGCCTGCCGGGTGCTTGTTTGTCGAATGGCCTGAGATTGGGTGGAGATGAGGTGGTTTGCTCGGCACGTCTCTTACAAGAGAGAAGGATAGAGTATGTAGAAGAAGTAGGAAAAGAGAATCAGGAGGAAAAGATGACGATGGCAAGGGAGAGCAGTGACGGGAGTATTGTTCCCCTTTTTCCTACCTTAGGTACCGTACCCAGTCTTGCCAGCGAGTGACTCGGAGGTTGGCAAGCGAGCGGCGATGATGGAATCGTTTGGAACTGGACTAGTGAGGTGGAAAGAAAGGATGAGGCGAAGACGACCAGAAGAAGGGATCCTCGCTTGCATTTGTGATCATCGGTCTCTGCAGTCTTACCTGGCACTCACTTACACACCTTGTAGGCTACCAGTCAGTCGACTGTACCTGTACCGTACTTGTCCTTGCCTGTCCTGCCTGTTTCCCTCACAGCATTTCCAGCCGAGCCAGCTTAGCCTCGACCAACCAAGGCTAATAGTAGCAAGCCAGCAAACCAAGGCGAACCAGAACCAGAACCAGAGCCAGGGGCCCTCTCTAAGAAACGTCGACGGACTAGCGCATGCGAAGTACCTGTAGTCAGGCGTCGGTAGCGATGACGACTATTTCCGTGCAAGGCTCCGAAAGCGGGAGGCGAGCCGATTAGGTATCCGGTACGCATGTATGGACTATTAAAACGGGGGTATCACCCTAGTGCGTAGAATCTACATAATGCGATATGCCGTACAGTTTAGGGATAGGCAGCATGTAAGAGACGTAGCATGACGGAGATGGAGAGCCGGGGCAGGACTAGCGAGACGGCCAACAGCAGCAGGACAGGGATCTCGTAGGTACGGGCCAGTACGGGTCAGTACGGGCCACGGCTGCGCAAGCAAAGGGACGACAGGGCAGGAACAGCGAAGGCAGGGATACGGATGTAAAGATGACTTGGAGATGGATTACAGATGTGTATGTAATGTACCTAGGTACATCTGCTATGACAGACACACAGACAGACAGACGGACAGCTCATATGCCCAAGTACGGCATGTCGTTCTCTACGATTCGGGATTTCGGCGTAAAGGCTTTAATGTGGCTCTTCCACAGCCAAGATTGGCGGGATAGATGCATCACTCATGATTACGACTACGGCACACGATAGACTGCATACGGCATGCGAGCAAGGCCGCGAAGACACACGCAACGTCCAACTCCACTCGGGCGAGACCGGCCGAGCTCATGTATGCAGATACATCTACATAGCATATTAGCTATGTATCTACGTGTACGTTATCCCGCAGTATCGCGGACAGGGCGGTTATATAATACACATTTGTACAGCACTCCAGATGTGTACGTACACAGAGACAGGCAGACAGACATCTTGCGTTGCACGCCGCCTTCGAGATCGACTACATGGATACAGACAGGGTTGCTATCTGGTCTGATTCCCCGACGGCCAACGTACAGCGTACTTTCTATATGTAGTAAGAGTTGTATACCCAGCTCTGCATGATCAGATGAGCAATCGATATAGAACTATCTAATGCAATCCAACCTGGGCTGCCAGCCTGTCGCGGCGCCTTACTAGCGATCCCGAAGCGCTCGGTGTCGTTTGCTGAAAGCGTCATGTTTTAATGTGAGGAATTGTCCCTACAGGGTTCCTACGTTGTATGGACGTAGACGAGCAGACGAGATCTCGTCTGTCAGACTGCCACATGTCAGCATTGGCCTGTCTTTATTCTCTATCGCTTGGTCTTGTTGTCTTCTCGATCCGGCCCGTTTCTCATACTTTTTCGTTCCCGCTTGGAGGGAGGGATGTAACGCCAGATTCGGACACGTCCAACTTGGCGACTAAAATCTTACCAAAGGCAGACAATACTTAGGGAGTGGGAACGCGCAAGGGAGCGAGGGGAGTTGGACTTCGCCGCCGGCTTATAACTATCGCCCTTCCGGCCCTTCCCTAACCACCATGTAGCCGTCTGTCTAACCCTAGCTGGCTGCCTATCTGATGAGCGCGGAGAGGCGAGGCTAAGCCCGTGTGACGGGCCTGTTATTATCGTCTGTGAGACAGACATGCATTTCTCATGATATCCATCACTCTTTGCCCGCGCCACTTGCAGGACGCATTGGAAATATAGAGTACATCGCCGATCCAAATTACCCAACCAGCCCGCCAGTCTGCCTAGCGGACCGAGTCCATTGGCCGGCAAAGCACACATCTTCTATCTTCTACCGTCGACGACGGGGTCTCACTCATGTTCGTATGCACACCCGCGTCCTCGCTCCCCACGGTACCGCATGGTAATTGTATGCAGTAATATGTGCTATCTGCAGACCTTTCGGCGTCCTGTGCGGGAATCCCCCCCCCCCCCCCCCCCCCCTATCTCATCATGTGGCGGGTTATTTGCGGAGAATCGGAGCCACTCTTTGGTCTTGCTAGATATGCAAGCAGGGTCTCTCGAGAATATGGTGAGGTCCAGGGGTCATATACACATGTATATACATCATGTATCTCTCAGTGTGTATGTATTCCATGTACATATCCGTGTATGTCCACACCGACACCGACCGAACCGTCTGCAGTTCGCTATACGAACGATCGACGAAGATCCATACCCAACATCACCCGAACCCGCATGCCGTCGTGTCCCTCTTACCTAAGTCTAGACCGCCTATCCGAGACAGCTTATATACTAGGCTGGCTAATACCTTACATATCCAGTAACCTCTGTTAGACCACGACACCCTTATATCAGAAGATGATTCGGCCGTCCCGTCGACCGGCTCTCTTTTCACTCGGCGTCGCAATGTCACAGCGACGGTCTCATGCGGGACCCCTCTAACATGTCCATAAAAATAAAAAGACGCACTACAAAGCGCGCTACGTGTCTAGAGGCATTGACTCGACTGGTCACTTTTTTTTTTTTTTTTTTTTTTTTTTTTTTTTGATTAGCTATCATGCTACGTATCGTCTTACGCGAGACCCTCCCTTGGCCGAATGACAGCGTCGCCGGAGAAAAAAAAAAGGAAGTCTGGAGGCGACGGATCATTGTACAGGCTGTTCTGCTGTGACATCACCGGCGATGGACTCTCATCTAGCGCCAGGATAACTACAGCCGCAGCCTCTTATACCTGGCTCTAGACGGCTGCTGATGGATCATCAGATGACAGGTAGGTCGAGACCCGAGTTGGATTCACAAACGAATGACTTGGAGCATCAGTAAAAATTTTACAAATTTGCTATCTGCTTGCATGACTCGCCAAGCTCGGAACGCATCGACTCAGGACATTCATTGGCTGGTCGCAGGTGAAATACATGATTTCCGCCGTCTTTGCGGCTTCCCGGCTCTACTCCTTCATAGTCACGACGCAGCGGATGCAGTCGCCGGCCTTCATCTGCTCAAATGCCGTGTTGATGGCGCTCAGGTCTTCTCGGTGGGTGATGAACTCGTCCACCTTCAGCTTGCCGTCCAGGTAATCGCCGACCAGACCGGGCAGCTGAGAGCGGCCCTTGACGCCGCCGAAGGCGCAGCCCTTCCACACGCGACCGGTGACCAATTGGAATGCTGTTCACGATGTTAACTTCAAACCGCCGATGGTAGTTGGGGGGGGGGGGGTTGAAAACTTACGTCGTGTGGAGATCTCCTGTCCGGCGGCGGCGACACCAATGATGATGCTCTGACCCCAGCCCTTGTGGCAGGCCTCGAGAGCCGCTCGCATCACACCGACGTTACCGGTGCAGTCGAACGTGTAGTCGCAGCCGCCGTCGGTCATCTCGATGAGCTTGTCCTGGATCGTCTGGCCATCGAGCTTGGTGGGGTTGACGAAGTCGGTCGCGCCGAACTTCTTGGACCACTCCTCCTTGGCCGGGTTGACGTCCACGACGATGATCTTGCCCGCCTTCTGCGTGACGGCGCCCTGGACGACCGAGAGCCCGACGCAGCCGGCGCCGAAGACGGCGATGTTGGAGCCCTCCTCCACGTTGGCCGTGATTCGCGCCGCGCCGTAGCCGGTGGTGATGCCGCAGCCGAGCAGGCACGTCCGGTCCATGGGCGCGTCTTGTTGGACGGCGACGACGGAGATGTCGGCCACGACGGTGTACTGGGAGAAGGTCGACGTTCCCATGAAGTGGAGGAGCTCTTTGCCCTTGCAGGTGAATCGGGAGGTGCCGTCGGGCATGACACCCTTACCCTGAGTGGCCCGGATCTTTCCGCAGAGGTTGGTCTTGCCAGACTTGCAGAACTTGCATTCTTTACACTCAGGGGTGCTTGGGGGCGCTGTTAGTCTACGGCTGCGCGGGGAAAGGGATGGCCGGGCATGTGCCTACTAGAGAGCGACGACGTGGTCGCCGGGCTTCACGTTGGTGACGCCCTCGCCGACGGACTCGACGAGACCGGCGCCCTCGTGTCCCAGGACGATAGGGAATGCGCCTTCGGGGTCCTTGCCGGACAGCGTGTAGGCATCTGCTCCACTATTAAGCAGGATGTTCGGACAAGTTTCGGGGTTGCAACTTGGCAAGATATACCTGTATGACAGACTCCGGTGTAATAGATCTGGACTCGAACCTCGTGGGCCTTCGGGGGCGCAACCTCGACCTCCTCGATGCTCAGGGGCTTGCCGGCCTCCCAGGCGACGGCGGCCTTGCACTTGATGGGCTGTTTGGACGGTCAGCTTTTGC
This sequence comes from Hypoxylon sp. FL1284, assembly GCA_022432365.1. Lineage (NCBI taxonomy): Eukaryota > Fungi > Ascomycota > Sordariomycetes > Xylariales > Hypoxylaceae > Hypoxylon > Hypoxylon sp. FL1284. The sequence goes on from JAJJXE010000012.1 coordinate 155,052, forward strand.
CTGTGCTAAACACTGGGCAGTTGTAGCATCTAGCAACGGGTAAACACCAGACACTAGATATTTGACATGAAAGAGTATAGCCCATTGGGTTCGAATATCACGTCGTTGCGCATGCGGGTAGAGGACGTGTAAACGTTCAAGATGGCATACGTATGCGCGGGGTAACTGCGCTGAGCTCACTGGGTGAAATGCATATAAGAGAGAGGAGAGACAGTGAGAAGAATACCAACCTTGCCAGCGGTATCAGCCATTGTGTTTAGATTGCGAGACGACGTTAAAAGGTTCAATCAGTCTTTAAAGAGGAATTGTAACAAGGGAAGATTATGAGTTATATCAAGGTTTTATAACCGATTTCCTCAGGCGCGTCTTGGGATATTTTGATGCGGAGATTTGCTAGAAGAGCGTCCGACCCCACCACAAGATATTCTTCAAGTGGGGGAGACGGCACGGCAGTGAGGAGCCCAGCGCGAGCGACTGGCCAGTCACGCCGTAACTCGGGCTAGCAGAGGGAGATAAAAGGTGCATTGCCGTAGCTTGTATCCTGATGTCACTTTTACGACTCTAACCTGTCTGCCGGTACCGTCGACGCCAGCGGTTCTACAGCCAGGGGTTACTATTCTTATTATCATTATTATTATATCATCACTCTTCTCTTCTTTGATCTTGATAACTTCCAGCTATACATATGAACACTAAGGTATGTATATGTGTACGTAAATCAGTGTGTAACTGTGGTTACGCTTTCTAAGCTGTTGATAAGAAGGCTCCGAACCGTTCTGTGCCGAGCCTGGGGAATCTCGTCCGCCGGCATATTCAGAGACGGACGAATTATGGACAAAACTCGGCATGTACGCCATAGCAGCCAGAAGCGCGCTAGCTTTGTGTTACATCATCGCTCTGGGCTGCCGACTGTCTGGTAAAAATAAGCACCTTGCTCTTCTGTTTGCTGGCATGTTGTGACTCTTGACTTTGTTTCGAGGCTCGCTGCATTTCACATGATAAATGATGTCCGTAACATAGGTACATTGGTAGGTAATTGTTGCACTTGGAATGCTTGGAATGCTGAGATGGGCCGTCTATTATCAAGGCGTAGCGTATGGGCAAGTCTTTGACTTGGCGTCCAGGTTATGAGAAATAGCAAGATGGGAAAAAAAAGAAAAAGGTATTGAGCCTCTTTGTATGGAATTTGAACCAGACGGGATTGGCCCGTGCGCAACAGACCCATTATAACTCTAGGCGTTCTAGGCGATGTTAGCCCCCCCCCCCCCCCCCCGGTCCCCCAAATTTCCAGGGTGATGCGCTCGCTACCAGACTGCCAGACCAGGCTACCTTCCACCCAGTAACAACCGCGTCGAGCTTCACAGCTTCGCGCCGTAAATTTTTGTTTGTCAACTCACCTAGCTAGCCTGCGCATCTGCCTGTCTGCCAGGCGAGGTAAATCAACAAAACTCGGGAATTGCATCACTGCGTTCCTTCAAACCAAATTAAAGGCTTTCTTTTCTTTGATTCTTGTCTTTCCATCCTAACAACCTTTCACGTTCCTAAACAAGTTTCTAATCCATCAAGAATTCCACCCTTAACGTACCTTGAAGGAGCTGGAAAGCTTCGCGCCAGCCAACATGTCGTTCCGGTTCTCGGATATGAGTTCCTCACCCGCTACTCCCGTGCGAGGTTCTAGAAAGGCCACTGGTTTCAGCTTTGCTGCCGACCACCCCTCGACGACTCCCGTTGGGCCCCCTCCGCCCTCTTCTGCGCCGTCCTTCACCCCAGTCGGCGAACCGTCTCCTTCATTCCTGCAAAGTTCCATTGGCGCCATGGCAGGCAAGATCAAGACCCCGAACTTCGGAAGACCGAATCTGGCCCAGTCTAAGCCTGGTTCCGGAAGACGCGGCAATGCGCAGCTTGGACGATCGATCCGAGGCTCTGCGCGACAGCCGTCTAGCCTAAGCAGAGAGTATCGCGGGGAGGAAGATGAAGACGAAGATGAAGTTGCTGATGACGGAGAAGAAGACGACCTGCCGCCTAACCGGGCAGGCACCTACGGCATGACATTTGACGACACTGATACCGAAAACGATACCACAAACCCGCTTGACGAAGACGAAGACGCCGAAGATGAGGGCGGTCCGGAGTATGACATGGACGCTATGGTCGACGAAGAAGCCGAGTACGATGTCGAAGAGGACCTGTTGCGGGAAATTGCCGGCACCGAGCCTTACGAAGATCCGTTGGCTGACGGTGAAGATATAATGATGCTTGCCACACCTGCCGCAGATGAGCGTATCAGCAGGGAAGCCGAAGACATATTCCGCGCTTCGTCTATGCGATCTACTATGGCCCGAAAGCGAGACTTGAAGTATGCAGCGCTCGCCAAGGACCTCTACAGTCAGGCGCAATTCGCACCCGTAACCGAACCCGACAATGTCCTACTCCAGACCGAGGAGCTTGTCAATCAACTGTATGATGAGGGTGTTGGCCCCGAGGACGATGAAGAACGCCTGGACGACACCTTGGCCCATGCCTGCGACAAGCTTATCAACGAGATATGGGGTCCTTACTTGGAAGAGCTACCCAAGGCCCACGATGAGCATGAGGCCAAAGTAGGTCCCAGTTCTACCGCTACGGGATTCGAGAAGGCCTTCTATCTAGCCACACTTCTCCTTCGTATTCACCACACACCCACAACCAGAGATGAGTTTGGTGGAGCTACAAACCTTGCCCTACCCGGTGTTCTATTCGACTGGCAGCATGACGAGCATAACCTCGACGCGGACCAAGTGAGTGCTATCTTGCAGCACCGACCTTCCCCGGCGAGCCATGGGCTGTTTTGGCAGGTCATCTTCAACACCCTTGTGCGTGGTAACATTGCTACGGCCATGCAGCTCCTGAGGAAGGCTGGCTGGGAAGCTGTTAAGAAGAGCTCCCGCAGCGAACCCCTCCACAGCAGCCAAGCTCTGGGCAACATCAGACGCGTCGTTGAGGATCTGTGCCTAATCATGGAGATCTGCCCTGCTATTACCAGCGGCAGTTGGGACATCCGGAGCAGTGATTGGACCTTATTCCGTCTAAAAGCTAAAGCAGCTAAGGAGGGACTCATCAGTTTCACCGAGGGTAAGGAACGGTCCAATCTTTCGTCAAGCCGATTTGACCCTTCTGAATTTGGCGACTCTGTCGATGGGCGACAATCCCTCGCCGGCCTTGCGCGAAGAGCGGAAAGTCGGATTCCGTGGGATATATACGAAAACCTACAGTCTATGTATGCGATCCTGATCGGAGAGCCGGATGCTATCCTTGCTGCCGCACAGGACTGGTGCGAAGCAACGGTGGGCTTATTCGGCTGGTGGGATAATAACCACAACAAGCGGAACCTCGGCCTGTCTCTTACAAGATCTCTCACCGCAGCTAGTGACTCGGACGACGATGACTTCTCCGATCGCCTGGCTTTGTCTCTCCAAACTGCCACCGAGGCAGACTTCCACTTCAATGCGGCCGACCCCGTTGAAGTGGCGGTTGCTTCGACGTTCGAGGGCAACGTCGAAGGCGTCGTTGGGCTTTTGAGATTATGGTCACTTCCCATCGCATCAACGGTGGCGGAAATCGCCTCGCTGGGCCGATGGCTGCCTCCTCCAGAGCCTCAGAATCTTATTAACATGAATGATTTTGACATGGACGAGCTGGAGGTTTTGGGCATGAAGCAGAGCAGCGGATCGGACGAGCAAGACGGCATAAAGGATACGACACTAATCCATTACGCCCGCGGTTTGAAAGACCGCAAACATATATCCGGCGTCGGCCTGCGCGACAGGGCTTCTCGAGACGGCTGGGAGATGGCGGTCTTGGTTGTCGGCCGAATGGACTCACCCGAGCGCTCCGAGCAGATGGTACAAGATCTGCTGCAGGGCGTCCTCAGTGCTATCCACGAGGACTCGCGTGCAACGGTCGATAAGATCTGGAGACTACTGAACGAGCTTGGTATGATCAACTTTGCCGAGGATACGGCTGAGGTATGTAATCCATCACTGACCTTCTAACGACGAACCTTTACTAACTTCACTCAGACGTTTGGGGATATCTTAGCGAAGGATACATTCCGCTTTGGAGAAGCGCTTTGGTATTATGCTCTAGCGCACCGGCCTGGCAAAGTTCGCGACGTCTTGAATACGCTCATGTCCATATCTCTGGTAGAATCTACCACCTACCCACCCGAGAATCAGCTGGATGACACCCTCAAACGACTATTAAAGGAGCGCACGTCGACGCTGGAAGGATTTGCCAAGCAGGACCTCGAAGCGGCCGAACTTCTGGGCAAGATGCTTAGTGGGTATGCGACGCTCAGACGGTTCTATGAATTACGCGATGGAGACACCAAGACAAAGCAGAGATCACTATTGTGCCGCCAGCAAGCTGCAGCTGCTCTGGCAGCTGTGATAGCAAGTGCTGACGACAACATTCGAGGCGGGCTCTACGACGACACACGCGACGCGGTTGTGAGTGAGGATTTCTTATTGGCACTTCTCGGAGAAGCGACCGTCTTTGTGAGCCAGACACCGTCGGTAATTACCCTCGACCAGATCGACACGCTGCTCAAGGCTATCGAAGATATCCAGACGGTCGGATCTCGAGTTTACGACGCGTCGGACGAGTTCTTCAAGCTAGTGCTGACGTCCGGACACGGTAAGGGATCGGCGCCGGCTGATCTTCTCAAGCGATCAACGTCTTCCTTAGGGGGCAGCTTCGTGATGACGGGCAGCTCGATGATGGCGTCACAGCTACGCCAGTCCGTGGCCAAGAGCGGCGTGATTAAGGGACCTGTCAAGCGGGCTTGGGACTGGAGAGGCGGCGTGCTCTCAAACAGCAGCTCTGAGGATGTGCTGAAGCAACTTCGCTTAGGCCTGACGAGAGACCTAGCCAACCTGTGGCTGGAGCAGGCGGACAGTGTTATCTTATGATCTTTCCATGAGAGGCGCTTCAAGGTCCGCCAAAGTTCCTATTTGCTGTAGAGCATCAAGCTGGCGTTAGGTGAAGGGGAAAGGGACAAAATTTGTGTAATACAATACCACTGCGAAATCAGAACTGCATTGCGGACATGTAATCATGATCGCCAGCCATATTGTGATGTTGGTTCCTACTTATCGTATGAAGCCTGTGTCCACGGGGAGGTACCTACAGTACGAACCACGCTTCCTCATAAGCTATATCCAGGTAGGCATCCTATACGCTCATCGAAATTAGGCCGTCTTCACCCTGCTTAGCTTGTGTATCACCTCATGCCATTCCCCTCTTCTCCCATCACCTTCCTAGAATAATGTGGAGAGCGTAGTATTCACTATGTCAAAAACAACAAAGCTGGCGACATACGTATGAGGGGAAAGACCAAAGGGAGGAAATTTATAATCAAGGCCAAGAAGCTGTTCGCTGATTATTTTCTATAACTCTCTCGTTGCTAGCTGTTGTATCTGTTGACGCGCTGAGCACATACATCAGGCTTGTCTTACCACGATTCTATCGTTTGGCTTCTACGTTGGACATCTACTGGGAGAGCTTGTTATATTCGGAGACTGAGACACCAAAGTAAAATATTTCCTTCCATAGAGCCATGGCATTCTCCGAGGAGGCAACCGCCGAGCTCCGCTCCATCATGGAGCAAAGCGTCAGCACCAGCGGCAAGACGGCGGCGGCCACGGTGCCGGGGGCGACGTGCGTGGTCGTCGGGCGTGACGGAACGGAGCTCTTCGCGCACTCAGCGGGGCAGCGGACCGTCGGGTCGTCGCGGGCGGCGGAGCCCATGACGCCGGAACACATCATGTGGATGGCGAGCTGCACCAAGGTCGTCGCGGCGCTGGCATGCATGCAGCTCGTCGAGCGCGGCGAGCTGGCGCTCGACGACGCCGCGCAGGTCGAGGCGCTGTGTCCGGAGCTGCGGGACATCCAAGTTCTACGGGACGACGGGCCGCTGGAGCCGAAGACGAAGGGCATCACGCTGCGCATGCTGCTCACGCACACGGCGGGCTTCGGGTACTCCTTCTTCGACGAGCCGCTGCGCGACCACGGGATGCCGGCCGGCGTCGACGAGTTCTCGGGAGATGTCCGGGACATCACGGGCATGCCGCTGCGGTTCCAGCCCGGCTCGGGCTGGAAGTACGGCGTCGGCATCGACTGGGCGGGCATCATGCTGCACCGGAAAACCGGCACGCCGCTCAACGAGTACATCCAGACGCGCGTCTGCGGGCCGCTCGGGCTGCGGAACGTCAACATGCTGCCGACGCCGGCGATGCGCGAGAGGCTCGCGACGATGCACGCGCGGCGCGCCGACGGCGCGCTGGCGCCGCGCGATCATCTGCAGCGCGCGGCGCTGGTCGCGGCGGAGCGCGGGGAGACGGGGGGGTTCTTCCACAGCGGCGGGGCGGGGCTGTTTGCGAAGCCGCAGGAGTATGCTCGTAGGTTTTACCTCTGGCTTGCCCTTCTCTCTTTCCCTCTCTTCGCAGAAGAGAAAAGACAAAGGAGGGAAGATGCCGAGTTGCTAACACGAGCGTCCCAGGAATCCTCGCGGTCCTGCTCAACGACGGCACGTGTCCGACGACGGGCGCTAAGATAGTCTCCAAGGAGACGGTCGAGGAGATGTTCACGAACCAGATCCCGCAGCTCCCGAACTTTGGGCGCCAGGGCATTCCTGCCGCGAAGCCGGACCTGACGAACCCGCTGCCGGATTGTACGTGATACTTACAACTTCCTTTTTTTTTTTCACCCCCTTTTCTCCTTGGGCTTGTTCTAGGAGTGGATATTTCTGCAGCTGATTTATGGTCTACGGGGTATCTATAGCACCCGAGACAGGGCCTCAGGGGTTGAATACTTCTATTAATTTCTCTTTTTTTTGCGGCAGTTGACTATTATGGTAATCATTACTGACACTCGCCATCGCAGTGTACCCGATCGAGGGCGCGCCGCCGCAGGGCTGGGGCCTGAGCTTCATGCTGACGGGGGCGAACCCGGTGACGGGGCGGTCGGCGGCGTCGGCCTACTGGGCCGGCATCGCCAACACGTACTGGTGGATCGACCGCGAGCAGGGCGTCGCCGGCGTCGTGTGCGCCCAGGTCCTGCCCTTTGCCGACCCCGCCGTCACCGAGATGTGGTGGAAGCTCGAGGCCGCCGCGTTCAAGCATCTCCGGTCGGCTCAGGCCTAAGTTGGTCTAATGCTCGGCTTGTTGAGAAGATACCTAGGTAGAGAAGAAGGGGGGAGAAGAAGAAGAAAAGCAGTCTAGGACCTACTTTGCTTAGTGCTCACCTCATCTGAGTACCTCATCTAGGTAAAAATTCGAATATTGGTGAAAGCATTGCATATCAAGGAATAACGAGCTGGGAACAGAGCATATATGCCTTTTGTGGTTGTGATAAGTCTTTCAATTTTGTCGCAAGGTTAGATCAGAGACTAACGAAGGCTGCCTCTCATAGTTTTCTCAGCATATCCATTCTGAAATGATTCCTAATCATACTCCCATGATGACCCAACTCGGTGACGTTAATAAAAGTCAGACAATCCAGATGTCTGTCTTGGCGCGTGCCTTGCTAGATTTGAGTAGGCTGCGCGGTTCCTCCCATGTAACCCTCCAGTAGCTCTCCCATCTGACCCAGATACTCCTTCTTTTCGTAGTGGCTCAGCTGCCCCTGTACGTCGTGTAAGAGTAGGGCGAGAGCAGCAGCGGGACGTGATAGTGGGCGCCCTTCTGGACGGTGAAGTTGACGGTGACCTCGGGGAAGAAGGTCTTCTCGGGGCCGAAGTAGGCGGCGGTGTCGAAGCACAGGTTCCAGACGGAGCTGTCCTCGACCTCGCCGAGCACGTCCTCGAGCGTGTAGGTGGGCACGTCTCCCGAGGAGTGGATGTTGGAGTAGGGCAGCCAGGCCTTGACGCGGCCGTCGTCGTCCGTCTGGCTCTCGAACATCTTGAGGGGCGCGTGGCCGCCCACCAGCTTGACGCGCACGCCCCGCGCCGGCTTGCCCACCGAGGTGTCGAGGACGTGGCACGTGATGGGGTCTTTGTCGTTTGCCATTGACGCTTTTCACAGACGGAGCTAGATGAGAGCTGGGGTTGGTGACGAGCAGGTGACGGGGTGGGCTTGACGAGGAGAGAGTGAGATGTTCCTCTCGACGGGTGAGAGGAGGCTCTACTTGTACTTGGGAGGCTGGAAATGCTCAAGGTGGAATCCTTCAAGAATGGCAAAGTCGGCAGTTGAAGTGGGACAAACGAGGCGAAGCTTATCCCAACCTGCAGCTTTCCCCTTTTCTAGCCGATGTGAAAGTGAGGATTGTGAGGACGCGGTCTATCTAGGTCCGCGGGTGGTATGCAAACAGGAGCCTGGCATGGAAACTTGGCCAGAGCACGCAGCCAGCCTCATGCAAGTGGTAGGTAGGATTGCGTTAGGTGCATAAGAGCGAGATAGCTGAGGTTGGAGAGAAGTGCCCGGGTGTTTGAAGCGTGTTTGAAGGCGTGATAGCTGAATAGACTGCGCTGTTTGCATGGCAGCTCGCCGTCCAGCGCCCACCAAGCAACAACCCCGCCAATTAGGGCCCCCACGGGTAAGGTGGCGCTATACTTGTTTTAACTCAACTGGAGATCTCTCCTGTGGGTCACATCTCATCTCCATTTTTAGAAACAAACGAAAGCGTAAGCCAATCAGCACGCTATAGCGCACAGTCTGCTGTACAGGACAGACACATGGCAACCTGATACTCACCACTCAGCTCCCCCGTCTCTCCTCTTCCAGCCGTGGCTGTGATGATGACATCTGTCTGCTTTATGGTGCATCCGTCTTGTACGCCGCTCCGGATCCGCTGATCGTGTTGTAGATGGGATAAATAGTAGGCTTGCGGACCGGGTCTTTTCACAGCCTCTACTTACTAGATCATGCTACCACGCAGACCCTATGGCTGGCCTGACGAATACTTGATAAGACGACGAAGCTCCTCGGTCTGATTCGACGTCTAATTATAGCTCAACGAGACATCCAAGGTAGTGTAACCCATCTGCCCCGAACGCATATGTAGGTAAGACACGCATTCTCTCCCAACTCCCCTCCCCCAGTCCTACCTTGGACCTTTATTCGGGTTTGCCTTTGGATTTCCAAGTAGTATTGCGCTATGCGGCCTAAGAAGGCAGTGCATCTGTTGAGACACGGAGCTCATCAGGCGGTGAGGAACACCCCCTTTACCCCTTATTAGGCCTGATTGATTGAGGCAAATGAGGGTACCAGACCGTGGTCATGTGAGATTGAAGGTATTTCGACTCGACTGAGCTCATGCTAGGCAGCACTCAATGATGCCTAGGATACTGCGGCACTCCCACGCCTTCACCATCTTCAACCCCGCTCGTTCGAACACTCTCCGGAACTCGGCATGCGTACGCTCCTTGCCGTTCATCAAAGCCATCATGCTTACGTCGAGCGAGAAGCCGTGATGAGCGTGGACGCCATAGTTCGCCAGCAGAGGCTTCGGCGCTGCTTGGATATAGGGATCTCCTAATGTCTCGATGAGCGTGATGTCGGCAACCAGCAGCCGCGAGTCTGGACCCATGGCTTCAGCAGTGTTCAACAGGATCCTGACGCAATCATCGTCGTTCCAATCGTGTCTTTCCCGAGTTAGCTTCTCTCTTTGGTTTGCAGGCTTCGGAACGGCGTCTTACAGAACATGTCGCAACCAATAAACGTCAGCCCCCTTGACGGGGTTAGGCTTGAAGAAGTCATGCTCCATAAACTGGACCCGTCCCGACTCCAGAGCCACGAGGTACTCCTTTTCCCATATCGAGACTCCTTGTTTAGTTGCCGTCTCCTGGTCTTGCACTATAAACCGCAGATCTGGGTACAGCCGGGCCAGTTGAAGATCGAAACTCCCTTGATCAGGTTAGCTCTACCTCAGCATCAGGGACTAACACAGCGGGAATAGATTGTTGCTCATGTCTGTCTTCAATGACTTACCTACACCGCCGCCAACGTCGACGATTAATCCCGCCCCTAGATCCTTCCAGGGAAAGTCATACAAGTGAGGACTGCCTAGGCTCTTGCTGTTGCCTGCGAGATACAAGTTATACAACTTGGTGTCGTCTCTCGGTACCAACTCTTCCCCCGGCAAGGCTACCACTGGCTCGTACAGCCCTCTCGCGGCCCCAGGACTCGACTTATCTGCCGCGCGGGACCGAGGCACCTCCTGAGTCATCCACTCAAAGAAATTAAGCTCAGTGCCTACGGCTAGCGGCCAGGCTGCATCTCGAGGTTCGTGACTCGGTCCACGAACGGGGTCGTCGAGTGTCTCCGGCAACGCCGACGCGGCGGCAAATCCCATGGAACTGCAGACTGTTAACATCTCCTAACGCCCTTTGCGAAGCCCCATCATCGAGAAATACCAACCTGCATTTCACCTGTGCCCGAAGCTTTTCGTCGTCGACTAGAGCTTGGCTGATCCTATTGTTCGCAAACCGACCGGGCGCGACCTCACGAAAGATGTGCTGCGTCGTTAGCGCCCGTAAGATGCGAACTGCCTACTGTCAGTAGTGCTGTTTACACGAATATTCTTAAAGAGGAGAGGAAGCGATAATGTCAATGACTGAAACATACCGAGCTTCGTCTGATCGAGCCCGGTGGCCTTCGCTAGCTCCTGGACGGGAACCCCGTCTACTTCGCCTTTGGACAATAGGGTTGCGATCTACGAAGACTTGTGTCAGTATTACCATTCTTAATTCCTTGGAAATGACCACCTCTCGCTGTTGTAACTTTATCACGGGAAGTCCGGTAAGATGTCGTAACCCACTGCAAGATGTTAGCCACGTAACCGCGGGGATCCAGAGACATTTCTAAGAAAAGGAGACTTCGTATTTCCAATCCAACTTATTTACAGCATACGTACCATCGTGCTCCATTGCTATGTGAAGCGCCCGGACCTCGAAGTACAGCTCCGCAAAATCCACGAGCCGATGCTGCGGCTCGGCCACGAGCTCCTCGATGGACCCCAGAGCGGCAATGACCTGCCGCTGCGCGTCGTAGGCCTTGCGGCCTGGGATTGCGAAGTTCATCTCGGAGGCCGGCACCGCGTCCGGCGCCGGGCTCTCCCACTCCGCGATCAGCGTCTCGGACGCCTCTTGGACCAGCTTGACGACCTGGCGAAGGGCCGCGGCCCGCGATGGTACGTCCTCGTAGGACATGGTGTAAGTGCTGCTTGGTGCCACGACCAGACGGGATTACTGGCTCGGGTGTTTTGAAATTGCAATCGGGACTATGCTGCGACGAGAAGTACTTGAGAGCTTCCTTTTATTCATTCTGTACCTGGAGGGCTAGATCTTATCTATGTATGAGGTATGTGTTACTGTTACTACCTAGGTACTCTCGATTTGCCGTATATACTACGATACGACGGCGCACGGCACTTATTGGGACACCGGCATCAATAGCGAGGACAGAATCAGGGCCTGTATTACGAAAAGACCTTACTTATCGTCGCGCTCGCTGTAACGAGATCGTTCCGCTCCTACCCTCGAGATGGTTCTTGGCTACGTGGGACGTGGAGAAACGCTGTCTGTGGGAGAGATGGCAAGGGGGTAAGCAGCTCCTTTTTGCCTATTAATGAATCTCTTATCAGAGACCTACCCTCTTTGCAACCCTGGAAAAACAGACAATAGACAGCGGGAACGAGCCACCAGCCCAGGTAGAATCTAGGGTAGGCGATCGACTCCTAGGACTACCGGAACTTACCCAATTGGTCGGATGTAAATGGGAGGGTTACATGGGCAAAGGATATCCGAGCCCGCAGATAACGTTAAAATAAGTTACGGCATTAGTTGTCAACTCTCAATTGACAATATTAAACCTCCAGTCCTTACGTCACAATTGAGGATCCAAGCTCAAGAAATAAAGCCAGAAAAGGGTAAGAGTTAGGTAGAGTCTCGTTGCCACACATGATTTCGTTGCAATCCAATGTTGAATACAGAACCTGAAAAGGCGAATATTCGCTCCCGGGGTTGTCACCTGACCTCCCCCAGCATCAACGCCCTCGTCCAGCAGCCTTTAAATCGAAACATGTCAACAAATTCTCAATTGACCAAGCGGGAGCCCGTATCATTTGGAAGCCTGTGGCTCACCCAAACACTTCTTCTAGAAAAGAAAGAAAAAAAGGAAAGAGAATCCTCTTTAAACATAATGTAAAAAGGGGGTATTAGTCATGCATCTGCTTGCTTAAGCGTGCCCGAAGAAAAGGTGGATCAGGAGCTCCGACTCCGAATCGAATTGGTGTCCAGCACCTTAGCTTAAGTGCCTCTAAATGCAGCCATCTTCAGGCGTAATGTAAAGATGCCACCTGATGGAATGGGTTCTGCCGTTCCGCATCGCTTTGATGCTCTTGAAACTTCTCGTCTTCCCCGGGAACACGTACTGGTCTGAGTCGGCATCTCGGATTCTCTTCTCTCCATGGCAGATGCTACGAAGCCTCCCGACTTTGAGCGCGGCGTCCGTTTCTAGGCCATTATTGTCGGTTTGGGCGTCACGAACCTGCTCGGTGCTCTGGAAAATATAGTTATCGCCACCTCGGCGCTTACCATAGTCACGGATCTGGGACTAGGGAGCAACTGTGTCTGGATCACCAACGCTTTTTTTTGCTTCTAGGTGCGTTTTACTATCTAACTGACTCCCGCAGAGTTATTATTTTATGGCTCTCAACGTTACTGTCCCCTTGACCGTGCTCCCCTATATTGTTGGCGCTTCCGACTTACAAGCTTCGGTATACAGCGCGGCGTTCCAGCCACTGTTCGGCCAGCTCAGCAACGTCTTCGAAAGAAGATGAGTCACTCTAGCAATCGTCGCTATATTTGCCCTCGGCAACGGCATCTGCGGCGGAGCCTCTAACGGTGCCATGTTGATAGCGGGCCGGGCGGTTCAGGGGATAGGATCAGGCGGCATCATCATGATCATCGGCAAGATCACTATATGGACTACCCTGAGCATTCTTTCTCAGCCAACCAGGAAGCTTACCGAAGATTTTTCGCAGACATTATCGTCTCCAATGTAGTGCCACTCCGCCAGCGCGGCAACTACATGGCCGTGGTCCTCGCTATATACGGAGTAGGCACTACGCTAGGTCCCTTCATCGGCGGGGAGATCGTGCAGACGACGACGTGGCAAGTAGACGTATGGTTAGATTTCCACGACGAGTGAGGTGGGAAAAGTAAATAGGTAGAGAGGAAGACTCACTCCAAGCGTTATTCTTGACATCAGGGGACAGGCCGGCAAAGAGCTCCGTGTGCGCGCCTAGCTTGGCATCCTGTAGCAGCAAGTTCCATGCCTTGCGCAGCCCCGGCGACGCATGCCGTTGGAGATCAGTCTGTAAGTTACCTGGGTCGAGAGACTAGAATGGTAATTATTAGTGCCTGTTATCTGTCTACCGCCATCATAGGTGCAGCCTAGAATTGGCCAGAGGGCTTTCGCAAACTCGGGATCTCAGTGGGCGAGACTATACGTACAACACTGGTTATGCCCTGTTTGCCATGTCGTCGGGCGACTTCGGCACCTTACAGTGTGTTGGCCGCCTTAATGACAGCATACTTGTGCATCACATTTCTGTCCTGCTCGTAATCCAAGTTGTCCATGTCCACGCCCCCAGTAGAAGCGAAACTCTGTATTATGCTGCTGGAGAGCCAGACGATGCACATCAGAGGTGGATGCTCCCGCAGGGCTTTGCAATGTCGATAGCAGCACGGAAATGAGCAGCTTGGTGAAGAGGAACCGTCCCAGCGCATTGGTCCCCAGCTGGTTCTCGGGCCCCTGCTTCGTCGTCGTCCCCTTGGGTGGTATCATAACGCCCGCGTTGTTCCAGAGCACATTCAGCCTCTCTTCCCGTTTCAGGAACCATTCGGCCGAGTTTTTGACAGTACTTAGGTCGTCGAGATCAAGGGGAAAAAAGACGAGGGTGCCGGTCGAGTCCGGGTTCTTGTGACGGATCTCTTTGATCGTCTTAGAGGTCTTCTCCTGGGACCGCGCTGCTAAGTACACCTTGACCTTGTGGGCGTATAGAATATCGGACAGCTCCTTTCCTAGGCCGTTGGTGGCGCCGGTCACAATGAAGACTTGATGTGACAGCATTAGGAAGGAACGGAATACGAATATCGAGCTGAGCAGATGTAGTAAACTTCCACGAACCTTGCCACTTTGATCCGGAAGATTCTTCTCGGCCAGTTCAGCAGGCGGTGGAAACAATGTCTGCCCCATGGTTTCACAAGAGCATTTACCACTTGATATTGAAAAGAATATAACGAGATTGCAAATATCTATTTTAGACTGAAGTTCCACCGACGGTGAAAATAATGAAGGCGATACATGCTCCTGCTTAGTCTCCCTCGCGGATGGAAATGCGCATGCATTTCGGAAACCCTGCGTTCGAACAAAGAAGTGTTAGGCGCGCGAGAACTGCGAATCGCGAGCCGAATTCCGACGCCGAAATTGACCTTCACTCGGAGCTCCGAAAGTAACAGACCAACCACATCCACCGCAGCCCGATCTTTACTGCCACACAGAGCATGTCCATGTAAGCATGGCTTTTTCGGGTTTGGGCGGGAGGTAAGGGGCGCTATACATGTATGGTCTTCTCTTGAAACAATTCTTGGTCAAGAATTGGCGTCCCGTCTGCGGATCGCATCACGATACCTAGCCCGAGCTCAGCTGGACGAATATCCGAAGCATGACCCCGAGCCGGCAGAAGCTCCCCTTCTCGCAGCAGGCCTTGGTGGAAGACTCGACCGGGCAACCGGTTCTCGTCCGCGATACGGCTCTCCTTCCGGGCACGGTGCTAGTCAAGGCCGTCGCCGTGGCGCTGACCCCCTCCGACGTCAAGATGGGCGACGGCTTCTCCAGCCGCGGCACACGCTGAACTGCATCTTCAACGAAGACTCGGGGGAGTGCTCCTACGCGGCGACAGGATGCTCAGGGGGGCCGATACGCCTGTCTAGAGCTCTGCCCCGAGGAGCTGCGGACGCGCAAGGCTGTCAAGGCCGGGTTCATCATGGTGCTGGTAACCTTCGGCGAGCGCGTGCAGCTGAGGAGGGGCTACGAGCGAGAACCCGACTCGGAAAGAAACGCGGCAGCCGTGTGTTGGTTCGAGATGCTCCAGAGGTTCTTTTGACGAGCGAAAGATGGCATCGCAAGACAGATATATACCGAATTTTATACCTAGGTAGTATCACTGCTACTATTATCGAACGTTATTATGAGAGGAGATAGTGAGGGGGCTGGTGTGCTTGCGCGTCCCCGAACAGCCCGTGCCCTTCAGTTGCATTCGGAGGCTCTCTTTTGGAGGTAATAGCCGGGCGATCGTCCGCAAATACCCCATGAGTTCGCGGACAGCCGAAGTCCTAAACCCCATACGGAACTTCCCCAGATCCGGTAAGAATCTCGGCAAGAATGTATTAGTCTGGTCCCCGCACGGCATCGCCAAAGTGAGTCGATGGAGATGGTCGTTAGTGTCTTGGCCTTGATGTGATGAGACGTATCGGCCTCATGCGCTGACTTCCTTATTGGGGCGCGTGCCAGTTGCGGTGAGGGCCCTGTTCATGTACCCCGGATCGCCAACAAGCTTCATGCTGACGACTCATTCGTATAGGTAGGTCGACTGATCGTCAAGACATTCGATCCGAACCTCACGGGAGCTTTCTTTTCATACCATACCTCGCTAGTCAATCTCGCATCTGGTGCCGATCCCAAAGTCTATTCTGCTGAAGCCAAATCACCCATACTCGAGCCCCCTAAGGTCGTCAGGATGCAGCTGAAGTATTTCGCCATTGCGGCCCTGGCCGGTGTTGGTGCCAGCTCCCCCGTGGAGCGCAGACAGGACTCGGTGGGTCAAGGCAACATGCACTACACCGCATCTCTAACCATGCAATGCAGGGAGGTAGAGGCGGGAATGGTCCTTTCAAGCCTGCTGTAAGCCACACACGGTCCCCCCCAGCAGTGGCGCATTCAATACCTGACGGTCCATATAGACATACACCACCGACAGCAGCCTCGAGGGGCACACCGTGTACCTCCCGTCCGACACGGGCGACACCAAGATTCCCGTCTTCTTGTGGGGCAACGGCGAGTGCAAGGCCAACGGGACGAAGAGCCCGAAGATTCTCGAGGAGATCGCCTCGTACGGCTACCTGGTGATCGCGGGGGGGCGTGCCCGACGGGCAGGGGTCGACGACGCCTGAGCAGATGACGCAGGCGATCGACTGGGCGACGGAGCAGGCGGGCTAGGGCGCATACGCCAACGTCGACCCGACCAAGGTGATGGCAGGCGGGTGGAGCTGCGGCGGCATCGAGGCCTACGCCCAGATGTGGGACTCGCGCGTGAGCACCATCGGCATCTTCAGCTCGGGCCTGCTGGACAACAAGACGGCGGTCCAGTACTTCGACAAGCCGATCTTGTACTGCCCCGGGGGAGAGAGCGACATCGCCTACGAGAACGTCAGTAAAATACACCCGTGGAATCCGCTTTTTAAGGGGGTGGTAGGGTAACCCCGGACTGACCCGCGAGCGTGCGCTAGGCCGAGAATGATTATCGTAACCTCCCGGATGATACGCCGGCGTGGTTGGGGAACCTTGATGTTGGGCACGGAGGCACGTACGACGACCCTAACGGCGGCAAGTTTGCCAAGGCGGCTGTGAATTGGCTCGAGTGGATCTTTAGGGGCGATGAAGAGGCTGCTGCTTACTTTACTGCCGACGGAGCGCAGCAAGAGGATGGATTCGACGTGGAGTCTCAGAATCTGGATTTGATAGAGCCGATGGTCTGAGACGAGTCCCAAGCGTGATGATTGGAGTTCCCGTCCCGTCAGAAAAAGTAGTTTCCTCTGCTGGGCACTCGTGTACATAGTTCGTATCTCTATGTCTAAATCTTACGTAGGTACGCATTGGAGCCAGCCCGGTGTTAGTTGAGTGTATGATGGTCTGGGATAACGTGGCCGTATAATTGCCAGCGATCGAAGTGGAGTAGGCCTTCTGTCATATATCAGCAACAGGAATACTGTAAAGCCCTATGTCGCAAGTACATGCGGATACTGTAGTTAGAGGTGATCTTAGGTGGTCGATGCCGTGGAATGACCTGAACTTTTGGCATCCACAGCAGACGACGTATAGTCCATGGATGAAGGCTGTATTCCTTCGAAGTCGTCTCCAAGATCTACGTCATAGGCCGCAGAGTCCCAGGTCTGAGAAAACTCGGCGGGAGAGGGTGAGGAACCGGACTGTATAGCCGGGCTCGTAGAGAGACCAACTCCGGCGGAGAAATTGTAGCCAGCTTCTGGATGGTACGCTACGGATGGAGTTGGATGTTTGGTCGGAGAGTTATATCGTTTTGTCGGTTCCGGGTGAAAGCGGCAGACGACAGGTCATCTCCGGCCATGAGGGTGGGAGTAGTGAGGCATTCGGCACCGGCTCTCAGACACGGCTCACACCGTTCTTGGTCGGATCTTTGCCTGAAATATCGCAGCTTCTGGCCGCGACAGCGATCGCAGGTAAATCTGAGAGAAGACAACGGTGCGGTGTTCGTGTTCATAATCTCGATGACTGCTTTGTGGAAGCCAAAGCCAGCGTCACTAGTGTCGCAGGAAAGCCACGGGCTAAGGGATGAAGCGGCTCGAGGTGTCGCCGGAAGCTGGAAATTGAACACGGCAGGTATCGATCAAAGGGGGCCAGCATGCAGGGCTACGCCTTGCCGAGGTACCCTGCAGCCTACCACTTACACGGGGTACCAAGCAAGTATGTATATAGGGTAGCTTTGTGTGACGTGGGGGCTACCTACTTACACGTACGTATATAAGAAGGGGAAATAGGCAAGATGGCTTTCCCTGGCCCAGATCATATCAAGGGATGGTCTGAGACGGCTGCGTGCCTGCTTGGCAGGCCATACAGCACGTGTGTCTACGTCCATGTGTGTCTATCACCGTGGATCAAATACTACTTAATCCACCCTCTGTCCCCTCGTCGTCTAGCCTGCTTCCTCTGGCGACCAAGCTTGCATACCTACATGTTACTATTATCGTCAAGAACCAGTGCTCAGCCATGGCCACGACTTACGATGATGAAGTAGCTCAGGATCTATTCGGCTTTTCGTTTGGGATGCTCATGATGTCCATTGCAGCCCCTATTATGCGTGTCGTATTCAGGGACTACTCCCGAGAAGTTAAATATGAATTTTGGTTCGGTGGGGCCGCCCTGATATCTCATGTTGCATACATCTGCACCGTCTTGGCAGCTCTCGGTTATCTCCCCCAACAACATGTCGACAATGTCGACCCAGATGCGCTTTCAGGAATAGCAAAGGTACACTCCGACATCTCTTGCTCGTACCACTGAACTATGCTTATATGATCCTACAGGCCCTCTTTGCTACTGCAACTTTCTACCCCGTGAACCAGCTCTGCGCCAAACTCGGCGTTCTAAATTTCTGCTACGGGCTAGTTGCCGCCAACAGGAGCTTCGTTCGATGGATTTATGTTATCGGCAACATTCAAATTCTATGCAGCACGGTGACGCTGTTCATCAACCTTTTCAGATGCGTTCCGACCAACTACGCCTGGGATTTTAATGTCCAAGGCCATTGCTTAGATCGAGCGGCTATATTGGCAGGCACAGAATCGGTCAACTCTACGCTCGACCTCGCCATAGTTGTCCTAGCAATCTTCATAGTCCACGAGCTGCGTATCAGATTATACACCAATCCGGAGCTGCCATACCTGTTTGCATTAGGAATCCTGTACGTATTCCTTGCTTGCCTCGCGCCCCTCCTGTCTCGGCATTTGCGCCTTGGATGAAAAACGTTACTCACGTTAGCTACAGGTCAGGGGCTATAGGATACGTGAGGATTGCCAAATTCTATTTGGAGGCCATTCCTGACTCTATAGGCGGTAAGTCCTTTCTCTACAATATGTCCTTTTATTCTATAACGGTAAGTTCAATACTCATCGTTTGCTCTATCGCTAGCATTTAGCGCCAGGCAGGGTTTCTGGGAGAGCTCGCAGATGGCTGTCAGCATCCTATGGTGTTATCCACAAATCTATGAATTACTCTCCCCGCTAAGCGACATCTGTTACACAATTCACCTATGCCTCGTATTGCAGATTAGGCGCTTCAAATCGCGGCGGCCCTCGGGGTCCCAAGTATCGGGCTCGAATAGATTCCCCTCCCCTCGCCGCTGAGATCAGAGCCACCCATCTATAGATACACACGGTGCAGGCATCCCCATAAAACGTCACCAACAATGGATTTCGCTTGATCATTCCAGGCGTAGCAGTCTCACATTGGTTGAAATGGAGACAGGCCCTCACCAGGTAGACGCCAGGGGGGCAGGACATACATTAAGGACTGGTCAACTGGAAGAACGATCTTAGCCGGCTTAGAGCTGCCATTCTTACTATGAACCAGGCGGAATCTTACAACCGTTTTAATATCCGCCGAAATTCGTTAAACGGAAATCTTTCACTTTAATTTTATACGAATTAAAAAATGTCACGAGTCCCCTGTCCGAACGGCCAGAAGGACGGCCAGCGGATCACACCAATCACGGGGAAAGTCCGGAGAAATGTACCCACTTATAATCGCTACAGTTGCCAGCGATTGAAGCGATTCAGGATCGCTGGAGTAGCCAGCGATTCTAACGACCACTCCAAGTTATAAAAAAAGGAGAATAAGTATATAAAGATGGATTTCTTATTGTATTTAGTCATTCTTTCTTTAGTTATCAATTTAAATATTCAAACCTTTTTAAGTATTTAAATTACATTTAAATATAAAATATTTTAAAATCTTTTTTATAATTAAAATCGTTAATTTTAAACTATTATTACTTTTTAAATTAAAAACCTTAAAGTATATATCTAACTTATAAAGTTTAACTAATAAAAATAATAGGCGGGATTATAATAAAAAATATCGAATAAGTTATATAAATTGGTTTTATTATAAACGAAATAAAATATATATATTAAATATATTTATTTAATTTAAATAATTTAAATAGGTTTTTTAATTTAAAAAAAAATATTTTTAAAACATTATTTATTACGATTTCGTTTATTATTTCTATTAATTTAACTTTATAAATCGGATATATATTTTAAAGGTTTTAATTTAAAAAGTAATAATAATTTAAAATTAATAATGTTAATTGTAAAAAAGATTTTAAAATATTTTATATTTAAATGTAATTTAAATATTTAAATTAATAATTAAAAAATAAATAAATAAATATAATAAAAAACCTATTTTTATATATTTATTTTCCTTTTTTATTAAAAAATTTAAATATTTAAATTAAATTACTTTAGTTTTTAATTTATTAATTTATTAAATTATTAAATTAAAACGTTAAATATTTAAAATTACCGATTTAATTATATAACTTTTGGTTTATTTATTTTTTCGAGTAGGTTGTAATTTAAGTTATAATATTATTCTTTTTCTTTAAAATTTTTATTTTAAAAATAATTTAGTTAATTTTTTTTTTTTTTTTTAAATATTTATTATTAATTATTATAATAAATATATTTAAAACTATCTTTCCTTTCCGCCGTTTCGAAAAAGTGGTAAAAAATAAAATAACGTTTTTTAAACTTATTATTTAAAATAAATTTTTTTAAATGTTTTATTTATATTATAAAAATTATAAAATGATTTATATCATTTTTATAAATTTTAATAAATATAAGAAATGTATTTATTTTAATTTTTTTTATTATAATATATTTAGTTTTTTTCGTGTTGATATTATAGATATTATAAATAAGTTTATTACTTTTAAAAATGAAAAAGTTTTTAAATTAAAAAATTAAAATAAATAATAAATTATAATTTTAATTTTATTAAAAAATTAAATTGTATTAAATGTAAAAAAGAAAAGGTTTATTAATAAAAGGTTAATTTTTTTAATGTTTTTATGTTTTTTTTTTTTTTTTTTAAATTGATTTAGATTTAAATGCGGATTTTTCGATTATTTTAACCGATTTAAACTTTAACGATAGAAATTTTCAAATATCGTTTTTATATTTTAAAAGTATTTAAAAAATTTTTGTTACGATCCCGCTTATTATTTTTATTAGTTTAACTTTATAAATTGAATATGTATTTTAAAGGTTTTAATTTAAAGGATAATAATAATTTAAAATTAACGTTTTTAATTATAAAAAAGATTTTAAAATTATTTTATATTTAAATGTAATTTAAATGTTTAAAAAGGTTTGAATATTTAAATTAATAATTAAAAAATAAATGATTAAATATAGTAGGAAATTTATTTTTATATGTTTATTTTTTTTTTATAAAATGTTATAAATCGCTTTTTAAGGTTTTTAATTAAACGATTTAATTAAGTTGCTTTTTAAAGTTTTTAATTAAGCGATTTAAAAAAAAAGTTGCTTTTTTGTTAACCTTTTATTTACTTTTTATATTACGTGACTTTTGGTTTACTAGTTTATTTAAAGGGTTGCATTTTAGATTGTAACATTATTTTTTTTTTGGTTAGTTTTCCCTTTTTATTTTTAACCATGTTTGGACGTGTTATTAAATTTTTAAATAATAGTGTTTATTATTAAAATTAAAAGGCTATTGAAAATCGCGTTGCTTTTTTAAAATTTGTTTTTGCAGTTAGGTATAATAAGATGGCTTGTTTTTTTTGCAAGAAGTTTAAAGTAAAATACGTTGCTTTTAATAATTTTAATCGGTATATTAAATGTATTTGTTTTAAAAGATTTAAGTGTAACGTTTTTGGAATTTTTCGTGTTAGAATGGCTGAGATTATTTAGTAATATCGAAGGTTGGAAAGTAAATTGAAAAAGGCGGATGTTACGGTAAAAGTTATTATAAATCGTACCAAGCGTTTTTAAATATAACGTTGTTTCTAATTTAAAAAATTTTAAAAAATAATTGCGTGCGGTTTTAATTTTATTAAAGAATTAGATTGTATTAAATGTAAAAAAGAAAAGGTTTGTTAAACGAAGGCTAGTTTTTTTAATGTTTTTGTGGCTTTTTTTTTTTTTTTTTAAATTGGTTTGGATTTAAATATAAACTTGTTAACGATTTTAACCGATTTAAATTTTAACGGTGAAATGCTTTAAATATTTTCTTTATATTTTAAAAATGTTTGATAGGTTTTTATATATTATTTTTATATAGGTATCTTTTTTATTTAATAAAGTATTTAATTTATTTTTTGTTTAATTTTAAGTTTAGTATGGTTTTAACTTTATATTTTTTTAAGTTTTTCTTTTAATTTAATATTTTCGGTAAGTTCAACGTTTTTAAATGCTGGTTTTAACATTATTATATGGAAGATTTTAATATGGATTTTCATTATTAATAAGATTATTAATTAGTAATTGGTTTTAAATAGAACTTTTTTTATAAAAAAGGGTTTTAGTTTTTTAAAATTTAATTTTTTATTAAACCTTTTTATATAAATTTATAATATTTTAAACCTTGAATTTTATTTATTTTAAAGTAAATAGACTTTATTTCCTTTTTTAAAAATTGGTTCTTTTATTTTTTTTTTATTATAATATTTTATTATTTTATTTTAAATAAATTGTAATTATTTTTAAAATGTAAATTGTAATATTTGGATTTTTATTATAAAAACTTTTATTTTTAAAACTGGTGCTTGCACTTTTAACGCTTTTTTATTAGTTAGTTTTTATTATTTAATGTATATATTATATCTATATAACGTAATATATGATAATACTTTTATATTTTTATTAATTGTTATATTATAGGCATTTTAAATTAAAGGTAGTAATTTTATTTAATTGTTTTATTAATTATTAATGTAGCTTTTTAAATGTTATTTAAATGTTTAATTAAATTTTTTTATTTATTTATCTATTTAAAGATAAGCTATGGTAAAAAGCTTTTATTTGTTTTTAATTTTTTTTATAAATATTTATTAATAATACGATATAAAAATAAGGTTTTTATTTAATATTATTTATTTAAAGATTTTATACTTGTTAATAATTTCTTTAATAAATGTATATGTAAGTTATTTTAAAATGCGATTTGTTTTATATAATATAAAATATTTATATTTAATAAGCTTATTAATAATTATTTAAATTAAGTTATAATATATGCTTATAATTAGATTTTTTAACTTTAATAATTTTATAATAAAATTTTATATTATAATGTTAAAAGGTTTGTTTAATATTTTAATAAGTTAAAAAAGTTTATATAACTTATATTTAATTTTTTTAATTTGATTATATATGTTATATTTTTTAATTATTTTAATGATTAATGCTTTAAGTTTTAAGAAATTATAGGTTTTTTATATTTTTAACTTTATTTTAAAGATTTTTTGGTATTTATATAAAAGGTGTTTGTAAAATTTTTTAGTAAATTTTTTTTAGATGTTTTTTAATATATAAACCTTGCTTTTATATATTAATGTTTTTTAAAATGTTTTTTATATTATAAGTAGGTTTTTTTTTTTTATTAATTGTATTTTTTTCGAAATTTTTTAATTTAGTTATATTTATTAATTTGTATATATGTTGAAATGTTTACTTCGTTTAGTTATTATTTTAATATTTAGATGTTTTGTTTTTCGATTTTGGTTTTATAATTTTTTTTTTTATTAAAAAGATCGGTTTGAATATTTTTCTTTTTTTTAATATAATGAATTTTAAAATTAAATTGGGATAAGAATATTATTTACTTTTTATATTTTTGGTTAAAGTTTTATATGATTATAAATTATATAAGGTTTTTATAGTTTAAATAAATATTAATAAGGTTTTTAATTTTATTAAGTTATAATTTTTATTTTTTAAATGTTTAAATAATTATTAATAATTTTTTGTTATAGATTTTATATTTAAGTTTTATATTATGTAATGTTTTTAAATAATATATAATAAGGTATTATTTTTTATTTAATTTTTATTATTTTAAAATTGTTTTAATTGTAAAGTTTAAAACGTTTGTTTTAAATTGTTTAGTTTTTATATAATTTGAAAGCTTTTAAATTAGGTTTTTTATAATTATATCTTTTAAATGTTAAAAAGTTGCTTTAGCTTTATTATTAAATTTTTAAATATCATTTTTTTATTAGGTTTAACAAGTTAATTTTATTAATGATTTGGCGATATTTTTAAAATTTGCAATTAATTTTTAAATGTAATTTATAAAGTTATAAAATGTTTATACTTTTATAACGCTTTTTAGTTTTAATTAATTTTTAATTGTTATTATTTTATTTTTTTAAATATGTATCTTTTTAAAAATAATAATAAAGTTTAAATAATTTAACTTTTTAATATGTTATTTATTTTTAATTAGGTGGATTAATAAGTTGGCTTTTTAAAATATTTTTAATATTAAGGCAATATATTTTTTAAAATCTTTTTTATTTTTAAAATATATAAATATATTATTAAAATAAATGAATATAAAAACATTTAAATACTTTTTAAAAACCGTTATAATTATATGTTAAAATAATATTGAAACGTTAATAAATTTAAAAAACATTATTTTATATTTATAATATCTATAACGTATATAATAAGCGAATAATTTAAACAAGCGAATAATTTACGTTAATTTAATTACTTTTATTTAGATTTAAATCATTTAACTATAACGCTTATAATTAAAAAAAGCTATTTAAAATCCTTTTTTTAGGAAATATTTATATTAATTTTACAAATGCGCGCATTATAGCTAACATTATCGCATCGTTTATAACGTCGTTGCTTTATTTAAATGCCTTCGACCACGATGCAATTTTTGTCTTCTTTTTTATATCTTTGCTTTTTCACATCCTTTTACGCCAAAAGATCTTGTTTTTTTTATAAAATAAATGATTTTCTTTAACGTACGCGTTTTTTTTTAGCCCTACGTTGCTTGTTAAAGGTTTAATTAGCCTTTTAAAAGTCTTGCACTTTTGTTTAAAATAAGGCAACTTAATATATAATTTCTTATATTTCTTTTACAAATTGGTTAATTAATTGATAAATGGTTGTTAATAAGCTATTTTAATAACGGGCAATTCGATTTTTAATATAATCTATTTATAAAGTTACTTTAATTAAATTGTTTAATGTTTTAAAAATTTAAAGGGTAAGTAGGTTAAGGATTAATTTAAATGATATTGGTATATATAATTTAATATCTAGTTTAAATATTACATTTTTAAAATTAAAAAAAGTAATGCTAGCTTTTTTAAACCTTTTTTATATGGTTTTTTCTATTATAAATTATTAAAAAGCGATATAAAAAGCCGGAAAGAAATCAACTTTAATAATATAGTTAATATGTTTTTATATTATATTTTTAATTTGCCGTTTATAGGTTTGCTTTAATATAAAAAAACAACCGATATTAAAAAACTAAAGTAAATAAGATAAATAAAAAGGCATATAAAAAGTTATAATTTTATTTTTTTACAATGTTGTTTAAAATTAATTAAATGATGGCTTTTATAGCCATTTAAAATAAAAAGGCGATATATGCTTATTATATGGCCTTTAATATATTAATCGAAATATTAAATCCATTCCAAACCATGTTTATTTATTATTTAATTATTATTGCTTATAATAATGCGTTAATCTTTTAATAATGGGCTGTTTTTATATTAAAATAAAAAGTAATATTGGCTTATAACGATAATAAACGACGGGATTACTTATCTTTAAAAATTAACGCTTTAAATTATAATAACCCATTTCTTATTTCCTTATTATAATATTTTAACTTTGTTACGTTTTTCGACGCTTATAATCACTATAATTATAAAGATAATTTTTATAAGAAAGCTAGTTTTATTAAAGTTATAAATGTTAAACTTTTTGATATTATATTTAATAATTATATTTTTTACAAATGAAAACCACGCATTTATTACGTTTAAATTTTCGTCTTAAGCCTTTTAATAATTGTATTTTTAATTAAAACGCGTTTAAAAAGCTGGTTATTATTTTATAAAATTTAAAGTTTAATGCTTGCTAATAAAAAATACGTTACGCTTTTGCAATAATTCATTAATTATATCTTTTACATTAGCCAATTTAAAAAGAAATTTACACGAATCTAAATTAAATATATATTAAATTATTATAAATTCCTTTAAATTTATAAGTTTATAAAAATAAAATATAATATCTTATTATAAAAGCCAGCCATTTTTTCAATAACTTAACGTTTTATAATTCACAAAATAAATTTTAACTGCGGCCCGGATATTAAAATAAAAATTAAAATCTATAGTTTAAAAAGTTAAAATTATTTGGCTTTTATTATTTATTTTTTCTATATTTTATTATAAAGAAATTAATATTTAAAAATGATGATAATATTAAAATAATAAAGTGAATCATTTGCTTGTTTAAATCACTCGCTTATTATATACGTTATATTATTTTAAACATTATATATTATTTATATTTTTAAACTATTTGAATTATATAATAGCTATTTTTAAAATTTAACGCCGTAAAAATTTTAACTTTACTAATGTAACCTTTTATAAGCTTTATTAATAATAAAGCGTGGTTATTTTTTTTAATAATATTATTTAAATAGCAATAGTTAATAGTTTTATATTATATTTTGTTATTATTTTTATTAATTTTTTACTTTTTATTTTTATTAATTTTAGGTATTATTACTATAAAATATTTGGATGTTAATTTTAATTTTTAAATATATCTTTTTTTAAGATTTTTTTGGATTTCTTTCTATAATGTTTTTAACTTTTTTTTATTTATAAGGTATATTAGAAATAATTTTAAAAATTATCCTTTTTTAAGGTTTATTTAATGGTTTCATTGGTTATGTTTTAACAATTTTTTTTTATTTAATCTTTAAACATTTTATAAAATTGTAGGTATTTATATAATATTTTATATAATAAATTATCAATTTTTAATTTTTTAAATATATAAGCGATATCCTTTTCGTTTTATGTTTTTAAATTATTTACATCCTTTTTTTTAAAAGTTTTAAAGGTTAATTTTTCTATTTAATCTTATTAAAAATAACCTATCTTTTAATGTATGTTTAAATGGCTTGTTTTAAATTAATTAACTTTTAATATTATATTATAATTGTTAATATTTATAATATTAAAAGTGATTGTTTTAAAGTAATTTTGGATTTTTATTAAAAAAGGTATGGTTTTTTTTAATATTTTATCATTTTAATAAATAAACTTACTTTTATTTACCGTTATTAATTTATATAAATCTTTTTTATAAATCTATTTTATTTTATTTTATTATATTATTTATATTAAAATATAGTTTTGTTAAATTTTTAAATTGATTATTATTTTATATATTTTTTTTTTATATTAGATAAATATTATTAAAATGTTATTCAATTTTATTTAAATTTTATATAAGGTTTTAATTTTGTTGGTTTTTCAATGTTTTATTTTTAAGGACCTTTTTATTTTTTTTAAATAGTATTTTTGGTATTTGGTTTTGTTTTTATTTTATTGTTAAGATTTAATAGATGCTTTTTTATAATTGGAGTTTAAGTTGGTCATATTTTAATAGGCTTTTTTTAGCGTTTAAAAGGCCTTTTTTTTATAATAAATTTTGCATATTGGTTTTATAATTTTATAAAAATCTTTTGCTTTTTTTTTTATACGGTTATTTATAAAAAAGTTTAATTTTTTTATAAAGTATTAAATATATATTATATTTTTTATAATTGATAATTAAAAAGGATTTTATTTTTTTATATTTAATTAGATAATAGTTTAATTAATATTTTTAATTATTAAGGTTGCTTTTTATATAAAGTTTTTAAAGTTTTTTATATTAAATTTTGGTTTAAATAATTTACTTTTTCGTGTTTTTTTATATAAAAACATTTTTAATATTATTAAAATAAAGGTTTTTTAATTTATTTTATATTTGTTTTAAATTTATTTTTATATTTAAAAGGTTATATAAGTTATATAATATTAAATTATAACATATATATTTTTTAAATATTACTATTTTGCTACGTTTTAATTTTAAATGAAGGTAATAAATTTTAAAAAATTTTAACTATCGTGGTTTTATTTTATAAATACATTTATTTTTTTTAATATCACTGCTTAACTTTAGGCTTTTTAAAAACCATATATTATCGATTTTAACGTTTATATATATTTAATAAAAATCGTTTGTATAATATTTTTAATATTTATAATTATATTTATTTTATTAATATTTTTTATAATTTTCGTTTTAACATTTATTTGTTATAAGCTTTGTTAATATAAAGGTCGTTAAAAGGTTTTGGTTTAAAAATAACAATAGCGTTAAATTTACAAGGTTTAAATTATAAAAACTTTTCTTTTATATTTAAAATATAATTATAAACTTAAGTTAGTAACTACGAAATCAATATAATAAAAGAAATGGCCTTTTTTATATATCTTGTAACTTTTATAAAACGCTTTTAACTTTAATAATAACGAAGGTAATGGTTATTTATATTTTAAAAGTAGCGGCTATTTACGCTCCTTGGGTAGCGAGGGTAGCGAGAGGTGTCACGTGACCTTAATTACCAAATTAACCGGGTAAACCTTTTATCCGGCTGGCTTTTTTTAACCGTGTTGGCCACGTTTTATATCAGGTCCTTTTTTTAACTTATAAGCCACCAAATTGTAATATTATCCTTTTTTCTTAGGATCTTTATTTCAAAAATAAGTAAATAAATGACCCTGCCTATATAATCATGGCCAACTTCCCGTCCTTTTTTTTTCTTTCTCCGGTTTGCTATATTTAACACCATTAATTTTAAAAAACGAGTTACCAATTTAATTAAATCGAACAAAAACAAAAAAAAACGCAATCGTTATTTTAAATAATTTACCTTTATCGCTTATATTAATTAATTTAATATCGTTGCAAATATAATACTTTACATTTGTTATATAAAGAAAAATTTTAAATACATTATTACATTTAATTATTTAAAGCGATATAATTAATACGTTTTATTAAAAGAAATTTATATAAGTTTTATAATTAACATTAATTCTTTTAAAAAATTTAATTCAATAAATTAAAAGTTATTTAAAAAGAAGCGAAATGTTAAAAATGCATTATTTATTTTATAAGCAAAAATAAATAAATTAATTGCAAAGATTTTACAAATTTATTATTAATATAAGAATTTATAGTCGCGAGGTTTTAAAATACTATCGCAAGGTTTATTTAATTTAAATGCTTTAAATGAGTTAAAAAAAAAGAGAAAAAGGAGCGTTATATTATTAAAGCCGTAGAAATTAATCGATTAACCGAAAAAAAGGCTAAACGTTTTCAAGTTAGCACGCCGCCTTTTAAGTTTTTTTAAAACGTTCCTTTTGTTTTTTTTAAAACGGTTAACTTAGCCGGTTTAGATTTTTTTAATAAAAATCTTTTTATTTTTTTACGCAATTCGTTAAGTGTTTCTTAAATTTTTAAATGTTATTCGTTAATAAGTAATCTTTTTATTTAATTAAATAATGCAGTTGCTAATTAATTATTTTAATATTTAAGATTTTTTCGATTTTATATTTTATTGGTTATTTTTTAAGTTTTATTTTATCGTTGATTTTTGCTTTTTATGGTGTTAATTTAAATAAAAAAATATAGAAGATTAAATATATTTACATGCCTTTTAACAATGTTAATTGGTAGTTTACATTTAAAATAACCTTTTTAATTTTAAATGATTTAAGTTTTTTAAAATTTAGTTTTTTACTTGGTTATTTTATTTATATTTATAAAGTTTTTAATATTAAATGTTATTTTTAATAAAGTAAATATACCTTATTTTCTTTTGTAAAAATTGGTTCTTTAATTTTTTTCTAGTTATAATATTTTATCATTTCGTTTTATAAGAATTATAAGTCTTTTTAAAGTGATTTTTAAAAATGTTATATTTTTTTTATTTTTATTTCCGCTTTTAATATTACCCTTAATAGTTATAATGTTTATAATAACGGTATTTTATTTATAAGCTTGTTATTATTTAATCTATAAATTGTTTTATAAAATGTGATATTTATATTTTTGTTATTTAAATTGTTATATATTAATTAGGCTAACGGTAACCATTTTATTTAATTATTTTATTTGTAATTAATATAGATTTGTAAATATTGTTTAATAAATTGGTTTAGCTTTTTTATTTAATCATTTGTTTAAAAATATGTAATTGTTAATATTTTTTATTTAGTTTTAAGCTTTTTTATTAGTGTTATTTAAAATTTAAATGTAAAAAGTTTATTCTTATTAAAGATGATTTTTCGTAACAAATTATATTTTATTATATAATATTATAGATATAAAAATGTTAGATTTTCTATCATATATATTTCTTTAAATAAAAAAAAGATCTTATATTTAAAAAGTTTATTAATTATTATTTATATGTTATTATATTTAATTTTGTTAATAAGGTTTATTAATGCGGGTAATTTTATAATAAAGTTTTAAGTTATAATATTTTATATTTATTTTAAAATTTTTATAGGTTTGAGTTTTTTATAAAGCTTGTATTTAATTACTTTAGCTTTGTTATATAAGTAACATTTTTTAATTACTTTTTTAACTATAATTTTTAATTAAAAGAAGTTATGGTTTTTTTAAATTTTTTAGGTAATTTTAAAGATTTCTAAATGTCCGGATAAGGGGTTTTCATAAGCCTTTTTTATAAATTTTTTTTATATTAATCGTGATACGTATCTTTTTTTATTATAAGCGTATATTTTTTCTTTTTTAAAGAAGTTTGTTTTTTTTTCATCTATTATAGCATTTTAAATTTTTTAATTTCATTATTTATTAATAATAATTTATTTAATTTAATATATTCTTTGCTATTTTTTGAAAAGTATAATTATTAGTTTTTTTCTTACTTTTTTTAGGTTTTATTTTTATTGGTTAAAAGCATTTATTTATATATTTTCTTTCTTTTTAATATGATAAATTTTAAAATTAAATCTATTTAAAAACTTTCTTTAACGTTATTAACGTAGAAATAGTTTTTAATTTGTTATAAAGGTTTGTAAATTGTTATAATTAAAAAAAACAATAATAGGATTTAAGGTATTATTAATATATGGTTTTTACTATTTAAATTTTTAAATGATAGCAAGTAATTCCTTATTATATATTAAATAGCGTAGTTTAAATCTTTAAAAAACCTTTAAATAATAAGCTATTAAATGTTATCGTTTGTTTTTATATTATTTTAAAGTTTTTTTATAAGTATAATTAAATGCGTTTATATATATTCGTTTTTTTACATTAAACTTGAAAAGTTAACAAATTGGTTTTATAACCATTACTTTTTTTAAAAGTTATAAAGATTTTTTAACTTTTATTATCCAAACGAAAAGTTGTTGCTTCTTTTATATAATATTTGTTATAATTTTAACAATACTTGCGAAATTTTTAATTAATTTTTAAAAAAAGTTATAAAATTTATAAAACTATTAAACGTTTTTTATATTTTAAAGTAAAAGATTATTATTAATAAATCTCCATTTTTATACTTGTTTTAACTTTTTTTCTTATATTTAGATTTTATTAAAAGTGATTATAAATCCGAAGAAGTCGATTTTTTACGTTTTTTATTAACACTTTTAAATTTAAAAATGATTTTATACTTTTTAAGCTTTTATAAAACTAATTGTTTATACTTAAAATGTTTCTTATAAAAGTTAAAATATATAAAAATGTTATTAATAAATATAAAAACGAAAACGTTAATATATTTTTATAAAATTATTATTATTATATATTAAAAAGTGGTTTAAATATTAATAAGTTTTTAAAACATTATCAAGTATTTATAATATCTATTATACATTTAAAATGCTATTTTTTATTTCTTTTTTTTTACTATTTAAATATTATAATATCCGTTTATAATATTAAATATTATATATTAACATGTTTTATTAATTTACTTTTTTATATATTTAAATAAGGTTAACACGTAATCGTTTTTTATAATGATTTTATTTAATAATTAATAATTATTAATTATTTTAAATATTAATTTATCATCGTTATCAAATTTTTAAATATCATTTGCTTTTTTTTTTAATATCATTAATATAAGGTATTTTATTAATGATTTAGATTTTTATATAAATTTTTATACTAGGTTTTTTTTAATCCATTTATTTAACGCTTATTATACTTGCTAATTTAACCTATATATTAATTTAAAATAAGGTTAACATCTTTTTTTTAATAAAATTCTATGATTATATACCATATAATTAAATAATTTTATAGCCGTTAATCTTTTCTTTTAAAAAATTGCTAAAAATTCTTTTTTAAATTTTTTAAATACTTTGCTTATTTTATTAGGTTTTAAATTTAAAGTTTTTTTAATGATTTTATTTTTATTAATAAATGTTACTATAGCTTGTGTTATTTTTTTATAACTTATAAAAGTTTTAAATATTAAGTTTAGCTTTTCTTTTTAAATTTATATTAATTTTCATTTTATTACGCCGATAATTCAATCGATTTAAAAGTTGTTAATTTTAAATTAAAATAATTTAAAAATAACTTGATTTTTAATTTTTATAATGTTAAATAAAAAGTTTTTAAAATGGTTATTAATTTATATATTAAAATCTATAATTTTTGTTTATATAAATCTATTATTATAATTAAATAATTTTCCTTTAATCGTTTTTATAAAATAGATTTCTTTTTTATTATAATATAAAATGTTATATTAATTTATTAATTAGAGGTAGATATAATTAATTTTTAATTTTAAATTAATTATTTTTTAAATTTTTCATTCATTTTATTTTATTATAATTTAAATGTTTTTTTCTTTAATAAATATTTATAAGATTTGTTAAATTTTTAAATTAACCCGTTACTTATTAACAAGTTGCCTTTTTTATTTTTTATAAATAAAAAGTCGTTTAATTTTTATTTTTATTTTTTAAAAAGCTTTTTATAAAGTTAATTAAATGCATTTTTTAATTTTTAAATAATTTAGTAAAGCTTTTTAATTTTTTATTTATATTTTTTAATCGTATTTTAAAAAAAATAAATTTGTTATTATATTAAAGCGTTATGATTTTTTTTTATGGTTTTAATTTTACTACTTATAATTTCAAATTTAAAATTATTAATCTTATATTATTTTTTAAAAATTTGAAACTTTAACGCTTTAAATTTTATATAAATTCTATATTTAATATTAATATAATCTTGTTACGATCTGGTGGCTTATAGGCTAGAAAAGGGACCCGATATAAAACGTGACCAATATAGTTAGAAAAGCCAGCCGGATAAAAGGTTTACCCAGCCGATTAGGTAACCAAGGTTACGTAACACCCCTTGCTACCTTCGTTACCTACAAAATATAGGTAGCCGCTACTTTTAAAGCATAAGTAGCCGCTACCCTTATTACTTTTAAAGTTAAAAGCGTTTTATAAAAGTTATAAAATATATAAAAAGGATCATTTCCTTTATTTTATTAATTCTATAATTATTAATTTAAACTTATAAGTTATATTTTAAATGTAAAAAAGAAATTTTTATAAATTTAATCTTTTAAATTTAACGTTATTATTACTTTTAAATTAAAACCCTTTTAATAACCTTTATATTAATAAAGCTTATAACATTTTAATAACTTCTTGGTTAATAACGATAAGTTTAATCAAGTTAAATAACTAATATAAGCAACACTTTTAAAAATTAATCAATAAAAAAATTAATTAAATAATTTTATAATTTAATATAATACCGATTCTTAATAGGATTTATTAAATTATTAAATAAAGCCTTTTAAACCGTGTTAAAAAAAAAGTTTAATAATAAATATAAAAAAGTAAAATCTTTAAAAAAAGAAACAACTTAATTAACATATAAATTTATTAACCTATTAACAATCTTTAAAAACCTTTTATTAATTAATAAAATACTTTAATGTATTAATAATATAATTATTATTTTTAACATTTAAAAATTATAAGTTTTAAATAAGATATAATATAAGATTAATGGCTTTAAAAATTAATTAAAAAAAGCTTTAATTAAAAAATATAAACCAAAGGCTTTTAAAAAATATAACGGAATCATTAATTTTAATAAATTTATTATTTAATCTTAAACCTATTTTAAATTTTATAAAAACTCTTTTTTAAATGAAAATGATAAGGTTTTAATTATTAAAAGATTTTTATTTAAAAAAGCTTTCGAATGGTTTAAATCCTTTATATAAAACTATTTAAAACATAACAACTTTAATAATATAAAGAAAAAAATCTTTTATATGTTTTTAAATTATAATAACTTTATAAAAAAAGTTTATAAAATATACGGTAATTTTAATAAAGCCTAAATCGTTAAGCAAAAAATGTTATAATTTAAATAAAACAAATTAACATTTAACTATATCATTAAGTTTTAAAAATATATCGCTTAAATAAATATACTTTAAAAGTAGCGATTATTTACGCTTTTTAAATAGCAAGGGTAGCAAGGGGTGTCACGTGACCTTGATTATTAAATCGACCAAATAAACCTTTTATCCGGCTGGCTTTTTTTAACCGTATTAACTACATTTTATATCGAATCCTTTTTTTAACTTATAAACCATTAAATCGTAACATTATTTTAATAAAATTATTTATAGTTATTTTTTTATTACTTTTTTTAAGCAAGATTAAATTAATTTTAATTTATAATTAAGATATTTTTAGCTTTTTTAACTTTTTAATATTTAAAATATTTAAAATTAAAAAATTCTTTTTTCTTGTTATAATATTTGCAAGTTTTAAGTTGTTTTTTTATTATTAAAAAGTTATTGTTATAATGTTTAATTTTATATTTTAAACATTTTGTTAAATTTTTTTTATAACATTTATAACCGTTTATAATTGCCATTTAAGATTGGAAATGTTTAAAATAATATTTGCAAACATATATTGTTTTTTTTTTATAAATAAAGCATTTATTAATTTTAAAGTTTTTATTATTTTTTATCAAATTAATGGCTACTATAAAAATATTATTAATTTTCTTTTCTTTTTTAATTTTAATTTAAAACGTTTATTTTTATTTAAATTATAATATTTTTTTTATTAAATTATTATTTTTTAAAGTTTTAACATTTATTTTTAAAATGTTTTATTTTATTATAATTTGTTACGATTTAATAGCTTATAAGCTAGAAAAGGGACCCGATATAAAACGTGACTAATATAGTTAAAAAAAGCTAGCCAAATAAAAGGTTTATTTAATCGATTTAATAATTAAAGTTACGTGATATCTTTTGCTACTTTTGCTACTTAAAAAGCGTAAATAGCCGTTACTTTTAAAATATAAATAGCCGCTACCCTTGCTACTTTTAAAATTAAAAGCGTTTTATAAAAGTTATAAAATATATAAAAAAGGCCATTTTTTTTATTATATTAATTTCGTAACTATTAACTTAAGCTTATAATTATATTTTAAATATAAAAAAGAAATTTTTATAATTTAAACTTTTTAAATTTAACGTTATTATTATTTTTAAACTAAAACCCTTTAACGACTTTTATATTAATAAAGTTTATAATATAATTAAAGCATTTAATTTTTAACTTATTAATTAATTATTTTCGTTATTACTTTTATATGTTATTTAATTTAATAAAATCTAAACGTATATTTATATTTTTATATTATTCGTTTTATTATTATTTGTTTTTAAAGTTATTATTTTTATTAAATTAAAGCCTTTCGTTTTTAAAAATCCCTTCTTTTTTTTTAAAATATTTTTTAAAGTTTTTATTATTAATGATAATGGCCTTTTTTATTAAAATATTAAATTGTTTAAAATTTCGATTCTTATAGATTTTTTTATTATAAAATTTGTTTTTAACATATTTTTTTAATTTTTTTATAAAAAAGATAGAAAAGATTTTTAATAAATAAGTTTAATTTAATGATTAAATTTTTAAATTTAATGGCGTAATTAAAGGTTAATTTGTTTTATTGAAAATGATATAGCTTGGTTTTAGTTTTTTATTTATAAATAAAGTTGTTAAATATAAATTAAATTTTTTTTTTAAAGTAATTAAAGCTTTTAAAAATGTATTTAATAATATTTAATACGTTTATTAGTTTTTTTTTAAATCGATTTTTAAAAATGGGTTTAAATCATTTACAAGTTGGTTTTATAAATAATTATAAAACTATTAAAACCTTTTGTTATTTGTTTTTAATTAAGCTTTTATTATTACGGCTTAAATTACAACCATTTTTAAAACAATTAAAGTTTCGAATCACGTAATTTAACTTGCGAATTTAAAATTTATATTGCAAATCGATAAATTTAAAATGAACTTATAAATTTAAAAATTATTATATAGGTTTAATTATTTAAATAATATTTATAAAAAAAAAGAATAAATATATAAAAATAAATTTCTTATTATATTTAATCATTTATTTTTTAGTTATTAATTTATATTATAACTTAAATTACAACCGCTTTGGAAAAACTTAAGAACCGATGGTTACGTGACTAAGTCGCTTGAATCATTAAATAAAAAGAGCAATCCAAGCGAATCAAATAAACCGTTAAATCGCTTAAATGAAAAAAGCGACTTAGCGATTTAATATATTTTATAGGAAAAGAAAATAAATATATAAAAATGAATTTCCTATTATATCTAGCCATTTATTTTCCAGCTATTAATTTAAATATTCAAGCTTTTTTAATATATAAATTGCATTTAAATATAAAGTACATTAAAACCTCTTTTATAATTAAAATTATTAACTTTAAACTATTGTTACCTTTTAAATCAAAACTTTTTAAAATACGTATCCAACCTATAAAATCAAATTAATAAAAGTAATAAGCGAGATTATAACATTTTAATAACTTATTTGGTTAATATTTAATGTTAATATAAGAAAAAAAGAGCTTATTCGCGGATAGTTTTTAAAGATTTTTAAAACATGTTACCAAAGAAAATAACGGAACAAACGAACGTTCTAACAACCCTAAAATCAAACCTAACAACCGCATTAACAATCCCAACGTAAAATTCACCAGTAACCAAATCATAAGTCGTTATAACCAAAACATTTAAACCTTCAAAACTTTTTTTAAAAATTAAAAAACTTATATAAAAAACAATAACTGTAACATTTATCGAAATAATAGCAGAAGCTTTAACATTTAAACCTATAAAGGTTTTAAGAAAAAAAACCAATAAATTAAAGCAGATAGCATCATCTATAAAATAAAAATCATTATCATTAAAAAAAAAATTTAAAAAAGAAAAAGGGATTGAACCTATATAACCTTTTAAAAACTTGTTAAACCTATAAAATATTGAAAATATAACATTTCTTTAAGCCAAAAGCTTTAAATCTATTACTTTTAACAAGTACGATAAAAAAAAAAATCCAGATATATTTTTTATTTAAATGCGCATCCATTTTAAATTCTATAAAGGCTTAATTAAAGACGAGTAATAAAAGGTTTTAATAGCTTTATAACTATTTATAAAACCAACCTTTAAATGATTTAAACCTATTTTTAAAAATCGATTTGAAAAGAAACCAACAAACGTACCAAATATTATTAAATATATCTTCGAAAATTTCAATTATTTTAAAAAAAAGATTCGATTTATATTTAACAACCTTATTTACAAATAAAAAGCCAAAATTAAACTATATCACCTGTTACAACTTAAAATGCAACCCTTCGGATAAACTAATAAACCGAAGGTCACGTGATATAAGAAGTAAACAAAAAGTCAACGAAAAAGCGACTTCTTTTTTAAATCGCTTAATTGAAAACCTTAAAAAGTAACTCATTTAAATCGCTTAATTGAAAACTTTAAAAAGCGATTTATTTAAATTGCTTAATTAAAAACTTTAAAAAGCGACTTATAATATTTCATAAGAAAGGAAAATAAATATATAAGAATGGATTTTTTATTATATCTAGTTATTTATTCTTTAGTTATTAATTTAAATATTCAAGCCTTTTTAATATTTAAATTGCACTTAAATATAAAATATTTTTAAAATCTCTTTTATAATTAAAATTATTAACTTTAAACTATTATTACCTTTTAAATCAAACCTCTTAAAATACATATCTAACCTATAAAATCAAACTAATAAAAATAATAGGCGGGATTATAACATTTTAATAACTTACTTGATTAATACCTAGTATTAATATAGGAAAAAAAGGACTTATTTGCGGACAATTCTTAAAAACCTTTAAAGTATGCCACCAAAAAAAACATCGAAACAGATAAACGTTTTAATAACATTAAAAACAAACCTAACAACTACGTTAATAGCCCCGATGCAAAATTTACTAATAACCAGATCATAAGTTACTATAGTTAAAATACCTAAACCTTTAAAACCATCTCTAAAAATTAAAAGATCCATATAAGAAATAATAACTATAACACCTATCGAAGTAATAGTAAAAGCTTTAACGTTTAAACCCATAAAAGCCTTAAAAAAAGGGACCAATAAACCAAAATAAATAGCACCATTTGCAAAACAAGAATCATTATTATTAAAAAAAAAATCTAAAAAAGAAAAAAAGATTGAACCCGCACAACCTTTTAAAAACCTATCAGACCTATAAGATATTAAAAATATAGCATTTTTTAAACCAAAAGCTTTAAACTTATTACCTTTAATAAATATAATGGAAAAAAAAACTTAAATGCATTTCTTATTTAAATGCGTATTTACTTTAAATTCTATAAAGGCTTAATTAAAAATAAGTAATAAAAGGTCTTAATAGCTTTATAGCTATTTATAAAACCAGCCTTTAAATGGTTTAAATCCATTTTTAAGGATTGATTTAAAAAGAAACTAGTAAACGTACCAAACATCACCAAATATATCTTTAAAAACTTTAATCATTTTAAAAAGAAAATTTAACTTATGTTTGACAACTTTATTTACAAACAAAAAGCCAAAACCAAGCTACACCACTTTTAATAGAACAAATCAGCCTTTAACTACGCCATTAAATTTAAAAAATTAGCCATTAAATCAAGCCTACCTACTAAAAGTCTTTTCTACCCCTTTTACAAAGAATTAAAGAAATATGTCAAAAACAAACTTTATAACGAAAAAATATACAAGGATCGAAACCTTAAACAGTTCGATACCTTGATAAAAAAGGCCATTATTATTAATAATAAAAACTTCGAGAAATATCTCGAGAAAAAAAAAGGAACCTCCCGAAATAAAAAACCCCAATCCAATAAAAATAATAACCCTAGAAATGAACAATACCAAAACGGATAATATAAAAACATAAACACACGTTCGGATCCCATTAAATTAAATAACACTTAAAAGCAATAGCAAAAACGATTAATTAACAAGTTAAAGATTAAATGCTTTAATTATAATAAAATAGAACATTTTAAAAACAAGTGTTAAAGCTTTAAAAAATAACAACCTTAACAAAAAAGAATACCACAGCTTAAAAGAAAATAGGCGTCTTAAGCTAAAATCAAAAAAAAAAAGAAGATTAATAGCATTTTTACGATAGCTACCAGCCTGGTAGAAAACAATAAAAACCCCAAAGCTTACAAATATCCTATCTATAAAAAAGAAATAATACGCGCTTATAAATATCATCTTAGATATCCCCGATCTTTAATGGTAATTATAAACGGTTATAAATGCTATAAAAACAGCTTAATAAAATGCCTAAAATATAAGATCGGACACCATAACGATAACTTTCTAATAATAAAGGAATAACTTAAAACCTGTAAATATTATAAAAGCAAGGAAAAACCTTTTAATTTTAAATATCTTAGATATTAAAAAGTTAAAGAAGCTAAAGATATCCCGATCGTAAATTAACATTAATTTAACCTCGCCTAAAAAAAGCAGTAAAAAAATAACCATTAACAACTCTATTAAAATAAATGTTAAAATAAGAATTACAAGGAACATTAATAAAATAAACACAACTGCAAATATTAGATATATTATATAAATCACTCCTGCCAAATACATATAAGCGCCAAGATTAATAACTTATAGTTTTTAAAAAGCTTAAAGCCAAGCAACGACACCGAAAAAAACAAATGTATTTACAAAATAAAACCATAATGACTAGAATTCCCTAAAGCCTGCTATTTTCATCTAAAATCAAGACGTAGCAAAATAACAATATCCAAAAGATACATGTGTTACAATTTAATACCATATAACTTGCATAACCTTTTAAATATAAAAGTAAGCCCAAAAAAAATATAAAATAAACTAAAAAACCTCTATCTTAACAATACCAAAAGTATCTCTACACAAAAAAATATAAAAAAGCAAATTATCTAAACCAAGGCTTGATATAAAGAACTTTAAAAACTTTATATAAAAAGCAACCTTAATAATCAAAGATATTGGCCAGATTATTACCTAATTAAATATGGAGAAATAAAATTCTCTCCAATCACTAATTATAAAAAATACGTCATGTATTTAATACTTTATAAAAAGATTAAACTTTTTTACAAACATTTATATAAAAAAGAAAAGCGAAAGATTTTCATAAAACTATAAAACCAATATGCGAAATTTATTATAAGAAAAAGGCTTTTTAATAAGTTCTACACCAAACTTTATTAGAAAGATTGTCGCAAAAATTATTACTTGATCCACGCCCCTTTAAAAGCGAAGGAATAAAGAAATAATAACCGAAAAAAAACGTTTAAAACGCTAAAAAAAGCCCATTGAAATATGGTTAGTTCAAACTCTAATAATAAAGAAGTACCCACCAGATCTCGACAGCAAAAAAGAAATAAAACCAAATACCAAAAGTCCTATTCAAAAAATGAAAAAAGTCCTTAAAAGTAAAACATTAAAAGGCCAACAAGGTTAAAACCTTATATAAAATCCAAATAAGATTAAATAACATTTTAATAATACCTATTAAGTATAAAAAAAAACATATAAAACAATGATTAATTTAGAAGTTTAATAAAACTATATCTTAGCATAAGTAATATAATAAGATAAGATAAAATAGGTTTATAAGAAAAACTTATACGAATTGATAACGGTAAATGAAAGCAAGTTTATTTATTAAAATGGCAGGATATTAAAAGAAACCGTACCCTTTTTAATAAAAATTTAAAACCATTTTAAAACAATCACTTTTAACATTGCAAATATTAACAATTATAACATAATATTAAAAGTCAATTGGCTTAAATCAAGCCATTTAAACATACATTAAAAAATAAATCATCTCTAATGGGATTAGATAAGAAAGTTAGCCCTTAAAACTTTTAAAAAAAAAGACGCAAACAACTTAAAAAAGCAAAACGAAAAGCATATCGTTTATATACTTAAAAAACCAAAGATTAATAATCTATTATATAAAATACCATGCGAATATTTATAATTTTATAAAATGTTCAAAGATTAAATAAAGGAAGAATTGTTAGAATATAATTAATGGGATCATCGAATAAACCTTAAAAAGGGATAATTCTTGAAATTGTTTCTAGTATATTTTATAAACGAAGAAAAGTTAAAAGCATTATGGGAAGAAATCTAGAAAGATCTTAAAAAAGGATATATTTAAAAATTAAAATTAATATCTAGATATCTTATAGTAATAATATTTAAAGTTAATAAAGATAAAAAGTAAAAAATCGATGAAAATGGCAATAAAGTATGGCGTAAAGTTATTAACTACCGCCATTTAAATAATATTACTAAAAAAAATAACCACGTTTTATCATTAATAAAGCTTATAAAAGGTTAAATTAATAAAATTAAGATTTTTATAGCGTTAAACCTTAAAAATGGCTATTATATAATCTAAATGACCTAAAAATATAAATAATATACCGCGTTTAAAATAGTATATAAACATTATAAGTATAAAGTAATGCCTTTTAAACTTACCAACGCCTTAACATTATTCTAATATATGATTATAACAGTTTTTAAAAAATACCTAGATATTTTTATATTTATTTATCTCAACGACATATTTATATATTTTAAGAATAAAGAAAATTATAAAAAACATGTTGCCTTAATATTAAAAGCACTTTAAAAGGCCAACCTGTTAATCCATTTAATTAAAAGTAAATGGCACGTTAAAAAGCTAGATTATTTAGGCTTCATTATCACCCTTAAAGAAATATACATTTAAAAAGGCAAGATAGTAATAGTTAAAAACTGGCTGGAATTAAAAAACGTCACGGAAGTATAAGCATTTTATAGCTTTATAAATTACGTTCGAGGATTAGTTGCGAATTTTAAAAATATCGCTAAACCGTTAATAGAATTAACTTATTAAGCCTAGTAGAAGGATGGTACCTGGAAATTTAACGATAAAGTTAAAGCAGCTTTTTAGTATTTAAAAAAGGTAATCACGGAAAGTCTAGTTTAAAAGCTTCCGGATTATACGAAAATTAAATGACTTAAAATAGATGTTTTAAACTTTGCAATTAAAGCAATCTTGGAATAATAAGAACTAAATAAAAAGTGGTACCCCATTGCATATTATTTAAAAGCATTACACGATGTAAAACTTAAATATAAGATTTATAATAAGAAGTTATTAGCAGTTATTCGAGCATTTAAAAAATAGAAATCATGGCTTAATAAAACCAAAAACCTTATTGATATTTATTTAGACCATAAAAATCTCACATAGTTTATAATCATTTAAAAGCTTAATTAAAGATATAAAAAATGAATGATATTCTTATCTTAATTCAACTTTAAAATCCATTATATCAAGGAAAAGAAAAATATCCAAGCCGACCTTTTCAATAGAAAAGAAGACTATAAAACCAAGGTTAAAAAACGAGACATATAAATGTTAAAACAATAACCAAACGGAGCAGTCATCCTAACATATATACAAATCAATAAAAACGATTAAATTAAAAAATTCCGAAAGGAATATAATTAGTAAGAAAAAAACCTATTTACAATGTAAAAAACATTTTAAAAAACATTAATATATAAAAACAAGGTTTATATACCAAAAAGCATTTAAAGGAAATTTATTAAAGAATTTTACAAACATCTTTTACATAGATATTAAAAAATCTTTAAAACAAAGTTAAAAATGCAAAAGATTTATAAATTCCCAAAACTTAAAACATTAATCATTAAAATAATCAAAAAATGTAATATATATAATCGAGTTAAAAAAGTTAAATACAAACCATATAAACTCTTTTAACTTATTAAAATACCAAATAAACCTTTTAATACCATAATATAGGATTTTATCATAAGATTATTAAAGTTAATAAACCTAGTTATAAAAGCATATTATAACTTAATTTAGGTAATCATTAACAAGCTTACCAAGTATAGATATTTTATATCATATAAAAAAAATCGCATCTTAAAATAACTTACGTATATATTCATTAAGAAAATCATTAATAAGCACGGAATCTTCAAACAAATAATATTAAATAGAGACCCCATTTTTATATTATATTATTAACAAATATTTATAAAAAAAATTAAAAGCAAGTAAAAGCTTTCCACCACGGCTTATTTATAAATAAACGGATAGATAAAAAGACTTAATTAAATATTTAAGCAATATTTAAAAAACTATGTTAACAAATAATAAAACAATTAAATAAAATTGCTACCTTTAACTTAAAGCGCCTATAATATAGCAATTAATAAAAATATAAAAGTGTTATTATACATTG
This sequence comes from Hypoxylon sp. FL1284, assembly GCA_022432365.1. Classification (NCBI taxonomy): domain Eukaryota; kingdom Fungi; phylum Ascomycota; class Sordariomycetes; order Xylariales; family Hypoxylaceae; genus Hypoxylon; species Hypoxylon sp. FL1284. Next base: position 198,789 of record JAJJXE010000012.1, read on the forward strand.
CATTATATGGATATAACGTATATATTAAATAACAAGAACTGATTAACGATAAAATATTAAAAATGCAAACACTTGTTTTAAAAATAGAAGTATTTATAATAAAAATCTAAACATTATAGTTTATACTTTAAAACCAACTATAATTTATTTAAAATAAGATGGTAGAATATTATAATAAGAGAAAGATTGAAAAACCAATCCTTAAAAGAGGAGATAAGGTTTATTTACTTTAAAATAAGCAAAATTCGACGCTTAAAACATCATAGATTCGCATAAAAAGGCCTAGCAAAAAATTAGATATTAAGAAATTAAAACCTTTTTTTATAAAAGAAGTTTTGTTTAAAACCAACTATTGATTGACAGTTTTATTAATAATGAAAATCTATATTAAAGTTTTTCATATAACAATGTTAAAACCAACATTAAAAAACGCCAAACTTGTTAAAAATGTTAAATTAGAAAAAAACCTAAAAGAATATAAAGTTGAAACCATATTAAACTTAAGATTAAATAAGGAACAAGTTAAATACTTTATTAAATAAAAGGAATACTTATATGAAAATAACATATGAAAGCTTATTAAGCACTTTTAAAACGTAAAAAAAAATGCTTGAGGCATTTCACCGCTAAAATCCAAATTGGCTAGAATCGTTAAAGGATCTACGTTCGGATCCAAGCCAGCCTAAAAGAAAGAGAAGGAGGTTGCGGAAATATTAAAGGGACTAGCCTTCGCCTGACAAGCCTCTTTTTTTTTACGTTTGATACGATCTAATTTCTTGATGGAATTGAGATCATGTGCAATCATTTTTTAAAGTTTCTTAGACCAGAAATAACGTTATGTTCAAAAACGTTTGGCACGATCTATGGCGGCCTTTACCGTAGTATCTACCTTCTTTAATTCACTTTCCAATCTTTAATATTGCTAAGTGATCTTAGCCACTTCGGCATGGGAAATCTCGAAAACGTTGCACTTAGATCTTTTAAAGCGAATACATTCGGTATATCGATTGGAATTGTTAAAAGCAACGCATTTTGCTTTAAGCTTTTTGCAAAAAAAACAAGCCATTTTATTATACTTTGTTGCAAAAACGGACTTTAAAAAAGCAGCGCGATTTTTAACAGCCTTTTAATTTTAGCGACAAACATTGTCATTTAAAGATTTAATAATATGCCTAAACATGGTTAAAGATAAAAAAGGAAAACTAATTAAAAAGAAAGAATTATTTTTAGAATAAAGATTTTAAAAAAAGAGAATAATATCACAACTTAAAATGCAACCCCTCGGATAAACTAATAAATCAAAGGTCACGTAACATAAAAAATAAATAAAAAGTTAACGAAAAAGCGACTCTTTTTTTAAGTTGCTTAATTGGAAACCTTAAAAAGCGACTTATTTAAATCGCTTAGTTAGAGACTTTAAAAAGCAATTTATTTAAATCGCTTAGTTAAAAACCTTAAAAAGCAACTTATAACATTTCATAGGAAAGAAAAATAAGTATATAAAAATGGATTTCCTATTATATCTAATCATTTATTCTCTAGCTATTAATTTAAATATTCAAGCCTTTCTAGTATTTAAATTGCATTTAAATATAAAATACCTTTGAAATCTCTTTTATAATTAAAATCGTTAACCTTAAGCTATTGTTACCTTTCAAATCAAGCCCTTTAAAGTATATATCCGACCTATAAAGTTAAACTAACAAAAGTAATAGGCGGGATTATAACATCACCTTTAATAAAACAAATCAGCTTTTAATTACGCCATTAAATTTAAAAAATTAGCCATTAAATTAAGCCTATTTATTAAAAATCTCTTCTACCTTTTCTATAAAAGATTAAAAAAGTATGTTAAGAATAAACTTTATAATAAGAAAATTTATAAGAATTAAAACTTTAAACAGTTTAATATTTTGATAGAAAAAGCCATTACCATTAATAATGAAAATTTTAAAAAATATCTTAAAAAAAAAAAAGGGACCTTTAAAAATGAAAAGCTTTAATTTAATAGAAACAATAACCTTAAAAACAAACATTAATAAAACAAACGATACAAGGGTATAAACACACGTTCGGACTTTATTAAGTTAAATAACACTTAAAAGTAATAGCAAAAACAACCAATTAACAAATCAAAGATTAAATGCTTTAATTGTAATAAAATGAAACATTTTAAAAGCAAGTGTTGAAACTTTAAAAAATAACAACCTTAACAAAAAGAAATACCGCAACTTAAAAAAAAATAAGCGTTTTAGGTTAAAATTAAAAAAGAAAAGAAGATTAGCAGCATTTTTATAATAACCACCAGTTTGATAAAAGATAATAAAAACCTTAAAATTAACAAATGCTTTATTTGCAAAAAAGAAATAATGCACGTTTGCAAATATTATTTTAAACATTTCTAATCTTTAATGGTAATTATAAACGGTTATAAATGCCATAAAAACAGCCTAATAAAATGCCTAGAATATAAAATCGGATATTATAATAATAACTTTTTAACAATGAAGGAATAATTTAAAACCTACGGATATTATAAAAGAAAGGAAAAACCTTTTAATTTTAAATATCTTAGATATTAAAAAGTTAAAAAAGTTAAAAATATCCCGATTGTAAGCCAACATTGGTTTGATTTCGCCTAAAAAAAGTAATAAAAAAATAACCATTAACAACTTTATTAAAATAAATGTTAAAACAAAAATTGTAAGAAATATCGATAAGATAAGTACAATTGTAAATATTGGAGATATTATATAAATGACTTTTACCGAGTATATATAAGCGTTAAAATTGACAACTTGTGGTTTTTAAAAAGCCTAAAGCCAAACAATAACATCAAAAAAAACAAATGTATTTGCAAAATAAAACCATAATGGCTAAAATTCTTTAAAGCTTGCTACTTTCATCTCAAATTAAAACATAATAAAATAGCAATATCTAAAAAATGTATATGTTATAATTTAATATTATATAACTTGTATAACCTTTTAAACATAGAAATAAATTTAAAAGAAATATAAAATAAATTAAAGAGCCTTTATTTTAGCAACATTAAAAATGTTTTTACGTAAAAAGACACGGAAAAATAAATTATTTAAACCAAGGCTTAATACGAAAAATTTTAAAAACTTTATATAAAAAGCAACCTTAATAATCAAGGATATTAGCCAAATTATTACCTAATCAAATATAAAGAAATAAAGTTCTTCTTAATTATTAATTATAAAAAATATAACATGTATTTAACACTTTATAAAAAAATTAAACTCTTTTAAAAACATTTATATAAAAAAAAAAGTAAAAGATTTTTACGGAATTATAAAACTAATATATAAAATTTATTATAAGAAAAAGGCCTTTTAATAAGTTTTATACCGAACCTTATTAAAAAGATTGCTTTAAAAATTACTGCTTGATTCACGTCTTTTTAAAGGCAAGGGAATAAAGAAATAATAACCGAAAAAGAACGTTTAAAACGCCAAAAAAAGCCTATTAGAATATGGTTAGCTCAAACTCCAATCATAGAGAAACATCCATTAGATTTTAATAATAAGGTAGAAACAAAACCAAGTATTAAAAGTTCTATTTAAAAAAAGGAAAAGGTTTTTAAAAGTAAAGTATCAAAAAATCAACAAAATTAAAACCTTATATAAAATCTAAATAGAATTAAATAACATTTTAATAATATCTATTCGATATAAAAGAAAGATATATAAAGTAATGATTAATTTAAAAGTTTAATGAAACTATATTTTAATATAAATAGTATAATAAGATAAAATAAAATGAGTTTATAAAGAAAATTTATATAAATTGATAACGGTAAATAAAAGTAAGTTTATTTATTAAAATGGCAAGATATTAAAAAAAACCGCACCCTTTTTAATAAAAATCCAAACCCATTTTAAAACAATCACTTTTGATATTATAAATATCAATAATCACGACATAATATTAGAAGTTAATTGGTTTAAGTTAAGCCATTTAAGCATATATTGGAAGATAGGTTGTTTTTAATGAAATTAAATAAAAAAGTTAACCTTTAAAGCTTTTAAAAAAAAGGACGCAAGCAATTTAAAGAAGTAAAATAAAAAACATATCGCTTATATATTTAAAAAATCAAAGATTAATAATCCATTATATAAAATATCACGTAAATATTTATAATTTTATAAAATGTTTAAAAATTAAATAAAGGAAGAATTGTTAAAATATAACCAATGAAACCATTAAATAAACTTTAAAGAAAGATAATTCTCGAAATTATCTTTAATATACCTTATAAATAAAAAAAAGTTAAAAATATTATAAAAAAGAATCTAAAAGGATTTTAAGAAAGGATATATTTAAAAATTAAAATCAATATCCGGATATCTTGTGGTAATGATATTTAAAGTTAATAAAAATAAAAAGTAAAAGATTAATAAAAACGATATTAAAGTATGGCGTAAAGTCATTAACTACTATTATTTAAATAACATTATTAAAAAGAATGGCCACGTTTTATCATTAATAAAACTTATAAAAAGTTAAATTAGTAAAACCAAAATTTTCATAGCGTTAAACCTTAAAAACGGCTATTATATAATTTAAATGGTTTAAAGATATAAATAATATACCGCGTTTAAAATAATATATAAACATTATAAATATAAAGTAATATCTTTTAAACTTACCAACGCTTTAATATCATTTTAATATATAATCATAACGGCTTTTAAAAAATACCTAGATATTTTTATATTTATCTACCTTAATAACATACTTATATATTTTAAAAATGAAAAAGATTATAAGAAATATATTACCTTAATATTAAAAACATTTCAAAAAGCTAATTTATTAATTTACTTTATTAAAAGTAAATAACACGTTAAAAAGATAAATTACTTAAGCTTTACCATCATCCTTAAAAAAATACATATCTAAAAAGATAAGATAATAACAATCAAAAATTGGTTAAAATTAAAAAGCGTCACGAAAATATAAACATTTCATAGCTTTATAAATTATATCTAAAAATTAATTACAAATTTTAAAAATATTACCAAACCATTAATAAAACTAACTTATCAAGCTTAATAAAAAAATGATACATAGAAATTTAATAATAAAGCTAAAGTAGCTTTTTAACATTTTAAAAAGATAATTATAGAAAATCTAATTTAAAAGCTTTTAGATTATATAAAAATTAAATGATTTAAAACAAATGCTTTAAACTTTACAATCGAAGCAATTTTAAAATAATAAAAATTAAATGGAAAGTGGTACCTTATTATATATTATTTAAAAGCACTATATAATGTAAAACTTAAATATAAAATCTACAACAAGAAATTATTAACAATCATTTAAGCATTTAAAAAATGAAAACCATGGCTTAATAAAACCAAAAACCTTATTAACATTTATTTAAATTTTAAAAATATAAAAGATAGACGATATTTCTATCCCAGTTCAACTTTAAAATCTATCACATTAAAAGAAAGGAAAATATTTAAGCCAATTTTTTTAATAGAAAAGGAAACTATAAAACCAAGGTTAAAAAACGAAACATTTAAATGTTAAAATAATAATCAAACGAAGCAGTCATCCTAATACATATATAAATCAATAAAGATAATTAAATTAAAAGATTTCGAAAAGAATATAATTAGCAAAAAAAAGATTTACTTATAATATAAAAAACATTTTAAGAAACATTAATATATAAAGGCAAGGTTTATATACTAAAAAACATTAAAAAAAAATTCATTAAAGAATTTTATAAACATCTTTTATATGGACATTAAGAAATCTTTAAAACAAGGTTAAAAATGTAAAAGATTTATAATTTCCTAGGATTTAAGGTATTAGTTATTAAAGTAATTAAAAAATATAATATATGCAATTAAGTTAAAAAAGCCAGATACAAGCTATATAAACTTCTTTAACCTATCGAAATATTAAACAAACCCTTTAATATTATAGTATGGGATTTTATTATAAAATTACCAAAATTAAAAAACCTAGTTATAGGCATATATTGTAATTTAATTTAAGTAATTGTTAATAAGCTTATTAAGTATAAATACTTTATATCATATAAAAAAGATTACATTTTAAAATAATTTATATACGCATTTATTAAAGAAATCATTAGCAAGTATAGAATCTTTAAATAAATGATATTAAATAAAAACTCTATTTTTACATTATATTATTGGTAGATATTTATAAAAAAGATTGAAAACAAGTAAAAGCTTTCTATTACGGCTTATCCACAAATAAATAAACAAATAAAAAAACTTAATTAAACATTTAAATAACATTTAAAAAGTCACGTTAACGAATAACAAAACAATTAGGTAAAATTGCTACCCTTAACTTAAAACGCTTATAATATAATAATTAATAAAGACATGAAAATGTTATCATACATTGTATTATATAAATATAACGCATATATAAGAAAATAAAAACTAAATAATAGCAAAGTATTAAAAATACAAGCACCTGTTTTAAAAGTAGAAGTATTTGTAATAAAAATCTAAACATTATAGTCCATATTTTAAAAACAACTGCAATTCATTTAAAATTAGATGGTAGAATATTATAATAAGAAAAAAATTAAGGAATTAATCTTTAAAAAAGGAAATAAGGTCTATCTACTTTAAGATAAGTAAAATTCAACGTTTAAAATATCATAAATTTGCATAAAAAGACCTAGCGAAAAATTGGATTTTAAAAAATTAGAACCTTTTTTTATAGAAAAAGTTCTATTTAAAACCAACTATCAATTAACAGTCCTGTTAATAATGAAAATTTATATCAAAGTTTTTCATATAATAATGTTAAAATTAACATTTAAAAATGCCAAGCTTGCTAAAAACGTTAAATTAAAAAAAGACTTAAAAAAATATAAAGTCGAAACTATATTAGATTTAAAATTAGATAAGGGATAAGTTAAATACTTTATTAAATGAAAGGAATATTTATATGAAAATAACATATAAGAATCTATTAAGCATTTTTAAAATGTGAAAAAGATGTTTAAGGCATTTCACCGTTAAAATCCAAATCGGCTAAAATTATTAAAAGATCAACGTTTGGATCTAGGCCAGCTTAAAAGAAAAAGAGGAAGGCCATGAAAACATTAAAAAAACCAGCCTTTACTTAACAAGCCTCTTCCTTTTTACGCTTAATACAATTTAATTCCTTTATGAAATTAAAACCGCGCGTAATTATCCAACAAAACTTTTCAAATCAAAACTTATATTAAGTATGTAATCGTTTTATTTTATTTATAGCCGCCTTTTTGGCAGCTTAAATAGTGGAATAAAAGGATTTCGCTTGTTTTAATTCCTTTTTAATCTTGTAAAACTACTTGGAAATAAAGGCTACATTATCTCTTAAAATCTTATACACATTACACCTCAAATGCTTTAAATAAATACATTCCTTGCAACAATTAAAATCCTTTAAAGCAACATAAGGAATTTTAAACATTTTGTATAAAAAACACGGCATTTTTTTATAATCATTTAATTTAACGGAATTTAAAAAAGTTATGCAATTTTCAATAACTTTTTAAAAATAACAAAAAGGTTTGTTTTTAAAACTTTTAATAATGCAACCAAATATAATTTAAAAAGTAAAAAGTATAAACTTAGAATTATTTTTAGGATAAAGATTTTAAAAAAGAGGGAATAATGTTACAATTTAAATTACAATCGTTTTAAAAAAATTTAAGGATCAATGGTTACGTGATTAAGTCGCTTAAATCATTAAATAAAAAAAGCGATCTAAGCAAATTAAATAAACCGTTAAATCGTTTAAATAAAAAAAGTAACTTAACAATTTAATATATTTTATAAGAAAGGAAAATAAATATATAAAAATGAATTTTTTATTATATCTAGCCATTTATTCTCTAGCTATTAATTTAAGTATTTAAGCCTTTTTAATATATAGATTGCATTTGGATATAAAATACATCAAAACCTTTTTTATAATTAAAATTGTTAACCTTAAACTATTGTTACCTTTTAAACCAAAACCCTTTAAAGTACGTATCCGACTTATAAAATTAAACTAATAAAAATAATAAGCGGGATCGTAATAAATGTTTAATATAATAATATTTTAATAATGGTAATTTATTTTTTTAACCTTTTTTAAAAATAAATTAATAATGTTTATATCATAGTTTAATATATATAATACGATCGGTTTAAATTAAATAATAGTATATAACGGATTTTTTTATTTTTATATAAATATAAAGTTTAATAGGTTTATTAAATGTTTTTAATTTAAAAGTAATAATAAAATTTAATTGATTTAAATATTTTTTAAATTCGTTAAGTGGTTTTTACGTTTATTTTATATTATTTGTTTTATTAAAAGTTATAGTTTAAAATGTTCGAGATTAATAAAATTTTCAAAAGTATTTATTTATTTAAAATAACTATTAAAATTAAAAATAACTAAATATAAAAAAAACCTTTTTTATTTATAATATTTCTTTTTTTATATAATTTACTTTACTTGTTTTTATTTGTTTAAACGAAAGCAAGCATTTTATTTATTTAAATAAAAGCAAGTATATTTTGCTTTTTTTTATTTGTTTAAATAAAAATAAGCACGTTTAAAGTTTAGCTATAATTAGATCTTTATTAATCCACTTTATCTTGGCTTTTTTTTCAAACAGCTAGTTAATTATAACATGATATAATCTTTTACACGATAAAATATTAAATCGTTTAATGTTTATTATTACAAGTCGCGCTTTTTTCCATTTAAAAGTTATTATATGGGTTATAAATCTTAGATAAATAATATGGTTTAAAAATAAATAAAAACGGCGGAAATATTATAATATATATAGCAATTTAAAGCGTAAGAAACGAAATAAATAACAAACTTAAATAAGCTTATAACATAAAAACGTAATATATAAACGCATATAAAATAATTATAATAAAAAAAGGAAACTTTATAATAAATATTAAAACAATTACAAATTTAAAACAGTTAATTTATTAAAAAAAAATAAGTTTAAATAATTAAATTAACGTTACTTTTAATAAAAAAAAGTGATTATTAATTAATTATATATCGGTTAATAACGGAAAAGTTTAAACATTAAATAAAGATAAATAAGTTTACGTTATATATAGAAATATATAAAAAAAAGGTTATTCGTGATAAAAAAGATAAAAAAAAACGTTAAAGTTTATAAAAAAAAATGTTAATTTATTATAAACCAATTTAAAGCGTGGATATAAAATGTTCAAATATAGTTTAATCGTTTTATAGCCTAGGCGAAAAAGGAATAAAAAATAATAAAGAAAGTTATATATAAGAAAATACGGCGATAATATAATTTTTTAAAATTATAAGCGATAGTTGGCCTTTTTATCATATAAAGAAATAAAAACAAGCTTTTTTAAAATTACATTTTTTTTTTATTTTAAAGCAAAAGTTATATTATTATAAAAACGTATAAATAATTATAAATAAAGGTTTAATACTTTTTTAAATAAATTATAAGTTTATTTTTAAATGTATAATGTAAAATATTTTATATATTTTATATAAAACTTTGCTATTAAATTCTATTTAAAAATTTATTTAAAAATTTAAAGTTTATATAATATTTATAAAACGTAAATATAATAAAAGCTTAATAATAAAGGCTTAAAATTTAAAGGTTTATATTTAATTAATAAATTCTTTAGGTTTTAAAGTTTTTATTTTTTTATTTTTTAAAAGAAAGGGATTTAAAAACTTATTTATTTTTATTAAGTTAGCTATTTTTACTTGGCTTTAAGTTTTTAAATGTTAAAACGTTAGGTTAAAATGTAAGTAATAAAGGTTTAATTTAAAATCTAGCTTAATTAAAGTTATTTTTATAATTAACACGTATATTGTACTATTAATTATATTTAATAAAATGGTTTTAAATATATATATTGGTTTTTAAAGCTTTTTATTTATTTTTAACATTGCTAGTTATATAATAGTAAAAATAGCTAATATATAAAAAAATTGTTTATAATATTAATATAGAAGTAATAAAAATAATAATAGCAGTTATATTATAATATTATTAATACGAAATCTTTATCATTTTAACAATTATAACCAATAAAACTATAGTATTTTACGCATTTTTAATTAGATTCTTTACGATAAAAAGCTTTAAAATGATAGAAACCGTGGTATCTAATAAGCCATTATTTTCGCGTGTAAATTACTATTGAAATTAGCAAAAGAAAAACGTATATTTCGAGGCACGGCGGCATATGGCCCTATAGATGTATTTATGAAAGTAAGTCCTTTTATAATAGATTTGTGGCAGGTTGGACGCTGTTGGTTTTTCATCTGTTATATCGAGTGCCGGCAGCCTTTTTATATTAGATCCGGCGCAATAACTCCCGAAAGAACTTCCGATTATACATACGCCATCTTTGAAATGTTAAAAGCGTAATAAGGTGGAAATAAGATAAGCACCAAGGTTTATTATTGGAATGCGAAATAGATATAAATCTACTAGCTTTGGTTTACGCGCGCACCGAGCAAAACTTAACCTATATTTAAATGAGGGGCCTGTCGTTAGGTCTAGAAAGCGGCCATTAATAGCGGCGGCACCGGCATTGGCATTCGGTAGCACGAAGCGACTTGAGATAAATTGCTGGTATTATCAAACCGCAGCCAATCAAGCTGTTTTACTTACGATACTATACTAGCTATCGTTTAAATTATATATAACCGCTTGGAATAAAAACAAGATTAAATTATGGTAAATAATCCGTTAATATTACGAAAATTAATTAACAAATTTATATAAATAACGATATTATAAATCGATTTATAAATTACGTCCGTCGTTAGTTTTAAAACATTTATAAAAACCATTAACAGTTATTTTTTTTTTCTTTTATCCCGATATTTTGCCTTTAAATATTATAATAAAATCGCTTTTTTTAAATAAAAAGGCACGGTATTTTTAAATAAAAGTGGCTATTTCGAAAGCAAAGAAATGAATAGGTTATATATTATCAAAATAATTCGGTTCGATGGCATTATTTTACCGTATCGCACTTATAACCGGGCCTATAATATCTTATAAAATCCTTGATTTAAATGTTAATTAAAATAAACCGTTTTCGTTATAAAAAAATCTTATCCGCGTTATAATATAATTAAAGGGATGAGATTTTATTATAAATATAAATCAATTAAACCGTATTTAAATTATATTTTACTTTTATAATTTTTACAATTAGTTTTTAACGCAAATTAATTTTAATAATAAACTTAACATTGGCTTTAAATACCGTGATATTATAACAATATAAATTGATATTTAAAGATATGTTTTAATGTTTAATTTAAAATATAAATGGTTGTTTTTTTATTACCATTTATATTATTAAAGTTATATTTAATTAATTTAAACACGTGCGTTTTAAGCCAAGCTTTTTAATATTGGTTTTAACCCGGCCGAAGGTTGTATAATTTTACGCGAAAGATCGCTGGTAATTTGTTAAAATGTAAAGGTTAAAAGTAAAACAACCATTGTTAATCGTACAAAGCTAGCGGCTATAAGATTTACCCTTTTCTATTTTTACCGGCAAGATAAATTTGCATTTACGCTTTCTTTTTTGCTTTATTTTAAAAACTTATTAACCTATTATTATAAATTTTTAATGCCTTTATAAAAAAGGTTGGTCAAGCGATTTAATTATTATATTTTTAGTTTAATATTTTAATTATTATTGATAATAGCTATTAAATGGCTTTTAAAATTTAACGTAATATATAATAGTTTAAAAGTTAGCTTTAAATATATTATCTTTTTTATATTATAATATAATAAGCCCGATTAAATTTTTATATAATATTATTGCTATTTATAATTTAAATGGTTATTAAAAGAAAATATAAACGATTAAAAACGGTAAATATTAATTATATGATTTATTTTTAAACGATTTATTAAACGTTTAAATTTTAATTTAAAGCTATGATATTAACATATATATATAAGTGGTTAAATAAATTATTAATACTTATATAATTATATGTTAAACCTTATAGTTAATTTAATTTGCAAATACATTTTTATTAATATATATTATATTCATTTATTATATTTAAAATTTTAATTAATATAAAGAATTAATAAGTTATAATTTATGAAATGGTTAATTATTTTTACAGTATATAATTTAAAAAGCATTGTAATTAAAAATGTAAACATTTTTATTTTTAAAGTATATTTTTACTTTAATTAATCCGGCCAAGCTTTTATCCATTTTAACGCCGCTTGTTAAAATGTATAATATAAACATTAATTGGTTAAAATTTTAATATATAGGATCTTTTTTATAGGTATATTTTATTAAAATGGTAATGATATATAATTAAAACGTATATTAATAAATATTATTTTAATTTTTATATTAATTAATAATTGTATTTTAAAACATTTAAAATAAAATTTAAAATAGTTATAATAATAACTTGGCTAATATAAATTAATTAGCGGCAACTTTATAATAAAGTTTACTTATAAAATATATAAAATATTTATTTAATTTGATTATAAGATTTTAATATATGTTAAATACTTTTTTTTTTAATAAATAATAATTAATAAATGTAAATGATTTTAAAAGCATTGGCAATGATTTTTAATTAAATTAATGCCGAGGCAATCGGCATTTATTTTAACTATACTTATATAATTAAATTTTTTTTAATATAATAAAGGCTATAAAAAAGTTTTAAAAAGCTTATAAATTATAATAAAAGGTATAAAAGAAACTATCTGGTTATAATAAAAAATAAAGGCTTATATAAATATTAATAAATATTTTTAAAATGTTATTATATATTTTATATATTTATAATTTTAATATATGGTATATAAATTAATAAAAAGAAATTACGTTATTTAATTTTTTTTTTTTTTAACTTATTATAAGTTATTAATATGTTATATTTTATAATAAAAGAAGATAAGTTTTAATAAATATATAAGATTTTTTAAAAAAGCAATAAGCGTTAAATAGCCATTTTATATAAACTTAATAATATAGGTAAAACGTAATTAACCAAAAAATATATTAAACGTTATCGAATATAATTTTTTATAGCAATTTAATTAAACGTAAAAAATATAATATCGTTATAGCGAAATTTTATATAAACAACGCAACAAATAAATTAAAAGTATTTATTAATTATTTATATAAAAAATACTATTAAAAGTTAAAATTTTAATAAATTTATAAAAGCGGTAAAGCGATTGTTAAAAAAGTTTATAAATATTAATTAAATTGTTATTTATAATAATTATAATAACTTTAAATTTAATAATATAAAAGTTATTAATATAAAAAATAACGATAATACATTTGGTATAATATTAATAAATAAGTGTAAGTAAATTATAATGTAAAATAAAAATAAAATATAACAATTATTTAATATTTAACCATTTTTTTTAAACATTTATTATAAGGTTGTTATTATAATAATTAAATTTATTAAAATTAAGCTTGATATATATATTAAATTAAAAAAATTAACAAATTTAAAAAGTGGTTTTAAGATTTTAACTTTTATTTTATATTAATAAAAAGTTAATTAAAATATATAAAAAAGCCTTGTTTAAATTAATTAATTACTTATATATTTTTATAAATAAAATTATTAAAACCTTTATTTAATATTTAAATAGGCTTTTTTTAACCTTTATAACAATTAACGTATATTTAAAAAGGATTTTTTTTATAACTTTTGTTAATTATTTTATTTTATATAAAAACTTATAATAATAATTATAACAAAATAATTTATAAATCTTATTATATAAAAATTATATTTTATATTTAATTTAAAATCTTTTTTTTACATATTTAAAATTAAAATTTTACGTTAGCTTTATTATTTTATTTATAAATGTATTTTAATAATAAAGATTTATAATATAAATTATTATAAAAAAAATTATAAAGTAATAAAAAAAAGTATCTTTATAAAATTATAGCTGATAAAATTTGGTTTAATAAAATAATTTAAATGTTATATAATCATGGTTTTATTAAAGTAAATATATTAATAAAAAAATGCGAAGAAAAATTATAAAGTTATAACATATATAAATATATATATATATAGACTTGGTATATTTTAAATAAAAATAGGAATAAGTAAAATATAAAAATAATATAAATAGCAATGAAATGTGTAAATAAGTATATGTTACGATCTGGTGGCTTATAGGCTAGAAAAGGGACCCGATATAAAACGTGGCCAACACGGTTAAGAAAAGCCAGCCGGATAAAAGGTTTACCCGGTCGATTTGGTAACCAAGGTCACGTGACACCCTTTGCTACCTTCGCTACCTAGGGAGCGCAGGTAGCCGCTACCCTTAAAGCATAGGTAGCCGCTACCTTTGTTACCTTTAAAGCCAGAGGCGTTTTATAAAAGTTACAAGATATATAAAAAGGGTCATTTCTTTTATTATATTAATTCCATAACTACCAACTTAAGCTTATAGTTATATCTTAAATATAAAAAAGAAATTTTTATAATTTAAACCTTTTAAATTTAACGTTATTATTACTTTTAAACCAAAACCTTTTAACGACTTTTATATTAATAAAACTCGTAGCATTTTAATAACTTTTTAGTTAATAACGGCAAGTTTAATTAAACCAAACAATTAATATAAATAACATTTTTATAAGTTAACCGATAAAAAAACCAGTTAAATAGTTTTATAACTTAATATAATATTAATTTTTAACGTGATTTATCAAGTTATTAAATAAAGCCTTTTAAGCCGTGTTAAAAAAAAAAGTCTAATAGAAAATATAAAAAAGTAAAATCTTTAAAAAAAAAAGTAGCCTAATTAACATTTAAATTTGTTAATCTATTAATAACTTTTAAAAATCTTCCATTAATTAACAAAATATTCTAACGCATTAATAACATGGTTATTACCTTTAACATTTAAAAATTACAAGTTTTAAATAATATATAAAAAGAAATTAATGCCTTTAAAAATTAATTAAAAAAAGCTTTAATTAAAAAATATAAACCTAAAACCTTTAAAAAATATAATAAAACCATTAATCCTAACGGATTTATCATTTAATTCCAAACCTACTTTAAGTTCTATGAAAACTCCTTTTTAAATAAGGATAATAAAGTCTTAACAATTAAAAGATTTTTCGCTAAAAAAGCCTTTAAATGATTTAAATCTTTTATATAAAACTATTTAAAACATAACAACTTTAGTAATATAAAAAAGGAAACTTCTTATATATTTTTAAACTATAATAAATTTATAAAAAAGCTTCGCAAGATGTATAATAACTTTAATAAGGTTTAAGTTATTAAATAAAAAATGCTGCAATTTAAACAAAACAAATTAACATCCAACTATATTATTAAATTTAAAAAATACGCCGCTTAAATTAATATTTTTATAAACGGATTGTTTATCCTATTTTATAACGAATTAAAGTAAAAAGTCAAAGACAAGGTTTATAAAATAAACCGTTTCAAAACCTTTAAAAATTATTATAAACTTATTGTTAAAATTAATAACCAATAATTTTAATATAAGTTTAAAAAAAAGAACCTTTAAATGCCTTTTTATAAAAAGAAAAGAAAGAACCCTTAGCAAAACACCGTATTTAATACGCACACCGGACCCATAAACGTAAACCAGATCCGTATTAGCAAAAAAGACATAAGCTAAATGAAATGTTATAACTATGGGAAAAAAGAACATTATAAAAGCTAGTGTAAAAGCCTTAAAAAGCAGGTTAAAGTTTTTAAAAGTAAGAAAAGGAATTTTGCAATTAAAACAAAGCCAGCCTTAAAAATCAATATGATATAAATTAATAAAAAGAAGCTTTAATGGGAGGAAAAAAAGGATAAAATTGTCAAACTAATGGAACAACTTAACTTTAACCAATTTATCGCTTTCAATGCCGTAATAGTATTAATATCCCGAAAACCTATTTGACAACAAATTTAAGAAAAGGCTATATACGGCCAATGGCTTTTAAACCACCAAGGTTGAGAACCTTCCATATATGGCAAGACACCTTAAGATTAAAGAAACAAGTTTAAGCTAAAAAACCTACCTTTTATTAAACCATTGTTTATATTAAAGTTTACCAAACGTAAAACCAACTTAAATAAAAAAGGATAGATCTTTATCCTCGGCATTTTAAAATAAATGAACTAATAAAACAAGCTTTTAAAAAAAAGAAAGTTTTTAAAAGAAAAAAGCCAAACCGAATGGAAAATGTATAAATGAAACAAGCCGATTAAAAGCCCCTACCATTCTAAGCATATAAAAATTTCATGGATTTTTTGTTACATTAACATTTGCTTGCGTCATATGCCTAATAAAATTAAAAACTTTTTCTAGCCATATAAAATTAACCACCTAAATATGATCTATTGATAAAAGGATATAAGAAAGGTGCAAGTAAAGCCGAAGCAAGAAATCGGCATTATTAAACCATATTTTAAAAAATCTAAAAATTACGTCCAAAGATAAGTTAAATGGTTAAATTACACCAATGTTAGGTGTAAAATTTATATAAAACTTAAAACATTAAAATTCCAAACCTTTAAAAAGCATTATAAGATTAATAACTTCAAATTTAAAATTATAAGTAATAAGATTAAAACTATAAAGGAAAGTTAAAACGCTTTTATATAATAATAAATTCATTTTTTTTAAAACATTATTAAAAAATATAAATAAAAGATTAAAAAGCTTTACCAGATCATTTAAAAATTAAAAAATGCATTTAATTAATTTTATAAAGAGCTTTTTAAAAAATGGAGGTAAGAATTAAATAACCTCTTATTTATAAAAAATGAGGAAGGCAGCCCGTTAATAAACAACGAATTAATTTAAACCTTTAACAAGTCTTGTAAATATTCATTAAAAAAGGGAATATCCGAGTAACCATAGAATGAAATAAATGAAAAACATAAACAATAATTAATTTAAGATTTGAAATTAATTGCATCCATCCTTAACTAATTAATTAATATAACATTTTATATTGCGATAAAAAGGAAATTTATTTTATATAAACGGTTGAAGAAAAACTATTTAATTATAATAATGAATTTATATAAAAAGAAATTGTAAATTTTGATATATAAATTAATAACCATTCCAAGAACCTTTCGTTTAATATTATAGAAATCGAGGATTAAGTCATTTTTGAATTACCTTGGCTTAAAGTTAATAACCTTTGGATTGATTAAATCACCGGCGCAATAAAGTAGAAATTAACATGAATTTAAAAAAAAAAGCCAAACCCAATACCCAAAGCCTTTATAAGTTATAAAAAGATAGCACAAACCATGATAACATTTACTAACAAAAACAAAATCATTAAAGAAATTCCAAGCTTAAAATCTAATAAAATGAGTAAAGTATTTAAAAAATTTAAAAAATTTTTTTTGGCAGTTTTTTAAAAGGAAAGACCAACGGCTATAAGATTACCTAATCATATTGTATATGATTATAAAATTCCATTGAAAAAGGGGTATTAACCTCATTTTAAGCCAATATATAAACTGAATTAACAAGTATAGCAAGCGTTAAACAAATGAATTAAAAAAAACCTAGCTCGAGGATTTATACGAAAATTCGAATCATTAACAAGGTATCCCATATTAATAATACCAAAAAAAAATGTAAATGGCATTTAAAAACTTAATAACAATGGTAAATTAACATTTTAAATAGTTAACAATTATTAACTATTAAACGAAATCACTGTAAAAAACGGCCACGCGCTAACCTTATTTAAATATATAAAAAAATAAGTCAATGAAACACGTTGGTATATAATGTTTAACATTGTAAATGGATATTACGATATCTAAATGGTAAAAAGAGAGGAATGGAAAATAACATTTCGAATATATAACAGGCATTATAAATACTTGGTAATGTTTTAAAAACTTATCAATGTTCCAACCACTTTTTAGCATATAATAATAACAATTTTATAGGAATACGTTAACATTTTCGTCTTTATATTTATTAACAACATTTTCATATATTTTAACTTTTATAAGAAACATTTTAAATATAAACAATTAGTTTTATAAAAGTTTAAAAAGCATAAAATTATTTTTAAACTTAAAAAGTGCCAATGGAAAATGTAAAAAATTAACTTCTTTAAATTTATAATCACTTCTAATAAAATCTAAATATAGGAAGGAAAGTTAAAACAAGTATAAAAATAAAGATTCATTAACAATAATCTTTCACTTTAGAACGTAAAAAATGTTTAATAATTTCATAGATTTTATAACTTTTTTTAAGGATTGATTAAAAACTTTGCAAATATTATTAAAGTTATAATAAACATCACGCGAAAAAAGCGACAACCTTTTATTTAAATAATAAAAGCTGAAAAATCCTTATAACTTTTAAAAAAAGCAATGGCTATAAAACTA
Source organism: Hypoxylon sp. FL1284 (assembly GCA_022432365.1). Taxonomy (NCBI): domain Eukaryota; kingdom Fungi; phylum Ascomycota; class Sordariomycetes; order Xylariales; family Hypoxylaceae; genus Hypoxylon; species Hypoxylon sp. FL1284. The sequence continues at coordinate 217,299 of JAJJXE010000012.1, forward strand.
GTTTGTTAACTTTTAAAACTTAATGTAAAAAAACGAATACATATAAACGCATCCAATTACGTTTATAAAGAAACTTTAAAATAATATAAGAACAAATAATAACATTTAATAGCTTACTATTTAAAGGCCTTTTAAAGATTTAAACTATGTTACCTAATATATAATAAAGAATTATTCGCTATTATTCAAGGATTTAAATAGTAAAAACCATATGTTAGTAGCATTTTAAATCTTGTTATTGTTTTTTTTAACCATAACAATTTACAAACCTTTATAACAAATTAAGAACTATTTTCACGCCAATAACGTTGGAAGGAATTTTTAAATAGATTTAACTTTAAGATTTATCATATTAAAGGAAAAGAAAATGTGCAAGTAAACGCTTTTAACCGGCAAGGATAAAACCTAAAAAAAGCCAAAAAAAAACCGATGATCATACTTTTTAAAAAACAATAAAGAATATACCAGGTTAGGCAGATCATTATTAATGAACGATGGAATCAAGAAATTTAAAACGCCTTGATTGATAAAAAAAAGGCGAACTTCCTAAAAGAGGAAGGAATATACGCTTACAATAGGAAAAGATATATGCCACGATCAATGCAAAAAACATTTGTGAAAAAAGCACATGAAAATCCCTTATCCGGACACCTAGGAATTTTTAAAACCACCCGAAAAATTCAAAGGAACCATGACTTCTTTTAATTAAAAGCTATGGTTAAAGAAATAATCAAGGAATGTAACCTATGCAATAAAGCAAAAGCAACTAGGTATAAACCTTATAGGAAATTTAAACCTATAAAGATTTTAAAACAAATATAAAATACCATAGTTTAAAACTTTATCATAAAATTACCCATATTAATAAACCCTATTAACAAGGTTAAATATAATAACATATAGGTAATAGTTAATAAACTTTTCAAATATAAAATCTTTTTTCCATTTAAAGAAATATATACGATAAAAGACCTAGCATTTTTATATTTATAATATTACGTAACGGAACATGATTTATTATAAAAAATCATTTCTAATAAGAACAAGCTTTTTATATCCAAGTTTTAAATAACGTTAATAAAAAGGTTTAAAATTAAATAAAAAATGTTAACAATAACGCATCTTTAAACAAATGGTTAAATAAAAAGGTTAAATCAATTTATTAAATAATATTTATAAATCTATATTAATTATAAATAAGATAATTGGATAGAATGGCTACTATTAGCCCAATTAACATATAATAATTTAAATAATAAAAATATAAATATTATACCTTATAAAGCTATTTATAAACTAGATAATAACAAACCTATAAACGAAATACTATTATTACAAGTATCACAATTGTTAAGCGCAGTATTAAAAGCGGAAATTAAAGCAAAAAAGATACGACATTTTTAAAAATCATTTTAAAAAGACCTACGGTTTTTATAAAATCAAATAACAAAGTATTATAATTAAAAAAAAATTAAAGGACCAATTTTTATAAAAAAAAACAAGGTGTATTTACTTTATTAAAAATAACATTTAACATTAAAAACTTTGTAAATATAAATAAAGCGATTAAATGAAAAATTGGATTTTAAAAAATTTAAACCATTTAAAATTAAAAAGGTTATTTTAAATATAAATTATCAATTAGCATTGCTAAAAAATATATAAATATATTTAATCTTTTATATTTCCTTATTTAAACCAACATTTTAAAATATAAAAGTTAATAATAAAGCAAAACTTAAAAAATAACCAATAAAATATAAAATTAAAAAAATCTTAAACATTAAAATAATTAATTAATAATTATATTATCTAATTAAATAAAAAGATTACCTACTAGCGAATAACATTTAAAAACCTAGAAAACACCTAACAAATTGCGTAAAAAAATAAGAAGATTTTCACCGGAGAAATCCAAACCGGCCAAGTTAACCACTTTAAAAGAAATGAAAAGAACGTTTTAAAAAAACTTAAAAAGCGGCGCGTCAATTTAAAAATACTCAGCCTTCTTTTCAACCAATCAATTAATTTTTATAACTTTAACAATATAACGTTCCTTTTTTTTTTTTCTTTTTAATTTATTTAAAGCATCTAGGTTAAATAAACCTTATAATTATAAATTTTTACATTAATAACAAACTTATAAAATCTTTATAATTAACTTATTTATTTTTATTTATAAGGTAAGCAATGCATTTTTAACATTTTACTTCTTTTTAAACAACTTTTGGTTTATTAAATCGAGTTTTTTAAAGGAATTAACATTAATTATAAAACCTATATAAATTTCTTTTAATAAAATGCATTAATTACACCGTTTTAAATAATCAAATGTAATAATATATTTAAAATTTTTCTTTATATAACAAATGCAAAATATCACATCTATAATAATACCAAATTAATTAATACAAACAATAAAGGTAAATTATTTAAAATAACGATCGCGTTTTTTTCTATTTTCATTTGATTTGATAGGATTGGCGGCTCGTTTTTTAAAATTAATGATATTAAACATAACAAACCAAGGAGAAAAAAAAAAGGATAGGAAGTTAGCCATGCTTATGCAAGCAAGGCCACTCACCTATTTATCTTTAAAATAAAAATCTTAAAAAGAAAGGATAATGTTACGATTTAATGGCTTATAAGCTAGAAAAGGGACCCAATATAAGACGTGGTTAACACGGTTAAGAAAAGCCAGCCGGATAAAAGGTTTACCCGGTCGATTTGGTAACCAAGGTCACGTGACACCCCTCGCTACCCTCGCTACCCAAGGAGCGCAGGTAGCCGCTACCTTTAAGGCATAGGTAGCCGCTACCTTCGCTACCTTCAAAACCAAAGGCGCTTTATAAAAGTTATAAGATATATAAAAAGAGCCATTTCCTTTGTTATATTAATTCCGTAGCTACCAACTTAAGCTTATAGTCATATCTTAAATATAAGGGAGAAATCCTTACGATTTAAACCTTTTAAACTTAACGCTATTATTACCTTCAAACCGAAACCTTTTAACGACCCTTATACCAGCAAGGCTTGTAACAATATATATTAAAATAAGATATAAAAAAATATTAGATGATATAACGTTGTTTTTTAAAACATGCAAATCGATGTTAAATAAGAATGAAAATAAGAAAAAAGAAAAAAAACAAACAAGTTTGCAAACTTTTAAAGATTTTTTATATAAGTTAAAGCCAACTAATAAAAGTAAAAGCAATGTATAAGCAAGCATTAAAAAAAAAAGAAAAAGGCATAGAAACGAGATCATATATCAATGTTTAATTTAATTAATAACCTAGGCAATATTTATACGAGTTAAGGCCAATTAATAAAAGCAAAAACAATATATAAGCAAGCATTAAAAGGGTACGAGAATGCTTTAAAGACGGAAATGGTGAAAACTTACCCCCTAGCATTAATTACTTTTGAAAATCTCGGATACCTTTTTTATCAGCTTAATAACGAGGGAAAATCACGCCTGTATTTCCTTCGTGCAAGAGATGGGTGTTAGGCTATCTTTAGCTTGTCGAGCGACCGATATGGACGGATTATCTCTCAGCTTGAACTTTTGCAAAGGGAGCCTTCTAGATAGGAAATGGTTTTTTTTTTTTTTTTTTTCCCCTTATTACACGCATGGAGCCTTTTGGGCTAAGGCGTGTTACGTAAACTAAAGCTACGTACATAGGAGCTCTTCTAGTAATACATTTTTCATTCTAGTAGTCTTTCGTCTTGTTCTGCTTTCTTTCCCTTATCTCTCTTGCTTTCATAGTCCTGGATGGTTGGAAAGTGACCACTCTCTTGTGCATATTTCAGTGGTTTGGAGGAAGTTCAGAAGAGCCTCCTTTCCCAATGTCGTACCGAAAAGCACCTGGAGAGAGAGCGAGCATCGTTTCTCAATCGCCTTTCTCATAACTTCTCTTTCTGTTCTATACCTCTTGCAGGTAAGAACTAGGTGTGCCATCGTCTCTTTAACCCTACATGTTGGGTACGTGTCTTCTTCTTGCGCATTGATGGTCTTTAGAAAGGGCCTCAAGTACCCTATTCCTGTCTTTAGCTGGAATAGTCACTCTTTGAATACACTATAGGGGGAGATATTGTCCCTGACGAACCCCCTGACCTCCTTACTGTTACCTGCAAATCAAGATCCCCCTTACGATAGATCCCAGTATCGTCACACTACGCAGAACGTGCAAAGGGCCCAACTTTGTTTCGTCTCAACCCCACCTCCGGCCGGGTGGCCGAAAACGTACCTACGTGCTAGCCGATATCGTACGTGCCAGACTTTCTACCTCGAATGTCCAACGGTCAAGGACGAAAATAGCGTCGTCCACCACCGGCCCCCTCTTGGGTTCCCGGCCCGGCATGTCGCTGCTGGCTTTCCTCTTAAACCCCGTTGTGGGGGTTACGAGTAACGCTTTCGGGATGCGATGTAGGTCATGCATATGATAGATGAAAGCGTTCTCGTCGGCGAACTTGTCCGGGCAGCGATCTCGTTGCCATCGCGACCCATGGCATCTGACCTCGACCTCCCATTAACCTTGGGTGCAGAACTGGTGCAGGCGGCTCGCCGCCGGTAGGGTCAAGTCCCATAGGCAGTACGGGCAGTAGCCTGGCAAGAGAGTGCTCTCTATCTTCTCATAGGCCATCTCCATAGGTAGGAGATCTTGGCCCAGATGAACTTGGCAATGCCGCTCTCAGGCCTCGGCCTCGTACAGCCACTCGTTGCAGAAGAAGCAAAACTCGGCCCCAGGCCGCCACTTCTTCGTTGTAACGGACCTCCCTATTCTTATACAAGTATAGGGTTCGATAGGTCTGTCGGGTGTTCTTGGTTTGAAGGTAATAATAAAGTCTGATTGATTCAAGTATTTACTAAGTCTGTTAGGTGGTTCGTACGTTCATCTTATATTACTTGTTCTATTAGGAGTGATAGCTTAGAATGTTTGGGATTGGTGAGATTTTAAGAAGTATCTGTGTGCTTAGGATAATGATTGAAGTAAGGAATGACTAGATATACTAAGAAAACCGATCCTACTTATAATATTCCTTTCTTTATATAACTTGAGCTCTACTCTTTTTTGCTTTTAGGGACCTTAAGAGCAAGTGAGAGCAAGCGATAGTAAGTTTTCCCTTTTTGATGTTTAATCGTGATTGGTTTCCTTAGGTCCACATCAGGCTTCTTTTTTAGGTGATCCTCTTTGTTGGCTGTAACATTTGTGTATTAATGCATGTGTAATTGGGTTTTATTCTGTTAGCTGCAATAAGTAGTTGGTTGTTTGATATTATATACCTTCTCTGGCCACGTTTATAAGGATAAGTGTTGAGACTTGGACGTTGAATCTTTGTTATATTTGCGTAAAGGGCGATTAGCACTTGTAGCGCATCTTTCCCTTCTTAACTGCGAAGTTTGACTGGCGTGGGTAGGAGCTTGGCCAGTTGGTAACGCGTGGAAAGGATTAGTTATAATTTTAAAAATGGATGGTTAACTTCTTTATAAACATATGCTTCCGATCTAGCAATGGCGCCTATTACAATCTCCTGTTAATAATCTTTAAATTTCTGTTATTTAAGGGGTTTTTTATCCCTTTTAGGTTTGCAATTGGGGTGAAAAAAGATATCCTTGTCTTTTTCTTTTAATGGCAGGCTTTCCGCTTTTATGTTTAAGTATTTTAATTAAATATTAATCATTAACCTTTGCTCATACACCTTTTCAATATTTGCTAACATTGCATACCATTTTTTAAAAGTTTTCTTAAGAAATAAGGCAATTTTTTAAACTATTAATGAAACCAAAGTAAAAACCTAATTAATAAATTCTTTTATTACCTTCATCCGCTTTTAATATTCTTAGTTATTAAATAAGAATTTTATTTAATCTTATCGGTAACTATTACGGCTATTACATATCATCTTAGCCATTAAATTTAATCGTTTGTTTAGATTTATTTCATTTAATTGATAGTTTCTAGCGGTTATTATTTGGCTTGACATGTTATAGCATATATTCCATTATATCAATTTTTTTAAATAGTTTTAATATATTAATTTAATTAATTTCTTAAGCCAATTAAAGTTTTTTTTAAAGTTAATAAACTGCTAGATATTTAAAGCTTTTGCTTTTTTTTAAAACTTTATTTTTCATGGTTTTTAATCCTTAGGTGTTTAATAGTTTATTATATTTGCAAGGATTATTAAATTTAATTTAATTAAAATATATAATTATATATCTATATTAATAATAATATAACTAAAGGCATTGAAACTTTTAATTATTAAATATACATATATAATAAATGTTAATAATTAATTTTATTATTATTTTTTTAATTTTATTTTTTAATTAAAGGTAATAAATAAATAACTTATAAACATAGATTATTTATTTTTAAATATATCATTATCTATCATATAAACATCTTAATGTTTAATATAATTTAACCTTTTTAAAAATAATAACCAACGCTATTTAAATTAAAAAGCTTTAAAAGATCTATTTTATAGAATGTTATTTTATTATCGCCGTTAATCTTGCCTACTTTATAAAAATAACTTTTCTTATATTTTCAAAAAAAGGAAAATAAAAAGAAAAATAATATTAAATTACTTACTAAAAAATTATCAGCCATATTTTACTTATCTATATTATATATAACGGTTTTACTAAACTTAATAAAAACAAATAGCTTTAAACCCATTTTTCATATATCAAACCATTTCTTAACGCTTATCTTTGCCATATATATAAACATATATTCAAATCCGACATTATTTTGGTCAAATAATATATAACCTAACACTTTTAAATGTATAAAATTAAAAATAATTAAATGAAAACCTGGAAAATTTAAAACTTTATATTTTAATAGCTTTTATATTTATTGTACCTATTTAATTTAGATTTAAATTTTATATTTTTTTTTCACTTTTTTTAAAACGTCTATTTAAAATGCGCCATGTTTATTACCGTCTAGGTTAAGTTAATTTATAAATGCCTGTAATTATAAAATAGAGATTTAACCTGTAACATTTGTTATAAAATTTGTTAAAACCTTGCCGTATAGTTACTTTAATATCTGTCGCTTCGGCTGTTACAATACGTCAAGCAGTTTTCCGCGATATATGATGTTAGCAAAAAAGTCACCGAGACGCCACATTGCATCGGTTTGCTGGCAAAAGTTAATGTCCTATGTCACATATAAGCTTTGCAGATCCTCATTAATAAAGCAGGTTTGCTTTAAAAGCCAAAAAATAACATGAAAGGACTTTAATTACTTATTAACAGCCGGGCAGCAATAGTGTCATACGGCCGGATACGGCCCGGGGTGCCAAGAAACATATCAAAGCCCTATAGCCAATCGATTAAACAATGCACGTATGGATATGGCCCCAAGGCAAAGGTGTTGGCGATGGAGGCATTGGGGATATTCCTATAGACTGAACCATTATACGGCGACTTGCAAGAACGTACCAACAGCTCCAACAGCGCCTAGGGCGCTTGGAGAAGATAAGGGATGACTGACTAAAAGCGGTCAGCCCAACGTGTATAAGTAGGAGCCTTTCCTCCCTCTTTCTCAAGAAGAGAGGGGGACAAGGCCCTTAAGACCAAAGAGAATTATAAAGTTGAATTTAAATGACCAATTCCGAGTCCTATATCAGCCCTCGTCACAAGTAGTCTCTAATGCTCTAGTCCACTTCAAGCGGTGCAAAGAAAGTGACAGACTGGGTCATCCGCAATTGACAGAAGCGCATCGCCGCTACAGAAATAATTAAAAAAATATGTTCGTTTTTAGACGAACTAAACGGAAATAAAAACATGGTGACGCTATACTTACTTGATCCGCTTCAGCGCCAGCGTCAGCGCGCCATAGGCATCCGCCGGCAGCCTCAGGCGTCCTTGTCGGTCTCCAGCCACGCCTGCGCAAGCGTTGCGTTATCCATTTCGAGAATGTAAGCCTCAGCATCGATGTGTACGCGGATTTTCTTTTCACATAACGTACATGATAAGCGAGTGACCCAGACAAGCGAATGACCCACGTCAACCCAATTACTTCCATTTGGATTTAAATCATTCAATCACAACGCCTACAATTGAAAAAAGCTATTCAAAATCCTCTTCCTGGGAGATATCTATATCAATTTCACAAGTGCGCGCATTATGGCCAGCATTGCCGCATCGTTCACAGCGCCGTTGCTTCGTCCGAATGCCCCCGACCACGATGCAATTTTCGTCTTCTTCTTCATGTCCCTGCTTTTCCACATCCTTTTGCGCCAAAAGATCTTGTCTTTCTTATAAAGTAAGTGATCCTTTTTAACGTATATGTCTTCTTTTGGCCTTACGTCGCTTGCTAAGGGTCTGATTGGCCTCTCGGAGATCTTGCACTTCCGCCCAAAATAAGGTAACCTAATGCATAATTCCTTGCGTCCCTTTTGCAAGCTGGTCAATTAATTGGTAAATGGTTGTTGGTAAGCTATTTTAATAACGGGCAATTTGATTTTTAATATAATCTATTTGCAAAGTTACTTTAATTAAGTTGTTTAATATTTTGGAAATTTAAAGGATAGGTAGGTTAAGGGTCGATTTAGGTGATGTTAATGTATGTAATTTAATATCTAGCTTGAATATTACACTTTTAAAATTAAAAAAAGTAATGCCAGCTTTTTTAAACTTTTTTATATGGTTTCTTTTATTATAAATTGCAAAAAAACGGTATAAAAGATTAAAAAGAAATCAATTTTAATAATATAAATAATATGTTTTTGCATTATATTTTTAATTTATCGTTTATACGTTTGTTTTAATATAAAAAAACAACCGATATTAAAAGATTAAAATAAATAAAATAAATAAAAAGGCATATAAAGAGTTATAATTTTATTTTTTTTATAATATTATTTAAAATTAATTAAGTGGTAACTTTTATAATCATTTAAAATAAAAAAACGATATATATTTATTATACGACCTTTAATATATTAATCGAAATGTTAAATCCATTTTAAATTATATTTGTTTGTTATTTAGCTATTATCGCTTATAACAATATATTAATCTTTTAATAATGGGTTGTTTTTATATTAAAATAAAAAATAATATTAACTTATAACGATAATAAACGGCGAGATCGTTCACTTTTAAAAATTAACGCTTTAAATTATAATAACTTATTTTCTATTTTTTATTATAATATTTTAATTTTGCCATATTTTTTAACGCTTATAATTATTATAATTATAAAGATAACTTTTATAAAAAGGCAATTTTATTAAAGTTATAAATGTTAAACTTTTTAATATCATATTTAATAATTATATTTTTTATAAACGAAAATTATATGTTTATTACGTTTGGATTTTTATATTAAACCTTTTAATAATCGTATCTTTAATTAAAACACGTTTAAAAGGCTGGTTATTATTTTATAAAATTTAAAGCTTAACGCTTGCCAATAAAAAACGCATTACGCTTTTATAATAATTAATTGATCATATTTTTCATACCAATTAATTTAAAAGGAAATTTATATAAATCTAAATTAAATATATATTAAATTATTATAAATTCTTTTAAATTTATAATTTTATAAAAATAAAGTATAATATCTTATTATAAAAGCCGGCTACCTTTTTAGCAATTTAACGTTTTATAATTTATAAAATAAATCTTAATTACGGCTTAAATATTAAAATAAAAATTGAAATTTATAATTTAAAAAACTAAAATTATTTAACTTTTATTACTTATCTTTTTTATATTTTATTATAAAGAAATTAATATTTAAAAATAATAATAATATTAAAATAATGAAATGGGTTATTTGCTTGTTTAGGTTATTTGCTTATTATATACATTATTTTAAAAGCTTTAATTTAATAAGTAATAATATATTAAAGTTAACGATTTTAATTATAAAAAAGATTTTAAAATACTTTATATTTAAATGTAATTTAAATATTTAAAAAGGCTTAAATATTTAAATTAATAGTTAAAAAATAAATAATTAAATATAATAAAAAATTTATCCTTATATATTTATTTTTTTTTTATAAATATTTTTAAATAATTAAATTTATATAATAAATCTTAAGTTTATAAGTTTAATTTAAATGTATTAATTTATAATACGAATTCTCGATTTATAAATCGTGTTATATAATTCGAAACCGTAATTATTCCAAGAATGATTATAATTTAAGCCGTGATAAATATATTTTAAAAGTTTTTAAAAACTGTTCGCGAATAAGTTTTTTTTTTTTATATTAATATTAAATATTAATCAAATAAACTATTAAAATATTACAATCCCGCTTATTATTTTTATTAATTTAACGTTATAAGTTAAATATATATTTTAAAGGTTTTAATTTAAAAAATAATTATAAATTAAAATTAATAATTTTAATTATAAAAACAATTTTAAAATATTTTATATTTAAATATAATTTAAATATTTAAAAAGGTTTAAATATTTAAATTAATATTTAAAAATTTAATAACTAACTATAATAAAAAACTTATTTTTATATACTTATTTTCCTTTTTTATAAAATATTTTTAAATATTATAAATTACGGTTTAAATTTACGATTTATATAATTTTTTTTAAATAAATTAATTTATAATTTATATTTGCGTTTTAAGCGATTCAATCACGTGATCACCGGATCATTATATTACTCTAATAGGTCATATTTTAAGCCGTGACAGTTTTTTTTTTAAAAATTAAAATTATATTTTAATATTATATTTTTATAATTAAATAAATAAATAATAAAATAAACATATTAAATAAAATTATTTAAATTATTAATTAAATTAAAATTTATTTATAAACGGGATTTATTTATATTTTTAAAATATTATAAACATTTATAAAATTATTTAATAAAAAACTTCTTTAAAAAAGTTAAGAAAAAACATTTATATAATTATATAAAAATATAAATGTAAAAGAAATTTCGAAATAAAACTTTATTTATAAAATAAGTTAAACTGTTAAATATATATAAATATATATATATAAAATAAATAAATATAATAAAATTTAAAAATATAAAATACGTTTAATAATATATAAAAATTAATAAATATTAAAAAATAAAAAAACTTTTATTATAATTTTATAAATATATTTACAAGTATTACAATTAATTATAATATTTTTATATATATATTATTTAATTATATAAAATTCAAAAAACACATTATAAATTAATGTTTTATATATTATATATATTTTTAAAAAATAAAATATTTATTTTTTTATATAAATAATATAATAATTATATATTAAAGAAATTTAAAAAATACGATAAATAAAATAATTAAATAATTTAAATTTAAATATCGGTTTATTAATAAAAATAAATTATAATAATTAAAAACAATTAAAACTTTATAATAAATTAATAACGTTATAATCGATTTAATAATATTAAAAAAAACCCGATTCGTTTATATATATAATAATTATAAATTAATTTAACGTTATATTTATTTATTTTCAATTTATATATTTAAAAAAATAATAAGTTAATATATAAATAAATAAAATATAATTATTATTTATAATAATAAAAATTAAATTATTTATTTAATTAAATATTTTAAATTTTTATTAAATAATTTAATTATTAAATTATAATATAATAACGTTTAAATTATTTAATTAATAAAAAAGATATTTGTTACGATTTCGCTTATTATTTCTGTTAGTCTAACTTTATAGGTTGGATACGTACTTTAGAGGTTTTGGTTTAAAAGGTAACAATAGTCTAGGATTAACGATTCTAATTGTAAAAGAGGTTTTAAAGGTACTTTATATTCAAGTGCAATTTAAATACTAGAAAGGCTTAAATACTTAAATTGATAACTGAAAAAAGAATGACTAGATACAGTAAAAAATCCATCCTTATATACTCATTCTTCTTTCTTATAAATATTATTTAAATAGCTGGACCTATATAGCAATTCTTAGGTTTACAGGTCCATCTTGAATCTATCGACCTGCAATACGAATCTCAGATTCGCAGGTTAAGTCACGTGACTCGGAACCTTAGTTGTTTCGGGGGTGGTCGTAATTTGAGCCGTGACAATATTAAAAATATATAAATTAAATTATAATATTTAAATATATATAATTATTAATTAAAAAAAATTAAAAAAAAAACGATTATAATTAAATATATAAAAAAAAGATAAACCGTTTTTAATATAAATATAATCTAATAAGTCGTATTTGCGAAATTTTATTAAAAAATAATAAATTTATATCATTTAAAATTTATTTTATTATTAATAATTTACGTTTTATAAAAGATAATTAAATAATAGAATTTTATTTAATATTATTTTATAATTAAATCGACCGGAGTTTAATTAACTTAATTAAAAAACGATATAATTTATTTATTTATATTATTATAAATAATTAAGGGAATTATTTAAATATAAGTACGCCACGTTTAATTTTTTTTTTTTTTTTTCGAAAAGTTATTTCTTTTTAATATAAATTTAAAAGTTTAAATTAATTTATTTACCTACTTTTATAGATTTTAATTTACCTAGGTAATTATCATTTATTTTTTATAAAATATATAAACTTTTTTTCATAATTATATAACCACCGTTTATATGTTTTATTTAAATATAGTATAAGATATATTTTATTATCACGACCTAAATTACGACCTGCCCGAAAAAACATATAAACCGGAGGTCACGTGATTAAATCGGTAATTTTAAATGCTTAGCGTTTCGATTTAATGATTTAATAAATTAATAAATTAAAAACCAAATGTCATGACCTAAATTATGACCACCCCAGAAGAACTCAAGGGCCGATGGTCACGTGATTAAGTCGTAGGAATTAAGTAGTAAGAAGTGCGATCCAGGCGATTGAAGGGATTGCTGGATTGCTTGAATAAGAAAAGCGACTTAACGATTTAAGTATATTTCATAGGAAAGGAAAATGAGTATATAAGGATAGGTTTTTTATTGTATCTAGTTATTTATTTTTTAGTTATTAATTTAAATATTTAAACCTTTTTAGTATTTAAATTACACTTAAATATAAAGTATCTTTGAAACCTTTTTTACGATTAGAAATGTTAATCCTAAATTATTATTACCTTTTAAACTAAGACTTTTAAAGTATGTATCCGATCTATAAAATTAAACTGATAAAAGTAATAGGCGGGATTGTAACATTTTAATAGCTTTTTTAATTAATATTTAATGTTAATATAGGAAGGAAAGGACTTATTTACGGATAATTTTTAAAAACCTTTAAGGCATGCCATTAAAGAAAATAACGGAATAGATAAATGTTTTAATAACATCGAAATTAAACCCGATAACTGCGTTAACAGCCCCGACGTAAAATTCGCCAATAACCAAATTGCAAGTTGTTATAACTAAAGCATTTAAACCTTTAAAACTATCTCTAAAAATCAAAAGATTTATATAAGAAATAATAATTATAACATTTATTAAAATAATAGCAGAAGCTTTAATATTTAAATCTATAAAGGCTTTAAAAGAAAGGATCAATAAATTAAAACAGATAATATCATTTATAGAATAAGAATCATTATTATTAAAAAAAAAATCTAAAGAAAAAAAAGGGATTAAACCTATATAACCCCTTAAAAACCTGTTAAACCCACAAGATATTAAAAATATAACATTTCTTTAAACCAAAGGCTTTAAACCTATTGCCTTTAACAGGTACGATAAAAAAGAAAACCTAGATGCATTCCTCATTTAAATGCACACCCATTTTAAGTTTTATAAAGGCTTAATTGAGAATGAATAATAAAAGGTTTTAATAGCTTTATAGCTATTTACGAGACCAACCCTTAAATGGTTTAAACCTATCCTTAAAGATTAACTTAAAAAAAAACTAGCAAACGTATTAGATACCATCAAGTATATCTTTGAAGATTTCAACCATTTTGAAAAAAAGATTTAACTTATGTTTAGCAACCCTATCCGCAAATAAAAAGCCAAAGCCAAGCTACACCACCTTTAATAAAACAAGTTAGCCTTTAATTACGCCATCAAATTTAAGAAATTAACCATTAAATTAGGCCTACCTATTAAAAGTCTTTTCTACCCCTTTTATAAAAAATTGAAAAAGCATGTTAAAAACAAACTTTATAACGAAAAAATTTACAAGGATTAAAACCTTAAGCAGTTTAATACTTTAATAAAAAAGGCTATTATTATTGATAATAAAAACTTTAAAAGATATCTTAAGAAAAAAAAAAGGACCTTTTAGAATAGAAGGCCTTAATTTAATAGGAATAATAATTTTAAAAATAAGCAATAACAAAACGGATGATATAAAGGCATAAGTATATGTTTAAACCCCATTAAATTAAATAACACTTAAAAGTAATAGTAAAGGCAACCAATTAATAAGTTAAAGATTAAATATTTTAACTATAATAAAATAAGACATTTTAAAAGCAAATGTCGAAGCTTTAAAAAATAATAATTTCGATAAAAAAGAATACCACAACCCAAATAAAGACAAGCATTTTAAGTTAAAATCAAGGAAGAAAAGGAAATTAGTAACATTTTCACGGTAGCCACCAATTTAATGAAAAACAACAAAGACTTTAAAACCAACAAATGCCTTATCTATAAAAGAAAGATAATATGCGCTTGTAAATATTATCCTAAACACCCCCAATCTTTAATGGCAATTATGAACGGCTATAAATACCATGAAAACAACTTAAAGAAATGCCTAGAACATAAGATCGAACGCCATAACAATAACTTTTCAATAATGAAAGAATAACTTAAGGCAGTCCAAATTAGCAGCAAAATGACGGAAGAACTGACTTAAAATGAACGACAGATATTCAGGGAATTATTAAATTAAAAAAAACCTTTTAATTCCAAGTATCTTAAATACTAAAAAGCTAAAGAAGCTAAAGACATCTTAACTATAAGCTAACATTGGTTTAACCTTACCTAAAAAAAGCAATAAAAAAATAACCATTAATAACTCTATTAAAGTAAGTGTTAAAATAAGGATTGTAAGGAACATTAATAAAATAAGCATGACTATAAATATTAAAAATATTACATAAACAACTTATACCAAGTATATATAAACGCTAAGATTGATAACATATGGTTTTTAAAAAGCTTAAAGCCAAGTAATAATATCAAAGAAAACAAATGTATTTATAAAGTAAAATTACAATGGCCAGAATTCTTTAAAGCTTGCTACCTTTATCCGAAATTAAGACGTAACTAGATAGCAATATCTAAAGGATGTATATGTTACAGTTTAATATTATATGACTTGTATAACCTTTTAAACATAAAAGTAAGTTTAAAAAAAGTATAAGATAAACTAAAAAGCCTTTATTTTAACAACATTAAAAATGTTTTTATATAGGAAAACATGGAAAAGTAAATTATTTAGATCAAGGCTCGATATGAAAAACTTTGAAAACTTTATGTAAAAAGCAACCCCAATAATTAAAGATATTGGCCAGATTATTACTTAATTATATATAAAGAAATAAAATTCTTTCCAGTTATTAATTATAAAAAAATACGGCATGTATTTAATATTTTATAAGGAAGTTAAACTTTTTTAAAAACATTTGTATAAAAGAGAAAAACAAAAGATTTTTACGAAGTTATAAAATTAATGTGTAAAATTTATTATAAAAAGAAGGCCTTTTAATGAGTTTTATACCAAACTTTATTAGAAGGATTGTTTTAAAGATTATTATTTAATCCACACCCCTTTAAAAGCAAAGGAATGGAGAAACCATAGTTAGAAAAAAACGTTTAAAACATTAAAGAAAGCTTATTAAAATATGGCCAGCTTAGACTTTAACTATAAAAGAGCACCTATTGGATTTTAATAACAAGGTAGAAATAAAAGCAAGTACCAAAAGTTTTATTTAAAAAAATGAAAAGATCTTTAAAAGTAAAGCATCAAAAAACCAACGAAATTAAAACCTTATATAAAATCTAAATAAGATTAAATAACATCTTAATAATACCCATCCAATATAAAAAAAAGACATATAAAATAATGATTAATTTAGAAGCTTAACAAAGTTATATTTTAATATAAATAATATAGTAAAATAAAATAAAATGGGTTTATAAGGAAAACTTATATAAATTGGTAACGATAAATAAAAGCAAGTTTACTTATTAAAATAATAAAATATTAAAAAAAACCATACCCCTCTTAATGGAAATCCAAAACCACCTCAAAATGATCACCCTTAATATTGCAAATATTAACAATTATAACATAATATTAGGAGTTAATTGGCTTAAAACAAGCCATTTAAATATATATTGGAAAACAGGTTATTTTCAATGGAATTAAATAAAAAAGTTAGCCTTTGAAACTTTTGAAAAAAAGGATATAAGCAATTTAAAAAAATAAAACGAAAAGTATATCGCTTATATGCTTAAAGAATTAAAAGTTAAAGATCTATTATATAAAATACCATAAAAGTATTTATAATTTCATAAATTATTTAAAGATTAAACAAAAGAAAAATTATTAAAACACAACCAATAAAACCACCAAATAATTTTTAAAGAAGGATAGTTTTTAAAACTATTTCCTATATACCTTATAAATAAAAAAAAGTTACAAGCATTATAAAAAGGAATTCAAAAGGATCTTAAAAAAGGATATATTTAAGAATCAAAATTAACATCCGGATATTTTATAATAATAATATTTAAAGTTAATAAAAATGGAAAGTAAAAGATTAACAAAAACGGTAACAAAATATAACATAAAGTTATTAATTACCGTCATTTGAACAATATTACCAAAAAAAATGGCCACGCTTTATCACTAATGAAACTTATAAAAGGATAGATCAATAGAGCTAAAATTTTCACAACGCTAGACCTTAAAAACAGTTATTATATGATCTAAATAGCCCAAGGATATAAATAGTACATAACATTTAAAATAATATATAGACATTATAAATATAAAGTAATGCCTTTTAGACTTACCAACGCTTTAACGTTATTTTAACATATGATTATAACAATTCTCAAAAAGTACCTAAATATTTTTATATTTATCTACTTTAATAATATATTTATATATTTTAAAAATGAGAAAGATTATAAGAAGCATGTTACTTTAATATTAAAAGCATTTTAAAAGGCCAACCTATTAATCCATTTCATTAAAAGCAAATGACACATTAAAAAGCTAGATTACCTAAGCTTCACCGTTACCTTTAAAAAAATATACATTTAAAAAAGTAAAATAGCAACAATTAAAAACTAGTTAAAACCAAAAAGCGTTACGGAAATATAAGTATTTTATAACTTTATAAATTACATTTAAAAATTAATTGCAAATTTTAAAAACATTGCCAAACCGTTAACAAAATTAACTTATTAAGTTTAATAAAAGAATAATACTTAAAAATTTAATAATAAAACTAAAACAGCTTTTCAACGCCTTAAAGATATAATCACAAAAGACCTAGTCCAAAAGCTTTTAAATTACATAAAGATCAAATAACTTAAAATAAACGCTTCAAACTTCACAATCAAAGCAATCTTAAAACAATAAGAATTAAACAAAAAATAATACCCCGTTATATATTACTTAAAAGCATTACACAACGCAGAACTTAGATACAAGATCTACAACAAAGAATTACTAACAATCATTTAAACACTTGAAAAATGGAAACCATGGCTTAATGGAACCAAAGACCCCATTAACATCTACTCAAACCATAAAAACCTTACGCAATTCATGACCACTTAAAAACTCAATTAAAGACATGAAAAATGAATGATATTCCTATCCCAATTTAACTTCAAAATCTATTATATTAAGGGAAAGGAAAATATCCAAGCTAATCTTTTTAACAAAAAAAGAGACTATAAAACCAAGGTCAAAAAACAAAACATTTAAATGTTAAAATAATAACTAGATAAAATAATCATCTTAATATATACATAGATCAATAAAGATAACTAGATTAAAAAATTCCAAAAGGAATATAATTAATAAAAAAGAAATTTATTTATAATATAAAAAATATTTTAAGGAACATTAATATATAAAAGCAAGATTTATATATTTAATAACATTTAAAAGGAATTTATTAAGGAATTTTATAAACACCCTTTATATAAATATCAAGGAATTTTTAAAACAAGGTTAAAAATGTAAAAAACCTATAATTTCCTAGGATTTAAAGCATTAATCATTAAGGTAATTAAAAAATGTAACATATATAATCAAATTAAAAAAACCAGATATAAGTTATATAAACTCTTCTAACTTATTAAAATATCAAGCAAACCTTTTAACATTATAATATGGGATTTTATCACCAGATTATCAAAGTTAAAAAACCTAATTATAAGCATACATTGTAACTTAATTTGGGTAATTGTTAATAAACTTACCAAATATAGATATTTTATACCATATAAAAAGGATTATATTTTAAAATAACTTATATATACATTTATTAAAAAAATCATTAGCAAGCATGGAATTTTTAAACAAATGATATTAAATAGAGACTTTATTTTTATATCACATTATTGGTAAACATTTATAAAAAAAATTAAAAGCAAATAAAAGCTTTTTATTACAACCTATCTTTAAATAGATAAATAAATAAAAAAACTTAATTAAACATTTAAATAATATTTAAAAAGTTACGTTAATAATTAATAAGATAATTAGATAAAATTACTACCTTTGGTTTAAAGCGCTTATAATATAGCAGTTAATAAAGATATAAAAATGTTATTATATATTATGCTATATGGATATAATGTATATATTAGATAATAAAAACTGAATAATAACAAAACACCAAAAATGCAAACACTTGCTTTAAAAGTAGAAGTATTTATAATAGAAATTTAAACATTACAATTTACATTTTAAAAATAATTATAATTTATTTAAAACAAGATGATAGAATATTATAATAGAAGAAGGATTAAAAGACTAATTTTTAAGAGAGGAGATAAGGTCTATTTACTTTAAAACAAGCAAAATTTAACGCTTAAAACATCATAGATTTGCATGAAAAAGCTTAACGAAAAATTGGATTTTAAGAAATTAGGCCCCTTTTTTATAAAAGAAGTTCTGTTTAAAACCAATTACCAATTAACAATCCCGTTAATAATGAAAATCTATATTAAAGTCTTTTATATAATAATGTTAAAACCAGCACTTAAAAACGTTAAACTTGCTAAAAACATTAAATTAAAAGAAAACCTAAAAAAATATAAAATTAAAACCATATTAGATTTAAGGTTAAATAAAGGACAAGTTAAATACCTTATTAAATAAAAAGGATATTTATATGAAAACAACATATGAAAACCTATTAAACATTTTTAAAATATGAAAAAGATGCTTAAGGCATTTTATTATTAAAATCCAAATCGGCTAAAATTGCCGAAAGGTTCGCATTCGGATCTAAGCCAGCTTAAAAGAAAAAAGAGAAGGCCATAGAAATATTAAAGGAACTAGCTTTTTATTAACAAGCCTCTTCTTTTTTACATTTAATACAATTCAATTCCTTAATGAAATTAAAACCGCGCGCAATTATTTAACAAAGTTTTTCAAATTAAAGTTTATATTAAACGTGTAATTATTTTATTTTATTTATGGCCGCCTCTTTAGCAACTTAAGTAGCGGAATGAAAAGATTTCGCCTATTCCAATTTCTTTTTAATCTTGTAAAACTACTTGGTAATAAAGGCTACATTGTTTTTCAAAATCTTATATACATTACATCTTAAACGTTTTAAATAAACATACTCCTTACAATAATCAAAGTTTTTTAAGGCAATATAAAAAGTTTTTAACATTTTATATAAAAAACATGGCATCTTTTTATAACCATTTAATTTAATAAAATTTAAAAGAGTTATGCAATTTTCGATAGCTTTTTAAAAACAATGAAAAGGTTTGTTTTCAAAACTTTTAATAACATAATTAAATATAATTTAAAAAATAAGAAAATACAAATTTAAAATTATCTTTGAGATAAAGATTTTAAAAAGGAGGGAATAATATTACAATTTAAATTATAACCACCTCAAAAAAACTTAAAGGTCAATGATTATATGATTAAATTATAGGAATTAAATAACAAAAAGTACAATCCAAGCAATCGAAAAGATCGTTAGATCGTTTAAATAAAAAAAACAACTTAATAATTTAAATATATTTTATAAGAAAGGAAAATAAATATATAAAAATAGATTTCCTATTATATCTAGTTATTTATTTTTCAGCTATTAATTTAAATATTTAAACCTTTTTAATATTTAGATTACATTTAAATATAAAGTACCTTTAAAACCTTTTTTATAATTAGAAATGTTAATTTTAAATTATTATTACCTTTTAAATCAAGACCTTTAAAATACGTATTTAACTTATAAAATCAAACTGACAAAAGTAATAAGTAAGATCGTAACATTAAAACAGTTTAATTTAAATATTTAAACCTTTTAATTAAATAAAAAATAAATATATAAAAATAAATTTCTTTATAACGGACCTTTTTATATTTATGTGTAGTATAAGGGTTATAGGTTTATTAAATGGTTTTGATTTTAAAGTAATAATAATTCGATGATTGATTTAATTAATTAATTAAATTTATTAAGTAGTTTATACGTTTATCTTATACTTTTATATTATTAAAAGTAATAATTTTGGAATATTCGGGATGATAAGATTTTAAATAAAATTTATATGTTTAATATAATAATTAAAAAAAGGAATGATTAAATATAAAGAAAACCTTTTTTATTTATAATGCTTTTTTTTTTATATAATTTATATAATGCTTTGTTTTATTTAATATATCCATATTAAACATTTTACTTTACTTTATTTAATATATTTATATTAAATACTTTGCTTTATTTTATTTAATATATTTATATTAAACACTTTGCTTTATTTTGTTTAATATATTTATATTAAGTATTTTATTTTATTTTATTTAATATATTTATATTAAACATTTTGCTTTGCTTTATTTAATATATTTATATTAAATATTTTACTTTATTTTTAAGGTTTAACCGTTATTGGTTGTTTATACCCCGCTTTTTAATCGTTTTTTTAACCGTTAGTTATATTGGCTATAACATTATTCCCTTCTTTTAAAATCTTTATTTTTAAAAATAAATATGTGAGTCCCTATCTTTTACTTTTTGGTTAGTACCTTTTTTTTAATTAATTGTCATTATATTAGGGTAAGGTATTTTAAAAAATAAAAAAGAAAAACCTCTCTCTTTTATTAATCGTTGTAAAGTTTTTTTAAAGACTTTTAATTATTTTAAATATAAGGTTATACCTTATTTAAAATGTTTTAAAAAAGACTTTAAATATATTATAATTAAAAATAATTTAAAATATTGAAATTATATATTTATCGGTTAATTCATCACTTATAATGATATTAATATCCTTATTTTTTTTCTTAAAAATATAAATTAAAAAAAAGATCGTTTAGATCGTAAGAACTAACTTATTAAAAAGCAGCTTTTAAAACTCCGTTATCGTTATCATTAAAAGGAGGATAAAACAATTGCTCGCTTAATCCGCTTCTGGAAATTTTAAGGCTGGTTTCGAACTTGCGACGTTAAAATGTTTTAACGTGGTTTTTTAAATTTTGAAAAGCTTAAAGAGTAAGATCGTTTGGAAAAAAAGCAAACAAAGGTTTAAATAAAAATCATTATTGCTTTTAAGGCCATCCCTTTTTTTTTTTAGAAAGGTATAAATTTTAATCTTTATATTAATCCGTTAACCGTTTTAACCGGTTTGGATTTTAGTAATAAAATTGCTTAACAAGTTCCAAAACGTTTGTCAAATGCTTACTAAACTCTTATAAGTTATTTTTCAATGGGTAATCTAGCCATTTAATCAAATATTCTAACTAACCATCCATTATTCTAAAATCAAATATTTCTTCAATATTATATATTTCATCGTCTTTAATTTCTAATATGATATCCAACTCTATATTATTTAATGCTAGCTCGAGTAAAGAAATATAGAAAATTAAATGTTTCCATCCCATTAACTTGGATAATAATAGTTGATAGTTGATATCTAATAACTTTTTCTCAATTTTAAATGAACCAAGTTTTTTAAAGTTTAATTTTTTATTTGGTTGTTTTATTTTAATGTTTCATTAAAGTAAGTAAACCTTACTTCTTTTACAAAGGATTAATCCCTTAATTCTTTCCTTGTTATAATACTTTTTCATCCGTTTCTAAAGAAATTACAATTTAAATTGTAATTGTTATTATATAATTTGCAATTTGATTGCTTTAACGTTAGCTACTAATACTAATAATAATCCCGTGACTGCTTTAAACATGTTTTAATCATATCTATAATTTACTTTAAATGATAACATCTTCATATCCTCATTTATTAAATTATTATATGTTATTTTAACTATAAATAACAGCTTTACCCAATTAATCTATTCGTAATTAACATAATGTTATAAATAGGTTTTAAATGTTTAATTAAACCTTTTTATCTATCCATCCATTTATAAATAATAAGTTATTAACAGCTTTTATTTAACATTAAGGTTTTTTATTAGATTTATTTAAAATTATAATGCAAAAGTTCTTCCTTTATCTAAAATAATCCTTTCTAATAAACCATATCTATTAACTATGATTTGTAAAAATATATAGGTTAGATTTTTTATTAAACTTGCTTTTTTATATAATATAAAGTATTTATATTTAATGAGTTTATTAATGATAACCTAAATGCTATTATATATTGCATTGATTATTGGCTTTTTAAATCTTAAAAGCTTGATTATAAAGTTTCATAATATCATTTTTTAAGCTTGGTTTGATATTTTAATAAGTTACAATAGTTTATAAGGTTTATAACATTTTACTAATAATTTCTAACAAAGATTACATTTTTTAATAACTTTATCAACTACTTTATATAATCCTTTAAAATTGTATTGCTATTATATTCATTTTTTTATTTTAAATCGTCGTTGGTGACCGTGTAAAAGATGTTCATATATTTCCTTTATTAATTTATACTATAGTTCTTTAAGAACATATTGCTTTCCTTTATAAGATAGATTTTATCTTTTTTTAAAAATGAAATTAGAATTAAACTATAAGTCTTAAGCGCATTTAATATAAGCTTTTTTAATCCTTTTTTACCATATCGTGAATGGCATAAATGTTATGATTTGGTTTAATTTTAGAATCATTTTTTAAATAAAGATTGTATTATTAAAAGTTAATCCTTTATTTTTATTATTATATACTAATATTTATTATTAAATCTTAAATGTTTTAATGCCATATTTCTTAAATTTATTAAATATATTTATTTATAGGTTCTCTTTTCTTTTAATATAATATATCTTAAAATTAAATTTGTTAAAATATTCTTTCCATCTTCATTATCTTAAGTTATATTCTCTTATAATTATAAAAGTTACTAAATTTTTATAATCCGAGTATACTTTTATAATATTCCTACTACTAAGTAGCCAATGATTCCATTACTTAAAGGCTTGAATTATAACAAAAAATTCTTTATCATACATTTGATATCTTAGTTTAAATCTTTAAAAGGCTTTGGAATAGTAAGCCACTGGATGCCATTTGCCGTTAGGCTTAAATTGTCGTAAAATTCCGCCGTTTGTTACATTAAACGCATTTATTTACATATCTTTTTCCTTCCTTGGGTTTAACAATACGCAAACCGGGTTACTAATCATTGCTTTTTTAAGTTTTTTAAAAGCTTTATCTACCTCTTTTGTTCAAATAAATGGCTGTTTATTTTATCTTATTATATCCATTATTGATTTAATAATTTCTTTAAAGGCTTTGATTAGATTTTTACAAAAATTATAAAATCTATAAAACAATTATACCTTTTATATAATTGTTAATGTTTCCCAATCTTTAATTATCGCAATTTTCTCATTTTAAATTTTAATATGTCCTAATGTAATGGTAAAGCCAAGGAAGTTAATTTTTTGCTTTTTTCATTAACACTTCTTTAAGTTAATAATGATCTTATGCCCCAATAATCTATCAAATACCTCCTTTTTAAACTTGATCAGATCCTTTAAGGTGTTTATGTAAATGAGTATGTTATTGATAAAGATAAATGTGTAATCTCCGTTTATATAATCTCTTAATATTATAAGTATCATCTTGGAAAATATTAGTAGTGCGTTGGTAAGCCTTTATAACATTACCAAATATTTATAATATCCACCGTCTAACGTTCCAAATGCCATTTTATATTCTTCTTTAACTGTTATTCTTATTCCGTAAAAGCCGTTTATAACGTTAAATATTGTTTAATATTTGGCTTTACAGATTCTTTCCTGGCATTCTATGAATAATGGTAGTAATGTCGCATCTTTAATGATTATCCCATTCAATAATCAATAATCCGTGACTATCTTATAAGCTAAATCTCCATTTTCATCAAGTTTTTAAATTCTATTAATGTTCATTTTTTCTAACATAACTAATGGATATCTGGCTGGTAAATTGAATTCTTATATAAATCCCTTTATTAGATTTTTCTTGATCTACTTTTTTTATGTTATTTTAACATTATATCTAACCTTATATACTAGTAAAAAATGTAACTATACTCCTTTTTTAAGAGGTATGTAATGATCCCATTAAATATATTCGGGAATTTCATCTATTATAGGTCATGTTTCGCTAAATACTGCTACGTATTCCTTCCAAATATCTTTAGGTACTAACTCTAATCAATCTTTCTTGGTTTTTTAAATAATTAGGCAAATCTTTTCTAATTTATCCTATATTATGATTCTATATAATCCGTAAAATATAAGGTTAAGCTATTATTTTTCCACCGGATTTAATCATGTAAATTTATAATCCTTAGCATTATGTTAATCGGGTAGTATTAAATTCTTTGGCTCCTTCCATTGAATGGTATAATTTTTTTAATCAAAATCTAGTTTACTAACTTTAAACCATGATAATCCAAGGATAACTTCCTTATCTTTTTAAAGTTTAATAATATTAAATTTAATCTTACTAAGATTCCCATTAATGGTTACTTTAAAATCTACAATTTCTCATCATATAAATCCTCTATTATATGTAAATAAGTGTTCATCGACATTCATCATTTTATAAATAATATCCTTCTTTTTTATTAATATTTTAAAATACTTGTTAATAAATGTTATGTTAATACAACTTATTTTTACTCCTATATCAATTAAAGTATTCAATTTTATATCATTCTATTCTAATGTTACTCTTATATCCTTTTTACTAAAATGCGTTTTTATCTAAAAAACTTTTCTAGGTTTTAAGCCGACTTACTGCTTTCTAAACAGTCGCCATCATCATTTTTTATTACTTATATTAATATCATGTCAAGTTTTTATAAAACTTCTTCTTATGATAATAGTTTAACATTCTTTTATAAGAATTGCACCTTTCTTACTTACTTAAATCTTTTTTTATTAATCAAACAAAGTGCCTTAGCTTTTTATATTACATGTATTCTATAGATGTCATTGGTATATCAACTCCATGGTATCCGTCCATAAATGCAATTCCTAGGCCGTTTTAAATATGGAGTAATTCGTTTAAATCCATCGGGTAATAATTCCACTTATACCATTCCTACCTCCCTTTAAAAATATATAGGTACTTATCTTTTATTATATACTCCAATCAAATCTTCTTTTTTTATTTACTAAGGCTAGAAATGGTTTTTAATTTTTTTAATAATATGTTTGCTACAATGATAATGTTTATAAAATATCCATAATATTTCCATATAATTTTCATTGCTAGGATGTCTAATATTTCCATACCAATCAATGTTCTTTTAATTATCATTATAAGGAATAATAAATCCTAATATAATGTATCCTAACATTATAATATACCCCTTCTTATTAAAGTCTGTTTTCTTTCTTACCTCTTTAAATATTTTAAAGTCTCTTTTCCATGACTTTGGGTTTTCTTAATCTTCTTGTTTATAGGTATATATCATTTCCTTTTGAATTTTTGTATATGTCTTTCCTTAGATTATCCATATTGTCAACCTTTTTTATCGTCTTAATATTCTTAGGGTTTTTTGGTATTTATACGCCCATATTACAACTATACATCTATCATGTTCATTTAACATTTCCCAACTAAGCTTGATCAACCTGTTGCAAGTTATGGCATAATCTTGCTCTTTTGCAGTTAAAAATGGTAGCGGGATTATTGGAATCTATCCGTTCGTGAGTTCGGGATATTCCAATGAAATTCTGAAATGTTTTCATCACGTCTTTTCCTACCATTATTTCCAATAGGCTTTAAGGATCCTCTAATATGATTTTTTAAACCATATCCTTTATGTTCCGGCTTTATCCAATATCTGATTTGGGTAAGTACGGGGGTTATAAAACATTTCCCATACATTGCTTCCATTCTAACCGGTCTCTGCCCTTTAGAATTCCTAAATCCATTTGTAATATTCTCGGTCTTTGCTAAAATATGATGACATTTTTTCGTCAATCCCGTCAATTAAGTTTTAAATCCGTGTTACATCCTTTTTAATGATATATTTTATCTCGTTATAACGTATTGCTTCAAGCAATACTTCTAGGTTCCTTATGATATTAAAAGCAATTTTTGCCAACCATTTTTTATATTCTAATTTTTAAAAAAGCATGTTCAATTTACCTTTATCCATAAGTTCCTAATAATTAAAAGTCTTATACTTAATCAACTTTAAAAGATTCTTTTTTCCTACTTAACTAAAAGTTTTAAACAATTTTTCCTTAAACAATCTATGCTTTTAAAGCCAATTATATAAAAATGTCTCATAATATATTTCTCTTATAATAAGAAATAAATGCATATCTTTAACCGTTATAAAGATGTTATCCTTATAGGTAATTATAATTAAGGATGATTTATTATATTATTAAATAATTTCTTCCGCCTTTAAAAGGTATGATAGTTCATTTTAAATAACTATTCTTTCCAATTGAATTCCTCTTTCCTTTAATAATAAGCCTTGGTTTTTAATAGCCATTTCCCATTCATCACTTATATTAAACTAGCGCTTTTAAAGGTTCTCTATATTTATTACTTAAATATAAACTAATGATTTAAATGAAATTCCTTAATTATATTTTAGGACTTTGTTTTCATTTAATATTTGTTGGTTCTTAGGCTTTTTATATTAAAACTTTAGGTGTTCCTTTTTATCATAATTATAGTAAGCAACCTAGAATAGGTCTTTTTTAGGTTTTTACTAATTGTGCTTGTTTTTTCCTTTATTGATAATGTTAACATCCATAGGTCTTGGATATGTATCCCATAATATATTTCCTCGTTGCTGCTTCCTTATGTTAGGTTGGTTTCGTTGCTTATATGGAAATCCTCCCTTGCTCCAAATCTTTTATACAAATTAACAATCATTAATGGTAACAGCCTTGCTAATGTATTCTATAAATTCCTAAGGTCTTACTTCTTTAAAAAGTTTCTCTTATACCTAGATCTTAAGTCCATTAAAATATATTATTATAAAGGCACTTTAATTCCATTAAAGCTTTAATGCAAATTGAAAAAATATTGTAAAATATTTTAATACTAACTTGGTTTATTATAGGCTCTTGATTTGAAATTTAACTTTAATGGCCTTATCAACTTTTTTAAAGTTACTTTTAAATGCCTTTTTAAATTTTCCGTAACTTTTATAGATAAGGTTGGTGCGAGCTTGCCTTCTATTTGATTTATTCTTAATAAAGTCCCGCTAGATTGGTTCAAATTAAATTAAAACATATCTTATAAAAAATCCTATTATAAGTTGCACCTTTAATATGTTATCGCCAAGTTAGTTAAAAAAGTAAATGAAATAAGCATATATTTTAATAAAAAAGACTTTAAATTTGGTTAAATTGCCATTAAACTTTTTCGATGTTTTAGGTTTAAAGATTTTTCCTACCTTCTTTTCCTTTATATCATTAAATTTGTTAATTTGTTTTTAAAGAGCTGCCATGTTTAATTAATCATTGGCTTGAATAGCCTTAATTTTTTATAATTAATAAACTTTAACTTGCAAGGCTTCAAACGTATTAAAAGATCTTATTAAGGTATCTTATTAATGTTAAAACATGGTGTTATTTTATAAATTATTAATTAAAATAAATACGTTTTTAAGGCTAAATAGATTGCTAACTTTTTAGATGTTTGAATTGGATTTACATATGCGGTTATTATATTATATTATGCTAATATTTAAGCGGTGTTTCTTATTACTAAATTTGCTTTTAATATTTAAGTTCACGATGTTAAATTAACTTTAATTTAAATATTTTTAAAACGGTAACTCCTTAAATCCTTTAAAGTAATTGTTATTTATGCCTTAATAATTTGTTAGTTTTTAATATAGGTTATATTTACCTGTTTTTATTTAAATCAATACTAAATATTAACCAAAGAGTTGTTATAATGTAACAGACCTCCTTATATTTATACGTAGTATAGGAGCTATAGATTTATTAAATGGTCTTGGTTTTAAAGTAATAATAACTTAATGATTAATTTAATTGATTAACTAAATCTATTAAGTAGTTTATACGTTTATCTTATACTTCTATATTATTAAAAGTGATAATCTTAGAATGTTCGAAATGATAAAATTTTAAATAAAATCTATATGCTTAATATAACGATTAAAAAAAGGAATGATTAAATATAAAAGAAACCCTTCTTATTTATAATGCTTCTTCTTTTATATAATCTATATAATGCTTTGTTTTGCTTAATATATCCATATTAAGCACTTTACTTTACTTTACTTAATATATTTATATTAAGCACCTTACTTTGCTTTATTTAATATATCTATATTAAACATCTTACTTTGCTTTATTTAATATATCCATATTAAATATCTTGCTTTGCTTTACTTAATATATTTATACTAAGCACCTTGTTTTACTTCCGAGGTTTAACCGTTATTGGTTATTTATATCCCGTTTCTTGGTTGTTTTCCTAGCCGCCAGTCGTGTTAGCCGTAACATTTTTATTATATTTAAATATTGATTCTTTAACTATTAATTTAAATATTTAAGCCTTTTTAAATATTTAAATTACATTTAAATATAAAGTATTTTAAAACTTTTTTTACGATTAGAATCGTTAATTTTAAACTATTATTACCTTTTAAACCAAAACTTTTAAAATATATATCCGACCTATAAAGTTAGACTAATAAAAGTAATAGGCGGGATCGTAACACTTGTTGCCATATTTTGAAACGTTTGGAAATGTTGGATGGTTTTCTTTTTTGTTTGCAAGTTTCACCATAGCTGCACTCCAAAGTCCGCAATACTTGTGACGCATGCCTTATACAGTTGCCGTAGTGCTAAGGAGGAAAGTCCTCTTTGTGTATTTCCCAGTCTTTGCAGGCCTTGAAAGGCCTTCTGCGCAGAGCTAATCTTTGTTTTCATATGTGCTTTGAACTTTTGTAGATTGCCCAGGCGAAGTTACGATGTTACCCCCTATCATTCATGCCCTAGTTAGGAACCGCAGCCTATCTACCTGGTAGTATCAAATCCATCATCAGTGATATGAAAAGTAGGGTTGAATGTTTGTTTGTTTGTTTGTTTGTTTGTATTTAACATAGGGGGACGTCCCTTATTAGGGCAAACCACGCCTCTCAGAGCCATTGCATCGCAAGGTTGTAGAGGTATCTGTCTAGGTTCTATCTGATCTGCACACGTGCCCATCCACGCTATCGCAGTAGCTGGAATATATACATCAGCTCTCCTTTCCAGTAGGGTTGAATGAGATGTGAAGTAGTTATATATATCCGTGACAAGTGATCATGCGTCATAAGTTTTAGCCTGCAAATGTTCTGGCTATCGGCCCAATACGACGGCGTTGTAAACGGCGCCGCAAGGCGACTTTGGTATATCACGTAGAGGTTGAAAAGACACTAAAGAAATTGTACGAACTTTTGATTAGGTGGAACATAAACTCGAGTATGGTGACTCCCATGAGCACCAACAGATGCTCATTGCCTACTTCCCATCTAGGTACCAGGTAGGTAGGTACCTAGGTAAGTACGTAAACATCACTGATACTGTCTAGTCTTGCCAACACAAAAGTCCCAAAACTCAGCCGCCCTGCCCGAGCCCCCCTCCCCGACCGGCTTGGTCGCATCGACCAAGTCCCGCCTCATGGTCGTGGATATTCTACCCCACGGTACGACATAGCATCCATTCGTCTCCAAGCCGATGTCCTTGGAAAGCCCGGCATAGATCACAGTCAGAGCCGCCTGATAGGGCTTGTGCAGCAGCGGCCATGCCAAGTACCTGACCGACGGCGTGTGCCGGAAAAGGTTCGTCGATGCGGCTCCGGGGTTATGTGCCACGCTTACGATGCCGTGGGACGGACCCATGCGCCGGCCGAGCTCCGACGCGAGGAACCAGTTGCCAGTCTTGGAGTTGGTGTACAGTCTACTGCTATCCCGGGGCGGATTGTCGAGTTCCGACACGACGAGGCCCCCGGTCGGCGACGACAGCTCGATGACCTGGCTTGCAGCCCAAACAACCCGGACGGAGCCGGGCGCGGAAGATTCGTCCGTCGACGCCGCTTGAAGCAGCGGCAGCAGCAGTTGCGTAAGTAGAAACGGCCCGAGGCAGTTGGTCGCGAGCTGCAGCTCTATGCCTTGCTTTGAGACACTGTCGAGAGGTGGCCTCGAAACGCCTGCGTTGTTCCAGAAAACATGTAGTTTGGATTCCTTGGCCTTGAAAGCGTCGGCGGTTGCTTTTATACTGCTCAGGTCATCGAGCTCTAGGTGTAAGAAGTGGAGGCTGCCTGTGGTAGGCGTTGACGCTGCTGTTTGTATGTCATTGATGGCCTGTTCGGCCTTGGCTTGAGAGCGGCCGGCGATGTAAACACGGGCGTTCTTGCTGTAGAGTATCTTGACGAGCTCAAAGCCAATCCCAGATGCACCACCTGTTATGAAAAAGACCTTGCCATCTTGAGATGGAACATCTGCCTCTGTGAATTGAGGCTTCGGTGGGAAGAATTGGGACCATTGGGAACCCATGGTTTGTTATATTACAGATTCGAGAGTTTTCTTAAAATAGAAAGAACGAGTGAGACGAGCCGTGCCATTTCCCTTTTTAAACTTGGGGTTGGCCGTACAAAGGGAGGGGCAGCAGCGCCTCCATTGCAGTGAGATGCATGACATACCTTAGGTACTTAGGTACCTAGGTAAGTACCAATGTACACTATCACAGTGCAATCTTCATTGTAAACAAAGTATCATCCCACTTAAGGGGAGTGTAATCAACTAGGCACCTTTCAAGTAGGTAGTGAGGCGGAGCCTGGTATCTAGATGGGCTGTTACTCATCACCTCTTCTGATACCTAGGACAATAGATGCTCCATACAAGATTTCCAACACAGCTCAGCTTCACAGCTTCAATGTACACCCTGAGATCTTTAGATAGCGTTAGATCTTTCTGCGTCCTTTCTACCACCTCGCAGAACTCACGCATGTACTTTTGGATTTGATCAGAACAAAACGCCTTTGCTTCGGCTTCACCTACTGATCTCTCTTTCATGATGACCCATATTGCATTGAAGACATGGTCCTGGCCCGCTTCTGCAGCTTCTTTGCGCTCCTTTTCCCACGAAAACAAATCATTTGTAAGACCTAAAACAATGTAACCTGGTTTAGCAAGCTCCATGCAAAGTTGGTGTTCCTCATTGCATATTGTGAGTGCCATTCCAAAAGTTAACGTGCCATACCAAATCCTAAATACCGTAGTCAGTAACTTCAACTATTGTAATTAGATTATAGTCTCACAGCTCGCCAGCATCAATAACACGAGCTGGAATATATGATTCCAACGTCTCAAATCGCGATTCCCTGGCCTTTGTTGCTGATTGCACAAATGATGCCCATGCTTTCATGGACGTAACAGCTCGTGTAGGGTCTATAGCCAACATCTCAGCTAGTATCTGAGCTTGGAGTCGCTTTTCAGGCCGTGTATTTGTAGTGACTTCTTGACTGAGGGCAGTGCTACCGAACGTCTCTAGGAAGTCCAAGTTTTCGGAGCGACTGATCTGAAGGTCCAGCTTTTCCATTTCATCTATTGAAGTATAAGCATACTTGATAAAAGGAGGATGGTGTCAAAATTATGGGGGAAATGAATACCATCATAGAGAAATGCATACTCGTTCGCATAGGAAACTATCTCGAGTCGGTCGGGCAGGCATTCCAAGACTGTTACTCGAATAAAAGAAAAAGGATCACCAAGTCCCCCGTTATACCCGTCAACGGGATTAACGTATTTGCTCCAGTCCTGTTGAGCTCGAATCGCACCTTGGATCTCCTTTAGGGAATCTTTGTGTATTCACAGAGCAACCCCTCTCGCAAGTCCATGAGTTTCATATAGGTCTAAACCAACTTCTTCTGAATAAAGATATTCCATTGTTATAGGTCTCCAACAAATAGCTGGGACTGTATGCCCTAGCGCTGGGAGGCCTTAGGGTAGCGGCGCCCTTGGCTTTAAAAGTAACAAGGGTAACGGCGCCTTGCGCTCCGGAGGTAGCGAGGGTAGCGGCGGGTGTCACGTGACCTTGACTCCCTAGTCGGATAAACCCTTTATCCGACTGGCCCTTTTTCTATGCTAGCCACACCCTATATTAGGTCTTTTTTCTAGCCTATAAGCCACCAAATCGTAACAAAAGTTTTTTATAATAATTTTTTAACGATATTAATGTTTTTTTTTATTTAATATATTTATTAATTTTTTTAATAATATATTTTAAATTATTTAAATATATATAATATTTTATTTTATTATTAATTTTTAATTTAATTATATAATTTATTTATATAAAAACTTTTATTATTATATTTATAAATAATATTATTAATAAATAAATCATTATAATAATTAATATATTATTTTTTTATTATTATTAGTAAATGTTTTTTAATTATTTTTAATAATATTTATAAAAAATATTTATAAAATATTTTTTAAAAATAAAACCGGTTTTTTTAAAAAAAAAATTTTAAAAATTTTAAAATTTTTACTTTTTATTTTTAAAAATTATTATTATAATTTATTAAATTTTAATTAAAAATTAATTAATTTTTATTAAATATAATAAATTAAAATAAATTTTTAAATTTATATATATATTATATTAAAATATTTAATATTATATAATAATAATAATTAATAATTATTTATTATTATAAAATTTAATAAAAAATCGATTTATTATAAAATAATATTTTAATTTAAATAAAATTTTTAAATAATTTAAACGATATTATATTTAAATTTTATTCGGTTTATCTTTTATATTATTTAAAAAGAAATGAACTTGTTTATAATTTTTTAATGTAATGGGCGTTAAGCGGTAATTTTATATTATTTTATCCGCTTTATTAATAGAGTCGGCCTTTGAGCTCCGAATGTTCGGCCCCCAAAGGGTCCACTTGGACTCCGAACCCACCTGTAGGGCTGAAATGTCGCGTTTGCAGCCGATTCCGATCCGAACTCGTCGTGGCTCGTGTCATTTGTGTTTTCATTGTCGGATTTCGATCTAGCTAGCCCGGATCGTGGATAGGCGCTGATGCATTCTCAAGGAGCGGAATTCCCGTCTGCAACGACAGCAGCCTAGAATCTCGACTCAGCCCACAATTCTGGTGTAAATGTTTAGCTTTCATCACTTCTACGGAACTCCAAGTTTCGAGTGAAGCTGCACGCTTACCAAGAACGATATCGACTGTAGATACCCAACCCCAGAGCCAATAGCTACTGTTATAATGGATTGAATCGCCTTACTTCCGCCCGGTTCAGTCAAGGCTGTAACCGGAACTCAATGGCCGCTGCTAACCCTCTCGACGATAAGCGTGCATGCTCTTTACTTTCTAAAGCTCTCGTCGACTAGATTACACCCTCACCCCTTATCGTAGATCTTCACCAATGCCTTCGTTCGCTGCATCTACCTGCTATTCATCCACCCGGCCTCCAAATTCCCCGGTCCGAAGCTGGCAGCCGTATCAAACGTCTGGTACGCGTATCACCGGTAAGCTTTTCAGGTGCTATAGAGAACTGCTATAATTTGGAACTCTTTGAGCCTCGTGAACCAGGCCCCGGCTAACGAATCATTGTTTAGGTTCACGGGAAGATGGCCGTGGAAGATAGAGGAAATGGTCAAGAAGTATGGTGGGTATAGTTACTCTTAATAAGCTCCTCATTTTCTAGTACTCAAGAACCCCCCTTCCGATAACCAGACTTCTACTATTAAACTCCGCTTAGTACGAGTTTGATCATCAGTGGAAAGCTGAAATCTTACAGATGGGCAGGATATAAGCAGTTGGATCTGAGAATTTGGGCGAAACGATAGGCACATCAACGCTACGAGCGTGGTGACCTATTGTGACGAGGGCTGATATAGGACTCGGAATTAGTTATTCAAATTCAACTAATAATTCTCTTGGGTCTTAAGGGCCTTGTCCCCCTTTCTTCTTGAGGAAAAGGGAGGAAAGGCTCCTACTTATACACGTTGGGCTGACCGCCTTTAGTCAGTCATCCCTTATCTTCTCCAAGCGCCCTAGGCGCTGTTGGAGCTGTTGGTACGTTCTTGCAGGTCGCCGTATAGTGGTTCAGCCTATAGGAATATCCCCAATGCCTCCATCGCCAACACCTCTGCCTTGGGACCATATCCATACGTGTATTGTCTGATCAATTGGTTATAAGGCTTTGATATGTCTCTTGGCACCCCGGGCCGTATCCGGCCGTGTGACACCTATAATAACGTATCTCGCATGTTGACGAAAGCATTTGAATTATAAGTAAACGTTACGTATCTTAACGAGTAAAGTGACATTACGGCTATCATTCGCAAATTCTTTCCAAGATTTACTAATGGGGTTCAGTTAAATATAACCTGTGGTCAAGGCATTGTACGCTGATGAATCTTGAATTAGTGAGCAAATCTAAAGTCCTTTCGCTTGCTCCCCTGATCTGCTGTCGTTTCCAGATAGTGTATTTGTTCCTTGGAAGCATTAGTATTCATGACATACGTATTTACATTTCATAATACTCTTACCTCTCGAGTCATTGCATCCCACTCCCTGTCTCGTTGTTTGTTGCGCCAGATATAATACGACTTTGCAAGAGCGTACAGAACTATATTGGAGGCGCAGATTGCGATGAGCTGCCTGTTTCCGCGACGATCTGTAATTTCCCATGTTAGTTGTCTCGTAAACTTGAGCGAGTAAGGGGATGAGCATACATTCTGGCTTGTCATCGGTACGATAAATGTTTGAGATGATTATACCGGAAACTTGGACAAACATGCTGCATATGTGGTTAGTTTGCTTCATCTCAGGGGAAATCAGCTATACTTACTTGTAAATAGCAGCAGAGACGGTTCGTGCTCTGACTGTATTTGAGTTGCGGCTACACCACGCAACTTGCATAGCGTGTGCTGTTCGAATTGTCAGCTCACATAGATGATTTCCTAGACACTAGGCACGTACGGTAGGGATACGATAGCAGCACCGTCACCACAGTATATTTTACCCAAGGGGATGTACGTTCAGGTAGCGCAGCCAAAGCAATAATGTTCGGCAAGACCCAGACCTGCGAAAACATTCCCATCAAGGACTTCTCATTCCACACTTCGGAGAGGTAGGTCATAGTCAGCATCTTGACTGTCGTTAGTCTCCATATCTACCAATGGACCTTTGAAGGAAACGCGACTTACGGTAATAGCGGCAGCAGCTTGAGCTGGAATCGAGAGCAGATTAGAGTCGAGCGTGCCAAACCCCAGGTTTCGAAGAGTCAGGGTCAGATACTGATCGGGCGGACCGACGGGTATCCCGAACATAAGCCCGATGATGTAGATGGGCCAGAGGTCGTAGTCGCACATGGACTTCCACAACGCTTTGAAGTCGACCGCCTGGCGATTGTGCATATCTCCCTTGGAGGGGTCGTCGCGCAGAATGCGATTGACCATGATGATCTCTTCGCGCTCGCTGAACCAGCCTTTTGGTCGATACCAGGATTTTGTCTGGGTCGGCGACGGCGCCATCATGAACCAGGACCAGAGGCCAACGCCGAACGTGAATGCTCCTTCGATCAGGAACAGCCATCTCCAGCCTTCTTGGCCGGCGTGGCCTCGGAGCCGCAAAACACCGAAAGCGATAACAGGTGATACGATATCGACGATTCGCAGCATCGCCCAGAAAAGTGCTAGACGGAACGGTAATTCGGTTCCCTTGAAGAAGTATGACTAAAGCCGTGGTTAGTTACCGGCTGACCCTTTCTGCTCTGAAAGCTGTATAGAACGACAACATACGAGGTACAAGACAATGTCCGGGATAAAGCCGCCTTGCAGCAGACCAAGCAGAGCACGACATGCTAGAAACGTCTCTCTGCTATTCAACCAGAATTGGCAGATAGCCACGATGCTCCACAGACACATAATAGTAGGGATCCAACGATCAGGCCCTATATCTTGCGTAAGTCAAAAAACCGAGCTAACATGGGCTTTAAATCTCACCTAATTTCTTACTAATTAGCTGTGATGGAAGTTCGGCGCATAGGAAAGCCAATTTGAAGACCATGTTCCCCAGGTTATAGTCTGCAAAGTTAGTTCCCGAGTTCCCAGAATGGCAGGACGAGCTGCTTACCATTCGTGGATAGACCCAGGTCTTCCAAGAAGTTGTCCGTGTTCGCCTGGGCCAGATTCCCCCTATCCAGATCCAGGGCGAAGAACGCGATACACGCCCAGACCGTGATCTTCCAGTCCATCTTGTTTATGAGCGGCAGCTCTTCAGCCCACGTCCATCTCGCGTTCGGGTCAAATCGGTGGAGGTTCTCGTACTTATCTGTCGGAGCGAAGTACTTGGCGGTCTCCGGGTCGTCGAAGACCGACGGCTGTGTGGCGATCTCGTCAAGATTGACGTGCTGCTTCCGGCGAAACAAAGTCAGGATAGGAAGAGTAGGGGGCGCTGTCTTCTGAAGCTCTTGCAGCAGGAGAACCCGCTCCCTTGGCGCGGCCGTATTATCGTCTGGGCTATTTTCAGAGCTCGACAGCGATTCAGGCCTAACAGCGGCCGAATCCTTTAGATCTGCCATTGTGCCTAGAATTCCAAGCGTCCGCGACTCGCCCTGAGGTGCCAAATGCCTATGAAGACAAAAGGTTTGGCATCAAAAGCAGCACGAACGACGGGTTTCTTATACCAAATCCCTAAGAATTAACCACGGCCAACGGATACACGTCTTGGCTCGATCTCGCCATTCTTGCTCTTCCTCTTTTAGGAATCGAAGCCGTTGCATTCCTGGCGTCATTGGGGAATTACCACGCTGTCGAGGCCTTTTTTTTCGGAGATAGATAAGGAATACCTCCAAGAGCGACTTGGATGGAGTGAGCACGCCATCTGCGGGCACCGATCACGAATATGGCTCAACAAGCCATTGCGGCCACTTTTGCTCTTGTGTGATGTATGGGATAATGGCGGCATCGCCCATGATTTGCGGCCTTGGTAGGCCCTTTCCAAGAACGGCCAAAATCTAGACACGTCTTCCTGGCGATGTGGTTCATTGGAATCGGCCCCTAAATCGAAGCAAGAAAAGGATAACGATATATCCAGGCAGTTATTGTACATGATTTGTCAACCCTTGTACGAGCGTCATATTAGACCTACATACCTGTAGGAGTTATAGAGGCCAGTAATAAGTTAGCCGAGCTACTTTTCCTATCCCCTTACCCCCCCCCTCAGCAAGCTGACCAGCCAAGATGTGATGTTAGTGTGGGGGCCAAAATTTGAATAATTCCAGTCAGCCGACGACACCATCGCAAAGTAGCGTGCATACGCGATGGTCTTTATGCTCGGTGTTTGAGGAGATAGAACCCTCGGCAGGTAATCTGTCTCGTAGATTCCTGTTGTGAAGCCGCAGCCGCCGCAGCGCTGACCGATGAGCTCACGGAGCGCGAACCCGATCCGGCTATAGGCTGATGCGGCCGAATGTTTCTCGGAGCGTGTGGGCCAGCAGGTTACTATGAATGAAGTTTTTGGAATGGCGTACAATAACTAAGGCTTAATGCTTATACAAATAAAATAGTGCTGGTTGACTATAAAAAGAATAAGAAGGCTAGGCACCGATAGATGTGTTATAGATCAAAAAGAATTGGTGCAATATTTATCAATATCTTTATTTAATACATAGCTGTGCCTAAATAAACTTGTTTCCGATGAATCGTTATCCTTCCCGAGTCTCAAGGACGTACGGATGTGTAAGATACCTAGATACCTACCTAGGTAGGTAAGTAGGTATTACAAGACACACGCACACATCCTGTCTTCAGTAGTACTTGGAGACCAGGCTTGTCGGAAATCTTGATATCAGACAGCTCTTCGAAAGAGGGCTGCAGACTCCTTCCTTCTGAGTCGATGTTGACGATCTTGCCATCTTCCAAGTACACCTCGACCCAGGTGAGGGTAACGACTGTCGTCGCCAGGTCGACGTAGGGCTCGGCTTCGACGTGCAGGGTCTTGAAATCCTCGTCGGCGGATACGGCGAGAAGTGCGGCGACGTCCTTGAAGTAGTACTCGATCTCGAAATCGCGGTCGCTGACCTTGTACGGGAGTTTCATGCTCTTGGTCAATGCTTGCGTGGCCGAAGAGTTGAAGGCCTGCGGCTGTTAGTGAGAGGGTCTGGCTCAAGAGTTTCCGGGTCGGTATTTGGGTACTGACCATCTGATACTTCAGAATATCGTATCTAGCGTGGATCTTAGCACACTCGACGCCGTGCCGGTATGAGATAAAGTCGTGAAAGTCCTTCTCCGAGATCCCCTCCTTGCGATAGTAAGAACCGGAAAGGCGAAGCACACGCTCTGCTTTGGCCATGGTTGAAGTTTCTGAATTGTCTGAATAAGTCTTGGACGATTTGATCAGAAGAGCCGAAAGGAACAAGTTGCTTTGAAGAAATTGTAAATAAAGAAGGCCTCGCAAGGTGGCCGAGCCAGGGCGAAAATGGAATCCGTCTTACGGGGAATATGACACAAGGGCTAGGGTATGAATCTTGGTATCATGACTGACTGACAGCGATCATCAGTAATAATATACTGACAAGGGACCGGGCAGGTCAGAAAAGCCCGGTTTGCGCCAACAAGGATTTGACTGATCGGACTTGTTGGTGCAGGTTGTTGGTGCGGCGTTGCAAGTCGGTGTAGGCTAGCTCGTCGCTGTGGATGACGCTCCCTTCCAGACTTACCTTTGCGGCAAAGTCGGACATGTCGTTAGCAAGCTGGGTGGAATGCTGCAGAGTAGCGACCATTTGGAGGAGTATCGACGTTGTGGCGTCAGGGACAAAGGAGCCGATGCTGAGCAGCGGAAGACTGACCGGCTTCCCTCCGCGAGTGGCAGGCAGCACGGACTGCTCGGCGCAGCGGTGCATGTGAATGAAGATGCAGTCGTACATGTCTGTAAGGCGACGCCAGCATGACATGACAAGAAACAGTGTTGCCATGTCTACGGCTACCCTCCAGCCCGGTGTGTGCATGTCCGGATCTCCTTGCACCTGGAGCGACTGGACCACGTCGCGGAAGGCTACGGTGAGCTTGAAGATGTCGTCCAGCTTGAACGATTCGTGATCTCTGGTGATATCCGGGGGCAGGCCATTGAGCGGAGGAATGGTCTTGGCATGGCGAAGCAGGTCTACATTCAGCGCCGTCAGGTGCTCAACGACCTGAATGTGAGCGTCTGTGACTGCGGTGGAGTCGATATCGGTGATGGTCGGTGCAGAGTTGCCCATTGCTAAGGACAGCTGCTCGGCGATCTCAGCCCCGTTAAGCGTAGCATCGTCGAGCGTAACATCATTGAGTGCAGCGTTCCACTCGGCTGCTATCGAGGGAGACGTCTGTTCGGACATTTCGCTAGGTGTCTCTGTTTGTAAGGTTCTGTGTGTCCGCTTGGCGGCTGGGAAGTCTTTGTCCATCTCTGAGGCGGTCCTGAGACCCTGAGCAGCCACGGCAGCCGGGCGCTTCCCTCGCACCGACGCGCCAAAGACGCAGGCAGCGCCGGCCTTGATACATCTCGAGCAAGCCTGCGCGGTGTCCGATCGGCCGGAGCAACGTAGTTTCTGCGCATGACAGCGGGCGCAGGCGGTGCGAAGTGGAGGCTGCGACGAATCCATGTGGTATCGCAGGCAGGTAATGAAAGACGAAGGTACTGTTGAAAATAAGGAGCTACCTGCAAAATACAGGGGGGCTATACACCTGGGCAGCCTAGGGGTACCTTGAGACCCGTAAACGCCCTAGGCACATGGCGAGCCAGCTCTCCGTTTGCACCTCACCGAGACCCCACGTAAAGATATCCGAACTCAACGTCTTACACATGTCCGATTCCAAGGGTCGACATCGCCGAAATTATTGCTTCTCGCATCAACTCTTTGCTTTCCCGGTTTACTTATCTCCCTCTAGAAAAGATGCCAGAAATGCCTTACCTATGCTGCCTCGACTGCACCCATCAGCCGTTTCTGAACGGGCTGATTTATGGGATCCAGTGTTGCTGCAATTCAAGACAGAGCCATGCCTGAACGC
Source organism: Hypoxylon sp. FL1284 (assembly GCA_022432365.1). Lineage (NCBI taxonomy): Eukaryota > Fungi > Ascomycota > Sordariomycetes > Xylariales > Hypoxylaceae > Hypoxylon > Hypoxylon sp. FL1284. The sequence continues at coordinate 257,990 of JAJJXE010000012.1, forward strand.
ATCGCTGACGATGCCGGCGATACGAATGAGAATTTCTCACGCGACGAAAGCCCTGATTTAGGGAAGTCTGATGGAGGCTGGCGTTTTTGGGCCATCTTCTTGGCCCTTGCCATCACCTCTCTCCTGGCCGCCGTCGAGAGCACCGTGACATCGACCGCCATGCCTCTCATCTCCGGTGCTCTCGACGCCGGTGAGCTCTACGTATGGTTTGTAAACGTCTATACTTTGGCAAGGTGAGTTTCCGTCTTTTTGTTCTATTTTGATCATACTTGCTCTCATTAATGGCTCTGACTTTCTTTTTCGCTAACTAATATTCACCGCGATTAGCACTGCCTTGCTGCCTCTTTACGGTCAGATTGCCGACATATTCGGTCGTCGGTGGCTTACCATTACCACTGTGGCAATATTTGCGCTCGGAAGCGGCATCAGTGGCGGCGCCCGTTCCGCAGGCATGCTAATAGCCGGACGTGCTATCCAAGGCGCCGGCGGAGGTGGTGTCATCTTGATGATTGAGATGATCATCTGCGACCTCGTTCCCCTACGTGATCGCGGCAAGTTCATGGGCATCATATTCGCCGTCTTCGCCATCGGGTCGTCTTTGGGTCCCTTCATCGGTGGTGCCATTGCCCAGAATTCGACGTGGAGATGGGTCTTCTGGATCAACTTGCCCATCGCCGGCGTAGCTCTCACTCTGCTGGTCGCCTTTCTGCACGTCAACTCTAACCGCGAGACGTCGATCAAGGAAAGCCTTCGCCGAATTGATTACACCGGCAACATTGTTTTGCTCGCATCCGTCACTGCTATCCTGATAGCTCTTACATATGGCGGTACGCGCTACCCGTGGTCCTCCTGGCGAGTCATCCTGCCACTAGTACTTGGGTTCGCCGGGCTTGGACTTTTCGTTCTCTACGAATCCTCCAGGTGGTGTGCCGAACCCATGACCCCGCCGCATCTCTTTAAGAATCGGACCTCAGCTGCTGCCTTCTTCCTGACCTTCGTCCACTCGCTCTACTCATTCTGGGTTCTTTACTTCCTTCCAGTGTACTTCCAGGCGGTACAGCTTCAGGACCCCACTCGTTCGGGCGCACTCCTGCTCGCCACTGTCGCCGTCATTGTTCCCGGTGGCATGATCAGCGGTATCTTCATGTCCAAATTTGGCAGATATCGGCCGATACATCTTGCAGCTTTTGCTTTAATGGCCCTCGGAACGGGACTTTTTATCATGCTAGACCAATTTAGCGGCGTGGCTCTATACGTATGCCTCCAACTTATTGGTGGGCTAGGATCTGGGCTGGCGTTGAGCACACTACTTCCAGCAACCCAGGCTGCGCTCTCGGAGAAAGACACTGCGTCTTCGGCTGCGGCTTGGGCATTCATTCGCACTTTTGGAACAGTCTGGGGCGTGTCTGTCCCTGCCGCCATTTTCAATAGCCGTTGTGATAGCCTTTCATCTCTGATTGACGATGTCGCCGTTCGAGGCCAGATAGCTAACGGTCAAGCTTACTCGCACGCTACAAGGGAATGGATTCTCTCCTTGACGAGCACCACTCGAGACCAGGTTGTAAGTGTCTTTAGTGACAGCCTTCGACTCGTCTGGATTGTCGCGACAGCCATTGCAGGCGCGTCATTCTTTGTCGTGTTTATAGAGAAGGAGATAAAGCTGAGAGAAAGCCTGGAGACCGAATATGGACTGGAAAAGTCGGAGAAGCCGCCCGAGAAGTTGAATGAACGCACAGTTGAAGTCTAAGAGGCATTACGGAGGCAGTTCCTGAAAAGAGAGACCCGAGATGATATCTCCTCTCGCTTTCGCAAGAAGCCACAGCAAAACTCCGCACTCCCTTTCCCATTATAGGTAACTAGAGCTATTAATGAAATAATCGATCATATCTGATGCGGATAACTCGAAGGGGTATTCAGTACGAAGGCCTCATAACGCAGAAGTGATGGGTAAGCATTATTTATCGTCTGCCTTCGCTATGGTCCTTACGTACCTATGTACCTAGGTAGGTAATCAAGGGTGGTTTTTATCTAAAGCATCGTATAGCATCTCGATTCTAACCGAACGTTATGTTATTTCAGTCTAGCTTTAAATGCCATTTTCCTTTACTGGCTTACAGTTGATACAGACGCCATGCTGTTTACAAGCCCGTACTCTTACCACTAATCAAGAAGCGATGCAATAGGGCCATCCTCAAGTCTTCGTAGGCCCACAACATATCTTCGAGCACAGGTTAGGCAAAGTTGATGTATCAATCAAGTATATCAAGTATACATCGAGTCATTACGGGACTTACATATGAACCTCACCCTAGCTTATATGCAGCAGACCTTATTCCGGGCTCACGCTTGATACAGTAGAGCCAGCCAGTACCTCCGGCTTAGACCCTACGGGGCTAAAGCCATAGCTGGATTCTTCGCTCATATTGACTCATCAGTAAGGCCTTCACGTCATGTAAATAAGCCTACAGCTTACGAAGAGGAGGTTATGATCTGAACATATACGGGGGACTTATCGCTTCTATGACAGCGATACAACGCCTAGGCTCACCGCTGCAGAATCACACAAGTTCGTGTCAACCATAATGAAGCGCTGGGCACTAGTGCTAGTGATTCATCGTAAAACTATAAAAATACTGACTGGTTCTCGTCAACGATAACGACCGAAAGATATATATCAGCAGAATTTCCCATATTAAATCGAATACCGAAACCACCATGTATCTACAATCTATCAAATCACTTACGTCCTCAGGGTCACGACAAGCTTCACTTACAGCCCGATCTCTTTCAACTGTCTTCGCAAGAATGGCTAGCACAGACCAGTCCCACGCCACCGGCGCATCCAAGGTCCCTGGAAAGGTCCAGGAGAAGGCACCCAAAGGCTTGGAAGAGTCTCTCCCGGACTCGGTATGACTGCATATTCTCCAACCAGACCTGTTAGATGCTGACCATTAATCAAGATCCATCCCACTGGCAAGAACCCTGGCCAGTCCACCAATAAGACGCATGCTAAGGGAGGGGGCGAGGAATCTGTTCTCCCCAAGAAGGTACAGGAGAAGGTTCCCGAGAGTATCGAGAGGGCGGTGCCAAACGCCCTTCATAACACCGGTGATAAGTGAAGGATGACGGCGTCTCAGCGGTCCAATGGAGCTACAAGATAGAACTCGAAGAAAAAGAGTTAAATTAATCTCAACACATTTCTATTTGTATCATTTCATAGATTTTACTAGGAGATGAATAAAATTGCTTCAGTAACTAAATGAGGATTGGACACTTGTGAAAGCCAGATGGTGACGGAGTTGGAGTTGAAAAGGGGGGTTGTCATCTGTGGCTTCTCCGTTACACACCGCCACAAAAGACCCCGCCAACACGCATAATTCAAGATAGCGGGGCAACGCGATTTTAAGCTATACTTGGAGGAAGCTGAAGCTCAAACCCGAATCCGATTTCATTTTCTACGTATCTCCTAGATATCTCAAGACTCTTATTCTTGCCCCAGATACTCCTCCGAGAGTCGTGTCCCATTGTATTGTTTTCCCCCTCTTTCGGCATCTTCGTCCTACGACGCTCCTGCAAGCAGCTTACTCGTTTGGGGAGCGCTGCATCCATCGCAATCCGCCATGTCCTCCGCCGTGGTGTCTGCCGATGACGGCCTGGAGCCGACGCTCCAGTCAATCCTAGACCAAAAGACGCTACGATGGATTTTTGTCGGTGGCAAAGGCGGTGTCGGAAAGACAACGACCTCTTGCTCTCTTGCGATACAGCTGGCCAGAGCCCGCCGCTCCGTCCTCCTCATCTCTACCGACCCCGCGCACAACTTGTCGGATGCCTTCTCGCAGAAGTTCGGCAAGGAGGCGCGTTTAGTGGAAGGCTACACGAATCTCAGCGCTATGGAGATCGACCCGAACGGAAGCATCCAAGATCTGTTGGCGGGGCAAGGCGAGGAGACTGATAATTCGATGGGAGGCATGGGAGGCATGATGCAAGATCTCGCCTTCGCCGTAAGTACAGGCTGGCGCATGTCACTTACAGCACTCGCTAATATTTCTTGCTAGATTCCCGGTATCGACGAGGCCATGTCCTTCGCAGAGGTTCTGAAGCAAGTCAAGTCACTCTCGTACGAAGTCATCATCTTCGATACCGCGCCCACCGGACATACTCTCCGTTTCTTACAGTTCCCATCGGTACTCGAGAAAGCCCTCGCCAAGATCTCCCAGCTGTCCTCCCAGTACGGACCATTACTGAATGGCTTCCTTGGCAACCAAGGCACGCTACCCAACGGGCAGAATCTGAACGAGATGATGGAGAAACTAGAAAGCCTCCGCCAAACCATTTCCGAGGTAAACGCCCAGTTCAAGGACGAGAACTTGACGACGTTCGTATGCGTCTGCATAGCAGAGTTCCTGAGTCTGTACGAGACGGAGCGCATGATTCAAGAATTAGCGAGCTACAGCATCGACACTCACTGCATAGTCGTTAACCAGCTGCTGTTCCCTAAGCAAGGTAGCAATTGCGATCAGTGTAACGCGCGCCGGAAGATGCAGAAGAAGTACCTAGATCAGATTGAGGAGTTATATGACGAGTTCAACGTCGTCCGCATGCCGCTCCTGGTGGAGGAGGTACGAGGCAAGGAGAAGCTGGAGCGGTTTAGCGAGATGCTTGTCCAGCCCTATGTGCCTCCGGAGTAGCACATTTCATGAGATTATTCAGAGTATGATAGCATAGCGTTTGGTGTCAACGGCCGGTCACGCAAACGGATTCCGAAGGAGGTAGAGACCATGATCAAGAGATAACGGATCTCTTACTATACAGACTCGCAGGAACCATAATAAACAATCTCACGGATGATTTGCAATCTCGGTGATAAACATGAAAGGGTATTGTAATGAATAATGACGTGAAAGCTGACGGGGATACACAGGTATATAGGCTATACAGCTACAACGATGGACGCTCAAGGACGACAGCATATAATAACGTCAATAAGGTACATCGGCAGACGCCTATCCTGATATGATCTCCTTTGCCACTTACCTGTAAGCAGGTAGTTCGAGCAGATCATTACAAGCCAGCTCACCGTCTCAACAGACAATTGCGATAAAGCCGATTCAAAAAAAAAAAATACATTGGCCGATTTTCGCCGATCTGTGCCATAAGCTGAAATCACGAAAGATGGAATCTGGCAAACGAGTTTCGGAGAAAAAATCATCGTGAAGTTACATTAATCCAGACATGGGAGCAGCGCAACCGGAAGCTATTCCTTGATGGGAGTGTTCATAGGCGACTCTCGGAATGCCCCCCTGGGCGACCCAAGATGCGTCACCAAGCCGAAATCGGGTTTTGCGGACTTAGCAGTATCAGAGCCGGCACTTCTTCAGTCTGCGTCTATGTATAAAGCGTGAGGATCAGAGTCCTATGTCAAGCCAGTGGAGAGAGGAGACTACGCCAGCTGTCATCATTCGTCGCTATGCAGTCCATCAAAGTATACCACGCGCCGCACGGCCGGGGGCCGAACCCGTGGAAAGTGGACATTGTTCTCGAGGAGCTGGGGCTGCCGTACGACATCATCTGGATCCCGTACGGCAAGACCAAGTCGGAGCCGTACACCTTGCTGAACCCGAACGGCCGGGTGCCCAGCATGATAGACCAGAACAAGGACGTCACGCTCTGGGAGTCGGGCGCCATCATAAACTATCTCATCGCCACATACGACACGGAGCTCAAGCTCACGTACGGAGACGACAGGCTCGAGGATAAGTGGCTGCTTCAGAGTTGGCTCATGTTCCAGATGAGCGCTCAGGGGCCCATGTTCGGGCAGAAAGGTACGTATTTCGGTTGACCCGTCTTCCCATAGATATGATCACAGCGTACCTCCTCGGCCTCATTCTTTCTCCTTTTCCTTGAAACCACAGGGTTTCCTTAGGGTTGAGAATGCGCTTCACGAGCTCAGACCTGGCTAATCTCATTCCTACGGAACAGTATGGTTCACCTACTTCCATGTCGAGCAGAACCTCAAATCGGTCATCGACAGGTACGGCAACGAGGCAAAGCGCATCATTGGCGTCGTAGAAGGCGCCCTGAGCAAGCAGAGACAGAAGCTAGGCCTGGGCGCCGAGGACGTCGTGTGGCTCGTCGGCGATAAGTGCACTTACGCAGACCTCGCGTTCGTGTCGTGGAACCTGTCCCTAGACGCCATGTTCCCCGGGGGAGGGCTGGACCTCAAGCAGGAATTCCCCGAGTACCACCGCTGGCTCACGAACGCGACACGGCGTCCTGCCACGAAGAAGGTCCTTGAGCACAGGGAAGAGTGCATCCAGATGCTGAAGGACTCGACGCCAGATGTGCTCGAGCGACAAGCAGATGGTATAAAAATTCAGGAGTACGAGTCCTCTATCGGCGTGGGTGGCTCTTGATAGGGGTGGTTTATCTCCGACCTAGCCATGATGATACTGAAGTGAACTCGAGCATGGGCGGATGTGGTCTTTGACTCATGATCTCGGAGTCCCAAAGAGGCAGAGTCAAGTTCCTAATTGAGTGCCATCTAACTCCTGGTTATTCAATCCGACAAGTCATAAATCCTTACGGTATAGCGTCATGCGAAAGAATCCCGTCACGGCAATTCAAGTCTTAAGTAATAACACATGGCCAGGGGTTCTCTTGATAGGGGCTTTACCGCTACATGTCGATCACTCACTCTGTCACTTCATATCCCTGACATGCCGGCCACCGTAAGATATGACGACAATGGTATAATTCAGCGGACTTTGACCAACTGGATGTAGCGAAAGGAGAATGATTGGCCAGATTTCAAGCTTTAATACATAGATATACGGCCGTTTCTTGGCCTAATGATCATCACTGTCAAATCTCTTGAGATATTCTGTGGGGTTGGAGGTACGCACGGATAGAAAGACCAAAATCAACACCCTTCTCAGGGGAAATAGTGGGCATCCCGACACCTCATAGGGGGGCTTCATGGCGGGGTAGCTACCAAGCTTTTGAGGAAAGAAATCGTGCCTCACGTCTGAAGCTCTGGATATGCGAGCTTGACCTTGACCGGTTACACTCGACGTTTCAAATTAAGATTTTCTTCTATCTTCCTGCTCCTCCCTTGATTTCACCGGAGTACAGGTCTGTACAAGCCAGACAGCTAGCCGTAGAACACCAGAACACAACTCAGAAAGTAAAACAATTTAAGCACAGCTTCCTCAAAAATGGCCGCCGATATCCCCATCATCGACGCCCACATCCACCTGTACCCGGCGTCGGAGGTGTCGTCGCTGGCCTGGTGCACGCCGGAGCACCCGCTGGGCAAGCAGCGGTCGGTGGACGAGTACCGGGCGGCGACGGCGGGCGCGACGCCGCGGGGCTTCGTCGCCGTGGAGGCGGACCGCAAGAGCGACGCGGCGGCGGGCGAGCGCGACGGCAGCGGGTGGGCGGGCCCGCTGGCCGAGGTCTCGTGGCTGCGGCGCGTCGCCACCGCGCAGCCGAGGCCCGGCGAGGGCCACGACGGCGCCGCCGACGCCGCGCTGTGCGCCGCCTTCGTGCCGTGGGCGCCGCTGCCGAGCGGCGCCGCCGTCATGGAGCGGTACCTGGATCTTGTCAAAGAAGAAGCGGGCGACAGCTGGCCCAAGGTGAAAGGCGTCCGGTTCCTGCTGCAGGACAAGCCCGCCGGCACGATGCTGACGGACAGGTTCGTCGAGAGCCTGCGGCTGCTGGGCCGGCGCGGGCTCGTCTTCGACCTCGGCGTCGACCAGCACAACCGCGGCAGGGCGCAGCTCGAGGAGGTCGTCGAGATGATCGACCGCGCGCACGAGGGGGTGCCGGAGGAGCAGAGGGTTACGTTTATCGTCAGTGAGTGGCCTGCCATGCCTCCCTTCTAATGCTTACCACACCGCCGAACCGCTTGGCATCCCCAACTGCATGCATCTCTCCCCGAACAAGCACCTACCACATTTCCTTCCTCCAGCAGACCGCTAGCTGACCAACGACGCCCCAGACCACATGTGCAAGCCGGACCTCAGCATCTACAACGTGCAGACGAGCCCGTCCTTCATCGCGTGGCGCACGGCCGTCTTCACGCTGAGCCGCTGCAGCCGCACCTACATGAAGCTGTCGGGCGCCTTCTCCGAGATGCCCGACGCGCTGCGCCGCCGCTCCCCCGAGGACATCTTCGACGCCCTCGCGCCCTGGCTCAGCGTCCTGCTCGCGGCCTTCGGCCCTTCGCGGCTTCTCTTCGCCTCCGACTGGCCCATCTGCACCGTCGGCCTTGATGATGTAGACGCCGAGAAAGGCGAAGGAGGCGACGGCGAAGGCGAAGGCAAGGAGAAAGACGAAAACCAGAAGAAGAACGCCTGGCACAAGTGGAAGGCTGTCGTCGATCGCCTCTGCTGGATGGCCTCGCTCGATGACGACGATAAGCGCATGATCTGGTCCGGCACCGCGCTCAAGGCTTACGGTATTGAGGAGAGCGCGTGAGCATGTCATCTTACCAGCCGTGATTGGCAGAAAATGTTAGCGAATCATGGATTCCTTCAAGGGTTGGCTTGTTTTGTAAGCCTCGTAATAATCATACACCAAATTGCATGATCACAAGAAAGAAAAGAGTGTATGGAAAAAAGAGCTGGTCTCGTCATTGAATCGCCTATATAGCGGTCATCGAGGCCTTCACCTAAATTTCCAACACCTAGTCTAGTATTAAACTATGGCAGCCTATTTCGACCCTGGTATATCTACATACTCCGTCTATAGGGAACGCTACTGAGGCATTTTGAACCCGCCAACGCCGTCAAGAGAAATGCCCATCTAGTATATAAGCACCCCGCTCAGTATAAAAGCACCCATGAGAACACCATCGCGACGAGCAGATACGCGAATCCGCCGCTGGCAGCGAACCTGTCAGCTCCGTTGACGTTAACACCGCAGCAGGGGCGGTCGTAGGTGACGTTGTTCATCTGCGCGGCGACCTCGAAGACGGAGCCCGGAAAGCCGCCGTTGTTGTAGTAGTCGACGTTGAGGAAGTTGGGGGCGCGGCCCCATTCGCTGCGGCAGTTGTTTGCTGACAGGCCGAGGCTGCCGCGGCCGGTGACGTTGTTGGTGACGTTGAGCTCGGTGCGGGCGGGCACCAGCATGTCGGACCCGAGGATGGTGAGCTCGATGTTGAGGTTGTGGTTGATCATGTAGAGCCTGTTCTTCGCGTCTGGCTCGGCTAGGTTTGGCGGCCGCTGGACCGTGCAGGGGAAGGCTTGGTCGGTCGGGTCGAACGGCGTCTCCCACAGCTGCGAGAACTCGTCGAGGAGCCATGGGTACGCCGTCTGGTTGGCCATGTAGTCCATGAACATGACAACCCGCTGGCCCCTCAGGATCATGTCGCTCAAGGTGGGCCAGTCATCCAAGGTCATAGGGAATACCGGTGGTGTGTAAGCGTATCGTAAGATGCCGGTTTGCTCGATGTACGGCGCATACAAGCTGGGGACGGAGCTGGAGTGTTCATGTTAGCTTTTTGGATCTTGTAGGAATAGAGCGGATAGCGTACTAGTTTCCATTGCCCAAGAGAACGGTCACAACGTCGTACGGATGCGAAGCAACCCAGTTCTTGACCTTGCCAAGCCAGTCGGTAATAGGCCCGGCGTCGAGGATATCGCAGCTCGTGTGGCAAAAGTGCGGCTCGTTCCCTCCGGTCGGCCACTGTATTTGCCCTTGAAGGAACCGTACGCCGTCGTTCAGCTGATCCGTGACATCGTACAACTGGTTCGCCGCCAGATTGTTGGGCGTGATAAAGGGGGAATTATGGCAGGCAACGTATGTAATGTTGCTATACTTCCGACTACAGAATTCGGGATAGTTGTTGCACGGCTGCGTATTGGTAAACGCCGGCGTAGGCGACGTGGTGGTCGAGAAGTTCCCAGATGCCGTCGTGGTCGTGGCCGTCGCGGTAGTGCCGGTCAAGAATATGACCGTGTTGGTACCTGACGAGCTAATGGTCGATCTGGTGACGTTGTCGGTGCCGACAGAAGATGCGTCGTCGCTTATCGACCCCAGATCTGTCCCCAACGTTACCTGGGAAGTATTTGATAGGTACGGTCCAGTCGGAGTGGCCTCTTCGGTGGTGATGGCCGAGCCGGTTATGGTAGTTCTATCATCGCTCACGGTTGACTGTCCCAGAACACCGACAGCTGCGGCCAGCAACGTCCAGCTTCCGAATCGCGCCATGATGGGTTATAGGAGATCAGCGAGCGAGGGCTAAGCGTCCGTAGACGCGGCTGAGGATGCTGGTGTATATAAGAAACAGGAATGAGACCAGCAACCGTATCATGAAGAAAAAAGGAAGATTAGTGTCCGGATAGTCGTCCGCCGAGCTCCATGTGAAAGTGAAAAGAAAAAGTCAAGCCGGACTTGTCGACAGCGGTAAAGCTGCGCTTGTTTCTCGCCTTACGCCCGTGTGGGATAGGTGAGTGTAAAGTAAGATAAGCGTGTACATCCGAGTACATCGAGCCTACTTGTCTACTTGCATGTGGGCCAGACAAGCTAGCAGAGACCAGGGCGGATATTTGAGATACCCATCGAACCTATGATGCTTGGTGAGCACACCTCGACACAGTGAAGCGTTACGCGCGCAGGCGGGCTATGCAAAGGTCAGTCCGTTCGGGTCAGCGTCATGGGGTGATGTCAGCGACAGTCGTGCTAAGACTAGGGGGGGGGAAGCAGGGGGTTGGTAGCGCTAGGTAGCTGACGGGCGGATGGCTGACGGACTGGAAACGCCATTCCTTGATCTTCGAGATCTTCATTGCCAACAATTTTCCCCTTTTTTTCGTTTCTGTCCGTCGTCTGCCAAGTTCAAGGGGTCTACCCGGCAGCGCGGCATACGATAAAATGATGTATCGCTCATATAAATAACCCTTCGCATCATGCAGTATATTCCTGGCTGCTTGCAAGCTTGTCCACCTCGCCCACTTTGCTACTGTATTCTGTATTATAATCAGCACCGATACCCGATACCCGTCGTAAACAGAGGCGCTGGTGATCGACGGATGCTCATAAACAAACCAACAGTCAGCGAGGGATCCACCCAGCATGTATCGATCGGGGCATGTTTCAGGGCATCGACAGGCTCAGGGTCCAATAGGTACCCAACGACTGGTTCAGTGCTACCGTGGTACCCGCAGCGCCGCCTTGGCTTGGCGTGGTGGCAGTGAGATCGTTTTGCGCGGCAGTCGGCAGCCTCTCTGCAAGGATAAGCAGCGCCTGAGCAGATCCTCAACCTGTCGAGCCTGTTAGGCCTGTCTTTCGCGCCTGTCCAGTAGCCGATAGTGGACCGTTTTAGAGGGAGGTGGGGGGGGGGGGGGGGGGGGGGCGCTGAAGGACGTTCGTTCATGTTCCAAGCTGCCAAGCGAGCCAAGCGAGCCAAGCTTTCTGCTTGCTCTTCTTGCTGCTTCTGCTGTGCTCACACCATCACACCATAGGAGATGTGTACCCGAGGAGTACATGGACGGTACGCTCTTCGACGTCAAATTAGGTATGTACGAGATATAGTACAACAACCTTAGCCCCGAGACCTTTTAGATCAGGGTCTATCCTACCATCTGCTGTGCTTGTTCGGCCTAAACGTTAAAATTCTACCTATTATATTCTTTTCTCTTTGCTCTTGTTTTCCCTCGTAATATTGTGCACCTAATGTAAGCTGCGTGGGAAAAGTCAAACCAGCGCTTCATTTTTTTTTTCTTCTTCTCGTTGCTCATATTTTGTCCGTCCCTCTATTTCCACTCCATACTTGGCCTATACGATCTTAGGCTCCTATCTCCGTGGTACCTGGGTACCGCCCAGATCGCCGAGATATCTGGCGAGCTGTTGTCTGTTAGAATTCATCCAAGATGCCTTTGGGCTCGTTCCCACGATTTCGGAGGCGACAAGCAGCGCCTTCTCCCGATGCTCAAAAAGAAAGCCCGCGACCGAGCATCGAAGATCCGGTCGTTCTGAAGAGGGGGACGAGAACACGACGCAATGCCATCGCCGTATCATGTTTCTGCTACCTGGTCGCAGTCATCTTCCTAATCTTGGTAAGGCGACTGAGCCGTATTCTCTGCGTATGAATGAGCACATGCAACTAACCTATCTGCTGTATTGTAGGTCGAGATAGGCAACACGAGGGGCACCCGGGTCTTGGGTGATATCTACTTTTTCAAGCTCGATCTGACCAATATCCTGCCCCAGGCAGCGCCAACCAGCCTGACCTTGCAGAACTCGATCGCACGAACGCTGGGTCTTCACGACTTCTATCAAGTCGGTCTCTGGAACTTTTGCGAAGGATACAATACCGAGTATGTCGATTTCCTCGTAGCTGGCTGGGGAATGTATAGCTAACGAGAACACCAGTGGCATCACAAACTGTTCTCCCCCGACCAATCTCTACTGGTTCAACCCGGTACAGATACTGCTGGGCGAGCTCTTTGCTGGAGCTTCGATTGCCTTACCGTCCGACGTGAACGACATTCTGACCATCCTGCGCATCGCTTCGAACATCATGTTCGGCTTCTTCATAACCAGCCTGGTCTTGGATTTCGTTCTGATCTTCGTGACGCCCGTCGTCTTGTACTCGCGATGGTGGAGTGGCTTCTTCGGCTTCTTCGCCCTGCTTGCGACGCTGCTGGTCTTGATAGCCTCGGCCCTGGGTACAGCCATGTCTCTGATATTCAAGTACGCCCTGACCTCGCAGACGGATCTGAATGTCTATGTCGACGTGGGCACCAAGATGTTGGCGTTCATGTGGGTAGCGACTGCATTCACTTTCCTCGCCTTCCTCATCCACGCCAGCCTGTGCTGCTGCTGTACATCACGTCGCGACTTGCGCACAGGGCGGAAGGGTGCGAGACGCAGCCGAGCGACTCCCCAAGAGGAGGACGCAAGTTCGTCAAGAGTTGGCGGCAAGACAGCAACATCGGGTTAAAGGGATATCGCGAACACTTTAGATTCCATAATAGCGTACGCAGGCCTCGGGTAATATAATATGATGGCGACCGGGGGAAAAAGTATTTAGGTAGCTTTGCTCTGGAGTTTTTGTTAACATAGCTGGATGCCTCAGATAAATCACCAGAGGCCTTGGAGTTTGAATGAAAGAGCAATCAGCACATGCTGTTTTAACAACATTCTTTATTTCAATATGTTGTTCTGTTGTGCTGCGTATAAATATGACGAGGCTTCTCTTTCTTCAGTGCGTGCTGTCCGATTATCGACGTGTCCGTGCCCAAGTGCTTTGCTGTAGGATCGTACCGAATCACCAGCTAACATTTAGGCATCCCGCTCATAGAAAAATAAGCCCAGTGTGTCTGTCGCTATTCGCAGCGTCCGGATCGGTTTAGGATCTCGGGCAACTTTCGGCATTCCCTTGCAGCTGACGACCAGCCGATAGCAGCCAAGACAGCCAAAGCTGCCAGCTGGGCAATCCTAAGGTTTGACGGTTTGGTGTAGTCACGTGACGTGTCAAGTGCCTCGTCAACTGCCTAAAGTGATTCATTCTGCTCTGACTAATCCTGCGCGTTACCTCAGCGTGCCTGACCCGATTAAGGCCACCTCCACTCTCGCGTTCCTTTCTCCGTTCTTCGCCCACGCAACTTTCCGGCAATCCTTTCCCTCTTCCACTCGTCCTTCCGTTCCCATTTATCTCTCACCACAACTTTTCGCTCTTCTCCCATCCATTTTCTTTTCTATCAACATCAAGCAGACTGTCTCGTCTGCTTCTAGACTCGACTTTTCGACCGGAGTTTCCGTCGACATCATCTCCGACAAATACCTTTGGTTCGCGGATCGCTTCGACTCGCCTCTCAATCGGTCATTTGGTCCTGTCGTCGCAGTTCTCCCAGCTCCCCTCGTGACGAATAATGCGCAACGACTCTTCCGGCGAACTAATCTCTACCTAGTGATCTTCCAGTAGGACAGGGAGGAGGTTTCGTTTCTCAGACTACAGACAAGATTTAAAAGTCACGGTGATTTGGGGCTTTGGCGTGGACCTGGGGTGGAATCTCTGCCTTCTCGTCTCTCGAGCTGCCTTGGTGGTTGAGCCGCCTTGGGCTTTGTACATGACTCTCTGTTTCTCTTTTTACTGAAGCACGAACCTTGGTTCCTTCAAGTACAAACTGAATTGATACCCTTCTTATCTTCTTGCCAGTTTGCTCCTGAAAAAAAAAGGAGGAAGGAAAGGAAAAGAGCAGAAGAAAATCACAGCCGGTCGCAAACCCAGCAAGATCCAACAACAAACAGAAAATACAAACAAGACGCCCCTCTACTAGATTTACGAATCATCGCTCTTTTGTCTTGCATCACATACTTTTCATCTGATTTCCCGGTGTTGCTGGTCCGGACTTGACAGTCGATCTAGCAATCTCGCCGTCGCGGAACCACACCAACTCGGCAAATACCGTAACACGTCTAGGCATATTACCATCCACCATGACTTCGTCTGTGTTCTTCAAGTTCAAGTCTCAGAAGGAGCCGTCGCGCGTCGAATTCGACGGTACCGGCATCTCCGTCTTCGAGCTCAAACGTGACATCATCGTAAAGAGCGGCTTGGGCGATGGCACCGATTTCGATCTAGCCATCTATTCGGAAGATGGCACTGAGGGTAAGGTTGGCTATTTAGCTGCGCGCCGAGACACTGCTAACGAGTTCGTAGAGTACGATGATGACACTACCATCATTCCTCGATCCACCACCGTGATCGCGCGTCGACTGCCTCCCCAGAAGCCGGGCGCAGGTCGCGCGGCCCGATATGTGTCGGGCAAGATGCCAGGCAGCGCTAGAAACGCCCATCGACGAGAGAACAATGCCGCCAAAGCTGCGAAACCCGCATCCGCTGCCATCTCACAGATGAACGCGGCGATGACCGAAGAGGAGAAAATGATGGCCATGTTCCAGGCTCAGTCAGACCAGTGGAATGTCCAGCAGGAAGAGATGTCGCAGTAAGTTCCGCTCTCCAGTCAACTGTAATCTATCTGGTACTAACATCATGGTAGTCAAACAGCAGTCTATAAACCAGGCGCAAAGAAGCTTGCCAACGTTCCCGACCACGATCCCCCGAACGGCTACATCTGCTACCGATGCGGACAGAAGGGACACTGGATCCAAGTCTGTCCCACTAACGACAACCCGGAATTCGACAACCGCCCTCGCGTCAAGCGAACAACGGGAATACCCCGCTCCTTCCTGAAGACTGTAGATAAGTCGGCGCTCCAGCAGACTGGCTCGGACGGCGAGGAAGTCAAGCCCCCGGCTGGCGTCATGGTCAACGCTGACGGTGATTTTGTGATTGCGGAGCCCGACAAGGCTTCCTGGGAGCAATATCAGGCGAAGACGAAGTCCTCGGCAGCTGCTCAGAAAGCCGCGTCTGCCGAGGACAAGGAGCTTGAAGAGAAGGGCCTGATTTGCTCCCTCGACAAGAGGATGTTCATAGAGCCAATGAAGACACCATGCTGTGAGAAGACGTATTGCAATGACTGCATCACCAATGCCCTCATTGAGAGCGACTTCGTCTGCCCTGGCTGTCAGACGGACGGCGTGCTAATTGATGATCTGAAAGCGGATGCCGAAGCCTCTACTAAGATCCAGGACTATCTTAAGGACAAGGAATCTCTCAAGGCTAAGGAGCGGTCCAAGAGCCCGTCCACTGTGAACTCGCCGCCGCAGGCATCCGTCAAGACGGAGAACTCGCAGTCGGAGCCGCCCAAGAGCCAGACAGCGGCGGCTCCTGAGAGGTCCAACTCGCCTGCCCCGGCTACAGCAATGAAGAAGTCGCCCTCTGCAGATAGTACGAAGAAGTCGTCGACGCCTGCTGCCTCTTCGGATTCCACCGAAGCTCGTATGCCCCAAGAAACGGCTTCCAAGAAACGGCCGGCAGAGGATTCGCTAGAGAACCCCAAGATTCCTAAGGGACCGAAGGCAATGCAGCGAGCTCAGGAGACCAATGACATGCAGAATATGATGCAGCAGAACATGCCGGGCATGCCAGGCATGATGCCCAGCATGATGCCGTTCCCCATGAACAACATGAACGGGTTTAATATGATGATGGGCATGAATCCTATGATGAACCCCATGATGGGCATGAACGGCATGTTCAACCCGGCTGCCTTTCAGGACATGAACAGCAACAACATGTTTGGCGGCAACTTTGGGGGCATGAACGGAAACGGGATGCCCAATATGAACCCCGTCATGAACGGCGGATTCAACCTAAATCAGCAGGGCCATAGACCGAATTTCACGACTCCTAACAGTGACAACGACGCCTACTTCCGTAAGCCTGTCAACCCGGGACGACACCAGAACCGCCAGCGCCGGGTTCGACCCAGCGACTACAGGGAGCTATAAAACCCCTTCTGCGTCCTTTGGTAATCAGGTGCTCACTTATCATACACGTCACGGCACCACCGCATCACTGCATCATCACAGCACACGTAACTCATACATTGTCAACACCAACCACTCGATACCACCTCGGTTATTCGTAATGTGTTCATGACTCCTTTCCAAGTCACACGGGCTCTTGACGACTGTAAACTATACTACGACTACCACGGCTACCACGGCTTTGCATCTCGACCTCGACCCGCAAGCATGGGGGAGGTCACCCGGCGTTCAGGACTCTCGGCTTGCATTCACGAAATCAAAACGGACGGGCAAAGAAGGAGAAAGGGGAAGGGCGTTTTAGGCGTTTGAGGTTAGGGGGAGGGGGAATTTTTCTACTTTACGCGCAAGGAGGCTATTGCAAAAAGCAAAGCAATATTGGCGGACCAGACATGCCATGGTCCGGGAAGCAAGGACACGAGTGATATGACAGGTCACTACCGGCCGGGACGACGAATTGGGGCTCTGGGTTTCTTTCTTTTCCCAAACCTTCTTTCTATCGGCACGCTGCTTCAGATGGCGACGAGCCAGGCCCCGGGTGGAGAGAGACAGGTATCCCAGGTATATCAGGAGAAGCCTGGATAGACCACCGGTCCGCCGTCTCTCTTCATCGTGCAGATAAAAGGCTTTTCGCGCTGGTGATAGGTAGACGAGTCGACGACGGACGAGTCTCCTCGGGCGCTACGAAGCAGTGTTAGAACCAATGCAATGGATCTGATTTGCACCCCGTTTCCTCGTAATACTGTACGCGTTCTGTGAATGTGACATGCTAAATGAACTCTGCCCTTACGTGATGTGATGACTTATATCAGCCTTGTGATGTTTCCCTAGTAAGAAAAATTGCTACGAGTTGTATACACGGTAGATCATAATGAGAATCACAGTCACAATTGATAATGAAAAGGAAGAGCTTGCGGTGGTCTGTGAATAGATTCAATAGTCATCCATCCACGTTGCCGGCGATGGTAAAGCTATCTGGTGTACTTGAACATGAGAGCTAGCTAGCTCTACCCTCCGGATTTTCCATCCCAATCCATCCCCATATTCCTTTTTTCTTGTCTTTTCTTAGGTGGGTGGACGGTGGAACTTATTATTTACAAGTGACTGGCTTCGGACCCCTTCACACACACGAGGGCCAGGATCCGAGTGCCACGAGGTTGACACAACTTCTTTCTCCTCCTTCTTTCATAAAAAAACATCCCCAGGAGCCGTCGCGGGTCGTGTTGATTTTTCTTTTGCCCCCGGCAGACGGTCTCGCTGTGTTTCGGCAGAGCTGGGCCGACCCCCTCCGCTAGTCGCTCTCGCTCTCTCGCCGATGCGAGTAGACGGAAGCAAGCGGACAAGAGATCGGCGCTCCGGATGTATTGTCAGAAACATACAAAACAATCGCACGACCGGCCCCCCCGTCGTCGTAAAAGACGAGAGAGATGAGGGAGAGCCGGTCGTGGGGGCCGCAGCATCGACCCAGCTGAGTGTGCGCGCGGGGACGCGACGGGCTCGAATGCGACAAGAGCCAGCTTGCGCAGTCGGGCCCGTCGCGGTGGAAATTGGGGGGAAACCCCCGCGCTGATGCAATGGAACAACTTGGGGACGGGGCAGAGCGAATGAAGGTGCTCGATGCCAGCCGTTGAAATGAGCGAAACAGCCTAGATCATTGTTTTCGTCTTAGGCCTTCTGGCGTAATTTGGAATCTGCTTGGCCGAGGGGGATGGGTCCCCCACGGGAGATGCAAGTCTTTCACGAGCGGACGACGATGCCGTGGCGGCGCGAGTTGCTCGAGACGTAGTCCTCCTCATCCTCCTCCTCGCCGCTGGAGCACGAGCTCTCGTCCTCGCTGTAGCCGCAGCGGGTGCCGCCGCAGTCGATCTTGACGCGGTCGCCCTTGCGCGTGATGCCGTAGCGCTCGCACGTGCAGCTGCTGCAGTCGGAGGCGGGCGTGCTGTAGCCGGAGAGCGAAGAGCTGGGCGACGAGCTGTCGGAGCGGTAGGACAGGCTGGAGCCGGAAGAGGAGACGGGCGAGCTGGAGAAGTCGTCGATGTACTCGGCGTCCTCGAATCCGGCCTCGTTGAAGCGGGCCGTCAGCTCCTCGATCGACTCCTCGGCAAAGTCGGAGTCCAGGATGTGGCGGGTGGCGTGAGGAGACATGGGCTTGGGCGCCACGATCTGGGAGACGGAGAGAGGGCGGCCCTTGGGGATGTCGACGGACAGGGAGGCGCGCTTGGAGGACCGCTTCTCCCTTGACGAGGACGACGTCTTGGAGGAGCTCTTGCTGGAGCTGTGAGACTTGGATGAAGACTTGCTTGACTTGTCCTTGGGCACGTCAAGGATGTTCAGCTCTCGGCCGGTAGTGGGCTCGACGGTCGAGGCCTCACTGGGGTTGTGTGCGACGTGGTATCCATCGATGATGTAGTAGTACCAGTATCGCTGGCCGGCCTCGAGGTTGCCCTGGAAGCGGAAAGTGCCCTTCCACGAACCAGACTTGCTGGAAGACTTGTCCTTGGAAAGGGGGATCTGGCCCGAGTAGTTGTCCCAAGAACCAAGCAGATGGACGGACTTGACGCCGGAAGAAACGCGAAGAGAAAACGACAGCTGGAAGGACGCCATTGTTACTTTTATGTTGATATTGCAAAAAATTGTCGTTTCTGAAAAGGCTTCAAGGACTTTGTGAGCAAGGAAAAGCTAATTTCTCGTAACTATTAGGGACTGTCGGTGGTGAATTAGGGGGTGAATTAGTTGACCGGCAACTAGGATTGTTGAGTATGATTTTTTGAATTTTGGTAATATTAGAGGAGTATTAGAGTAGAGCACAGCTCTGTAAGGCAGAAAAAAAAAACAAAAAACAAGGGATTAGAGAAGAAACAAGAAATTAGCTTTTGGTGTTTGAGTGCTTGCCGAGGAAAGAAAGGAGAGAAGAGAAGAAAACAGAGGCAGGCTGGGTGGTATTATATAAATCGTGGCCGAATAGGGAGGCCAGGGTGTGGCCCAACACGTCGACCTCGATTCGGCCTCCAGTGCCAGCGACCTCTCCATCCGGCCAGCAGCATATCCAAAGCACACGCTACGGCAGCTGGGCGAGCGGGGCCGTCCATCTTGGACGGGGAATGGCGGCCTCTGTTTGGTCGGTGATGCAGACGTCATGTCACTTGAGCAGTCATGTCTTCCCTAGGCCATTCCAGTCTTCGGTGCAGCGCACCTGGCGTATGCCGTTCTGCAGGCTGGGCGGCTAAGCAGCTTGACTGGTCTGTGGAAACATGGGTACCGAGATACCAGATCCGAGGAATAAATAGAAAATGCGCGGGAAACAAGGGAAGGCTAGTCGGGAAAAGGCGATTGGGCGTCTAAATCTGCATCGTGATTGGCCGACAGCCACATGCCGGCAGCCAATGCCAGTTTTCGCCCGTCACATATCACACGTCGGTTGGTCGTGCAGCAAGCGAATCAGACGCGCCAGGAGCCTTCTCCTTTCGCCGTGCCCTTCCACTTATCGATGTGCGCGGGAGGACGACGCTACGTAGTCGTGATGCTGATAGGCAGGCCATCTTGAACGACCCGTCACGGTAGGACGGTAGGACGGGACGAGCATGGGATATCCATCCATGTGGTCCAAGGCCTGTCCTTCACATCTGCAGGCCATCATCATGTCCTCATTGGTTATCGATGCAACCCATTCCATCATCTAGGTCCGGTTAGACTTGCGAAGAGGAGATGATGGCACCGGCCACTCAAAGAGAGAGATGCAAGTTCGCAGATACCATAGGGCAGAGCGCAGATCAGGAAATTTGAGCTGAACAGGGCAGGCCAATTGCGAGATGCATGATATGAACAAGAGATGCAGCAGAGACATGGCAAGATCAAGCAAGGCTTGCTGTCGGTCTGCGAGCTGCTACATCACATATCCAGGCGAACAGGTAGCCGGCTCACCTTTCCCTGTCTGCAAAGCGAGCAGCTGGGACAGATGCCATCGGACGAAGAAAATAGAGATTCACCCCGCTCGCCCGCTTGCTCGCTTACACTTGTCAGTACGTGACGGAGCCGGCTGGCTACGGCGGAAAGGATTGCCTCTGCTTAGCCGGGCGAGGTCCAGGTCGAGGCTTCTGCAGGTCATCACTAGCTCGGGCGGATAGAAAGGCGGAGCGAGTTGCACGGAATCCGCTCAGCGGTGAAAGTCCGAGAGGCAACGGTCCATCTCGGCGTCATTCGCGGCTTGCCGTGGGTGTCCGAGTGCTTGGTGTGTACTATGTAGCCCTGTAAGCCCTACTGCGATGGGGGGAGCGACACCAGGGTCTGCTAGTCCCGTCTAGGTGCTTGGGTTCCAAGGTTCCTGGCGACGGCCGCCATGGCACTCTAAAGATGCAGAAATCTACCACCGGGAAAATCCCGAATAGTGCTAGAGCAGATGCATCATGCAGCTACCTACTATGCATATGCAATAACTTGGGTTCGATTACAAGAGTCTTCTCCTTTTATTGGCTCGGAGATTCAGCAGTCATCACATGACTAGCCTTGGCACGGCGCGTGGATGCAATGCAGCAATATGCAGTTCGACGATCCTCGCACACCTTGCCTGCTTGCCTGCCAGCCTGCATCTCTCCTTGCCTGCCTGCGAGGACAAGGAACAAGGTCAAGAATCTGGATTTCCTTGCCACGATACCACCCCATCAACCGGCTCTACCCCAAGATCTATCGCAGACTGGGGCTTTCCCGTAAGGTTCCCACCCTTTCCCCCACCCCGAGAGAACATTCTCTCCTGCCCGGCTAGGAAGCTGGCAGACGGACAGACTGGGTAATAAGTCCAGTGCGGGTCCCAGTGCGGTTGCTAGCGTGGTTCCGGCGCTTATTAGCTTCTTCTTGCCATGAAGATATTCCTTCGGCTACTGCTGCAGAGTGCCTCGTGGACAGACAAGACGTACGTGCAGGGTGCCAATAAGCGCGTATTGGCATGTTGCTGACGAACCGAAGCGCAATAGCCGAGCCATCCGACCCGGCGGGCCATCATGTCTCCTTCAGCGGGACAGGCCGTTGAGGGGAACCTCGTCCAATCCGTCACGGAGTACGTCCGGTCGTATATGGCAAACTACGACGGCTCCCACGACTTTAACCATATCCAACGCGTCGTGGGACTCGCCCGATACATCCATGCCCACCTCCCGGAGGCCCCTCGGCGAGACCAGCAAGTCGTAGTCCTCAGTGCCCTCCTTCACGACGTGGGAGACAGGAAATATCTGAAGCCCGGCGAGGATGCCTCCACCCTAGTATACAAGCTCCTTCTATCCCTGGGCGCCTCGGAGCAACTCGCAAAGACGGTCCAGACGGTGTGTCTGGGCGTTAGTTACTCGAGCGAGGTCAAAGATCCCGCTCGAGTTCAAGGCCTCATCGAGAGCCACCCAGAGCTGGCTGTCGTCCAGGATGCCGACCGGCTCGATGCTATTGGTAGTATCGGTATCGGCAGGGTCTTCACCTTCGGCGGGGCCAGGACCACAAGGTCTATGGAAGACTCTATCCAGCATTTCCACGACAAGCTCCTAAAGCTCGAGAGCATGATGAAGACGGACGTTGGCAGAGATCTCGCCAAGCAAAGGACCATCAGGATGCAAGAGTTTCTCAAGTGGTGGGATGAAGAAGCGGCCTTCTCCACTAACTCGGCACCACTGCCTTAAGATTAAATCAACAGATCTCTTGTTCCATTCTCTCATGCATCGTTATCCCCATTTTTTAGGTGTCCCAAATCATTCAACATCGGTTTAGGTATAAGGGCCTTTGCACCAAGTGCATCTACATATTTAGAAGGTTAGCTAAAGAAATGTGATAAATCTCTTAGGGGCGTACGAAGAGTGACGGTGCTTACACTTGGTGTGGCTTCTCCCCCATATTCATCGTCCAGTCCAAGGACACAGAAGATCTGCCCGCGTTAGAGTCTCTAATAGGATCGGTCGATCACATCTCGGAGTTCGTGCCACCGAGGATGTTGCAGTATCTGCTTCGACCAGCCCATCCAAACGACCTCGAGGAAGATCTACGCTGTCCGACGTGGTCGATGATATCGGATAATTGTTATAAGAAAGCTGACTCGACACGAGGAGTCTTCCGTGGCTTAGTCAAGTAATGAGGCTCGAAGTGGAGGAATTAAGGGAGAGGTTCGACAGCCACTTGAGTATGACTTACTTATCGAATGCCCAGCACCTAGGAAGCAGTTACACGGCTCTCAATATAATCTCGATCACAATGTGATTGGGGCAACATTCGCTATCGATTCAGGGGCAGATACGAGAAGGACCCGAACACCCGAGATGATGCGGATCTAACACTGGGGGAGGTAGAGATCGGCAAGATGATAACCAACAAACGCCTCTCGTATCATAGACATCTGATAATTCGCAGATGTTGGGGACTGTACTGTCCTCGGCATAGTTGTCAAGTAAGGGATATCTGAGTAGACGATCACCCTTTTTATTTCTCTGATTGGAGTAGCTAGGGAACGGCTAGAGAACGAATAAGCAGAAGGCATGGCTTCGATATCTAAACACGATTAGATATCAGCTATTCATACCAGTGACAGTACAATGGCAGGGCACTTCGCTAAAAGTTTCCCGTAAGTGAGTAGGTAAGAAACCATGTCTGCTTCGCGTTGCGTTTGATGAGTCTAAGACACAAGACATCATTCTATAGCTCCCCTATACGATATACATCGACGCGTGTCCTCATGCTACAGGTAACTATAGGGAGTCTCCGTGACCGGCATCTTCCGTCTTCGAGAATCGAGTCTTCTCACGTGGCTAGGATGACTGGCCCTACTCCTTCGAGACAAGGTCGAACATCGAGACGCCTCCAAGCTTCTGTAAGGCCCGGAGTCCTAAGACCGCAAGACAGAGGCGCCACAAATATACCGGCACGGCGGACGCTATCCCTAGAGCAGAGTGCTGCCGCTACCAACTGAAGGATGAAGAAAAAGTAAAAACTCCTGAAAACTTGAGTGTTTCTCGCATGCCCACGAGGGCGGCATGCAGGATCGAGCAGCCGAGGCGAAAACAATGAGCCCTTTTGCAGATCTTATCTGCTAGACGAGCTAATGGACCTGCGGCAAAGATGCCGTGGCTGGACTATTGCCAAAAAGAACGAGGGCGCGGAAGATACGCGGGCCCAAAAGCAACGAGTCTTCGATGCTTCCCCGTGGTAAGTCACATACGTGATCATCTCGTGGGGAGAAATGGCTGGTATTGATAAGCTCCGATCTCGTCAACCAACAAAAAGAGTATTGGATAGGATTCCGCGGCTTGATATATAACCAGAATGTTGGCGCCCCATCGTAATGAAGAAGGTTGAGCTGGCCAGTGTTGCTGTGAGCTGAATCCGTCAATATGGACTTTCGCGACACTCCGGACTACCGTGGCTCAGCCCAGATCGGTACGGACGTAGCATTGATTTCAATATCGACTTTAGTCTTCTGTCTTCGTGTCTTCGTTCGAGTATTCGTCACGAAGTCGTTTGGGCTCGACGATGGGCTGGCCGCTGCTGCCTATGTAAGCTCCATTTTCTTTTGCGTCTCTCATGTTTTTGCCTCCTCAATTTTCCAAAACTATACAATTTGATGTATGGGTGTAGTGCCGTGCCGTGCCAGCCCGGAGGATATTCAATTGCTAACGAAGTTAGTTGTCTCTAGTTGCGCTGTCTGCTTTAGATCTCAGTAGTGAGTGCTTCACACGGTAGTGTTCATGCGACAGTCAAGCTGACAGTTTTAGCTGTGGCATTCGGTAGTGGAACACACATGTCCTTCGTCCCCGAAGATGCCTTGCACAGGTATTTCGAGGTTCGTACTAGTGCCTTCATATCGACACACCAGATGCTGACCTCGCAGTTACTGAACGTCCAATCGGTCCTGTATTTCTGGGTTATGGCCCTGGTGAGAGCTGCGATACTCGCCTTCATCCCCCGAATTGCCCAAGAGAGTAAGGAGGCAAGACTCGCTGCATCAAGTCATATGCTGATCAGGGTACCAGGATGCGTCAACCAGGTCGCATGGGCGCTTGCAGGAATCATTGCTGCTCAGGTCATAGGCGCAACCGTGTACAAGCTCACCGAGTGCGCGTCGTTCGAGTGGGTATATCTCTGCTCCCAGTGTATGGATTTTGAAAGCTGACAGAGTCGCATAGGGACAACTTCAGGTCGCCGGCTCTTCCAGGACTCAACTGTGTTGGGACAGCCACCCGTAACAAGATGATGATAGGACACGACACGATTGGAATTATCCTCGACTTCATCCTGGTATTCCTACCCATGTGGATAATATGCAAGAGGATGATGTGGTCTAAGAAGATGGTCCAGATCATCCTGGTGCTGAGCGTCGGGATTTTCGCCCTCGCTACCGGAGTCATCCGCGTGATCTTGTTGGCGACAGTGAACCTACCCGTTGACATGTAAGTTGGAATCCTCCAAGTAGACAAGAAGCGAAGTGAGCTAACACCATCTCCCTCTCGCAGAACTTGGAAGATGCCGTCCATCGGTATTTGGACGAGTCTTGAAGCGCACGTCGGACTGTGGTGCGGCTGCTTCCCGGCGCTCCAGGCCATCGTGCGCGCCGTCATGCCCAAGGCCAAGACCAGGGCCGTCAGCACGATGTACCACAACCACAACAGCATGCACGCCAGGTACATGGCCGGCGCGCACGACAAGCACGGCACGGCGCGGAGAGAGTACGAGACGAGCGCGAACCGGCCTTACGAGATGCTGAACGAGAGCCAGCGGGCGATCATCACGCCGGTGGTGTCGAAAGAAGACGCAGCTAGCCGAGACGGCAGCGGGTTGGCCGTGTGACGAGGCTCGAGCCTTGTTGGAGCACTTGATGGTGAGAGTAGTATACATGCCTACTAGGCACATCGAGATTGTTAGACTGGCATTTCCACGCCCACGCGGATCTTATTTGTTGAGTAATAAATAATGGGTAATTTCATCTTGACTTATCTCCTGTTGTCTTCATACACTGAAGAGTATACCTAGGTATGCAATTCACGAAGCTGGATATTGACATGTACATGTGATATCTCATGTTGTACCAAGGTAGGTACCTAGGTAGATACCTTTAAGTAAGCAAGAGTGCCTCGACATGACAAGTCCCAACTTCGACCTTGTCGCTGCTTTAACGAAGAAAAGACGTCCGTCAGTTGGAGCAATGCTGTCCCTCCAGCCCTTCAATCTTTTCTGAGCTACGTCGTATAGGCGGACACAGCATAGCCATGTACCAGGTAGGTGGGCGGTATTTCCCTCATAACGGGCTCTATCCCATCCATCGCCGAATCTATCTTGTGGCGGCCGTGCTGAGCTCTTCCGACTATCGACTAGTCTGATCTGGCGGATGTTACCATAATATGCAGGCTGTCTTATACACCTTCGGTACACATGAATGGGAGGGGGTTGTAGGCTGCGAGGGCGTTCCCGGCTTGTTGGTGCAACCCTCCAGACTCCAAATCTCACTGCTGACCTAGTCCAATAGGCTTACTCGCAGAATGCGAAGAGACATACATCTGCATAGATCCGGGTGGGCTAGCCTTTAATCAATAATGGCGAAGGCGAAGAAGAAGGTCGCGATCGCTCCCTGGCCTTTTTTTCTCTTCGTCCCTTATGATGCTGAGCTTTGTGGTGGTGTCGATTTCTCGGCCCCCCTTTTGAATCTGATGCTATCATCATCGGCTCTCTGTCCGTATAGCTTGAGCTAGATCATTCTCATTCTGATTCCGATCTTTCTTGTCATTCTTAATGCGCAATTCGCCACATGCTGAGCGAGGCTGAGCGACTGAGCCATCCGCTGAACGACCATCTGCCCTCTCACAATGCCGCGCAAATATGCCGTCACCGCCACTGTTGCGGTACTCATCTCAACGCTCGCTAGTACCATCCTAGCCATTGGTTTTGGAGACATCGGCGTGCTTGACGATGCGGCTCTGTTCCCGCCGGACCACGTCAACGCCGGTCTCGGGCCGCGCCTATTCATCAACGGCAGACCGCCCACCCCCGCCCTTCCTCCCGACAGGCGGAAGCGGCAGACGCCGGGCCAATGCGGAGCGGATAAGCATAGCTGCGTCGAAGTCGGGCCAGCTGGCGCGACGCTCTGCTGCCACAACAGCGAGTACTGCTTCCTGGACGCCGACTGGCAGCCCAAGTGTTGTGCGATAGGGGTGACTTGCGGGTCGCCCTGCGCCGAGGATGCCCTGCTTTGCAACAGGACTGTCACGAGTACCGTTACAGTCGAGACATCGGCGATAGAGACTTCGGGGACGATCACGGCCGTCGCGTCCCCCACCCAAGTTGCCGCCTGCTGCAACCGTCCCTGTAGCAGCTCTTTCTTTCTCTGCCAGGGGGCTTTCGGCGGACAATGCTGTCAATATGGAGCTCAATGCGGCTCGGAAAGCGCGTGCTTTTTCACGTCCTCGACGCCATTGAGTACTATCGTAACGCCCAGTACGTAGCATCACATGTCACTCGTCTTTCCCCTCCTGGCAGATTTTAATCTTTGCGGCCGTCGAACGCCCTTGGTAAGGCTGGCAAGGGGTTGCTGCCCCGAGGCACGCGTCGCTAACAGTATCGCGATTCCAGTTCCGCCGGGCTGCACGACGTCGCAGTTCTCATGTTCCGAGGGCGGCGGGTGCTGTAACTACGGCAGCACGTGCACGTCGGCGGTGTCGGGCACGATGACGTCGCATGCGTGCGCGCCGAACCTGACGGTCATCGACGAGGGCGGGATATCGGAGGGCGCCAAGGTGGGCATCGGCGTAGGCGTCTCGATCGGCGCGGCCGCCGTGATCGGCGCGCTAACGTGGTTCGTCGTGCAGCGGCGGCGCGACGCGCGATCGTCGCGACGCGGGGACGGGTCCGCGGCGCTGCCGGCCGACGACGACGACGGCGAGGACCTCGCGCGGCCCTTCATGCGCGGCGGCCCCGCCATGTCCGACGTCACCAGCCCGTCGACCGTCGCCGCCATGATGGGCGGCCCACGCCCGCCCATCCACGAGACCGGCCTCGCGTACAACTACTACGGCCCCGACGCCGTCGCCGGCCCGTACACGGACCACGCCGACGGCAGGAGCAGCGCCACGGGCGTGCCGGGCCGCGGCGGCGGTAGCACCGAGCCGCGCTCGAGCCCCGGCTTCTCCACATCCTCCAACCGCGCCGCCATGCCTGCAAACCAGTACCCAGACCGCCCGGCCGACATCAGGGCCCCGGTCGAGCTGGCCACCGACGCGCACGGACCCGGCTCTAGTGCCACGCTCGCGGAGCTGGAGGAGAAGGGGCTTGGCATCGGGGAGACGGTCTCAAGGCCAGTCGACGAGGAGGAGGACTACGGGCCCTACGAGCTAGACGTCAGCCCCGGGGTTTCGCCGCCGCCCATGAGCGCGGAAGAGGCAGAGGGGCATAGAACTCTGAATATCTCGCCTACGCCTCCTCCTCCGCCGGGCACAGATCAGCAGGAGAAGAATAGTGGTCAGAAATGAGGTTTCTTTGTTCTGTTTTGACACAGTCGGACGGTTGTTGGTATTTATTACCCTAATCCTAACTGTTATGAGCACATAGGAACGTTGGTTTACGAGACAATGAATGCGACATTAGAGACCCTCTCTTCTGGTGACAAACGCCCTCCCTCCCATTTTTCTTTCCCCCCTTTCCATTCCTCAACGCCGGAATCCATGGACGGCATTATGCGATGCTAGAAAAAGCCCTGAAAACAAGTATGACCTTACTCCGGGCTCCTGATTATGTGAATAGTGTGTTTGCCTCTTCTGTATGCTATTCTCGTAGAATAGCTCGTGATACGGACCAACTTCCAACACGGCAAAACCTTCAAAGAAACCCCTGAATTCTGAAATGATGGATTGTCTTGCGACGCAATTTAGTCGTGTAGTGAGGTAGAGGCGTCCAAAAAAACCCTTACGTCGATTCGAGAGCTAGCTATTAACCCACGGCACCTCCAAAAGGCGTATTCTGGCGCAGGTCCTCGACGAGCTCCTGGACGCTGCTCAGGTGGCGGCCGAGCAGGGCCTGCTTCTCCTCCTGGGTGCGAGTCTCGCCGTCGCCGGCGGAGCGGGGCCGCGGGTTGCTAGCGCCGTCGGCGAGGCCCCTGGCGACGCCGGCGAAGGCCTTGGCGAGCTTGCTGGGGCTGCGCTGGAGCAGGCCGGGGACGTCGGCGCGGGCCTGGGCGCTGGGGATCGACGGCGTCTCGGGCATGAGGTAGAAGTACAGGAACTCGACGAGCTTGAGCTTGACGTCGCGGCTCGTGCCGCGGCTGCGGAAGAGCGAGGTCACGGTCAGGAGCCCGTCGAGGCTCTCGAAGGCTCGCGTGTTGCGCGGCGCGTCGATCAGCGCTGTTACGAGCGTCACGATCGTCGTCGACTGGATTGCTGGGCAGAAGTCGGGCTCGAGGAGGTCGAGGAGGAGCTGCGGAGTGGCATGGGAGGTTAGCGAGGGTTGAACACTAATAAGCGTAAGGAGATGGGTAAAGTAGTGCTATTCCGCATACATTCATGTACATCTCCCTCGAGAACAGGGCCTTGCTCGGCGGGTGCAGCAGCATGAGACCCTGGAGCAGATCCAAAGCGCTCAGGATCAGCAAGTCGTTAGACCCATCGGCGCCCCTAGCTAGGAGCCTATCGAGCGTGCCGACGAGGCGCATGGCGACGTTCCACTCGAACCCCTCCTGCAGCTTGAAGAACTCGTAGAAGGCCGGGTCGTCGGTGATCTCGGCCAACATCTGCGGGGGCGGCGACTCGCCCCCGGTATTCAGGCCCGGATCCTTGGCCACGCTGGACATGCGGCGGTCCTTGCTCTGCGATCGCGACAGGCAGATGTTGGCTAGCAGACCCTCCACTTGGCGTAGTCCCTTGCGGATCTTGGGGCCATCGTAGGAGGAAAGGTTGTCGAAGGCGAGAGATAGTAGGTTCTCCATTGTGTTTCTTCTTGGTTGGTATTTTGAGGTATAGAAATGATTACAGCGACGGGATCTCTGCTGCGAATGCGACGACGAAAGCGGTCGAGAAGAGTCGGATAGCGGGCAGTGAAGAAAAGCAAAAAAGGACGCCGAGGTGAATTATCGGACGCCGGTAGACTGTTAATACAAGTGAGCGAAAGGAAGGGTTTGGGGGTATCACGTTGGGGATCTCCTGATCTCAGAAGAAAGCAAAAAAGGGAAAGGAAAAGAATACGGCTGCGAGAACTGGACGAGCTTTTGGTCTGCGATTCTCAATGCGACGGCCGCATTATGGCATTATTGTCATGGGTTGGAGATGTTTTTAGTGGATAAGATATCGTTGACGCGGCAACGGTCGCTTTTAGGGGACACCACCGCTGTATTGTCAAGGCTTAAGGGTCCGGGTAACGCACTGTCGGGCACCGGCTAGCAGCAACCAGCACGTAACAGGGTCTGTAACCTCGATAAATGACCCTTTATACCTACCGGGTAGATGCCTACCTGCCTTTTAGCGATTGGAGTCAATTTCGGTACTTTTTGCATCAAAACCATAAGTACAGTTTTAGCCATTGTTGCTATAATATAAATCCTTATAAGTCTTGTAAGATGCAAGTAAATAACGAGGCAAACACGGCTGAAAATGGGCAATCCGACAGTCTCACTGAAAGCTGAAGCGGGGTTTAGGTTCCTTAGTTTAGGTACCTATCCGATACAAAGGTACTTTGACCAGCCCTACGATTTTTCATGACGTTTGCTGATTCCTCATCCGACATGTGAATACGAACAAAGCTCAGCCATCGAACGACTATGGCGCCCCTTATGTTGACGGCCTTGTTCTAAAAAGAGAGGGATGGCCTTTGATGCTGCATATACAGGATCGTCAGGTATCTTCCATCAATACCAGCCAGCATCAGTCCCGCCCAGATATATAGAAGAACGTTGGGGAAGGGAAGAGGATCACATTGCCAGTCGCACAGTCTTCGATGCGCTGCGCCTCGACCACAATTATCGCATACCACCGACATTCTTACGGTAGCATATGATAGCAGGTGGCATTTCAGAGTGTCATACTGTCATTCTATCACTAGCGACCAGAGACTAGCGACTCGCGACTTTGTGTAGCCTATCGCCGCGCCTCAAGAATTGCGGTGTTGGCATTGCATCTCCCTTAAGTTTCTGCCTGCTTCTGCGTTTGCGTCCGCCTCTGCGCCTGCGCCTGCGTCTGCGTCTGCGTCAGCACTTGGGTCTGCGCCCGTGTCCACGCCGCGTCTGAGCCTGCACAGCTAGGCAACCGTCAATTCAGCCCGTCTCCTGCCGGCTCTACTTCCTCGGCGAACGTCCCGCATCCCTCCAAAGCCCCTCTCTGGAGGAAACGGTCGCGGCATCATGGTTCCTAACGCTAACAGCAGCTCTATATCTCTGCAGTCTCCAAATGCTATCCCTCCGAGGACTTCTTCCACCGGTTACACAGCTCCATTTCCACCCGAAAAGTCCGTTTTGCGTCCCGTCGCAGAGTCGGATTGGCTGGGTCAGAACAGCCGACACCGAGGAGGCTCATCTAGTACTGCTATCCCCTTGACCGGCATGAATGCTACCGGCTCCCAGGACCCTGCCCGCTATGAGACGGAAGACCTAAACTACAGCTCGAGGAAGACTTGGACTGACGAGAAGGAAAAGGTCCTCATGGGTCCTTTTGAGTACCTATTCTCCCATCCCGGCAAAGACATTCGCAGGCTTATGGTCAATTCGTTCAACGCATTCCTAGAGGTGCCACAGGAGAGCCTCGATGTCATCACCGAGGTCGTCGGCATGCTGCATACGGCGTCGCTGCTTGTCGATGACGTGGAGGACAACTCTGTGCTACGCAGAGGTCTACCCGTAACCCACAGCATTTTTGGTACCGCCCAAACTATCAACTCGGCCAATTACGTCTACTTTTTTGCCTTGCAGGAACTGCAAAAGCTGAAGGCCCCCAAAGCTATCAATGTTTACACGGAAGAGCTGCTAAACCTCCACCGCGGCCAAGGCATGGATCTCTTCTGGCGCGACACCCTCACCTGCCCCACCGAAGAAGAGTACCTCGAGATGGTCGGCAACAAGACGGGTGGGCTCTTCCGCCTGGCTATCAAGCTCATGCAAGCCGAGTCGGGCGCTCTCGTCGACTGCGTACCCCTGGTCAACCTGCTGGGCATCATCTTCCAGATCCAGGACGACTACAGGAACCTATCGAGTCCCCAGTACGGCCAGAACAAGGGCTTCTGCGAAGACTTGACTGAAGGAAAATTCTCATTCCTCATCATCCATAGCATACGTTCAAACCCGTCGAACCTGCAGCTCCTGAATATTCTCAAGCAGAAGACTACGGACGACGAGGTGAAGCGATACGCCGTCAAGTGCATGGAGAGCACCGGAAGCTTCGAGTACACCAAGAAGGTGCTCGCGATCCTGACCGAAAGGGCCAGGAAGATGGCCGATGAGATCGCCAACGGGAGCGGCAAGAGCATCGGTATTCATAAGATCTTGGACAAGCTGGTCGTTTAAAAACGAAGCTACCTACAGGGCATGGACAGAGTGAAGAGGCAATTACTTGAGAGATTTTGCTGACAGGACGGCTGCTAGTCTCCCCTCTGGATTTTCAGAGTAAAAGGTGAAGGTCGAGAGCAAGTTGATGCGACTTAGGATACCCTCAGTTCCCATATCGAGAAAGAAATATGAGAGAATTTGTGCAACGTCGTGGTGCCATCTCTTGACTGATACCAAACTTTGAGGGCATTGCGAAGTGTTCCGTGCGCTGGACTGGAAAGAGAGCGGAATAGGGGTAATGGTGTAAAGCACAGCACCCGCACAGCTTTCTCTCTAAGGAGCCTGTCTAGGCACAAATTACCAACCATATGAGCGACGACGCAGAAGCTGCCATATTCCACAAAACCTCATGTACAAGCCTCACTGCCTCTTCTCGCGCTCCCCCGTGAACACTACAATGTCTTCCATTCGCCGCTGTCTGTCAATTATATCGGCGTTGTATAGCAATCACCACGTCACTCGGACTCATATACTGTTCAGGTAAGTTGCTTTGTCTGCGTGTTACATCTCTTCTGTCCGTTGCATACAACCAGCCCCGTTTGGGCACAAGAAGTTGTCCATTGGTCTGTATATCTTCATCACAATGGGCCCTCGCTTAATCTCAAGAATCAAGACTCATGCACAAAGCATCTAACAATGTCTTCCAGCAACGAGAAGCAAACCATTATACTGGTAAAGCGCCAACGCGTTCCTACCATGCATCGCATTCACTACCTGGCAAGTGCCCCCACACAGGCTCTGGGTAAAAGTACCAGAGGGCCCTGCGGGCCCAGCCCGCCACCTCGAGATGTCGGAGAGCTTCGCCGAGCGGGTTCTATCGTACGTCAAGGACCCGGCCACGCTGTACGCCCTGGCCGCGGTAGACGACGCGCGAATCCGCGGCTTCCGGAGCCGGCGTCTGATCGTGCGGGAGGACGTAGCGCGGATGAAGAAGCGCATCGAGCAGGGCGCCGCGGACCCGTCGACGCCGAGCCCGCGGTACGAGACGGTGCTGGAGCGGGCGATCCGCGCGCGGCGGCCGCGCCACGTCGTCCTGCAGCTGGTGTGCCTGTACGACCGGCACGACCCGGCGAGCCTCGCGGGCAAGCGGCTGGCGCACGTCGTCGACCTTGCGCTGCGCGCCGACACCCCCGCGGTGCTGGAGCTGCTCGTCGCGCGGGGCCACGCGGGCGGCGCGCTGCACGACCTCTTCGCGTACATGAAGGGCGCTGTCAAGTACCGCTCCTGGAACGTTATGGAGTGGCTGCTGGACCAGGGCGTCTGCCGCCACGGGCTGCACCTGCTCGCGCGCACGCTCAGGGCTAAGGGGTTCTTCTACCCGGGATCGCCGCTCTACGAGTATGTCGCGAAGAACGTGGAGAACGTCACTCCCCTCGCGCTTATTCGCTTGACCGGGCTCCCGTGAGCGGAAGCACCTGTTCTGCTTGATGGTACTGCCTCGTAGATATTCCGTGTTGTAGCTTTAGAGTTTTCCTCCCTCGAGAAAAGTCATTGATAGGACCAGGGGTTGATCTCTGAATTGTAAATGATCACTACCCCTATAATATCCACTTACTAAACGGGTGGTTTTCGGATAGCTATTATGGTATCTATAAAAACCATCTGACTCTGAACAATGATGCATATCTTAGTCTATCTGATGGACCTATATCTGTGATGCTTAAGTTTATCCGTGTGATAATGTACAACTAGTCTATTCTGCATCCAAGGTATATGTCTTCATGAATCTAACGCCATTGCTGGTAAGAAGGAGAACCAGGTGGGAAACAAGAAAGATGTCAGTCAAATGACAAAGAAAAAAAAAACGAACAAACCTCTTTCCGGTTCTGTGACTGTTGAGGCGTCGCTACTAGAAGTCGTCGACCATACTCGAGGCCTAGAATAGTATACCAGGTAAGCCTTATTCAGCCCGAGTATCGGCCCCCATCCTCTTCCTTGCGGCTTTCGCCGCCCACGGCGGCGCCTCGGGTTTCGGAATAATAATACTAGACCCGGCGCCCCCCGCGTCCCTAAGCGCGCAGTCCCAGCAGCCGCTCTGGATGACCGGCTTCCTCTGCCGGTAGACGAGAGAGCTGAAGAACCGGGAGACGGTGTTGATCTGCGGGCCGATGACGACGGCGTACCCGATAGCGGGCGGCACCGCGATCTCGCCCGGCTCGAAGGCCGAGAACGGCTGCTGTTGCAGGAACGGCCGTCTTGCCATTCGAAGTTCGTTGCCGTCGTGATGATGGCTAGGGTGCTGGTGTTCTTGTGGTTGTGGTTGTTGTTGTTGGTGCTGCTGCTGTCGACATTGCCGTCGACACCGCGACTGCGTGCACCACTGGCGCGACATGAGTCCGCTCAGCGGCAGCAGGTGGCTGAAGACGCCGTCGATGTACGCGGCGGCCACGACGGTGCTGGAGTCGCGCTCGAAGTTGGGGCGGTACTCCATCGCGACGCTACTGCTGCTGCTCTGCTGGCTGTAGTGGTTATGGTGGCGACGACGTTCAGGGAACGACTGGAACGCATGCTTGGGCCGCGCGACAGCGGCGTCCACGGTGCCCGCCCGGATCCAGTCGTCGTCCGTCGGCATGCCGACGATGGGCGTGTTGAAGAAAGTAAGCGGGCGCCGCTTGCGGAGGGGCAGGTCCACGTACAGTGTGCGCTCGAGGACCGGCGTCAGTAGGATCCCCTGTTGCGCGTTCCAGTACCCGAGGATGCTGTAGAAGTTCGGCGGGATACGGTGATTGCCCGGCTCCAGGCCCGCCAGCCGCGTCGCACAGAGCTCGACAGCACGACCAGGCTCGAGGCCTCGGCGGTCGTCGTCATCATCGTTGTCGTCGGAGCCAAGCAGGTCTTCCAGAAGTCGGGCGCTGTCGGTGATGTAGTGCTTCAGGCTCTCGTATACCGGTATCCTGACGAGCGACTCGTCGGGTAGATTGATGAGGCCGAGCATTATCTTGTCCAGTGCGCAGATAGTAGCGCCGGTTACGTTCCATAACCTCTCCATGTTGCCATTGGGGGACGACAGCAGGCTTGTAAATATCTCTGCGCAATCTATGCCCTCGAGTTCCTCGTCTAAGGCATACCAGTCATGACTGTCTGGAAATGCATCGTGGAGCGCCAGAACCACAAGCTTCTTGAATTTCATGGACATTTTGCGCGGCACAAACCGACTTACCGGACCCCAACAACAGAATGTAAACGCAGTAGCAGGAGAAGGATTCGTGTATTCAATGCCCAGCCGTATCTTACCGCTGTCGAGGATTTCTAGTCTGAATTCGACAGCGGCATCACAGAATCTGCTGACACTGTTGTAGCCAGCTATGAAGCTCTGTCGGTAGCCTTCCCGCTCCGATAACGACCGGCTCGTAACTTCGCCTATCTGCGAGGCGACACAGGAAGCTGTGGAGTGCAAATTTCTGGATATCCTGACGTATCGATTGTGGTTTTCGACATACTCTCGAGCTTTGCTGTTTATCGAAGAGCTATAGATGACGGATAATGCTGTCGTGTCTTCTTTCAAAGATATGATTTCTAGGCCATCCGTCTCGACAAACACGTCAATCTGCCAGCCGTACTCGGAGAGTATGAGAGCGAGGGCTAATAGCTTGGCCGACCTGGTATATATCTTGTCTCCGTCGACCCGGGCGGACCACAGCTCGACGATAAACTCGACAAAATCTCCCTCCTCGGCCGGTGTTCTAGGAGGTAGAAACAAAGTATGGTCCCGAATATGCGGTGCCTTGCTCTTGACCAGGTCGCGTGCTCTGGCTTTTGCGTTTTCCAACTTATTGCACATTCCATCACGACTCAGAACCGCGTTCGCATACCTCTCGATATTCTCCTGGAGGACGTGGATATCGCCTTCCATTGACTTGTCCATTTGCTTATGTGTGAATAGCATGATAGCAGAGGCGAGAATGGGGCTGAGCCAGCGCTTGTCGAAGTAGATAGAGAGGCAGACGATTATTGTGCTCAGCTGAGTGGGATGCTCTCCGTCTTGATCGGTGATTTGCTCCATCATCATCTCCTTGGTCTGTCCAGTTGCCGTAATAATCCTACCAATTTCCTCGCGGTAGATGTTGTCGCCGTGATAGCGCTTGACAGCGATATCTCCGTCGTTGGTGGCCTGAATCAGTTCCTGGAGAGGATTGTATGAGTACTTGGTCCGAAGAGGGCTGCCAAACTGCTGGGCGGTTGCTACACTGGCGATATGGTAGTGGATGTTTCTGTTGAAGGCAATGTCCAGGCCAATATTGTTCTGGGTCGCGCCAGTTGTCGCAATATTCTGATATGCCATCCGATATGTGTCGATGCTATGTAATGCCGGGAGCGAGAGACCTACGAAACACCAGGCTGAAGCCGGACTCGGCCATTATTAGTATTTCTTCAATTATTCTTGGTACTTTAGTGCCCGTAACTGGCAACTTAAAGCATTATAGAATTCCTGTGACACATTCGTTTCGGTATTCATGTAGTACCGTCTATAGACAGGAGTGGGAACTGGTATGGTTCCGGCTTCGACCGTGAGGCTGCCTTCAGTACACGGGCCGTCATGTGTCCTGTCAGCCATGGAGGTGTGGAGACAAAAGAAAAATCTGTCGAAGGACATCGTGTATGTCGGTGTATTGAGCATTCTGGACAAATTCAACTGGCAGACGGGCGCTCTTATTCGCACAGTCGAACCAGTATGGAAAGTTTATATGAAGCAGCTTGAATATCTCAAGCATGACGGTCTGAGATGTGAGGTGATGAGGTAAACGAGAAGCCAATACCTAGACGAGTGATCTCGGTGGGTGGTAGGGGAGGGGAGGGTACCTAGGTAGGTAGTCGAGGAGGGAAGGATGTATGGGATGGTGGCGCACCATGTCAAGTGTGATTGGGCTCTTAGGCTCGATCACTCGCAGAGAGGCTGACATGAAATTTGATAACTGACAGCCTTCAAATTTACAGCGCCTACACCAGGTATCTCGGTACTTTTATTACATGATTGCCGGAGTGCTACGCTGCCGGGATCTGGTATTGGCCCCTGGGTCGGAGGGGGAAGCTGGCCGCACCATTTCACACATTCATCTATCCTTTCCATTCACTTATACATTCGGTGAGTCAAGAGTCGGGATACATGATAATTCAAGGCGGGCGGAACTCCATGCAAGCCATAAATTAAGCCGGCCAAAAAAGGGCAAAGCGAAGCCCACGTGCGTAATTATGTGACGGTCTTCCGGACACCGCCACCAGGACACGGCCAGCACAAAGCGGCCTGGAACGCTTCATGCATTGGAAAGCTTGATATAATGCGCCGTAATCGAGGTGGCCTAGCCAATTGTCGCGAGGCGCGTATTGGGCGCGTCGGGGTGGCTAGGAAGGCAGCGAATCACAGCCCCCCCTCGAGTATATCGGTAACTAATAGTCCTCGCATTAACTTGACACAGTACGAAGTACGTTTAAGTCAAAGCGCGGCCAAGACAGAACGAGAGCGTCGAGGTGAGGCTGTGGGCCTACCGCAAATATGTAGCAAGTAGGTAGGCATATATAAGTTGCTCCGCCCGCCTTCTCGTTGACCGAGACGATGACAAAGTCTTCCTCAAACTTCAACCCGCACTTCTCCGCGACAAGATGCCAGCCCTATTGGGACTTAACCTGTACAGGCTCAGGCCACGGAGATGTAAGCTTCCTCCTACCTACCTGGCCAAGCACGTATCTGTCCATGTCCAAGCCCGCTAACCCGGAAGCATCAAGCGCCCGTCGAACATCAGATCGATGTCCGACCTGACATGACACTCGGCGACGTCCTCCGCCAGATAAGAGTCGGGTATAGACTTCCACATCTTGACTGGGAGGGCTGGTCCGACGCCGAGCCGGCGGTCCATACGATGAATCAGAGGAACGTCCTGCACGTCATTGACAGAGACTCAGGGTTCAGGTACGACGTTGTGGATAGAGGATCGGCGGGCGTGCATCACAACATCGCGCTCCAGGCCGCCGAGCAGCGCAACATCGGCGCCGGGCCGGGCCATGGGGTTACCGGTAACCTAGCCAGGGACTTCGGCACTAAGCAGCTGAACGAGTCGCTGTGTGTCATTCTCTAGCTTCATTTGTGTTACTGTGTCGAAGGAGGCGGGCGTTCGATCCGGTTTCGGACTTGGTTACTACGGGGTTATGTTAGTTATAGATTTTTAGTATTGAATTAATGCAAAGACTGCCTCCCTACCAAGGTATATACTAAAGGTATACCCACCTAGGCACCTTAGATATCTAAGGTAGTTGCCTAGGTACATTAGGTGTATGTGCTGCGCGTGTTATATTGCAACCAAGTTCCATTGCCTGCTCCCACCATCACATTCGTTACCACATATCTTGGCGAATTCGCCACCCCCGTACCGAGTAATGCTGTTGTACTGTTCAGAGTCCCGTGACACGATATTCCCGAGCATAATTACCCGGGACTCGTTTGCTTTCAGCAGTCTTCGGGCTTTCTCGTTCAACATGTGAAACCTAGGATTGTACCGCAGCTCGTCATCGTAGTCATCTACGTCGTCGTCAAGAGCCCCAGAGAAGGCCGCGGCACACCGCATGATTTCCCTCTCCTTATCCTGCAGATAGTTGTGTGTGTGTGCCGAGATCTGGCTGTTCTTGTGCCAGTCGGCCAGCGTGACGTCCTCGAGGCCTCGGTCTACGTTGAACCGATAGTACCAGCCCGTTCCTCCGTACTCCTCATCTAGCCTGTCTGCCACCTTCTTCGAGGTCGTGGATATGGACTTGAGCGCCCTAAGTATGGATATCCTCGCGTTTCGGATAGTCACTATGCTACCGAGACCCGTGCCGATGCTGAGTATCCGCGCCTGGCATGCTCCGGGGAACTGCTTGAAGGCTTCCTCCATGAGAACCTCGCATGGGTTGTTATAGCCGAAGCCGGCATCGATGAACTCGATCATGTCTCTTCCTAGCTTGATGGACTTGAAGAAGGTCGAGGCTGCTGAGGTCGCGCGAGCGACCTGCCAGATGGTGCAGTCCCGAAAGCCGCTCGTCTTATCGTAGGTTCTGAAGAGGGTGGGCTTCGCGTCAACGTTCTCCTTAGTGATTGCCAGTACTACACTGCACGAGCTGTTAGGATTATCCAAGATAAGCACCTTGTCAAGAATCTGAGAGGACGTACGTCTTTACGCATGAGTCGTTACAGAATGGTTCATTGCCATGGGAACAAGTCTGGCTGTCAAAGCACTTTTCGTCTTTGCATTGATTCTTCACTACCTCTTTCATTGCCCTTTCAAGTTCCAGTGCCGAGTAAGCCCCTTTTGGAGAGACAGGCACGGAGAGTAGGCGCCGTTTAGGGGTAAAAGCTCTCTCAGCCAAATTTCGGTATGCTTCGATGCAGTCCTCGACCGTCATGCCAAGTCGACCTAGCATTATCGCGATAATTCTGTCAACTGAGTGAGTATGAATATCACGAAGGTCGAGGACTGGTTTCGGTAGGTAGTCTTACCCCCCAGTACTTGTACCACCAATAAGGTCGAAATAATCGCACGGCCGAGGGACTTGCTCCAGGTGTTGGTCCTTTTGAATCGTTTCCATGATCTTCTGGAGTATAAGGAGACTGGATAGGCCCCGAATACCACCCCCGTCTAATGAAGTTAGCGAAGAGGAACAATTCGCCGAGGTTGTAAGGTGACTCGTACCAAGGGACAAGATCTTCACCGTGGAGGCCATAGTCTGTAGAACCAGAATGCCCTATAACTATCAACTACCGATAGGACATACGTAGAAGGATGAAATTAAAATCCAGTGATCATATTAAAGGACTACCATCGAACATGTTAAAACGATTGTGTTAGAGCAGTGGTGAAGAAGCATGTTAGGCTCCGTTGGGTTTATAACGGCGTATCATATGTCTATCATGTGTCTGGTCAACTCCTTTTATATGCAAGTCAGTACCAACAACAGTTTCGTAGTGAGCCACAACGTCATGCAGACACGCGAATTGAGCAGATTCGATGGCGCCTAACAAATTCGCGCCTCCAGGTGCCGCTTTATAGCGGTGAGGTAACATCGCCACCACTCTGGATGCTATCCACGTAGCCAATAGAATGAGCGCTATGAGAATAGACACGAAATCACGAAACCTACTTTGGTCGCGTTCAGGGTCTTCTCATGCAGTCAATCACCAACGTGTAGACATGGCTGCAGAGGGGGCAGTGTTCCTTGTCGTCTCCTCGGTTATAATTTGCTCATCACGTGGATAATTGTCAGCTTACACGAATTGCATGTCTTATGTCTCCCAAGGGTGCATGCTCCTGAGGCTCTGCGGGCTTCTCTATACATGCCGAAGTGTAGCCACACTGCGGCTGGACACGATAATTGACCACTGATTGCCCAGATTTCTAGGCAGGGGTTTCGGGAATATGCTTCCTCTTCACCAGCCTTACCCACCTCCTGCGCCTCCACTCCCCTCTGCGCCCGTCGCCATCCTCGCCCTCCTCCCAGCTTGGCTTTGGCGGCGGAGCCTTGCTCCTTTCCTTCCCCTTTCCCGGTGTAGGTAGATCGACAACGCCTACCTTTTCCACCGCTTGTTCGTCGTAGATATCGTAAACCCACCTCTCACCCTCCGTCTCGACCTCGACGCCCGTGATGATACGCTCCTCCACCCACTCCCTGCTCCACAGATCGAGCGCCCATTTCTTCTCGCTCCACTCCCAGCCTTGGGGAGGCAGTACGTCTTCGAAAAAACGCGTCCCAGCTGGCCTGTCTCCGGCAATGCGCCCTGGTGACAAGGGGTCGTAGGGCGAAGCGCTGAACAGCCAAGGCTCCCACTCTCCCGCGCCGGATAAGCGCTGCAGCTCGAATATTTCTACCTCCCTGGTCTCGGGCGCGGTATCCAGGATGACATCGCGTTCAACCCATTTCTCTACCAAGCCCCTTGCCTTTTCCTCTTGTGGATGAATGTGCTTCTCGTGCGCGTTTTGGAGTTGCCGCTGAATGGCTGGATGTCCCATGCAAGTAACCGCCCAGCCCAGGGCTAGGAAGATCAGCCTCCAAGGCAGTAAGTTGGCGGCGATGCTCATGAAGAGACATACTGCAAACAGGGATACGAACAAGGCGCTACTCAAAGCCTCGTCGCTAAAGTTCGTTCGCGGTACGACCAGCCTTATGATGCCGTCGTGTAGCTGGCTAAAGTCTTCCATGCTGTTCTGCAAATCCCTCATGTTCCGGAAGAAATCTCTACTCAGCTCCTTCACGGGCTTGACTGTGATGGCGGGTGCTAATGGTGGTCCATGAGGTGAGTAGCCTATGGCCTGCTCACTAGATAGACTGAACTCGGCTGCCGGATGGCGGGCGACGAAACTCGGAACCAGGACGGCGATGAGGAGGATCGTCAAAGGTAGGAGCGGAAGGAGATAGGGGTCTAGGCAGACGAAGGTGAAGATGGCGAGAAAGGAAAGCGTGTGGGTGGGCTGTCTCCAAGAAAGCAAGCGAATAACGCGGGCCTGGAAAACAAAAACGACGCCAATGCGGGCGTTGAAGCGGCGGAAATTGTTTGACATGGTAGTCAAGTTGAAGTTGGGACGAGACACGCCCGGGCTATCAGGTTTCTGAGGAGCATCATCCTCAGGAATGTTGGCATCGTCCATGGGTACTACTTGAGCGAGCAACTTCTCGACCAGTTGATCCTGTATTCTGGCCTTCTCCTTGAAGGCCGAGAAGCGCCCTCGGAGCCCCCTTCGCTGATTTGAAGGGGTCTCGACATCGGAATGCTCTGCCGAGGTGGAAGGCGTCTGGGGTCTCGGAGGTGTAGAGCCATCGAGGATGACGGTCGGGATAGGATCGTCTCGGTTGACGAATACATCTGAACTGAAGTCATCCATATTAGATCTGCGCTACCGTGGTGATATTTGTAGATATTCCATGTAAGTATTCGGCTTCTCCTAGCTTCGAACGATGACGTAAACTGATGAGCCGGCCAGGTGTAAACGGGCTTCAGCCTCAGACAAGCTGGGCTTGAGGATTCGAACGGAGCTGTAACATGATATGTTCTGCGAATGCTTGTGTAGCCACGATATCAAAGCTGGAAAGGATAATATGAAGGATCAAGCATCAAGGATGGACGGTACGAAATAGATGACATGTGAACGCTGCTTGGATGGCAGGCAGGACAGGGAGGCAGGGTGGGCGGTTAGTGGGGAACTGTCCGATCTGGTAGCCGTATCGATAACAGTGTAGCACATGGTGGGGCAGGCGGGTAGCTTGAATTGCAGGGGATGCGTCCATTGAAGCTCCAGTCAAAAATATTTACAGCGACGCAACCAAACAGCAGCAACACTACCAACGCACACATCTTGCGAAATGCCAATTACGATACTACAACCGGCGCAAGTGCCGACGCGCCATCCCCGCGATGCCTCGTACGATTCGGACTCAGATTCGGAGGGCGGGGTGGACTTGGAAGGCGACGTCACCATGACCCGACCGGCGAAGCGAGCTCGACGAACCGACGACGACTCGATCGTGACCCCGGGCGAGGTCATCACGGAGGACCCCCAGTGGATGCGGTAAGTAAGCCGACCTCCCACGTCTCACGTCTACTTCCGGGCGAGACAGCTAAACAAGAATCACAATACAGCGGCCACGGCACGTACACGACGACGGCCCCGCCGGCGATCCTCTCCTCAGTAGCAGGCACGCTAGCCAAGACGAACAAGCTGCTATCAGTCCGTCCGCTGCGGGCGCGATACACGCCGGAGATCGGGGACCTGGTGGTGGGGCGGGTGGTCGAGGTGCAGGCGCGGCGGTGGCGCGTGGACGTGGGCGCGTCGCTGCTGGCGCAGCTGCCGCTGAGCGCGGTGAACCTGCCGGGGGGCATCCAGCGGCGGCGCACGGAGACGGACGAGCTGCAGATCCGGACCTTCTTCTCCGAGGGCGACCTGGTCGTCGCCGAGGTCCAGCAGCTGTACGGCGACGGCGGCGCCGTCCTGCACACCCGCAGCCTGCGCTTCGGCAAGCTGCGCAACGGCCTCTTCGCCGCCGTCGCCGGCACCGGCGGCGGCGGCGGC
The DNA here is from genome assembly GCA_022432365.1 of Hypoxylon sp. FL1284. NCBI lineage: Eukaryota > Fungi > Ascomycota > Sordariomycetes > Xylariales > Hypoxylaceae > Hypoxylon > Hypoxylon sp. FL1284. The sequence goes on from JAJJXE010000012.1 coordinate 300,944, forward strand.
GTCGTCCGCGCCAAGCGCCAGACCTTCGTCCTCGACGTCGGCCGCGCCGTCGCCGGCTCCGGCGGCGGTACCGGTGGAGCCGCCGACGACGCCGACAAGGTCGACGTCGTGCTCGGCGTCAACGGGTACATCTGGATCAGCCGGCACGTCGAGGGCGAGGGCCCGGCCGCCGAGGCCGCGGGCCCGGGCATCACGCGCGTCGAGGAGAATGTCGGGCTCAACGTCTACTCGAGCCAGAACGACGCGATCCCGCCCGCCACCATGCGCGAGGTCGCCCGCGTCCGCGGCGTCGTCCAGGCCCTCGTCGAGCACGGCCTGCGCGTCGACGAGGACATGGTCGTCGCCGGCTACCACGAGGCCGTCGAGATGGCTAGGGCCGACGGCGACGGCGACGACACGCTGTACCTGGGAGGCGAGAGGGGCCGCAGGCTCGCCGATACCCTGATAGGACGGTAGGACCGCTCGTCGAGGGGGATTCGGTGGAAAGGAAAGCCGTCTTAGTAGTTCGTAATGCGCATCTACGAGATACAAGAGCCGTCAAAGCTCGCTAGAATGCGATATGCACAGCTCGAAGTATAGGAAGGTTGTGCTTCAGAGCAAGTAGCTAGGGCTCCAGAGACGTAGTCAAACAAGCAAAAAACTATGATACCATAATTTGACACGAAACGATGACTAAATATGACTGATGGGATATATGCCTATATTCTCTGACTATATACACAAATGGCTCGACTGAGCATTGTGGTAAAATAGTTCCCACCACCGATAGCTGTATGAGAACACACTCACTCCCCTGGCATACTCCAAGTCTGAAGATGAAAATAAAAGGACGTCAAGAGATATAGGAAGAAAAATAGAATGTAGAATGAGGGCCAAAAAAGAGTGCGGGGGTCTTTCAATAGACCCTCACCGCGCAGTAGTACAGGTACTCGGGGACAGATCTCCCGAGAAGTATCAAGATACGTATAGGTATCTAGGTAGGTGGAGGTGCGTCTATCGAAGCAGCAGAATCTAGAGTTTTGCTTGGGGTTTGTTATCTTTTCACGGGTTAGCCGAGGTGAAAAAGGAACAAGACAACTTCAAACATGTCCATTCCGTGCCCTTCCAACGTGCCGCAACTCTCACTCCCGACTCCTCCGAAACTGGAAGAAGGCGGCGTACGCCGAGGCAAGGAGAACGAGCCACCTTAGCAACGCACCTTTGGCAGAGGGGCCGCCGAGCCCGAGGACGAGCCAGAGCCAGTACGAGGGCCCGGAGAGGGCCCTGCCGTCGCGGTCGAAGCCGGGCCGCGGCGTGTTCATCCAGATGTGGCGCTTGAAGTCGCCGGGCGAGAAGGGCGGGTACCGCACCCGCAGCAGCTTGTCCATCCAGCCCGGCACCTCGGCCACCGTCCGCCGGTGCGTGAAGCAGTCGAACGACGCCCGCCCGTGGTACGACCCCGTCCCCGACTCGCCCACGCCGCCGAACGGCAGCGTCGCTATCGCCCCGTGCATCCACGCGTCGTTGATGGTGGCGCCGCCCGAGGTGACTTGGTTAAGAACTGCGGGTACGGTTAGATAAATTTCCAGATAAAGAGGTAGTGTAGTTGGAGGGCTAAAACGCATGAAAACTCACTCTTTTCGTTTTCGGATTTAGACCCAAATGTCGTGAGGGCCAGAGGTGTGGGATCGACCTTATTCGCGAGCTGGATGGCGTCGTCTACGGTATCAAACGGCACGATAGACCAGATAGGACCAAAGGACTCTTCCGTCACCATGGCATCATCAATAGAATCTACAAGAACGACAGTGGGTGAGATGTAAAGGTCGGACCTGTCTGTCTCGCCACCCATCACGATCTTGCCTTTTGTCGTGTCAAGCATGTTCTTGATGCGGTCGAACTGGCGCTCGTTGATAATGCGGGCATAGTCTTCGCTCTTCCGAGGGCCGTTAGGATAGAATTCCTGGTAGTTCGCGTTCAGGTACTTGATGAAGTCGTCGATAACCTCTTTTTGGACGAGCACGTAGTTTTGCGACAAGCAGATCTGGCCAGCGTTCATCGTCTTTCCCCAAAGCAGACGCCGGGCAGCTAGTGCTACATCGGCAGATTTAGAGACGAACGAAGGATTCCGTCCTCCGAGCTCGAGGGTAACGGGCGTGAGAGTCTCGGCCGCTTTCTTGGAGACGATCCTGGCCACGGTGCTGTTTCCGGTGTAGAAGATCTTGTCCCACTTCTCGTCCAGGAGGGCGGTGGACTCGGGAATCGCCCCGTTGACGACGAAGAAACAAGAAGGATCAAGGTACCCCTCGATGATCTCCTTCATAACCATAGCAGTTGCAGCCGCGTTTTCGGAAGGCTTGAGGATAGCCGTGCACCCAGCGGCCATGGCACCGATAAAAGGTGCGAGACTGAGCATCAGAGGGACGTTGTATGCTCCGATGACGAGCACCGTGCCCAGAGGCTCTTTTCTGATACGGGGCTTCATGGCGGCGAAGCTCCACGGGTAGTCGATATCCTTGCTGTCCTTGGCCCAGTCCTTCAGTTTTGAGATAGTCAGGTAGAGATCCTGCTGCAGGTGGTTGATTTCTGAGAGGATGGCATCATGAGATGGCTTGCCCAGGTCCTTCTTCAAGGCGAGCTGGATCTTTTCGGAGTTGTCTGTAAGTCCCCAGTAGAGCTTGCGAAGCTGTACAAGCCGCCACTCGACATCCTTGGTCTTGTGAGACTTGAATGAGCTGCGCGCCGTAGCTGCCATCTGAGAAATGGTGTCGAGTGGTGTCGCCTCGAAGGCGGGGATATCGTTGGCGACGGCCATGGTGACGAGATGAGGTGTTACCGAAGTGAAATGTAGTGGAGAGAAGCTCGAGAAGCGGGACGACTTAAAGAGACGGAGGGGCCTACGAGCGGGAGCTAGTGAGGAGATGTCTATGTATTATCGGTTGCTCTGTGACGATGGACCATGATGTCTTAGTCCAACCTCCCATGTCTTGGATGCTGGCTTGGCTTGGCTGAAGCGTTCAGGGGGTTGACGACATCAACCGAGGCCCTTCCCCTTTTCGTCTTAGACGTTTGCCATCAGTGGCGGGTATATCTTCTCCAACTCTTTTGCGCGACACTTAAAAGCAGCGCTAATGAATGGGTTGCCAGGCGAGGTATAGACTGTTGGAGTACACGTACACGCGCGAACCGAAGTGAAATACCGTTTATGCAGTCAAGATGAACTGTAGGCTCGTACTGTGACGGGTTCCTTACAGGATGGCCGAGTAACTGAATTGGGGCGGCCGAGGTGTTTGTAGTTTGTAGAGGTGCATCCTCGCTGTTGCACGTGATGATGCATATCGATAAGATCATCTCCTCGTTCACGCACAGACCAGCTCAGCTCTCTTAAATCCCTCCTGCCCTGCCCGCTAGCTTGCCCTATCGCAAGTACCTACGTACCATCCAAGCCCCGCTTCGCTTCGATACACCAAAAAGTTCGAATCGCAAAAAATCCCACGAACTTTTTCCTTTTTCTCCAACAACTGCGATCGCACAACGCCATTCCAAGCAACATTTCACCGCCAACTCTCTCTCTCTTCAGGCGCAGGATTAAACTTCTTTGCGTCCACATCAGAAACTAAGTAACAATGGCTCCCAAGACAGTATGTACAACTTGACACCGCTTTGCTGTTGGCCCAGTCTCTCTGGCATTTTCAGCGAGATCATGGCGTGAAACAGTAGGCTAAAGTCAATTTTTCAATCATGTAGAAGAAGTCCGGCAAGCAGGCCAAGACGACGAAGAAGGTAAGCTATCCTCTCCCCTACCGTTGTAGCAATTGCTAACGCGTCCCTCTCAGTTCGTCATCAACGCCCAGCAGCCCGCCAGCGACAAGATCTTCGACACCGCCGCTTTCGAGAAGTTCCTCCAGGACAAGATCAAGGTTGACGGCCGCACTGGCAACCTCGGCGACACCATTGTTATCCAGCAGGCTGGCGAGGGCAAGATCGAGGTCATCGCGCACAACGAGCTCTCTGGTCGATACCTCAAGTACCTGTGAGTTGCCTTGATACTTCCTACACTGTTCTCAACTATTTCGTGAAGCTAATACTTTGTGCCTTTAGGACCAAGAAGTTCCTCAAGAAGATGCAGCTCCGTGACTGGCTCCGCGTCGTGTCGACCTCGAAGGGCGTCTACGAACTCAAGTTCTTCAACGTCGTTAACGATGAGGCTGATGAGGACGATGATTAAATGCGCATGGGAACTTGATGAATCGGAAAAAGGCTGGCGGTGCATGGGCTCGGCGTATGATAGGCACCTTTACTATCGTGGATAGACTCGATTCCCGGAAATAAAAGATGCCAGAACAAACAAATATCTCCCCAAGCCGTCTTGTTATACTATTCCATGCTTCCATGTGCCGTATTGTTGCCGTATCTGAAGACAACTGCCTATCTTACATAGTGGAAAGAGCGGTTGAGCCGGCATGCCCATATTCATTAGCAAAGCGGTTGGTTCTATGATGCAGTTTCAGGAATCTGAGTGAAGAGGTTTTCATGTCTATCTTATATTCTACCGGTCAAGGTAATCCTCTCATGACTCCCTCGAATGCCACCAGCGCCATCGCATTGGCCGGGAACGCTCTCAGAAAACAGGGCACGAACCCTCGCCAGTATCCCTTCGCGCCGCCCTCCCTATACACGGCCTGGGCGGCCTGCCACCAGCTCTTGAACCTGGGGGTGCCGTCGTTGAGCTTGCCGCCCATGGGGTCGGTCATGATGCGCTGCTTGACGACATCACTCGGATAGCTGGTGAGCCAGAAGACCTGTGCGCTGAGGCCGCCGGCCCAGAAGTTGATGGCGGGGGCGCCGAGACTCGTGCGGTCGCGGGCGGCGCGCGAGATCAGGTCGTACGAGGCCCACCAGAAGAAGAAGAAGGAGCGGAAGAGAAGCGTGGCGAAGAAGCCGCGGTAGACGCCCGCGACGCCGTGGGCGCCGTACAGCTTGCGCACGCAGTCGACGGGCCCCGAGTACAGCCGGTCCGTCTTACGCGCCGAGTACTGGATCTGCAGTCGCGCCTTGACGTGCTCGACCGGCGCCGCGATGAAGCTCACCGTGCACCCCGCCATGACGCCCGCGAGGCCGTGGCCGTACGACGGCAGGTGCGCCGCCGCGTGCGAGGTCGCCGCGATCGGGCCCTCCTTCTCGGGAGGGGGGGGCGGCAGCGACGATGAGGTTGACGATGACCCTGACGGTGCTGCAGGATGATGGGGCGTCAGGCCGCGGCAGAAGACGTTCTCGGCGAGCAGGCGGCGGTAGACGGTCAGCGACCCCAGCATGATGGAGTCCATGAACATCCAGCCGACGAGCGGCGGCGTGGCGCCCTTGTACAGCCCGCGCACGCCCTCATGGCGGATCGTCTGCACGAGGCACTGCAGCGGCCCGCTGAAGCGCGTCGAGTCGGTCGTCTGCAGGCGCACCTTGATGGTGTCGAAGGGGTGGCCGACTACGCAGGAGTATGATTAGAAGAGACATCGGATATGCCGGGTGAGAAATGTAGGGGAAAGAAAAAAAAAAATAGAGAAAAAAACCTTGATACTTACCCGACAGCTTGGCAATGCCGGAGAAGACGCCAGCGACAAAACCTTTGTAGTCCTTGCTGGTCTTGGCGGGCTTCTTCTGGTCAGCAGCCATCTGTTTCTTTCTTGTTTCTCTTTAGCTATGAGCTCAGATGTATTAGAAGAGGTAGTCTGACGTCGACCGAGTTGCAATTATTTTTCTGACCTTCCGGCACAAACAGCCACTAAGATCGGCGTTGCAACTCGCTCCGTGCCGCCTTCTTACTTCCGAACGTCAATAAATGAACCAGCCGCCTTTATTTGTGCAATAGCCAACCTGTTCCAGAGTGGATAATTCCAAGCCTGAGACTCCTAAGATGAGAAGGTGCTAGTATGAAAATGTCTGGAGACTTTTGTCAATTATGCTACCTTGTCTATTATCTTCGTCCCTTGCCATGACAGCATCTTTCCGGTCGACGATTTGCGCCAATTCAGGATAATACTTTAACTACACTGATCTTACATAATTAAGGGTTTAATAATGTATGTGATAAGCGAACAAGGAAACATTCAAAAATCAATTCACAATATAAAATAATAAATGGGCAAGAGCAAAAGTTGATCGACGCAGGGATCGAACCTGCGACCTTCTGTGTCCTCACAATACGCCGTAGGGCGCAGTTGTAAGACAGACGTGATAACCACTACACCAGTCGACCTAAGGGTGATTCACCTGATTGGCGGTGGGAAATGTTGGCTTATATACCAAAGTCCTTAGCTCCTAGCGGCATGCATGCGTTTAACCCGTATGCGCTTGAGCTTCCCCCCAAGCGGTGATTCTGAGCAATGGTTGATGATACATTCAGATTAGCAAGACTCACTAGTACACTCCTAAACATTTTTTACGCAAATAAATCGTATCGACATTCACATATCGGGAATGTTCTGATTTCAAATAGAGTGGTAGTTGCCGTGCGGCTGAGAAATGCCTGGGTAGCCCGATTAGAAGGTACCTAGGTACCCAAGACTCCTGTAGCCAATCAACGCACTCCCCTAACCGTCCCTCTGCAGGTCCCCGAACGCGTCTCTGGGTAGCTTGGTTAGTGGGAGTTTCCCCGGGGCCAGCTTAGCTCGCTTTTGTTTGCTTCCCCACTAACGCAAGCTCTACTAGTTGCTAAGCTTCAGGTGCGAGTTCACTTGGAATTCGTACTTCACGTCTACTTCACGTTATCCTCAAGCAGGCCGATTATCACGATCGCGACAACACGGACATCGATGAAGAGTGTATCACTGATACTCCTCAGAAATATACGCAGGTACGCGCCGAAGAATATGCTTCGCTTTCGCTCCTCAACCTGGTATAGGACTCTCGGTACCTAGGTCGTTGAGCCTCTGCCTGCATTCCTCGTCACGCATTCCAGCATCCATCGATCCTATATTGCCCTGCATTCTACCTTGAAATATCCGAGCCCCGTTGTCGACCATGTCGACCCCCATGCGACACGGTCCCTCCCAACAGGGCCGCACACCGTCGCAGCATACAGCCGCAGCTCCTACACCGCAAGCTTCGACACCCTTCTCGAACCCCCAGACCGTTCCCGCCTTCTCCCCCCATGGCCCGAAATCCTCGCCGCAGCAGTTTAAGAAATCTCCCGCTGCCGGAACGTCGGCTATTATGATGGGCGGTAATGCCGCCGCCAACTTCGACAGCCCCTCGGCCGCCGCTGCTTACAGCACTCTGGGTATAACGATCAATGACCTGAACCTGGATAATATCAGTGTTGGGGGCCTCGTCGCTGCTGCGGGCCGGACGGACGAAGAGGATCGCAATAAGAGAATGGACGCAGTAATAGCTGCTTTATGGGTACGTGGTCCCTTACACATCGGCGACGGCATAGCCAAGGGCTAACGTTTCCACAATAGGCCCAGAACAGTGGTAGAGTCAGTAACGAGGGCCTCGAGAGACTTGCTGTTCACCTGAACTTGGAGTGCTTGTGGGAAAGCAGTACGGGTGTCGGCGACAACGCCAAGACTCTGATCATAGCGGGACAGACCATGGCTGTTGAAGTCGGCATCACCAATCATGTCGTGCACCACGTCGCGCTGACCTACAGCGAGACCATTCCGAGCCTGGAGCAGCATGTTGAGAAAGCCTCGGCCATCCTCCTCAAAGACCTCTCTCTCGCTCCGGGTCAGAGCCCTTTGACTAAGAGACTAACCCAGTTTCGGGCCAACCTCGAGCGTATAACCACCTTGGACAAGCTCAGCGTCTCCCCAGGTCTTAATTGTCACCTGGCCGTCGCAGGTATTTGGGAGAGTTTGGAGAAACTGCACCGGTGGGACGTGGAGAAGCTACGCGAGAGTGAGAAAGATGCGCCAGGCGGAACATCCGAAGAAGCACTGAGACTTGCGGCACTCTGCTTTCGACACGGGTGTCCCCTTATGCATACCCGAGGTCGAGTTGGGCTGAGTCTGGACTATTGGAAGGCAAGGAGGAAGCTGAAGTCTACCACGGTGGACACGGAAGACGCCAGGACGTGGTCGATCCTGGTCGAGTGCGCAGGAGCTAGCGGTATAGTATATCGCCCCATCCGAGTCTCGGACAAGTGGATCGGACCGGACATAGAGAAGTCCAGCCTCACAGACGAGGAGATGATCTCGTCAACAGGCCCTGTTCTGGACTGGCTGGAGCCGGCTGATACCGACCTGCCTCACTCGGAGGAGGCGAGAGCACAAACGGGCCTCGACACCAAACCTCCCGACGTTGTATTCATGGCGACCTTCGACCCTCCCCTCATCGTATCCCAAACGGTTGCAGTGGAGATATTCAAGGCCGCGGAAACCAACGCACCAATGGCCAACATCACATTCGACGCCTTAATGTTCCCTGTAACCAGTCCTAGCTCTTACGACCCTAGTGAACCTCGTGAGATCAAGTTTACGCAGACTGTTCCTACCTTCGTCGACATCCCAGGAGAACAATCGGAGCCTGTTCTGAAGGCGCACAAGAACACTCTATTCATCTACAAACCCGTCTATGGACAGATCCTAACCCACATACCGTTCTCTCACCCCAAGAATCTCGTCGACATGCTACCGTTATTGCGTCAATACGCATTTCTGTCCCTGCTGCTGTCAAATAGTCTCAAGTCAAAACCAGGCATCCCGAAGGTCGCGGACAAAGACACCATTGGTGTACCAAAGACAAGCAATGACGAATTTAACGAGTTCATGTCCCATCCCACCGATGCCAACAAAGAGGCGCATTCTGATGCCCTGACCGTCGACATAACACTGGCAGCTCATCCGGTCCCACGTCTTCTAGTCGTATTTCCCTTTAAGTCCATCACTGCCAACATCATGCTCGAGATTCAGATCAACGGCAGGGTGCGCATAATCTCGGACAACGTCTTTACCGACGACCAGGGTACGGTGAGCGATGGCGCTGGCGGGAGACGGAGAAGAACACCCCAAGACTGGGCCAACGCTCTCGAAACTATGGAGGATATCGGCTCATGGATTGAGCTCATCAAGCACAAAATGGCGTAAAGGATAAGAAAAGGAGTTGCCCCGAACAGTAGTTGCAGCATGTCTTTCAAGCTGCAGATGTGGCGTTGCGGGCGTCGACAAAAGGAGAGGCTGCATTGTTCATGTTCTCATGGACAATAGATAAGAACGACAGATGGGCTCATCAAGACAACAGTTATCAATACTCACTGTTTGTCAACCGTTGTAAATAGAATCGAGTTCAAGCTGCCTCGATGAAGTGTATAAAAGCAGTCAATGTACTTCCACCTGACGCCAAACAAGATGAATCAACATCTTCTTGATCCAGACACATTACGGGTTATAGGAGCCCCTTTTGCACACAAGTAGTTTGTTGTAAGACCATTGAAGAGAAAGAGAGAAAGAGAACAGAAAACGTTCCCTGACTCGGCATCATGGACGGGCGAGTAAATGCTCAGTTCGAGGCAGACATCAAAGAGTTGATGCTCCTCACCCTGGCGCAGTATGACGGAAAGGCAGCTAACCTCCGGTCCCAAGGCCGCGGCACCGCGACCGCGATGCAGCAACTGCAAAACGAAGCCCGCGCACAATTCGACCGACGGTCCCTTCGACTAGCCGCTCTGCACAGCGTGCCCCAGCCGGCAGGCCTACCCATGGCGGACTTCCCAGCGCAGATCCGAAGCCGTCTCACGACCGCAGACCGCCTGCAACTGGCCGTCGAATACCCGGCACTGTACCAGAACGACTTCTTCGCCGCAGACGCGCAGCTGCAGCTGGCCAACATGCTGCCTGCCTTCGACGTCACCGCCGCGCCCGACGCCGCGGAGCCCATGCTGTCGGTCACGATCCGCGAGAACCGCGACGTAGCCACCGTGACCGCGATCCTGCGCGCGTACGAGGCGGCGCTCGGCCGCCGCAACGTCTCCGCCGTGTACCAGTACCGCGCGCACCAGCCGCCGCTGCACCTGGCGCTCGACGCGGGGCGCGCGGACGTCGCGCGGACGGCCGCACGGCGCACGGCGCACGGCGCACGGCGGCGCGTGCGGGCCGCTCGCGGGCGTCGCGCACGACGCGATCGAGTGCGGGTCGGAGCCGGCCCGCGAGTGCGCGACGGCACTGCGGGCGGCGCGGCGCGCGCGCGAGACGGGGTGGGGCCAGCCGCTCGAGGGCTTCGCGGCCTGGCGCGACGTCTTCGTGGTGCTGTGCCTCGACGGCGCGCGCGCGCGCGTCCGTCGACGACGCCGTGCGCGTGTTCCTGCGGCTGTTCGCCGACGACACGGCGGACAACAGCGACGTCGCCGGCGCGGTGCTGTACGCGGCGTGGGAAGACGACCGCGCGCGCCGCGTGCTGCGCGCCGCGCTGCCGCAGGTTGTGTACGCCGTCGCGGAGCACGAGTGGAGCCGCACGCCGGCCGAGGCGGGCCGCGAGCCGGAGCGGCCTGGTCACGATGCTGCGCTGCCGGCGGTGCGGGACGCGGGGCGCCTTGCGCGGTCTGACGACTGGATCTACAAGCTCGTCTTCGACTACCGCGTGCGCGTCGACCCCGTCCGCGTGTGGCAGGTCGCGGGCCGGGGGAACTTCCGCGCCGCCAACGTGATCGTGCAAGCGTGCATGCTGGCCGAGAGCGCTGATAGGGCCCAGGGCGGGGGAGGAAACAACAATGCCGTCTGGTTCGTCGACCGCTTCGTCGAGTCGTACGCGCCGTGGGGCGTGGCGGGCAGCTACCTGGCGAGCACGGCGGCCTGCACCGGGCTGTTCGACTCGCTCGAGCGGCTGGACCTGCTACCGCGCCTGGTGTACGCGGCGGCGCGCGAGCGCGACCCGGCCGCGGCCAATGCGCTGCTGTGGGAACTCGCCGGCACCGGCGTGCCGGCCTCGAGCGCGCAGGCGCTGTACGCCGCCATCTTCTGGGGCCGCGGCTCCGCCGACCTGGCCGCGGCGCTGGCCGAATTCGAGTCGGATCGGGAGGGGGTGGACTCGCGGGCCGAGGCGCTGGCGCGGCCGCGCGTCGTCCGGGGCTACTCGGGCGCCCTGGCGGAGCCGCGCAACTTCTTCGACAGGTTCGCGACGGGCGGCTGGAGCGCGCTCGACGTCGCCGTCCTCTTCAACAACTTCCGCGCCGTCAACTCGCTCCTCCAGTGCGGCGCCGACCCGGCCGACCTGCACCCCGACATCAGGCAGCAGCTCCTCCGCCGCCGCGTCTTCTACGACGGCTTCGCCGACACCGGCATCGACGGCTTACCCGACGCCGGCATCGACGGCTTCGCCGACGCCGGCAACGACGACCAGAGCTTCGGCGAGCCCCTCCCGCTGCTCCGGGACCTCAACATCGTGCCCGACAACTACTACTCCTTGATCCCGGCTCCCGACGTCGACGAGTTCGTGCGGGCGACGAACGAGCTGTTCGGGATCAGTGATTGGCAGTGAGTTGACTTAAGACACCCCTTTTCATTCGTTCCCGGCCTGTTTCAGTTTCAGTATGGATACCTACAGCAACTAGGGACCTATTCCGTGCCCATTGCTGTATCTAGAGTACGACCTGTACTATACCATAGTCTATACTCAATGTAAGAGCTGATGTTGTCGAAGCTAGTCGATGGGCCCCGTCGTGACTGTATGTACCTAGGTGAATAGGCATGTATATTAACACTTATCTATTGTTTTCGCGTCTGGTCTGCTCCCGTAATGCTATTAGTTTACACTGGTTGAATGGCCGCGCAACGCACCCGCACCCGTACCCGCACCGTAAGTTCTCGCAGTCTCGGTACGACTTTTGCTCTTCCATCGTCTCCCCGCGAGCTTTGAGCTGTGAGCTGAACGTCGATGCGAAGAGCCCCCTCGCTCAGCATGCTCAGCTTGAACCCCCCTAATTTCATAGCACCCCCCTATTATGCATGAGTGCTGGTTCTTCCATCTGACCATTTTCATCTGGCTTGCTTGATGGACCGAAGCTCGTCATTAAATGCGTATGTTTGCTTCGTTCGTCGAGTTCCAAAGTATCGTTTATGGTGAATATTGATAATGATTAGAAATAAGATAATTCGAATGCGCCGTGAGAAAAATAGGGTATACTCCATGGCCTAGGTAAGCAAGTCGTGAGCTGTAGGGCGATTTAAGCACTCTGAGGAGAAGATAGGAAAGTCAGGGGATCGCCCTTTTCGTTGTCTGCTGCAGACTTCTTGGTTGTCGCACTTTCGACTCTGGTGAGGCCCAACTTCTCTAGGCCTGAGATTGCACTATCGACTCCTCCGAACGAGATGCCTAGACCGTTCTTCTTGTCCTCGTTATCACCCTTGGCGCCCTCCTCCACCTTCTCGTCGAGATTCATCAAGGCAGGCGGCCGATGCCGCATAGCACGCGCTTTAGTAAGCGATATAGTCTTCTGCTGATACGTGGTTGTCATAGGCTGAGAGTCGTCGCGATCTATGGTGGCCTTCATCAGGGCAGCCATCCAGGTACGGCCTTGCTGGATGTTGGGAACTGCAAAGTAATGGATCGTCGGCTTGGTGAAGTTAACGGCCTTGGAGAGGCCTGCTCGAGGCGGCATGAGCTTGAAAATAAACATGGCATCCGCGCCCTTCTCGGCAGGGTTAATAGTGGTGTTGTCTGCCAGTGTTGGAAGATTGCTGTCGGCAGGCATTATCGGGGTGTTGCTGGCGCCCGTCAAGGTGGCATGCAGACCGGTAAGGCGCTCGTTGTCGGCGGGCAACACGCGATGGAACGAGATATCTATTAGACCCTTTTCTTCCGTGTCGTCTTCCGAATAGTAATATGCGAGGCGTCGCCCCTTGAGAACGAACAGTCGTGGTTTCCATGTCGTCATGAGGTGGGAGCTCTTCTTCTTCATCCATCCGCTATAGTCGGCGTTCTCTGTGGCTTCGCGCGGTCCGATCTTCTGCAGCCCACGTAGGTAGGCACTCGTTTCCTGTTTCGTCTTCTTCCCGCTCTTGCGACTGGCCGACGTTGCTGCAGAATACGGACTCTTACCGACCTCTGGAGAGTCCATATCAAAGCTCGGCTCCCCTGAGGGCGTACTCGACCCCGCTCTGGAAGGCGATCGCATCGGCGAGTTCTGGGTAGAGGAATCGGTCGGCGAACCGAGTTTCGAGTGGCCGACCATGGCGTCCGAGATTGCTCGGAGGCCACCAAACTTGCTCCCGAGATTTGGCACCCACTCGCCGGGGCTTACCTGGCGATTTGCTGGAGACGTTGGCGAGTGGCCGTCGAGCTTGGTGACTGTCGGACTTGGACCGTCCTTTGCAGGAGGGATTGGCCGGATAGACTCAGTAGTGGTCGTCGAAGCCGTGCGGCGGTGGTCCCCAGATTTATTATAGTACATCTGCGCAGCGCTCGGTGGCGTCGAGTCTCGAGTCGAATCGATGCTTCCGAACCTCGACCGCCTCGCCATTGCCGTAGCGCTTCTAACGCGTTGCTGCTCTGTGTAGCTTGATTTGTGCGAGTGCGAGGCAGTGCTATCGCGCTTCTTAAGCACGTTACGCTTCCGACCGTCGATTTCGGTGCCGGAGAAATAGCCACGGTCGAGGTCAAGCGCAGCATTTTGCGGCACGTCCAGATCAGAGCCATTTGAGATATCGCGATATCCAGCCGAAGATAGAGGACGTGGCGTATGTGAAGAAGCAGCACCCATGGTCCAGTTCGGGTCAAACGACGGTTGCTTCTTGTGCGAGGACTCGGCCTGCGGAAAGGTGCCCGAGGTTGCCAGTTTAGGAGTTCCAGCACTACTTGATGGTGCAAGTCGGAAGTCCGTGGATGAGTGTCTTCGCGAGTGGTGGAGCTCTCGAACGGAGGCTGCCGAGGGCCTCTTCTGATGCGAGGGTCTTGTTGGGCTGTCCTGCAGGGCTCTCGGTGAGACAGGACTAAACGGAATTGTCGGCTCCATTTTAGGTGTTTGCGATAACCGCCTTGCTTGAACCGAGCCCGGTCGGCTCTCCGATGACACGAATCTCTGTGAGCTGGTCAACGTATTTGTCCTACTCCTCCTCCTCCCGGCTTTCACTTCCTCCGAGCCTGCCTCGCTACCGTACGTCTGCGTCGTTCGCCGTGTCGTAACTCCTAGCCCACTCACTTCATCCTGTAAAGATTTTATCTTTTGCCACGTCTTCAGCCTGCGTCCTACGGATCCGAGATCAAAGGCCTTGAGGAATAACGACGACTGGTCCATACCCAGAAGCACTTCGCCCGATATTTCCTGGTCCCGAAATACTTCGCAGTGCTTCTTCTCTACACCGGCCGTGAATAGATACTCTGCTACGTCGTCGGCAGTCCAGCTTTCGACTTCGGGTCGTGTATGCTGGTCTTCCTCTTCTTCATCGGTTTCCTCGCCCTGGATATACGAGATTCGCTCCGGCATGTGAGAACTATATTCGCTACTAGAATCCGTCGCGTGGTGGAGTGTACCGTTCTGCGGCGTCGAGTGTAGGTCGGTAATATGCTCGTCAATGACCGTCAGAGTCTCGTGGAGGACCGGGTTCTCTTGGCTCTGCGCATTTAGGCGACCTATTCCATCGCTACCACCGCCGCCGCCATAGGCAAAGCTGTTGCTGGCAAGCGGGGTCGTCGATCCAGAGCCGGACTTCCCCTCGGGTTTGACAGAGTTCAGCGGTAGCGTTACGGGGGTGGTCTCGGGCGGGACGGCGGGCGGGAGTTGCGGGGTCAACGCGCGGTCTTGAGACGAGGCGATACTCGACACTGACTGACTGGTGGCCGAAGGTGTTCCATTGGTCGGTGGCAGGGGATTCGTGATCGGTTTGGGAGCCAGAGGCGAAGCGCCGACGCCCTTGGGGGCTGGTCTTGTGTATACTGCAGGGGCTCTATTAATTCCGACTCTGCTACGGGCGCCGTGTTTCGTTTCCTGTACGCATCGCACGTTACTTACCTTCGGGAAAGAGGCCGCTATTCCCATTCACCATGTGGCGGCCTAAGAACCACCCATCGCCAAACTCGTCATCACGCTCGATCAATTCGACACGATCACCCTTGGCTAAACTTAATTCGTCGGAGCTTCTGGCTTGGAAGTCATCTGGGAGTCGGCTGGTTAGTTGAGATTCATCCGTCTGAGGTTGCACGACCAGGCGAATCTGGAGTGCGCCCGCATCCTTTCATTTTCTTTTGATATTTCCTTTTGCGGGCAGATTACGCATAATCGGCGCGGGAGACCAAGAGAGGCGGAACTTACGGATGACAACCAGAATATCGCCAACATCTGGCTTCGCCATGGTGCCTGGAAAGTGCGCGTCGTGGAGGCTCAGGATCGCAGTCGGGCTCGCATCAGGTCATTGACTGAGAAAAGGAGCCGAGTGAAAGGGGAAAAGTGGCAATCTTGATGGCTGGCTTGCGGAGTCTATCATAGACCTGAGTCGACCGATGCTCCAATAGTGACGAAATGCATCGAAAAAGGAGAAGAGTCAAAAGGAACGGCTGGTCTTAGGTGACAAAACTATAGAGAAAAAAGTATTTATTATGCGAAGGGTATCGTCGTGTCGTGTTCTTTTTTTCTTTCCCCTCTGTATACGTCGCTTCCGTCCTGTCACGTCGCTGGGCGCTCGAGTTTTGGCTAGGACGCAGGGGCGGTCCTTATTGGACGAATACTCCTTTTTTACCGATCAGGTCGCACCAGAACAGACCCGATAGCACAAGGGAAATCAGACGGAAAGGCGAGAGACGGCACACAAGGAACGAGGCACGAGGCACGAGGCACGAGCCTACGTCTGTTTGTAAGGGCTCATTCGAGGTGAGGTAAGGACCTGGGGGGACTGATTAAGCCGTGCCACGAATGAGAAGAGAAGCCCGAGGGCGGCGTTCTTGACTCGGGGGAATTGACTTGTGATGGAATAATCGACCGAGACGCTTTGGCTCTGGAAGGATTTGAATTACGAGTGGAGGGGGGGATGGGTTCAGAAGCCGCTAAACCGCTGAAGCCGCCTAGCGGACGGGCCACGGAGCGAGCTGAGAGGGCTGCGAGGGGTCCCTTTTTACGGGCCTTTCCTTTCTTTAACGGCTGCTACGGCTGCTGTGCACCAAGGACTAAAGAAGCTGTACGAGGGGGACGACTAGGGGTGCTAGGGGTGCTAAGGGGAACCTAAGAGCAGGGAGTGAGGTGCTATGGCTCGCTATGACATTATTGGTATTTTATAGTCTGGGTTTTCTGTCTTTCTTTCTCTTACCACTACTATGTACCTAACATCCCCGATTATCATAATCGTCTGCCACGGCTCTATAGTTGCCATAGTAGATATATGATCTGTGAGTTGTACGCATATGGCAAAGCCTTATTATTGTCATTTTTTGATGGGGCATAAGCCATGGATATATGATAATGCCAAGTAATAAGAACGGGAAGGCAAATGATGAATGTTTACGTATTCCCTACCTATAGTAAGTTCAAGATAACAATAAGTGCTGCTCGGGTTATTTCAGTTTGCGTGATTAGCAACTGTGTATCACGCTTCTTTTGCTGCTCAGGATCAAGCTGCGAGGCACATTGGCACACTGACACTTCGGCTTGACAATACCACGCAACATGTCAAGTCTTGCGCCGGTGAGTGAGCCAGTATTAGGCGTGCCAGGTATGGAAACTAAGGCTCTTAGCCGGGAAGACGGGACCGCCAAGTAAGACAAGGTTTATGGGCCGCTAGGGGAAGGAACACCGACCCGCGACGGCAGATGCTCGGGTTGGCAGGCATCTGGCACACACATGCATCTTATCTGAGTCCGGGTCGCATCAGGGTCGAGGGCATTCCACGATTCATGACACCCTGGGACGCGTAACTACCTCCTACTGTATCTACATATCTACATAGTAGGTACTCAATAGGAGGCAAGTACAAGTATTCGCGCTGTATCTACGCCGTAAACTGTACATGCCTTCACAACTAGGTATCTTAGGTGGGCAAGTGCGTGCTGTGTAACACTCTTCCAGGCAGGCGTCATGTACCGTGCTGGAGCATGTAACCGGCGTAAACTGCCACGACATTTCCATAAATGTACCCATCTGTCGCCTTATTCGCCCGTCCAACACCACAGCCAATGCCACGCCCTCGACCTAATCTTGATGCTGACGGCTTCCTGATAAGCCTCGTCGTACTCGTGCACGCTTCCAATATCCCGTCACCGACAGAGGTGCTTTATCACTCACGGTGCGTCACGTTGCGCGAGCCGAGCAGAACTAGCCTTTCCTTTGTCTCGTACAATATCGCTACGTTGCGCATGTTTACAAACAATTGCCTTTTATACCGAGCACCGGCATATGATGGATGCGCATATGAGTGCGTTAACATGCAACTTCTCGACGCCGTAGCGTCCCGCTCTTCCGCGTACAAGACACAGAATACGGTCAAGCTATGAGGAAGGCCAGTGCCTGATGGCGCCCACCGGAGGTCAGCGATCTTCCGATGCAGGCGCCGGCTTGTCGTCGGATAGGCAAGTTGCGGCATCTAATTCCACCCTGAATGCTTGGGTCGGCCGGCGACAGCCCTCATGGCTGGCCAACGCACAACCCGTCAAGCCAACCCCCCGCCCTCCGTCGAAGCAACCATCTAGCACCACCCAGTCCGCTAGGACGGCTCAGACCCCCCAGACCACCCCTGAGAGCACCGAGACTCCTCAACCGCAGATCGCTCGGACGAACCAGGCAGCCCAGGAAGCCCAGGAAGCCCAGAGCGCCCGTCCCGTCATCGAGACGTCTCAGCCAGCCTCAGTTCCGCTCCCAGCCCCGGCTCCAACCCCGGCTTCGACTACGGCTCCAGCGAAAACCCCGTCTCCTCCTCCAGGACCGGCTCGAGCGCAAACATCGTATGTGGCTCTTGATTCCATGCTATCCTGTCAGCCTGTCAGCATGCGGCGCTTCTTCCTGCCCCATATTGCATACGGCATTCAGCCTTACAAACGATGCCACATGCGCATAACCCAAATTCGTTATGTTACTAAGCAATATTTCCTCGCGTAGAACTCCGGTCGCGCATATTGTGCTTCCTTCGCGCGCCCCAAGCGACGAGCCCAGCCCTCCCATGACCGAACCTCGAAAAAGCCCTCCCATCACCGAAGCCCGTTTCGTACTCGATACCAGCGTAAATGACCAGCCTGCACCTTCGCCTGTCCTTGCAGGGACGCGCTCCGTATCAGCCTCTCGGGCGACATCCACGTCCTCTAACATGGTCCTCAGCACGCCTCCAGCACCGACCCTACCTATGCTCAGACCCAACGCCGGCCTCCAAGAGCAGTTGGAGCAGCAGCCGGCAAAGCGGCGACGTGTCGGGTACGTACAGCGCCGCGAGATAATGGCAATATGAAGGCACAGAGTAGCTAACCATATACTCCGTCAGAACCCCCTGGCTTCAGTTCCTGGAATCTCTAGGCGCAGCCCAAGCCCTCCGAACGTATGTCATCTCCACCGGCGGAGACCAGAGACTAGAGGAACTTGTCGAGAGGCCTCGATTTCAGCTCCTCGCAGAGGCCTGCGAGCATGGGGATCTATTCTTCGTTGCCTTGCACCAGCTGTTCTGTGCCTGGTCGGTAAATCAAGCCAACGTTCACCGGCTTTGCGACGAGGTTGCTCACCCTCCGTCCCTCGTAGACAACGCGTTCGGTATCATGGGCACGTTTCTTAAGAATAACTACAAACTTCGACAAGCTCATCTCTACTGGCTTTCGAGATTTCCGAGCCCTCTCGAGGCGCTAAAAGCAAACCCTACCCACGAAGCTGTAATAAAGCAGGTGCTTGACTTTCTTATGTGTGTGGCCCAAAAGTGGCAGTTGGCACATCACAGTCACTTAGCCAGCAACTACCCGTTTCTCGTCGGCGAGCTGCTGGACACATTCCAACTCGTTTCCCCGCTTCTCCAGACCATCATATTCAGGGCATCTCGAAGGAGTCTACGTGTTCCAGACGGGCCTCACGCGGCACATATGGAAGCGCTGTTTAAATCAGATCAACAAAAGCACACGAATGTTGACGGACTCTTCGTCAAACACCCAGCATCGAGTCATTACCAAGTGTATAACAACTCCCTTACCGAGACGTACAGGAAAATCATCGAGCAAAGCCATGGCTTACTTCAAACGGGCCGGCAATCTGCTTCTCCTCTGTCAGCACTTGCTCCTCCTCAGATGCGCCCTCCGATGCAGCCACGCCCTAACCAGGTTGCCGGGGTTCAGCATGGCCCAGTCCCGCTGCCTAGCCATTCACCCGTTGACGAGGCGTCTCGAAGACAGTTCCCATATCCTCACTCTCTTGCCGGCACTCCGCCAAATGCCCCGAGTCCTGCTCCAGCTAGCAGCAACCCCATTCTCCGTATGCCAGTACCGTCGCAATACACGGTTTTCTCGCAAGGTCGGCCCAACACGCACTTACCGTCGACAACATTTTTGCCGCAGGTTTCCGCGCAACATCATCAGCAGCAGCAAGTGCCAGGAAGACAGTTTTCTCCCCAAGGGGCCCAGCAAGCGCCAGGAAGACAATTTTCTCAGCAAGGGGCCCATACAGCCCCAGCACCTCCGCAGTACGCTCTTGACCACATTGCGACACACCATGGCCATACTTATCAGCCCGGGCAGCAATATCCACAGGCCGTCCCAAATCTCAGCGGCCAAACCCCGGTGGCCTCACGCGGCACCTCGTATTCCGAGGGTCAAACGTCGAATAACGCAGCATCTGTCCCTATGGCTAGGCCTGTACATATGCTCCCTAGCTCGGAGTTGGTCCATTCGATGAATAGACCGCAGGGGCATGCTCGCCCTTCCAATGCTCAGACACAGCCAAACTTACCCTCGAGAGGCGAACGGCTGATCCCTCCATTGGGCGAGCGTATCCCTCTTATGGATTATCCCCATGATGCTCAGGATTTGAGATCAGTTTATGGTTCTCTCCATCAGGCTCATCTTCGGAGTCCGAAGCGAATGCATCGGGAGCTTGATAAAGCCTCAGAGAGGCATTACCAAGCGGTCAAAGCTTTCCCCGTTCCTCCGGTTGCCACTTCACCTCGACGTTGTGTGTATAAATTCAAATTTACGATATCAGGAACGGCTTACGGCAATATCGCCAAGGACGAGCGTGTCAAGGGCGAGTTGCTTCCTGTCAACCTGTACCGTAGTGGATCCCTACGCGTCCGCATTAGATCCTGCTATAAGAATTCGGATGCTTCTTTCGATAGGAGTGCCTGGGTTGTCACGGACACGCACTGGCCCGAGCACATATTCATGGCCCTAAATGGCACTATGTTGAGCGTTAGGCGGAAGACACACTACTCGAAAGATGCTCCCGTCGAAGCCTCGTCCTTTGTCGCCCCAGGCGACAACTTGCTTAGCGTCTTTATACCTCCCGGAGGCGAGGCTCCAGCGCATCAAGATCCCTACATGGCGGTCGAGGTTGTGGAGATCCTGAGCCATAGTCGTGTGATT
Source organism: Hypoxylon sp. FL1284 (assembly GCA_022432365.1). Classification (NCBI taxonomy): domain Eukaryota; kingdom Fungi; phylum Ascomycota; class Sordariomycetes; order Xylariales; family Hypoxylaceae; genus Hypoxylon; species Hypoxylon sp. FL1284. The sequence goes on from JAJJXE010000012.1 coordinate 321,380, forward strand.
CAGCTGGTACGGACTCATGGGCAGGAGCCAGCGGATAAAACGCGAGAGATTATCAAACGCCGCCTGACTGGACCATCGAATGATGGCGTAGAAGAAGACGAACTCGCAATGGCCAGCAACCTATCTATCGATCTCGCAGACCCGTTTACCCTGAGTATATTCAACACCCCGGTGCGCGGAGAGAAGTGTACCCATCTCGAGTGTTTCGACCTGGAGACGTGGCTCAACACTCGGCTGGGCAAGAAGTGCGGTCGATGCAACAATGCTCCGGGCTGCAAGTATTGTGCCAGGGAGCCGTCCTTCGTGGACAAGTGGAAGTGCCCGCTCTGCGGCGGCGACGCGCGCCCCTACAGCCTCCGCATCGACGGGTATCTCTCCGAGGTACGCTCGCAGCTAGAAAAGGAGAACAAGTTGCGCACCAAGTCGATCCTCGTGTCTGCCGACGGGACGTGGCGACCTAAGGAAGAGCCTATGGATGATAGCGACATCAATAGCGACGACGACGGAAGTGCGCCGCTGCCTAAGAAGCGATCTCAGTCAGCGACCGTCGGTCCCCTACGTGAGAAACCTCCGATCGAAATCATCGAGCTAGACGATGACTGAGACAAGCTCGATTCACGCTCCACCTCGACCGAAGAAGGGATGTAGATCCCTGACTCAACTCCTGTCACCCAGGAGTAACACATTTTCTTTACAGTCTCGTTGTGTCCGGAAGTTACGGGAGTTTACGGTTTCAAAAGCACGGCGATTCCTTTCTCCAATATACCCCTCTGCATTTTCATGCGCATGCCTTTCGTTTTTTTACCTGTGTCGGCTACGGAGTTCCTGGAGGATATATATTCCCCACCAAACTTTTTTCCTCTTTACTTTCATATCGGCGGACTAGGTGTAGGAATCAGGAGGGCGTTGCGTGAACAGGACGACGGCGTAGGATTTGTATCATCGGGCGGGCTATACACATAAAAGGGCGGCACAGATTAAAACAGGACAGGACGGATGGGAGGGCAAGGGAGGAAGGAGTCAAGTTTGTACTTACAGAGTGCGTACCTAGGTATTAAATCCTTGTTTTTCCTCCCCTTCTATTCGACACATGCGCTCAGCCGTGTATCTATCCAACTAAGCCTTCCGATAATGCGTCGCGTTTAGGCGTATACCTTAATATTGTCTGCCCGTACATGGCCCAGAGATTACTACCCGACGAGGATGGCCGAAGACTGCCTTGTCTATAAGTAGCTCGTTGTAGCTTAGATCCAGACACGAATGACTTGACGACCCCCTTTCTAAGTGAAAGCCACTTCTTCATTATGCGCTGTGGCATGTCTCCTCTACTCGACCGCATAAAGGCTCCATGATTCAGGTGTCTAAACAGGATATATAGTAGACACATACACACATACACACATACACGTCTGGGAACCGACAAGGAGATGATAAAACGAATTGTCTTGAAGCGAATCGCAATCCGCCGAGCTTTTCTATGCACCCGTTTAGTTCCCCGTCCTCCTTACCCTCTTTGATACATGTAGATACATAGGTGACTTCGATACTACGGATACATAAGACAAGCCGGAAGAAGAGATATGAAGTTTCAACAATGATATTTCCAAGATAACAGGTTACGCCTGATGTGAACTCCTCGTACGCCAAGGTAGAATGCATATTTTCTCCTCTCCTCTTCGCAGCACCGCCCTCATCTTAACTGCTCTTCCCGGACAGCAGCTGCTGGCGCCCGCCACCGCCTTTCTTCTTCTCAGCCGCCGAGTCCTCGTCGTCGCCGTCCTCGCTGCTGTCGTCGTCTTCGTCGTCATCGCCGACGCTGTAGCGGCCGTCGCGCTCGGCACCAGCAGGCCTACTAACATGCAAGTCATCAAGGGCGCTCTCGTCGAAGTCGCCGGCCTCGAGGTCGCGGGCCGAGTGACCCGCCGGCCCCCTCCTGCTATTGCCGCTGCGGAAACTTTCAAGAGCGGTAGCGCTGCCGCGCTCGGGCAGACCAGGCAGACCCTTGTAGCCGGCGGTGCGCCGGCGGGCGCGCCAGACGTAGTAGCCCCAGACGGCGGCGGCGACGGCGACGACGGCGAGCACGACCTCGCCCGACTTGCGGTAGGCGGCCCACTTGGCGTCGCTGAGCTGCTGGTCCTTGGCGGCCTGGTCCGACGCCGTGTTGTTGGTGGCGCCGCCCACCGTCGTGTCCGGCAGCTTCTCGCCGTCGAGGAGGCTCTGCGACGGCGTCCCGCCGATGCTGCTGATGTCCACCCCCATGAACCGGTCCAGCATGTCGCGCGTCCGCCGCGGGTAGTCGAACGGCACCATGTGCGACGAGTTGTAGAAGAGCACGTACGTCAGGTTGCGCGCCTCCTGCCAGAACCCTGCGTTCTCGCCCTCGAACGTCCAGTCCCGCCGCGGCGCCCAGTTTCCGGGGGACAGCTCGAAGCCCTTGCCCCCGTTCCACTGCATGTTGCTGATGAAGGCTTCGGTGCCGAGGTAGTTGCATATCAAGTCCTCGGCGCCTGAGAATAGGAGTATGTTCACCTCCTTCAGGAGGTCCGGTAGAAGTCTGACAGACGGCTTCGAGTTTTTGGCACTGAACGCATTCCCGACACCTCCGTTGCACTCGGTCCACCCGGTCACCTTATTGGGGTTGATGTGTAGCGCGTCGGTAACCTCCTTCTTTCGTAGATAAGGCGTGACGTCAACCAGATCCGGCGGCCAGTTCATACCGCAGCTTGGGTACTCGTCTTTCAGTCGGACGTCGTACATGTTGACACATTGCGTTTCGCCACTAGAACCCTTGCTCTGAGTAAGACGGAGAAGCTCTTGGAGTACGTGTTCGCATTCGTTGTTGTCTACGGGGTCGCCTGAGGTAGCCAAATCTTTGAGGCATTGACGATACTGGGCGTCGAGCTTGAGCGACGTCTCGGAACCTTTGGTAACGATGTCCTTCTCGTAAGCATAATTCAGGTACGCTTCGTATTGTTCCGGGGGGGAGATCCAGCCATTCCCTATCAGAAGGCCTTTGAGATTCCACTTCGTCTGTGTTTTGGGGAGTTTGTTGCGGTCGAGTATAGCCTTGGCAATGTAAGGAATGTGCTGTCCGGCGTACGATTCTCCGGCGAAATAGATCTAGTAATGGTTAGCATACCGCGGCTGAAGACGTAGAGGTTCTGCCAGTGTCTTACATCATCATGCTCGTATTCGGGGAACAACTGGAACCATTTCTCGAGGAAGGTAACGAACTGGTTGGCCATGTCATCGAGCTCCCGGACATAGCTATTCGTATCGACGTAGCTGTATCCTGTTCCAACCGGGTTGTCGACAAAAAGCAGATTCGCAAACTCGTTCCAACTCCCGTTGTTATACTCGAGTGTATTACTATCCTTCAGGCGATAGGGGCCGATCTCCATCAAGACGCCATCCTCGGAACTACAGCCGGGGCCGCCGTTCAGCCAGATGACGGTTCGTTGTCGATTGGCGATGTGCTGGTTCTGGAAATGCCAGAAGAACATGTTTCCGTTGTGTTCTGGTGTGATCTCGATGTGCCTGTGTGCCGGGGATCACGAAGTCAGCAACGCGCAAGCTCGCCGGTATGGTGACACCCTGAAACACTTCGATTTGGAAGCTTACCCGGCATGCATCTTGACCAAGTTCCCCTCGGGTGCTCCGGGCAGCGAGTGGACGTAGTAGTCGCCAGCGGACACCTCTGCCCTGGCTATCGCCGTCCAGCAGGTCAGGCCAAGGAGTGCGCCGGCGGCGACGCGCGCCGAGCCCCAGAGCGAAGCTGGAGGCATGACTGGGGAAACGCCGGGGGAATATGCGAAGCGAATTTACGGCAATAGCATCCGGGGAGTCGAAAGGAGCTTCAATTGGTGTTAACAGGATGTCATGTAAATACACAAAAAGAAAATGGGAGATGTTGAAATGCTGATAGATCTGACTTGTAGACAAAAAGAGAAGAACGCTGATTGGAGGTTAGAAATGGCGATGGTGGCCTCTGAGAAGCTGCCAAGTTAGGCTCAATTTGGCTCAAGGGCACGGGGCACGGCAAGTGGTACTTTGGAACTCTGCGGCTGGATGCAGGAGATTACGTTGCGCGAGTCAGCCGGTTCTGCGATTAGCTCTCTTCAGCTTAGGCCTCCTTCCAGTGCCCACCCGGGCTGCCAGGCCACCTACCAGCCAGCTAAAGATAGCATATGAGCTATGAGCACTAAAGGCAGAAGGACACCCCGCTATAAGAATCCGACGATCTCTTCTTATTACTGCATGCCAGCACACACACTCTCGACTCACTCACACAAACGACATCATTCTTTTATCTTCCACGTTGCATGCCCAAGGCAGGATTTCTCAGCTGATCATAAGGCCCGATACCATTGTTCCTACTCAGACATGCCTATTCCTAAACCTACATGCCTCCATAGATATGCCCAGCCTGCCTCATACACGTCCGTATTCATTATGAAAGAAAATCCATCGAATTTCGGCTATCGTCGCTGACTTGAGCACCGTGTCGGGGGCGTGCATTCACTTCGAGAGCGGCACTCATCTACCGTCTTAGCCGTCTTAGAGCGACTTTCCCCTCTCGCCCCAAGCCTGGTAGACATGAGACGGCCACTTTGCCGGCCTCCAATGCCCTCCATCAGTGCTCTCGCCCAGACCACGGCTTCGACCATCAACTCTGAACCGCCGACTGAAACTGTTTCCCATGGATGCTACATGATGTTGTCGTCTGCCTGCGAATGCTGATCCGAACAGGGCAACTTCACAAGAAGGAACATCGCTTCGCCAGGGCCTCAGAGCCCTCTTCGGCCTAGACACCCGGTCCAGGAGATTTATACCGGTACCCGTACCTATACCGTACCCCAGGTTCGACGTAGTGAGGTCATAATCGTGGCCTCTCGTCCATCTCCATTATACGCCATGATGCATAATGTCTCCAAGCCTTACGAGCGACGTATCGGGTTCGTGTCATATCGTACAGTCGAGCTCTCCAACAGAGTATAGGCCAGACCAAGGATAAGTTCGGCCGGTTGTCGGTTCAAAGTCCACGCCTTCCTTCGCCGCCGTTGCTTCGTTTCTACTGATATGCGGCCGGGATATGTTATATATGCCGCCAACCCCCGCGTCTTTCTATCCCGTCGGAATGCAAAGAACATTATATCATTAGGTGCCGACCTGGGCACCATCATAGGAACACGGCGAGAATCGTCAAGTAACGTTCCGTTCCTTTCGCTCCAAGAGAAAACAAAACACCCAAGGAAAAGCCGGGCATCTGATATGCGACGAGCGATATTCACGTCATCCAGCAGCGGTGATTTATTAGTCGGTAAGCAGAGTGAAGGCCAGCAAGCATGCGGACGACCAAGACGCTAGGTAAATATTATTGTCGCCAAAGGGAGCCATCGGACCTCGATTCCAAGTTCGTTCCCGGACACCGGACTGGACGTGAACACCAGAACCACAGTCAGTACCGTTTCATATCAGACCATAGCCCGCTGGCCTATGTCTCTTTACCCATGCTTCAAGCTTCTCTGCCAGCATGGGGAACATCTCGGCATGCCCGCTGAGGAGCAGAACCTGTCGTGTCGTGTTGCCAGCGTCACTATTGCCAAGGGGCCCGGGCGATATAGTTGACCATGCCGTTCAAAGCATTATCGCCCTCCTCGACGGTTATGAATCTTTCGTCCTGCAGCTCCGTCAAGACGTCGCCAACCCAACTCTGACACGTCCAGTCTGACTCGGTATTGTTCACGTGGGTGCTGAGGATGGCATCGCGCAACTGCATGTCTAGATCTGACGTGGTTTCAAGGGTTGCTACCGCAAGCCGTTGCAAGAAGTGAGGTCTCGTTCGGGAAGGCGGTTGGTCCCGCAACTCTTCCACCCTGAAGTTTGGATGCTGGCCCTTGATGCGAATGGTGAGGTTCCTGTTTTCGTTGTCATCAAAGACGATGTGCAGCTCGGTGACTCGGGTGCTCTGGATATCGCGCGGATGACCCCGGAAAATTAGGATCCAAAGTGTCTGAGAGTGGCTGACACGCTGCGCTGGTTCGCCGGCCGGTTGGGACTTGCGATCTTTACTCTTTCCATTGTTCCCGCCCCCGTGTCCGGCTGTGCTTGAAACGACACCCATCGGAGCCTTGAGCATTAGGCGAGTACCAAGGCCTCCTGGAGCAGACCCTGGAGATCCGGAGAGGTATTAAGTCGACACGACGAGTCTATCTTTGTCTCTTTGGGAGTCGGACCATGTTCTGGGCGAGTATCGACAATGGGCCACAAACCTTTGTTGCGAGTGATGCCGAGTGTTGCAACGGGAGCGGGATGCGGTCTTTGTCTTGACGTTTATTTGGGGAGGGAGGCTTACAAGGAGGACGGAGAAGATGTCCACCCCGAAAAAAGGTTGTGTGGGTGCAGTGGCCTCGCAGAAACACCCACTTTGGCTACCGTACCCAAAGCCCAAGGTCACTCACACAGCATCCCGAGACCGCAAGGCAAGGCCTGCTAGGCTGGCAACCTACGCTCGCAAGGTACCTAATTCTCCGATGTACAGGCGGTCGTCTAATTACTCAGACCAGCAACGATACCTACAAGGCAGGACGATGACAGCGACTCAGCAGTCTCGCCCGCCCCTCTGCCCCCAGTCCACAATTCGGTACTCTTGCAGACACCGAAGTTTGCCTTGCACAGAGGTCTACCGACGGGCACACAAGAGGAACGGTGGAGTCTACTGCCCAGACATACAGCCAAGGTAATTTGTAACCACGTCGTCCCTTCTAGACAAGCTTGCATCTATGGCCAGAATGGCTTGCATGGATTATGCAGCCGGACCCCATAGAGCGTTCTAGGCCCCGGCCTGGTTTCGGGTGAATGAGGTGACAAGCGGGAAAGGATTGCGAGACCACGAGCGCTGTACGGCTCCGCGCCTCCCCTAACGCCAGTCTATCGAGTCTGACAAGTTTGTTGCTATAGGCCGCGGCAGACGGGGAGACATCTCCAGAGCCTGTCCTGGCTCCGAAGGTCGAGGTTCTGTTTGATGAGGCGAAAAAGGATAGTCGACGCGACCAAAACAGACCACGACAATCCACGGTACGGCTTGCGCACATCATGCCCGACCTAGGGATGCGCTTCGCATCCAACTTGGGACCTAGCAAGCAAAAATTAGGTGTCAGCTGTCGATCACTCATACGAGTTGATCTCACATTCCTGCAACTGGCCGATTAGGTGCTAATAGTCTAATTAATGTGAGTATTAGTCTTCTTTCAGGCTTCCAGGAAGTCCGTCCGTAGCATGTTACAATCCGTGGAGTAGGTCTAGGTATTTTAGAGAAGAGATTTCCAACTGTACGGACGTTGCCAGTAGCTAATAAGATGCTAATAAGACGGCCATTAGGTAGCACATACCTGAACGATTAAATAAGGCCGAGTACAACCCCCTGGCCCCCATTGGCCCAAGCTAAATCATGAGAGCGCACGTATTCACCCCGACGAAAGGCGTCCCCAAGCCATTTGGGCGTCGAGCAGCAGGAGGCACTTTGTGAGTCGGCTTGGAGAGCGAGCCGTGCCCCCCGTCTTGCTGGGATATATTACCATGCATACATATAGTACCAATCTGTGCGTTTCATTGGAATTGGGCTAATCCGCAAACCATCGGCGATCTCTCCGCGTCTAGCGGCCCTGTTGGTCCCCAGGTAGATCGGAGATGCTTGTCCGCTACGATGCCTGTATCAACCGGGGTAAATCGCCGACGAACCTTTGCCCTTTCCACCTTGTCCATACCGGCTCACCTTGAGAGCCTCTTGGACGACTGTCGGAATGAACGACGGCGCACTCTTCTCTACGACGGCAGAGGGGGCTGTCCGCATGCGCGTGGGCGACTAATGGAATACGAAATTCAGCAAGTACATCTCGTACCTGGAAGATGCCGGTCCCTGTCCAAGTACCTTAGGAGGTAGCTAACTCTAGTCACAATTTGCCCTGTTCAGAAGCTTCAGCTCACTTCGAGTCACACAGCTAGGTTTCAAGCCAGAATCGCCGCGGCCCGCCATTGTCAAACACATTCTGCTCACCAAGCTAAGCCAAGAGATGAACTAACCAAGAACGACAGTACGCGATCGTTTAGGGTACGCTTTAAATATACAGCAGTTTTCAGGCGCATCCCATCCCACGGATTACGTCTAGTGACTTGTAAGTTATTCTTTCACTGTGTTAACAGGTTTAACCAAACACATTACCTGCTCGGCCAAGTCGAAGACTAATGTAACACCAGGCAGCCTCATCATATTTACCCTTTTCATTTATTTTATTTTATCTGCTTGTCTTCTCACATAAAACGGCATGTGACACAGGTATTGGTCGCAGGCATACGCCAGCATGTAAGAGGAGGCATGCGTCCATGTAAGTGGAGGGTCCGAGACGAGGGGTACTCGTTCGGTGCTTGAACTTCTATCAGATTTCAGAACGCACGCGTGATTAATATACGCACTGAAACTGACCCTACAGCGCAGCCGAAGGCCTGATATCACTCGATCAACACATCGAGCGGCTTGGGTCTCCTGACGAACGAGGAATGTCCAAAGATCTAGGCCTCGGAGTATCTGGTTGGAGCTTACTCTAGCATTTCCCTTCTCATGCGACCACATTTACACGCTCACTTTGAGTGGCCCGGTACCTCGCAGCATCATATTGCTCATAGACCAAATGACCTGGACGGAGCCTGGCCATGGCGCACGCGTTCAACATACATGTTCTCTGCCAACCCCTAGTAAGCCAATATTTCTTGTATACGTCCCTGAATGGTGGCTCATGATAGAGCTCTAGCAGCCACGTGGCCTGCATACAGGCGATAAAGGAAGAATTGGGACGACAGACGGAATTTGTGTTACAAGGCTAGGGACCGTTCATGTTACTACACGCCGGTGACTCGTCACATTCTACATTCCAGCCACCCTTATTATGGTGTACGTACGATACATCACTCGGCATTGGTGGGCAGACCTACATGACTACCTAGTTCGGTGAAGGTCATTCTTCTGAGACGGACCTTGAGCTTGCTACCTACTTGGATGTCGCCATACGCGCCTAAGTCATCTGCATACGCTCTCTTGTCAACCAGTGGAGAGTCCATACTGGAGTTACGGGCTACCCGTCAGCAGTCTCGGCGGCATTGTTCTCCACCGACAGAAAAATCAAGTCAAGATGTATACAGGAAGATGACGGACTTCTGAGCTTGCCCCTTACGATATATCCGATACGCTTACTTCACCAGGAACCCGTCCTCGAGACTGAGGCTATTCGAGCCCCGCCCGTCCCCCCACCCCCGACAAACGGAGGTGACAGTACCGGACTTACCATACCATCGGGTGTGTTGCATGTATAGGGCTCTCCACCTGGTGCCGCAGCTGCTTCGCGTCCGGGACGGGTTTTGCTTACCCTGGATACCTAGGCCCTACAAGACCTATCCAACTACCCCAGCAGACCTTAGCTACTAGGCTGCAAGGGAAGATTCTGCATGCAGCAAAGTCACAATGGCACACTACATGCAAACGTAGGCCGTTGGTCTGTGTTCTGTAGCTTGCGTATTGTGCCGCGTGCTCTGCGTGTGATGAGGCAGGCCCGGCAGGCAAACAAGAAGACCACACCATAGTATAGGTTCGAGAATCCTCTATACCCTGGACTAAGTGAGCTGTTAGGCTGGGTGCCTATAGGGGCGTCTGCTCATGCAGCGCAAAGTCTTGCCTTTTCAAAATATGAGCCACTTGCTACTTCATGTCCTGTAGCTGAATGTTTCAAGTATATCACTTTCCACCTTCGCTACCCTTGATCCTGCGGCCCCCTAAGCCAGGAACCCTACTCAAAGGACCTATCAAGTGTCTACTTTGAAGAAATGACTCGTCTGCCCAACGGCCTGGAGCTCCAAGAATCGGGTGTTCCCGCACCGAGCCAAGCCGTCACAGCATGTTTGCCGCTGCCTGCCTAGCGAGCCGAATCCTGCGCAGAATCGGTCCTACGCCCAGCATTATCGTCCGGAACCGCCGGGCTGGGACGTAGGGGCAGGTAGGTTACCAGCGCCCGAGAAAAAAAAGAAAAAGGTGCGTTTCGAATATATAATACGCCCCTCCTTTCCGTTCCCACCCCCCATACTTTCCTTGCTGCCTCCCTTGTCGTGTGTTTCGAGACGACGGTATAATGATGTTCTGGAAGCGGAGATGGATGGCAAACCGTCGCAATCCGAGTACGTGGATATCGATTACTATCTATACCGCGATAAACCCTCATAGCTTGACTTGACCAGACCGAGCAGGCTTCCTATTCTAGTTGCCCTGATTGTCTGCCTGCCTGACAGATACCCAAGGTATGACAGGCGTGTCATTGGTGTTTGTGTTTTGCGTAAGGAAGACGTAAGTATATTTGTGCTAGCTATAGGTTTCAGGACCTTGCCCATTCCGCCAGTACGTTTGATATATAGTTGTTGGGTCTATCGTCACCGAGTCGTCTTACAGTATGGAAAGGGGCTCGTCGGCGATGGCCGTGCATGCGTGTCATGACGCTACGGAGCCGCGGCATCCATGTCTGTTCACTTAGATTTTTGTGTCGGAAAGTAACCTTCAGCCCGCGGTCCATAGGAGACTAGTAGCTGTCTTCATAGAAGGCAGTCTATGAGATCTGAGCTGCATCACACCACTACCAGACGGCTGGTATACTCGACACAGCCTGCTATCACAGATTAGAAAGCATCGAAACTAGAGATTCTACTAGAAGAGCTTGATAGATGGGGCATTTGACGCTGTTGCCGGTCGTTTGTCTAACAGCTCACAGACGAGATGGTATGCGATACCCGAGTTATGTGGATAAAAGGCAGGCCGAGAGACAACATTTTCCTCTCTTAACTTGACATGGCATATTATGCTATCTTGTATGCTTGGGAACTACATTCCTTTCCACTCTCTTAAGGATGGATGATTCTATTTGCGACTCATCGCCCCTTGCAAGCCTCAGAATAGCTTAAGAAGGGGTTAGGAAACGTGGTTCTGGTTGGTGATACTACGGACGACCGGTTAGATCATTATACCTATACTTTACGGCTTCTTACATGAGCCATTTGGGAGCTACGAGTTGGATAAGTACTGGCCTCAGAAGGATGACATTAGTAGATAAACTCTATCAAGCTGAATACCACAAGGATATCATTTAGAAACAGGGGCCTGCAAGGACACTGCGGTCATGACGAGAATCACGCCCTTGAGGAAATTATCATTGAGTCTTTCATTCTTGTGTAAAATTAGAAGAGCGGCTTGCTGTCGTATGGTATGAATGAGGAAAGCCGCATCTTACGTCCACTCGCTCTGCAATATTTGCAACTCATGTTCTCATTTAATAGGTTCAGCCTCCACGCAACCTTCACGGCCATCTTCTCGGTAGGCTGGCTTAGCCGTTCCCGGATACGTCGATTCGTACTCTTTGAGTCAAGCCTGACTTAACCGTGCGCTGTTGTTGAGCTGGCCCTTCACGACCTCCAGCGCGGGAATTAGATGACAGACCGTCGCGGAGCTGGTGTAGCTTGCTACAGCAGCAATGTCGATGTACGCTCCTATTCTGGTCGTGGCCCTAGATGCTTTCTTGACCGACCAACATTTGAAGTTGATGCGATCTTGTCCTTGTTAGTTACCGCTACCCATCCCTCGAGCAGTGGCTACCCTCGCCGCGAGTGACTGATATTGCCAATTAGATGGGTATCCGCCGAAGAACAAGGTGGGTAATGCGTAGACAACCACGAGGATGGTCTCAGCGCAATTAGCTTGCTGGCACGCACGCTATGAGCTTTCCAAGTTATAAGCCCTCCTTAGCGAGCATATCGGCAATATCAAGATAAAAGGCGATGGCGTTGAACCTATCAGAGAAGCTGTCAGCAAGCACGTAAGCAAGACATAGCAACCCAAGAACCTACGTCGGCCCCTGACCCATCCACTTCCTCACAGTCCACCGGAAGCGGTTCGTCCAGTTGATGAGATCGAGGTGGCTGACGCCGACCAGCGTGCCCTTGTAAGCCCCCCACCTAGCGCTCGCGACGCTCACAAGCCCGTCGTTAGGGCCCTCAGCCTCAGCTATAACGCCATGCGAATGCCGAAACGGGGAGAACAGCGGCGGGCGGTCGGTCGCGGCGCCGTACGAGAAGTAGCGCACGTCGGGGTCGTCGGGGGTGCGCGGGTTGAAGCGGCGCGTCATGTACTCGCGCGTCAGCTGCTCGAAGGCGCCCGTATCCATGCCGCGGCGCTCGACGAGCGCGTAGAGCGCCGGCAGCCGCGCGCCGCCGATCTCGCGCAGCGCGTAGTCGGCGAAGGCGCTGCCGCGGTGCGGCGACGCCACCGTCACCAGCGACCGCACGTCGACGTCGCGCGGCCGCACGTGCGTGATCATGTGCCGCGCGTCCAGCCCGCCCATCGAGTGCGCGACTATGTTCACGCTCTGGCCACGCGCCACAGACGAGATGTCCCGCGCTAGCCGCTCCGCCCGCTGCTCGATGCTGCCCGACGGCGGCACCGTCGCCGTGATCACCTCCACCCCGTTCGCCTTGAGCGCGTCCGTGATGCCACGCCAGTAGTGGATCGCCGGGAGCCAGCCGCCGGCCAGACGCAGCTCGGCGAACCCCAGAAGCCCGTGGGCAAGGACGATGGGGTGTTTTGGAGTAGCTATTTGTTATGTTAGCTTTGTCTGTTATCGAGGTGGTCATCTTGAATGAAAGGGCGGATCATACCATAATGTTCTTTGATAGCGGCGTACTCGTTATGAATCTGCTTCCCGAGATCCTTCAGTCGAGGATCGTCCCCGTGATCTGAGGAATACCTTCTAAAACACCCGAGCCGTAGTGGCACGGCGCTCCAAGAGAAGGGGTTGTAAGAGCTACATGACGAGTGACATAACGGGAATCGTCTAAGCAACCTGGTAGGATGGCTCGGGGCGCATCGCTGCAGACTCATTTCCAGGTATAGCCTAGATAGCTTGGATGGCTCAATGTTTGACGGACATGATCGATTTTGCTGAACGAGATCAAGGTGAGCTAAGGTACGTCATTACTTGAACATGCACGAAATATTGAAACGAAAATACTCCAGGTACTTCGTACACAAGTACAGTTTACATGTGCTTATCATGGGTCTTCCCGTCTAGCCCCGCCAGCCCCGCCTCACCAGTTCGCGCGCCCAGCTTGCGGTCCGTCAAGTGCTCTTCTGGTGGTGCTCAAGTTCTTTGCAGCTGGCAGCCCGTGCTTGGACCTGAAGCGGTCCAGCCAATCACGCTCAACTTTATACGGGGTGCAGCAGGGGGCCCATTCGGGTTGCATAACGGGCCGCATTGTTCAACCTCCAACAGTTACAACATTGCACCAACGCGCCGTTGGAAACCGTCTTGTCCTCACACCATCACTGTCACCCAGCCGTATTGTTTATTCTGGCTTACTCTGCTGCTCGCGCGTCTACTCTGGGCCTCTTTATAGCCATTGCTATCCCACCAGTATGGCGCTTGTCGGCTAGTGATGGATGCTGAGGCTGCCCGTAATAGCCATCATACCATAGCACCATTCATTATATTCATTCCGCGCAACTACTACTACCTGTTGGTTTCGAGAGCCACAATCCACGTCAATGTCCCTGACCCTTAGTTATATGTACACATATGGGATAGCACGGTAGTGGCACGTATGGTCCGGAGTCCAGATTCGGTTCAGGCTCGTTGTCCTCGCGTTGGTCCCTCGTTTAACTGTGAGAAGCGAGGTTGGACAGTTCAGCTTCCAGATTTGCTGTATACGATGTAACGTACAGCCAGGGACCATGTAGATGACTCGACACCTCCATCGCCCACCATAGATGTGCACCATAGATGTGCAGGCCTTAGCCGCGCTTCTACGATGCGATGGCCTTCGCGATTGGCCCCTCTCAACAAGGTCTCCTGGACTGACCCGGGCTGTCGGGTAGGAATTCACGCTGGTCTTGTCGTTTATCCCCTCCAATTGGCTGCTTTGCTTCTCGAGTCCGAGTATAAGCATTGTCTTTGCCAACGTGATTCCGAAGTTAGACTGACCAAATCTGTACTATCCTAGTATGACGAGCAATCGGGGATAAGATGGTGTGCTCTCCTTGTGTCAATCACTTCTTGTTGCGTCCCTCGTTGCATCTAACCGTTTCCTGTCGACAGAAAGCGGCCAGCATCAGTGGCACAAATTCGTGCTCTACAGGGGTGGCCGTTGCCGACCACTTCGGCTCGCTATAGCCAAAGACACATCTCGGGCCGGTGCATACCTGATGTCGCCCGACCGATATTCCCAGCTGTCAAGGATGCCTGACATGTAGGTAGGAGCCCTACTGCAATGCCAGATAGCTTTGTCCCCTCTTAATATATTTCTGGTGACGAGCCAAGTATTATAAGATACTTGTCCCACCCCCCTCATTCCTCGAGTCCTTCTGTCCCTCTATTATCTACTCGACCGAATGCAATGCTGGCTGCACAATATGGATAGTTCCGCAGATTGCACCCTGACTCGATGCTCCCCAGACTTCCTCGCAAATAAACCCTCGCTCGCTGGAAATGCCGTCTTCATTGCCTTGTTTGCTATCCTAGTACCCCTTGCTCTAGGGCTAGGCGTCAGATACAAGACCTCCGTTTTCGCCACGACCATATCAACGGGCCTCGCTCTAGAGGTACTGGGCTATGTCGGCAGAATCCTTTTATACAATAACCCGACCAGCAGACCCGATTTCATCTTATTTCTGGTCGGAACCATCTTGGGATCGAATTTCATCTGCGGTGCCATTTTCTTGGTCATACCGCACATCGTCGCCGTCTATGGCGATGACTTCGGCTCCTGGAGGCCAGTATGGTATCAGTTCCTCCTTCATGGACTTACCGTCGTGTCGGCTGTTCTAGAGCTTGGTGGGGTCCTCGTCTCCGTGATGCAAGACAGTGGAGGAGGTGTAAGTTCACGACATCCATATTAATTCTTCACACGCCTACCTCGTGGTTACCTGGTAGCTAGGCCCCCAGGCTAATGTCTTTCAAGGCCAATACAGGTGTTCACGTTCTCGCTACCGGTATAGCAATCCAGCTTGTAGCCCTAGCCATTTTCATTGGTCACGCGATGTTACTTGCGATTACCATCCGCGTGAGGATCCATAGATTGGAGACCAAATTTGACTGGATATACAACAGCGTGTCGTTCAAAGCGTTCCTACTTGGTGAGTTAATACCGGAGCGAGCAATGTGATAGCCGGCCATACTGATTTGCCTGAAATATGCAGCTTTTTCTTTTGCAACCATCCTACTTACTATTCGAACGGCCTTTCGGATCATCGCAATCGCGGAGGGGTACGAAAGCTCGATCGCGCAGTCAGAAACGCTCCTCCTGGTGCTGGATGGACTGATGGTCTTACTTGCTATTCTGGCCCTGCTGGTTTTCTTCCCCGGTCGAATACTTGGCTCATCGTGGTCTCAAACATCGGCCCCAAAACCGTCTCGGACAGTCCCTCTGCGAACACAGGTCCCCGCGTACGAGTTGCCATCAGCCCGGAACACCCCGACGTACAAGCAGATGGGCAATGCGCCTCCTATTGTCATGTACACTCCGAGGAGAACACACTACGCGGAGCCTCTCCCGCAAAGAAATATGGTCGATAGCGACTCTCTGTGGTAACTGGATGGGTTAATCGAAGTACCCATGGAACGAAAATTATCCGAAGAGAGCGTACTCGCACTGTCACACATCACGAACTTTTAATCTAATATTTGATTCTCTGGGAGACGGTATATACAGTTCACATCCTACATCTAGCCAACTTGGAGGCTCGGTTTTGAAGGGGCGCTAAATTGTCATTCTTTTCATCGTTCTTACGACTTGGACTAGGGAGCAGCGATCATTGGGAAGGGGGAGTCAAATTGTCAGCTACGAACTTGGGCGTTTCGGATTTGTTTACGTTTTATACCTCGCTGTCGCGTCATCGAATACTCAGGTACTACTATAGACTAGCATAGATACCCATTCACTCTTTTTTCCTATACTGCAGCTGTTCTAGAAGGATGATGAAAGTTGCAAAGATATCTAATTCATGGGTCGTTGATGATACGCTAAATCTAAGACAGGCTCGCCTAGGCCATCACGCTTCCAGCTCCCCGAGCGAGACTAGTTACGTACATTAGACTCCCTCTGTGCTGGGTAGGCGCTAATGCCCTACGATAGGTTGGCTAGGTGTATACCGCGGCTGTTATGCGAATACTCATCATGGCAGGCCGCGGTAAGAGTGACCATGATACAATTGGTGATGTTTTAGACCATCACCATCTATATATAGGTTAAGTCGAGCCTATAAGAAAAATCAGTGCGTGAAAATGGATTCAGCACTTCTAGGACTGGCCTGGGACATGCCTCTGTGTCTCGTTGTCCTGTCTCTAACTTCATTCACATTGCATATACGAGTCAAGTCAAGCCAGGGGGCATCTAGTACGATTTCACTCAGGATCAAGTTCTAAGCATGTGAAAGTTTAGCTCTACCATATGGTGTAGCACTCGCCGAGTGACGGCCGGGGTGCGCTTCCACCAGTAAGGAGGCGAAGACGACTCGTAGCTGAGACGACCTGTGGCTGCTTCATGGGCTGGTGGCAATGAAGCCTTACGGCCGCGCCTAACCGCAAGTCTTCTTGATGGTACCTAATTGCTTGGGCGTCATGAAGAGGAGAGGGGGGTAGTTGTTGGTTATCCCTTGCGTGACTAGCGGGGGCGCCAAGAATGGCTGTATGGGGAACGTGTTGGGTGTGACGAGGGCTTGTATAGAGCTTGGAACCTTATCCTCCTCCTGCTTCAAGGAAGATGGAGGGGAGGCCCTTATTTATACACGTTGAGTTGACCGCCCTTAGTCGGTCATCCTTATCTCCTCCAAGCGCCTGAGGCGCTGTTGGCACGCCTTGCAGGTCGCTATAAGGGAAGCATATGATGTGAATTATTGCTACGGATGTTGCTGTATTTATTACTTGGGCAGCAATACGAACACTTCCAGAACAATAAGGTTCTGGGAGATCATGCCCAACGGATCAAGAAGTCAGAGTGTATTAATGTGGCCTTACTGAGCAGTGGACAGCCAGTATTCTCATTCTCGTATATGAATTCGAGAACCGTCAATAGTTCCAGGAGGCAAGAATACAACTAGGAACACACGAGTTGAATGACTGCATTATCTGTACCATCAACTCTCCAGTCAGTATTACCATCATAGCTCTTAGTTGACACGATCCGCTGTGCCTGATCTGATTCAGCATTAGACTAGACGTTTTTTGTACATGTGTGCATAGCTTACCTGGGTGTCTTTGAGGATTAGAACAATGTGCTGATTGTCATACGCTTCTTTAACATGTATTCCAATCACAGATAATTGAAAACTCAGGGCGCTGTTTCAAAGCCTTTATTACATAAACTCATTGTTCATTGTCAATTTGTCAACAATTCAAACAAATATGATGATATCCGCTGTTCACACTTTTATAAGAGTAGCCGCTTGGAAGTTGCCATGGGAACCTTCAAGACGGTGATTATTGCCAATAAATGCATTGTCATCCAGAGTGACTCTATTCAGGAGAACTAATATCACCTTGCATATACCTTGAAACTTATCTATCTGCGCCTACCAACTAATTCGCCATGGGTGAAAACTTGCCTGCGGATACTCCCAATGCGCCTGACATAGTTTCCGGGTCGGGTTCGCAAGGCGGAAATGGCTCCTTACCCAGTTCTGCATTCCAGTCTCGAGTCGGCTCACCCCTCCAGCCTGAAGCGATCTCCACAAGCTGGACAAGAGTAAACTATGCCGGCAAGTCTGAAGCTGGTTCTGAGCGTCAGTCTCGAGCCGGTTCTATACAACAGTCCCCGACCGGCTCGGCGCGTCAGTCTCAAGCTGGTTCGGCTCGTCAATCCCGGGCTAGCTCTCCACGTATCGCCAGAACTAAACCCCTAGTCGCCTCCGAATTGTTTGTCCTCCCCGATCCCGACTTCGACGCGCGGGACAACGAGTTCATCCTGCAGCGTCGGGCCCGGAAGGACGCCGAAAGCGTCCTTCTCGGCATCGACGGGATCGAGGACAGCCTCGAGGATGAGGTCGAGCAGACGATCCGAGAGTGGAAGCGGGTGACGGGCGGAAACATGACGAACGAGATGCGCGAGAAGATGACGAACAATATCAAGAGCATCCGCTCCGGCGGCTGGCTCGAGTCCGTCAAGGCCTCGATCGCTAAGAGGACCAAGGTCCCCGTCACCGTGTTCAGCCGCCTCGCCACCGAGCACGAGACCCTCCTCGGCGACGCTGCCGAAGTACGGCGCAGGGCGCAGGAGCAGCGGATCCAGGACGAGAGGGAGATCCGCCGACTCCGACAAGAGCTCGCGGCGGCCCAGGCTTCGGCAAAGAACGCCGGGGAGACGCAGACCCACGACGCACCCGCGAATGAAGAGCCAGCGAACGAGCCAGAGAACTCCGAGCCCCTTGCGCCTACAAGAGCAGAGAGGAACGAGTTCAACGAGGCGCGGCGCGTCTTCTGGGGCGTGGTAGAAGACACGCGCCGCGCGATGGGCGACCTAGAGCAGCAAGCCGTCGAGCTCTACCGGGCCTTCGGGTTCACCGACGCAGTAGGCAGCGGCGGCGAAGCGCTCGACCGGATCGCGGCGCAGGTGCGCGCGCACCCTAACCCGGAGTCGCAGCTGCGACTGTACGCAGCACAAGCCACTATCGACCGCAACGTGCTGCGCGCGCGTCTGGAAACCGAGCAGCTGCGCTCGCGGCAGCGGCAGACGCAGCAGAAGCAGGGGACGACATCGGCGGTGCAGGCGGAGCGCGAGTCGCGGATGCGGTACGGCATCTTCAACGAGGACGAGCTGGCGCGGCGCCTCGACGCCGACACCCAGGCGTACCGGCTGCAGCGCCGCGACCTGCTCGACACCCTCGTCGCGGCCCGCGACGCCGTCGCCCGCGCCGCCGACCGCTGCGGCCCCGACGTCGCCGCCGACCTGCGGCGCGTCCGCGACGACCACCTCGACATCACCCGCCTGCGCGCGCCGCGGCCCCAGCAGCCCCGCCAGCCGCGGCAGCCCGGCGTCGGCTGGGCGTAGTGGTAGCCGTAGGCGTGCTGTGAGGGGGCTTGAGCGGACTTGCGGTGGTGGCTGGCATGGTCGGAGGCTGACCGCCAGGCGTTCGGAGTTTCTGTGGGTATGAGCGGAAATAGGGCGTTCATCGGGCCGCAAATACGGCTGATCAGCGTTTATATCGCCGACTGATTAATAGAAATGAGAAGTGTTTAAATATTAGTTTTAAATACTGATTAATTAATTATTGTCACTAGCCGTTCCCAACTATGCGTATGTGAGCTGTTATACTTGTTTGTCTATTTCCATTCGCTTGCACATAGCAAGCGATTTAGTTATCATCCGACCGAGAGTCTTTGCTGTGAGTTACCTATATGCTGCAAAGTGATGAGAAAATGTCTATGCAACCCCTGGAGGAGCTATTGCCAACTTGGTACTACGTCGGTCGGCTGGATGCGTGCCTGATGACAACTATAGGAATAAGCTCTCTTCTCACCGGCGATTGCTGTCAGATTCGGGGGGATGCCTCCATCACGACCGCTTTGGGCGATGCCTCGTTTGTCCAGGTGTCGGTCGCTCCAGCCGTACACCTAACCCAGTCCGCAACACACCACTTTCGCGTCAAAGGATGGCCAGATCCGTCCCTCAATTGTGTCGTCGCCTCAGACTTTCACGGTTTCTCCCCTTCGGCGCATGTTCGGTCGCTTACATAAACGTCGCATGGCCGTAAGAGCCTGATGCTGGGCAGTCGGGACGACCAGGAATGTGGGAGGCCAAGAAACCGTCAAGACCTGCAGCTGAGCTTGACTTGCAGGAATGTCGGTTATAGACCGCAAACGCCAAGAACGGAGAAATGTGTCGAACGAGACGTCCAACTTAAGGAAGACCCGAAGAGGCAATGATGTGTGAAGAATCCGGGGAATTAAGCACCAATATGGCACTCGTCTTCATGGTTTCCCCAGGTTTGCGGCCGGTAAAATTGCGACAAGATGACAGCCTGTGAGGGTTCCAATGCAGACTGCCAGCCGTTGGAGAACCTTCGTCATATATATTGAAGCGTTAATTGCGGCGAGGTTGCAGCGAGGATAAATGGACGTCGGTGTCGGCCGAAGAGGCTTGGCGGCATGCTGTTTCATCAGCGAGAGAACCCGACGGCGATACCTACCTGCCTAAGGTTATATGAACATACCTAAGGTTATATGAGACGTTGGTGGATATATCACGGAAGCTGAGATTGGCGAGATATAGGTGAGCTGGTTGGGATAGATATATGAGCCCATAAGCGAGAATGAGTATGAAATGAAGGAGAAAACTATCCGGATAGGCAGCCCATCTCGTGGTTTCAAGCAATCGTGTACGGCGAGATAAAGTGAAGGAAGGTAATGGCTGAGCGGCGGCCTTGGCTATTGATAGCAGGCGTGCTTCTGCCAGAGGAGAGGATTACAACCCCTAGATAGCTGACCGAGTTATCTGTTCAAGGTACCTAGGGAGTTAGCCATCATGGTTCTAGTGTGCCACACGTTACTTGTACGACCGGCGAGTTTTCTGGCCAGAATCTAGATTGCTGAGCAGCCTGTCATCAAGCGGAATGAACCTAGATACGACACGTTCTGGTTGCTGATCCTCGCGGCGCGAGCCCCACGGCGTAGCATCCCTAGGCTCTACTCGCCTCGCATGCGAACTTCATAGGTATATATGTATTAGAGATAAGACGCTGTAAATAGTCTGCCAAATTGGAAGGTAAGCAACGTACCCTGCCGGCCTGACAGAAGGAAGGCTAATAAATAAGCATAACAGTAAGGTGAAGGGTGGCTGGGTACCTTGGTAGTTGACAAAGCATTGTGTAATTAAACGAGCTGCTTATTGCGTACCGTCCTCGCCGTGTCATTGGTATCGAGGCCACCAAAGTACGAGGCC
The DNA here is from genome assembly GCA_022432365.1 of Hypoxylon sp. FL1284. Taxonomy (NCBI): domain Eukaryota; kingdom Fungi; phylum Ascomycota; class Sordariomycetes; order Xylariales; family Hypoxylaceae; genus Hypoxylon; species Hypoxylon sp. FL1284. The sequence continues at coordinate 342,392 of JAJJXE010000012.1, forward strand.
GTGTAGAGAGAATTGGGCTGCCATGTGTCTTTGGAACGCTATCGGGCCATGCCGGCAGCCACCGTCGACTGAAAAATGCGCATCTCTCAATACCTACCTATACCCTTCTTTTTACCAAGCAAACAAAACGACAACGACATCGGTTTTTAAAAATTAAAGTATATCGTCATATTCTTAATTGAGTTCTGTATATGAAGATGATTTTTTTCTTTTTTTAAAGTATCTGAAAAGTCTAGAAAGTAGTAACTTGTTGAATTTGGCACCCCTCGCAGGGCGGCAGCTTTGCGCAATTTTCACTCGATCCTGACTGGCCGGTGGCATAGTGTCTTTGGTATGCTGCGAGCTGCCTAAACCAGTGCCGAGCAGGGGTCATTATCAGAGATCTATTATGGCGGAGTGGTGAGCACGGGATGATCATAACCAGGGCCTACTCTACACCCAGCTGCTCTTTGGAGAAGGCGTGGCTGTAAGTCAGCCCAAGAATCAAGCTCTACCTTATCTTTATTCACGACTGATCTTCATGAAACCATCTCATGTTGCATGCGAGACTGAGACGGAGGGGAGGGCGCTTCTCTAGCCAGTAGCCTGGAAAGATAGAGCACCCGACATGGTCGGAGAAAAAAGCTTGTGATAGGCGACAAGGTTCTGAGCGGCCTGGACTCGGGATATTTTAGCCGCGTCGGAGAGGCTGAGTAGCCCATCATTGTCCTGTTCTAAAAATTCTGAGATATTCTGAGAGATCGCGGAATGCATCATGCATTAGTCTCCTGCGTGCGCTGACAAGTTGCTGACGCATATACAGCAGATGTTATAAATCTGCATGTCTGAAGATGCAACAGCAAAAGAGAATAAAATCGTACGTCAGAGCGGAGCATATGGTCGACTGCGGTGAGGACGCTTGCGCAAGGTACTGGACCTCTGACGATGACCTCTTATGTGGCGCTGTGCTGGCCGGTATACGATTTGGGTTACGAAGCAGGCTACAGCGAAGCCGTATCACAGGTATTCCAAGGCTGTGGTGATCTTATTGCCATGTTGAGGCATTCTTCGGTTTTGGCTTTGCGAAGATCTTATTGCGGCAAGGTAAGGACTCGGCTTGGCTGCTTGGACGGAGAGCTGAGAGCTGATGAGCTGGCTTTCACCTTAGACTCAGAGACACGCGGGCGTCGTAACACGGTGGTGATCTACGGCTTGGCATCCCATGTCCTGGTACTCAGACAAAGCCCTATTCTTGCATTGCAGCGAAGTTATCGACGGGAGGCCAGGGCGCTCAGGAGCTGAGAGAAAGATCAGATCAGATCAGATCACACTTTTTCGTCTTCTCTGCTCCGTCGGACGCTAAATCTTAGGTATACTGTAAATTCATAGTTTAAAAAGAGAAAAAAAAAAGAGTCAAAGTCGATGTGCTCACGGAAAACCCCCACCAGGAGCGAGAACCATGCTGCTCATCAGGAAACTGCCCCAATCGGCAGGTAAACTGGTCAACGGTCGTACATCGTCCGGGAAAGCCCACAGGGCCGACAGGGTTCAGATCAACCGAGTGTTTTATCCATATTGAAGTCGAGCTCCGACCCCGGCGGCCGAAGCTAATTTGGGATGGCGGACAAGGATTCTCGTGGGGGGATCAGTCGGATTGCAGAAGGCGACATGTGCACCAAGAGTGTAGCATCGTAAACTGTAGAGAATATGTACCCTACTGCGCGGTCCGGATTATCAGTTACTACGGGCCAGTCACGGCCTGGAAGTACCTAGGTACACGGGAACCGCTTGGCGTCCCCACCTGGGACCCTACCTCAATCCTTGTCCGGTACCGAGAGTCTTTTGGCCTTGCTAGACTCACTCTCTCTCTCTTTCACGTAGGCCTCTTATCGGGATCCAGAACATCAACCTGACTTGTCAGGCCGTCCGTCGACTCTATCAACTTCCTCTCCGGACAGGGTACTCAGTTGTCTTCACCGCGCCCAGTCTATAGCTCCGTCCACTCGGGCTCTGCATGCAAGCCACCCTCGCGGCCATACTACCTTGGCTACTTAAGCGAAACTTCACACACACATATTCCCGCTACCTAGTCGGCCTTGACGGCCTTGTCTACTCGGAACCCTTGCAACCATGGCTCACGGGCAGCTTGCTGGCATGCTGGCATGCTGGCCTTCGGAGTCCTATACTCTCTCATCCGCTCTCTCGCTCCAAAATGTAACTTCCTTGGAGCCATGATGACCCTGGCTGTAACATGCCTCATAGCCTTCAGTCTATCACATGCCCTGTCCGATGTCATGGACATCCATGTACGAAATCAACCATGACTCCCTCCTCGCCGGTGGACGAACTATCGCCGTCGTATACTTGGGTTCCCCTCCGGGCCTAATAAACTCTCGACATGTTTTAACCTAAGTTGCACGGATTCGGAAATACTTAGTATAGACCGATGGGGAGAATCATGGTATATAATCATAGCTGCGCCCATGCTGTCAATCTCTAAGCCATCAGGATCCCGTTACGAGTAACTGACAGGCTTACGTCTTCCACCCCACAGGGCACCGGTTGCTAATCCGCCTCATCCTTTGAAGCCGTACTATACCTAGCATACTGATTATTTACCCCCTTCGGGTCCGATCTCCCAACATATAGCAGGCATATAACAAAGGGGACCCCCCCCTTTAGCTACCTTGGCAGAGACGCGTCCTGACGTCTGTTATAACCTTCGCTACCGGCAGCTCAGCTACTCCTAGTCTTACGTTGGAGGAATATTTATTCCACGTCTGGTCTCCTACAGGTCCTCCTCATAGTCACATAGCCAAGTTCGACCTTAGTAGGAACCATGTCGTCGCCGAATGCTATGAGCCCCGAGGCATCTGCCGCCGCCGCCGCCGCCGCTGCTGCCGCCCAAGTGGCCGCAGCTCAAGAGGCATATCTCGAGGCACGGAAAGAGCAAAACGCCGAAATGGTGATATACTATGCCGCTTCGCTCAGTTCTCTCATGGGTCTCTTCATCCTTTCCTTCTGGATTCGTTTCATCTTTGTCCGTCTAGGCTGGGCCCGAGTGCGAAATCCTATCTTATTCCCATTCATTGCTACCACACGGTGAGTACGATTATCGAAGAGCGGTTGGTGCCCGTCTAACGGTCGACATTAGAGTTGCTAGGAAACTATTCGTACGGACTCTGCCCGGCTTCACGTCCGTTGGGCATGCTATTATCGTCACAGCCTACGTCGCTCTGAATATCCTCTTCGCCTTCTACGACTATTACCAAGGGGATTACAGCCAAATTACCAACTATGCCGCGCGGTTTGGCTGGTGAGTTCTTACAACACGTCCCCTTAGTCCGCGAACTAACATATAGAACCCTAGGATGGCGACTGGAAACATGGTCTTCGTTGTTTTTCTTGCCCTGAAGAATACCCCGCTGGCATTCCTGACTGCCTATTCTTATGAGCGACTGAACGTCTTACACCAAATTGCCGGATACACTACCCTACTGTTCACCATCCTTCACGGCTCCATGTACGCGAGTTACTTTATTGAAAATGATCGTATCGAAATCCTTCAAGAGGATGTCGTCACAGCCGGTATTGTTCTCGGATTCGCTGTGCTCTTCACATGCCTAGCTGGCACGATCGTGAAGCGCTTCAACTATGAACTCTTCTACGTCATACACGTGGTCCTATTCCTAGTCATCGCCGTCGCTCTAGGCCTTCACCGTCCTAGCTTCAACCCCGACAAGGGATTATATGCGACCGTGATTCTCGCTGCGCTCTGGTTTTCGGATCGCTTGATCCGATTCGGCCGTCTGGTCTATAACAGCATCAACAACGAGGCCACTATCCATGCTCTGCCGGATGGCGGCACTAGGATCGTACTGAAGAAGCCGATCCTACGTGCTCGACCTGGCAAGCACTGTTACGTCTGGCTTCCCAGGATCCGCGCTCTCGAGACTCATCCCTTCACTATCGTAGCCAGCGACCCGATGGAACTCGTCATCAACACATACAGCGGTTTCACGCGCGACCTTCACAAGTACGCACTCGAGAATACTTGCACGAGTCTCAAGGTCTCAGTGGAAGGACCATACGGGACGGACCCCGACCCGTTGGACTTCGACAAGGTCGTCTTGGTTGCGGGTGGCTCAGGGGCAACTTTTACATTTGGAATAGCAGCCGATATGCTGGATCGAATGGCCGAAAACTCCCAACAGCAGATCGATTTCATCTGGGCCGTGAAGGGACAAGGTTCGTAACTCGTTACACTTACTCCTATACGGGTATGAATACCGGTCTAATCGTTTCACAGATAACATTACGTGGTTTACGGAGCACCTGAACAACCTGCGTAACCACTACCATTCCCCTAAAGTGTCCCTCAAGGTACATGCCACCAGATTACCTTCCTCGCACCCGCCCCACGGATCGCACTCCAACGCGCACACGTCAGCGTCGAACAGCTCGACCAACATGGCCCGGTCGACCCTCGAGAAAGGCGTCGAGTTTACATCCACCAGCAATCCGGTCTCGTCATCCGCCACGCCTTACCAATCCGACCAGGAAGAGAAGGACCCCCCCAGACACGTCGAGGTTCCGTCGTCGTCGCCAAGCACGGTAGACCTACCTATAATCGTGGGCAGGCCCGACACCGAAGCGCTCATCAGGAGCGCGGTCGAGTCGGTTGGCAAGGACCAGCGAGTGCTGATCGCCGCCTGCGGGCCCGACGGCCTGATCAAGGTGGTCCGCAACGTCGCCGCCAGCTGCATAAGCGTCGGCGGGCCAGCCGTCGAGGTTCACTGCGAGCAGTTCGGCTGGTGACGCACGCCGCCTGCACGCCAAGAGATATCATGTACTTTTTTATAAAAGAGGGAGCGCTATTACGTGGCCAACGCTAGACCCAGGTAGAGAGGTGTATGCGGCGTTCACGGAGTACTTTTTACAAAGATACCTGGGTATAGAGAAGGGAAGCGGCGCAGCTATCTGCGTGGTGATGTGATGTTGCTCTAGACTTACTATCTATCGATTTTACTATGATGGGATTATGTACCTAGTACGATCTGAGAGATACCATTTGATATTCAACCGTCGCGATGTCATATCGAAAGAGAATAAAAAATATAGTAACAGCCTTGTCCTTCTTTGGACGTGTTTCGAAGTGACACCGGGACCGATCCCTCCTGTGCCACCTGCTCTCGAGATCCCTCAAGTCATAGCGGCGAAAGGTCTCGAGGGTCTTGAGAATGCCCAGGCGCTCGGGTCATTAGCTCATGTTCCTTCACATGCCTCCCACGCCCTCATTTACGAAATAAGGCGCCTCCCTGGGCATCCGCAGCGGCGGAGACCCAGTTGTCGAGTCAGACCATCCGCCCGATTACCAATGACTTACAGATCTGGATCCCTGACTTGGTCAGGCCTCGGGGCGGGCTTAGCGCGAGATCAAGTAGCATCGGATCGGTTGATCATATGTCAAGGGTTGGTTGTGCCAGCGAAGGAAGCTTGGCTGTTCTTTTTTTTTTTTTTTTTTTCGGCCCCGCAGGGACCGTTTGTTTGTTTCGACATCGTCAGATTCGGCAGGGGTCATGTAGATAAGCTGGACCGCGACTGTACCTACCTAGGGTAGCTTACCGACAAGGGAAGGGAAATACGTCGTAAAACAGAGGAAAAGAGAGAGAAGAGGAAGAAAGAAGAGAAAAGAAGACAAGAGGCTGATTTCTAACAATGACGAGCTATGCTTGCTGACTGTCTTGGTTCTTGTACAACCACTGAATTAGGCAATGCGGTACCTTGGTCAGGCATCTACAGCATCGCGCGTCGTCACCATTGTTGGCAAGGCGAGCTCTGTGGGGGGGGGGGGGTTCTCAATACCTAAGAAAGGACATGATGCGATCTCTTCTCCCCGTTGGGGCAAAGAAAGCAGGAAACTCGACCGACGAGAAGAGAAGCTCCTCGACGTTCTCGGCGCAGGAAGATGAGACGGGGATGACTGCTGCTTCCTCTTGCATTCTTTAGGAATGGGAGGTCTCGGGATACTCCGTTCGTGGCACCCACACACCCTCCCACTCTGCGCGCTCCGGGGCTTGTTGCTGTGTGGGACGCCCGCTCAGCCGTCTGTGGGCTCTCCACTGGCCCGGTCATGATCTTTTTCTTCTGGAGGCGGCTGACAGGATCGTCACCCCCGTCCCCATGACCTCCGCCCGTCTTCGGAGGCCGGCGGGTGCAAGCGCCGCGATCAAGGACGAGGCTTTCTTTGTTCGCCGGTAGGACCATATTCATATCGGCGGTTCGAGAGGGGGCCCGCTCGAATCGGTGGCTTGCTTGACCTACGCGTTGAGGATTCTCTACCGTTGTAAGTTGGTTGCGCATTTTCACATAAGCACATATATCGCTCGCAGACGTCACCTCTATCTGATATCAGATCTCCCTACGGACTTCTGCCGTTGTGAGATAAGCTCGCGGGCAGATTTCCATAACAGCCGGTGCTTGTGTAGCTCAAGAAGTCTGGTTAGGACCGGACACTTACGTTGTGCGACTCTACGATGTCTAGGTGTTCCCGGTTTTCCTGTGTGAGAATAGGAACGACGCTGACATGTCTTACCTTCCCAGACCTTGGCTGCTATTCTTCTCGCCCGCGTGAAGCTACTTAAACTACCTACAAGTAGGCTCTTATCTCAATCCTGGATTTGCACTTCAACCTTAGTTGCACTTCCCAAGCCTTACGCATGCCCTCACTATTCCCGATTATCCTGAAAATACCGCGCGCCACACGCCCGGTGGCTTCTCCGAACAAGGGCTGTGTCATGTACGGTGACCAGAACGTGCACCTTGGCAGATGCCTTCTGCCGCTTATAGGTACCTGGGTACATTTCTCACCCGTCACTCACCCAGTTCGCATCTTATCTATCCCCGGCCGGGCTGTCACCGATCACCTTGAGTATTCAGCCTAGCCCGGCAATACGTCAACACTAACATGACATTGGGGGTGGCTTGAGCAGCTTTTCCCAAGGTCAGTCGTCAGCCGTCGAGGAGGTCTGACGCGGCCCGCTGACAAGCCCTGGCTTCGGTGAACCCCCCTGGCAGCGAATCGTAACTCCGCCTTCTTACTCCACCCCTCTCCGTTTCTCGAGAGTGGGGGCGTGGGCGGAGCTGGCGACCGGCTGCATTCCGGCGTCGGGGAGTCTCCCGGCGCGCTACCATGCCAGTTCCGGGGGTTTTTTCTCTTTGTTTCAGACATATGCGACGCAGCGAGATCGTGATGAGCTTCGGTCGTTGAGTTTTGTGATCGGCACCGAAATATGCGTTGCTGGAATATAGATAGCCGCCGTTGCCCGCCCTAGCCGTGTCGGGAGGTAAGAGGACTTTTGCGCCTGCCAAGATTCAGCTCGAAATAATTCTTTGTCTTCTGTGCCGGTATGAACTCGGCCTCATATATTGCCATTTGATGAGTCTTCTACTAGTGAGGTACGATTGAATTGTTACTCCGTCACCCTCGGGCAAATCGTTCGGTCCCGTATGAGCGAATGGGTAGCGAAGACAACCATCCGCTGATATCATCTATGTAGGCTGATTACGCTCAGAGTACCGTTCCCCGTCATCATACGGCAACAACAGTCTATTTGCCTGGCTTAACCCTTGGCTTCATGAACCACTACGTTATGTTATGTACGGCGACATCAGAACGCACCCCAGGTCCCTAGATCTTAGTCCGTGCAATAGCTCGGGTAGGACAGGCGGACCCAGTAACCTTGGTAGCTAAGTCCATAACATTGCTTTACGATATGATACCTACCACTTGTTACGCAAGAAGTCTTTGGACAGTCGTAGAAAAGATGGGAAGTTCCCTTCGTAATAGATATACAATAACTCTCTATCGTGCCGTCAACCGGCAAGGCTATCGTCTGCACCAAGTGACGGGTTGTGTCACCCAGGGTGAACACCGGCATCATCAAGATCAATGGATCTCTTTACCATCACCTGATGAGCGAAAGGAGGTGGGAGATATGAAGGTACGGAGAAGGATACAAATGCCCGACAACGCCTTGGGCAGGTCTATCAGAAAATGTTGGTACGACTAATCGTCGAACTCCCAGGTCCAATCCAGAATGACAGCTTCGTGGGTGCCACGACGGCCTAGAAGTCGAGCTCTCCGACATGACTGGCGTCGTATAGGCGCGTACTGAGTGCCGGCAAGCACCACCGATGCCACCCTATACCAAGGCCATGACGTCCCCGTCCCAGCTGCGAGCATGAAGTATCACGATGAAAAACAACAAGAAACAGGAAAACTGCGAAGTTTCTCGAAAGTCACGGCACTGAAAATGGCATCGGTTCCATCGCCCCCGTCTTCCAGGAGACGTGCTCCAAACACCTCACCTGCAGCATACCATCCGGAGAAGAGCGAGCTCCATCCCGATCAGGTGTGCACTCGTTCGCCCAGACGACGACAAGCAACCTGTGGAATCTTCTACCGTGGCGTATAAATACGCCGCACGAGCTCGCTCCGGACCAAGAGGGCGCTGATGCCGTGCTACTCGGCCGTGCGTGCCGCCTGCGGTACGGGGGCCCGGAACTAGTCGTCGATGGCGCTCGCGTCTGTGGTATCCATGCCGCGGGATCTCCGGGGCCGTTGCGGCGAGCGACAGCTAGGCCTGCTGTCGGAAATGAGCAGAAGACAACCCTGAAAGGCTGGGCTTATGATACGAGGCCTGATTCTTGTCTCCTTCCAGTCAGGTAGGATGAATGGCCTTCAGCATGTATGTCGGTGGCCGGGGGCAAGCATCTAATTGGAACTCACTATGGGACCGACGACACTCGGTCGTTCTACAGAGCCTCGATCGGTTCCTGCCAAGATTTGGCATCGAGAGGCGGTTACGGACATATACGTACCGCAGTATCCTCCAGCCGAATGAAGCAGCGCTCTATCTACACCAGGCATGGGACGCGACTATTCGCAGTTAGAGGATTGTATGTCAACACAGCTGGCAAGGAGTTAGAATCTATTACCGCCTCGCATGAAACCGTCAGTTACAGAAGATATCGTCCCTGCAGCAGCTATATCCACGTGGCATACTATAAGCATGTTGCGAAACGTGTGGCAACAGAAGCAAGCCACGGCCGTTGGGAAAGCAGGGGCTCGGGCACGGAAGCGGAATACTAGCAAATAGGAGAGGCGAGGAGATCCGCTCGCAGGGTTGATCGGAAATACTAGCAGCCCGCGTCGCCTCCGACGAGACGGACTCGACACGTGTCTCCCTCCATACACGTTCAAGAATTCCCTGACGTGAACAACCTCTGTATGGCCTATGTATGAGGCAGCAAGGATACAGCCATTACCCAACACTGAGCTCGCAATCATTCATCAATTGAACATGAAAAAGATGGTTGACATCGATGTGCTAGTTCTAAGCAGACATCTTGATCGTATTAGGTATCTTTTTTCTGTTTAAGTATCTTTCGTAAGCCGTTACAAGTACAGGGATGCGGACCCGTCTGTCTTGGGGGGGTATCTGGTCGCCAGTATTTGAGTCGCCGCCCTCCGTCTAATTTCATAAAAACCACCTGTCCCTTAGATGCCTCCCGCTCTTTCGCGAGAGGCAGAAAAAAAGAAAAAGAGAAGAATCAAAGATACCTCACACAAAAGGTCCCAGGGTCGCACTGGGAGGGGTATGCTTTTGTGTGTCCGCCAATGTGAAATGTAGTGTTTTCGTTTTCCTTCGAAGCGGCTTCGAGTTTGCAACGATGCCGTCCTTTTTGCCTGAGAGAAATCCACCTGAATGCCATTCTTTCTGAACCTTCCGAGTCCGGAGAAATCAAGTATGCCACGTAACACCTCAAAGCAGATAGAAACGTGCCTTGTAGTCTGTGGCCCGGGTGCTACGACCTTCCGAAGAGATCCAACGCCTAGGGCTCCTGTAATGCTCATGCCATGCCCGCTCAATATACAGAATAACGTGAGGATCACAAAAGAAAAGGGGTTGTGGGCGGGGCCCGTGTCGCGACTATCGTCCTATTGCAATTTCCGTCTGGTTCGGCCGGAGAGACGGATCGTTCGCCGAGTTGGACTTGACAACCGTCTTGCCGGAAATCGCCACGTTTCTGATCCTCTGACTAAGAGGTAGTGTGTATTTCAGCACTCCTTTAACAATCAAGGTAAACTCGTCCGCGATGATGTGCTCCCATCGCTCGGTACCGCTGTCGGTGCCATTGCCAGGACGGGTCAGACGGAGTGAGCCGGTCGAAGTAGAGATACCCGACTGAAAGAAGGAGCCCTCATACGTGAGAGGGCTGTCGAACACAACAACATTTCCGAGACGCATATTCGGCGACTTATCCTCCGAGGGATCATCCTCATGATGATCCGGCAGCCTGACGACCGGTTGGTCATCCTTGGGGTCGTCGAGTATGCTAAATTCGTCCTGGTTAGGATGTCGCCACCATTCTGAATCAGTACCGGCATGCGGCGATTTGGCGAATATCTCCAGGTCGGCCGAGTCGATCATCACAACGACGACGTTCGGGTTATGCGCCTTCACGGTAATGTCCATCATGAGCTCCTGCTCGCTGGCCAAGACGTTGCCAATCTTGATTAATTCGACATCGGTGAGAGGCTGCGATGTGGCAAACATGAATCCGATCGCCCCCGAGATGACGACTAGTAGCATGATGGTGAGAACCAGACAGCTCGCAAAGCGATTGAGGAACGTTGGGTTTCGCTGGTACGTCTGCGCTTCGAGGCTTCTCTGGTTGCGTCGGTTTCGGTTGGATCTGACCGACCTAGGAGTGCCATTCAAAAGAGGTGTCCTTTCGTCGTCGGCACCGGTAGTCGTGTCGTCCATGTCGTAACCGGGCAGCGTCATTTGGCGTTTGGCGTTCGATGCCCAGCCGCGGCCTGTGTTAAATCGAGGACTCGGAGGGTTGGACGACTGCCTCGAAACACTGCCGGAGAACTTCGTCCGAGCTGCGTTGGGGAAAGGAGATTCGTCGCCGAATAGTGACAAGTGATTGTTGCCATTAGTTCGACCCCAGCGGCCGGGGTGGTGATGGTGGCGACCGGTTCCCCGTGCAGAGCCAGCATTGCTGCGACCCGTGCCTCGGTTGTCGTCGTCTCCCGGGGGACCGTCGTTGCCGCTGCTGTTGTAAGTATTCACGAATTTCATGTTTTTCTTCATTGGAAGACTAGGCGCGCCGTTCTCTAGTACGCCGGTTATCGAGCGCAAGCCGTTTCGATCAGCTTGGCTAATCATAGAGGTCGCGCTGGGTGTGCGCGAGTGGTAGCGATGAGGGCGGTCACCTGCATCGGGTGGGTTCGAGTCGTATACGAAGGTTTCGTCGGAGTCCGAAGAGTTAGCTTCCTCCACCGCGCTGGCAACCTTGGCCTCGAAAATGTCTGCTTTCGAGGATGCTGGACGAGGTTTTCTAGTTAGTAAGCTGGCTATCGAAGTACTTATGCTTGTTATGCTTGGGGCCCTGGGATGTCTGTTGGGGCGTTGTTGGGGTCTGTAGGGGCTTTTCTCGAGCGATCCTTGATCGTCTGTCTTGTTCCACGAATTGTTTGAATGCGTAGACAATATCGAACAACTATGTCGAAGTCTCGCTGGTGGGTAAGAATAAGGTTGCTCACCATTGCCCGAAGCAACAGAAGTGGGTTTTCTTGTATGCCGCTTCTTCTCCTTTTTAGGTTTTATCGTCTCTGAACTCGGCTTGGTTCTCAGACTTCCGTTGACTGCTTGACTCCTCGTGTTGGGAGCCAGCGACATCTGCGGAATTGTGGCAATTTCCGTCTCGACTGTCATGTTTCTCGATGAGCTCTCAGCCGAAGTCGGTCCTTTGCCGGCAAGCTTGAGTGCCGTGCTTGACTGCCTGCTCTGGAGAGGAGGCACGGAAGTGGTGGTGCTCGTCCTTCGTGGATGCCGCTTGGCATTCCCACCATCGCTTCCGCTTTCGCTGTTTGTCGCATTTTGGCTAGAGCCTGACTTGCCAGCTGTAGTTCCGGACTGTGCCTCGGCAGTCTCGGCGAGCTTCTCGATAGCGGCATCTAGCCCCGCCCCTGGTGTATTGGGCTGGCTAACCTCCTGGACAGTCTCCAAAGTGGAGGGTCCATTGCCTGGTCCACGAGCTGGAGTCCGCATGCCAGATGATAGCTGCTGCTCTTCCACCTCGTTGTCAGAGGCAGACTGCGAAGCAGGTTCCACGTGAGGCGAAGGTGTTGCTCGGTGAACATTGATCGCGGGTGTCTCCTGTTCGTTTCTGCGTGGCTGCGGACCCGCTGCTGCTGGACGACCGATGCTGGGAGGCGGCGACTTCAGTCGAGGGGATATAGGCCAGCGAGGTGAATCCTTTGACTGTTCGGCAGCAACTAAAGGCTTCTGCGGGGCAGGAGTTCGCAATACCGGTTCCGAACTCGACGGAGGAGGTAGCGAGGGGGTCGTGACAGAAGAAAGTTGTCGCGGAGTGGTTGAAGGCGTGGGGATGGTAGATCTCGACCTTGGCGGGCTTGGTTCCTGATAGCTGTTCTTGCGAGATCTATTAGTGTTCGAGGAAGCGCGACTCAGCCTTCCCGTCTTAAGGGGAGGACGTGTTGGCGACTGATCTCGTGACTGTGTAGGAGAGGCCGTTAATGAAGTGGAAGCTGAGGTCCATTTGGAGGCTTGGGAGTCGACGTGTGCGCTGGACGTCACAGAGGCGTCGTTGTCAGCCGAGTTCAGGCTGGACAGGCTGGCGTCCATGGCTGCGGGATTGTTTGCCATGTTGCTTGGATGGACTGGCGGCTTTGCGTGGGAACGGATCGGAGTCGGCGCCAATGAGGGGACCACGTCGATAGGGTCGTACCACAGAACCCCAGGAAAAGGATTAGCTTGAAAGGATAGTAGGGGTACTTTGGCAGAGGCAGATCATCGTGATGTGGCAGCGGCAGGTTCGCATGCGACTGGCTGACGCACTGGACGGGCTGGACGTGGACGTGGGCGTCGTGCAATCAGAGGAAGGCAGTTGTTGGATGCGTCTGTAGGCGGTGCGGCACGAAACGCTGTACGGGACGAATGTCGTCTGCTGCTCGTCTCGCTGTCTTGGGCCAGACGGGCCGGTCCTGGTGCGATGGGTATGCCCGGTTAGGAATCTGCTGCAGGCATTAACTAATGGAGGCCGGGGAAGCGTTTGCGTGGTTGAGTGGTTTCGTCGGAACGCAAGATTGTCTGCAGACGCGGGATTGGACGCGGGAAGACAATAAGCTGTAATGACACAATAGGGTGGAGAGTTGCGGGTGGTCGTTCAAGGTGTACTGCAGAAATTGGGGGGGGGGGGGGGGGGGGGGGGGGTGGTCGGTGATAAAGAGCGCCAGGCCGGCAGAAGATCGGGCTGGCTACGATTAGCGGATAGAGGAAGTCCCAGCCGAAAATGACTCTCAGGGAAAAAAAAAAGAAAAAAAAAAAGTTATTGAAGACGAGGCGTGAAAGGCGAGCTGGGATAGATGATGATTTGTTAATGGGGAGAAAAAATAAGGCACGGGGAGCCGAGATGTTCTCTTTCGATTAACGGATTCGAAAGGGTAATGATGTATTGGCCGTGTATTTTTGCTGTGGAGACCAAGTACTTGCGTCCGCGTGTGGTGGTACTTTGCACCTTGTACTTTTTTATGAATACCTGCAATCTACCGTGCTACATGCATGTGTTCGTGTACGTAACGTAGGTACATCGCGCGTACCTCCTGGATTATTTTATACGGGGCGGTACTTGGAGCATACATGTACCTCGCAATTCGGTCCTCACCTCAGCACCGCCCAGGATAAACATAATATTAAATCGTGGAAAGGGATAGATGAACTTCTCAGTAATCGTGTTCCGGAATACGCCTTTGTACCTGGCCAAGTATTTTCGTATACAGGTCTGCGTCAAAAGAAGATGTCGACGTTGGCTGTCAAGCAACAATGACGGCTTATGAAACTGAGTTGGCAGTGTTCATAACTCGCAGGCATAAACTACCTCGTACACATTCTAGCCCTTGCCCTTAGGTCGTTTAATGAAGCCTAGAGAGTCTGCCCTGAAGCTACAGCAGGCCAGCTAGACCGACTAGTCTCGCCTTGTAATCCGCTGAGGCAGTTGGCGATGGATCCGGCATAAGAGCCGTGACACGAAGCCAGCCTATAGATAGCATCATCATCCTCAGTAGCTCGCCGTGCAGCTCAGTGTACGTATTGTACAACTGACATATATACATAGTATACCAGCTACATACTATGTACACACGAGCGCTGTATCACCGTCCGTACACACATATCCAACTCTATCTGGGGCCAAGCTTTCTGCCGTAGGCACGCTTATGTTGTGCATCCAAGCGAGCCAAGCAGGTCAAAGTACCTACATGATGAGATATGTACATGTAGTGCCTTCGGGGATAATATTATATCAGTCGATTCACCCTTGGCTACACCAACAACGCATAGCTCGGTACTTGCAGGCCTATTGGCAGATACTTGAGGGTACAAAACAACGTGTTCCGCTCCAGCCGTCTCGGAAGTTGACAGGATGTATTTGCCGGTCTGGCCGCAAGTCGCTTTTTTTATCAACTGCACGGACATTTTGCTCCAAGTGTTCGCTGAAATCTGGGAAGGCAGGCAAGCAAAACCAGAACTGAACTGGCAGACAAGACTTGCCTGACTTGCTAAGCTACCTAAGCTCCCTAAACTTGCTAAACTTGATGCTCGTCAACGGGGAAAAGAGAGACAAAATATCCACTCGCCTGTGACCCCCGAGATGCGCCATCGGTTTCCAGCCCGTTTCCATTTTACATCCAAGGCTTTTTACACGGCCGTTTTCAGGGCTGTTAGGCATCTCCGCTTGCCACTGTTAATTGCAGGCCTAACTCCATTTCTCTAAGCCCACCGCTTCTTCGACTAACCGACGAGACTAAGCAGAGAGGTAAACTGTAAGGTTCTAAGCATTTGTTCCTTAGTGCTCAAGGGTCCTTCATGGGCGTTATGGAACGTTTGCTGACCGTAGCTAGCGTCCCCAGGTTAGGTGAAGCAGTTGATACCTAATCATATGCCACGACTGCTATGTAGATATGCTGCCGGTTTGCGCGATGCACGGAATGCGCTCCTCTTCTGAAATCAAAAGAAATAAGCATAGGCATAAGCATAGCGTCAAGTTCCCCAAATAGAGCGGATAAGTTTAGCCACGCTCCAGGTCGCATTGAGAAGGATCCAGGAAGAGCGAAGAGCGAAAATGGCCGCTGGTAAGCAACGAAACGGGAAACGACGGGCCAAGGAGGCTTTCCCTTTCGGAATCCGCTCGCTCAGCCTCGCGTCTTTGCCTCTGCCTATGCGCGGCCGTCCTTTTCTGCGTTTTCCCCCAATGAAACCCGGCAGAATTTGGACCTCTCAGAGATCGACATGTGGACGGGTGTGCCTCTGCGCGCCGATGTGTTCTCGGACGAGCGTGACCTTGACAACACCCAGACAACGTCGACCACCGGCAGAGGGAGCATTGCATATGCAGACAACTTTGGGGAGTTCCAGAGTTGGTAATGAACATGACTATTTGGGAATATTGCCGTCTATAGTGTCTCTTCATTGCTCGGCTGTTCAACGTCTTACTTATTGAGCTTACAAGAGACAAAAAAGACGCGCTCGAGTAAGCAAAGTGACAAGTCAGTACGGTGACGATTTCTTGACGGCATTTCGCGTGGGGAAATCAAGAGCCGACGCTTTTCTAATATATGTCGCTCTTCTCATCCTCTTCATCCAGAAGCCGTAAACCTCCAGATGAGGTGGGATGTCGGATCATGTAGGGATACGAGCCTGCACCTACTGCCTACTTGGGTAGGCAGGCTATTCTCGTCGCTTGGATTGCGTAACCGTCGCCGACCACATCCAACCAGCCAGATCTTACCACCTACCTGTAGGCAAGTCTGCCTTGAGGATCTGGACATGGACAAAATAACACCGACACGATGTTTCGGCAGCGCGGGTGTGGGCATCTGGCACAGCACAGCACAGCACAGCACGCCACCATATCTGGCCTGACGGTAAGCAGCAGTTGTAGGAAGATGGGATCTATCTCACATAATATGCGGCCCGTCCAGACGGACGGAATCTATCTAGGCATGGCCCTGTCCTGCCCTACCCGCCCCGGTCTTATCTGTGCCAGGGCCTCTCTGACATGTCCATGGACACCGCGATGGACAGGAGAAGTGGTTGGTCGGGTGGTCATCTGCGCAGGAACCCGCGATCCCCATAGGCCGGTTGATGTCAACGTGCCGTTCGGAGGAATTGTGGGGGGGGGGGGGTGTGTACTGTATCTCTGTATCTGTGTATTTCTCTATGTGTGTGTCTGTATGTGTATGTGTCGCCTTCATAGGGGGTGAACTTTGAGATACCAACACGTGTGCTTCCCAACCCACTCTCTTCCTTCTTTTGCCTGTTCGAATACTGCCACAGATCGGCGTTCACCTCGACCAAAAGGTCAGGCCGACGAGAGTAGTGACGAAACACCAGCGACCCTTTTCCCTCGCCTGCCTAACATGAGCCCTCCATCACCATCTGAGCAGCCGACGACTCGGTTCGATATTGGTGGGCTGGTGAGCATAGGAGGGGTAGTATTGTACCTTCGTCACGGAAAGACACGCATTGCGGCTCTCTACGCAGCCAATACGGATTACATAGGAAGGAAACAGGATTTCTACTGACTCACATATAGCACTCTCCAATACTAGACACATCACAGGGTGGCGTGGAGTTTTTTTTTTTTTTTTTTTTTTTTTTTTTTTCCTTCTCTTCCCTGTTCGAGGTCGGACTTTCTTCCAGACGGTCGGTACAGATCCGTCCGGGCGTACCTATCGGCGTACCATCCCCCCCCTTCCCCAATCCAACTTTTCGCGCGAAAAAAGCCACCTACGTAAGTGACTACCACCTGATGCGACCTACGCTACGGAGGTGCTGAATGGCTCATGAACGATGTTGCCAGCTGGCACTGAGAGCGCGCTGCTATGCCGGCCTAGTGCTGACCCGGCTGTCCGCTACCCCTGCGAGTCATGAAAACAGCGCGCGACCTGAGGAAATATAGCTCAGGTCATCTTCAAGGCCAGTCCTTGGTGTCGCCTGCGATAGCTTCTTTGCTATAAACCTAGGTAGGTAGATAGGCTGTTGAGTGATGATTCATCGGGCGGGTGTGAGCCGGTCGGCTTACAGCGGTATTGTTATTGGACTATCTTCTTGCCTGTTTCCTGTTTGCTCTGAAACAGACGTGCTAGTACCGCAAGCAAGTGTCGTGAGATGAAATGAATAACTTCAGTTCTTTACACATACCTCCAAGGCGCCCCGAGTCAGGTCTCAAACTACAACGCGTGACCCGTGCTGTAGAACGGGATTAGGCAGGTCGACCATGGAATATCCAAGGTAGCCAGCCTACTAGAGCGATAAAAACCACTAGGCTTCAAGTTACGTGTAACTTCACCTGAACTGCTTGGTAGCGGACTGGCCTATGTCGAGTCCTTGGATCGAGCGGGTCTGTATGAAGTTATACAACCCAGAAACACGCCTCGGGAATCAGCCTGCTATCCTATTCGACTAACCAATCAGCCATCCCCGGTGACACCGGGAAGGCTTTCTGCTCCCATCCTCACCGCTCCTCTTCCTCCCGCCTAACTCGGTAGACCGAAATCCCTACACCTCGGAACGCCAGACCTGTGTCACGGTAGTCCTAGGTATTCTTCTTTTGTTCTAGAAAACAACTGTAAGAAGGTTCATCGGAGTTATCGGAATGGTATGCCTCAACCCTTTACTCATGCCCCAAAGATCATATCTGGGCGTCCTAGTCTTATATCCTAGTCTTCCTAATATCCCCCTAATAGACCGCCTTGCTACCTTGTCCAGCTCAAGTCACTATCGATCTCCTCAACCAGGACATTATCCCTTCGTGTCATCACGTACTATAGTCATATTGATATACCTGAGTATGTAACTGCTGTCCCATGCGTAATCGTAAAAAAAAAAAAAAAAAAAAAAAAAAACGAAACGAAACAAAAAACCACATCTGTAATTCTGACCGACCGTTTCATCCAACCCCAGCCATTCATTGCCTGCCCGTCTCGTAGCAAAAACAAAAACATGCACCCCGTAACATGCCATGCCATGCCAATCGTCCCCCCCCCCCCCTTTTCTCCTGGCCCCCCTTTCCCCATTGTAGAGCAAGAGAAGAGTTTTTCCATTCCCCCAGGCAAGCCAAGTTTGTTTTGTTATTGCAGCAATGCACGTGATTCCTCCCTCCTCCGCGTAAAAAGCAGCGATTCGTAGGCCCCTAGCTAAGGCGCGTAGGGGCGTGCCCTTCGAGTAGAAAGAAAGAGAGGTAGAAGAAAAAGCAGTAGATAATCAAATATATACGAACCGAAGCCACCTGCTCCGCTCCCCGTCCGGTGACACGGTATGACCAAACCACGTCCAACAATTCATTATAGACCTGTCTCAGCCGCGAGCGGTTGGGACGAGGGAGGCGAGCGCTCGATAATAGCCCATATCACCGCACCGACTCGTGCTCGTCCTTGCGGTTCCAGGCGCTCTGGGCCCAGCCGATCCAGCTGGCCCTCTTGTTTTCGGCGCGCTGGATCTCGTTCTTCTCCTGCACGAGGCGGAGGGGCCGCACCTTGTTGCCCGCGAGCGTCGTGCTCCTATCGACGGCGCTGCGCGGCGGGCTCGCCCCCGCCGACGTCGTGCTCGGCGTCCCCTCCGCCGCCGAGTCCCCGCTGACGCTGCTCGTCTCGCTGCGCATCCCCGGGAAGTTGCCCGCGCTGCCGCCGTTAGCTGCCGCCGCCGACGCCGCAGCCGAGGTCGACGGGACCCGTCCGCCGCCGCCCGAGAAGAACGTCTGCGAGTGCCTGGCCGACGACGACGCCGTGCTCAGAGCCGGCGAGAGCGGCCCGTCCGGTCCCTTGTACATGGCATTTACGATGTTCGCCGCGCCCGTCAGCTGCTCGCTCATGGGTCGCCCGGAGCGGCGCGCCGTGCTGTGCGAGCGCCCCATTCCGATGGGAATGCTAGGCGCGGTGTCCGGATTGTTAAGCGCGGACGGTGCCTGGGGCGGGTACATGGACATGGGTCTTGGTTTCGGGCGTGGCGCCCCGGTGCCGATGGCGATAGACTTGGCGCGCTGGAGAATAGAAGCGCCCATGCCCTGCGTCTCGGACGGGGGCGGCGGCAGGTCCTTATGCAGGTTGGCACCGGGTTTAAAGTCGGAGGACTGGTCGAGGATGTGCTCGAATTCCTGGTGCTGCAGGAGCCGCTCGATGATCTTGTTAATATACAACGTCAAAGCCTTGTTCTGGTCCTTGGCAGCTCGGAGCTCGGACTCCAGGCGGCGGGTAGTATCGTCGTCTCCGGCCTTGTCCGATTCATCTCCGCCGAGAGCGCCAAGTTCGTCAGCGAGACTAGCTCCCGGTGTCGCGGGGTTGTCGCCAGCATTCGATCGGCCTTCAAGAGCGTTCAACGCGTCTTGGTTGGCGGCAACGTTCATATAGCTGAAATCACCCTTGCCGAAATCACCGTGGAGCGTCTTCTCCTGGAGAAGCAGCTGGTATGATTCGTTATCTTCCATCAACCGGGCGTTGGCCATGCGAGCCTCCATGAGCAGGCGCTCGACTTCATGTACTCGCCCGCCGCCCTGGTTCTCTGTTTCGACAAGTTTGATTTGGGCTTCCGCAAGTTCAAGGCGCAGAGACTCGATCAGTTTATCCTTTTGTAGCAATAGCTTGGAATTATTTCTAGAGTCGCTGCGTTGGACCGAGGATGGGGGAGCAAAGTTCCCGTTGTCTACGCTGGGAGAGGAGTTGTTCGCTAGGGAGTCAAGTTAGTAGTGATACGACGCCATTTATAAGGGGAGTACACTCACATTGTCTTGTAGGGCGGTATTCGTCTTCTGCATTCCGCTGGTTGAGCGTTTCCTTGAGTCGGTTGATGACAGCCTGCATCTCCTCTTCCCGATTGCCCATCTCTTCCTTCTCCCTCATCATGGAGCTTCGCTCGGCCTCATAAATCGCCTCCATCTCGCGGATCTGCCTGGCCGACTCTCGCTTCTCGTTCCGAAGTGCTTCGATCTGCTCCTCGCTCTCGTGCACCCTCTCTTCTAGTTTTGCCTGCTCTTTCTGAGAATCATCTAGCCTGGACTGGAGGACGTCTGCCTGTTTCCTGTACTGCTCTGAAGTAGCGTCTGCCTTCTGCAACCGGTCCTTGAGGTCTTCGATCAATGCAATAGTCTCAGCACGTGCGTCGGGGTTCATGTTCGTGCTTGAGATGCTGAGGGACGAGCTGGCACGGTGAGTAGCGGCGGCGCGTGCGGACATTGGCGTGCCGCCTCGGATGGATCGTGTCCTCTGGGGGGTGGTGCTGGCGGCTGTGCCATTTGTCGAAGTCGGTGTAGATGCTCGGGGCTGTCTGGCGGCCGGAGATGCGTTCTCATTGGAAGGGGCTCGACCTTGCGCCGAGGCGAGCGGCCTCTTGGGTGTGGCCGACATTTGGTTGCTGATTGATGCGCGAGTGTAGCGTGTGTATATACAGAGTAGGACGTTGGTAAGGTACTGTCGATCCTGACCGTCCCTTGGATATATTCTAAAGCGGAAAGCAGCAAACACGACGGGCAGCGGTGTTGTATAATAGGGTGCCGATGTTGTTGTTTTTGGAGGGGATTGCAGTTGTCTCGGAGAATGGAGTATACTATTGGAGAAGCCCTAAAAAGGTTGGCCCGTAGACGAGGGTGCTATTTTGGAATATTTGGTCGTCCGATTGTTGATGTCCGAAGTGGCTCTGGCTCTGCATGTGCTTTGTGGTTCGTCGTTTGTTGCCGGCTCGCGGCGCCCGTGCATAAGGGGACTCTGCCCGCTAGAACTCGTAGGTACAGCTGAAGGTACAGGGCACTGGCACTGGCGCTGACAGGGCACTGGCACAGCGCAATCAGATAGATCGGCGCTCTTCTGCAACGCTGTCAAACTCAGCCACACAGACTGCTCGTTTCGAATTCTCGATGCCGGCTTCGTATTCTATTGACCCCTTTCGATACAAGAAGAATGAATGTGTCGACTTTGAAAAAGTTCTAGAAAGGCAATCGTAAGCTCCGGTTGTTTTTTTTTTTTTTTTCCCCTATTCCCGCCCCATGCTTATGTTTAATTACCTGTTTTATGCGATCTGTTCTCCTGGAGGCCTGACTCGCCCAGGCCTCTATTATGTACCAGTTGTACCTAACTGTAGCGCTCGGCGACTGGCAAATACTGGGTCCTTGGAGAACGCGGTCAAAGATGCGTTGTGCTTTGTACATACATGTACTTCGTAGTATGCAATGACAAGAGATCAGTCATGTATCTCGAGAGACTTCTGACTGGTTTGTTTATGCTACGCAATCAGAGACCCGAGCCGTTGGGATTGGCTCTTTTCCTTTATGCTTGATCGATCCGAACTATGTCTATCTTGGCGATGTTTGTGTTTGGTAGACGTTCTCATGTCACATGTCGTAAAAGAGGTCCAGTTTGACTTATACCAGCATTTTACAGTAAACTGCATCTGTCCCTGGTTTTCATAAGATACATTTTCTACATGCTGTCAACTCTCGTTTCTCGTCATGTCTTGGCACAGCAAGATGTCTGATGCTTGTCGATAATTGTTACATGCTAACATTGACCTCATCAGAACATCTGCATACTCCTATATCTCTAAGTGTCGACTTGACCCTGAAAGTCCATGAAGCCAGCATATCACTATGCAGTCGGCCGAGAGATCTTAAAGTGCCGTGCGATTGCTTTATGCACGTACTCGATACTTGTTGGAAACCAACACACATCGCCTTCAAACTTCGACGGTCTGGACGCCTTTGGCGTATCAATGGCATGAATTGGTTCCAAATACCGACTCTGTCAAAAAAATGTGCAGCTGTGTTATGCAACGAATAATCCTACAGGGCCATACGTCTCGAGGCACTAGACGGTATATACGCCGAGGTTGCCTGGGTCGAGGGAGAACGACAGCAAACACTTAAGAACCTCAGGGTTAAATTGCTTGGAATCTCGAGCCGATATAAAGATGATTCGCAGATCCAAGCAACCAAAATCACAGTTGATCACGATCCAAAGAAGTACACCCGAGACAAACTCAAGTACTGGGTATCATTTGTATTCTTTTTGCGAAAACCGGGCTTCTGGATTGACACGTAGTATTGCTCTAAGCGGCTACGTAACGAACTCGATCCCGAGTTCCATGAGGGCATATGGCAAGCACGCAAGACGTATACCGACCGCCCGTGATAGATTCATCAACAGTCATGACCTTTTCCCATGCCGTGAACCCCAACGCCGTCAGATAGTGTGCCTAGACCTAAGCCTGTTGGTCGCTGAGGATATCCGAGTCACCGGCATCGAGGACGGCCATGGTAGAGCATCGGAACAGTTTACCGCAGGCAGTGCCCAGCTCGATCTATATTGAAGCAGAAAAAAGTAAGCCAGCTGAATTACCCTCCAAAGCCTCGGAACTGGCTTCTTCTCTGGGTAGGGCCAATGGTCAAGTTACACGACCATTGGCCGTGTCAAGATAATGGAGAAGGAAATCATAGCAGACGCGATTGCATCTTCTATGTGCAGAATACGAGATATCATTGCGACTTACGTTGGAGCCCGAGAAGTGGTGAACGGGGGCCTTGGACAACATGGAGTAGTACTCCAGCTCGGACTTGCGCAGGGGAGGAGTGTTGCCGGAGATGATGACGAGCTTGGCCTTGCCGGATCGCAGACTCTTGAGGGTAGACTTGTAGCCGAGAGTGACTGAGAGACACAGATTGTCAGTAAATGTGCGCGCAACAAGCAGAATCGAGATTCTATCTGTTGGATAGGACATACCCTTTCCGGACTTCATGACTAGAGCAAGACGCGAGTTGATGCTGTTCGCATCCTTCTTGTTCTTCTTGGGTGCCATCTTGATTTGATCCTGATTGATTTCCTCGTAGGCGGTTATTGGGGGTTGTCGGGAAAAGGTTGCAGAGGTCAAAGGTCGAGAATGTCAAGATGCGAGATGCGATTATTGTATGGCAAGCAGAATAAAAAGATAGTGGGGGTTCGAGTGAAGAGAGAGCAGAGCCGAGAATTTGCCGTGGCTCGCATGGCTCGTGCTCAGGCGGTTTGAGCCCTAACTCCACTGTTTTTCCCAGCAGCGCAGGCGAATAAATCCAGTGATCAGGCCAATCAGGTTGCCCGCCACCAGCCCACCCAGCCTGCCAGTCCGCTTATGTGACTCGCTCCTGCTTTGAAATCAAACGCAGGAATTCTTCCGTGACAAGATTCAAAGAGACGCCAGCCCGCCAAAGTCTCCATCGACATCATCTTTTCCCGAACAACACATAACCTTCTCCTGCACGACAATTCATCGAGAACTCATTCAAGATGGCGCGTCGTCCCGCAAGATGCTACCGGTACTGCAAGAACAAGGTAAGCTTCACTATTTGATCAGAGTCTTGAATAGATTCACTCGCCTGTCCCCCTCGATCCCGCAACCTAGCAAATTTGTCATGCCATGGCTTGTCAAATCCCACGGATACGAACAGATCTATCGCATCGCACCGCAACACGCCTCATCACATCGCGCCAATCTCTCTTACTACTATCAACGATGACGGCCTTGAACTTGGCATTTTTACCATATGAAAGGAAAAAATTGCTAACATTATCACCACTAGCCGTACCCCAAGTCCCGGTTCAACCGTGGTGTCCCCGACCCTAAGATCCGAATCTTCGATCTTGGCCGCAAGCGCGCCGGTGTCGATGACTTCCCCCTCTGCATCCACCTGGTCTCCAACGAGTATGAGCAGCTGAGCTCCGAGGCTCTCGAAGCCGCCCGTATCTGCGCCAACAAGTACCTCGTCAAGACTGCCGGAAAGGAAGGTTTCCACCTCCGCGTTCGCGCCCACCCCTACCACGTCGTCCGTATCAACAAGATGTTGTCTTGTGCCGGTGCCGATAGACTGCAGACCGGTATGCGTGGTGCCTGGGGCAAGCCCAACGGAACTGTCGCCCGTGTCAACATCGGCCAGATCATCCTGTCCGTCCGCACTCGTGACTCCAGTAAGTTCTACTAGTCTCTACGACATATTCAGCAGTACGATGATTTCTAACTTTTGCAATCCAGACCGTGCTTTCGCTCTTGAGGCCCTCCGACGATCGCAGTACAAGTTCCCCGGTCGCCAAAAGATCATCATCTCCAAGAACTGGGGCTTCACTCCCCTCCGCCGCGAGGAGTACCTCGAGAAGAAGGCTGCTGGTCGCGTCAAGGTGGACGGTGCCTACGTTCAGTTCCTTACCAACCACGGTAACCTTGAGCAGAACATGAAGCGTTTCCCTGACGCTTTCACCGAGGCTTAAGTGGTTCGTTTGCCGGAGAGGAAGCAAATCAGGGTTGATGGGGACAGGCGTATAACGGGTTACCATAGCACTGCTACATGACAGTCAATTCGGATTCTGCATTTGCACCAGACCATGCTGTATTGATGACGTCAGTTTGTGAGCCCTCGCGGAAGTGATGAGATCGTGGCTTATTTTCTCTCTGTGCCTATCCTGCTCGAGCCTTGACTGGTAGTCTGGACACATTTCGGAGTATCGCCGATGACCATTAGTAAACCTCGGTCACAAGTAGGGGAATGATGCTAAATTCATCGAGTGTCGATTACTGATGCCCAGCTTGCCGGACAGCTTTCTTGACTAATGGACTCTGGCTAGAAATTTACTGCATGACTACATTTGTTCGATGGATTATATATCAGCTACGGTTGATACCTCCATCCACCTCTAGCCATGTCTATATGGCCTGATAATCGTATAAAAATCACCTCAATAATGGACCTCCAAATCCTTTCTGACAGGTTGATCTCATACTTACACCACTCTACAGCTGTTCCTACTGGGCGGCTGAGCCGGTATCTAGGTTCTTGCTAATAGAAGAAGTGGCAAGCAAGGGATAGACAGATAGATCTCGCAACTTCGATTACACGAGCCACAACATCTTGGAGAATAAGAACACAAACCACCTAGATGATCTTGCCACATCCTCTGCCTTATTCTCTTTGGTCGTCCTATCACGGCGAGGGCGGACTTTGGCGGATGAGCTTCAGGAGATGCGTACTAAGCACGGTACGGATATAAGATCGATTCCATCCACCGTCGGTGATATGACATGCCACGCCGGTTAGGCCATCCGTCTCACATAAAACCGCAGTATAAACTACAGTATAAGGTTCTGGACTTTGTTTCAAGGCTTTTACGGTGCCTAAAAGAGTGTTTCGAATGTCCGAGCTGCGGTCAAATCCTGCCCAAGAAACAAGCCTACAGAATGCAGTGATCCCCGAGAGATATTTCTGGGCGGTGGTCGTATCAAAGAACCCCAAATCTACCCTTGTCTTCAAGACAACATTGGCCCAACGCTGACGCTGACAAGGCTGAGGAGAAAAATCCTTTCGTATGGTGTGTTGGACAAGTATGTTATTCTTAGATATTAAATGCCGTGTAAGAGAACGCCCGTCTTATTATGCCTCTCATCATTCTTCGAGTATCTTCAGCCGTACTTTTTCAGTGCATAACGGGGATAAATGAATGATGACAGGAACCGTGCTAGGATAAGGTGCTGCTAGGCTCTCGTGGCTCGCTAGGTACCCCTATGCTGGGTGCGGTAGTCAGGCCAGTCGGGCCGCAAGCAGGGTGCTGGCACGGTCTGGTTGGTACCTAGAAGGATGTAAGACCTGCATATTATTTTGCGGCGTATGCGACACGTATGTCATGTACCTTTTTGACAGGCCTCGAGACCCGACCAGCTGCGAACGCAATAAAGAGCACATTGTGTGGCCGACATAGGAGAGAGAGTGGGATGATGAAATCATCTACGTGACCAAATTAGCTTGTCTAATTCCCTCCTAGTCTTAGTCCGCTCGATATCACCGGTATCCTGTCCTCGACGGCACTCGAGGCACTTCTAGCCGTCTACCAGTCAAGCCAGTCAAGCCAGTTAATCAAGTCAATCCCGTCTCCCTCGCCTGGCTAGCTCCCATCTTCTTATCGCATCCAGGGTTTTTGCCTAACTGCGAACTGCCTAGCCAGCCTAGCCACCGCTAGCTGCTCCTGTCGGCGTAACGGGATTGGGCGTCCCAATTGGCGGTGCAGACCGGTTCGCGCGGTGGTCTGGCGGGCGGATGCTGTGATACGTGGATGGGTGGGTTCGTCCGACCAACAAGGCGACGCACGCGACTTGGATCATCGACTTGGTCCCTTAAAACATGTCTTACCGCCAATCGGACTGGTCACACCTCGCATCCCGCTCTGCTTCCTCCTGCGATTCCCATCAAGAGTTGCTAAATCAGTCGATACTGCACCCCCCTATCTCTGCCTCTGCTCTCCGCCTCTGCCATATCAGAGATACATAGCAGAGATACGTGTAGCTTTCTGCTTATCCAGGGTCCCGTAGCCCCTCTCAGCTGGCCGGTCAGCTTCATTCTGACTTGTCCATTTATGCAATCGAACCCAAGCGACATCGTCCGAGACGCAGTCAGCCGTTCGATATAATTTATAACGCCACCTTCGTCTCGAAGCCGGAGCGAATATCATTTCTTTCTTTCTTTGCTCACACCATCGAGGAATCCACCCAGCAGGTCCATCCTGCAGAAGACGACCGCACATCGTTCCAACCAGGTCGTGTGCTATCAGACAACTCCCGCTGGGATTCCCCAGTCGGGCAGCCTTTACCGCACTTCGTAGATAATCATCACATCTTTCTACGACCGAACTCTACAATATGGCGTTCCAGCAACCTACCCGCCAGCCCACTCAGCGAATCTTCCGACCCACCGAGGACGACGAGCCGCTGCATAGTCCGCATCCAGCCTCCTCCCAAGATGTACACGACTCGCAGACTTGGGTCCTCTTCCCGCCCGCCACTGACGCTGGTACGACCTCGTCCTACCTGACCTCGACTCATAAAACCGATGCGACTCCCGGCCGCTCGCAGCTGAGCGAGCTCGGCAGCCTGAACACGGTAGCGAGGTCCGAGGTCAGCGCCTTGCAGCCACAATCTGCGAGTGTTGTTGATGTGGCAGACGATGACGAGGAGGAGGAAGACGCTGAGCTAGACAGCCTCGATAGCCACCTTCCAGACTTCCGTTCCACGCCTTACTTGCACGACTCGTCGCATAACCACCCCTATGCTACACCTGTTGTTCCGGCCCACGATGGGCTCGGCTCCTTTCGTTTGGAGCAGGAGATGGGGGCCGACGTGCAAGACCGGCTCTACGCATTCGAACAGTACAACCCTCGTCGCATGAGGAAGCGCGAAAGCCTCGACTTGGCCCAGATAGACCTTGAGGATGACAGAACCCAGGAAGCAGATAAGATGCGGAGAATAGAGGCTTGGCGACTGGAACAGAGCCGCTACCTCTTGGATAAGATACAAAAGGAAACCCGCAGGCGGCGACAGTCTGCTGCAAGCGTTCCGCTACCACGCCGAGTGGAAGAGAAGGACGCAGATATAGCGTCGATGAGCGGAGTCGGCGACGCATCGGATGACAAGGATCAAGGACAAGAGTGGCACGACCACGACGACAGCGACCTGGAATCAGAGCAGGAAGGAATCTGGGGACGAATTACTCGAAAGGTAGTCCGTGATCTCATGGGCATCGACGACAAGTTACTCTGCGTGCTATTTGGCGAAGCACTTCCTGACGAGGAAGACCTTTCATCCACGCCAAAGGCGTCGACCATGCCTCCGCCGCAGCAAGACGAGGATGTCGCCATGGAAAACGCGACGGGTTCCGGATGGCAACTTAAAATGCTAGAGCGGGTTGCCAAAGAGCTTGGCTTCCTTATTCACCGACTCTCGGAACATCCGGGTACATTCTCAACCTTTAGTCGAGTACAACAGATGCCTATTCCATATGCTGGTCTACCCTCTATACCGGAAAGCACCAACGACGCCGCAACCAACACACGATCAAAGGAGGCGGCGCCCATGAGTGTACCTGAGTTCCAGCCGACAATCGCTGCCCAGACACAACCGATCGACGTTCCTCAACCCCAACAGGCGCATAGTTCTGGACAAGCCAATGCACAGATGCATCCGGAGAAGTCGACAAACGATTTTACACAGGACGAGTGGGAACAAGAACTTGATGTCAGGCTCGTGTTTCGATACCTGCGGTCACGCTTTATGTCACGATCAAGTAGCAGCAGCGGGGTCTCTGGAAATCACAATCTCGCGTCGTCGAGCGCGCAAGATGCGGCTGCCAAGGTGGCACGGATTCGACAACACCATCCGCTGACGACAAGGTCTCGGCCCGCGGAGAGACGTATATCTAAGGCGACCATACCTTCTAGTCCCGTGTTCAAGAAGGCGTCTAGCTGCGCTAGCCAGAGCACGCGAAGGTCGGTCAGGAGGAGCAGCGCCTCGTCGTCTCGGCACTACTGGGACATCGGCGGTTCTGTCGGCACCGGCTCCATGATCGCGACGACGGGGCCTATGGGAAGCTGGGGCGAGGTTTAGCGGGACACGGACCGGCGTCGGCCCGGCCCGAATGAATAATGGATGTCACGATGTATACTATTTAGAGATGCCTATTGGGTTTGAGCAGGGCGGTTTGGACGGACCAACTCATTTCATATTGCATTTATATACCACAAACATCACATACCACGTATCTACATCTATATACCTTGAGTGCTTGGTTACTTGCTCGCAAATCTCCCTGCCTATGAAGTAACAGATACCTCTAGTAAGTACCCGTAGTAAAAAGTCGGTTCCTTTCATACCTAGGGTATATGAGAGCTAGGAAGCTTCATGATCCATTGGCCAATCAAGAATCAATTGACTCACCCTTGCTAGCTGGGTCACTTCGACAGGCTTTAGGGGAACGGCATCTGAAAGATGACTCCGAGACGGGGTCAGTCGTATGAGTGTCGTTGGACGTCGACGGGCGTCACATTGTCTGCCTGTTGGGGATGTACCGGGGGCGAGGGATGGGGGTGTGTCTCGCGTACCACATAGTAGGGCGGACGTGTGATGGAGCTGCCTAAAGGCCAGGCTTGCACAGATTACATGTTACTCGACCGGACGGGCCCTTGACTTGATCGCTGGGCGAGGCGGTCGGTGATGGAACAAATATGCCGCAGGTAACGAGCTGAGACGGAGCTCGAGGTGATATATATAATTTTGGCGGTAGCATCGAGCAGCTGCTGAAATGGATACGTCGTCCCGCCCTTGCCCGTACCGCTGTCTTAACAAGGATCTCGAGCAGTTCCTGTCCAATAAGCGGCCTCCCGCTTCACCCAACGCGCCGTCCTTCGCGCCTCTCTCGGCAAGTCTCATTCGCTCCCTTGCCTGAGGGTGGACGCGTTAAGTGGGAAAGAGAGGCGTGGCCAACCTATCAGAGTCCGCGATACGTACCACGAAACCACGATTCCCGCTTGCCTGTCCGAACCCCACGACAGGTCAGAGGCTGCCAGGCTGCCCTTGGGACTGCCTGGCTCCTACAACCTCATCTCTCTAACTGCACGCATACATCTTCATCGTCACACGCCTCGCGTAACCGGATTTCCTCGACGCATCCCCGGCGCCCTTGGACCGTCGAGTCATAGAATATCCTCGTTCCACTGCATCTCACCCACCTTGTCCACACCACCCTGCCGGATCGTGCTCTCCACACCTATTCGCAGCCCGGCAGAGTGCCCTTTCTGCGTAGTCGACCACACCCCCACCATCGAGCGTCGGGCCAATCCTACCTGGACGCCTCACTTTGTCTTCTATTGCTTCCTACCCATCCTCAAATTTTCGTCGTTCGCATTGCTCTTGGGATCGTACGCGTCCCCTCACCCCGGCGGCCTCGTCTCTTGTATATAAACTGCTCTCATCTCCTACTCGCCCGTCCTCCCGTTCTCTTTTCCTCGTGTCCTGTACGGTTAGTATCTGCCCAAGGACTTTTCCCAGGATCCCACAGGCCGCAACACCATCCGGAGCTCATACTAACCACGAGAGTAGTGTAGTGCCATGTACTAGATATTCCGGATCGCGGCCCAGCGGTGTCTGGTAGGGGTTCGCCTGGGGATTTCGCCATCACCCCATCGCTGTTCGACGATAAATAGAGAACCGTTCCCCCCCCCCCCCCCCCCCCCCCATCGATATATCCGCCGTTCTTTCACCTTTCCAACCTCCAATGCGCCTGACAGAAGTGCCATCAGCCCAATGGCAGGTCCCATACCCGACTTTCCATTCCCAGACAGTTCGCTTTTCAACATATATAACGATGCGCCGATAGCTTCAAGCTCGCCAAACCTTCCCGGCGGCCCTTGCAATTTCGTGGACCTCTCTCACGGCGCCAATGGACCTAAGTGCGGTTGTCGTCGCTTCTGGAGTCGCGCCACGCTACCAGCCAGGACAGGTAGAGGCAGCCTAGGTGGCGTCTCGCCCGGATTTGCCAATGGATCCCCGATTGGAAGTGCCGGCGGCCTAGGAGACGAAGCAGCTTGGTGCATGTGTTCCCATCATGCCTGCTTCCATGATGATATGCGCGACGGCCAGACTCCCGTCGCGATCGCAGCCAACACCGAAGTTATCAATAACGGCCACGGCCAGGAGAATGAACGGCCCAGAGCCAGCAGGGAGCCTCTCACACCCGTGGTGCCGGATCTGCCTTTCAAGATGCCAACGCCGATGGAACCCAACATGGATTTTTATACGTTTGATGATGTCGCGTCCTACACTAACGCGCTGGCGGAGCAGGAGAGTGCTCCGCGCAATGAAGTCGCAGCACCGCTGCCAGAACCATCTATCCCGGATACTATGGCCTGGACCAACTTCATCCGATCCCAGCCGGATGAGGCCTCTCTTCCCCCAATACCAAGCCAGTGCCTCATGTCTTCTCAGCCGAGCTCAACCACATCGTCCGCTAGGATGGGATATCTGAGGCCATTTGCCGGGAAAGGGCTGGAGACACTCAGTGGTGTCAAGTCCAAGCTAGGCGGCCCGCCTCTAGAGCCTGACGACGAGATCCAACCGCCGGAGGATACCGCTGAACCCAGCGTTGACCAGTCTGTAGATGACGGACAGACAGTAGCAAACACGCCGAGGTCCTGTAGACATGGAGATGTGACCGAGAAACCGCCGTGGTCCCCTCCGAGCCTTGACCATGATGCATTTAGACAGTTAACCGAGAACGTTCAGGGACACGACCAGCGGTTGGACCGACTCGAGAACCCCTCCGTCTCTGCTGCTGGTCATGATGAATGCGATGAGAAACATGATCACGCTGATCTCAGAATTACTGAACTCGAGTCGCGCGTCGAAGAAGTCGAAAAGATGATCAACGATAGCAACAGCCAAGCTTCAAGCCATCGCGCACGCTACCCCGGCGTAAACGAGTCGATGACCAGTACCGTATCAGTGTCCACCGAAGGCAGCGAGTACACAGCGAGTCGCGCGGAGCTCTCCAGCCAACTCCAAGCTCTCAAATCGCAGCTCAGTCAGCTGCAGGGCCTCTCATCTTTTCCATCCCATACCCGCCCCTGGGAAGTGGAAGTCGTCTTCCTGCCTTTCCCCTTGAAGAGCGTTTGGATAGAACCCCGCGAGTTCGCAAGCCAACGCCTCGCCAGTGGCGCACTCGTCGAACCTGATCAATGGACCCAGCTGCCCAACAGCTCTTCGATGTACGACCAGTCGCCGTTGAGTGACTGGGCCGGACCAGAACATGAGTCGGATTGGTTACTCCCTCGGGCATGTGCCCCAGATCGAGTCATCGAGCAGCGTCTTAGGAGCCGGGGTCTGATTAAAAAGGTCGCCATCCATAGCCCCGACGCCCGGAGCGTGCAGCAAGCCATGGCCGACGCATTCGGCACCTTATTCCGTACCTTCTCCCGTATGCAGGCAAACGTTCACCACGGCTCAACTCAACACCACCGCGTGGCCAAGTTCCTCGGCCTGCAGTCGCCATGGGTGCCCCTGCGGAAAATCCATAAAGATTCAAGACTTCGTTTCCTGTCACCGGCTGAGATGGTCACGCCGGTAACATGGGACGTGCCGTTCCTGCGCTCGAGCGTGGTGATGAAGGCGACCGGCGTTCAGCGTCTCTTTATTACCCATCCCGAAGCGTACCTTCAAGATCAAGACGCGTACGACAACGGGTGGAACTGGCAGCGCCTCCGAGAGCTTAGCCGAGTCTACGCCGACTCTCAAAGCAGCCAAGAGGTACCCGAAGCAGACGCCATGGAAGACTGTTGGGGGTGGAATAACACCCTCGACGAGCATCTCGTCAGCGCCCGCACCTCGCAGTCTCTAAGCCTCCGACAAGCAGCACAGCGCAATTGGCGTATATTGTCCGCGTCGCCTTCTCCAATTTTACTGACTGGGGTCGCGGGCATGTCGCCTTCGCTCGGAACAAGTCGTGCCGGCTCGCGCGCCAAGTCCCCGGCTGTGCTAAGAGAGCGCAAGGGATCGAGACCGCCCCACGTCCGCACAACTTCGCTACCTCCGGCTGCCGCGCCCGCCGCATCTCCAGCGATGGCCAAGAGGCGCGTCACCTCGTATGTGCATCCCTACGAACGTCGCGCCTCGCAGGTGTTCCGAATCACGCCGATCACGCAAGTCGCCGCGATGGCGAAGCGGCGTAGCGCACGCTCCCCGTCGGTGAACGTACGGCCGCGGAACACCCCACGCAGGACCACGGCATCATCGAGCCCGGCTCCGCGCGACTTGTACGTGGCCCGGCCCACGACACCCTTCTACGCCACACCCCATAGCAACGCGCCCTTCTTCGAGGCGCGGTCTGCCGGCCGCGGCGTGGTCGTCGTCGACGACGCGGGCGGGAGCGGCAGCGGCACCGATCACGATAACGACGAAGATGAATTCATGGACGAAGAGGGAGATGACGACGATGATGATGATGACGATAATGACTCAGAGAAACAACATGACGAGGACGACAGCCCGATGGTCGACTTTACCCATCATCCCCAGGACTCGCAGGAGTCGTGGCAGGACGGACAGCTGCCGGCTCCCGAAGACGAGCCGTGGCCGGGGATCGAGGACGCGGAGAACCGGGACCCGGACGCGGGCGGCTTTGACTTTGACATCGATATACACGTCGACGACGACGCCATGAGCGTGGGCGACGGCCTAGGCGACGAGAGCCAGGGGTCTAGCGTGCCCAGTGAGTACCCGAGCACGCAGCGCGCGTGGACGGGCGTCGAGGAGGGATTCCTGGTCTTTGAGGATACAAGGGGCGTTGGGGAGTAGAAAAATGTTTCCTCTTCTGATCTTAGGCCGGTGGCGCTTTTAGAATTTCCGACTGGTTCCTCTGGCTATCTGGTCTTACCTCGTACGATATGATGTAGAAGCTGTCCGATCTGGAGCGGGAGGGATGTGTTTGGCGATGATGACGACGGCGTATCACGTTTACAGGCACTGGCGTTTTCGGGGAGGCGGATATACATATAAGCGTTGCTTCGGGTGGTCTGGATGTTATTTGTTTATATGGGAGAAGGAGTGGGAGGCATACTTCTGGTTATATGGCCCTCGTGCCTTGTCGTCTTTTTGACATTTTTCCTAGACAAAACCTACCTATTTACCTCTATCTGTCGCCCTACATATTTGACGTTGTGTTTTGCTATGTTCTCTCGGTTCGTGGGGTTGTCGAGAATGAGCTTCGCTGTACTGATGATGATGATGATGATGATGCTGCCTCGGCGGCACGGACGATGCGGTAAGATGGGATGAACGCGGGAAAGGAAGAGGTGTTGCGGAGTACATCCGGTTATTACGATTTCTCCATCTTGATCTTCGTTCAGCATGTAAGGTAAGAGGAGGTATCTAACGAATGGTCAGTCGAAAACCGCTACTCTCACGAAGAGGGAGTTGGGAAAAGGTTAGATGGGTAAACACTGCGTTAACATGAATCCAGTTACCACATGTGTAACGGTACGTAAGAGGCGTATTAAAGAGACACGTCTTGAGCTTATTAGGCCTGCTCCGGTACCTGCAGTAGGCACGTAAGTTGGAAAATGGGTAGTTGATGTTTAATTAGGCTTTTCCAAGTTTGCGGGGTGCGTTTAGCTCGAAGTCTATCTTGATGAGTTTCGAGTTGGGTTGGATTATTCACCTACATGTAGGCCAGCGGATGACAACGTGCGTCTTATTAGGGTTGAATGTTTACATATACCTGGGAACATAGATAAGCGGCATGTCGGCAAAAAGGGTACCCGTTGTTGGAGATATGGCCAGGCAGCAGTCCTTGAGTCTTTCCGGATCGAATGCATTGGTTATCAGCTCTCGTCATTTGGGCTGGTTTGGCGCCTGTGAAACTCAGTGCTTTGCGAGCAACCCGTTTTTTCCCATAAAAGGGGCAGCATTCAATACCGTTCAGATTACAACACTTTGGGCAAAGAGAATATCGTGTTTAACCACAGAAAACTCTAAGTATTCTCTCGAGCAATCCAGCAGTGGAATAATAGACTTCTCTTTTCAACGGTAGGTAGTTTTTCTCAATTATGAAAGTGCTAGTGTTATTCAATCACGCAAAATAGCTCCTTTTAACATAACGTCCCCTCCTCCTGTCTCGATAAATGAAAATCGTAAAACTCTCAGCAGAGTTGGATGATGTAAATCATGTAAGTTCCATTATATCAAGATCGAGCCTATTTATTCTGGGGTAAGCCGTTTTTGCGGGGCCGCTCGGAGGTTATGGCCGACTGTTAAGGTTCATCTTTGCTTCGGACAAGTTCAATTTCAAGTTAAGGTTTGGAGCTCGTTGTAAGTATTTAAAGACGGCCACAAGAGCTGATACAGGCGTCCTCTCACAACTATTGTGCGCATGGTCGATGTCCACCACCTTTCCACTACATTCTCCGATACTGCTCTCCGAGCTAAGCCTGTGACTTTCCCGACACAAGAATAGACCAACACACTTCGACACTTGGAGATATTTTATTTTCGACTACGACAAAGCCACCGATAAAATGCGCTATCATCACGGTTGCCGACTCTTCAAAACCAAGCACTGGGGGGCCCTCTGGCAAAGCAACGTGCCAGACCTCGACACCTTGAAGGAACGACAGTGCACCTTTGTAGCCATAGACTTCGAAGGACGTGCCAGCAAGGACGGACCCCTTGACATTACGGAAATCGGACTCGCCGTCCTTTACCCCCCTGTCGCCAGCAAAAGCCCAAGTCCGGATGGCCTAAGACACCAGGGCCAGTCACTCGAGAACTTCTCCGAGCAGAACGCAATTGAGAGCCACTGGATCCGGGTCCGGGGCCGCGAGCGCGACGCCCGGTACTGCAAAGATCGGTACCGCGTCGGCGCCGCGCAGGAGATCGACGCCGAGGGAGCCGAGGAGGCGCTCGTCAGCCTGCTTCAATCGATCAAAAACCGGTCCGGGAACAGCCCGCTGGTGCTCGTGGGCTTCGATCTCGTTTTCGAGTTCATCGTCATCGCGTCGCACCTTTCGCAGATCACAAAGTACTTCGCGTCCTGGGTGGACCTACAGGATATTGCGGCAGAGGTCTCAGGCGACCCGAAAGCCGGCCATCTCAGCATGAAGACGACGCTCCTCGCCTTTGGCTTCTTCGCGCGCGACCTAGCCGGCCGCGGCAAGGGCGGTCACAACGCCGGCAACGACGCGGTCCGCATACTCGCCGTTCTCGTCAACCTGCTGCGGATGGAAAAGGGCAGGACGATCGGCATCGACACGGGGCTGCCGAAGGAGGAGAATGCTCTGCGGAGGATTTGGACGCGCGACCGGCCGAGCCCGAGGGAGCTCTACCCTTTCACGGCCAGGATCCGCATCGAGGGTAAAGATCTCAAGTACCTGGCCCGAGACTGCCAGCAGCTCTTCTACTACTTTTCCGACTACCAGCCGACGGCGGTGGGCATGACTAGGGCTGGTAATTATGGCTGGGTGTGTCTGCCAACCAAAGAAGAACTACATCGTTTCGTACACGACCTACACGGCCACGAGTTCGAGGACGAGACGTGGATCGTGGTCGCCGACTACGACCCTCAGACACCACATCTGACACCGGAGCAGTACCGCGAGGCCAAGCGAGCAGAGCAGGAGGCACAAAGAAAGAAGAAGCAGCTGGAACGGCGTATGAAGAGAGACGGAGAGTTAGGCGAGCGAGCTGGTATCAAATGACGTAAGGTCCTTCGTACCTTCCTTGATAGCTCAAGAACATAGCTTTCTCTACCGCTCCGGGCAGCCGACTGCCAAGATAAATAGAGAAATAATGTTGGCACCTACCAAGAAACAGCCAAGGCAGGATGGCCGAGTGGTAAGGCGCTGGATTTCAGTTTCTGGTGGGTTCTCACGCGTGGGATCGAGTCCCACGCGTGTCGAATTTGGTGCGTTTTAGGCGCAAACACAGAACAGAAATGAATCTGATAACCCTCGGAGTCAAGTTACCGTCGTGCCGTTCTCAAGTTGTCCCTGAGCCCTATGTTCTTGGATGACGAGCAGAGCAGGCTACGTACCTACGGTACCAGAGTACCTAGGAGGTACCTACCTTTTTGAAACTTGGCCACTTTGAATCTTCAAGGTTGTACTATCTATAGCCATCATCAATATGCGTCCTGGGCCTCAGCAAGACTGTTATAGAAACAGATCATTGCAGCAAGTAGTACTGCGTGACCTCGAACCACTTGAGGCACCCGAGGCTTGTGATTACCTATATATACCGGTACGTGCTATAACTATCACTGTCAGGCCTTAGCCTCATCTCGACGAGCCTCAGCCCTGGCCTCCTGGAACGCCCCAAGAAGAGGCTGACGAGGGATGCGTGTCACACGGCCAGACGTGCCAAGACCCATAGTAGAGTCTCATAACGAATCGACCAGGCAATACGTATATGGACTTGGCCCCCAGAGCAGCAGAGGTGACGATAGAGGCAGCTGGGGATATTCCTATCAGCTGAACCATAAGATAGTGACTTGCAAAGCGTACCAACAGCGCCTCGGGCGCTTAGAGGAGATCAGGATGACTGACTAAAGGCGGTCAAGCCAACGTGTGGAAATAGGAGCCTTTCCTCCCTCTTCCTTGAAGCAGGAGAGGGATAATGTGACGAGGGCTGATATAGGGCTCGGAATCATTCAAATTCAACTAATAATTCTCTTGGGTCTCAAGGGCCTTGTCCCCCCTTCTTCTTTGAGAAAGAGGGAGGAAAGGTTCCTACTTATACACGTTGGGCAGACCGTCTTTAGTCAGTCATCCTTAACTTCTCCAAGCGCCAGAGGCGCTGTTGATACGTCTTGCAGGTCGCCGTATAGTGGTTCAGCCTATAGGAATATCCCCAATGCCTCCATCACCAACACCTCCACCTTGGGGCCACATTCATATATGTATTGCCTGATCGATTGGCTCATAAGGCTCTGGTACGTCTCTTGGCACCTCGGGCCGTATCCGGCCGTGTGACAGATAAGGTTCCAAGCTCTATACCAGCCCTTGTCGTAATGAGAATGTCTCCTTATTAAGAAGCCTCTTTGTCTGGACATGATTGTATATACGGAGGGCATTAGTAGCTTCTAGGTTCATAGCTCTTCGTGCAACAACTTCGTGTTTACCTCATCGCCAAGTTGGCCTCATGACACACGATGGTCGTAAATTAGCTTCATAGCACATATTTCCAACACGCAAGACCAACCATTAAGTACGAGGCAGCAATACCACTTGGGTCAGAATTCGAGAAGAAGAAAAGAAATTAAAAAAGCAACGAAAGTCATCCGATTTTGTCCCCTATGTATGAGAACAGGGAGTCTTACGACGCAGCGCAACTCGCCCATTGCCTGGTTGCTCGCCCGTTCCGATCTGCCAGAGCCTGCCTTTGTGCCTTGGGAGGCCCGGCTAGTCTATTATACATTGGCGGCAATGCTCTGTATCGTTCCCTCTGTGTCCCTATCTCCTCCCGATGGTATGCCCTTCCCCGTGGGGCATCTAATACCCTTCTCCTTTTTTTATATCCTTTTTGTAGTTTGTTTTGTGTTCAATTTGTGCAATCTCTGCGCAGTCTATTTTCCGGTGAACGAATATAAAACCAGCCTCTTTTTGGTATGTGACAAACGCCGATGCATGACTTTGCTTTTGTAAGGAAAAGGAAAAGCAAGACCTGTCGGGAATCCGTCTTGAACTTTTTTTGACCATCTTTTCCAGTTTTCGTATGATAAGGGGTAAAGTAAAAGAAAGAAAGCGAACGTTTCGTGGTAACCCATCTCGCGATGTTGGAATGTTGCCACCCGTAGGAATCAGTCTAGTTCTCATGTCGTCGTCGTCGTCGTCTGTCATTATCATCATTATGCTTTTGTGTCTAGAAGCCCCATTCTCTAAGATTTGAGAGAGCGCGGGCAGGTAGTCGGTCTCTTGAGCGTGCGTAGATGCGAATAGTTGACGCAGCGGCTCTTAGACAGCGGCGGGAGGAAAAAAACGAAAGACGGTATGTTGATGTATGCGTGTGATTGAAAGCGGGAAATATGATAAGCCGGCTGTCCTAGTACAGTGATGAATCGGGGGGACGAATGCCGTTTTATGTATATGCGTAGAGGGTCAATGTGCAGGTAGGCGGGTAAGCAAATACGCAAGGCGACGGTTGTAATGTATCCTGGCCGAGGTTTTCCAACCAGGCACACAACCCACGAGCCCTGCCCTCGATCGTATTCAACTTCGATTGAACCGGCCACGTTTAGACCAAGCGTGCCCCGTTAGATCTGTTAGATCTGTTGGATCCAGTCGGTTCGTGGGAGTCGTTGGTGGCAGCGACGGTGGTTCGGGAATCGACAGCATTACCGTTGGTGTTGGCGATGTCGTTGCCCTTCTCCTTCAAAGACAGGTTCTCCATGGGCAACGACTCGTAGGGGTTCGCCGACTTGACCGCCTTTCCAGCTTCTCCAGTTTGACCAGCGTCAGCCGCATTGCCGGCATGGACGATTCTGGGAGCCATGATGGGGGTGCGAGTCGGAGGAGCAATAGGGCCAAACGGCGACATGCTGTACGATACTGCGAGAAAGAGTCAAGTGTTAGCTGTGTGTGTGTACATAAAACCAAGATAGCGCGAGGAAATGAATGTTAGAAGGGATGGATTAAGCAAAAGAGAAGCACGTACCAGCAGGGGGTCGCATACCGCCAGTAAGGCGAGCCGGCATGCCGCGACCAGCAGCCATCGCGGCTCGGTGAGACTCGCCGGGACCCTGTCGGCGCCAGGTCGGAGGACCACGCTGGGGCGGAGTAGGCTGGCCCATGTCAGCGGCAGCGGGCTCACCCGGACCGCCGGCAGTAGCGGCAACAGTGACAGCAGTACCAACAGGCGAAGCGGAGTGACCTTTCTGAGCAGCATGGCCAGAGCCGCCATTGCCACGTCCGATGTAACGATCAGTGCTCAGCCTAGCAGCAGGCTCGGCGGCGGCATCGTCGCCATCACCCTCTCGCTGGCGCGACAGGTCGGCCTGGTGCTTCTTCCACCAGGCGGGGAAGCCGTGGAAGAGGCCGAGCTGGTGCTGGGTCACCTTGTCGAAGGGCATCTCGTGCTTGTACTTGCAGCCCTGCTGCGTAAAAGCGCACACGCCCTCGTGGACCCACTTGTCGCAGTAGATCTTGGGGCGGCGCTGGGGCTGGTTGCTGCCGTTGTTACCACCGCTACCGCCGCCGTTAACGTTGATGTTGCCGTGGTTGTGGTTGTGGTTGTAACCGCCACCAACACCACCATTGCCGCCGCCAACAGGTCCGCCATGATGGTGGTGAACCTGAGAGACAGAGTGAGGGTGAGGATGACCGTGACCGCTGTGGTGAGGAGCAGCGACAACGGTCGTCACGGCGGATGCGGGACCGAGACCATGGCCAGCGACGCTCGAGGGCGACGTGGGGTACGAGGGCGTCGCGGGCGTGGACGCGACGATAGTGTCGATGCGCGACTGGAACGCAGGGAACTGTGTCAGTTTAGACCTGGGATACGACAGAGAACAAGGGAACATTGCAGGTGCTTGCATATATATGGCACTCTCACATCAGAGAGATAGAAGATAGACAGCACTGATGCTTGTCCGAGGTAGGGAGATTGGGGTATTTGTGTGAGATGTGAGATTTGGGGTTCGTCGCGTTTGCAACGGCACAATGAGACAAATGTGCGTAACACAACTGCATCTCTTTGCGGCCGAAGGACGAAACGAAGTATAGGATTGCGTGTAGGAAAAGAAAGAAAACAGTGATATATATATATATATGTGCGAAGACTCGATTTGCTGAGGGAGCTCGACGTTGAAGTGGACGGAAAACAAGGACTGAAAAGAAAGAGTGACTTACCTGGATGTTGTCGGACGGCGACGAAGGCGCATCAGCAGGGCCCTACGTCATAGTTAGTAGAGCACGTTATCGGAAAAAAAAATAGACAAATGAAAATAAACGTAACATGGGATAACGGAAAGTATATCTCACTCTAAGAATCACGGCCTCGACGTTGCTCGAACAACCGTCGGGCGGGAGGGCTCGCGGCTGAGGCACCACGATCATGCCGGCGCAGCCTTGCTGGAGCGGAGCGATCTCCTGGAGCGAGGGGAGCATGTCGACGGGGACGAGACGCGTATACTGGCCGTTGCCTCGATCGTAGCAGTACGCGTAGCTGGCATCGAGCTGCATGTCGGAGAAGGCGCCCATGTTGGCGTTGTGGTTGGGGTACGGCGAGGCTTGCTGCTGGTAGTGGTCAGCGGTGGGAACGAGGTAAGCCGGCTGTCGGATGCCAGAGCTGTGTCGAGCGTGCTGCTGGTGGCTGCCGGTGGGCGACGCGTCAATGGGCGCCATCATCTCGTTGCCGTTACCATTGGCGCCGGCGCCGGCGTTGGCGTTGGCGTTGGCGTTGGCGCGAACGCCTTCGTCGGGCGATCGCCAGTTAGCCGAGCTGACGCCTCCTCGCGACGACATACCTGCGGGCGGCAAGCTGGCTTGGAAGACCTGCTGTAGCTGGTGAATGCTGTTGCGGTCAGTTGCGAGCTTGTTGCGGCGTTCGTTAACAGAGTGGAAGGGGTTTCGGTCCATCTTATGATGACGATCGAGCGCGGCGTTTGGAGTATGCTCTATA
Organism: Hypoxylon sp. FL1284; assembly: GCA_022432365.1. Classification (NCBI taxonomy): domain Eukaryota; kingdom Fungi; phylum Ascomycota; class Sordariomycetes; order Xylariales; family Hypoxylaceae; genus Hypoxylon; species Hypoxylon sp. FL1284. Next base: position 383,455 of record JAJJXE010000012.1, read on the forward strand.
TCGATACCGAGGTTGAGGTCGAGAAGTGGTGAGGATCTTTGAGAGGAAGAGGAAACAGTTGCTATGGGATCGAGAGAGGTAAGGCGAATGGAACTGCTTCGAGAGACACCCGAGGAAGAGTAAGAAAAGCTGGAGGGCGAGTTGGGTGCTGGATGGTCGGCGACGACGGGGGAGGTTGAGGTGCCCATATCGGGTAGGCACTAGGCAAGAAATATTTATTCTTTCCTTTTTTTTTTTTCCTTATTCAAAGACCAGAGGCTGCTTGAGAGCCTGACCCTCCGACGTAGAATATCAAAGAAAATTAGAAGCAAACGGGACGAAGTGGGTGAGAACGCGCGGGAACGAGAGCGAGCTAGCTCTATTTATATCGCCCGGCGTGAGTACGGCGTAACTGGGTAACTGGGGTACGGGGCAACGACGTCGGCAGGGTCGCACGAGACAAAGATGGCCAATGCGACTGCGTCAGATGAGACTACCATATGTACGGGAAAGCATTGGGCGAGAATGAACGGGACGAAGAGAATAATAAGGCCTGTCAGCTCACGTCTAAGGAGGAAACGAAGACCCATTTAAGCCAGGACTGAGAAGACACGGCTCCCGTCGAGCAAGCACAACAAATATACATGGGCCTTAAACGGCCTGGGCGTCTAGGGGCACACATGGCAATGTACGGCAGATATAGCCCGCAGCCCTCATCGCAGCCGTTTGCTGAGAAACCTCAAATAAGGTTGGATACATGCGACGGTTACTTGCAGCTGTCTTGTGTTTTCCACGTGACAAACGGTGCTGCTATACCTGCTGGCTCAATGGGAGATTCATACACACACGCACATGTCTTGGCTGAAAGCATAGAATTGGACAAAATTTTTGGTTCTCTTTTTTTCATTTGCCATCTATATGGCGTCTGGTTGATGCAAGTCATTTCCCCTCTGTATTAGACTCAAACAAAGTGCTATCTCAAGGTCATTCCCCTTAACCTAGAACGAATCCAGCTTCCGATGGCATCGAGCCAAGTGCCTATCTAATTCAACTTAAAACTTTGCCTTTGACGAGGTCAAGGTAACTTAACGACCCTGTCACCGACCTGTAAGTTGTCGCAATTGTCTTACGAGAAGATCACGGTAAGCCTGGACGTTGGTTTGACCTGAGCGCGAGCGGAGAGAATCAATCGCAAGTCTGAGCGAGATTTCAGAGCCGAAGTCGACGCAACTGTGATTGGAAGGGTGTCTGCCCTTACAGATTAGACAGATGCCGCCTTCGGTCGTAGGACTCGTTGGCCCTACACCTAGAACACCTTTTCTACCTTCTTCATTTGCGGGTGTCGTGATTTGAGTCCACTTGGGACGTTGAGAATGTACCGTCTTTGGCACAGGGAGAGAAAAGTCAGACGCAGCGCGTTGGTCGACATTCGTATTTCGTCCGCGACCGGGTATCAAGTCTACAAAGTTAGGAAAGTTGCTGCTGGAAGGAAAATTCATCGAAGGGCGGTTCTGAAACGTGTTCTGAGGAGGACGGATCTGAGAGAAATGGGGGTTACGAGCTAGTAGTGTCTGCGGGTGCGCCGCTGACTGGTCAAACTTCGCCGTTCCGTTCGGTATGAAATTCGGTATGAAATTCGTCTTCGCATTCGATGTCGTCTCTTGTGCATAGTTAACACTCGTTTGTTTCGGCGTACGACTCTTCTCTGTTTGTTGAACTGGGTGTTAACTGTCACTGCCCCATTATGTTTCTGTGGGGTCTTTGTCTTTTTTCTTGTCAGATCAAGTCGAATGTGAGGTATTACCTATGGTTGGGGCCCCTATGTTGGGTGCCTGTCCCTCCGTATCTATGTCCATGGGGTCGTTGTATTCGTCGTCATCGTCGTCGTTGTCATTGTCGCGGTCGACGTCGTAGTCCACATCAGCACTAGAGCCAGCACTATCTGACTCTTCGTGCGGCAGCGTTATCGAACCTTGAATACTGCCATCGACGTCGTTAACGTCGGAGATATAGGTTGCTTGGCTGTAGTCGATTTTCTGGACTCTGTTAGTTATGGGCTCGACGACATCTCACCAGATGATTACCTACCTCTTTTCCACGACGTCTAGCTCCACGACCGTACTCGACTCGGGCTACTGCGGCCTCTTCGCGATGCTTCTTTTCTCGCTCTCGGAGGATCGCGTCCCAGACGCTTGGGTCTGTGGTGAGTGAGGCATCGTCGCTGCCATTGGCTGTGCCATCTGTGATAGCTCCCGCGTCGTTGGACCATACCCGGAACAATGTGTCTGAAGCTGCATCGTTATTCTCTTTAGCGTCGGCACGGCTTCTGTCTAGTAGCTTTTCGATAGAAGCTTCATCGTAGACTATCTTTGCCTTCTCTCCATCGCTGAAGAGAGCTTCTGCCCCGCGCTTCAGTATCGTTTCCACGTCCTCATTGGCGACGTTGCCCGAGTCTAGTCTCTCAATGAGCGCCTGGTCGAGAGCCAGCTTCTTCTTGCCTGCCTGTAGGATGTTCTCTTCCACAGTATCCTTGGTCGTTAGCTGAAAGCATAAGACTCTCTCCTTCTGGCCGATTCGGTGAGCTCGTGATATGGCCTGGATGTCCTGATGCGGATTCCAATCCGGGTCGTATATGATGACGGTATCTGCCGAGGCCAGGTTGATGCCGACACCGCCCGCACGAGTCGTCAGAAGCATTGCAAAAAGAGGCGAGTCCTTGGCATTGAAAGCGTCAATTTGCTTCTGCTTCTTCAGCGCAGTCATCTGGCCATCGATCCGGCCATACTGGAGACCCAGGATGTTCAGGAAATCTTCGATGATATCTAGGCATCCTAGGAACTGGCTGAAGATGAGGACTCGGTTTCCCCTCTGCTTTAGCTTAGGGAGCATGAGCTCCATCAGCATAAGTTTCGGAGAAGCCTCAATGAGGTTCCTCTGCGTCTGTGCATAGCTGACAGACCGATCTTCGACACTGTCGCTGAAGCAGAACGGATGGCACAGGCATTGACGGAGGTCTGCCATGATGTTGACCAAACCTTTGCGGTCGCTCGCCTTCATCTTTCCGTTAGAGAGAATGGCCTTGATGAGCTCCGGGTTTCTGGCCACGATCGACTTGCAGAGCTTCTCCTGCAGAACAGTCATGGTGACCGGGACGATGACTTGGGAAATGGGCGGCAAGAACTTCAGGACTTCGACCTTGGTCCGTCTAAGGAAGTACGGACGTATGAGGTTATGAAGCTCAGCAAGGTTTTCCTTGGTAAGGTCCTTGTATCGTTCGTCCATTTGGGCCGCAACGTTCCTCTCGTCGACGAATTGCAAGAGGTTAAAAAGTTCCCTTTTATTGTTCTGCAAGGGGGTACCTGCCATGTCACTGTCAGTAATGACTTATGTCGCAAGTCTAACATTGCATCAATACTAACCTGTCAGTAAGACCTTGAAGGGAAACTTCATGTCCCTTAGCTTCTGGTAAAGCTGAGTCTCGTCGTTCTTGAGTCGTTGGCCTTCGTCTACGACGAGTCCGGCCCATCTGACTGTGCGAAATTCTGACTTGATCGCAGCAGCAGCTTCGTACGACATGATGACAACGTGAGCTTTCATGCCGGCCTGTACCCCGTTGGGGAAAAGCTCCCAGCCGTATGCTAAGTCCTGGGCAACCCTTCCGCCGTGATAGGCAACCACTCGAAGGCCCGGGGCCCAAGTCTTCATCTCTCGACGCCAATTCGGACAGGTCGAGTTAGGGACCACGACTAAGAATGGCCAGCATTGAGGTTGGTCTTCAACGAGAGAAGTGAGGAATGAGACGATTTGAATTGTTTTTCCGAGTCCCATCTCGTCTGCCAGGATCACGTTTTGCTGCTGGTGGAAGTTGAGAAGAAGCCAGTTGACGCCCTCGAGTTGGTATTCCATCAACTTGCGAGTGAGACCCCCCGGTTGTGACTGAAGTTCGCATTCCGTTTTGAACTCCTGGGCGCGATACTGTCGGACTCGGTTTCTCATTCCATTTTCCTGTGACGATGGAAAGAACCTGCCGGTAAGGTATTCGGCATAGGCGTCACGGAAAGCCTCCCAAGGAGCGCCCGAGTCGCTGGGCGGCGGTTGATCCCAGACGACTTCGTCGTAGCCAAGCCCTTGGAACTTTACACGGACCTCGAATACGTTTGCAATTCCTGCGAGGCCGTGCTCCTTCGACGCGGGAATGAAAGTGCCATGATGTCGGACGTCGAGGAAGAGGTCAGCTAAGAGCCACTCTCGTGGGACGGCTGACTCGGTATCTGGCTTGGGGAAGATATTCTCCTCCTTGTTGTGAAAGGCCTTTCGCATTGCCGCTGGCGCCACACCGTAGACCCATGCGCCAGGCATCCAAGTGTCATGGAAATGAGAGCGGTTCTGCCACTTGACGAGGTATTCCTTGTTGTCCTCTGACTGGCCGGCCACGTCGTCTCCATCCCAGGCTTCTTGGCTGACAGGTCGCCATGCAACGAGGCCGTGGATGCCTTCGTTGGCTCTGGAGCAGTCCTTGCAATTCCAGTCGACATCGTCTCTCGAGTAGTCTTCTAGGTGCTGCTCCCTTACATCAAATCCGTCGGGATACAGGGAAATGGGTGGTAGGTGGCTGAAGTGATATGCCCGGCTGCAGGTTGAGCATCGGAATAAGACGTTCCAGGCGTTATTGATCAAGGCGGGCTCAACATCCGTGATGGGGTCTTCGCCACCGTTCGAGAGCCTGATGGTCTCTTCTTGGAGAGCAGACAGCTTCTCAGAGAACTGTTTGCATGAAGGCCCGGCTTCTTTGCAGACTTGACAGGCGGAGTGCGTTGTGGCTAGCGGATCTCTCTCAAGATAGGAACCGACGCAGAATTTGCACTGAAGCACGAAAAACTCTGGGCCGACCTTGGTCGCTCTGTGTTCGCGCTGGGATCGAGGACCGAGACATGCTTGGTGGTACGAGTAAGAGCATCCCTGGCAAAAGATCAGGGGACCTTTGCTAGAGTCGGCCCCGCATCCGCACGAGGTGCATTCCTGCGAATGCCAGCGTCCAAATTCGCAGTCGCCAGGAAGCTCCTCGAACGTCTCCTTGGCTCCTCTGTGCTTCGGCGCAGGTATGGCTCTCTGCACCGGTTCGTCCTCGACGTCGACGTCGGGCTCGCGCATATTCTTGGTCGTCTTAATTCGTTGCGACCTTCGAGAGGGCTCGAGAACGACATCTGAATCGCTCCCCGGCTGTAAAGTAGAGCGTCCTGATTTCTTGGACCTCTTTCTTTTGCGTGAAGGCGCCGTGGTCGCATCGTTGATGTCGGATCGAATGTTTGGGAGCATGAAGTCGCCATCGTTGCTGGCATTGCTATCCTCCACTTCTTCGTCCGCATAACGATCAGACTCGGAATCCTGGGCCAACTCATCTTCTGAGTCGTTGTGCGCTTGTCGGATTAGCGAGTGATTGGACGAGGCTCCAGCGACGGCAACCTTATCGACGTTGTTGGCCGGGTCTTCGAAGGAGTTTCTGATGGACTCCGTTGCTCGTCGTGATGCCTCTCGTCGTGGTGCCTCCCGTGAGCTTGCGCGCTTGGGCGTCTTTGAACGCTCCGAGGGGTCTGATGCCTCGGAGGCTACAGCCCTTGCTCGGCGACGCCTTGTAGGGCCCTTCGGTTCGTCCGGGTTATAGTCGGTCTCACCCGAACTGGAAGCCTCGTCGACCTCCATCTTGGTCATGTTGAGCCTTCGAGTTCTGAAGTTTCTCAAGGCCGCAGGGCCATTCTCCAGCTGGAGTAGCTGGTTGGCCGAGAGCTGTTACAAGTCAGTGTCAAGACTCACGAATATCAAAAAGCGAGATGAGCGAAAGCCGGATAGGTACGTTGACTGATCAGAGAGGGTAGGTACGACGTTGGATACCTTGCCGGATATCAACTCTTGTGGCCGACCCGGAAACGTACCACCTTACCGAGAGATGAAGATCTTCGGAAGAGTAAGGTAGAAGCGGGCAGCGCAGCAAGGCCGGGCGACAAGGTTGCTTGCGATGGAAGAAGGGATTGAGATGAGGATGTAGAGGAGAGGAATATTGTGCAACGGGAAAACGTAAAGATGATCGTAGAGCGGCAGGTGAACCGGGGAGAGATGGGATGGGTGCGGCGCTTTAAGTGGGGGTACGGAGGTCGCTCTTGCCTGCCGAGACGTATAGGCAGCGTAATAAGGTAATGACGTGTTTGAGAGAGTAGTAGCGATTGACTCACGAGCCGGTGACTGTGCACATGTGTGCATGATTGTAGAGTACATGTATATATATATATATGTGTGTGTGTGTATATATATATAAAGATGTGTGTGTTGTGTGTTGTAGGAGTGAATGGAGGGAGAAGAGAAATAGAAAAGCAATAGAAGGGCAAGGAAAGAGATGGAGGGAATCGGCGAGTAGACAGATAAGATAGGCACAACTTACTTGATCGACGTGACTGGATGTGAATTCGACGTAATAGAAGGTACCGTTAACTTCCTCGACCTTATCGAGGATATCGTGAACGACGTTGCTTCTGGGGATCGGCACGTACTCGGCCGGGTTCTGAGGCGGCGCGAGCACCACCTCAATAGGGCGGTGCGCGGGCGGAACAGCTCCGGGCGGCGGTTCCGACATTGGCGCGGTGCGTCGGAAAGGGTCTTGGGCGGGAGCGGATGGATCGCGGGAAAAGAAAAGTAAGGTGCGCAAAGGTAAAGTAGAGTGCGCGAAGATGAAAAAAGAGCGCGCAAAGATGAAAAAAGGTCAAGATACCTGGAAGAGTTCTGGAAAAGTCCTGCGGCAAAAGTCAAGATGGTCGCGCGATGCCAAAGATGTGCTTGAAGACTGCTGAGGAAGGACGCGTTCTGGATCTGGAGAATTAACGCGCCAAGATGGAAGGAAGTGAATTGTTAAAGTGGTTTGAGAAGGAAGTAGTGGGGCCGGGAAATGTTTTAGCGGGCTTGGTGCGTTAGATCTCTCAGGGTTCTGCGCTAAACTTAGTGCGCTCCCAGGGCTGCAGCACTGCTACGCTAACACTTCCAGCTGCCAGGGTGCCTGCCTTAGGTACCCCAGTCCTGGGCGCGCCAGTGCTCGCTAGGTAGCCGCGGCACGGATATAGTGATACTTTTGCTGGCGTTGATAAGGCAAACACATATGCCGCTAGCGAGTCTCCGATAAGGCATGCACCCAGGTATTTTTCAGTATCAACATGAAATTTTCACCACTATCCACTGCAGTTTATTCTTCATTCACTTCACATCATTAATGCGACATTCGCGAATAGAGCCATTCTTATATCTTGTCTCAAAAGGCAACCAATTTACATGTCTATGAGACTCCCTATTCCATGATCCATGTTCCTATCCGCGGCTCTGATTGAAACAGTCAATGATGATCTCTTCATGTCTACGAGGTAGACATGGCGTGTTACTTAGAGCCTGCATGGCCCCCAGGCTGATGAACATCCCCTCCCGAGCCTCTTCTCTCTCAGCAATCCACCGGGGTCTTCGTAACTCAGAAAAGGCGAGGCCTCAAGGCTTCAAGCAGGCATCTCTAAACTCGGCTCGACCAGCGAGGACCCCACGGCATGGGAAAAACGCCCCTCCATCATTCAAAATAATGAAGGGCAAGAAGGACATCACGGAAACCAAACCGAAGCGACCTTCCAGAGCAGCACGATTTTATAGCCCAGATAGTTCATTTGGGAAGAAGAGTATGGTGTATCAACTGCGTAAGGCCGCGCAACAAGGCCCTAACGAGAGACCAGGGAGGAAAAGCCCGGCAGGAAATGGGAAAGGCAATACGTTAACCCCGGAGCAGTTCATGAAAGATTTCAAATCGAACTCGGGACAGGGCTGGTCACGAGAACAAAATACACGGACATCCAACAGCTTTAATCGGGATAGGCAAGGAGGAGCCATGAGGAAGCCACCATCCACATCGCGTTTTGTTCGGCCATCGAGTCAGCCCATGTCAGCAGATCGAAGAGGTGCAGTGGATACTAGGGGCTCTGCTAGGCCGACCCGAAGTGAGCCACTTATCAGGAATGATCGGGTTGAGCGGCAAGATTCTCAATTTCCAAGGGAACGACAAGCAGACCAGAGCGATGACCAACCTAAATCCTATCCGAGTCCGTCAAGAGACACTGGCCCTGTCCGTGTTCATCACACCACCGCGGCATCACAATTCTTGTATGGCCACTCGGTAATCGAAGCCGCTCTGAAAGATACGCGAAGGAAGCTTTACAAACTATACCTGTATTGCGGGGAGAACCGACAGAAGATCTCCCAGACGGCCGGTCTCGAGACGTTGGCGGATCGATGCGGAGTGCCTATCACCAGAGTGGAGGATAGGGATGGATTACGGATGATGGATAAGATGAGCGATGGCCGGCCACACAACGGCTGCGTCCTCGAAGCGTCTCCATTACCACAGCTGCCACTGAAGGCCCTGGGTGCCGTGTCGGAAGATGCGGCGAACCCCGGATTCAGTCTCGAGCTGGCCCACCAGTCTCGCGAGGAAGCGCAAGTTAACGGTGCTCCCACATTCATCAAGACTCAGCTCCCTCTCGGCAGACAGCCGTTTGTCTTGCTGCTGGACAGGATCTTGGACCCTGGAAATTTAGGTGCCATCCTGCGGTCGGCGGCATTTCTAGGCGTCAACGCCGTCGCGATCACGAAGGGCAGCTCGGCTACAATCACCTCGGTGGCACTGAAAGCGTCCGCCGGCGCATCTGAGGTCCTAACGCTCTTCTCGATCAGCTCTACGGTGGACTTTCTCACCCGTTCCAAGGAGTCGGGCTGGATGGTCTACGCCGCGGTGACGGACTCGCGACCTGAACGTAGCAGGTTACTTACCTTGGATCGAATAGAGATGTACGATCCGTTGTCGACGCAGCCCACGATTCTCGTGGTCGGAAGCGAGGGGGAGGGCCTGGAGAAACGTGTGCGACGAACTGCTGACTACCAGGTCTCGATCCCGAACCATTCAGGATATAGCATGGTGGACAGTTTGAATGTCAGCGTGGCGAGTGGCATTCTCTGCTCCACCTTCTTGAAGAAGCAGCATCGCGACTCCAAATTCGACAAGTTACTGGAACCCCAAGAAGACGCACCTCGACTATGGTAATAAAATAAAGGGGGAGGGGATTGTACGATAATATCTGGTACATAGCAGCTGCAGCGGAAATGAGACTTGTACAACCACGTGTAATATGTGTTCATGAGATTTTACCCCTTTATATCTGAAAGGGCAGCAGTAGATAAATTTGGAATACCTTGCTGGCATCAACCCTGGACAAAACGGCCGATCCCGATCTCATGCAGGGATCCGAACTTCTGGAAGCCTACCCGATTGGGAAGGGACTTGGTGATGTCTCATCTGCGAATGCGACGTCGTTGGAGTTTATCAAGCGGCTTACTTGGAGCACTTCAGACTCGTTTGCCTTTTTCGGATGATGATCAGATATACACGAAGAAGATTTTTACTTTCCAGCTGCCACAATGGGAGAATGAAAGTCGTATATCTACCCTAGCCTGGGTACACAGCCAGGGCAGCTACGGATTACACGATAGTGCGCTGTCAAAATCAGGTCTAAAGCTGACCCATGTCGATCCTTTAAAGACCCCAGCCACCCGCTCCTTATCGTTGGCGCCCGGATCGATCCCTTCAAGACTTGACCGTCTATTTCCCAAGGTCAGCTGAAAACAATTCCTTTTTATTCCTCATCTCTCGAGTCTTCACAGAGCTGACAGGTCAGGAATACTAATATCACCTCCGTTCAACGACATTGATTGGGCTAGCGTGATAGCAGAGCAATATGCTGTGCGACCACACGCGTCTTTGAACCCTTACCCACCTCTCCCGAAAGCTACGTCGCCAACCCTGATGCTTGCGGGCCTGTAGCAGAACGCCGATCGCACGCCCGAAAGACCTTGCCGACCGATAATCCCCGAACAGTCCGTCGTGAATAACGAGAAAATCATGCATCCATCCAAGATGCTGAGCCTGCCGCCCTCGCTCCTCGTCCTCCTTGCCGCCGTGACGCTGGCGCCTGCGCAGCACCCCACGGCAATTCGGAAGATGTCGCTCGACGAAGGCGAGAAGTTCATGCCCGAGTACTACGCCTTCGGGCCGGAGCCGCCGTCGTCGCAACAGCAGCCTCTCCACCAAGCCCGCGCCGCGCCGCTCCTAGTATCCGACGAAGAGCTCCTGCTTTCCGGCAACAGCTCCACCGCGATCCCGTTTCTCCCGCCGTACCCGCGGCACTACGACTACCGCAGCGCCGCGATACGAACGCCGGTAGGCAGGAGGAGGAAAGAAGCACAATCAGACAGCCAAAGCCTCGAAGAGAGGGCAAGATCACGGTCCTCGCTGCTGTACCGGCGCGCGCGCGAGGCCCTAGCCAGACTCCAGGGCCGCCAGTTCGCGTGTCCGGACGGCACGCACAGCTGCACCAACATCGACCAGCCCGACTACTGCTGCGCGACGGGCACGACGTGCTTCGTGGTGACAGACGCGCCCGACGCCGGCAACGTCGGGTGCTGCCCCGCGGGCGCCAACTGCGGCGTCTCGGTCGGCGCCTGCGCCGACGGCGCCACCGCCTGCCCCGCGGACCTCGGCGGCGGGTGCTGCATCCCGGGGTTTGTGTGCGCCGATGTAGGGTGTAAGTGCGATGTCTCTCTTTCCTCTTCATACACGAGGACCCGGGTTGTGCGGAAGTAGCTAATGAGAAAACCAGGCGTCTCCAACACCGTCTCCGTCATCACGCCGACGCCGACGCGGACGACTGTCACGTCGACCGTGGTCTCGTCGCCGTCGCCGCCCACCACGCAGGTCGTCACCGTGATCGTGACAGTAACACCCCCAGGCGGCGGGGCCCCCGTCACCAGCACCACGACGCAGACGACGACCGCGGGCGGCAGCAGCAGCAGCAGCGACACCACAAGCGCCTCGTCGTCCCCCACGACCAGCGCCGACGGGGTACCTCCATACCGGCCCACGAGCGGCAGCAGCTCCATCACCACTGACCCGTCCAGCAGCAGCGACTACTGCCCAACCGGCTTCTACGCCTGCGTCGCCAGCGCGGGCGGCGGGTGCTGCCGGACCGGCCGCGACTGCAGCACGACGTCGTGCCCGGCGGCGCCGCGGACGACGATCGAGAGCAACGGGGCGACGGTGGTGGTGCCCGTCACCGACGCAGACGCCGACGCCGCGGCGTCGCCGACGTCGACGTGCGCGCCGGGCTGGAACCTGTGCGGCGCCGACGCGGGGCCCGTCGCCGGCTGCTGCCCGACGGGGTACGCCTGCGGCACCGCCAGCTGCACGCTGAGCGCGAGCACTGCCACTGCCACCGTCCAGAAGCAGTTCCCCAGCAGCGCGGGTCGAGGTGTTGGGGACGCGCGGCCGGGCGTCGAGGTGCTGCTGGGGGCGCTGCTGATACTAGGTGTGGTGCTGCATGCAGCGGGCGTGGCGTGATGGCGAGGGGTGGTGCTGCGGCCTGGATAGGTCTTTCGAGATAGATAGGCGACTGACGTAACGGGGTGGGCGAAGTGCTTTGACTTTGGTGTACATACCTAGATGGCTTAGAGGGGAGCTGTGCATATACCTAGATCGACCGAGACGACCGCGTTGATCGTGGAAACAGGTATACCGTTGCCACGTCTTGCGTTGGGCGGAGTTCCGTACGAAATAACATGCTTTTACCTGATTTGTTGTGTGTCTACGCCTGCTGAGCTCGGACAGATGGGTCGAGAGAGGGGGAATCTGGAGTGGAGGAGTCTGGAGAAGGGGAGCCTGGAGACGGGGAGCCTGGAGAGCGGGAGTCTGGAGAGAGCGGGTCTTAGAGAGGGAGAGTCGGTTTCTGGGCATTCGATGGCTTACTGTCACCAGTCGTGAGAGTACGTCGAGTTCTTACACTGCAGACATGTCACGTCTCAAGTAAGGCGAGCTGATTTTTAACAACATCGGGTCTATTTTCCTAGGAAACTACCAGATCCAAACCTAACATGATATCTCTCGCAGCTCTAAGTAGGCGACGAAGCGCTTCTAATCTATCGTACACAAATGCCTTTCTATCCCCGTGCTGACAGGGGCACTGCTCGCTGTGTTGTCGAGTACCCAAGTCCGCCCAAGTAGTCTGAAGTCGCCGCACAACTCTGGCCCGACGAGGAAAAAAAGAAAATTAGGAAAGAACACTATGTTTTACTTATTCCCGTGAACTCCAAAGTGATGATATGACCCGATGTTTCACAAGCGAGGACAGACTCGCCACGATGTAGCCCTGCCTCCCGAGAGCCAGCCCGTGTTGACAGGTCCGCGCACGATGTAGTAGAACTTTGCTAAGATGTCGAACGGCGGCGGACCTGTCTTGCTACGGGACGGCTGACCCGGGTTTGGCCAGCGGCTCTCCCCCTTAGAAAAGGAAGAGCATGGCGGCCACGGCGAGGAGCGCCACCACCGAGTTGGCAATGGTGTCGACGGCCATGAGGGCGGCGGCGTCGGTGAAGGCGTCGGTGGCCTCCGAGTCGCCGCCGTCCGACGTGGACGTGGCGGTGCCCGCGTCCGTGGTGGTCGGGTCACTGGCGACGGCAGTGGCCGCGGTGTTGGTCTCGGTGGTCGAGACGGAGCTGCTGCTCTCGGTGGACAGCGCGGAGGTGGTGCTGCTGGCGTCCGTGGCGGACGAGGAGGTCACGACAGCATCGCTGGCGGTGGTGGTGTCCGTGCCAGTGGCGGCAGAAGTGGTGGAGTCGGTGGCGGACACATCCGTAGCAGTGGTGCTGTCGGATGCAGTGTCAGTGGCGGTAGAGTCCGCCGAGCTGGTTGTCGCGGAGACAACATCGGTGGTGGCACTGGTGCTCGTGCTGGCAACAGCCGTAGCACTCGAGGTGGTAGTGCTGACGACCGTGGTGGAAGTGGTGCTGTCTGTAGTAGACTGAGCAAGGACAAGGGTAGCGCCGAAGAGCACAACAGCGGTAGAAACCTTCATCTTGAGTCTGTGTTGTTGGTCAAGTTGAGGTAAGGCAAGGTGAAGAGAAGCTAATGTGAGGATATAACTGTCTAGGTAGTATGAAAGAATTGGTAGAGGATGAAATTGATCAAGAGAGAATGTTTGATCAGAAATTAGAGGACGGAAACCAGGTATATATACTACTCCAGCCCACCACAGCCTCAGGTGAAGAGGCACCTGCGGTCCCAGATCGGCATGTAAAACTTGATGGTAGGTGGCCGGTTAGAGTTCGCTGGATGCGGCTGCTCGATTAACTGATCCCTACCTGACCTTTAGGTGTCCCAGGGCCTCGTCACCCAGTGCACTCTAAATCTGGCTATCCGGAATTCCGGGACTGATAACGAATGTCAACAGCCCCGGACATCGGCCCCGGACATGAGCCAAACTTTCGGCAGTCTGAAGGTTAGACACTCGCAAAATGACGTATTCGATCCTTAACTAGGATATTTCATCTTCTCCGGTCTACTTCCGTAGTACATCGAAAATCACGTTAGGTCCTTACATGCCCGTTTATGGGCGCTGTCGATTCTATAAGCAGATTACGGCGTGACAAACGATACTGACTCTCTTGAGCATCTATCGCCAAAAGCCACACAGGAACTGAATAAGCAAGGATCCCTAGTTCCGCTTGGTCGATATGGAAACGATAAAGCCAAGAATGGTGAGCGTTAAGCTTCACGTGGTGGCCTCCTTACTATGATGCAGCTTGGTCTGCACCAGATCGAGGCGCAGCCATCATGAGATCCCGCAGAGCTATTTCACACTTGTGCTCCCGGACAACCTGGCTGGCTCTAGGTTTAGGGATGGAAGAATTTACCTTCATTGAAACAATCTGACAGGTTACCAGAGACTAGAGTTACCTATCGTTGCAAGCCGTTCTGGGCACGTGGATTTATCGAGGGGTTTGAATGGCCACATCGGTTCGAAGAGCCATCGATAATGCATCGGCAAAGCAGGCAGACAGAACAGGCACGTCGTTATAGGCTTTGTCGAGGCTTACTGCTTGCAACCGAAATGCATCGTGCTCAGCTCGAGGGACATCTGATATCATTTTACAACGTCAGCGCTGTTGTACCATCTCTTGGCGAAGCCACCTGACCAATCAGAGTCGCCAATTCGAAGAGAAATTTCCCGATTCTGCAAAGTCTACGGATACTGTAATTGTATTACGTACCTTGGCACATCTCCCTTTACACCTTTTCTAAGAAGAGACGAAAACCAGAAAAGGCACAGGAAGGAAAGAAAAGGAAACACCTTGTAAACCTGGAGTGGTGCCTGAGAACGGCAATAATTCGGCAACTGTTTCGCGTGCTAGATTTTGTTGAGCAGCATGCGTCGCATCGCCGGGCGGAGGAAGGTTGTCGCCAAGGAACGAAACCAAGACGCGTGGATTACGTAATACAGGACTGCACGGTAGATGGAACACGCGCCAACAAGGTCCTTCCAAAGTTCCTGTATTGCGATACGATGCCTAGAGGCATTGGATTTCGGTGGGTGGCTAGCAGTCCCGGATTTCCTTACAGAAACCAAACTCACATAAGTTCCATTCAAGAAATCACACTCATAGCGGAGGCGCAGAAGAAGGGAACATGACGAAAAAGAACAAGAGAAAATAGAAGGGGACAAAAGGATATCAGACTCGGTTTTGAAACTAGATGAAAATGAGTAAAAGAAATTATGCTAAGGATTCGAGTCATCTACCCAGATCCTCGTGGATCCAGGGATGGGACGCGTAAAATTCAGATCATTGTGTTACACGACGCCTCAGTTTTTTGGTGTGTAATTCGTGAATAATTCGTGAATCGACTATCTCAAATTCCCTATCTATATAAATACACCGCATGAGCGTGAGAGAATCGGCAACAAAGGATCGACAGAGAACTAGTTGCACAGCTTCAGACATCCGTTAGAGGCATTTACTATAAATAGACGATAAAAAATCCCAAGATGCGTATCCAGAAGTCGCAAACACAGACTGTTTGTGCTCCAATACGTATCCAGCAGCTCCTCGGCGACGGTTGCACAGACGATATAGCCATTAATTCGTTCCTTGGGCAACCCCCTGCGGCCCTACTTTCTCCTACGATTGGCTAGCAAATGTTGAAACACGTATCGAGCACCGCATCTACCTGTCGTGCTCTGTACCGGAGAAGTCATCTCAGAAGCAACACCTACATCCACTACCTACATCCTCCTCGCTTCCAGATTACATCAATCCAACACTTCCACACTCCATCTTCGATACTCCAATATCAACTTATCGCCACAACCTCAACAATGAAACTTACCGCTGCCATCATCGCGGCAACCGCCGTCCGAGGCACCGTCGCTGACTTCTGGATCAGCTACCTGAACCGAATCGAGGACCTGGCAACCGGCTCTGCGACCGAGGCCGGCATCGCGTTCCTCGCCGACCCAGCGCTCACCTGCGACGACGACGTCCTGGCCCCCAACATCTGGCTCAACGTGGGCGACGCGAGCAGCGACCACCCCGGCGTGCGAACCGTCCCCGGCGACGACCGCGGCGCGCCCTACTACCGAGACCCTCTCGAGGTCGTCGAGTTCAACACGCTCGCGGACAAGCCCGGCCACCACAGTGCGTATTGCCCTTTCCCTATAGCAACTTGAAGAGGAAACCCCCCAGCTGACGAGATTACCTAGCCATCTACCAGGGCCGCAACTACGCCATGGTCGACGTCAACAACATGAAGAGCGGCCAGTGCTTCCTGAACCGAACCTTTGTCTACGAGCTGAGCTGCCAGACCCAGAACGAGATGGTCCACGTGCTGGGGTCCTCGATGTTCTTCTGCGCGTCCGATATCAATCTCATCTAATGGGATGCGAATGCGACTGAAGACCGGGGTGCCTAGGCTAGCAGGGAAGCGTACGGTTTGCAGATATGAGTAAGGAAGGCATGGATGGAGAATACGTTTCTCGTTTTCGCAAGATGAATTCAACCATCAGAGTAGCAGAGCCCAGAGCCTGAGGAGCAATGCGCAGACTGCGTTGCACATAGTAAAATACGACGATTCTCGCCTGCAAGTAAAAATCTGAATGCTTCCAAAATACGTGCTTAGCTGCTAATGATCTCCATGCTTTCACCCCAAATATGATCTCTTCATATCAGGGAATAAAAGTAAGGGACGAACTCGTTAGGCGATATAACTGATAAGTGCATAAAATGGAGATGATCTTTTGGAGACATGGAGAGCAAATAAGGCCTCTCTCGGTATTTAAAATGGCTAGGAATATCCTTGCGATAATTGATTCATCTGCTAGGTAAAGAATCGACGTCAAATCTATGTGATACGCTAACTCTGGGGTGAGTACAAAGCCAATGTGTCTGGAACAATACGATCATACGAGATTATTGCTTGCACAATTTTTATACCTAATAGGAACAAATTTGATACCGTACCTTTATAAGACGATGAATGCAAAGCCAGATTCAGGCGTATCCTTTTCGTCGTCAGTTCTATCAACCTATCCACCTAATGGGCTATTACCTGGGTTGATATTTTCTCTCCCCATTGGGGTCTCTGTTGATTCGGACAGTAGCAGCCAAAATTAGAATCTCAAATCCATGTTTCCGCCAATTGCCAATTATGACACAGATAGGATGAGAATGATAGAAAACGATTCCCAGCAAGGTGTCTAACTCGTTAGCCATGTCTAGCAGGGCAGAAGCAGCCTTCAGTTTCCCTCCTCTGGATGTAATCTACCCTTATAGGGCCATTCTTTTCATTACACTTGTTGGTTGTGACATGGAAAGAGCATATTAGTCATGGAACATGTTTTTAGTGAGCAACCAAGAATAGTTGCAAAAAAAGGGGGGTGATGCCAGCAAAGGCGTGCAAGCTTCAAACCACCATATTACCAGTGCGATTGGAACGTATCAAGCTTGAAAATTATACTTAGGAAACATGTATCTAGGAGAAAGATTGGTTACATATTAGAACTATATAATGTGTCCGACGTCTTTCTTGCCTCATGATTTTCCCCCCGAACTTTCATCCCCTAGAGCGTGGCTTCCCAGAGGAAAAGCCATTATATACCACCATGGAGATAGCAAACCTCGCTGTCGCCGCCTTACAAAAATCTCATTCACCACTACCCGACCCACTTGCACACCTGATCACAGACCCCTTTGGCTATTGTTGCCGTGCGTAGAAGCAATGGGAGGGCACTATTCACTGACAGGAAGTCAGTCGTGCTATTAAGCGATTCAAGGCTTACCTTAGGTAGGTAAGCGTATATATCTGCCCTAGTTACCTGACCACCACTATCTTCCTTTCTCATCTTTCCTCAGGTGAACCAAATATGACCAACTACAGCTCATCCTCGGTTTTTACGTCCACATGTTCTAAGGCACATCTACTTACCATTCGTCTTAACTCTCTCTACGCTTACCTCAACTTGTTGTTCACCACACAAATCGCCTCGTACTCCGTCCGAATAACTTGATTAACTCCTTGCGACACCACGATGGACTCCGGCGTCCCTTCCTACCTCGAAGCCTTCTTCCCGCAGGGCATAAACCAAGACGCCTCTGAGTTCCACCTGGGCAATGACTGCAACAACCACATGTACACGGTGAAGAACATCACCCATTTCCAACGAGAAGGCTCACTCCTGATCCTCTACGAGGGTGCAGACGCACACGGCGACTCGATCGCCCAGATCCGCCAGCCGCGCAGTGCAGCCAATCACGTCGGTTTCGAAGCAACCCAGATCGCAGTCAAAGATCCCATCACGGATCGATGGTTCCTCGTCATGCTCGCGGGATACAACATCTTCGCCCTCCGCTGGTTCAAGTTCACAATCGAGGTCGGAGTTCCAGGCTGGGGCCGAGTTGAGACCTTCGAGTGGCGCCACAGCCGCGGCCACGAGGTTCGGGCTGTCCACGAGCACCCGAGCTCCCGAGGATTCAAGCTGGTGCGCCTCGGCCACCCCAACCTTGGAGGCGGCGGCAGCGGGGGCCGCGCCGTGCGGCAGCATGGCGAGGCGAGCGACGGCTGCGAGATCGTCGCCGTGTGGGCTGCCGTCAACACCTGCCACACCAAGCGGCCCTTCGCCCTCGAGATCTGCGGCAGCGGCAATACGGGCGAGCTAGGTGTCGCGTTTCCCATAGTCGCGCTTGCGACGGCTCTCGAAATCTACAGCCTCGGAGACCCGCGCTTTAATATGCCCAAACCCCCGCGACCGACTGGTATGGTCTTTTACTAGAGCACCGAGAATGCTGCGACTACCATCAACTCGGCAAGCGACAAGGGGTGGGTTGGGGTTGGATCAGGATTAGTGAGCCCTGTGAGTAGCGTCGACGTGCTTGTGTGGTCTGGGCCCTTGCTAATGTGCTGTCTAGTCCGGCCATTTTCCTCGCGATGGAGGGTAACGATGAATCGTACCACCGGACATTCAACAAAACGATGACCAGCGCGGGGAGACAAGAACGTCAATAGTCGAGTGGTCTACGGAGACGATATCAAACTTGACGACAAGGCGAAGGCCATCTGTCCTTTGAATGAGATGGCTTGGGGCACCGTATAAATTTGGCTACTGGCCGACATGGACGAGAGATTCCGGGTATCCTTTCTGAGTACGAGGGAGCCGACACGGACAACGATGAGTACGAACAGGGCTTTGACACAAGGCTGATGGAACAAGACGAGAGGGGTAGTACCTCACATAGTATGGTAGCGTGGATGGCAATCAGGTCGCAAATGTCCTGGAAGACCAGGCAGCATTCCACGGACTCACTGGAGTGGACATTTTCAACAACGATTCGATTGAGGAAGTACAAGGTGAAGGAAGAGGACCTCGAACCGGAAGAAGTCACAAAGACTCAGTTATACAGTATGCTCCTCGGGTGTGTATCGCCAGATTATCAAGGCAGAAATAAATGCTTTCTATCTGGTCGACTTGCATAAATTCACGCTTCTCGTGCTCTTCAGGTGCCAATTTGTCCTCGTGTATGCTTGGAAGTGTTACGAGAGGTCCGAATTAACGCGGTAGGAGGCTAGATATGTAATCCATGCGGAATATAGCCGTGCGGAATCCCCCAAAATGCTCGTAACCATCGCTGGTCGAGTCTGAATAGTGGCCCAACCAGCAGCTATTACCGTTCGGAGGTCAAAGTATAGAGGAAACAACTTCCGTTCGAAACATCTTCCCAAGGCAGAGCCGCAGGCGGTATAAACACTTTCTTGGTGTGGGTGTACTTAGATCGGCACGGCACGAGTAAGGTCGACGCCGATTAGCTTGTGTACAGCGCTCGTGTCGCTTCCAAGTAGTGTTCACCCCCCCCCCCCCCCCCCCCCCTCCCCGGAGAACGCATGTGTGTGATACAAAACAGGGCCAAGGCCTTTGTTGGCAGATTGCGTTTCACTTGGTCCCAGCTAGAAACAGGGAAAAGCACGTACTCAAAGCCCGTGTAGGTGATTGGACATGAGGAGTTTGGATGATGGCGGGCTCCTTCGGCAAGTATACTGAGACCTCGTTGCTAACTAGACCTCCACGGACGGCCTCTGGATATCCCGTACTGCCGATATCTTCACTGAACTAAATCCATATTAAAAGTGTTCCTGTTTTATATCTGCTTATCGATGTCAGCATGATTTCGAGCTATGAAGCCTTGTCGGTCAGTGGTTTGGCGGTCGTGTCCGTGTCCTGGTAGACCTTGCACAACATCAGGTATCTTCCTTCTGAAGACTCTATTTGTTGGGTACGGAAATCATATTTGAAATACTCTGCCGTTATTGCAGACTGGAACAAGAGATACTTATCTTCCCATTGGGCAAGTAGTGTTAAAGGACTGGGGGATTTTGATCTGGGCATCATGCTGACCAACGCGGCCACGAACACAAGACAGCCCTGCCCTAGCTGTTGGCGAGAAGGCCTCCTAACTCGACCCTTTCTATCATATTGACAATCAAGCAGGTTTTGAATGTCACGAAGGACATTTAACGAGCAAATAAACTTGGACTGTTCGATTGGACCGACAAGAATTTCCAAGCCAACGTGGCGGGATTCGATATCACGAAATGTCGCGCCGAGGACTAAGATATATGGATGGTGGGGACCCGGGACAGTGAGGGGGAACAGGGGACCGGTGGGGGGCAGGGGTATCGGGGGCACGGGGTAAATCGCAATAGCCAGGGCTCGCCAGGCCAGAGGAGCTCAGGGTCCAATCACTAAAAGGAAATCGTGGGGTTACCTAGCGGCGGGACAACGGCCCCCGGAATTTACCTCCCAAGCTTGTAATTCGGCCGTCGCTTTTTGCGCCTAAACACCAATGCCTTCTCCCGTTTCATTTTCTTCTCGCACATCACCTATGAGGCTCTCTTCTCGAATTCTTCTACACGGAGCCGCAACCTGATTTTCTATATTGCCGTCCCTGGAATAATTCCTTCGATCCTGTAGCTAATTTTTCCAGCCCTCGTTTCCACCCATTTGCCTGTCGCCACATAGTCGGACTGGCCGGCCTTACGGCCCATGTGTAGCTTCAGCTGTTCGAGCTGATTGGGGGGGGGGGGGCTCTCGATTATCGACTAGCTCAAGCTTTAATACGAATCCCATACGACCTACAATTATCCAGCTCGCCTGCTCTGCCGATTTTCCTTACTGCTTCGCTGCGATAAGCACTCCGACCTCGTCCGATTCCGAAACACGTCTGCCATGAAGAGACCAGCGCTTGAGACGATCCCGACTCGAATCGTTGACCACCCAACCTATTCGAAGGACTACACCGTAATCTAGCGCTTCTGCCGCCGCAAGAGCTGAGACGTCGTCATTCAGGGCAACATGGCGACCGTCCAGCAGCTTCATCGAGTCCCCATGCCAGCTCGCCCGCTCGGCAGTGTCGGTGCGACAATACCGACCGTGGATATGGACACGGCCACGGTTGCGAACGGGACCAAGTCCGTCAACAGACTGCAGAAAGGCGATACGCGAACGGCCGTCATCATCTATGGCCAGGGCCAGGAAGAGATCGTATCAGTCTTCGCTGATGTCTTGGGGAAACCGCATCGCATGGCCGACAGCTTCCAGGGCATTACCTCGGCAGAGCAGGATTTGGTACTTGGCATGTCTCTGAGCTGCGCGAAAATTGATATCGCCTCGCGGAATCGCGATGCTGTGGTTGCCATAAATGCCCATTGTGTCAATCTTGGCATGCCACCCGATACGTACATATCTTCGCAATGCGACTACGAATTCTTGTATCCCAAACCCTCCTTCTCCCGCCGCGATCTGGCTCGCTTCGTCTCCTTTACGCTTGGCCAGATCAACCATCATGATTATCTCATGACAAAACCGCGGACGTACTTCATCTCGACTACCTTTCCCGATGTCCGGGCTGCTCTTCCAAATATAGATATTCTCACCGTCGGTGCCGACGCCGTAGAGCTGCGTGTTGACCTACTCCAAGAGCCCCTGAGTGACGGTAGCTTTGCCGCCATACCCAGCCTGAGCTACGTGGGGGAGCAGGTCATGTTGCTACGCCAGAGAACTGAGTTGCCCATCATTTTTACCACGAGATGTACGAGGGAGAACGGCCGCTTTCCTATGGACAACCCCGATCTTTACTTGGAGTACCTCTTCCGAGCCATTCAGTGGGGTGTTGAGTATATCGATGTTGAGCTCTGGCTCCCAGTGCACATACGTCAAAAACTACACGAGAGACGGGGGACTAGTCGTATTATGTCTGCCTTTCACGACTTCTCAGGCGGCTTCAAGTGGCCTTCGGCTCAAGCAGAATCCATCTTCCTCGGATCTCAACGATACGCCGATATTGTAAAGATGATTGCAATCATCAGTGACGAGAACGAGAATTTTGAATTAGAGTACTTCCGTTCAAAAATTAAAAGCCAATACCCGGATTCGCCGCCCCTCTCCGCTGTCAACATGGGAGAGGCAGGACAGTTCTCGAGGACTCTGAACAAGGTCTTCACTCCCATCACGCATCCGCTTCTTCCAATCATCGCTGCCCCCGGTCAGATGAGTGCCGCTGAGATCAACGCTGCTCTGTCCTTACTTGGCCAACTTCCGAAGAAGAGGATTTACGGGATCAGCAGTCCAGCATCCCGCATTGCGACGCCCTACGCCCCTTTCTACGAGAAATGCTTCAATGAGCTTGGACTTCCACATCAGTTCACTGTTGTCGAGAGACACCTTAAAGACCCTGTCTTTGTAGAGAACTTGTGTGACCAGAGAGCCTTTGGCGGTGCCTATTTGACTCCGCCAGTGTCTATGTCAAGTCTTACCCACAACAGCTCTTTCTTCCCAAGACTAAATAACGGGTCGGGGCCGATACTCACTGAGGCAGCTCGGACGATTGGTATGGTCGATACCATCGTTGTGCAACCCGGACTGTCATCTCCGCCGTCTTCGGCATCCCCTATGACTCCGTCCGGCTCTGAACAAAGTACCGACAGGCACGGCGGGCTGCCGCCGAGCTCGTTGCTTGTTTTCGACAACGCCAACTGGCGCGGCATCGTCAGCACTCTGACGCGCGACCTTGCGCCTTCAGCCTACTCCGGGCGCGCGGCCGTTGTGCTGGCTAGCACCGCCGAAGACGCGGCGTCGGCCATGTACGCACTAAGAGCCCTCCGCATAGGAAAGGTCTACACGGTTGGGTTCAAGACGCCAGCCAACCTGGCCCGCGATCTCGAAGTCGAGCCCTTCAACAGCTTAGAGAGCCTTCAGCGAGCTAGAATGGTGCGGGACAGAGCCAGCCCCTTCGTGATCATCTCGGCCCTGGGCCCCGAGAAATCGAGCATCGTCGGCATGCTGGTGCGGGTTTTCGGCGGTTCGCGGGGCTCGTCGACGCAGATCCGAAAGGTCTTTCTGGACCTGGCGGACGGACCCAGGAAAGGGGATCCAAGCGCGGTCGCCGAGCAGAGCGGATTCGCGGCCTACGGCGTGGCGGACGCGACGGCCTTCACAACGGTGGAAACGCTTAGGCTTCTCGTGGGCCAGAACGTACCGTATAGCTTTGTGCGGCTAGCAGGCGGCCAGGGAATGTTTTGATGAAGGAGAAGCGTCACATGTCCATATCTCTATATACCCCCCCCCGAGAGACAGATGTTCCCGGATTCCTTATTTGTCGTCTTTGGATATGTCAGCATGGGGCTTGGGGTGTTTGGATGAGGCTGGGCGGGAAATCTTACTGACAGTACGTGTTACGATCAGATACGTTTTACTTAGATGATCTAATGCATCTCGTAACGACAAAACAGCCGATGAGAGGCATCCAGGCTAGAGAAGGCGAGTTAGAGATATGATCTAAAGGCTAGAGAGGTTGAAGCCTTACAATAGACACTGAACAGACAGCCGCCACCTTCCTCTGAAACATGCTCTCCGGGCGTGAGAGGTCCCTTGTTGTGTAGCTTGGAGTGTGTCTTTGTTGAGGTTGCCGAGCTCGTCCCTAGAAATATCAAAACGTCCAGAACATTGCTGTCTCCCTTGCTCTTGCGCAGAGACTGGTGGGGACCCGAAGGCCCGGGGAAATCTCACGTAGGTGGGAATTTGTTTGTATAGAAAATACCACACGGAGAGGTCGTGTGCCAAGCCAAGGTGTGGTTTTGCCCCTTTTTTTCGTTGAGCCACGGTGGGACTTGTCAGGCGAGGCTAGACGTACAAGATCCATGCTATCGTTGTGCCTCTTTTTTACCCTCTTTCTTCTTGTTCTTTTTTCGATCGAGCACACAGAAAGAATAGGCTCGGCGTTTTGTCAAAGTTTGGGAGGTGCTTTTCGTCGATGCGACCTCACGTCTGGCCTGACCAAGGAACAATTCTTCGGGTGGCTGCCGGGGGGGAACAAGGTGCGAAACCAGCACGGTGGAGTAGGGGGAGAGAAAGACATGCTACATAGTCGCAGTATTGATTTGGACCACGCTCTCTCACCACTCGGCGTACCCCCCTGGCGTGGTGTGCGCAGCGCAGAGAGGTAGGTGGCTGTCGATCAGCTCCAGTCCACGTATAACGAGGTGGCCTCGAGAGACCGTGGGCCTCGAACCTATTACGTACGCACTTGTGAGCCCGGCCTGGGTTCGTACGATGGATGCCCTCGTTCGTACGACCGCTCATGCGTGCGTCGACGCAGATAACGGGTACCGGAGGGAGGTGGTAGGTAGCAGGGCAGCGGGATACTAGATATCGACGTCGTGTGAGATATGGCTTGTGAAACGGCTCCTCGAGGGACGAGGGATACAAGAGGCTGCCGTTTCTGCTGTATCACCTATAATACCTCGTCGGTATGCCAGGTCGTGTACCATCGCCTGACGTACGTACATCGCGTCCTAAGGGTAACGGCGGGTTCTCTTAGCTCTTCGTGTTGACCAGTCAGCCAGCCACCTGAGACCTCTCGGTCACTTACCTGCCTCGTATAGCGTACGCTTCTATAGGTTTGTAATTAAGCTTTGACAGCTTCTCCAATTGTAGCAATGCCAAGTCTGAGGACGTTTCCGAGCATAATATGTCAGCGGTGGCTGGCTATACGGGAATATTTCTCTCTCCCCTCACATAAGTGTAAACTGTTCCCGGTATCCACGGTATACCGCTGCTAGCCATTTGAGAGCACATGGCCAATCATGAAAGAGCTCGTCGCAATGTATTTCTGTAGGCCCGTCTAGATACAGAGGCGTACGATCTATTTGCCACTTCTGGTCCAAGCCTCTCCATGGTTGGGGCTGTTATCTTACACTCAAGTCCAAGGGCTGCATAAGATAGCCTTTAGCTATAGCAAACATGGTGAAACGGGAGAGCCTTGAAGACTTTGCACCAATAGCCACTGGTAGAATAGAACAGCTCAGTATAGCTTCATTAAATAGTAAGTCGTTATCAGGTGACATAGACCTAGCTATGTAGACACCTACATAACTGGTTCACATCCTGACTAGATCTTTTTATGAAAATGACGATGGTACCTGATATTCTTAGTTGACACAGCCAAGAAATAACAGAGGTAATAGGGGTGGTACGGCAGATGTATCGTGGCTCAACGTCTGTAGATCTTGACAGTAAAGAAGAAGTTGATTATAGAGCATTAGCTGATCTACTTTCGTAAGCCGAGAGTCTGGTTGTGCCACGAGGCACGCGTTCGGGTGGGAATCGGAGCCTCGTAGACGCAAGTCACACATCATGAGCCACGTACCGGTCTCGTTGGTACGCAGCCGGCGTACGTTATAAATCACTAGCGTTGGTGTCTTGATGTCAGGCTATGGCAGCCCAGACTGCGGCCTCGACGACCGAGGACACATGCAGCTAGCCCTCAGGGCGAGGGTTACCTGCATCCAGTCGATGTGGAGAGCGCCTCACGTGTGTAACGGTGTGATCCCGAGTCCGAGTCTATACAGGGAGTCCTGTCAAGTCTGTATGCATGCTCCAAGCACGTCGAGCAGAGCGGGCGTCGTGGCACGGGTCGTCGACTCGCGAGGTGGCTGCCGCGATGCAGCTGCAACATGTCAAGGCTGCAACGCCGCTACCAATAGGACAGGCTTGGGGCCATCCCTGATATCAGCATCTGCCGTCAGCCTAGGCACGTACGGCCAGAAGGGCTCGTGGTGGCAACGCTCGGCCAAGAAGTAACATGTAGACATGGTTCTGATAACGAGACGTCTAGCATTCGCGGCACATCTCTGGTCGTCTCACAGATGGGTAGCCTTGGACCCTCGCGATACCACCCAACGCTGTTGAATATTCGACCTTGCCCCCCTATATCTCGGGCTATCCGGCACTCAGTGCTGCTTATGAGCATGAATCGCACGCATATCGCCGCGAAGATGCAGATAGTGCCGACAACGCAGTACAGGGGCTCTCGGGTCTTCTTGCGGCGAGCACTAGGCCGAGATACCGGCCTCCACGGCAGCTCCGTTCGCAGCTGCGCACCCCTGCTCCAGTGGCGTCCGGGACACACACCCGCATCTGCTCCCGAGATAGAGTTCCCAAGATTCAATCCAGGAGAAGCAATATCAAATCCCTTATTAACAACACGTGCTACGGTCACCGTCGCGATCCATACAACCAGCAAACCCGGGTGTTCTCGCGCCTCGAAACTTGTTTCACGGTATTAGCCTGCCCAGGTCGGCCATATACTCACGGACGCACAAGACATCGAGTCGAGCTGGTTCATTTATATCGTTTCCATACTGTCGGTATCCGCCTCAAGTCCCATGAGGTCCAATGAAGACCTGCTAGAATCACGATCATTAGAGAGGTCGGCTGTTGTCTGAGCGACTGTCACCCACACGCACAGCGACCTCGTCTGCACCCCCTCTCATTCGACGTTCGGACGCAGATCTACTTTATTCTTGGCCAGCCAAATCGCAGGATTTTCCGTAGCAATATACACACAATACTATGTAATACTCCGTATGTGGTCAGGTGGGGTGTCTCATGTCGTTGCGTCCTGGCATCTGATATATTGAGACGCTGTCGACTGAAAAGTATAGGTCGTGCCAAGAGGGCGACGCCTCCAGAAAGAGGGGACATGGGCGGCCGAACTCATCATCATAGGCAGCGGGCTAAGGCAACCTAAAGGTAGATCGTGTCGATAGCGATCAACTGCGTCGACCAGATCGCGAGCGGCCTCTTACGTGCATCGTCGCAACCATACAGGAGAGCGAGGACGTCATAGCGTCCAGTGATAGACGTCTTCGAGGAGGAGTCGAGCAAACCAGGTAATATGCGATGCGCAGGTTCGGACGACTCGAGCAAGGTAGAAGGACGACAAAGCCTCGAACGGTAGGGATTTTCCCGAATGACAGCTTCGTTTACCTGCATTGCATGGGCTCCAGCCAGGTACGTAGGCTTGTATACCTCTGGGTAGGTAAGGTATGCTTCGGCATGTCGCGAGGGCGCTGGCGGGACGGGACGTATCTCGGGCCACTAGATTCAGCTTCATCTATCGGACGTGACCAGCGCTTCCCAACCAGGGCGAGATGAAAAGTTCCCGTCAGTCTCTCTAGGTCGTGATCTAGGCCGCATGTCTTGGGGCCTGCCACTGCATGGTGGCCCTGACTAAGTGTCTTCGATGGTCAGTCGAGAGACAGCACATTAGTAAAGCATGTGCTAATCCGGCATTCTTTCTGGCAGGGTGGGATATTATAAAGTGCGTTGATGTTTTGCAGCGAGAGACGAAGTCATAGCTGAGGCCGTTATACGTCTCCTAATTTTAGATGTTGGAGGGGTCACTAGGGGAGCGTAGGGTAGCGGGAATGCTACTGAAAGGTCCCCTACGGAACTCGAGCCAATCACCTATTCTATGGGGCTTACGCTCTGCTTAGAACTGCTTAGAACCCCTCGACGCACCTGAAAAGCAACTAAGCGGCTAACCTACAGGTGACGGTAGCAGCTTGGTAGCCCGCCTCGCAGGCACTGTAGGCACCGTACCTAGCGCTAGTCGACTGAGAAAAACAAAACCAAAACCAAAAAGAAAAGAGGAAGAAAAGCAACTCTTGACGTAAGACGCGCGATCTACGAGCCATCAAGACATCGAACCAGATATTACTGTGCTCCTCTCCAAGATGTGCACTGGAGTCGGCGCTTCTGCGGCTTCAAAAGGTGTCAATGGTCGATTTGTTATCCGTTTTCTTCTGAACCACTTACTATGTACATGCCTTCATAAACCTCCGACATATACGTCTCTCTGTCCATATTATCGTCCGTAGGTCGGCTTCGCTGCTACCTAAAGAGTCCTAGATATGCTTAAATCTTGGATATCTTCCTTAGTAATCGCTCTCGTCTCGTTTCCTCCGTGTCTCTCGTGCGACTGTAAGCTCTAACTAAGCCAACCTCGACGCTCGACGGGACAGACTATCGTAACCCGGGATCGGCCCATCTGGTGTAAAAGGACCTAATTTGGTCTGCCTTCCGACTGCTTGGTCCGGGTTCGTAGCCAATCCGAGCGCCGCGTTCCTATCGACGCCTGTTACGCTCTTGGCTCTGCAAGTAGCCCCAGCCTGACCCCCCGGCCAGGTCCCGCAAGTCGACCAGGGCTTCACGAGCCGGGTGGGTGATGGAAGAGCTAGAAGGACAGGACGAAGCAGCCTCTGCCAGTCCAAGTCATTCCCTAGCCTCCATCCTCTCTCCAGTCTCCAGTTCTTTAGAGGCCACACTAGGCTCGCCAGGGACAGCACAGGACAGGACACCCATACGCCCCCCCGGCTTCTCTTCTCCCCAGGCGTGCTGGGGTTCTAGGTCGCTATTCTGTGTGCACCAGACTGCA
Source organism: Hypoxylon sp. FL1284 (assembly GCA_022432365.1). Lineage (NCBI taxonomy): Eukaryota > Fungi > Ascomycota > Sordariomycetes > Xylariales > Hypoxylaceae > Hypoxylon > Hypoxylon sp. FL1284. The sequence continues at coordinate 411,652 of JAJJXE010000012.1, forward strand.
CCAGACCCCAATTCGGCTCGCCAGCCGTCTCCATCGAAAAAATCGTCTCTCCGCACACATCTGCTCGAAGGTGTACCGTCTCCATCTTTCCCTCCGGGATGGGGAACCGCAGATTCCACGGTGCATGGCCTCGAGTCGCTTTATTATCAACTTGTTCTCCGCCATCCTCTCCTATCTCTCCTGTCCCCAAATGCTAGATACAGAGCAGCACGTCGTATTATTGGATGCGCCGCCACCCAGCCGCCTAGAAGCTACCTGAGTACAACATGCGGCAAACGCCAATGCTATAACACCCACCCAACCCCGAGTCCAGTCCCGAACCGAACAGCACGTCGGCAGCTACTCTGGCAGGCGAGCGAGGATGAATCACCCGTCTACGGATCCACAGTTATCTCTATTCCAGCAGAGATAGAAGGGAGAACGAGTCAAAAGGGAATCGCTGGTGGCCCAAAGTTGACACTGCAGTCTGTCTATCTGTCTATCTGCCTCTCCTCGCTCTCTTTAACCCCCCCTTCCCGAGGCCATTGGACGACCCGAGAAAGACACAAAAACCTGTTTGGTTCCCACCTGGCATATCTCATCTCGCATCCTCGAACCTGTTACCATGAGTGTTGCACCTCTTGCCGGAATACAGCCCATCATCATGTCGCGACCCCAAGTCGGCATCGAGCGGCTCCCAAGCCGCCGCCTAAATAGCGAGCCACGAGAAGCCATGAACTGCAAATCCTGTCGGAAGCGGAAAGTAAGATACCTGCGTCCCCCAAGCCCACCGGCGCCGACTCCATTTAGCCGGGGTTTTATCCCGATCTAACAAATAACGTCTTCCGTATAGATTAAATGCAATCGCCTGCGCCCGTCATGCGAGGCCTGCCAAGTATTCCAGTGCCCATGCGTGTATGGTGCGTGGCCGGCCTTCCTTTGCCTCACAACATGAGCTCCTTCTATAAAGGGTGATTAATCTACAGCGACTAACTGCCTTATCTTGGGCCTCACAGATGCCGTACCGAAGAAGCGAGGACCCAAGACAGACGTGTTAGAAGCCCTCCTAAAGAGAGTCGACGGCTTGGAGGCTCAACTCAAGGATAAGAAGGGCGACGCCTCACCTGACACGGGAACGCCATCCGAGTCCGGCACGGTTGTTCCTGAATCGCCTACTGAACCCAAGGCAAAGCGCATAGCTTTAGACATAACCAGATCAACGGAAACAGACACGGAATCGGCGCTATGCTCACCTTCGGTTATCAGCGAACCCTCCTCGGGCATCCGGACAGATGCACTGCTTGAGACTTACTTCAGCAGGTTCCATGCAAAGCCTTACTATATACTTGACGAGTCCTCTGTTCGTCAACGGCTGCAAGTAAACCAACTACCCGATTATCTGACCCACGCAATCTATGCCGTTGCTGCTAGGTTTGACACACACCCCCTTTATCGTCCACCCGTAAAGCATACTGACACTCTGTTAGACACGCACCTAACCCAACTGGGTATCAGTCTGCCGTGAAGCTGAGCGAGGACTATGCATCACGATCAAGGAATGAAATCGATATAGATGAGCCGTCCGTCGATGCACTTCAGGCCCTTCTTCTCCTTGTCACTGCGTTTACCGCAGGAGGCAAGGGAAAGAAGGCCTATATGCTGTTAAGTACGTGTCTAACTGGCATTGTCACTTAGTGCTTTTTTCAGACAAAAGACTAATTCGTGTCCATAGTAAGCGCTGTTGGTATGGCCATGGCTCTCGAATTACACCGAGAGGTGGACTTGGAGGCCCGTATCACCAGCGTAGAACGCGAAGTAAGGAGGCGTCTATTTTGGACATGTTACCTGCTGGATCGATTCATGGCTTGCGGATCGAAACGCCCTTGTCTCATTAGTGACAAGACGATTTTGCTGCGCCTGCCATGCTGGTCTCCTGGTCCATCTGCTTTACCAGTCGAAGGTGATTTCTTCCAGAACGGGTCGAATCTCCAGCAGATGCAAGGAAGCGGAAGGAAATCGCAAGGAAGCAGCGGCATGCTCATCGACATCACCCGGATCCTAGGAACAACGAATAGGTACCTCGCAGCAGGGGGTGTCAAAGGCGATTCTCACTTCCCCTGGCATGCTCTCTCCGAGCTGTCCAAGATTCGACAAGATCTCGACGTGTGGGCTTCCGGAACCGACGACGTTTTTTCAAGCGTGGATACGCTGTTTGGACAACCTGATTCGACCATTCTTGTTCTCAGCAAGCTCGTGTACCACCTTATCCACTGTCTTGTTTACAGGCCTTTCCTACCGATCGATCTCGCAGAGCTGGCCGGGACGGCTCAACATCAATCCTGGCAAATAGAGGCGACCAATATCTGCTTCCTACATGCCAATGCCATCGCCGAGCTCGTCGAATTAGGCAAGCAGACGGCATCTATCGAGCTGCCAGCATTCGTTGGATACTGTATATGCACTGCTGCTACTGTCCACATACACGGGGCACACTACAAGAACGGATCAGAGGATAGCATAGGCGTACTTTCATCATCAGCGGGATTCGTATCCCGAGAGATGCAGCAGCTGAATGAACTCAGCTTCGCGTGGGCGAACGTTCAGCACCAGCGCGATACCTTACAGCGCGTTTACAATGCCCACACGGAGCTGGTCAAGGGTCTTGCGGAGAATTCGATGCGGTTCACTCCTACTTTCAATCTCGAGGACTTCTTCGATCGCTACTCGACCGTCACTCAGCTAGGCAGCCGCCCATTCTCGTTTGACGCGGCAAACCTGAACCTATCAGATGTAGCTGGTTTCGCCACAGATACGTACACGGGTACCGGCTCGTATGGTACAGGGGCTCCCGAACGACCAAGCTTGAAACGCAAAAGTACCATGGGCCATGAGCGAAGACGCCACGACTTAGGAAGCATCACACCGGCAAATGCGATGGGTGGCAGCCCCCTGACCTCGGGATTACCTACTCCTGGAGTCCACCCCCAGCACTTCTCATTCTCTGTAGACCCTAGTCACTCGTCGATTCTCCACACGCCCAACTCACTGCCTCCTCACACGGAACGCATGCACTCCAATGTAGGTCCACTTTTACGTCGGAGGCGAGACTCGATAGACGACACGGAGATCACTGCAACATCTACTGGGTATGGAGCTACGCATCATCACCAACAAGCTCAGCAGCTGGAGGTGATGACGGCACCTTCATTCTCGCCCTCATACCATTACGCAACACCGAGCCCTAGCGGAGATAATGAGTGCGGGCTCGGGGTTGCCACTAGCTACGACCCCATGTTCGGGGCGATAGCGCCCAATACGTTTACGTCTCCTTCTCCCTGGCACGGAGAGGAAGACCATCGCAAGCAGCACAGCGTACTCCCTAGCCCCGAGGAGCGAAGCCATACCAGTAATACGGCAGTTGGAGCGGGAGAAGAAAAAGATCCGTTTCTGAGCCTTCTGGAACAGCTGGCCGAAAACGAGCACACGATAGGACAGGGCAAGGAGATTGACTTCTTCCTCACCGGAACACAGGGGTAAGCAAACGCGTTACAAATCAACTTGCAGCCTACGCACATATCTTCGGCGGCGTATCTATGTATTCATAACTAGAAGAAAGAGGTGGGAGACATGGCTGAAGTGGTATACGAACAGGGCTGGTGGTACACAGTCTTACACCAGGATCTCGAAGCATCTAAAACAGCGGCTACGGCATCTTACGAACGCCATCTATGTGTATAGATTACTAAGCAAAGACGATATAACGAGAGCAGAACATGTACGATAGCTGGGAAAGGACGGATAGGGTATGTAGCACAAGTTTCTTTGACCGACCCGACCGAGGTAGCATGACTTGGACACAGATCAAACAGTGTGAATGGCCGAGCAGACCAAGACCGCAATGGCCTGCCATAGATGCCGACTGCCTTATTAATTGCACCCTGAAAACGTGGACCTACTACCGAGAGGTACAGACGGATACTTTGCGTACGTGCACTCGCTAGAAGATGTCCCGTGGCCGTAGGTGAGACAAGATCAGCTATTCTCATCACTACCGGGAGGGCTAGACGCGACAATGCTTGCCGGGCCCCTTTTGATACAAGTCAAGATACTTACCTGTACATGCCTCAGGTACGTATTGGCTGCAAAGAGTGCTTGGCCTGCTTGGTTTTAGATCAGCATTAGAAATAGAGGTAAAGTACGATTTCGGAGATAGATATCGACCTAGGTTAGGTGTGTTACCCAGGTCGATGTCATGTAGACATGCGAGTAACTAGCATTCTCCCTTTTTTAGTTATACAAGGTCTTGGTCGTTGGTAACGGCACTTGGGGTCAGCCATCCGCAGCCGACACCGGAATGTCCTCGCTCTCGTGCCAGCCACCCCGACGCCGCGACACACCCCCCCTCCCTCTTCCGCAAGGGGGGATCGAGCACGAATACGATTCGAGCCGTGCTTCCATACTACACACCTGTCGATCAGAACAAGACTCTCAGCTTGGGGCTTTGCCCAGCCCTACAGGACCGTCTAGAACCTCTTTCAGCAGTGAGGCGTCGCATGCGCTGCCAGGGGGGGGGGAAGGGGAACCACCAGTCCTCCCGCGTCGATTCGTAATCTACGCCAGACGGGTAGCTAGTTGGCGAGTGGTGGTGCGCGAAATAGTGACTTGAAGGAGGGACCGGCAGCTCGGTTCTGGCCAATATAGAACGCGCGTCTCTAGCACTCACATATCTAACATCTAAGGTACCCTTACCCTTAGCCGACCACCGACTAGTGTCTCTCTGGGGTTGGGTAAGGGGTCAGTGTTTCTCTAAGGAACTTTTTGCAAGATCCTACGTCAGACGGGCTTTTTTTTTGTTGGAGTAGACGAGACCCCTGGATCGCTACTTTTCGCAGAAGACGACCGGCCGAGAGATAGACTGAAGAGAGATAAGAGATAGATAAACAAGGGAAAAGGACAGAAAGTTGGTCGAGAAATCTGAACGGGGCCTTTCGTCTGCCTACGTAATGACGAGCTACTTGCCCTAATTGGGGACAAGGGATACATACTGTATGCTACACCCCTTCTGCTGCAGATACATACATGCCTTGACATACATACCTCATTACATGCCTACATGTACGTGAGGTTACACTGTCTGCTGCGACAGAACAAGATGTGCGTTGAAGTGAGTGAGTGACTAGCAGGTTGCGAGATGCGCTGCAACCATACCAAGGGACGGGAAGGGCGATGCAAGGTTGAGAGGGGGCAAGGGGGGGAAGAGTGGTGGTAGAGTAAAAGTAAGATAGACCAGGTACGGCTGGGAAGCGCGGGGAGGCTGATGGGAATAAAAACATGCGTGTTACTTGCGACTCGGCCGACACACCCAGATTCGGCCACTGCTCATCGGTAACATGGGGATAACGGAGGGGTGGAGGGGTTTGCGTGGCGGGTGTGCGCGCGCGTGAGTGTGTGTACGTCCTGTGTGTCATGTCGCCAAGCCGGACCTGTGGGCTGGTGGGGTGTCGGAAAAAGGATTCGAAGGGGTCCTGGGAGGTTCTTTTGAGGAACTTTCGAAAAAAGGGTTGTCAAAACAGGGCTGGGTCAGCTGGTTTCCGTCCACTGAGAACACGCGATGAGCCTCGTCGGCGTTTCCAAGCTGCGCGCGCACGCCATGTTATCAAGATATCTGCTCAGGTACGAGCGAACACGAACGAGCTTCGTGTGTGGCGTGTTCCTCGAAGCCCTTCTAGATTCCTGAGATGGGGCCCCTGTTCGCCTCATGACTGCCCTCCTAGCCTAGCTAGACTCTGAGTCCCTCTTGTCTCGTAGGTCTGGCTGCCCACGTTTTTGCAATACATGCTTCCGTGGTGACGATGTAACGCACGTGGTTATCGAGTGGCCTGAATTAGCAACACAGACGACGGCACGTCCCGCTGATAGAGAAAGAAACAAGTCGTGCCGCTAACTGTTACGCTAGACGGTGAGCCAAGAAGTGGCTGGACGGCTGGCCGGCTGACTACGGCCGCTTACGTAAACCCATACCCAGCAGATGAATTTAGCGCCATCCTAGCATCGTTCAGCGCCCCCGCGGCTTCTACCTTATTTCGACCGCCCAACCTCACCCGAACCAGCTCGGCTCAACAATAACACGAACACGAACAGTCAAGCCCATCATACGCCCAGGAGACGACCGAGCTTGTCTTCTGACCTCGAAGTCCTCCAGCCCTGTCATCTATCTCGACGCCATCGTCCCCCTTCGCCTGGCCGGCAGTTGGGGTTTCTATTCTGTCTTCGATATTGCTTCTCGCAGACGTAACGTTGGATTTGCTGTTAATACATCTAATAATTCTTGCACTTTTTCGTCATCAATAAGTCTCAGATCGGTGCTAATACTACCGCCGATCTTGCCTGCGAGCTTTCGTACATTGATCCTACAATTCTTCGGCTTCACTTGTCCTCGAAAACAAGGAAAATGGCGCCGAGCAAGCCACTGAAGAGCAGAAGTCGGAAGGACTATCGCTTCTCGCTCGAGTACCGAACGCGATGGTGGGCCGTCCCCGTCTCTTCCGCAGCCTTGTCCGCGGCAGCCTACCCGGTTGCCTGTCAAAAGTTCCCCTATTTTCTTTTTTATAGCAAAGTAGTCTGACAAGTAGTATTGACTCGGTCTAGGAGTGACAATGACATGTATGACCACATGAATAACTCGGTCTACAATTTCCTGTTCGTAACAAGAATACCACTTCCCTCCCTCCCGCGTGACCGTGACGAGGTCCGCAGGGTACCAAGAGGAACTTTTTGTCTCTAACGTCGCACAAATTATGTCATGTCCAGCTTCGACTCCATTATCAATTCTTACCTGATGGACCACTGCGGCCTGCGCCCGCCCACGTCGGACCAGCACCCCCTGATGGCGCACACGCACTGCGACTATTACGCGGCCATATCGTACCCCCAGGTCGCGGAGCTGTGCTTACGCGTCAACAAGCTCTCGCGCTCCAGCGTCGTGTACGAGGTCGCATTGTTCGAGAAGGGTGTCGAGCACGTCAAGGCCGTCGGAGAATTCGTCCATGTGTTCGTCGACCGCGCCACGCAGCGGCCCAATGCCGGCGGCATGAATTCTCAGCTGCGCCAGGGGCTCGAGAAGCTCCTCGTGCCACCCGAGCCGTCGGCCGATCCTGGTTCATCAGATCCCCCTACAGGTAGCAAACTGTAACTCCCTAGCGTAGCGGCCAAATGCAATCACGGATTTCAAATCTCCTATTGCCAGTATACTGAGTCCTACGGATAGTGCTACTGCTACCATTACACAAAGCGCTGAAACTGCAGCGTCTGGGCCTTCCCGCCCCATTCTCCGCTCGTCAGCATGCTCTCCAGCAGCTCGAGGTCGCCCAGCGCCTTCTCGGGCGTCTGCTCCGGGTTCGGCACGCCCGACTGCACGGCCTCGGCCCAGGCCTGCACCTCCTCCTTAACCGCGAAGCCGGGCTCGAACGTCTTCTCCTCGGTCACGGCGTCCTTGCCGGCGCCGCGCACCGTCGTCACCTTGGCGGGCTCGGCCCTGACGACGCCGCCCTCGCACGCGACCGAGTACTCGAAGACGCGGTCGAGCGAGCCGGCCGAGTTGACGAAGGAGCCGACGGCGCCCGACTTGGTCTTGAGGACGGCGTTGACCGAGTCGACGGCGGGCAGGTAGTCGGTGGCGCGCGAGGTCAGGGCGACGACGCTCTCGACGGCGTTGTCGGGGCCCAGGACGCGGCGCAGCGCCGCCGTGAAGTGCACGCCCGCGTCGAGCAGGAAGCCGCCCTGGTGCGCCGGCGCCGCCCGCCACGCCGTCTGGAAGTACTTGTCCGTCGGCTCCAGCCGGAAGTTGACCCGCACCACGAAGCCCGTCACGCGCCCCAGCGAGCGCACCTCGGCCGCCGCGTGCGCGTACGTCGCCACGAACCGGAAGTTCTCGGCGACCGCCCACGACGCGCCCGTTCGCGCCTCCGTCTCGTGCGCGCGCAGCACTAGGTCCCCGGCCGTTGCTACGTCTTTGGCGACTGGCTTCTCGGATAGCACGTGCTTGCCTGCTGCTAGTGCCTTTTCGATGTAGTCCGGCCTTTGAGAGGGAAGGTTAGTGGGTTTGTTCGCCGCTTGAGGGAGATAGGGAGACTTACTGGTCCACAATTGGCAAGGCGAGAATCAGGCCGGCAATGTCGTCCCGCTTCAGGATATCATCGTACGACTTGCCCTCGCCCGAGTCGGTCGAGTACAGGTCCACCGGGCCGGCGTCGGCGGGGATCAGCTTGGCGGCCTCCTCGGCCGTCTTGAGCGAGCGCGACCAGAGAGCCTTGATGGAGAGTAGCGGGGAGGCTAGGGCGGCGGGCTGCGGTTAGGTATGCGTTAGCTGGTGGGATCCCTTGAGAAATATGGAGTTGTTCTATTTTGTGTGTGTCTTAGGCTATCAGGCTATAACATGAATGGAGTCGCCTTTCTTGAACTGCCAGGTATGAACAGAGCTGGGTCGTTTACTCACGATGTGCTGCTCCTTGACGAAGATGCCCCCTCCGATGATGGCGATGCCTATTGGAGCCATGATTGCTTCGAGTTTATGTTGATGTTTCGCTTGATCTCGACCACGAGAAGATCAGAAGAAATCTGTCTAGCCAAGAGAGGAGGACCTTTTATATTATAATTATCTGCTTCTCGAGTTTTGAATGTGAACTTGGTTGGTGCCGCGGTACGATGCTCTCCGCTTTCACCACTCCTCCTGTCGGATTTTAGCCCCGCAAGATACCTATATCCCCTATCTGCTACGCCGTGCCGCTATACCACCGGTTGATGTCATTGCGATTACTCAATCGACATCGATTGCAACGTACGGCCAGGTTCCCGCAGCTCAGGTTATACCATTTATCCTGTTTGTCGCCGTCGAGACGACTTTGTCGAGCCCATTCGGTGAGGTCGTCTCCAGACAGGTCGGAGAATTGATGTTGAGATCGGATTAAGGAATAATCCAGAAGTCGAGGTATACAAGATCTCAAGGGATGGATGTCGGACCGAGGCTATACCGATAGCGTGCGGTGATACGAGAAGCCCCATCAGAGCAAGGCCCATCCTTTATCCACCGCGACCATTCCCTTTCGGTGGGAAAACACGAGAGCAACGTCCAGCTGCTGCGCCGCATCGTGGGTATCGGGTAAGCAGTAAGCAACACGCTGCACTGGCGTCAGTATCGACCGGCTACCGGAATGGCAGATAGGCTATTGCATTGTGTTTATCTAACCCCGTTGACGTCTCTTCGGCCGTCACATTCTGCAACATGATCGAGTAATCAAATTAATTGAAATTACCTATCATTCTTGACAGCGTCCATCGTGCAGCCCGCGAAGGATTCATCGGAGCGCTCGGCCGAGAGCATTTCCTCATTCGTGATCTGTCTAACGTAGGCTGCCGGTGTGGCTGGTAATCTGGGGTGTGACGCGTCTCTCTACCCAGCCTCTTCCGTCCCCTCCGATGAACGCCGGCAAGATGAAAGCCCCTCCGCCAGGTTCGTGACTCCCAATCGGCTGCTGGACAATGCAGCGTCGAGGCCTTCGCGATCGCGTGGACTGACGGGCCGTCCCCGAGCAGCCCTATGGGCGTTTAGCAAAGAGGCGAACCCCCGGCCGCGGCCGCACGCCATCGGCCACCGCGGCTACAAGGCGCTGTTCCCCGAGAACACGATGGCCGCGTTCCGCGGCGTCGTCGACGTCGGCGCCGACTCCATCGAGACCGACCTGCACCTGTCGAAAGACGGCGTCGTCGTGCTGTCGCACGTAGGTAGCCTCGATTCACCGCTCTTCGTTCGCGACTTGGCGGCTAACGGTAACACCAGGACGCGACGCTGAAGCGCTGCTACGGCGTGCCGAAGAAGGTCGCCGACTGCGACTGGGACTACCTGAAGACGCTGCGGACGCTGCGGGAGCCCAGGGAGCCTATGCCGCGGCTGGTGGACTTGCTCGAGTACCTCAACCAGCCCGAGCAGGCGCATATCTGGGTCTTTCTCGATATCAAGGTACGTTCGTTCCCAACTCCTGTCCCCGTCTTGATATGTTCTAACGCTCTTCTTTTTCAATATTTCAGCCCGACGACGACTCGACGCAGTTGCTTAACGCTATCGCCGCGTCGATTGCCTCCGTTCCCCCATCAGGCAGACCGTGGAACCAGCGCCTTATGCTGGGATCCTGGGATGTAAGTCTGCCTCTACTTCTCTACCTCTTTAGCAGCGGAAACTTCCCTCCTAACCTAACCCACAGGCCCACTGGCTCGCAGCCTGTCTACGGATCCTCCCAGACTACCCAAAAGCACTAACGGCCTTCTCGCCGTCATACGCGACGGAGCTGCTGGGGGTGCCGGACCTGCACTTCAACCTCTTCAACATGGCGTTCCCGACGACACGCGCAGGGTCGCGGTTCATAAAACAAGCAAGGCAGCGCGGCCGCCTCGCGCTGTCGTGGACCGACAACGAGGACCCGTATCTGGCGCGCAGCCTGCGCGACGGCGCCGACGGCGTCATCACCGACGACCCCGCGCGCTTCATCGCGCTGCGGCGCCGCTGGGCCGACGACGACGCGGATCCCGGGTTCAAGAAGTCCGTGGCCAAGTTCAGCGCCCGCCAGACTGCCTTCTGGCTGTTCATTAATGTGCTCGTGGTCATTACGGAGGTGCTGCATCGTTTTACCAGGGGGTCGCCTCGCAAGCGTGTTGAGAGGGAGCTTGGAACGGTTCCGCGGTGATGGTGATGTTTAGATGGGTAGACCTTTGGGGGGAATATAGAGGGTCGATGTATTGTTAGAAATGCGGTGTAATACCTTAGATCGCTGAAGAGATCGGAGCTGGAGTCTAGGCACTTGCTACTCACTTGTCTAACAGTACTCTGTATAGCAGTTTACATCATATAGACATGCATTTGCTTCGCTCGCTTCAATCGTGTTCGCGTATTCAACTTTCAGAAGTCCCATATTAATACATGTACGTGGTGAATTCAGACAGGTAGCCCTTCCAAGGTCGCCGCATGTTCGTCTTTGCCGCCCTCTCTCATCGATCAACATGACTACCTTGCGGAGATTCGGCTGGGCCGGGACGGTTGCCTAGATAGGGTCGATATGTTCCAACAGCGACGACAAGCGTTTAGGGAAGGTGGGCTTCGTCTTGCCTACCATATTACTTCGTCTACTCCACATTCGAATACGTGACTCTAATCAATACGGCAGCGGATAGTCCGAATCAAACCCCCCTCCCCCTTCCCCTTCCCTTTCCCCTTAGGTAAATTCCTAGAGGCCAAACGACGACATGGTAGGAGCTATCTCTAGCTACCTGTCGAACTACCTTTTGATTGTCATCGGTAGTTGTCGTGGCCGCGTCTACGCCTTGCCAGCAGACTTCAACCATAGTGAGAGATGCCAAAGATGAGCAGTCAGAAATCATCGGGGCTATGGCATGAAGGCGCCCAGAATGATCCCAAGGTAGCCTCCTTCCAAGCACAAAAAAAACAAGTATATCAGTAACGTTCCTGCCGATCTAGATATCTACATAGAAAGCTACTCACCGAAACCAGAATATCTAACATTGATAGGTGAACACTGAGGTGGATTGATGAGTAAAAAATAGGGGTCGAGGCTTATGTCAGCATACAAGCCTAAATTGACTACCTTCCTGCTAGGGGGGAGTAGACCAGAGAGGGACGTCCTACATGTAGCAGTATGAGAAGAAAATGAGACTTCGATGATGGTAAACTCGTAATAATATGATAACACTGCTCATCTAGACACGAACGTGAAGGGAGAAGTTTCCAACGTGCTAGGGGGTTGGTTGCGAGGCGATGCCGGAATCGCCTCAGAAATAGAGTCTAGAGGCATACGTCGTAGGAGATAGGCAAGTAATATCTTGAGTACTACACCTGTGATAGCATCGCTATTTCTTCTTTGCGTCCTCATATACTTGAAGAGAGCAATGAAAAAAAAAGGGTGATTGCCATGTAGCCTCGCTGGAGGCAGTGTAATACCAGCGAGACCGGGCCCAAGTTCAAAAAAATGGTGTGTTTACACTTTGGTGATGGCCACAACCAGTGCCCTCCTGAGTTCGCACCGAAATGCGGGCCAAAGGGTGTCGCCCAGATGTGTTGTTCCCTAACCCCAACCCCCCCCCCGGAGCTGCGAACAGCTCCGGGGGGGGGGGGGGGGGGGGGGGGGGGCGAACGAGCCAAACATCCACGCCCGTAAAACCCAGCGTCCCAATCCGGTGGGCCTAGGCCAGCGAAAGACCCAGGCGTCGCTGACCTTCCCACATGTTTACACCCTCTAGCCAGGCGCCCGGGGTCAGTACGCCAAGGCAAACTTTCTTGCGCGCGGCCTGTAAGTGCAATGGGCTCCGGAAATTTCCGTAAAACCTGTGAGGTATGTGCATCTATCACACGGGGCTTAATCCACCTCCAGCCTGTGCTCATAAAAGCGGCAGCAGACCGGAGTCGAGGGACCCAGAGGGCGATATGGAACCTCACGAGGAGCATCCCATATGTCTTGGGTATCGGTCAGCCTCCGGGGATTGGGACGGTGAATTTTAAGCAGTTTTTCGCCATACCAAGGGCTTTTTCTGGGTATTCAAGTCGCTCGGTCACTCGATCGGTCGGTCGCTCGATCGTTAGAAGGGGGCGGAGTGGGTGATGGGGTTGAACAGTCACCCACATCCTCGATGAAGAGGGCGGAGATTGGAGAGTTGAAAAAGCAAAGACTGTTGGTTTAGGTCAGTGAAAGAAACCAGAGATAATTGAGCCGAAATAAAGATTTCGATGAAGGCTAGCCACTGAATCAGGCCGAAAATGACTGAAGGTACTTGCATAGTAGCCCAAAGATAGAGGCGTAATGAGATGATGTGGTGAGCTGGCGAGTATGGATTGAGGAAGGGAAAGACGAGAAATAAATGTGCCTTCTGCCAAGCGCACAGGGAGAAGACGATAATAGTGATGGTGCTGATGGATGATGGATGATGGATGATGGTGGTGATGGGTGATGGATGATAAAGGGGTAGGAGATGGACGAGACTTACCAAGTTGAGAAACAACAATATCGTATTCGACTACAAAAGGAAGATCAGTTAATAGGATGATGATGATGGAGGAAGGATAGTATTGATGAATGAACTTACATATAATGCGAGGCGTGGTAGTGACAAAGGAGTTATGGTCGAAGAGGCGTGCTGAGAGATGGTGCGGAAGCATGGTGCAGGAGAAAGGATGGAGAGGAGGAAAGTTAGATGGAGCCCGCAGAAACCGCGCTTATATAGAAAAAAATTGAGGGCGGTGAGGCAGAATCAGTACGGCAGAATAGCTGCGCCTGCGCCGGCCTGTTTGGTGAGTCTCTTAGGTGATAATCATCTTTTTTTTTTTGGCGTAGGCGATTATTTTATTCGCGAGCCCGTACAAACTTGATCCTCGTCTTTCATTGGCCCATAAAGAATTCAAATCAGAATAAGCAGGAGAAATATGGCAATCACTAGATATATTTTATATTTCGTACTGATTCGAGGTGGCCCGCTGCCCCTGATCCCATTTCACCCACCCAATCATACCCGAAAATTAAGAAAATACAAAACTAAAAGGCTCAGTACAGGATATTGACTACCTGAGTACTCCGTATTTTGACTTCACTAGATAATCAAATTAAATTACTGATTCTACTACGAACTTCGTATAATAATAAATGTCGATTTAGATAGACACCCACCTACCTAGTAGCTGCCTCGCCATCATATCAATAAACACCCCTATCTCTATAACAGTAATATCATGATCTTATTGAAACCACCGCTGTGCTTAATAGTCCATTTTATACTATGGAATCCTTGTGTCTATCTTTCGGTAGCAACATATCCCAAGATCAGATTCCCGATGTTGCTGAGATTAATTCATGTTGACTTCTCTACCACACGGAATATTCTTTTTCGATTAGTCATGCTTAATACTGGACATCTCGTGTATCTTTAGTATTGGTTTCAATAGCTTGCTCATTGTATCTATGCGGATCTAGTGCAATCGTTGAAAATCATGCGTGCTCAAGTCACGTCTGAAAATGGGCTGGAATAGGGGTAAAAATTCACTTAGCGGGGCTACCCTTCTGTCGAATCCCAGTCGACTCGCAAGGGAGACATCTACAACTACCACTCGGGCTGGACGTTTAGCTAGCTACCTTCTATGTACGGGTGTAAATATCTGCAAACAAAGGCGTCCTAGTTAAGGGTATGTATGGTTGCTGCGATCCGGTAAATCTGGCGTCGCCATATAATCGAAATCGATCGCTCTACCGTGCCAAGGGACAAAGAAACCGCGTACGCAGCCAAATAGCGATGATTTTAGTCGTAATTTCATGAGGGATAACACTTCTAGCGATGAGTTTCTCAGTCAATAATTGAGCGACCTAAAAACCCCCTCCTCTCATCATAGTTCCGGGAAGTCGATTCAGTAGGAGAGCGACTGAACCTCGATGTGGGAACGACAAGACATCATCATCAATCACAGCCTGGTATTTTCATGGGCTGCTAAACACCTACACGACGCCTTACATTTTTAGTTATCAACAGGCTCTTCATGCTGTTATCTTATCTTCCTGCGCCTAATGCCCTGGTAATCGACCCTTTGAAAATACGCCAGCCGGATTTCGCGTAGGTGTAGCGTGTAAACACGTCACTGTTGGTGATTCTAGCCACGTCCGACGCCACGAGACGTCGGGTGTTACAAGGCGTAGGCTAGGACCCCGGGAAATGCGGAAGTTGGATTCATACTTGATCAGGTGCAAATATGTGCGGAAATACCCCAGGGCGGCTCGGGGGGTGGCTAGGCTGCGTAGATTTGGCGGCTGCGAATTGCCGGTATCCGACACGAGGCGTTTCTTGAGGTCGACCATGCCATGTAGCCAGCCTGCTTTTCGATTTCCACAGGGCTTGTTGCATAAGGTCGGTAGCAGGAATACTTAATCGAGACACTCACCCCTCTTCGCCTCCTCCCCTCCGTTTCTTCTTTATCAAGCTACCCTTCGCTCCAGATCCGAGACGATATCACACACAACGCCACGCGTAACAACTCCTCGAGTTTTTACGTAGCCATCATGTTGTCGAGTATCGGTATTGTGGACTACGCGAGTCTGTGGGCGACTTATTTACCTATGCTTACGCTAGCCATCCCTTTCCTCCAGGTCTTCATTACCATGAAAAGGGCACGATCTGGGGAACGTGACCGCAACGCTCTAGCTCGAGATTTAAGTATTCGCACCAGCGAAGTCCCAGTTCACATGTCTGCTGAAGATTTAGAGCAAGATTTGAAGTCTCTGGCTGAAGATGATACCCTGAAGGAAGTACTCCATACCTTGGTCCTGAGGTCGATGGTTCAATTCAATAAGGAGTTCGCGTGTGCTACTGTCACTGTGAACACGGAAATTCCCGAGAATGAGTTGCTCAACCGCGTCGTTCAAGCAAGCAAAACCCTTCCGTACCGAAACGACCTCGAGTTCTACGGCATCACGCCGCTCCACGACGATAAGATCTGCGCAAAAGTCGAGTAAGTATCCAGCGGTGGATTGAATGAAAGCTTCGGCGCCTGCTAATTCAGTGCTTTGAACACGCAGCATAATTGCTGTTCCTGGCCTTGCCGGCCACGCGGTCGATTCTTGGAAATCCTCGACTAATAACGATATCTGGCTCCGCGATTACCTTCCCAAAGATGAACCCAACACCCGAGTCCTACTCTACGGTTACGATACGACACTATTGGAAATTGACTCTAGGATGTCAATCGAGGAGATGGGGTTTTTCTTCTTAGAAATCCTTATATCCTTTCGACAAGGCAACAACGTACGTGATCACTAGATTATAGGGTTAGTCGTAGCTTACATTACTGTAGACCAACCGTCGTCCGATTATCTTCATCGGCCACAGTCTAGGAGGGCTTCTCATCAAAGAAGTAATGCCTTTCGATTACCTTTATAGACTACTACTCTAACATGTCTATTATAGGCACTTGTCTACGCACAGAAGAAATATAACAACTCTGCTTATCGCCAACTATTTCAGGCCTGTAGTGGATTGCTCTTCTTCGGCGTTCCCAACTTTGGCTTACGAAGTGAACAACTCGAAACCATTGTAGAGGGCCGGCCAGCGCTAAATTTGATACGAGACCTAGTCGTCGACAGTGACTCTATGCCCTCTAGTTACCTAAAGAGGATATCGAACGACTTCTCCAACTGCTGTCAGGGTCAATATCGAGTGGTTTCATTCTACGAGACAAGACTGAGTTCTATTCTACAGGTGCGTTCCTACACATTAGCGTCTGGGAAGAGAAGAAGACTTACAAGTTCTACTCCAGAAGCAAGCAGACGGCACATTGACAAAAAACGGCCCTAAGACTCTTATGGTAACCGAGAAATCCGCGACAAGCACGGGATTAACAGCGGTGCGGGATGAGGACAATATCAGCTTTGATACAGACCACTCCGGACTTGTTAAATACGAGTCAAGAATTCAGGGTCCGTACACCGTAGTGAGGAGCCAACTCAAAGTGCTCGTTCACGATGACGCACCTCGGATTATAGGGCGAGATAGTATGTACTCTGTTAAGTTCAGGAAACTGATGAACTCTGCTAATCTCTCTGCGCTAGACCTTACCAGCAATCAGAAACGTTCGTGGAACAATCTGAATGATCCACTGTACACGTCTTTTAGAAACTCTACCCTCGCTGAGCCTGACAAAGGTACGTTTCAATGGCTTCTTCTCGAAGGCAAGGACCCGGACCTGAATGAAGACCAATTCTGTTCGAATGATTTTATTTCATGGACAGATTCAAAACACCCCCAATGCCTACTCGTAACAGCGCCTCCCGGACGGGGCAAATCGGTACTATCCAAATTTATCCTGCAGACGCTCGAGGGCGATAACCAGGGTGACTCCAAGATCATTTACTACTTCTGCAACATCAGGAATGACGAATCTTCGCGTAATGCGAGGTCTGTTCTTAGAGCCCTGATTGTCCAATTGTGCGAAAGGGACCCGACTCTGCTCGACCTGTTGCTGCAAAAGTTCACCCAAGACCACAGGAACTTCTTTGCCGCTTCCCAATACACTCTGTTACATTTATTCCAACATATGCTCCATAGTGGGCCGTGGACCCGAGTCTACTGTGTCATAGATGGCCTTGATGTGTACCATGAGGGTATGGATGATCTTATTACAGGATTGAAAACCGCCTTCAGTATACCTAGCGAGCGAAATGGCGCTGCCACTAACCTTCTCTGCACGTCGAGGCCTGATCATGATATAGCAGCTTTATGGGATGCCAGCCTCTGCCACAACAACTCGCCTCGCAGGATACTTTATTGCCATCAAGACGATATACGAACATTCATCGATAAACGCGGCAAAGTCCCAGGTGTCAGCTTCACGCACCAGATGACAGATGTTATCACCAAGGAATTGCTCTCGAAGGCTGGGGACACGTTCCTCTGGATCGATGTAGCCATAAGGAGGCTCCGGTCAATACGCTTACCTTATCTCGAGTTAATAAAGGAAATCAAAAACAGCTCTGCCAACCTCCATGAACTATACGACGACCTGGTGAAACGAGCTACTGCCAACGATGACGTCTCAGCGCTTATTCTCGTCTGGGTAGTTTATGCGAAACGGCCCCTCAGATGCGATGAGTTGGCAGATGCTACGATCATAAACCCAAAACGGAAAATAGAAAGTTACGAAGAATCTTCGAAGTACAGATCAGGCCTCACTGCAGAGGTTCTTCGTTCACGTCTCGGAACATTGTTAGACGTTGTTGATGACAAAGTCTGTCCCATCCATGAGTCATTCAAAGACTATTTCATGCACAAAGACCCGTTGCAGGGTTCGTTTGGCAGTATCAGCCCTCGACTAGTCCCAGCCTATGCCTCGATGGTATATCTGAATTTTGACGATATTAACGATCAGCTTTTCATCCACGGCGGTAGCGACAGCAATGGCAATGGCAACGGCAACAATGATGATAGGCTGTTTCCTCTCCTCCAGTACGCTGTTGACTATTGGTGCAATCATATCGAGTTGATGGAGGATATCCACAGCAATGACAGCCTACGAGATCTAGCTAGGCAAATGGCCAACCCGACTCTGAAGAAGTCAAAACTCTGGATGGTGAAACGCAGTGATTTCTATGAAATTCCAGAACTATTTAGCCAAGTTGCCATTCAATTCGATATCGCCTGGCTGGCAGAACTACTTCTCAACGATGATGCCAAAGAATTCCCGAATGACTTTCAGCAGGACTGCCTCCTAGATAGACACTTGAGACCGAGGGGAAATGTCCTCAAAGCACTGCTAAGGCACGACAGAGAAATGAAATTCATGTTACCCG
The DNA here is from genome assembly GCA_022432365.1 of Hypoxylon sp. FL1284. Taxonomy (NCBI): domain Eukaryota; kingdom Fungi; phylum Ascomycota; class Sordariomycetes; order Xylariales; family Hypoxylaceae; genus Hypoxylon; species Hypoxylon sp. FL1284. Next base: position 430,011 of record JAJJXE010000012.1, read on the forward strand.
AGAAAACGGTGGAGTACTTCGCCCGGGAGTCCGACGATACCCTGATAAAGCTCCTTCTTCAGGAACGTGGCGATGAGATCAAGATCACTTGGGCCTTGGTTAAAACGGCAGCAAGTAATGAATATGACGGAAAGGGAATATTGAAGCTACTTCTTGAAGAACGAGGCAAGGAGATTAAGATCACACCGGATATAGTGCAATCAGCAGTGGAGAATCGGGGAGGCTCGAAGGGGAGTCCTGAAGTAATGAAGCTACTTCTGCAGGAACGCGGTAATGAGATCCGTATCACACCGATGATATCACGAGCAGCAGCGAAATCTGGTGCTATAAGTACGACGAGGCTACTTCTGCAGGAACGCGGTGACGAGATTCAGATCACACCGGAGTTGTTGGAAGCGGCAGCAAGAAACGAACATAACGGAAAGGAAATAATAAAGGAATTCCTCGAGGAACGTGGCCATGAGATTCAAATCAGACTGCCGGTGATTAAAAAAAGCAGCAAATCATTGGAGCGAAGAGTTGATAAACCTACTCTTCGATGAACGTGATCGCGAGATCCCCATGGAACCGTCTGTGGTGGAAGCCGCAGCACAAAATCCCCACGGTGAAAAAATCATGAAGTTATTCCTTGAAAAGCGCGGTCATCAGATCCGGTTTACACCGGCAGTGGTGACAGCAGCGTCAGGGAACCCTCGCGGGGAGGCAATCGTGAAATTACTTCTTGAAGAACGCAGTCATGAGATCCAGATGACACCAGCCATGCTGGTAGGAATAGTACGGAATCAGTACGGAGAGGGAATAATGAAGATGCTCCTCGAAGAACGCAGCGACGAGATCCAGATTACACCGGCAGTGATGGAAGTGGTAGCGAGGAGTCGGTGGGGAGAGGGAATAATGAGGTTACTTCTTAAGGAGCGCGGTTACCAAATCCAGATCACGCCTACGGTAGTGGAAGCAACAGCAAGGAGCGGGTGGGGAGAGGGAATAATGAGGGTACTCCTTAAAGAACGCGGTTACGAGATCTATATCACGCCAGCAGTCGCAGAAGCAGCAGCGGGGAATTGGGGTGGCGCAGCAATGATGAAGTTGCTTCTCGAGGAACGTGATGACGAGATTCGGATTACACCGGCGGTAATGGTAGCAGCAGCCGAGAATGATCAGGGAGAGGCAATCATGAGGCTACTCCTTGAGGAGCGCCGTAGCGAAATCCAGATCACACCGGGGGTGGTGGGAGCAATCGAAAGAAACCAGGATGCAGGAGAGAAAATAAAGGAGCTGTTGCGAGAGCATGACTTCAGCATATAGGTCATAGATGCCCACCTAGGTATGTATTAACGGGCAGACTCCGCTATACACAGCCTCAACCCACGGACAAGTCAACATGGAGCTTCCGAAAGCGTGCTCTCGGGCGCGGAACCTGCATTATTCTTCCCGGTACCAGGCCGCTAGCTACTCTTCTCCATGCTGCTGATGGGCGCCGGCAACGCCTATAGGCTACGGAGCTTTGGTCGATCTCTTGCCCGGGTATGGGTCTATACCCCTCGGGACGCCCGCGACGGGCAACGTGGTGGCGGGGGCGGTGAGCGGCGCCGACCCTCATCTGGGACTTCGGGTGTAAGGCCCTTCCGGCCCACCGTGGACAGCGTGGATGAAGTCGGTGAGAGCGTGGACGTCGGAGAGTGTAGACGTCTAGATCGCCTGCTTATGCGGCGACATCACCGCTGCCGAGGTGGCTCGAGCAATATCACCGCTGCGGGAAGCCAGTAGATGGCGGAAAGGAGCGCAATCCGCCTCGGCGGGCGGTGGGCGGTGGACAGCGTGGTCTTGGCCGGTTCCCCCTCAAAGCGAGACAGACACACCACCACCACTTGCCTTTTCATCCGGCCATCTTAGCCTGGCTCGGCGTACGCGCGCGTATGTATGTACCTACCATAATGTATATAACATATAAGAACAATCTACCTACCTAGTAGACTCGGCGGACGATACCTAGGTGGAGATAGAGGACGTGAGTGACTTACCTACCTAGGTAAGAAACGTGCTCAAGGCAATATATTATACCCGGTCCCAAACCTTCTCTTACGTCCAATGGCGCGGCCGATCTTCATCTATGTCTTCCCACCCTTAGCCGCGACGGGTCGATGATGCACGTCTGGCTACCTTGATGGACAACCCTGCTGGCCCCTCTGCCGGCCGGGTCTTTCCCCTTTCGACGACGCCCACCCCGGTGGCCTTCTAGTCCTGGGCCGGATCTGGCATACGCCGCTGCCCTGAGTCTAGATTAGGTAGGTAGAGAGATACCTAGCTAGGCTTAGGCTTACATAGATCTGAATGGCGACCCCTGGTGCGTCGCGGCTCGGCTGCAGTGCCTGCGTTAGTTCGTTCCCGGGAGGGTGTAGCCACGTGTGAACGCGTCTAAGTCCGACTTCACTTTATCTAAGGCGCCTATTTCGACGTCTAAGAGTACTCAAAGCCTCAGAATGTCCCACGTACACGATGACTTCCGTCACTGACACGGGCTGTCTTAGATGAAATCAGACTCTAAGCACGAGATAAAGCGTAGACAACGATCTCGTAACTTTGGATGGGTTTTCATTGCTACCATAGACGGGTTAGCCTCTCAATAATTATGAGGCATATAAAAATATTTCCCGTCTTCGTTACACCAACCAATTCCGTACGGAATTTCGAAAACGACCGACTGACTTGTTCCGTCGATCATGTCCGATACATCTCAGCCGAGTGTAACCATATCGTTATGCTTCAGTCCTTATGACTTCCTCATGGGGAGGGGTAGACTCGTCAGAGCTACTTTACTCGGGCATGTGCTCGAACGGCTTCGCGAGGTGTTCCGCGCAGAACGGCAGCTTGGAGACGGTCCAGATCTCGGTGTCCTGTAAACCACTCGTCAGTCTTCCAGTTGTCTTTTTTCTCTCTCCCTATCTTCCCTGCTTCTTGAGAATGTAGGAAAGGGGTTGCAACATACGGGCTTGAGGGCCTTCTTGTCGGCCTCGCTGAGGGTGCCGCCCTTGAGGGCGATGATGGGCGGGGCGGCCTCAGGGTCGTGGGCGATGGGGGAGCCGCAGTCGGGGCAGAAGACGCGGTGGACGGGCTTGCCGGACGACCCGTTCTTGGCGTAGCTCTTGGTGGTGCCCGTGATGGTCAGCTTGTCCTTGGGGACGACGACGACGAGCGCTGTTTTTTGACGTCGATTAGTTTACGCAAGTTCCTCTCTGCTCTTGATTTGGAGTCAAATATGACAAGAGGGGTACGAGAAATTGGAGCGCCGGCTTACAGTAGGTAGATCCAGACTGGCGCTGGCAGTCGTCGCAGTGGTCGTAGCCGACGATGAGGGGGTCGGCGTCAACGGTGTACTTGACGGCGCCGCAGAGGCAGTGACCTGAGAGACCCATGTTGGAGGTGGATGATTTGGTGAGTTGGTTTACTTAATGGAGAGTAGAAGACAAGAACTCAAGTGATGAGGAGAGACTTTGATCGAAAAGTAGGACGAGAAGTGCGTCTCCTTTATGTGAAGTAAAGGGTACAAGGACAACTCCAGTATATGAGGGGGAGAGAGTTAAGGCAACAGGAAGAGACCAAAGTATATGCACGATAATGTCCCTATGACATAGCTTGGCTGCTCCGTCTCGAATAGCTCCCCTGTCCCGCTGTGCCCAGTCAGCCGCGGGCGGATTGTGATTGCTACCCGGATTGGCGGATATCGATGCTTGTTGCGGGCTTTATGTTTGCATGATTCTTACATTACTATGTGACAAATATGCCATTCTATCGTTACAGTTGCCGACATCTTGTCCCCAAGAATGGGCCAAAGGGAATTGCAGACCATTGCCTATTGTCTGCTGTCTACCTGCTGTACGGGTGTACCCGTAGCTGATGTCCCCACCCGTAGCTGTCCAGAGCTTCCTCGATGGTGGGGTATCGAGTTTCGGAGCACCCATGTTGGCGGGGTCGTGTAATGGTCTTGTCAGTCTACGTCAAGAGTCCAGATTACGTAGCACCGCATCTTAGCTCTAACACCCCTTAGCTTGGAGACACTAATAAGTGCCTCTATTAGGAGCCCCTAATCGAAAGTAGCAAAATAGAAACAAAATAAAGCCATAATCACGTATTCGAATGAAGATTATAATTTTAAGAAGCAACTTATCTGAGCCGTTGAAGTCGGCTATCTCTGTTGCGACATGTATTTGTCAAAGACCCTAGTCCAAGCTCCGTCCGAAAAGCCGCCAAGGAGATCGCGGGTTTCTCGTCGGATATCTGATTAACGAGGCGGCTTCTTGCCTGATGCTGAGTGGCTCTTCAGATTTGGAATACCTGCGTCCCGATAGCCACGCTTTAGTTTCAGAGCTGCACCACCAGCCCGCAGCCCGCAGCCGCCTGCAGCTCTTCTAGTTAGTCCGGAGAGTAAGAGACCTGAAAATCCCCCAAGGATCGTCATTCGTATCTTTCAATCACTCGTTCCGTTCGTATGGCTCTCGTCACCATTGGAGACTGCACGTTTCATCCCATGTGGTGCTGCAGCGCGCAATACTACTGAAGGCATTGCCGCTTATAACATTTCTATCCCTAACACAGCTTGAATACCACATCAGATATTCCAGCCCATATCAAATAACCCTGCCATTGCGCCTTACGACGCTCGACTCTGATACGTCTGTTGGTTGACGAACTTCGACGTAACAATAAATGTGCCTCCAAACTTGAAGGGCCGAATAGGTGAGGCTTCAGCTGATGCTTATCAAGGCATACTCGTGAGACGGGTCGCAAGCTGACAGGGCTGTCGAGATGCGGTCCGCGAAGAATCTGCCCAGATGACAAATAATTTGGCCGAGTCAAGACAGTGCAACCCAAGCCAGCAACAATTTTAGAAGCCAATGCTCTAGCCGCAGGATATCCACACTGCCCATGGCAATCCTATCGGCGACGAAAAGCTTCAAGACGGAAGTCCTGTACATGTGTCTTGCCCCTGTATCCTCATGGGTCAGGACGTATCCATCCATGGACGAAAGCCGGAACCCTCGAATATCTTCTTTAGAGAGAGTAGCCGAACTGGTCTGGTTCGAGGTCAGCGGCCGCTCAATCCGTTCGGGTTGTTGCCGAAGCCTTCTGATAGCTGTGAAATAGCCGTAGTCCAGATAACTCGCAGTCTGATGCAAGGGTGGTGGCTGCTTCTTGATGACTAGCTTGGGTAACAGTTCCGGATTTGATACCCATATCGTCTGGTTCTCGTTCAGTTCGCAAAACATGGCCTCGAAGTCGTGAGCGTAATAGACAAATCTCGAATAAAATGCAGGAGTCAAGACCTTGAACTCCATCTCCGCTGCGACGTTCGGCGCTGCTTGAGATTTAGATGATACCATCGTCTCGGGATATGCGTCTGCGATGCCGCTTGGGACATATCGCACTACTAGCGGCTCGGGTGACTGCTCGACCAAATGTTTAAGGTACCTCCTAAACAAGGGCTCGAGTTGGCGCTCAACCTCGTCGGCGTGTCTCCCAACGCTCGTTTTGAGCGGCTCGGGACGGTACCAGACGTGCAGTTTGCGCTGGAAGAACAAGGCCGCGGCCTCTTTCACGATTCGCGGGAAGGTGACGAAGCCCACCCACCACCAGCCGGCCAAGAATCTCAACTTGTGAAAAAACGTCATATTCGTAGGGTCAACGGCGTCCCCTTCCGAAAATATGCGAGCGACTAATTTCGCTTTGTCCTTCGAAGACACTAGATTGATCGTGCTATCAATCGGGCCTCGACCCTCCATACTCGGGAGGAGAGGATCATGTGCTATGAGCGAGTATGCCCCTTTTCTGGAATTGAAAGGGGATACGTGAAAATCCTTTGGCCACGTCTTCCTCAGGGGCTTCGAATTATGAGGTTGATGAGCTGGGAGGTCATCCGTAGCGGCACCATTTTCGGGCGCTTCTATCGGTTCTATGGAGTCATCGTTAGGGGCTAGGAAGTACATGCGTCTCTCGTCAAAGGTATTGTTAACCTCGAGTATCGTCGCGGCCAAGCGCTTGTCGGCGGAGTAGAGGTACCAAAAAGAAACAGGGTTGAAATGGTAACCCAAGAACTTGGCGGCGGTGACCAAATACGCATGAGGGTATTTAGAAGCATCGATGCCCTACGTCTATTAGCTTAGGACCATTTAACGGAGTCGAGGCTTCAACATACTTGAGACTCAAGATAGGCATCTAATTTGCCCCTTAAACCAAGGTGACCGCTACCCCTTTCTAGGTAATCAGCGGCATCGATACTATACCACCCTTTTCCTCCCGTGTTATGTGTGTCATTTGATATCATGCCGCCTGCGACACCCGTCCAACCGACGGGAACCCCGACTAAGAGGTACGAATAAGAAAAAGAATGTCTCTTCGGGAAGAACCGAGTATGTGTTGTTCGACAGGGGAACAGCAAGGGTTGTGCTGGGCCGTTCCACGCCGACAGCTCTGCGGGTCGACTGCGATGTCGTACATACTCGACGAAAGCGAGTGACGCTACGGCTATTATGGCCGCTCGGCTAAGCCACTCCGAGCCAAGGATTTCGAGTTGTCCCTTGAGGAGCCCGAGGATGAGATCCCCTCGAGTCCAGAGCAGCCAAGCCGTAAGAACCACCACATCCCCCAGACTTCCGAAGATCCAGTAGTAGGGGATCGCGGTTGTCCGCAGGACAGCCGTATGCACGGGCATGTCTAGAGTGACTGCCATCACCTCTCCGGACTTCTGAAACCCGAGCGAACTATTCTCGTCATCACACAGGCGCGTAGAGCCGAATGAACAGAATACATGAGGGTTGAGTGCTCGAGAGCGGATCTAGTCAAACGATGCCCCTCTCAACGATATCCATCGCAAACGACTAGTACGCCCCGTACGCCACTGTATCAGCCCGTATCAGCCACAAGATACTTGGATACTTTGGAAGTCGGCGTTAAAGTCCAAGCCCCGGTTCTTTCCCCCGCCATCTGACGCCGATTGAGTCAAGCGGCGGCTCCGCTTTCAGCCCACCTCGTCCTTCTTTCGCCTTCTACGGCTTAAAAAAAGAAAGACGGTTAGGTGGCTACTATTTATCAGGATACGTCAGAAATTGACCGACAGGGAGACCGTCACTTTTAGACAAAAAGACAAATATTGCCTGCTGTTCGTCTTAGAATAGCGCCGTGAACAAACAGTCGTCCCGACCGTGCCTCTAAAGGATAATAGCATCGGTTTACCGTCAATTGTCGGTATCTGCATACATATATCATCGTCGTCACGAGCCACTTTTCACATCCTCTTCATCCTTCAACTCCAAAACCTCTCACCTGCAGACTCAACAAATACCAGTATATATACCATCGCATCCGACGTCTGTCCATACGAACGACAGTAGTTTTAAATTCCACCTCCCGAGAATATTCAATCCCGGCTTCTACGTCCAACCACATCTAGCCACAATGTCTGACGACTGGAACTCGGTCACCAAGATCGGCAGCAAGATCCGCGGCGGAGGCTCGCAGCGAGAGACGGTCGTGCGAGGCAACGCCGCGCTGAACGCCGCGAAGCGCTCCGGCGGATCTGTCGCGACGGAGAAGAAGTACACCACCGGAAACACCGTAAGTCGCTCACCTTCCGAGTCCTCTGTCTTCCCTTCTCCTCCGCCTCCGAACAGCCAGCCTCGTGGTTCGCAGTCAGGCAGACGCACTTGAAAACACGCCTATAGGTCAACCACGAGTGCCATTCCCTAAAGCACAGCAACAAAAGAAGAAAACCAAAAACGATTGCTGACAGCAACGACAGGTAGGCAAGGGCCCCGAGGGCCAGCGCATGACCAAGGTGGACCGGAGCGACGACATCATCAAGCCGAACACGGTGGGCAAGGAGGTAGGGGACGCCATCAGCCAGGCGCGGCAGCGCGCCGAGCCCAAGATGACGCAGAAGGACCTGGCCACGCGCTGCAACACGACGCCCTCCGTCGTCGCCGACTTCGAGCGCGGCTCCGCCGCCCCCGACCAGAAGGTCCTCGCCGCCATGGAGCGCGTCCTCAACGTCAAGCTCCGCGGCTCCGGCATCGGCGAGCCCAAGTTCAAGCCCAAGAAGTAAGGCGGGAGGCGCGAGAGTACGAGAAATACGAGGATGGTGCTCCCGCTCTTCTTGTGTTGCCTGCCGGAACACATTTGGACCGGGAGGGAGGGAGGTTCGCGGGGGATACTGGCGTGGGACGGCATAAACCCGTAGCCATCGGGTTGACAACAAAAGATGTTGCTGCTGCTCAGGGCGGTAGTGGTGCTAGACTCGAGAGTTAGACCGAGGAGTTGAAGAGGCGAAGGCGTCTCGAATTGCATATCGTCGTCCCCCCCTTCGGCCTGATGACAGACAGCATAGCTTTTCCTTTGCGTGAGTTCGGCAGCCGCTTCGAAAGGAAGAGGCTTCGACATAGATATTCCCATGCATTATCTGTTTTTAGACGAGGAAAAAAGAGAGAATAGAGAATACAGTCACTGTCACGCAATCTCGTTTCATGCTTTGAATTCATTTGATTTGATCTCAAGTCGGGACTCCTAACCATGCTTCTTCTGGTATTCCCCGAGCGGCAGAAACGCAACGCGATGCAATGCAATGCAAGCTGATTAAAAAAAGCAGACGAACCGACCGAACACAACGCAAGCCCTACACCCACGGGCCGAAGCCTGTCCCAACGACTTTGTACTCCAAGCTCAACGTCACCGTTGACGTGTCTTTTCCTCCCTGGTCTTCCTCTCATTATCCTCATCATCATTACCCTCCTCGCCCCCAACACACATATACCATCAATCCCTCACTCCCTCCCCAGCACCTCCCCCACCCTCCTCTCCATCTCCGCCTTCCCAGGCTGCATTTCCATCTCCAGAACCACGTTCTCGCGGCCTGCGACGGCGACGACGCGGAGCCACTCGGGGGCGAGGTCGGCGGCGAGCAGGCGCACGCACGCGGCGCCCTCGTCGCGCGAGATGCCCGCGCGCAGCGAGTCCTTGAGCTTCTCGAGCGCCGCCGCCATCGTGAACGACACGCGGCCGGCGCCGCCTTGTGCGCGCCCCAGCATGCCCAGCACGGCGGCTACCTCCGTCGCCCGCTGCAGCGCCGCGCGCCGCTCGAGCTGCGCCCGCGTCAGGCCCGCGCCCGCGCCGGACGAGGCTTTCTGCAGCGACTTGAGCCGGATGCGGTCGAGCAGGCTCATCTTGGGGGGTTCGGCGTTGGTCGTGGACACGTCGGTGTTGGGGCTCTGCGGCTGTTGTTGTAGCGGCTGCTGGGGCTTCTTGGCTGCTGCTGCCGCCTCCTTCTTGGCTGCGATGCCGTGCTTGAGGTCCTCGAGCCGCCTCTGGCCCTTGGAGAGCACGGGCGCGGCCTTGACGAGGGAGGCGCAGAGGGAGACGGGCGCCTTGGGCAGTGTGCCGACGAAGTTGGAAGAAATGTTGGCGCTGTTGCCGTTCTCCGCCGCGAAGCGGGTCCAGAGCAATGTCATGTTGGTCCGGAACTCGTCGTTCAACTTGTTCTCGTCGAGGGGCCGCCCGCCACGGTGCTGTGCCGTGTCGATCTCGATGCAGACCTTGCCGCGGCCGTAGTTGGAGAGCGAGAATAGCGGAGCGGGCTTCGCTTGTGCGTCTGTGTTGTCGTCGTTTTCGTGCGAGGCTAGGTGAAGCACGCCGAGACATACGCGAATGTCGGCATCGGTAACCTTCCGCTTGCCCCATGCTCGCGCGACGTTGGGACACAGGACGCGCAGGTCCGCAGGGACGTTGGATCCATTGTGTGCGTAGTGCAGAGTCAGAGTCTTCAGCAGCGAAGAGTGGAGGTCGATGAGGTCCAACACCTCGGTGGGAAGTCGATGCGTCTTTTTCGTAGGTGTGATCTCGTTATCCGCGTCGGCCTCGGAGTAATCGGTCAACGGAGTCTCTGCCGTGAGCGGGGAAGAGCAGCGTGACGGAGACGATTCCAGGCGCAGCTTCTTGAATAACGTGCCGGCATTGATGGTAGACTCGTCCGAATCGGAGATGCTGGGGCTTCTTGCTCGCTTCTTGGGAGCAGGTTCGGCACGAAGCTTCTTAGAAGGACGGCCACGACCACGGGTTGCTGGCTGGACTGCGGCCTTTCCTAGCTTAGGAGGAGGAAGGGAAAGCTTCTTAGGAGTCTCATCTGCCGATACATCGTCCTCTTCGATGCTCGCGGTTACTTTGCGCTTTCGGGAAGCAGGTGTGATGGCGTCAAGCGCTGGTTTTTTCATCGGTGTAGTGATGGTTTCCTTCTTGACATCTGTTTGTGTCGTCGTCTTCGAGACGCGGGCGAAGCTGCTGATACTTGCCGAGGCGTGCTGAGAAGTCGTGATCTTAGACTTGGCTGACGCGTTCCGGCGTTGCTGCTTGACAGCGGAACCGGCCATGACGAAAGATTGCGTTGTTATTGTTATTATTATTTTTTCCTCGTGCAAGCGCAATTCGTTATCAAGACGTTGATGGGAAGGATGATTCTACTCTATGTCAATGGCGACTGAGAATAGTGCACGGCAGGGAAATGTCGATTTCGTGGTTGTGTTGGAGTTGTGAGAAAGAACTTTGTGCATTGTTTGGTCGAGGGAAAGATCTGAGCTACGAGACGAGGAAGAGATTACCTTGGTAGGGGTACATATGGTAGGTATAGATCGCGACCCACGCGTAAAGACGCGAAAATCCACTGGCGCCCGGACGCGTTACGTGCAGCCAGAGCGCGTAAATGGGTGGATTGCGCCCGATTAGGAAAGACTCCACAACATCATGCCAAGACCTTTTTTTTTCTACCTCCCTTGACTTTTTTTTTTTTTTGTTCTCTCGCTTGTCTCGTCTTCAAGCCTTCAAGGTACCCTCGCTAAATATGGGATGCCACCACAAACAATGCCATTCTCTAATTTCCATATCTCGTCCAAGGTAAAGACACAAAGCCTATCAGTCACATTATTGATTTTTGGAGAAGGTGCATAATCTAGTGGTGTCCTCATCTTTCCCAGGCTTCGACACTCGGCACTCCAACATTGTTCCTGTCCAAGCTTTGCAGGCGATCAGGCACGCAAGCATCAATTTCAGGTATATTAGCGACGACGCCAATTAGGAACGGAGCGACGCTTCCGACTACCTCAGTCGCCCTTCCTGTCGCCAACTTCTAACCAATATTCACATGGATTCTAGATCGATACCAAGATATCATTCACTATCTTCAGGCTGATGCTTGTCTCGTTTGTGCTGACGTGTTTGTCAATTATTGTACCTAGTAGTATCCACCCTTCCCTCAGGGAGGAACCAAATCAAGCGAGACTTGAGATAGTAGCGTGTCATCAGCGAAGTGCTGCCGTGAATCCATCCGAGGAATGAGAAGAGGTGCCGAAGCGACCTCGAATCAAAGGGGCGAAACCCGCGGGCTCGGTCTGTTCCTCCCCAATCTTTGGCCCCCCTTTCAAAAGCACACGCATTCCCGATGACCCTTGATTTTTCTGTAGACCGATTATCTTGACGTTTTCCCCCCTTGTGCCCTGGTATTTCGCATCCGTGAACTCCCGAATGAACAGACTAAAGAACCCTCGCTACCGATACAAATGATGGAAAAGACTGAGATACATGGAGACGGCGAGCCTTTCTCTCATGCATCCAGGTGTAGCGACGACCGCATCTACCATGCCGCTAGTGGCGTAGGTTCCGCTGCCAGTGGTCCGGATGGAAGCTGACGGGGCTCGGGGGCGGGGGAGCCGGCACGTCCCAGTCGCGTTCTTGGATGGAACGGATGGGGGTTCCTCGCTTGTCATCCTTGGAGGCGAGGGTGGCGTTCAGACTGGTGAACAGGTCCGTAGACGAGTTCAGCCGGATGGTCTTGCGCGGCGGCGTGACCGGGATGGGTGCGGCAATCTGGCTAGGCATGGCTGCGGTGTGGTGCTGCGATGATGGTCAGTATCGAGTTATGCTGCGCAGGGTTGGTCTGGGATAGCAAGACTCACAGGTCGGTTTGGGTTTTGTCTGGAGTGATCACAAAAGGTGAAGATGGATGAGATGACGTTAAGGGTTTGTCTGCGAGCCCTCTGAAAGCAAGCAGCGTTGTGACTGGGTGTTGCCTAGCAGTTGTGCAGCTTGTGGCTTGGAGCTGGTAGCTGGATAGTTGATAGTTGATAGCTAGGAGCTTGTAGTGCGCTGAAGCTTGATCCGATGCTTGGTAGAAGGCTTGGGAAGAGCTTCGACGGATGAAAAGGTTGGAAGAGCAGTGGCAAAGAAGTTTTTTCTTGGATGGTCCGAAGGGTGGAAAGTTTGGAAGTGTCTCGACCAAGTCGTGTGAAAGGGGAAAGGAGCGGTAGGTGGGAATAGATATAAGAAGTAGGGAAGGAGCAAAGGAACCCGAGTAATAAGTAGCAAAGAATACTTAATACCTAATACTTCGGTACCTTAGTTTAGGTAAATAAGGGCGACTGGGGAAACTGGCAACGGGCAGCGGGTAACAGGCAACGGGTGAGGCGCAACCACGGTTTGAGCCTGGAGGTAGAGCTAAGGTAAGAAAACCTCGGAAAGGGCGGTGGGTAATAAAGTACACCTAAGGTAATCAGGTACCTAAGAAAGTACAGCTGTGCAGGTGGTAGAGCAGTAATAAGTGATACCGTCTAACCCCAGGCTGGCTTGGGGGGGGAGGTGTGTATTAGATGGATTGCTTGTGTGCTTTTGTGTGCTTGTGCGTTGCTTGCGTGTGTACCGTGTAAGTCGCAGGTCAGATACAAGACACGGACGCCAATAATCGGGCCTCTTAGTTGCCGTCACCCCACGCAAATAATAGCAAAGGGCTTGGGGTCTAGGAAATCCTGATGCCGACGGGATGAATGGACGGGAGATAGGAGTTTGTGGCCCTTTTTTTTTTTTTTTTCTTTTCCCTAGTTCTTTTTTTTCTTCTCTTGTGTCTTTCCTCCCACGCACTTCCGTCCGAGATGCTAGATCCCGAAGCTAGTAAATTGCGAGCCGGTGGGTGCTCGGCAGGCTCAGATGTGCCAACGGGATATTCGATGGGATGTGCGGATGGTTAGGTGCGTGGATATGAACTCCCGGTTAGGTAGGTGAGAGCGAAGCTGGCCTGGTAGAAATGAAGAGGAGTCGAAGAGCTGGGCAGATAGAGTGAGATGGCTTGGAGAGATTAGGAGGGAGATTAGCTGTCGCACCCCAAATATATGTGAGAATATTCGATGTTGACGTGGATATATTGGGGGTGGGTGTAAGTGCGAGCGTGCGTGTATATATGTGTATATGTGTATATGTGCAAACTCGCTTGTACCTATATCTTGTATATCTGCTTGCCTTGCTTTTGCCTCTCAGGGTGAGCATGAAGGGGGTCTACGGGTCTAACACGATCGCTTGTCGGGGAGAGAGTCGCAGGTATTTATTGATTAAGCCACAAATGACAGCATCTCTTGATACTTGAGACGTGTCGAAAAAACAGGAGATTCCCCGACGCTATCGAAGCCGGCATGAATATCAAATAAATTAAATATTCTGGGGAAGAGGGCTTGAACGTAGAGCAGCCAGACAGCTACAAACAACTTCTGGATCGCTCACCCCAGATTCAGCCATTCCGGGGACCCGTCACCCCCGACGCACCAAGCACCGTTTCGTCGAGACAGCTGTCTAACGCTTGAGATACTTACCAAGTTGAGTAGTCTTACGTGTTAAGTACAAGCAGAAGAGAAGGGAAAAGTATGGGGAATATCGACCAGGGCGTCGGGACTTAAGGGGGGGGGGGGGGGGGGGGCCAGGGGCAATCGACCGAGACAGCCAGACAAGGCGGCAGCGCGGTCGTGCGAGTTACATGTAGAGGGTACCTACAGGAAACATGACGTTCTGTGCCCTTCCATAGGCCCTGGAGAGATGATATGATGGAATGAGGTAGCACGCCAACGACTCGGGGAATCATCGACAGGAAGAATAGTACATATACATGCCTATCCACCCAGGTACACATATGGGCCATGTATTGCACATATCATACGAGTATACAAGAGGTAGTATCGTGGCCTAAGCCTTACGTTTTCCCCCCAAGAATCCGACGGCCTTGGGGGTGAGATTACGGATATTTTTACACACGTTTGTATCTGCTGTATCGTGAACTTACGTGGCAGTAAGGCAAGGTCATAGTAAGACTCCTACGACGAGCCTTTTTTAATCAAATGTAAGCCTCCCTTCGGAGTATCGTAAGAGTCGGGTCCAACCACGTAGCGCACCTTGTCGACGTTGGTGAAAGACGGCGGCCGGGTACTTGATCCCTCAGGATCGGTTCGGGGCGAGATTTCAGCAGTGTCCATCTAATAAAAGTCAGGATCTAGCGGATCTGGGGGCCGTTTACGTGCTAACACGCCTTTGGCTGTTTCTGGCACGTCTGGCTGTTGGGGTCGTCGGGCTGTTTGGGAGGCAAGTCTGGGGTGCGATACACCGACGCTTCGGGATAGGTATGACACTTGCCTACATGGCCCGCCTGCACACATGTAGGCACGTAAGAGGTATGTAGGCGTGCGTAGGGTCCAACCCATCCCAGGGCTGAAACGACGACAGAAGGGACAAGTGCCGTCAGTCAAGCCGTGCACGTCCACGTAACAAGTAATTCGTTAAACTATCCCCGAGAACGCCTAGCATTTTTATTCTATTTGTCTTGTTAACGAGCGCCGAATTCATTTGCTGCTCTAACAGGCAAATAAGCCGCAGACGCTTCCGGTCACGTTGTCAAAAGCACGCAAGAAAGATCATAGTGTCGTGTGGTGCGTGCTGGAGCAACTTGGGTACTGGTGTTGCTATTGCAACTACAGTTTACTACTGCAACGCCCCGTGGAAAAGGGGGAGGGGAGCGGTCTATGGAGTACCTTGGATGGGGAGTTGTGTCGGTGTGTAAGAGGCTGGTTGGCAGTTGGACGACGATATTTCCAAGTTCCAAGTTTCGAACGCTCTGGCGACGCAATAGTACCTCGAGCATCTCGTATCCCGGCTTGTACCTCTGACAAGGTATGAAGTACCTACATGGTCCGTAGGCGTTTGTTATATCAGCACCGCGAGTAGAGATTTGTGCGAAATGATAGCTGACGAACCAATCCGGGCCTCAAATAGAACCGAAGTCCTGGCGGGCTGGGCACCGGAAAGAGTAGGCGAGGCGAGTTGGACGAGTTGGCGAGCTGGCAAAGCTGGCAAGCAGGCAAAGCTGGCTGGCTGGCAGAGCTGGCAGAGCTGGGAAATTTGCGCGGCGCCTCATATAGATGAGAGGTACATACCTACCTAGGTAATCAAAGCGATCTAGGGGAGTGCGCGTCCCCCAGACGGGAAAGGATTGGACAGTTCCCGTCTTCCCCGAGCAGCGCCCGAGCTGTCCGTCTCTGCGAGTGGGCGAATGGAGAGACAGGGTGCGTGTGTGGGGTAGAAGCAAAGGAGAAGCAAAGCGGTGGAATGGAAGCTCGAGAGAAGAACCTTAGCCAAGCAAGCTTTTTTTGCTAGCCGAGGAGACTGCCAGACTGCCTGACAGGTCTGACAGGCCTGACTGCTGTCTCCTTTTCTTAATAAGTACATGTTCCGTTTTGGAAGGACTGGGGTTGGAGTGGGGAGGAAGAGCTTGGCATGGGAAGGAAGAAGAAAAAAAAAAAAAAAAAAAAAAAAAAAAAAAAAGAGCCATGCTTGCGTGCGGTTCGCCATGTGGACAGCATGGGGTTAACTGACCTATCGAAAAAAGAGCTGCGTACCGTATTCTTACATGTACACAGGTAGAAGGCTGCTGAGGCTGCTCGCCGTACATTTCGTACATACATCCACCTTAAGTGAGAGTGGTGAAGCCGGCGAGGTAAAGAGACTGGCAGGACTGGACGCCATAGGGGGTAGGTATGGGTACGACACGTTTCGATACATTCGACGGCTATTCCCCAAGCTTCACTTTTCGTTGCTCGGGCCCTCACCATGGCCCTCGGCGTGGATCCATGGAACGGTTACTGAAATGCCCAAACTCGAAAATATGTACCCACGGGTCCATGGTCAGTAACCCCCGTCATTTCCCGCCCCCGTTTGTCCCGTTTGTCCCGTTCGCCTCGTCGATGCGATGCTCTTGTATCTCCTCGTACTCTCTTCCGTACTCTCTCCCTCGTGTGCCTCCTCGTGTCCTTCGTCGTGCTTTGTCAGTTTAAACGTTACCTACCTTACCCAGCCGGCCGTCGATCACTGATCAGCACCTTACTTTTTCCCGTCCCCAACCTATGTATATCCATATCACCAATCTACATTGTCTACTGTCGCATCGAACGAGATTTGATTAATCTTGTTACGAGATGAAAAGAGACACCTCTCTCTTCTGCTTTCTCGAGCCACCGTGAGGCCCGACCGGCACGCGACTGAACTTCTCGGATACAAAATGCGACGACAAATAGTAAGCTCGGTTATTATCTTCGTTTCCTGCCTAAGCTGGAACTCATGATTCTCTGATGATTCCCTTAGGCGAGAAGAGGAGAAGAGATAAAATAGAAAAAATAAGGTGACCCTGTCTTAGTTATTGCAGTGCCTAGACGGCCCAGCACTTCAACCACATTTATCCAGTTTGTTACCACTCGATATTTCCAACGTTAGGCTGTCCTCCCCCGTACCTTGAGGGCTTACTAGTCTGTAGCCTTCTCGTAAATCACGATCACGGCATCCCGTCGCCTAGATAGTGCTAGCCCATGTATATCCGTACACAGTACATACCGCCGGCCGATGCGAGACGCCGAGGTGCTAGTAGCTGAGTCGTCATCTCTGCTCGGAAGCCTGGTCGCTCGGATGGCTTGGATCGTACAATACATCGTCATCGTCAATCTGACAAAGCTTACCACGACTATGATTCACTTCCCCACGGTTCTTTTCCGTCTGATGGACGATCATGGAACCCGTAGTATCCTTGCATGCGAAGTACGGGGTAATGCACCGCTATACCGGACTTATGCAACTCAAAGTCCTGACTGTCTCTCCCTTTGGGGACTATCAGATATCACCTCTATCAGAGAGGAGGCGAGCTCTCAGTGTCGTGCCGACAGCTCGGAAGCTGCACGTCTAAATTAGGATGGAACAGCACGCCACATCCAAGGTCGAGTAGCGAGGTGACAACGCATCTCTCGAAAACCCCACGATTCTAGCAGAAGAGTGTGTAGAGAGCTATGCGACTGAGTGCCTCAGGAACGAGGCAAAGGGGGAGGGATGGGCCAGCTCATCTCTTGACCCGAAACTTGCATTCACGCGAAGGCCGTCGCCGATTCAGATTACTCATCTCATTGGTTCAGTTCCTGAACCGGAGTTGCGGTGAGTCGTCCGAGGCCTGCAGGATTGAGCCTCTTGATCTGAGTGGAAGTCCGCGCGGGCTTAGCCAGTAACAGGTATCCGGTCTGTCTCTGTGGCGAGCGGTCCTGCTCGGTTATGTCCTATCTGACCTTGCCATCCACCGGCAGCGCTCAACGTGGCTCGGCGGCCAATGTGGTGCGCCCGCGAGGGATGGAGGATGGGGGATCGCCCCATGCAACCCCCATTGCTGTGAGCTGGACTGAGATTTGCTGGTTCGCCCTCGCGATCGCCGTCCATCGATCTAGAGGACGGGTGTTACTCACATCTCGACTTAGCTTATAAGAACTACGCTTGGGCGCATGCACGTCACTATCACGTCGCTCGATGGCAGCCCGCGCTTCCAACGAGATGAAGAGATACTCTGATCTAATCTATCCAGTCCAAACAGCTTGGAGCTTTTGCCCGCGTCGTGGGGGGGAAGGTTGCAGTTGTGACCGGCGTTTATATAGCAGTCCTCCCTCGCCTTTGAGACATCTGGTTATCTTACCGGCACCATGCAGAGTGCGGACCTCACCTGCATACGGACCAGGCCTCCTTCGTCACTGACGTATGTCTTGCCAAAAGTGTGTGTGTTCGTCGGAGAGCTTCCCACTCCAGAAGGAGGCTACGAGAGCTACAGAGAGGGCGTGGGTTTGCATGCGCGACGTCTTGGCACACGATGGAGGCGTCCCTCAAGCCGGGCATCATTCGCACTCCCACGCAAACCTCTATATCAGGGCATGCATGCACCACGTCCAAGAGAGTAATCGCCCCCTGCCAAGCGTGTACCTGATCTCCAGATTGCCTCACCTCCCTACGAGCTTCCTCTCTGCAAACCGAGCCGGGATATAAACGGCGAGGGTGAAGACGAAGCACAGCTCATTCCCGATATCGCCGCCCGAGTCACCAATCAGCTGAGCAGCAACGCCGTTGTACCACGTCGTGGACATGCCCAAAACAGCTGCGAATCAGGTCAGTAAGCTGCCGTCGAATAGAGTAACCGGGTCGTAGTTTGCGGCACCTACCCCCAACGATCCCGCAGACGAAGGCCAGGCCGCCAGCATACCCAATTGGTAGCAGCTCGGGTATATTCCAAGCCTCTAGCTTGTAGTTGTCGATTGAACCACGACGGAACACGTAGTGCTCGATAAGCAGGCAGACGAAAACGGCCGTTGCGTAGTAACCCAACATGCTCAGGAAATCCTGGAGGAACACCTGGAGCTGATCACTGCCGGCCAAGCTCAGGGCGATGATGGCAGCGAAGCAGAGTATGGTCCAGATGAATCTTGGTATGATCGCCAAGAGCCGAGAGGCTTGCTGCACGGAGAGGCCTGCGCTGTACATCGATGCGCCGTTGACGCCGATGGTCGTGAGCGTCATCAGGAAGAGCATCGCCTTCGCCAACCCGTAGGGGTACACTATCTCCTGGACCAAGAAGCCAATGCCACGCTCGTATTGATCGTTCCATTCTGGTTTATTTGGCAATGCCGAAGCAACAATAGCCCCTGGTATGGCGCAGATCCAAGTAGAAAGACCTTATTACCGGTTAGCAATGTCATGAATGGAATTCGTTGGCACCAGTGACTCGACTTACAAAGGCCCAGGAACGTCAGTAGAAACACGTTGACCTTTGACATGTTGACCGGGTACTCGACGTAGAAGTCGGAGACGTAGCCGGCACAGCACGCGCCGGCGCCATACATGATGCTGAAGAGGGTGAGCGCGGCGCCGGAGCCGGAAGCGCCGACCGCGGACGGCGGGGCGGCGAGGTCGGCGAAGCGCGCGGTCTCGGCGAGCACGATTACGAAGACAGCGACGAAGGCGACCCAGGCGTACTTCATGAACTGGTAGACGGCCTTGAGCCCCAGCAGCGAGAAGACGAGGCTGGCGACGCAGCACACGACGACGCCGACGCCGGTCCCGACCCGCGCGTCCGCGAACGCCGACAGCGCCTGCCCGCCCGAGATCGCCGTCGACGCGCACCACCCGATCTGCTGGAACACGTTGAGGACCGCGATGGCCTTGGACGGGTACCACCCCAGCGAGTACCGGCAGATGGACACCTGGCGGAGGCCCGTCGGCGGTCCTAGCGTCGCGCACCAGCTCTGCCGGGGGTTTAGCTTGCTGCCGATAGTACTTGCTTGTTTGTGCTTGGGTCAGTTTGGCCGGGACGGTGGGAACTCACGGTGACCGAAGCACCCGCGACGCTGCCGAATACTATTACCAAGATGTTCTGTCTCAGGTCAAGTCCCAGCTCCCAGCCCAGGAAGCCCATGACGAAAGAGCTGAGATTCGTACAGCTTCCGATCCAGAAGGCGAATAGAGTCTAAGCTAGAGTCGTTAGCTTCTTGACACTCTGCATCGGTCATGTAGGTATGGCTATGCGAGATAGGCACACTGACGAGCTGGCTCGACCACCGAGCGTAGAAGGGGTTCCTCTCCTCGGGCAGCTTGCGCTCGACGCTGTGGGATTCCACCCCGAGTTTTCGATCGAGGGCATCTTCGTAGCCTCGCAGCTTCTCTAGGAACCTGGAGACGCGGGATGGTTGCTGCTGTGCTTGGTCCGTTTCGCTAGACGAGTCGACCTCGAACTTAGTGATCTTCGTCACGTTCTTCTCTTCGTCGCTCCAGATGCCGTCCATATTTGGGTGGTACACTCAGGTTTGTTAATCACGAAGAGGTAGTATAAAGGGGTAAGCTTAATTTTCCAGGGCACTTTTCCACTTCGCTCGGCGCGGACAGCTGGATATACAAATAGCTGCTGGGACCGCCTTGTGCCATACCGCATCTTCCTCCCCGCCTCCAACTGCTCACCGCGTGTTCCCATCCCCTCATATTCAGGCTATAGAGAGTCATGCATTGGAGGGAGCGTTGCACGGCATGTCGTTAGCAAGACAGCGCGGGCCCGGGCCCGCAGAAGTCAGATTCCGGGCCATTCCAGTCACTCGTGTCAGACGGGTAGCCGCAGAGGAGCACAGGCTGAGACAGATGTCGAGATCGAGTGGAGGGAGGGGGAGACGAGAAAGTGACGAAGAATGAAAAGAAAATCGTGATATGATCTCCGTCGGGCAGCCAGACCATCATTGGACGCTACCAGGACGGCCAAGAAAGATGGCTTATATCACGCCAGGTTCATCCCGAATCGATTTCGATCACTGCTGCTTTTCTCGCGAGCAGCAGGTTTATCATACCACTATCCTAGCCCGTGGAAGGCGTGCATGGACGGGAGGCGGGAAGCAGGACGCTGCAATATGGGATAGCTCCGCGACGCCAACTCAATCGTCGATCATGGCGTTGGGCGCTGATGTATGTCCCGCAATCGAGGAATCCCGGGTGCTTCTTGACGCCTGGGACGCATCTAGACTCTCCCCGGATCACCGGTGCCCCAGGTTGTCTCAGGGGGCTGCTATGGACAGCTCCGTGGCATTGGGTATGCTGGTCAGATGAAGCAAGACAGTCTTGTTTCTTGAACGAGGTCTGGAGGGTGTCTCATCTAATCAGATGCTGACTGTCAGATCGTGCTTATGGGCGCGCTCTTGAATGCACAGGAGCTTATCTGTTAAGGTGTTACACAAGGTACTACGACTTCTATAGCTGTCTACCTCACCTAGTGGACGGCACCTCTGGACAGAGGATATACATAAAGGGTTGCCTGGTGTGGCCAAGAGTCAATGTCGAGGTAGATCTAGGCAATCCCCTTTGATAGGCGTATAGAATACGGTAAAGAAAAGGGTGTGAGAAGGAGATTTATATATGACCGCGGATAACCCAACTGGCGCTGTATTCATATTTGTGTTTCGAACGTCTTATGATGCTACGTCTGTCATCTGGTTATATAACAGGTCGCTTTATGAGGTGTTACATCCATAAAAGCAGGAACCAAGTATGACTGTAAAGTCCAGCCTCAAGTTCTGCGGCTATGTCAACATGTGCCTTGTAGGGGAATGGAACCCAAATAGAGACGTAAATCAATGCATTGAATCGGCCGAAAGAAGTATGCCCCGTAAGCCGAAGCCGAAGCCGAAGCCGAGACTCATTTACAAACTCCTTTATGTCTCTTGTATTTGCGCATGGCATTGCTAACATATCATTGCTTGAGGGAGTAGAAGCTAGCAATATAAGTTTATCGTGAAAGCGACTCACTCAGGTTGTTAACATTCATGGAGCAGAAGGCCAATGAGGCTCTCAGAACCAGGTACACAGACTGATCTGTCTAACCAACTAGTTGACGAAAGAGGAGACAAGGGATATGCTAACCGCGCCGCTCCACGCACTACGCCCTAGTTAGGGTCTATCAAGTCGCCGACCTGTAGAGACTCGGCAGATAGCTGTCTTGTAAAGTCCGAACAGCTTGGCTAGTGGGTGCAAATTGGCGACAGCCTCGGTTCAAGTTCCAGATATGATCTAGTAGGCTAATAGCTTTACAAATCCACATCTTTACGTACGTTGGCCTTGGTTATTTAAACCGTATCACATACAAATTCGTTTGAACCTATTGGTGTTACCAACAAGCTACATTTGCCGCTAGACACACTGCCGAATATTCATCTCCCCAGGCATCGACAACGAACCGAGATGGCGGAAGCTCCGAACCTACCTATCGTGCTCTACACCTACGGACACTCGCCGTTTGGGCGGCGGGTCGAGTGGTATATGGCCATGCGGCACATCCCCTACACACAATGCGTAAGTGAAGACGGCAGGGCTTCGTTTCCCTCTCCCTTTGAGCATATAACACACCCCCACCTTGAACTTCACAGACTAGAGACACTTACCTGCCCTACCATACCGTACACAACGAAAACCTTGGGGAAGAGTGTCATGAGGTAACCTTAACGTCTGCTAACGGGGCTTACCGCAACCACAGATCCAACCCGACATGCTCCCGCGACCCGACCTCAAGGAGAAGCTAGGCGTGGCGTACCGGCGGATCCCGGCGATGTCGATCGGGCGGGACGTGTACGTGGACTCGCGGCTGATGCTCGCGAAGCTAGCGCAGCTGTACCCGGCGAGCGCGGCGCACCCGGCGCTGGACGGCGGCGACTCAGCTTCCAGTTCGCACTACCAGTTCGTGGCCGCGCTGCTCTCGCGCACCGTCACCGACGGCGGGCTGTTCATGCGCGCGGCCTCGCTGCTGCCGCCGGAAGCCGTGGCGGCGCGGGGCCCAGGGTTCGCGCGCGACCGCGCGGAGCTGGTCGGCGTCGACATGGCGGGGCAGGCGGACTCGGCGTCGCCGTTCTCGCCGGGGAGCGTGGCGGCGCGGCGGCCGGAGGCGGCGGCCGCGATGCGCGAGGTGGTCGAGCTGCTGGAGACGGCGACGGCGCTCGCGGGGGGCGCCGACTGGCTGCTGGGCACGCCGCGGCCGTCGCTGGCGGACCTCGAGGCCGTGTGGCCGCTGCAGTGGCTGCACCGGATCCCGGGGGCGCTGCCGGCGGACGTGATCGGCAGGGAGCGGTTCCCGCGGGTGTACGCGTGGATCGAGCGGTTCGAGGACGTCGTCGAGGAGGAGAAGCGGCGCGGCAGCGTGCCTAGGAGCGTCGAGGGCGCCGAGGCGGCGGCCGCGGTCGTCGCGGCGCCGTATGCCGAGCCCGAGGTCGGCGTGGACGCGGCGGACCCGGTAGTGGTGGCTGAGGGCCTCGAGAGGGGCGCGGACGTCAGGCTGGGGCCGACGGACTGGGGTGTCTCGCACACGGACGCGGGGCCGCTGGTGGGCATGGACAAGGTCCAGTTCGTGATCGAGACGGCGGGCTCGGCGGGTTCGGTCCGGCTGCACGCTCCGAGGCACGGGTTTAAGGTATGCAAGGCCAGCGACGACGCGTCCAGGCTGTAGGGTTGGAGAGGGTGTGATAGTAGGGGCGCATTTCTTTTTGCTCTCGCTTTAACCCGTGTATAGCCTGCGGTGCAAAATCAAGATACGAAATTCTATGTTGTAGATTGGGTCGACGCCGATATCTTGGCTTGGGGAGATTTCATATATGCCGTGTAACGACTCCAACTGGACGGATTGGTCGTGTGCTTATCTTGAGGGTGTATTGGCTATAGTGGAAGTGTAGTATAAGCTGACAGGTCGCTTTCTTTGCATTCAAGCAGCCAGGCAGCTCAAGTCGTCAAGCCGACTACCTCCCTACGCGAGTCGCTGTCTCTTGTCTATTGTAGCCATACGCGTTTTACATAACATCTACGAAACAGTCACTATCTGATGTTACATATTGGAACGACGTGACTCGCGTATACAGTGTCGATTGCTTTATCTGAAGCGAGGACTGGAAGAAAAGACGAAAAACTCCGTTAAGCTTCTCTTGCAGATACATACTGTGATATAAATCTCTCGGCCGACAAGCTGATTGGCTAGGTAGACTTACAAGCGTCCATGTCCGTTTAGAGGGACAATTTCCGAATGTCTTCTCCAGTAGCTTTATCCGGAGACGAGTGCCGAAAAGCACCGGTAGTATGTAGTGCGACGCTAATGTATTCTAGATGTTGTGCGATGGTTTAGATGCTACCGTAGCTGATGACGACTTGAGGCGAACTACCGGCAGAGAGCGAAGAGCGTCCCAAGATGGGGAGACTAAGATGCCATCTGGCCATTTCGTCTTTTTCATCAACTTCTACAAGGGGATATTCTTGACCACGCGAGCGAAGATATGGTGGGAATGGTAGTTCGGGTGGCAGATATGGCATTTCAAGCAAGACGCTTAATAATGCCATAGCCATGACCATGATCGTGACCAAAAGAGAAACGGCAAACAGACGAGACAAACTCATCCCACGCTTTCTTTCTTTTGGGGGGGGGGGGGGGGGGGGGTGGACACTGAGTCAGGAAAAGCCGCTCGAACACGGACGGCTAAGGCTAGCGGGGAAATTCCAACTGCATGCCGTAACACTTGCGTCATCGGGGAGGCACGTAAATCGAAATCGACTCTTCTCTTTCAACATGGACATGGCGAAAGAGAAATGGGCGAACGACAGAAACCCCCTCGTCCCTTTTCGGACGGGAGGAATGCAGAATGTAGAAACATCATATACTATGTACTATCGAGACCATCTACATACATAGCCATCACGCCGTAAATAGAAGGAAAATAAGAAAAGATATCCATGTAACGATCGTCCTCTCGAAACAGAACTGGCTCGACTGGTAGGGGGAACACATGCCGCTAAGAACAAGACTAGTAGACGAGGATAGACCATACGAAGTAGGACGAGGCAGATCTTCCATGTGCGTCGATGCGCGATCACTTTCCCATGATCTGGGGATCTTGGACCGGAGCCAAGCATGAAAGAAACGGGTGAGCTGTTGATGCTGGCGCTTGGAGAACCCGGTGACTGCTGACGGGCAACTGGCGATTCGTGACGGGGGAACTGATGATTCGCGACTGGAATCGGGATGTTTGTTCGTGTCCCTTGCTCGCTTAACCTAAACTGGAGAGCCAGACAGGCCTTAACAAAGAAACGGAAAAGAAAAAAAGAAAAGTCGAGAAAATGGGGAAAAAAGTGAAGTGTACAGTCTGCCAAGAGTGGGCTTGCACGGAGAAGAGTACTTGCAAGAGTGACGTAATTTGTTGCGAATTTCCCGCCCTGACCACCTTTCCCACTCTTCCTTCTAAAATTTTCTAGCTCACTCGTCGAAACTTCGCCTACGAACGCCCTCCCTGTCAAGCCTATTTCTCGCCTGCTGCTCCTCTGCTCCTTTGACGGATTCGTGACTGACTGGCCTGACTGGTCTTGCTTAGATCAGTCTGTACGAAGTATGTCCGCTTGAATTCCGCAAGATGGCGCAAAGTGTCATAACGACGAGAGGGAACGGAACGGTAGATTTTTTGAAACGGCAAATCTGACTCCCTTATTCCCCCCCCCCTTTTCACTTATCGAAAATCAAGTCCATACAACTCGCCAAAAAATAACTATAGGAACGGAAATATATCCGCATGCATATTAGATACGAATTATCTCTTTTCGTTTTTTTCCTTCTGCTAATTATATGGTGGCCCCCGCGGAGCCTCGTCCGTCTCGTTGTTTTTCTAATTTGTCAGACGCGTCGGGGTACGTCTGGGAAGTGATTAAGAGACCGGGGGCTCTATAAGTGAACCCGAGGATCTGATTCGTAGAGGATTTGGGAAGAGATGTCTTTTTCCTCTTTTCGCCACCTCCCAAATCGTCTTAATAGCGAGCATGGGTAGGATGGTGTGGATGGGCCTACCGCATTCCAACTAGCGTAAATCCTTGGACAGGAGTCCGTTCAAGGCCGTTTCGTTGCATCTCGCGAACCTCGGCATCTCGTGTCGTCTCTTCTTCTTCCCCCTAGGAGGCTCGTAGGCGATATACAAGAAACACTAGGACCCGAACTCGAGCCTCTTATGAGACACGGTCGAGGAACCACGATGGCTGCCCACTTTTACTAGCACATGTTTCTGTTTCTGTTTCTGCCTCTACTTCTCTCTCTCCATCGCCCTGGATCGCGATCTCGTGAGCTGAGCTTTGTAATCGTTCACAACGGCTCGGTATCGAGATCCATATCGATTTCTACCATGCTGCCATATCCCTGCCAACGCCTCGCGTCTTTGGACATTTGCTCCGGTAGTATCCCCACAAGCCCGGCATGCTAAAAATTCAGTCCAAGCTGCCACGTTCGACGCGGAGGCTCGATAGCTAACCTAGAGGAAGGTTATTAATTTTTACCTTCTGCTATCCCCGTCCAAGACCGACAAGTATACTTAGTTTACTGAAAGAAGGTTCAGGATGACGAAGCGCTTGAGTAAGAATATACGCGTGCTATGATCTCGGTCCTTAATCAGAAGTCAGATGCTGAGCATGAAAGACGAATAAACACTCGTATGTGATACTCGTATGTTTTATGGTCTCTTTTTCCTCCACGTCCAATGCCCAAAGCCACGGGGAAGACAAGCAGACTTGTCCTCGATTCTCTCGTCTCACTTTTCGATTCTGGCCGTCTGGTTCGCGTGTCTGGCAGAGAAAAAAGGGGCCGAGTCGGGGCTAAAGAGGTAGAAAACGGGTGGTATGGTCGAGTAACCGGACGAATCACCGTTCCCCCCAGTATCGTAACTGTAAACGTGTATACTATGCGGTACGTGTGTGCGGGTGTGTACTGCATAATACGTGCATGTGCGTAGTAGGCAGACCAAGCACCGTACCCTACAGGCTACTATGCAGAGGCTACAGGCTATCTTACAGGCCACAGATGCCCTCTCTCTCTCCCTTGCACCGCGACTAGTACGTAGCAGGCATGTAGCATCGTGGGCAGGCTGCCCGAACAGGCTTAAGCGGCAAGAAAACAGCGGACCGGGGAGATGAGCGCACTGTGGGAGATACCTAGGGATCTTCGATCACGCCTTTGGGCAAGAGCCATTGGATGATCCACTCCCAAGCAATTTTTCGGGGGGCTTTTACGTCTGCTGTGCCTGCTTCTTCTCCCAAAAACCAGCCGTTATGTCACTTCTTCCCTCATGACCTCATCGCCATCATCTCTTCCACCTGCAACTTATCAACATTTGAGCCGACTTGCGTCAACAGAAGACACACACACACAGCGCACAGCACGCAGCACCGAGCACCGCAGCGCGCGCTCTCTCTGCACGCAGTAACTCTGACAAGGACAAGACCAAGACGCCCCTGGCGCCCAGCATCTCCCAATCCCGTCTGCTAGCCCAAGCCTATACCGTCACTCATTCATCAATTACTCGCCACGATATCCTAGGTTAGAGTGGTCCCGTCACTACTCGCAGAGGTGGTTTGCCCTATCTGCTTTTTTTTTTCTTTTTGCAAGCTGCCTCTCCCCCAAGTCAGTCAGCGCTGTGCGTCAAGCGTATCGTTACATCATATTCCTTCCCCCCTCCAAAAGGAAAACGCACGTCCGACACCTTAAAACTAAACTTCGTCATCGCCGTCACAATGGCTCCCACCGAGACCAAAACGTCAAATAATCCTTTGTCAGGTGAGTCCGCCGGCTGCATGCCGTCTTCGCATCTCCGACTGCCACCGGCCCCAACCCGTCACTCCGTGTACCGTCATTGCCAACACCAACAGCAACGACGGCGACGCGATAGCACATAGTATCCTTATCTAGCATCGCACTCTGCCATGCGCCCAATTGGAACGTCGCCGCTAACCCCTTCCCGTCGCTCACAGAAACCAACGGCGACAAGAAACCCGAAGTGAGGACAGAAGGCACTGCCAACGAACCAGGACGACCGTTGGCGCCTCCACCGAAACCCGGCGACGACTACTTCTCGAGCAACCTGAGCCTCGAGCCTAACCCGTTCGAACAGTCATTCGGCACGGGGGGCACCGTCGAGACACCGGGTGGTACCAAGTTGCCCAGCGTGGCGGCCTTGACTTCACCCTCGTCGTTGTTGCCAGGAAACGGGAACACGCCGTTTAACTGGGGAGGCGGATCTCTTAGGACGGGACCGCTCAGCCCGGCGATGCTTTCTGGCCCGGCAAATGACTATTTCGGTGACACGTCCCACACTCTGCGTGGTGGTTTCACCCCCAACGAGAGTTCTCTGCGGACCGGCTTAACGCCAGGGGGTAGTGGTTCTATGTTCCCTGCCCCGAGTCCCAACTCCCAAGCCCTATTTGCCCAATTAGCAAATGGTGCTGCCACTCCTGGTACGCTGGACTTCCACCGGACCGCCATGAGTGCTGCCGCAGCCAAGAGTAGCGGTGAGAAGCACCAGGCTCAAGCTGCAACGTCGCAAGCGCCCGAGACGAACGGGGCAACTGTTAAGACCGAGAGCAAGCCTGCTTCGGGCGCCTTCGACCCCCACGACAATGATGCCGCGAACGGTTTGTTCATGCTAGCCCAGGGCGCCCAAGGCCGGAATGGGGCTCAGACACAGTACCCGGTCGGCGGCAACCAGCCAGTCCATGCTCACCCGGCTCCGCCCCCGCCTAATCAGGACAAGAGCTCGCCTCACATGAATGGCAACGGCAATGGCGTGGCGGCCCCTACATCGGTAAGAGGAGTTAGTGAGGCAGCAAGCGGCATTTCGGAAGAGAGCGAGCCGACGAAGCCAAGCACGAGAGGGAAGGGCAAGCGTGGCGGGGCGGTTCCGGCTACGAATGGACGACGTAAAGCCGAGGAAGTACCACCAAAGCAGCCCGCTAACAAGAAGGCCAAGACTGCATCATCAGTAAACAGTAACGATCAGTCTTCAGACGAAGACGAAGATGAAAAGGGTCTCGACGGCCATCCTAAATCCAAGATGACTGACGAGGAAAAACGCAAGAACTTCCTTGAGCGGAATCGGTATGTTTGAATTCTTTCTATGGTCTACGTGTTCTAGAGGAGTTTACTAACATGTCTTGCAGTGTTGCCGCTCTGAAATGTCGTCAGCGGAAGAAGCAGTGGTTGGCAAATCTCCAGAACAAGGTGGAAATGTTTAGTAGTGAGAACGACGCCTTAACGGCGCAAATATCGCAGCTGAGAGAAGAGGTTGTCAACCTGAAGACACTGCTTCTAGCGCACAAGGACTGCCCGGTCACGCAGCAGCAAGGTCTACAGGGCGCGTTCATGCACCAAGGAATGGAGCCCTATAATCCTCAGATGAACCCGTACGGCATGGCGGCGCCCATTCCGAACCAACCCGTGATGGCAGGACAAGGAGTACAGCGACGCTTCTCATAGGATGACGAGGCCGCTTCTCAAGAGACCGCCGTTAACCACCAAATGTACCCCGACCCAACTGAATGTCAAGGCATGCAGTGAGGGGGACAACGAGGGTAGCGTCGGAGTTTATAGCCGATGAAAAGTGGTGACCAAGTGGTCAACTTGATTTAATGGTATGAGTATATGGTGGGATGAAGGAGGGAGGGAGCGTCGAGGCTCTTCCCATGGCACTTGAGGCCGGTGGGCGTATCGTTATAGAAAGACGCTTACTTCTTAGCTCTTGCTGTCTGTACCAACATTCGACATTGACGAGAGCACGACAGGGCGTTTGGGCAACGGCTACAGGCTCCATCGCGGCGCCTTCGGCCGCAACGCGCTGGCCACACCGCCGGGCTGATATTGATATATGTACGTATCTGGCTGGGCATACACATCAAAAAGCGGTGTTCAAGGAAAGGAACGGAAAGGGGGTGTCTATGATGTTTTATCACCTTCTGGCGTTGGGAGGGACGAGATGGGCAATAAAGGGGTCTGCGCCATGTCGTGTCTCCCGGGAGTCTGGCAGTTCAGTTCGACGGTCTATATTAGCTGACAGATATACGTAAGCTCAGAGCGAATTAATTGACTTGAGTTTTTTTTTCCAATTTGTATTAATTTGTTATCAGACGGTGATGGTCTGTGATAGTCGACGGGTTATACTAGGAGATGTGATATATCACCAGAAGTCGGTATACGTAAATCTGTAGAGATAGAGATATGCATATATCGACATAAGACTATAAAAGTGTTTTGCGGCCAAGAGTTGTTCGAGGTGGGACTGCAAAGTTGCGCTGGCGTTGGTCCGTGCGCGGACAGCCGTATGTAAACATTGGGGGGAAAGGAACTTGTTCGCGCCTCGTCACTACCCTCCATACCCGTACCCGTGCCCAGATACCCTCAGACGACGGACCCTGCAACGCTCCAACGCAGCCGACCCGGACGAAAATAGTAGAAGAGGCGGAAGAAACAGCATCGATATATATGCTATGCCATCTGACGCCCGTGCAGCCCGAGTCGTGATCTGATCCAGCCGAGTTTGTCGCCAATTGACGCGATCCTAGCCTCGCATTTCGCGCCCCGTCCAATTTTCGATTCCCGACCAAGACGCCCTCGTCTCCCCGTAACGACCTTACGCGAACAACCCTTCTTACTCGTAACCGAACACATCTCGAACAAATGCGCAGACAACCCCAGCGTCCATGACTACCCTCGTGCAGACCCGTCAGCCACTACAAGTCCTGAGCATGAGCAATCAGCCCAAGCGTCGCAGGAGCTCGCGCCTCGCCGGTAGGTCACCGAATTTTCATCAGCCTAGGAGGGAAAGGGGCTTGCAGTACAGGCTACTAACGGAGACTTGTGTAATAGCATATGATGAGCAGGACGGCGATTTTCATTTCACACGAGGAACCAAGAGGATAAAGACACAGCCGGACCCGATACCTGAGGAAGAGCCGGCACCAGTACCAGTACCAGCGCCAGCGCCAGCTCCCGCCCCGAGAAAAGGCAGACCGCCGAAGAATACCAAGGAAAACAGGAACCGCGAAGTACAGCCAGCACCACCCGCACAGCCGCCGCAGCCGGCGCCGAAGAAGAACGCGAAGCGAAGATCGAGCCAGATAACATCAGATCAAGATGAGGCACCTGCACCGCCGCCTCCTCCCGCGCCGCCGCAGAGAAGTACGCGACGAAGGGGTCGTCCATCGGCAGTGAAGCAGGAGAAGGAACCGGTAACAGAACCAGCAAAAGCACCAGTAAAAGCTACGAACGGAGCCAGCAGAAGAGAGAAGCAACATGTAGAGCAACATGTGGAAGAAGAACCGGAACCGATGGAAGGCGTGGTTCACGAAGAGGAGGCCCAATCGACGCCCGTAGACGATCACAAAGCAAGAGGGAGAGGGACGGCCATGGAATCCAAGCAGATCGCGCTACCGTTCAGCGACACGCCGATAATCAACCGCAACAAGGAGATGCGAAGGAAAACGGGCGCTCGCCGAAGCAGTCTGGGCATGCGCGGGCGACGAGCAAGCTCCCTGATCGAGAACGGCCAGAGCGCGATACCGCATAGAACGGTAGATCCCTCCGAGTTCTACAAACATATCGAGGCCGGGCTGGTAGAGACGCGCCGCATGAAGCAACTTCTCACGTGGTGTGGAGAGCGGGCGTTGTTGGAAAAGCCGTCGCTAGGATCGAAGGACTCTAACGTAGTTCTCGGAGGTAAGAAATATCTCACGACGTTTTTACCTACGCGACCAGTTACGTTTACTAACATTCATACTTCAGCCCGAGCGATTCAGGACCAGCTACTAAAAGACTTCGCCGCCAAATCCGAGTTCTCAGACTGGTTCTCCCGCGAAGAAATACCGCGGCCGCCGGCAATAGTAAAGCCGAATCCGCGAAATATCGAGCACGAGGAGAAGATCGCAGCACTGGAAGAGAGGATAAAACGGTAGGCGCCAGACTCGTAACCTTATAAGAAGGAGACACGACGACTAACAAGATCCCCCAGGTTAAAAGCAGAAAAGAAGCAATGGCAGACCCTCAAACAACCACCCCCGGAACTCCCACCGCTCTTCTCATCATCCGAGACGGACAAGCTACCGCTCCCAGACGCCTCCCTCCTGGACTCTGACGAAGCGCGGATGCTCGCATCCCTCACCGACACCTCGGCGTCGGCGGCGACACGCCCGCCCCAGGTGCAGGCGCAGCTGCAGTCGCTCCAGGCGTCGCTCGAGTACCGCGTCGACCACCTGCTCGACAACGTGCACCGCCTCGGCCATCGCATCGCGGCCGGCGGCCGCCAGGCCGACCGCGTGCTGGCCGCCAGCGCGGCGCGCCTGCGCGAGCGCGAGGAGAGGGAGAGGCTCAGCGCCGGGACCAAGGATATGCCCGTCATGGAGGTGCTGCGGAGTCTGGGGAGGATATTGCCTCCGGAAGGCGGATGATGATGATGGGGAGAGCCTTTCTAATTCCAACTCTTTTCTTTTTGTCGTCTTCTGTCGTCTCTGTCCCGGTAGACGAGGGAGAAGAAACCTGGGAGAAGGGGGAGGGTCACGAAGTTTGGAAGATCAGATACCTTTGTTGATACCACGCATTATTTGTCTTTTTTTTTTTCTTCGCACTATCGTCGAAATGAGGAAAACGGGGGGGAAGCCAAGCCATGGAGGCCGGGGCCAAGGTAAAGGCGTTCGTACAGCATATGCACATAAAGCAAGAACCAGATTATTCTTTTGAAACCTTCAACTTTCTCGGTATCTGCCCCCCCTCAACCCCTATTCTCTTGAGATGGGAGACGGTCAAGTTGGTGGTTGGCTCTCGGTGTTTCTGGCTGCCTTGTTTGTATGTGAGACGAATGATCATGCGTTACACTGTAGGGAATGATGATACACAGCAAATTTGTTAAAATTCAGATATGCTACGGATTGTGCTTCGTGGTCATTGCTCTCTATCTGATTTACTGGTCGTAGAGTTATCTGACTAGACTAGGGCGAGTTTCCGCTTGCTTGGTGGTGAGACGGGCTCTTCCCAGGTATCGTGTGATGTGGAAGTATAGCGTATAGCAACCATCCATTGCTAGCCAAGTATTAGGTCTTAAAGAGTATTCCGAATACCCTATGGAAGTGTGGCGAATACCTTGCAATCCAACCTTCCAGCTTCCGGGAGACTATCTACATCTTGAGCGAGTGGGTTGATGATGTGATAGTTTATGTAGAGTAATTTAAGACACGCGAAGAGACTCGGAAATGCCAACATCGTCAACGTATGACGGAGCTTGATAGATATCATATAGGTACACTAACCGGATAGTATAAACATGCGTGTAGAGCCGACGACATATAAAGATACTTTTCGACTCATTCCGGATTTTTCTTTCCTTTTTTTGCTGTCTCCCTTTCTCCCCTTTCCTCTTCCTCCAAGCAAATAACAGAATACAGGGGTCTACTCATATCCCGTCCATCCACCTATACATACCTACCTAACCCTCCTCTATCACACCTTCTTTTTCTCTTCTTTTCTTTTCTTTTCTTTTCTTTTCTTTTCTTTTTCATGTTCCACTTTGCGTTACCCCTCACGACCGCAGCGCCGGCATAAACGCCATGCCCCCCTTTTCCTGCGCGCGCGCCTTGACGTGCTCGCGCAGGAGCCGCAGGACCTGGGAGTCGCGCCAGCGCGCCGGCACGGGCCGGTACGCGGGCTTGAAGGTGCCGACGGTCTGGGCCCACTCGCCCGTCTCGCGCGGCGTGCGGTACGGCTCCTCGGCGGTGGCGGCCGCGGCCGCGGCCGCTTCCTTGCCCTCGCCCGCGTCGCCCGTGCGCGCGCTGCCGCCCGTGCTGACGGGGTCCGGGTGGGTTTGCGAGGACGAAGACAGCGGAGAGGCCTCCGAGATCGCCGCTTCGGCGCCGCCGGCGTACGAGGCTGAGCTCGTGTCTGTGGTTGCTATCGAGGGCGTGGCGGCGGCGGAGGAGGATGATGAGGAAGGGGTGGAGGAGGAGGAAGAGGAGGAGTCAGCCGACACGGTGTTGGGTGGCGGCTCTTGCGTCGCCCAGTAGTAGATGTCCCAGTCGTTCTCGTCCAGGAACCGGTCCAGCTCGGCCATCTGCTCGCGCGTCATGGACGGCAGGTACGCGTCGGCGAAGGTCGACAGCAGCAGGTCGGCCTCGAGGGTCCCGCGCTTGCGGCTCTGGTCTGCATGAATGAGGACCTTGTCAGCTTTTACCTTTCCTGCCACATTGTTTTCTTATCATGTTTCTCGGACCGTCTCATCCTCTCTTCTCCTTTCCCTCCGTGCCCCTTTCCACCACGGAACTACAGCTACGCGGCGAACTGCGGACTACAAAGAGAAAAAAAAGCTACTCACAGACGAGCCTCGCCCGCATCGTGGCGTCGTCCTCGCCGGTGCGCCGCATGGGCTCGATGCGGAACTCGGTGCCCTCGAGCTCGCCGACGGCCACGTCGCCGTCGCGCGGCCGCTGCTTGTGCGGCTCCATGGGCGGGGTGTTGGGGAAGACGCTGGCGCGGAGCGCGGGCCGGGCGCTCAGCGGCCTGGCGCCGAAGACGAGGGGAGTGGCAAGCCGGGTGCGGGTCAACGACGCCGGCCGCTTCGCCGCGGCGCGCAGGATGGTGCGTGGTGCTGCGGACGCCATTGCTTCTGTCTGTCTTGCTCTCGAGCTTAGTTGTGGGTGTGACGTGGGTAGATGAATATCTGTATGCTGTGCTCGTGTGCTCTGCCTTCCAATTGCAGTTTGTTTCACTGGATGAGACAGCTAAGAGAAGAGGAGGTCCTGACTCGAGGATACAGACAGCAATTGAAGCAGAAAAAGGGGTCCTCTGCGGACAGTTGAATGGTTGACGTAAGTTGTTGCAGCTAAGGGAAGGTAGCTCTCGATCGGAGCTTTGTCATTCGCAGATCCGGGCGCAAATCACAGGAAATTTGCCGAGGCCACCCGTCCGTTCCCCGCCTGCCCGCCCAGCCGATTGCCCGCCTGCAACGCCGGGGTATCCCGCACGCTCTGATTGGTGTTGAGCTTCAGCTTCATGCGGATAGCTTGATGTGCTTATGCTCCTATGCATGTATTTATAGACAGTGATTAGGCTCGGCAGGCAGTTTTACTTGCGCACACATGTCAACAGCAGGGAATGTGAAAGAGTCCCTTTGCGATTCAAATTGTCAGCCCTTTATTTTATAGTCGTCTCCCAACTCCGAGGCGTCAGAAGACGCCTTTACAAGATTATACGTACAAGGCATGAACATGTCTCGTTTCATGCCACCGTGTCCCTGTCTTTTTGCCCTCCAGAATACTCTGGCCGTAGTCACGCCGTAGCCACCCATTTCCCTACTCTTGAATGTGTGCAGAAATCCAAAGGATTCCTTTCACTACGGCGGAACCCTCAAGTCTTCGCCGAGACAAGAAAGCCCGTCCATCATATTCTAGTGTAGCATTGTCCGATCCAACGAGACTCCCTAACAGCAGACATCCGTAGTCCCCTTTCGTTGGCTTAAATCAAGTGCTTCGATCGGAAGTAGGCGCGGAGGTACATGATCTGCCATCCCCAGAGGCCGATGAGCAGGAAGGTGGTGCCGATGCCGAACCACTTGACGCGGGTGTTGGTGCTCTCATTGGTGTCGCGCAGCTTCTGCTCCCGCGCCCGCAGGTAGTCCATTTCGCGGACGATCTCGGCGATGGATTCCTCGATGCGGCGCAGCTCCGTCTCGACCGGCCTGAGTTTCTCCGTCGCCTGGATGGCCGACCAGTCCTTGGCGTCGGCGCCGATGTCGATGTCGAGCTCGATGTGCCTGGACGGGTTGTTCATGCGCGCTGGTTTGAATTGGTTAAGAGCTTGGATTTCATGGCAAAATCTTAGCCTCCGTTGCGTTTTCCTTCCCTCGATAAATAGATAGAGAAGAAGGAAAAACTGAAGACATAGGGGAAGGGAGGGCGGACTTACAGCTCGTCATGACGTTCTCGAAGCACACATCGAAGGCGGCGTCGGCGTGCGAGGTGAAGACGGTGCGCTGTTCGCCGACTACGTCCTTCGGCTTGCCGTACTCGTTGCCCACATTGTCCAGGATCTATTGCCCCGTATTCAGGGTCAGCAAACTTGCCAAGATGTGTGTCCTATACATCTGCGCAGGAATGGAATAGGGGTGACTCGTAGTACATACGTGCATGTTGACGACCATGCCGTCTCCTTTGCTCCCGCTAACTGTAGCCGTCACGACGACCAGGGTGTCCTTGGCGACAAAGTTCCGTATGCATCGTTCCCTTTTGCTCTCGCTCGGTCCGCGTGCCTGGAGGTCGAATTTCAAAGCGTTGACGGAGGCGATCAGGAGTACGAGGCCGCAGATGTACTGCAGCAATGCTCGTGGCAGGGCCATTGTGTAGGTGTGTGTGTCCGGGCAGAAGGGTTTCTAGGTCTCCCGGGTTTGCGAAAGGAGAGAACGGTCGAGATTGTCCCAAGACTTGAAAAAGGGATCCGAAGCTAACTGGTTGTAAACTTGGCTGCTTTGGCCGCCGGGTAGTAATACGTGTTCAAGTGTCTGACCAATAAAAGGCGATATATCCTCGACTCTTCTGTAGCCTCGCAGCTTAAAGGTCACGTGCTTTCCCGAGCCTCACCAATTCGGCTTAACTCCGCTTGACTGCCTAACTGCTTAACTGACTGAATTGAATATTAAGTGGGCCATATTCTTTTTCGCGTCCAAAGCTGCCAAGCTCAGCTAAGCTCCCTTTTCTATCTTCTGCTTTCGCGCGACTGATCTTTCAACCCTCAAGTCCCGGATATTCAGATAGCAGCTCTATTGCTATTAATACCGTCAAGATGCCGAAGTGTACGTATTCCGGACAAACCCCCTACCCCCATCTATACCTGATCGTCGCAGAAAGATGCTTGTGGCGCTCCCGAAGCAACGATGCTAACCAGTGCCGCCGCAGTCTTCTGCGACTACTGCGACGTCTACCTGACGCACGACTCGATGAGCGTGCGCAAGGCCCACAACAGCGGCCGCAACCACCTGCGCAACGTCGTCGACTACTACCAGCAGATAGGCCACGAGAAGGCCCAGTCCGTCATCGACTCCATCACGTCGTCGTACGCTGCCGAGGGCCAGGCTCACGCCAACCCCATGCTGCCCCAGAACCAGCCAGGAGCCGCCGCCGCCGCTGCTGCCGCGGGCTTCCCCGCCGGCATGCCGCCGCTTCCCTTCAGCTTCCCCGGCGGAATGCCGCCTCCGCCCTTCCCTGGCGGCATGCCCCCGCCGCCCGGCGCCTTCCCGCAGGGCATGCCTCGTAAGTTCTTCTGTCTCTTCTTCCTCTACATCCCTCAGCCATCATGCGGTTGTCTGCTCTAATTTTTTCTCCCTAAACGCTCGCTGACTCGCGCGCCACACAGCTCCACCAGGCCAAGCAGGACGAGGCATGCCGCCGCCATTCCCCGCAGGGCCCAACGGCCTGCCGATCCCGCCGCCCGGCGCCGGCCTGCCGTTCCCTCCGCCGGGTGGACTGCCGTTCCCTCCTCCAGGTGCCGCTCCCGGCGGTGGTCCTGGCAACAGTAGCGCGCCACCGCCGTTCCCGTTCCCCGGCATGCCCCCGCCGGGCCAGGGCTTCCCTGGGGGCCCGACGCCGCCCGGGGCCGCGGGCGGCTTTCCTCCTCCTGGCCCTCCTGGGCGTTAGATTCATACGGTTGGGCATGTCGCGATGCCGGGAAGCAACAACACGCAGCGCGCGATGGGAGGAGGATGGGTGATAGGGGGAAATGCAGGATCTAGTGCGCCATTCCAGCCCACCGACGGATCGCGGACGCGGATTTCGATCGATGACGAAAGGGCTCGGGCGAGACGTCCGGCCGAACGCGAGTGGTACGAGGCGAGGATCGAGGAGGAAGTCGAGGCGAGTAGGTCCGAGGCAAAGAAGTCCTAGTCGAGGATTTTGACTAGCGCGCGCGACCCGGGTGCGTAAGGGCACAGATGACAGGCAAGATAGAAAAAAAACTCACAGAACACCCGCATCGGAGGGGTTTAGCGTTCGGTCTGCCCTCCTCACAGAGAAAGGGGGGCCAAACTGTATGGGACCGAGTCCGAGGACCATTGTTACCCCCGAGAAGAGTTGAAGTTTTTCACACGGGCAAGAAAACGAAGCGAGAAAATGGATTAAGGGGAAAAAATACCACTGACGACTGTACTGGTCAACACACAGTCATAGGATACGGCATTACAACGGAGGACCAGCTCCCGGCATCGAAAAAAAGGAGTAAGAGGTGTTGGCCAGTTTGGTTGGCCTTGTTCGTTTGTCTTTTCTCTCACCCGCGTCTGGGAATATACCACTTCAGCTTCAGTTAGCAAGTCAATGCCGTTTTTCGGAGCGGACGGTAAATACTGCAAGAGTATAAAGCAAGTCTTCATGGAACGTGCTTATCATTATTGAAGGGAGATGTGATATTACGCAATGTTTGAAATCCCGGGTCTTGGGATCTCGTATAACTAGAGAAACCTGCCGAAGCATAGAAGCATTCTGCGAGATGAGACAGGTCAGCTTGTTAATGTCCTATCCACGGATCCATATTTTAGAGTAAAGGAACAGCACAGCACATTATCACTCGCAAGATGGTAAGTCAAAGTAGGAGGTAGGTAAGTAAGCACTCGAAAGATGTCTTCTCATTTCATAAACTCCGTAAAGAAGCAACACGATGGGTTTAAAAAGTAACGACCTCAGAAAAAGCGAGAAAAAGACTAAGAAAGGGGACATCCTCATCGCATCCGTTTCCGTTTATCTCCCGCCTTCTACCCCTTCCCGTCTTGTCTGTTCGTTCCCTCCTTGTTTCCGGCAAATTCTCCTTTCTATGGTAAGATGAAGAAGCACCCCGAGAGAACCCGTCGTCCCGTGTCCGGTGTAAAGAAGAAAAATAGAAGGAATAAAAAGAACATTCCTCGTGCCTCGTCTCCCTTTTTTAGAGCCGGTTGGTGTATCATGAAGGAAAAGAAACCCAGCGAGAAACATGGAAACAGTAAAAAGCAAAGCAAAGCAGAAACCAGTGATCAATTCATAACGCGCGCGGGGATATGGTAGGTGTCGTTTTATCGTAGCTCGTATGCGTCGTAAAGTAAAAGCAATAGTGGTCTTGGTGAAGTGATTATGGGCGGTGAAGGGGTGTTGGTGTTAGTTGTGAAGAGCGATGACGAGGAAAACGACAGCACGTCATGAGAAAGGTGCTTGGTGGTGCAAGTATTGGTCAACATCACGACGCCGATCTGTCCAATGATAAGCAATGCACACAGAGCTATGGCCGGTAAAGCTCACGAAAGAGAGCAAGAGAAAGATCAAGCTCGAGTGACTTCTCGGCGCTGATGCGAGTCCGGCCGCTGGCGGTACGTCTTCCCGTTTGGCATCGACTCGGTCTGGGTCTGGGGCTGGTACGAGGGTCCCTTGTAGCTGTTGCGCTTGATAACCTCGCCGACGCCGTCCCTGACCTCGCGCGGTCCGCTGATCTTCTGCCGGAGAGCGTCCGTTCGCTTCTGCCGCCTGTGCTCGCTCAGACGTCGCTGCAGGTTCTGCGGTCGATACTGCTCGAGCTTGTCCTGCCAGCCGGGGAAGAGCCTGCGTCCCCGGTCGTCCACGCGCTTCTCGATGCCCCAGGCCCGTCTGTACGGTTGATCGGGTGCGGTGGAAGGCCGCCCTTCCGAGTCGTAGTCGCGCGAGCTGCGGCGGCTGCTCCAGTCTAGGCTGCTGTAGCTGTCGCGATACTTCATCACGCGGAGTCTGCCGCTGGGAGTGCGCTTGACGGTGCGACGCTCTGGGCTGCGCGGACCGGGGGCGGTGTAGTGGTTCTCGTCGTCGATGGGCAGGATGGCAAACGTATGCCTCAGTCGATCGCTCAAGCTTCTGCGCCGAGGATGTGGGCGGTTGTCCGCTGCAGGGTATCGATAGACTCCGTCTACTTCCGGACGCGTATCGTAGTTGTCATTGTCCCTGTCATAGTTCCAGTCATCATCTTCGTACTCGTCGTCTTCGTAAGCGGGACGCCAAAATGGGTGTAATTTCGTCTCGTCAGCCGGCGCATCGTCAACCATTTCTTTTGCATCCACGTCCTTGTCGAGATCTCGATTCTGGGACGCATCCCTTCGAATTCCCTTGGTAAAGGACAAGCTTCGCAAGAGAAAGCCAGAAGGGCGAGCATCTTCTCGGCTCTTTCGTAAGCTAAAGGCCCGGCGCACCAAGGAAGGTCGCTTTTCGGTCTCTTCGAAGTAATTCCCAAGCATCTTCTCCTTCTCGGCGGCTGGTGTGAGTCCAGATGGCGTGGCGGGGATGAAAGCGATGGAAGGCGGTTCGGGAGGAGCACGAGGGTTTCTCAGAGGCGAGTCTACGTCGTCCATCGAGAATTGAGGTTGGGGAGGTGTCACGGGGACACCATCTGGCCCGTTTGCCGTAATCCTCGGCTTGTCCAAGGGTTTTCCCGTTTCCGTGGCATCGACCGCCGGAACAGGCCTGTCCCCTGGTACGGCGTTTGCAGCTGTCGCGGGATCGACGGGTTTGGACATGTGGTGAACCATTAAAACGGATTTATTTTGGTGTGGATAGATGTTCACCGCCATTGCTTCCGAAATATCTGCCGCGGAGTGTGTGCCGTTCGTCTCAACTGATGCCTGGGAAAACGGCGTGTTGTGTGCTGTAAGTCGCTTGCCGAAGAATGGGTCACCGTTATTGTCGACAAGCGGCTTGTGGTCATGAGCAGCATCTCTGTGCGACTCGACGGATGGAGCCGGCTGAAGTTGTCTCTGATCGGGATGCCTGCTCATTTCCTCGACGGGAGGTGCGTGTTCCACAGTGACGTGCGGTGGTTGGGGTTGGTGCTGCCGTTTGCTCTCCTGCTCCAGGAGCGTATTATGCGCCTTCAAGCTCTCAGCAGTCAGTGACCCAGCTCGGGAGCCAGCCCTGGATCCGTTTCTGCTAGTGGGAGCCGAAAGAGAAGATCGGCGTATGGGAACGATGGGAGGGTAGTCCATGGTCAACTCTTCAACCTGAACTGCAGTCCTATCTGACTCTGACATTGACCTACCCCTCCGAGAAGGTTTGTTAAAATAAGGCGTCAAGTCCTTCACCTTTGAAAGGCTTGATGGAGGTGCCGAACTGAGACTATTGCTCCTCTTGGAGTGGCGGCTGTTGGTTGATCTGAGTAAAGGCGGTTCGGCGGCCTTTATAGAAGCCTTGCGGTCGGGAATAACAACTACGGGGATCCCTCCGCTCTTCCATACTTCGCGCCGAGCTTTACGGCTGGCTATGGAGTTGGCCGTGCCGGTAGATGCTAAACTTTCTGATCCTACGATACTGTCCACGGGCCTGTCAACCGCCCTCCTAGGCCTCGCACGCCTCACGCTTTCCGCCTGTCGGAGGGACGTGTTCGCTGAGGAGCTCGATGGTGAAATCTCCGAGTTGGAATCTCGCAGAGCTGTTTGCTTCCTGACATGACGTAACGTTTTCTGCCTCTGGGGAGGCGTCCCGACCAAGATAGCCTCCACAACTGTAGATACTGTAGACTTTGAAGACATTCCAGAGGACCGCCTCGCGTCTGTGCTCACCGAAGAGCCAGAAGTAGACGGCTCGGTCGAGCGTTTATCCCTGTTGGTCGATTCCGGAGGTGGTGAGGGATGCGTGTGCGGCCGATCTGATAGGGGCATCGACAGCAGAGCCTTTGTTGCGTTGGTGGGAGTGACTGTCACATCCTCAACCACTTCTGCTTTTCGTCCATTAGTCTTGGGTTGAACACGTCGCTTCTCCACCCGGACATTCCTCTCGTATTTATTGTCCCATTCCTGCCTGATGTTGCTAGGAGAATCCCATTCACCGTCAAAAGTTAAAAACTCCCGTCTCGTCCTGGGTGTCAACCTGTCATCAGAGTCGAGACTAAGGCCTAGGCCCAGCCCGACGTCTGGTGCTCTTCTCTGCTTCGAGTCAACTGTGCGCCTCCCAATGCTGTGCGATGTGACCGAGGAAGACAACGGGGGCCGAGGAGTCGACAGCTTATCGTCCTCCTCGGAAGAGTCTAGATTCTCGGGTGCCGTCGTAAATGACTCGGTGCGGGAATCTGCTGTCAACCTGGAGGGAAAGCGATCTGCTAAAACGGGGCGCGGGGGTCTCGATCGGCGCTCGGGCTGTGGAGGGGTGACTTCGGGCGTAGGGGGACTCGTATGCTGCTGCGGCGGAGTTCTGGGCGTGGTGCTTGCAGAATTGTTTGTAGCACTTCGGACTGGACTACCGACGTGATTTGGACTCGCGGGTCGAATAGACTGATTACCAGAAGAAGTTCGAGAATGCGCCGGTGGTGTGGGAGGAAGGGCGGGCCCAGGCGCCCTATTGGTAGGGCTGTCGTCGTGCTTGGGGTTCGGCGGAGTCGATGGTTGCTCTATCTTTGCATGCGGTCCGACGGGGGACGTCGCATCGGCAGGGAAAATGCCACGGGAATGTCGATTTCTAGTTCTCGGGTGCGGGAGGACCTTATGCCTCTTGAGTGCTCGCTGACCAGACGGGTCCAGAGCAGGGTCGTCATGCAAAGGATCGAAATAGAGGACCGGCGACGGCGCGGCAGGAACGGTCTTGGTAGAGGCAAGCATTGTGAAGTGGGATGGAAGGCTGGCTATCGTTGCGGCAGACTTGATCAAGGTTTGCTGAGACCAAATGATGCTTCGCTTCGCATCGTTGGGGACGTGTCGCGCTTCGGGGACTGGACAGAGTAGGACAGGTATTTTATGAATGAGCTGGTAGTGCGCGGGCGTTGCCTCGAGCCTTGAGGGTGTTCCCTTTAGGTATACTTCTGCAAACCCCTTACGCGAATGCAGAAATAGGCACCCCTCGCGGTGTTCGCGAGACCAACCTTGGCTGGCTGGCTTTGGACGAAGCGAGCCAAGTTATTGGACGACTCGCAGCGATTAGGGAAACCGGGTGGTAGGCGGACTGCCAGACTGCTCAGAATCTTGCAGCGCATAGCGCAAAAAGCACCACGCCTAGGAACGATTCATTGGTCCGGTTTCTGGGCGAGGACATAGGATGGAAAAAGGAAAGGGGGGAAAAATCAAGGCTCAGATGGATATCTGAAGAGATTTTCCTATTGCGACAGCACGTTCAAGTTATTGAGACTCGAAAAGATGACCGAGTGCTAGCCGGATGGGTAGATGTGAGTAGGAAAAGTTGCGCAACTATTGGGTGTAGAGCGATAGGGATAGGTGTAAACTGTATTTTAGTCGGGAGTATTCCGTCGCGGCTTCCTGTGCAAAAGTCACAGCGAGGAACGACTCGAATACAACGTCAGAGGGGGGGCATCCCCTGTTTCTTTACTGCCCTTTACTGCCTGTACTGGCGCTTTAACCTGCGCCCTTAGCCAAGCCAGGCAGCTCAGCGGCGGGTCTTGGTGTTTGGCCAGAAGTCGGGGGCTGGGAAAAGCGGCGTTAGCTAACCCCGAGACGGGTTAGTTCCTCCAGATTTAGTGATGTATTCTCGGTTCTTGAGTCGCTAACAGAGCAAATACACCACAAGTGCTCAAATTAACACGACCATTTCTTGGTTTTTTAGTTGCTTTTACCTACCCCTACGTGACTCAGGTAGGCTGCCGAGGCTGCCTATATGTGCCTATCTGTCACCACAAAGAGTGCAAAATTGTACCGACATAAATATAGCACAGCTGCATCAATTGTCCTAGGTCATGTCCTTCGGCAGGTAACTGACGATTTCATCTACATAGGTCAGGCCTGGTTGGTTACATCAGGTATTTCATACATGATCCTTACTACGATTCACGCCACCGAGGCAAGTCAGTCAATCTCAGGATCTCAGACGGTGCGGCGCGTGCGGCATGCATCACGACAGAGAGATGGAGATGGAGACGGAGACGGAGATGGGTGGGAAAGGTGGATGTTCCCAGCCATCGCGCGTGGCCCCTTGCATGCCTCGCCCATCCTTAGTCCCGCAGACATGAAGTCCCGCAGACCATGAACAGGAGATGAGCAGCAGGTTACGTTGTATTGACCGAGGAGAATACGTAGTCCTCAATCTGTCGTGCTTCTTCCCCGTCTGCAGAGTCGACAGAGTCCTGCGACTGTGAGTGGACCGTGACCATCTCTGCTGCAGCCACTCAAGTCAGCAGGACGAATCTGCTTCTTAGGAGCTGCACAAGGCTGCTCGGCCTCATGCCAGACCTGCTTAACCTGCAGCTCACCCCAGGCCAATCAGAGGCCACGACGGCCAGCACCCACACCCTAGGTCGAACGTGCGATTTCGCACGCCTTTCTGGGCGGGCGGCATTCCCACACTCCCACCCTCTTTCTCTCTGCCCCTCAAAGGAATAGGAGAGAAGTAAGAAATGCGGCGATCTAGGCACAAGACGGAGCCACGCGCCCCTTCCTCCTCAATCTATCGCAATCCCAAGCGAATATATATAACACGGAACGGCGTTCCTCGTCAAATCGGAATACGGCCCAGATTAGTATTGCAGGTAGGATGAAATTCCCGAGCCTTTGGGAATCGGGTGGGGGCTGTAGGATTATCGAAGTCGTAGTATTGAGAGGGAAAAGGGAGAATGACAAGTCACAGCTGCGCGTAACAGCCGAGGAGAGGCCAATAGAATATATATCCAATCCGGCGAGCATCGTTGCTTTGCGCACAGAACGCTCACATTACTCGTAGTCACCCCCTTTTTCACTTATCGATCAGGTTAGACATATTTGAATGTAAGAAGCGGTAAGCTCACGAATAAGAAGAAATCTTTCTAATTAGTAGTCCGTTTATTAATTCAAGGTTATCTTCTATAATTATCTAAATTTCAATATGAAATTCAATAGGACATGTCTCATAAACGAATTATATAATGAGGGCATGTAAAAACCCGGGCCCTTATCTCGATATCGTCCCCCAGAATTCCTCGGGGCTAAAA
The DNA here is from genome assembly GCA_022432365.1 of Hypoxylon sp. FL1284. Lineage (NCBI taxonomy): Eukaryota > Fungi > Ascomycota > Sordariomycetes > Xylariales > Hypoxylaceae > Hypoxylon > Hypoxylon sp. FL1284. The sequence continues at coordinate 474,421 of JAJJXE010000012.1, forward strand.
AAGCCGGGTCGGAGACGAGTCAAGCTCCATCGTCAGTATGGAAGCTCCCGTGCTAACGACCGTCCAACCCGGCAATTGACCATCAGCTTATTCCTTTCGCTTCTTCTAGCCCAGCCCGCCACGTGGGACTGCCAGTTTCGGTCTCTGATCCCAAAGAGGGACGACCACATCTCACCCTTGGATTTGGTCCAGGTTCGGTATATAGACTTATTGATTACCTCAGTCAGGCATCTATACGTTCATATGATACTCCGTCATCGCCGTCAGCTTTCGTTGACACTACCACTGAAGCTGACACCGGCTGGACGTATGTCTTCGTCCGCGTCGTTACACGAGACGACCAACATCATACCTAAGCTTCTCCTATATGTCACCGCAAGGTTATACCCAGTCAGACACACTCGCGTCGTCTGCCCATCTTGGCTCCTCGAGCTCCTCAAGCTTTATCTAAAGGGGCCCCGCATGCGCAGCTACTAGTCCTATGTCATCAGTGCATTGCAGACATCTCCGGCTACTTACCTAACGAGAAAGAGCTCGATGACATGTCCCCTATGCAAGTCTAGCATCAACCTCCAGCCGAGATGGATCTCTCTCCAGCGACGTCTTCCTCTTAGTGGACGAGACCCCGTGGTGATAAGCTCGGCGCCCTACCTAGGTAGTCTAGCTTTGTTGGCATTGCAGAATCGGTATCAGTCTCCTGCCAATCCGGAGCCCAGGAGATGGCTCTCCCAGTAAGCTCGAGATACATAAAGCCGTGGTGTAGCCCGTCCCGTGAGCTGGTGCAATAGGTTCACTTTCTCATTGACTGTATTGGCTGGAGGCATTGATCGGCTATTCGACATGTTTGCGTCCCTCCTCACCGCCGGCTTTGCGGCCTTTGCCGCGGCTCATGGTACGCACGAGCAGAAGACACTTTCTGGACCGCACCAGTCCTTGTGGTATAACGTTCTGCCTGGTGACGGCGGGAAACAGGTTAGGACTATTGAGATGACCTTAAGGTTCATAAACAGCTCTAACCGTATAATCCCAGGCTGATTCGGTATTCTCTGGGATAACCACCTTTGGCCGCTTGCCGTACCAGACTTGTCTCAACCAGCAAGATGCCGACTATGATCTCGCCTTCATAGGTTCGTCGTATAAGTCATGAATAATCGGTCGTATAAGCTCAAGGTTCATAGGTGCCCCTTTCGACACCGGAACATCCTACCGACCCGGCGCACGATTTGGCCCCTCGGGCATTCGTCAGGGATCGAGGCGTCTTAACCTCTAGTATAGCTCCTCTGCTATATGGTATCTTTCCTAGCATATGCTGACCTGGTGGCATGCTTATAGCGGTGGTTACAATGTCCCGCTTGACACGAACCCCTTCAACGGATGGGCAAAGGTCCTCGATTGCGGCGATATCCCCGTGACATCGTATGTCTTAAACCTCACTCAACTAGACTTGACATAGTCGACTAACTGCTTCGTAGATATGACAACTCGTGGGCTCTGAAGCAGATCGAAGAAGGACACTACAACATCCTGTCTCGAGCACCGACAACAGACGCGGACAAGGCCGGGCCGTCGAAGAAAGGCAAGACGTTGCCGCGTGTCATTACCATGGGAGGCGACCACACCATCACCCTCCCGTTGCTTCGCTCGATCAACCGGGCCTACGGTCCCGTGACGGTGATTCACTTCGATAGCCATCTGGATACCTGCAAGTGAAACCCAGGCCCTGAAACAGATGGCAAGCGAGAGTGAACTAACCCTCCTCCCTCCGAAACAGGGCGCCCCAAAGTATTCGGCGGCTCGCCGTCCGAGGTAGCGTCGATCAACCACGGGACGTACTTCTACCACGCGGCGCAGGAGGGGCTGCTGGCCAACGACACCAACATCCACGCGGGGATCCGGACGACGCTGAGCGGGCCGAGCGACTACGAGAACGACGGGTACTGCGGGTTCGAGATTGTGGAGGCGCGCGAGATCGACCGCGTCGGCGCCGACGGCGTCGCCGCCCGCATCGTCGAGCGCGTCGGCACCACCCGCCCCGTCTACCTCTCCCTCGACATCGACACCCTCGACCCCGCCTTCGCCCCCGCCACCGGCACCCCCGAGACCGGCGGCTGGAGCACCCGCGAGCTCCGCACCATCCTCCGCGGCCTCGAGCACGTCAACCTCATCGGCGCCGACGTCGTCGAAGTCGCTGTAAGTGCCCCCCCCCTTGGACGGAACACCGAGCCTGTCTTGGAAGAAAAAGGGGGCGGTCGAGTTACTGCTCGTGTGTGAAAATTTGCTGACCTTGTCTGCTTGATACCCAGCCCGCCTACGACACGAACGCCGAGCACACCACCATGGCCGCCGCGGACGCGCTGTACGAGATCATGAGCATCATGCTCAAGAAGGGTCCTCTGAGCAACATGGTCACCGATGAGGGGGGAGAGCTGTAAGCTCTGCCGCTGCGCTCTTCTCTGTAAGACGACGTGTAAAGCGAGTCGTCTCTGGAACGTGAAAATGACTAGGTAGGATCGGGGGTCCGCAGGGAAGATCTGTAGGGGAGAATGCATAGCTGACCCTCGGTTGCGCGGTAGAAGTTTATGAGATCTAGAAAGGGAGATCGGCTTTCAAGTCCTCTGGGCTATTGTATAGATCAGAGAGGCTGTCACGAAAAACTATCAGGTAGTACTGACTTGACTAAATTCTAATATTCTCCGTCTGTTATACTCGTGATGATGTTCGGAGTGCCAACACCAGAGAAGTAGCTAAACGACGCAGATGTTCTCCCATTCACGGTCCAGCTGTTTCACATATTCACTTGCTTCACCTCCCATCGCTCCACTTACATGTGTTTCCCCTATCAATATCTGTCTATCTTCTCCGGAGCTTTGCTGGTCGACCTTTCTAAAGGTAAAGAATGCGCGAGCGCCTGGGACAATCCTTACCGTATCGCCGGGCTTGACGTCTTCGTTGGTAATCCCACAATAGCCGTTATCTAACAGGAACGGGCGTCGTCCCGCGCATGTATATTGGAGCGCTCTTTCAAACTTCCCTAACTCCGCCTGTAAGGTCGCAACGATCTGATTGCCGCTCTCCCTCCAGCTTCTTCTTAGCACTTGCAAGTCATTGACAGTTGGTAAATAAGCATTGTCCTCGTCTGCCCTCATTTCCTCGAGGAAAGGCAGCACGATAGACTCATGCCATTCTTGGTGAGTGAGTCCTGGACGCCTTCGGTGATCAACGAGGGGCACAAGAAACACGACAGCCCACCAAGCTCGATACTGAGACGGGGGGCGGCCGATGCTTATGAATGTCGAATGCGAGCATGGAATGGAATACCCGAAGCCGAGAGCGTCCGCCTGGACATTTGGGTGGGCTTGCGAGAAGGAGGTCTCGGGTCTTCAAGAAGTTACCGTCAATGATATCCCACCATGTACTGCCTACACGTGTGACTTCTCCAAACAAAAAAAGTCGGCATGAAGAGCTCGTTTCCGTGGATATGAAACAACTGGTGACCGGGCTTGCTGCGTGGTAGACCACGAGACGCCATGTTTGCACACACATCGATGCTCTCTAGCGGTTTATGCTGACTGGCATAGGTGATGATAGGTATATTGGCATGCTGTATCGAATAGTCTGGAACCCAAGAGGGTAGTCCTTCGATTTTGGCCGTATTAACATGGCATTGGGCGACCGACAAGTAGTTAAGAGAGTTGGTCTCTCGCAGGAGGACGGTCATAAAATCCGTATAAACCGTTTGGACAGTCTTGTTATAATCCGCCTGTATGCTGATTTTCTGGTTAAAATATTCCTTCGCCACCTTCTCCCAAATACCGACAAATGCGTATACTCGATCACGGGGGTCTGAAGCACCATTCCTGCCCGTGGCCCTGATAAGGAGGTCTATAACCGCAGCTGCACTGAACGGGCTGTCTGCGGGAACCCATTCTTGAGATGGCGCGTCGGGGCGGAGTTTGACATGAGTTAACTGTACGGCGCTGTAATGGCACACGATACCAGAACATAAATGAACTCCGTAAGGCAGTTGCAACTTAGTTCCCGAAAGAGTCCATCGTTCACGCGACATGGTTGCTATGAAGCCTCCAGCGGCGCAGAGCTGAAGCCAATCCATGTTCAGGTGTCCCCAGCGTACAATAACAAGGTCGCTTAGGGCTATCTCCTGAATAGTCCATACGCGTGTAAACCAACTCTGATAAAAGAATGCCTCAAGGGCGATCCAGTCCTCTCTGGTTAAACTTTCGTCTGACACGAGTTGACCGAAGTTATCAGAAACCTGAAACTTGCCGCTCAAACTCGGGTAAATTTCGTTGGAGTAAATGCTCGCTAGACGACTAATTATGGATTGGACCTTCGAGGAATGGCCATTAGCCTGGCCGAGCCATACGGTGACGGCATGCCCCTGTGAATATATTCGTCCCATTAAGTGCACTTGGTTGGCCCTCTCTTCGTTGTCGCTTTGGTTGATACAGAGGGCATCGATCCATATGTAAGCGGAATCAAATATCGGATCCGAAGAGAGCTCTTGTAGCAGATCGAAGAGGTTAGGCGTGACCTCCCATTCCTGGCCGTTCAAGACGATGATACAAAGTTTGTCGTTAGAAGAGACATCTGACAGCGGAGAGGTAGAAGCGGGTGGCTCGGCCGGACCCCAAGTGTAAGAGACGGGCATATACCTCGGGGGCGAGTCCAAGCCATGCTCGCTGAGCACGCATTCCAAAGTACATCCCGTAGCTTTGGAGACCTGTAATAACCTGAACCGCCCCTGACCAAGAGCAGGAGCAGGGTATCTATGGGAACTCATAATTGGACGACACTGGATAGAAAAACTGAAGAGAGGAGAACGAAAGCGCTGGCAGCGAAATAGGGAGCAAGCAAGGTATTGAATGTCCTGATTACTGGTAGCAGTGCCTATTTGTAGGCAGAGAACATCGCCGCGAAGCACATGGCAACAAGCAGGTTGGCAGACCGCGAAAACAACAGTTCTTAGGGGTCAGATAATTTCAAAGAACAAACCATTACGTACCTCCTCGCCTCCAAGGTTGAAGGCAAGGCTATTTATCTAACCTAAGCTGCAGAACTACAAGCTGCGCATCGGGGCTCGGCTCGCCTCTTTGAAGGTTGCGGACCTATCAGCGCGAGGCTGCAAGGGTGGTCGATAAGGAGCGTGGCGAAGAGGTTGCAGCCATTCTCGACTGCATCTAGAACAAGGCTGTGATGAAGATCGCTGTAAGAAACAGCAAAAGGGTGATTGATGAGTTGTGCACATCGTCGGAGTGTTCTGACATGTTTATGTTTTATGTTGTTTAGGTTGACGTTCTTGGCTGACTGAAAAGTGGTTACCTGATATCTCTATAAGCCATATATGTAACTACACAAGCTATGGCTGAGTTATTAACCCCTCTACGAAGTACCTAAGGCAGTTCGCGTAAGTTTCGCGTTATCGCGGGCATCTTTTTGACAAGTCCAACTCAAACAGCTTATTCTAGGAAGCCTTGTGTAGTCAAGGCTCTGCGAGACTTGAGGCCTGTCGGAAGCCTTTAAACAAGATATCCAACCTCTGCCGCACTCATACGGAGACAGGGAATTGTCCATTCCGGAGAAGCAGCATTGTACCAATAACGCCACAGCAGATTCCAGCCAGACCCGGTAAAACTTTTGTTGACAGACTCGATGCTGGTAGCGGGCTTGCTCCCGGTAGCGGTTTAGACACTCCTTCAGCCTGCGAGCCCTTCCAGTCAAGCTGATGGGGGAATTGGGACGCCTGCAGCAGTTTCGCCGTGTCCCTCAAGCTGCCGGCTGTGATTACGTGCGGCTCGCTGGTCGTCGCGATTTTCACCGCAATGCTGACCGTGTTCTTGATCTGCGAGCGGGTTGCTAGTCGTCAGCTTCGTGGTTCTAAATTTCCTTTACGCAGACACAGTCCCGTATCAACCGATATACGTACCTGTCGACCGTTAAGCGCCGTTTTGGCCAGTTGGTAAAGGTCGCTGTCGTCCACCTCCACCTTGATGGTCGTGTACTGACGAGCATTCGCCATGAAGTTCTTCCATATCTTCAGACGGGCCGCGACGTCGAGGCTCGGGTACTGAAGAGAGAGGTGGATTCGACCTATAGACTCGCCGTTAGCACGCTGCCGAGATAGGTGGCAGCAACAGAATATACATGGAGCTGCTTACTTTGGAACGCCTCGTCAATGACCTCGGCCTGGTTGGTCGTCAGGAGCAAGATGCCCTGGTAGTATTCAAGCTCTCGAAGGAATACGGACACGATCGCATTCCGTTCGATATCCGTCGTTGTACGCTGCGCCAGGAAGACGTCTGCCTCGTCTAGAAGCAAAACCGCTTTCCAGTGATCCGCGACCTTGAGTATCTTGGAAAGATGGGTATGAATCTTGGCCGCCTCGTGGCCGAGTGCTCCGCTGGAGACAGAGTACAGGGGCATATGTGCTGTTTCGGCGATTGCTTCCGCCGTCAATGTCTTTCCGGAACCCGGTGGGCCAAATAGCAACCCGACGAAGCCCTTGCCTTTGCCCTTAACAAAATCGTCAAAGTTGGAGACTCCGGTGCCGTGAGCGACGACCAGCTGATATATGACATCCTTGATCGATTTCTCCATAACCAGAGAATCGAAAATAGTACTGACAACGGTCAGTTAACTCCTGGTCAGAACCAAGCAGGTGACTGGGGAAGCTACCTGTTCCAAGTGATGTCCGAGACTTGGTCTACAGAAAAGGCACCTTTGGATATTTGTTAGCAATGGCTAGCAAAACTTGGCCCGCGCTGAACCTGTTACGACTTACCCCAGGTGCCTTCTCGAAGGCTGTATCCAAACAAAAGGCCGGATACTAGTAGCATCTGCTCATCGGACAAGCGCAAATCCTCATTGGCTGATCTTTTCTTGCGCAGCTTGGTTGATGAAGCATCAGAGCCGCCATCGGTCAGACTCTCCGAGTCATCATCGTCTGTACGGTTTTCCGGTTTTGACTTGTTGACCATCTCAAGTAGGGCTTGATTGGCATCCTTGAGCAACCCCTTTAGAATCTCAGGCCCCTAGCTAACGTTAGCATCCAGCAAACCATAATGAGGACGACTTGGTTGACTTGCCTGTTCGTCGGTTGACAAATCCGAGAAGCACACTCTGGAGGCACTGCGAAGATCACTTATATCCCTGGGCCTGGGCATGATCTTATTCGCAGGCTGCATCTGTCGCATCATTGCAGGGTCTATCACCGCACGACCGCTGAACTGCGCCGCCAGTTAGACCGGTGGCTCGTATCGTGGATAATCCGACACACTTACCGGATATTTCTCGATTTTCTCGTAAACCTCAGCCAATCCTGTCCCGTGGTGCTCCTGGTGGCTGAATTGTGGTTTCCAAAACCTCAGAGCCTTGGCGCTCCGCTTCAGAACCTGTCGTTTGATGCTATCCTTCTGTGGGTGGTATTTTAGAGGAATGTACGCGAGATCCTGTATCGGCTTCAAACCGCTGAATAGGGGAATTCGCAGCGCCTGTCGCACATTGCCCACCCTGGTTCCGTCCCATGTGATGTACTCGGCATCCATCACGAAAAATACCCCGTCTTGCATTTTCTGGATGCTGTGACTACGCATGCTCCATATGCTGTCCGAGTCAAGCGCGTCCTTCCCCACGACCAAACAGTCCGGCGGCAGCAAAGCCCAGAGATACCCAAAAGTGATGGAATGAGGCACAAGAGAGGGAAGCACCGAAATCATCTCCTTGAATTCGCCCTCTATGAATTTGAAAGCGGCATCCATCTCGAAGGTGGCGTTTTCGTCATTTATGCCCCGGTAGTGGTCCGCGAGGAGCTCCAGTTCTGGTCGAGCCCAGTACAAGAATTTGGGGGCAACCTGTGGAAAACACCGCGTGAGAATTCGCGGTCTGACTATGTACAAGGGTCAGACTTACCGCGGTTGATGCGTCCTCTGTGAGGCTGAATCCGTCTGCTCCTCGAAATATGTTCCTCAAAGCATTGCGGAGAGGCCCGGCTGATATGACCAAGAACGTCGTAAAGTTCGTCATATCCTCCTGATAATCTCGACGAACGAAGATCACACATCGCTTATGTTTCTTCTCGTTGGCCTGAGATTTGTTCGGCTTCTGAATCACATACTGACGCCTCGATCTGGATACGACGATGCATTAGCTCTGTCTCACTGCAGAATTATAGGCAAGGTCTGGTGTGTCTGTTATCACAATGGCACCTACTTATCCCAACTATGAAATAGCGTCAGTTATCCAGCAAGCTGTAGTCGTTCCGAAGGAGGAATCTCAAGAAGGATACATACTATCGATCTCTGATCACAAAGGGCCTACGACCAAGGCTGTCGGTAGTCTTTTCCTTTTCTTCTTTCTCTTTCTTCTCAAATCCGTCTTCATCTTTGGCCTCTTTAGAGGCTTGAGCTTCTGAGGTCTTTTTTTCTTCATCGAGGAACTTGTCGATTGCTAGGAAGAGTCAGCAGTTGCAATATGCAAGCAGGCGGGATGGTTTCAAGGTACGCCCTCGATGAGCTCCTTACCGCCAGCTAAGTTATTACCAAACTCCCTCTGGAGTCGCTCGACGACATCTGGAGGTACGTCGCGATCGAGTTGCTGTTTGAACTGTGAGGCGTCAAACATGCCATGAGGGCTATGAGTTGTCCTCTGCTTGGATAGCAGAGACATCTCTTTGGCGTCCTTTACAGTATCCATATGGGCGACAGCAAGTAAACAAACTTGTATGAATTGGTACACTCGAAGAGGGTGAGACCAAGAGACTTTAAGGTAAGAGAAATATGACTGGAGTATACCCCGGCAAGAGGATTCTGTGTGGTTGGCAGCCTTATTGTAGCAACATGAACTTCATCAGGTGGGTATACTATCTGACAGGTATGTAGGCACCGAGCCTCATAGTGAATTCCAGATTCAAAAGAATGCATCAGTGGCGCAGCCAGATCTCGATGCCCACACCGCCAATGAGCCATACCGATTCGATGGCAAAAGCTCCAATGTTAATTGATAGATCACCTATTGATAATGCACTCATCTAATCCGTAAACATAGCCTATCGATGTAGGCCTCGGAGAATGACTCAGGCTACTTGGCTGCCTTACGGCCTGGCGCAGCCCCAGGGCTGAGGGCCTACAGTGGACCTAAGTGCCGATCCTAGGCACGTTCCAGGGGTTGGAGGGCCGGGGTCAGCGTCTCGACCCACGACGGTGCAGGCAGCAGGCAGCTGAACATTGCCTGGGTGCGATGGCGTCCGATGTAATGGAGACATGGGCAGCTCGGGGGGCAACATCATGGCCGAACCAGACATTCTTATTAGAATGTTGGATTGCCTTATTTCATTGAAATCTCAGGAGTACCCTGTACTAACTAGTAGCGCATCTTTGAGTGTTCTCGACGAGCTCGAGACTCGAAGACTGGACCAAAGTCGCAATGTCTGGCGATTTCACTGGCCTCAAAGTGATATGGCCTCCCGATGGGACCAGGCCACCGAAACATGAGCATGAGTGCGTATATCCAACTCAATTTATTTCCTTATTCAATCACAAGATGGACTGGCGAGAATGTCTCCCAGCTAACAATTCTCACTAGTGTTGTGTTTGTTCACGGTCTTAGCCATGGCTCAGTGTCCGACTGGCAGGACGAGGCTGGCGTGTGCTGGCCAGCGGAGAATCTATCACTGGACCTTGGAAGCACGCGCATTCTAGCCTTTGGCTATGACCAAAAATGCCTTGACGTTAGCTCAGATGGTATGTATGAGGGAGGAGTTGTTCTCAATTCCGGAAGACTTCTGTGTCATGCCGTAAAGACCGCTAGGAAACGAGACAAGGTGAGTAAAGTTTATATGCTTATTTTGTCAGAGGAAACTAACTGAGTATTTCTTTTCCAGGCTCAAGTACCTCTCACGTTAATTGGCCATGGCACCGGAGGCATCGTTGTCAGAAGTGTGAGTGCGCTACGCAATGGTCATATGGTCATTCGTGCGACTGGTATGGCAGCTAATACGACCTTAGGCTCTCTGTTTCTCATATTCGAATCAAGATCGATTTGGCCTGATTCTACAGAAAACCAAGCACGTGTTATTTCTTGACACCCCTCGATCCGATTTGAGTCAGGACGCTTGGAAATGTATATCGCGAGGTTCTTCAAGCGAGGAGAGTATAGGTGGGTGGAAAGCCTGGTCCACTGCCCTCGCTAGGTCACACAAAGTATTCAACGAGATGTCTCGCCATTTCAATATCACTTCCGCTTTTGCGGAATTGGACAGTCACTTGGATGTTTCCGATATCAGCGTGAGCATGCACGAAGCACGATACTCTTTCATAGCTAACGACAGCTTCAGGCCAACCTAGACGTATCTGGACAAACTTCGTTAGCTCGCGAAGAGCACATCATACTTGAGAACACCAATCATCGTACCATATCTCAGCTTAGTAGAGGAAGTGTCAATTATAATTGGTTGGTACGTCGCATTCAAGAAGGCAGCTCTCGCATCACCCAAAACCCGGAGGATATCGAGAGGATAAGAGTCTGGATCGGACGTCGGCCAGACGTAATAAATCGTGCCGATCAGAAAAGGAATCTCGAGCTACACCAGGCTGGAACCGGCAATTGGCTCTTCGAGGATAGAAGATTCCGCCAATGGGCTACCCTGGGGGAAACAAGTCCTCTCCTTTGGCTCACAGGCCCTGAAGGTTGCGGTAAATCTGTTCTGTGCTCGTTAGCGACAGACCGCATTCGTCAAAGCCCCCAACAGCATGCGATCGCATATCTGATGCTTGCCTTCGATAAGCCTCAATCCCAGTACCAGATTCTTACTCAGCTAGCACTACAGCTGCTCGACTATGTGGTTCGGACCCAAGGAGGTGTTGACACAGAAGCCTTGTTGCGACTCCCGGAGGACCATGATACAGGATCCAGGGTTGCTAGGATCCGCGACCTCATCAAAGTCCTTGTTTCGCAATGTCCTGCTGTTTTCTTCTTCATCGACGGTCTCGACGAAGTTACTTCAGCTGAAGGACTCAGCTCCCAGCCAGAACAACACACGAAGCTCGACAAGGTAACAGAGCAACTCTACGGCATCGTGTCTTTTCTGGTTGACTTGGCCCAAGCTGATAGCGCAACACCGGTGCGACTCTGGCTCAGTTCCTTGAAAACCGACCACATAAGCAAGTGGATGCAAGAGTTCGGTGGAGATGAGTTACCTGCCGACGAGTCTGCGATCGCGCTCGACGTTTCTCATTTTTTTCAAGATCGAATGGTTAAAGCGGAAGCCACCGAGTCGCCCGAACCCGATGCCATGGTCTCACTCTGCAAAGCTGTAGGATGCAATTTCCTCATAGCATCCATGATCACAGAAGAATGGCAGAGATCTGGTCTGTCTTCAATCAACGGATTTCGACATAGCATTACAGATGGTGTTCGCGAGTTGTATGCAGATTGCCTGGAGAAACTGAAGAGCCTTGAAAAGGGTACCGACCAAGATGATGGGCGTGGAAACGCAGTTCCTGCCATGTAAGTTGACGATGAACCTTCGATGTAGTGCGGACTTACTAAACGATTCATTCTAGGCATATTCTATCTCTTCTTACCTCTGCAAGGCGACCTCTGAAGATGAAAGAGATGCGGGAAGCAGTGGCTATCCTTCAGAAGCCGTTTCACGACGAAAGCGAATTCTGCTGCGAGGACCTTGCACCTGATGACATAAAGCAGCTGGATGGCAGCGATATTGAGCGTTACTGCACCCCTTTCGTCAGCTTCGTGCCATCCGAGGAAGAAACCGAAGACAGCTACATAAGGCTATCACATGTCTCCGTCCTTCACTTTTTACGCGAGCTCGCAAGCTCCCCTGTCTACGAGCAGGGGGAACCGCGGATCATTACGAATATCATGTCAGACGCCTGTCTGCGTTACCTGTCGCAAAGGAAATATGCCATAACTCCAGAAGCTAGAACGGAAGCGTTCCAAGATGATTCCTTCCTTGCCTACGCAGCTAAGTATTGGCATAGGCACTTAGATGAGTCAAGCTCATTCCCAACTGAAGCAGTGCAATCTTTCATATGTTCGCCACAGTTCATCACGGTGGTCCAGACCCAAAGCCTTTTACTCAACGGTCATTTTGGCCGTGTTGACGACGACGGCAAAGAGTCGCAGCAGGTGCCTGCAAGCTTCAGCACGCGAGCCGATTTACAGGCTCTAGCTCATGACTATCGACAATTCATCAAAGAATGGTCCGAGTTCCTCCAACTCGGAGTTACGAATGCCAGACTGCACGGGGCAATTCAACATTGCTTCTGGGGAGCTTTGGGTGAAACCAATTTTCTGTGGAAACACGGCTCGGGCATTGAGAGCAATGCCAGCTTTCTATTGGACTTCGATGCTTCTCAAGATGATAACGAAGCCCAGGAAAGCGGCACAAGTTATTACTATGATATGATAAGTGAAGATGGTCGTCGCCTTGCAGTCTGGAAGATTCCTATTCGAAGGTACCGCCCCTGACCTTGCCTCTATTCCATTCATCCATCAGGATACAGCACTGACAATGCGAAAAATCCAGCGAGAAAATCGATGAACCGAAGCCAAACGATATTCAGCTCGTGCGAGAATCTTGGTACATAGATGGCTACCGACCACCTGTTCGCTATGACTCACAGGGATCGCTCACGATAGACTCGCGAGAAACAAGATGGGACTCTTACAACTCTTCCCATGCAGACAGATTCTCGCTCGTGCCCACGTTGACATATCCCGCACGAACTCGGCCACTTAGCGAGTATAAATTCGGCACTGCAGCCCGAGCAGGTCACACCTTATTTCAGCGAGAGAAAGAGGGTGGATGGACTGCCCGTCCATCGCGCGAAAATAGGGGCATTATGTTCTGGGAAGACATCACAGTTCAAGGTCCTTGGACTGTCCGGTCTCGTCGACAGCGCATAGGCCTCAAGACTGGCGGCAAAACCACGGCCCCGAAGCGGTCGGCTGAGGTGGACGACTCGGACTCCGATGCTGATGCTAAGTCTGACAGCGACGGAAGCGATCTAAACTCTTCTGAAGAGCGAAACGCCGTATCCTCGGCTGAGGAGTTTAATGTCGACTCGGATATTGATTCTTCTGATGAGAGCTCACAAGATGACTTCTGGGCTTCGACCAGACCAGTCAGCGATTCTAGTTCTTCAAACGAATCTGTAAGTATCTCATACGGCCCAAGCATACAAGTCGGAATTAGGAGAATTAATTCTTATATCTAGGACGACGAAAGTGACCTGTCGTCAGACTTAACCTCGGACTCGGGCAGTGCCACCAAACCCAAGCGTACAAAATCAAGTATCAACTCGAAAACTAAACGGACAAGTCACAAATCCTCGGCAAGCTCAGACACGAGTTCAGAAGCTGATGACGAGAAGTCTGCATCTGAAAATGAAAGCGACTCCGAAACCGAGCCGTTGACACGAGTGGAATCTCGCCCGCAGCATCAGTTCTCCCTGGGTCGATACTGCGACATATGCAGGCTAGACGTCGTATCTTTCGCGAACAAGTCCAAGTCATCCACATACTACCAGTGCAATCCGTGCGGGGCGCGTTCCGATGATAGTTACGACATTTGCTCCTCGTGTTTCAATAAGGGGCTTTGGTGTAAGAACAGTAGCCACTTACTCTCCAAGGCCGTAGCCACGTATCGTGATAAACGAGTCCTATGGGCGGACGGAATCTCTCAGGACTCGGCGATGCCACTGATCAGTATTGTGGGAGAATATCGGGATAAGCGACTTGGCTCGACAGAGTCTATTGTGTCATTCCGCTATACTCATCGACACCATAGCATGCTCCACGACTCCCAGCCTATAATTCACCCAACGCTTCCATTGGTCGTCTATCCGCTTGATGGGCGCGAGTTGTTGTTTGGACAAATGGACAAAAACGTGTTCTTCAGATACGAAGTCCCCTACGACGCTTCCGAAATGGCGGAGACAAGCGGCAATATGTGCATTCCTATCAGCGTGAGTCTGAGGCTTTCCCCTTGTGGAAAATATATCCACCTGGCACGGATTACGGCACGCAACGACTCGCCACTCTATGGTCCTCTTAAGCTTTCAGCTTCAGTCTTGACGATTGCATTGTCCTCGAAGGACGCGTGTTCCGGAACACCACGGACACTCCCCCATATCCAAACCATCGACCTCGGAAAATGGCCGAAGCTGATCATGCAATTGCCTTATGCCATTACCTGGACAGACTCGCACGCCTATGTTGCTCTGAGTAGCGACTTTCTACGAGTATTCCGTTTTACGCTTCATACCGACGATACTCTGGCTTCTATCAAGGGAGGCGCAGCTGAGACGAATGATAACGACATTTGTACCCTCTCTAGAGAAGTCCCCCTACCCCGATCGACACGCTCCAGATCTGTACACTTCTATCCTAACGAGGGAAAATCGTCTGCCAGGATTTTACTCAGATCTTCTCGCGGCGACAGTCCCCAGCCACCGATTGTCGTATACCTAAAGCCCGAGAATATCGGCGATTGGGTCAGAGCCAAAGACCAGACAGAATTGACCACCAAGTCACCGCAGATCCGTCGGGATCTTTGGGTTCAAGAACCCGACGTGGATGATGACTATAGTCCCGTGGTCAAGGCTTCAACAAAAGCTGCATCCAAGACCATCTCACCATTCTTTGACCAGAGAATTCGGACTTGGCTAGAATCCGGGTTCAAGGAAAGAGGCATGTACTGTCCTTCGTGCTTTGACCTTGCCCTCAAACTACCTGTTCTTCGTCTCCCGAACAGCATTGAAGTTATCGTCATGGACGGCTCCGAGCGGCCCGAGGACATGAAGCTCAATATAGCATGGACGGTTAACCTCCAGACGCTCATCGAAGCCTTGAAAGCAGACTGCCAATTCTGCTGCTACGTCGCGACCAAGCTCTTCTCTTTCAGCCATATCAGCCACACTAGTCAGTTTATTGCCAGCAAGGGGCCGCGATGCTGTTCCCAGGGCGCTGCCACGGAAGACAGGAAGGATGTAGAAAAATCCATCACCAACCTTCAGGAGAGGTTCGAGTGGACAGTGAAGCCGGAGGAGCGTGTTTTCAGGTTCATCTGTGAGCCGCTGGACCAAGACCCCGAGACTCGCTCATTCAGCAAACTATCCATTCGACTGCCTAGCATCACGGTTGGCAACAGGGACGCCAACGCACCCTTTATCCCGACGATGTTAACTGTAAGCGGAGTTCAGGAGTCGGGAGAGGCCCAGACGTTTACATCGTTCATATACTCGCCCCAAAGCGCTCAAGGGAACCCAGAGTGTGTACTAGAGTTATACACACTTCCATGTAAGCCTTTCAACTCCCAATCAGATGAAGCTCTGCCTGTGCAGCAAGTACTGACAATTGACGTGTAGCCGATGCGGCCCATGAGATCATGCCGACTCGGCCTCTTGCAACTTCTCGTGGAAAGGACGAGAACATCGAGGTCACGAAAGCATGGTTGGAAGAGTGCCAGTCGCACCATGCTTTTTGCCGGCGAAACGAAGATACTCTGACACAGTTACCAGCTCGACTGATAGAGATCAGCGACGATGAGACTGCCCAACTTGTGGAAACAAGCGACCAGGTCGGCCGGTACGTCGCGCTCAGCTACTGCTGGGGAGAAAATCCGGAGGAGAACCGCATCACGACCGTCCAAAATATTCAGATGAGACTTCTGGCAGGTAGCCTTCCGCGAGACGAGTTACCGGGAGCTATTAGAGACGGCCTCGCCGTAGCCGAGCAGCTTGGCATCAAATATATATGTGCGTACAGGAACAATCATCCCCTCCTTGTTTTCATGAACTCTTTACCTGGAGAATGCATAGCTGATCTTCTCTACTATAGGGGTTGACGCATTCTGCATCATTCAAGATGACCAAGACGACAAGAATGAAGAGCTTAGCAAGATGGGCCAATACTACAAGAATTCCTATCTAACCATCGCCGCCAGTACGCCTCGCTGTACCACGGGTTTCATCGACACAATTGGGCGTTGTGAGAAACATCCGAAGAACCTACTTCCGCGAGACCTAGTACCGCTGCACGTCTTTTGCATCGCACAAGATAAGGATGAAGGACATTCGGGAAGGGTCTACGCCAGAGAGGAGAATCCGTATCAGCTCTCGATGGAACCCTTGAACAGGAGAGCATGGGCGCTTCAGGAGAGTCTCTTGTCTCCCCGCGTGCTCTTCTTCGGCAGCCGCACAATCTGGTTCTGCAGGCACATGACCCACAGCGACGGCGGCATCGAGGACTGGTCGTTTGAAGAGAACGAGCTAGAGCGGACCCGACGCGAGTTCCAGATTGAGCTCAGCAAGCTTGACAAGAGCGGTTCAGACGACCAACTGAGTACAACCACCGAATCTGGCGCAGATGGCAGCCGGGGCATGTACAATATGTGGCATAGGATCGTGGGAACCTATTCGCAACGATCCATGTCGCGCCCGGAAGACAAGCTTCCAGCCATCTCCGCCGTCGCCGCGGAATTCGCGAGGCTCTCCAAGGACGAATACCTTGCCGGACTGTGGCGGTCCAATCTAGCGCGGGATCTGCTGTGGACCACTCCAGACCCTGCGACCCATCGCCCCGAAACATGGCGCGCCCCGACTTGGTCCTGGGCGTCCATCGACGACCCCATTCTATACGAAAAACCGCCGCCGGCAGACGCCATCCTGCTAGCCAAGATCGAGGAAGTCGGGACAACGCCAAGAACGATGACGGTCCCGTTCGGCGAGGTGGCGCGCGGCAGCCTCAGGATGACGGCGCCGTGCTTCAACCAGGACCTGGGCAAAGTCGACGACGACGCGCGGGACAAGACGTCGAGGATGTGGCTGGACGGCTTCAAGTGGAAGGGGGGCAAGACGGAGCGGGCGATGCTGCTGGAAGCGCTGCGGAAGCACGCCAGGGGCGGCATCGACAAGAAGGAGGACGGCGACGGCGAGGACAAGACGTACCGGCTCCCCGACCTCGTCACCGTCGTCGCGCTGTACGGCGTGCCAGACCAGATCGACGGCGCCGGCGCCGGCGGCGACCCCCTGACCGAGGTAAAGCACTGGCGCGTCTGGGGCCTGATCCTCAAGCCCGTGGACGCTCCCGGGGGCAAGGTCTACGAGCGCGTCATCTCGTTCTCGAGGATGCCGCTAAGATTCACGGACCCGGCGAAGGCTTTTGACGAGCGGAGGACTATTGATATCATCTAGAAGAACTGGAATGAAGAGTTCTCTTTCTACCTAAGTAAAATATATATTCAAGGCAGACTGCATTCACTATCAAACCAGCCTGGAATGGACAGTCGACATGGCGTTGTGCCATTACTGATTACCAGGTAGGTAGCATGTGGTCCACACTTACCCCTATTCTTCTACCAACTTTTTTCCCCCCGATACCGCGAAATATGAGCGGAGTTGGTAGATCAAAATTTGCGAAGCTACAGCATGCTTCAGGAAATAATTATCGAACATTATTTAGATACGTAAAATCATTCCGTCATTTATTCATTCCTTTCAATAGTGTCAATATACACAGACACTGTTAGGGCTAGATTTGCACCATTCATCCATCCCACTACGTCTCAAACAGACACTATGAAAGAAAACATTACTTCTTCAAGATTCGGCCTCTGTAATGCGCACCCACATGTTCTTATGAAAGTACAGGAAGTAAACCGACTCGTCCCACGGCTTGCTCGGATTGACGAGCTGGAAGTCGAAGGCGCGGAGGAGCTATGAACCATGCACACAGCGTGTTAGCGAAACTTGCTAGTCTGGTATCCCGGACGAAGAAAAAAAAAGGGAGTAGGAGTAGATCACCTCAAAGTAGACCTTATTGAACTCCCAGGCGGCGATGGTCTTGCCAGCGCAGGTCCACCGGCCGCCGCCGAAGAGGATATCGAGGGCGCGCTCCATCTCGGCGCGCCGCGCATCGCTGCACTCGAGGAAGCGCTCCGGCCGGAACACGTCCACGTCCTCGCCGAACACGGCAGTGTTGTGCGTCAAGCCGATCGCGTTCTGGCCGATGATGGTGCCGCCGGGGAGGACTATGGTAGCGACGTCTGGGTTAGTTTACCGGATATCGTGCTTGATAACTTGGTTTCTACAGGACAGGGAAGCGACTCGGAGGGTTCACGTACATGTTCCATCGAGGTAGTCGCCCTCGGGTGGCACTCGCTTAACTGCAACGCGTTAACAGCTCATCTCTAAAGTGAGTGCTCTTGCTTCGAGATTTCGGTTGCTTACAGTGTCCATATGTCAACGGGTTCTTGATGCGGAGTCCCTCCAGAATGACGGCCTATCCCGTTAGTTCGTGGCACTCCCGACGACGATCCGGTTCGGACACAATTTTAATGAATCGCGTACCTGCAAATACGGAAGCTTCTGCGCTTCTTGGAATGTGATCGGCGAGGACACCTCATTGCGTTCTACACACTCCTTGATCATCTTCTTGAGCCGGAAGTACACTCGAGGCGTGGCCATGATGTACATCATGGTAGCGCGGATCGCTCCGGCTGTCGTGTCGACACCCGCGAGGATCTGGAGCATGCCCTCGTCGTTGCATTCTCTCTTCGTCATGCCATGGCGGATGAAGGAACCCTAGCACCGTCAGGAAGAGAAAATTACGTGCTTCCAGGAAAGGGAGGCGGTAAGACTAAGAAATAGTTGATTATTGCTCACCAGCATATCATCCGCTTGCTTCTCTGTCCCGAATCTTTCTTCGATAAGGTTATGTATGACCCTAGCAAGAAGTTATCAAGACTGATTCTTTAGGTTGAAAATCGTACCTACCCCATGATCTTCCCGACGCCCTTTTCGTCGGTCGGTTCCGGGCCAAACAGGTCAAAGAGGAAAGGAGAGAACATGATGCGCTTGAGGAGCCCCACCTCCTGGGACAGGCTCATGAACTTCAACGTCTTGTCCAGACGGGATGCGTACTCGTACAGGTCCCCGTCGGCAGCGTCCAAGAACCCAAAGGCCTTGCCGTACCCTATCCGGGTCACCATGTCCAAGGTAAAGCACCGCACGAGACCGGCAAATTCAACGTTGTGAAGCTGACTTTCCGTAGCTATGTGCCTACTTCGGATCGTCTCGACAAAGTTCACAATGATGGAATCGATGGCATTCTCGACTGGAACAGTACATATCAGTCATTTCAATAGCAATCAATGGCTCTGAGACTGTTTTTCACGAACTCTTTCGGGAGCCCCCGTAGAAAGAGAGAGAGATAAACGTCACATACAGTCGGGGTTCTCGCGGTTGCTATACCCGCCGGCAGTCTTTGCCTTCATAACATCGTGCTTGGAAGTATCCAGCAGAGTGATCATGTTGACGTGGTGAGGAGAGAAGGCAACCGAAGTATACCATTCGTCCTTGGTATACTTGTTTCGAACCGACGCAACTTGACGGAGCACGTTGGGGTCGTTGGTCAGGACGGCATTGGGTCCGACCCGCGCGAGCCCGCCATGTCTGTTCAGGTTGCGGAGGTCATCGACGAGCGTGTCGAAGAGGATGCCCTTGGCCAGCCAGAGGTAGGAGAATGAAGCAAAGAACGGGCCCGAGATATGTCGGAGCCGGTACCACGCTGCGACGGCCGAGACGGTATACCATACAACGAGTAACCCCGCGAGGCCAGCGAGCACGCCTGGTAGGCTGAGAGAGCGTATATAATCGACAGGTAGTAGCATGTTGGCGGCTCCAAGATCTCTTAACGGAATTTGAGGTTAGTTATTTTGATTCAAGATATATTGAACAATACCTGCACTCTCAGTTCACGATGGAGATTATAAGCACTAGAGAGGCATTAAGCATCAACGCTATCAAGATATCAACTACCTACCTAGGTAGGAAGTAGTGTCTATATAGATGCCCAATCCACAGGTGTCTGTATGAAACATACGTATCACATCGGAAGTAGTATGCCATCACATCTACGACATGGCGTCCAAGGACGCGGAGTATATGTTGTGTCACAGCCACCTACTCCAAGCCACGCCCAGATTGTATGCATACTAAAGCACGAGATAACTATGCTATTGGTTGAAAGGCGCCTCCCGATTGATAGGGAGTGCCTTATGGTTGGCCGTGAGGATATGTCGCGCCATCGTGTTCCCGCCGGTCACGATGTAGGTGGGCAAAGGTCCTCGTGTGCCCCCCATACCAGGCATCTACCTAGTATATAGCTCAGTACGAAACAGGAGATAGGGACATTGATATTTGCACATTCGGGTAGACACCACCTTTCGCTTACCGCCGGCAGTGCCAGACCCGAGACTGTCAAAGGAGGCTGTCAAAGGTTCGTTTACTCCTTGCGTACAGAGCACCCCCACGACGAGAAAGTGACCCTCCGCCTTATCTCCCCCTCCTCCTCAGACAAGCCTCTCATCGTAAGGAAAAGGACAGGGCTCCTGGGTGTCGTACTGCCACCTCTGGTAGTGGAGGCCGAGCTGGTCGGCGATGGTCTAGTTGATGTTCCAGATCTCGTGGGCCGTCGGGTTGTGCAGGTAGTTGAGCGGGAAGAAGCACTCGCCGATGACGCCCATCGCCTCCATCGTGTACGGCTTGTCCTCCATCATGTTCTTGTTGTTGTCGCAGTCGCGCACGTTGCGGAAGAAGTTGTCCAGGTTCATCTTGTACTTGCTCTCGGCCCGGTTCAGCTCCGTCGGCGCGTTGTCGTCGATGTTGATGCACTTCCCGGCGATCTTTAGGATGAAGCATCCCTGGTCGCGAGCATATCAGTAAGAAACAGTACGGAGCGTTACTGGGGATGAGGGATAAGAGCTACTTACGCCGTCAACGAATCTTGAGGCGCCTTCGAACTGGTCATTGCACGTAGCCTCGTCAAGTTCGGTCTGTGTGGCTGTCAGCTGTCTTCCCTTCTATGGGCATACGCGTGTGTCTCCTTACAAAGTGCAAGACATAGAACTGTCGCGCATTAAACATGTACCCGATCAATCCAGCCTTCTATAAAAGGTGCAATCGCGATTGTCAGTCTGAAATTGGCCTCTCGAGGCACTAGCAAGAGCACACATACCATGAGTGCGAATCCCGCCTCGAACATCGGCTGGATAACGGTCTCGGTGGTGACCTGTTCGAGGAACCAGCCATGGCCGAACCTAGCAACGCCATCAGTCTTTCGCCATTCTCTTCACACCTCTCATCCCATCTGCCAAAAACATAAAGAGTAAAAAGAAAAAAAAAGTGCAGCTCACAAGTCCAAGAGCCCCCCAATATCACCAACATCTGTATCTCTAAGGTTCTCCGTGTCGATTCTGTTGGCGAGGTCGACGAGGTTGAAGTCGGTGCGCGGCCGGCCCCCGAACACCTTGGCGGCGACGTCGGCGTTGATGTTGCTGATGGACTGGAAGAAGTCGCCGAGGTGCGACGACAGCGAGTCCTCCATCTTGCCCGCGTCGATGGCGCCGTCCGTCATGACCGCGTTGCTGACGCCTGGATAGTGAGGTCAGTGTCTGCTAGGGGACCGAGAGAAGAAAGTGTGTGGAACGGGCAGAGGGATAGGGGGGTATTGAGAGAAACTAACTTAGAATAGCGCCCATCGTGTTAAAAGTAAACGACCCAACGCCAGAAGCCGCATCCAGAGCCGTGACCGACCCGACGATAGCAGTCGATCCTACCACGAGTCCGGCGCCTGTGCCCAGGCTGAGGAGCGAGAAGACGCCGGCGAGGATCCACATGATAGTCTAAGGGTTAATGTAAGCTGTCCAAGCCCACGGCAAAAGAGATCGTGGGAAAAGCTTACAGCCGCAATCGAGAGGCTCTTCTTAGTATCCGCCAGGTCCGAGTCCGGGACGAAATCGCGGACGAGCTCCCCGATCTTGAGGCTGTCCAGGAGCGTCTCCTTGATGGCTGCGATGTCCATCGACTCCAGGATGCTGTACAGGTTGACGACCTCCGTCTGTATGACGACCTCCGTCTGTATGACCTGGACTGTCGAGGGCGTCAGAAGACTTTTCTAGGCTTGATATATATATGAAAGGTAAAGGGGAAGAGGTGGTAGACTATACAGGCAGCCGGGTTATACCGCTCGCAGTCGCCGTCGCTCGGCGGCTGGCAGTTCTCGGAATGGAGCACGGTGCAGTCTAAGTGGGAGGGCGTCATGCCCGAGTCCGCCGTGGCGTTCTTGTGAATCCGCTGCACCCAGTCATCTGCAGCAACAGCGACAAGTCAGCGTCTCGTTCAAGTCCGGTCTGTACGCAGACTGCCTGCCTATTTCCCCGCCGTTATCGTCTACAAAGCTCGCCAGGTAATCCGACGCCATGCTCTTCGCCCACGCCTGCGTGTCGTTGTTGGTGAGCATCTTGCAGACCTCGGCGTTCGGCGGGTTGTGAAAGTCCTTCATGTGGTCTTTCCAGTAATCAGGACAAGGGGCAGAAGAATTAGATGACATGGAGGAAGAGTTGCTCCATAACCCAGAAAGGTTGCCCGGAACAAAGTAGGCCAGGCCACCAGTCCCAAGCCAGCCTGCAATGAATAGTGCTTGGAGTAAACTCATCGTGTTGAGGTTAGTGGAAGGCGAGTGAGAATAGTGAGATTGATGATTGTAGACTTGAATCCGAGAGCATGGAAACGCTCATGGAATAGATATTCTCATCTCTTTAAGAACAACATGATATCTACCTAGGTATCTTGCGCTAGCATCGTCGGCGGCGTTCCTGACCGAGCTCTCGTGAAGCACGGGAGTTATACCTACCTCCTTGGGTATCTATACACTGTTATCTTCTCTGTACCCAAGCAAACAATTATTAGCGTGTTAGTGATGTCGTGTACATCTCCTTGGGCCCTCAACGTTCCAACAGCAACGCAGTTTTTACGACGACGATGCGAGTGATTTCATCATCTATCTTTCAGAAGATAGATAAGACTCCCGCTCGCTTGTCGCTTGCGGGGGATTATATGCTAAGATATTAACGGCTTACCGAGCGATCCCGGGATAAACCACATTATAGGCGACCTCCTGCAGGCTTATACGTAGTAGGTGGTATCCCCCGACGATGAGGGGCCGAACGGCTAAGCCCCGTGATATAGAATAGATCGTCAACAGCTTCGCAAGAACGACAGGTCGGGCAGTTCGCAAACGTACCTTATCGGAGTCGACTTAGTGTTGTGATCAGTAGTACCAGTCGTGTCTTTACGGCCGAAGCCGTCTTGACAGCTCGGCCCCTATTAGCTTACGTGATTACACATCATCTCTCGACATCACCAACGCGTGCTCTCGTGTCTTTCTCGAATTCAACTGATGTATATTAGGTAGAGGAAAAACAATGGAATAAATATGAAGTATCATGAGTTCGTTATATCGAATCTGCACCTCTGCTGATTATCGTGATCGTAAAGATACCTCTCTTCTCCTTCCACAGAGATATCGGATACCGAGGAGATTGTAATAGACAAAAGTCTTGTATAACGCTACGCACAACGCGCAAACATCGACGAGAAAAACGATAGGAAAAGATGAAACAGTCGTTCGGAATTCGTCAGTCCAATCGCGTAACTCATCGCACCATCGTCATCGGATATGAAAAAGAGCATCGAAATTAGTATCATTACGGAGCTGTCCGATTGATGTCCCTCAGCGCCTGGCCCAGCATGCCCATGAACCCATTGCCCGGTCGGATCAGTCCCCCGACGGCCTGGGCAAGGTTGTTGACGAGAGCGGGGTCGGGATCGCCGGTGGTTCTCCAAGCTCCGCGGATGTCCCAGTCGTTCTCGTCCTGGGCGACGTGCTCAAACTCGCCCTCCCTGGGGATCTCGCTAACAGAGCGTTTCTTCTTAAGCGGTCGGCCCGAAGAGTCGAACCGATCGGGGAGATCTTCTACATCACTTCCATCAGAAACTGGTGACTCGTCGCCCCGTCTTCTGCGCCTTCGAACTCGAGGGCGATTCGATGAAACATCTGAGCCCGACCGCCTCCGCGAATTCCGAGGCCGTTTCGAAAGAGCGGGTTCCTCGTCAAATTGAGTTTCCGCTCCTGGCCACTCGCCCGGCTGAACACGATGCCTTTGAAGAGTCTGGAGAGTTTGAGATGACTGCGGCGAAAGTGGCCTAAATCTAACTTTCGAAGTGGATCTAGACCTAGATCTGTGTTCCGAGGCGGTATCTCTTGACGAGGAACGGGAAGACGAGCGGTAGCGGTCTCTTACACCATCTGAAAGAGGGGTTAGTACTCAGGGGCCTTTGCTATTCGACAGCGCACAGATATAATAGCAATGAAGCATAACAAACTCAAGGAGACGCACCCTGCTCAGTAGCCGTGCTCCGAGAGACATCAGGATGAGGTGGGCTGTCACCAGAACGTGCGAGACTCACATTTTCTGGCCCAGGATGGTTATTCGCCGGGCCTGGCGCCGGAGGGCCCATTGGTTGCGGAGGTCCCATTGGCGGCGGGGGTCCGGGAGGCGGCGGAGGGAAGGAAGCGTAGTCTGCGGGATTATACGGGGGGTGGGGAGCATAGGCGTTGACGTTAGGCGTGGACAGGTTAGGATGCTGCATGAAGCCACCCGGGCCGGCTGGAGGTGGTCCGGTAGGCTCAGTGGGCGGAGGTGGATAGTAGGCACCGCCGGATTGATGAGGCGGAGAGGCTGATTCACCGTCATGGTAGTACGGATCGGGAGACGCTTCCTCCTCGTAACCTGCCACATATGTTAGCTACTCCACAACAAGCTAGCAAGTCGTTTTGCTCTACGTACGCCTTCGTTCGCGGTCACGAGACCTCCTAGCTCTAGGCCTCTCCCGAGTCTGTTCGCCTCGATCCACCGATCTGTCTCGTGATCTGTTTCGGCTGCTCCCCGCGGATCCTCCATCTCGTTCTCTGCTCTTCTGATTATCTCGGTACTTCTTGATACCGATTGCCGCGGCTGCAGTACCAAGCCCGGCGGCTGCGACGTCACGAAGCGTGCTACGACTCCTCTTCTTCCGAGCTTCTCGATCCGATGGGGACGGGGAGCGTCGACGTTGACGGCGGCGGTGACGGGGCCGCGGTTCTTCGAGAGGATCACTTCCGTATTCAACCCCGGGAATGACGGGAACCAGGCCTAATTCTCTATCAGCCGTAGAGTCTCGCGAGTGTGAACGGCGACTGCGAGACCTGGAGTGCGATCGGCTTCTTGAGTAGCTTCGATCTCTGTGAGAATATTCGTCATCTAGTTCTCTTTCATGTTCTTCAACGTCACGTTCATGATCACGCTCCTCCTTCTTGTCTTCATGATGTTCCCAGAGCCTCGTCGCTCCCGCGCCAGCCAGTCCGGCGGCGGCAATTTCGGCACCTTGCACAAGTTAGGAAGAATTCTTTTCTAATTTCGGATTGAGGTTCTACGCTTACCTGTTCTTAGACGAGATTTGGACCGGGACTTCCCGCGAGACTTGGATCTGTAACGCTCTACCAAGCCAGCAACCGCACTAATTGTTCTTGGTCAGTGTTTTCCCATACAATTAAGGCATCAGATAGCACATAGTAAAGCTTTCTCAAGACGCAAGACAGAATACTTACCTAGTTGCCAAGCCCACCTTGGCTGCATTAGACTTGCTACGACTGCGGCCTGACCGACTCCGGGAGGTGGAGTAGTCATCATAGGAATTTCGGCGCCGTGCGCGTCCTCGGCGGGCTTCTTCCTTTTCAACTTTGTTGTTCTGCATATACTTAAGCCCGCCAGCGACGGCGAGAGCAGCAGCACCCTTTTGATCACGTCAGCATCGATCCACATACTACAGGCCGAACCACCCGAGGAAACTTACGAGGGCGAGTCCAGTTGATAGCCTGGACCGCGACTTGCTGCGGTGCCGGTGTCGGTAGTAATCGTCATCGTAGTAGTCGTCCTCATACCTGTCTTCGTACGCGCTCTTCGCGCGGCGCACGGCTTCGGTTCCCAGAGCTCCTAAGGCAGCCCCAGCAAGGACCTTTCGACCCCTATGTTCACGATATTCGCCGTCTTTACCACGTCCGGCAAGCAAGGCCGAGAGTCCAGCTCCGGCGAGGGCGCCTTCTGCAAGATGGCGTCTCTTGTGGTGGTCCGAACTCGAGCTACGCTCTCTTCTGATGATCGTCCTCTTGACATAGTAATCCTCGTCATAGCCGTCGCTCTCATACTGCCGCTCATCGTGACGTCGTCGGTAATAATCATCTTCCCGGGGCTCGGGACGACGCTCGACTTCGCGCTGCTCATTCCTCAAGACGATATACGTAGGTTCTTGGCGCGGGAGAATGACTGGAGCCGGATGGGGAGCCTCATGAATGACAACCTTTTGTTCAGGAGCCTTCTGGCGAATGATAACAGGTGCCGGGGGAGGAGTTGGGGCGGCATAATATTCGGTCTCCTTTCTGTACCGCTCAATATCAACCTCGCGGGGTTCCCTCTCCTCGACCCGGCGCTCGATCCTATATTCGCGCTCCTTGTAATCACGAGGCTCATCTCTGTGCTCATCTATGATCTTCTCCCTGACCTCTAGGTCGCCATCAGAATCTCGGCGGGTAACGCGCTTGTCAATGCGAACGTCGGTTTCCCGGCCGTCTTCCCACGGGTACCTTGCCGGTCGATCCCAGTAGTTGTCGCGAGGCGAGGGCGAAGAGGTCTCTCTAGTTTCTTCCACAATCTTGGTGCGCGAGTGTCTCTCAGGGTATCGTTCCCGTTCGTAGTCGTATCGGTTTTGGGAATCGAAAGTTGACCGTGGTCGCTCAGGGTATGAGGTTCTCTCTATGCGGCGATCAACCTCTACAGTCTCGATGGGTGATCGACCATGGTGGGAATGAGAGTATCTTGATCGGCGATCGTCATCTTCTTCGTAGCGCTCGACGCGGTCGCGTTCGACGACTCTACTGCCGGACTGTCCACCACTGTTGACCTTGTACCTTCTCACCGTCGTCGACTTGTATCTATCGTCATCGTCGTCGGACGGGCTATGTTCCCTCGTGTAGCGCACATCGCGCTCACGGTAGACAGACATCTCGTCGCAAGTATCACGAGTATTGAGGGGCGGGGTGACGGTGACGTCACGCAACTTGGATGGTGAATTTCAGAGGATCTTGGATAATAAGAACAAACGCAAGCGGTAGTGAACGACAGGTGGTATAACTGGGGTTGAGCGGGTGCAGCGCAGGTGGGCTACATATAAGTATTGTACCGAGGGAGGGAGGCTGGGTGATGATGTGGGATGATTGAATGGTGTCACGCAGAGCGCAGGACTTTCTGGCACCTGTTGGGGCGGCAACCTGCTGGGTTTAAGGAATGGCCGGCAAGAGACGAAGCTGAACGGCCAGCGGCCCAGTGGAACAGTAGCAGCAATAGGTACAGTTAGATACCTTACGGGTGGTAGAATACTAGCCCGCCCTGTCCGCCATGCCCGCCCATTTTCCCTTCTTGGCTTGGCACTCGGAGCTTTTGTGGAGGGGTCGGTAAGACTGGACAGTGACTAACACCTAACATAGCCCCGCAGCCCACCTTGGGTCTGCCTCACGAGCCATCTTACAGCTCGTGGCTATTTAGTCTGCCAGGCCTGCTCACCTTCGTTATTGGAACGGATACCCCTCTCGTCCTTCGACGAGTACCCTCTGTCCTCAGCCCTCTATTATAATTCATTGGATCAAAAGGTGCTGTGCCATTGTGCTACGCTCCAACACCATGTATAAAATAACATAGACCCGTGAGAAGAGATCTAGGCGGGCTAAGCGAAACCTCAGCCTCCGAGATTGAGCGGGGTCCCCGATCCGGCCGATATCCATCCTAGGGCCTTTTTCTATCCTGTGCTCTTCGTATACCTGGGCAATTATTGACTCGTTTTTGGTTTTACTAAGGCGCAATAGCACAGCCCCCAGGAGAAATAATCAAGTTGTTATAATATCGGATCTATACCTGCCGGTAGTCTTCGTAGGACTCGACAGACTTGCGACTCAGGCAGACGCAGGCAGGTGATTGCTGATGACGAAGATAAGAGGTGAGACTTTTCATCACCTTGTGATCATAGCCGTCCCAGCCTGTCCCAAAAGCGAGCCATCGTTCCTCATATGAACCGTTGTGGGTTTGGGTTCCTGAAAGGCGAGGTCTGATTGGTGACCGAGAATTGTGTGCATCTGCAGCCTGCATCCATCGAGGTCCCGTGGCCGCGTCGGCTTGCGATG
The DNA here is from genome assembly GCA_022432365.1 of Hypoxylon sp. FL1284. Lineage (NCBI taxonomy): Eukaryota > Fungi > Ascomycota > Sordariomycetes > Xylariales > Hypoxylaceae > Hypoxylon > Hypoxylon sp. FL1284. The sequence continues at coordinate 502,570 of JAJJXE010000012.1, forward strand.
ATGGCTCTAGCAAGCTTGGTTTAGCAACGTGCAATTTCTTCCCTTTTCTTTCAGCTTCTTACGCCGCTGACCTTGTAATGATCACGTAGATATCGCCTTCGTCTCATGTTGCACGTTCTTGTGTTTCGCTTGGAAAAAGTCGAGTGTTTGCTGTCATTATATGTACATGTAAGTTCCTTGTATGAAAGCCGGGCCCGCCAGACCCCTTGTACCTAGACGCCCAGATTTTCAGGGCTGTCGGGTTCCAGAGAGCAGGATGATGCCGTCATCGGCTCTCGGTCGCGAACGGGTCTACCTGGTAGCCTTCTAGGTCATGCATGCCCTAGCCTTAGGTACAGCCATGGCAGAATGGTAGGGGACCTGGTGCCTGGAATACCGCTGCGACGGGCCCGTTCATCAGCAGCATTAGGGCTTATTAACAGGGCAAACAGCAGGTATTTTAGAAATCCGACTTGTTTCTATGTCAATCTTTAGAGAGAAATTCTTCCTGCACCATACCGCACTAAGGACTACTACATTCACTGAATACGTCATACGGAACTAGCCCGGTTCTATCGAATAAGACGATAGGTTTCATCTAACTAAGCAGTCGTATTTGATGCTAAGATATCTCATGGAATCCTTTACTGCACTTGACAAGTCAAGCTGACCAGGCGCAGCCATGGCTCATCTACACATTTACAGCTTCTCTGCCCCCATTCTGTGGTGGGATTCTAGCGCTTACGCTTACTACCTGACCCAAGCTGACATACTTGGGCTGAAGTCAGCCCTGAAGAATGAGCCTCACTTGAGTTTGATAACCAGGGTGAAATAGCAAGAGATGCTGTCTTAACAGCATCATACACTCCTACAAATGGGAAATATCCGTTATTGAAAGCACGATGCATCCAAACCCTGCATACCCTCTTTCCCTTCCACTAAGCCGCATTGGGATAAATGGAGAGGATACGTAAATTCACCAAGACTGGTGCGAGCAATGAGGTTCATCCTACGCTAAGACTGCTACGAGGACGATGACATTGAAGAAGGCGTACCTATCGCAGGCTCTATTTACCATCTTAATGTCAAAGCCGTTACCATCGTTCAAGTTGTTGCTATATGAGTAGGCGCGGTTGCGATATGGTTCCTCCGAGGCAGTGACAGTGGGATGCCTACATGGGCCGAGGAAGCAGGTACACTTGGGAGGCTATTACAGCTCCCTGGCAAAATGGAACTTGAAGGTAAGCCTCTGTATGCGAAACATGAGGAAAGAGACAACTGCACGGCGAGGAAAGTACGGGCAGGTGTATACCTACTATACAGCTATTCCGACATTCTTCTTCAAAGGTTCATCATCAATCTAGTTACTACTTCTCGTCCCGTCCTTACCACCTCCTAGATACTCATCTATCAATTAAAAGTATCGATATTCTATAGCAATCAATCGCCCTATTTACGGATCCTATGGATTCAACCCTATTCCTACCCTCGCAAAGTACTCGAAGGATGGTTTTCGTGACGGCGTACGAATGTTGACTGAACCATATCCATTGCTTCAGTCGGACCCGGGGCGTCGAGCCACGATTACCGGCCTCCTAGCAGTCCCCGAGTAATCTTCGCCAGTCTAAACAAAGGTTTCGTCGTCTCCCTTTCGAATACCAGCCCATCTCCTATTTCCGAGCCTGCCCTTTTCCGTTCGTGGTGGGATCCGATACTCAGGCGATATCATGGAGCCTGAACCAAGGATCAATTTGCGTCCCACCAACTCTACTCCCTCCTTTAGAGGTGCGAACAACCGCCCAGATTCCATCCACTCAACAGTATCAACGGGTCGGTCACGTCGCCATGGACTATTGAGATTATTAAACTCAGTTGCTACCGTGGAGCAGCCCAAAAAGGATCTGCCAGCACCCCCTGTCTTGACTCCAGCACCATCAGAACCAGCAGACAACATTGGAGCAAGCTACTTTGGTCCAAACATATCAACTTCAGCAACGAACCACATTGGACATGTTCATACGGCCCAAAATGAAGAGGCCTCGACAGCCGCCGACGCTGAAGAGTCCGAAGTCGACATTGAGCCGATTATCCAAGCTATGGAAGCGCAGGATAAGACTCAGCCCGGAGGATTGGACGACGATACAGTTATTGGTGATGCTGTTATTGCCGTCAAGCAAGGCTCCCCAATCAGGACATCCCCATCCACGCCGTCTTCGGTAGAAATAGCACGGTACACCTCAACTAAGCTAGCCAACTCTGATCGCAGTCTTGGAAATCGGAAATCCGCTATAAAGGTGCGTCCTGCTATTGGACTGGTCCATATTGACGAAAGGCACGAAGGGCATCCCGGCGCCCACAAGGTCCGAGCCGCATCTGACGAAGCCAGTGGCCGTGAAGTTGTTTACCATAGTGGAATTTTTGACCGAATGAGTTCGAAACCGGAGCAACCGTACAGCTCGGAGCATCTCCATAGCGGCCACAGCCTTACACCAAGAGTCCAAACTTTCATCAAAGGGTCCCCCCTGCAGGAACCTCGGAATGACACGAATCCCGATGACATTCATGAGGGACATATCTCAGTCCGCAAGGTACGGCCCTACCACGACATGTCAGCTACACTATTCAAGGAGAGCAACTTAATGCCAAGGTTGGCCATGGGGAAATTGACTGAAGAGAAAAAGCCATCTACAGCATCCTCGTACTGGGGTTTCCTGCCGAGATTTGGACAAAAGGAGCATGACGACGCTGGTGCGACAAGCGAACCAAAAGATGATCTAAGAACCCAGACCAACCGCAAAACATCACACAGCTCCTCGTCGAAATCCAAAGACAAATCTGTTATCCTCTCTCGTGGTGGAAAGCACCCTTCGGTAAGCGCTAGCCATTATTCCTCAACCTCTCAGAAAAGTTTCGAGGCTGTCTCAAAAGCTTCTGCGAAGATCGCTTCCAATCAAGAGAATATACGCCACGATAATGAAAGCGCGGTATCATTCGGGAAGCTTTTCGACAGTAGCCAGTCACAAAGGGAAACTGCTCTCCAAGAACTCGAAAAGGGGGCAAATGTGTCGCCATCTGGTAAATCCTCAACCTCGGACCAACGTCGTTTAAGGCGTGATCCAGCCCAGTTAGATCAAGGATCACTATCTGAGAGGGTTGACGTCAGACGTGCTTCTGCTTGGCTTCGCCAGCTTCTCGGATATCCAGAGCCCAGCGACACGAAGCTCACCCAGCTTCCCGAGAAATCACACCCTCGTCATGAAGAACATGAGGACTACCCTAGCGTGGCTTCATCCAGGGTTACAACGTTCTCAAGGCAGAATGCAGCCGATGCTGGGGCAATGGAGTCGGCCATTGACCATCTTGAACGGCTGTTGAACGAGGCGCTGGTTCTTGCTGATCAGGTTACTGGGCAAGGCCGGGACCGACACGGGCATATTGATAACGATGATCTTCAGTCCTGTTTGCGAAACATATCCGAGATTTACGGATCATCTAACCAAGGGAGTGTCCGGAAAAGCATCGCGGCACGTTCAAATGAAGACGTTCATGTGTCCATGTTGGCAGGAACACCACCGACTGTTTTTGTAGGTCCGGGCGAAACCGTGGGCAAAAACCTCGATGTTTTGCCATTGCCATCGGCGAAACCACAGTGGCTAACGAGGCCTGTTGTTCGTAATGGCAACGTCAGACGCCACCACGTTTCTGACGACGACTGCGTTCTGCCGATGCCGCCTCCTGACAAGAAACTCAAGAGATACGGCCTAACCTCGATTGCTCAAGCATATGACGAGGACGATCCTCTCGGGGTCATTAAGCCTCGCACAAAGGACGTCCCAAATAGCAGAGAAGTAAGGGAGTATATCCGCGTTTTCCACCAGCCGCCAATCACGCACCGGCAGAGCTCTAGGGACTTGTGGAAAGCCTCGCAAGAAACAGACATTCAGCCTGGTCAGAAGGGCATGCCTGGCAATGTGGTCGATATTCCCGCGCAGCACAACTACAGTGGAAGACATAGAATTGCTCTTCCGGGTTTCAAGTGGCTACCAAGTGGCCGGAATCAAAGTACCTCGACTTCCAAAGAGGTAGACACACCTCGACAAAGAACACTATCCAAGCTGGGTCACGGGGTACGCAACATCAGCCTGCGAAAAAGATCTCATGTCAGCATCAGAGACGAGCAACGGTTCAGTCTTACCAGATACGTGAAGCGACAACCGATCATCGCCCGCGACTGGTCTCCCGCACGCAAGAGGTTTGCTGCTTCTGTTGCGTGCATAAGCACAGCCTTGATTGGCATCTTGATTGGAATCTACGCAGGGCTAGTTCCGTCAATCCAGTACTACATTGCTGATTTTCACCACTACTCAATTCTCGGCAACGTCTTCTTGTATCTGGGGATGGCACTCCCGACATTCTTCTGCTGGCCGCTGCCTTTGCTGCATGGCCGCAAGCCGTACATTCTGTGCAGCCTGTGCGTTGCCATGCCGCTTCTCTTTCCCCAAGCCGTTGCAGTCAGCGTTCCTCGGTCACCGTATACCAGACTCTGGAGATGGGCATTGCTTCTTTCTAGGGCCGCCATGGGATGTGCTCTAGGCTTCGCCAGTATGAATTTCCACTCCATACTAACCGACCTCTTTGGCGCATCTTTGATGAGCCGCAACCCACATCAGGAAGTTGCTGACCGCCACGACGTGAGAAGACACGGCGGTGGACTCGGCATCTGGCTCGGAGTTTGGACTTGGTGCTACATCGGCTCACTAGGTATCGGTTTCTTGGTTGGCGCCCTGGTGATTGACACCTTACCGCCATCGTGGGGCCTCTACATCAGCATCATCCTAATAGCAGTCGTGCTTCTTCTCAATGTCGTCTGCCCGGAGGTGCGACGATCAGCTTGGAGATACTCTGTGGCCGAAGTCAAGATGGGTTCGGAGGTGTCCCGGAGAGTAGGGCGTGGTGAGATCATGATGCACCGAGTCAAAGACGGTCCGAAATGGTGGGGGCAGGAGATGTACCACGGCGTTGCTCTCTCCCTGGAAATGCTTCGCCAGCCCGGCTTCGTTATCATGGCTGTGTACTCTGCGTGGATATATGCTCAGGTCGTTCTCATCATTGTCGTAAGCCAACCCTCCCTTCCTAACAACTGATTTACGCTAACTGTATGCCGTGTAGCTTCTGGGTTCATTGACATCAAAGCACTATCATTTTCGGTCTCCGTTCGTTGGCGCTGCGGTATCGTCTGTCGCGGTCGGCGCACTCGCGGCGGTGCCATTCCAGATGGCAAACATCTTTTCGCGATCGCGCTCTACAGGGCCAGTGACCAACAGCATGACCTTTGACAGAAAGGTGACGTGGACCTCACACCTCGTTCGACGAGCGATTTTCGTCATCGTGCTCCCCATTGCTGGGATTTTTTACACGATCGTCTCATCCGGGCCCCCGGTGCATCTCGTTTTCCCATGCCTTTTCGCGGCGGCCATTGGATTCTTGTCGTGTCTTGCCATAGCTGAATGCAACGGCATACTGATGGAGGCATGGGACTGCTCTGACATGCAGCCAGGCATGACTGGTCGTTCGAAGTCGGGAACAGACGGCGGGAAATGCACCAACTATTCGTCTTTCCCTCGCGTCACGGCTGGATGGAATACCATCCACAGCATTGGCTTTGTTTTCGCCGCAGGCGCGACAGGTATTGGCGGCATCGCTACGCGGAGTCTAGGGCAGAGAGCTGCAACGGGAATTGTGGCGTCCATTTTGTTTATGCTCTCTGTCCTCCTCCTAGCCGTATTTGCCAGGTTTCGAAGGCTGCAGATTATTCCCAACTCGAAGAGCATGGAAATGGACAGGTGGACGGAAGAACGGCGAGACAGTCTCCGACGCCGCGCTTCAGCAATCGCTGCCGCCAAAGCCAGCGGTCTCAAGGACGTTTCTGAAATTCGTGAGGAAGACGTGGGCTAGAGACCGTTCATCCTTGGTAATCCGACCGAAAAGTTCCGTCGAATGAACATCCTAGAGCTGGGTTCTCTGACTCGGTGGAGTGAAATCCGCAAGAGCAACCGGCTGATTGACGAAGGGGTTCATCTTAACCGACAGACGGTCGACCTGGCTCGTGATGAACTCGGGCGAAGACGCAATGAGTTCATCGACGATATTAGTGGTATCGTCAGAAAAGTGAGCAAGAGGAGCGCGAGAAGCAGGCGCAGCCACGACAGCGAGCATGAGGACCGCGTCGAGCTCGAAGATATTGGGCCACTAAGCCATCACGGAGGTGGATTTGAGCACCAGCATAGCACACTTCCTCGAGACGTCTATCTCGAGCGTGAATGTGTCATGGGCCAGACTGTACCGGAAGAAGTAGAGGAGCTCTCGTCAATGGACGGAGGATCGGATGACGACTATGGCAACAATCAATCGCAAGGTCATTCATCTCATATGATATCAAAGGTTCAGCCCTATACTGGATTTGAAAGACGACGCCTTGGAGGCGCCAGACGCAGCTCGGGAGATTATGTCATCGACATGGATGCTTCCCACCTGGAGCCAGATGCGATATCGGCGGACCCTTATACTGTAGAGCACAGAACACAGCACGGTGCCCATATGAAGAACAAGGTCAGGCCGGCAGACCTAGGGAGTGGGAGTTCGCTGCAAGAGCACGACGCCCGTGTGCTGGAAGGTCAGGCCAAGCCAGGGAACACGGATTTTGAAGAGGTAGACCTGGGTGGCAGATCTGAGCGCAAGGACTCGAAGACGACGAAGCAAGACTGAAGGAAAAGAGCAAATGGCAAAACTCGGATGAAATGGCATTCGGATTGACAAGACGAGACTGCGAGTATATATAGTCCTTGACCACAATAGATCCCTAGGTTCGCATTCCCTAAAATACTCAGATTGGAGTTGCAAATGTGTATGTTGAGGCTCAACAGGTCGAGATGAATGGTGAACAGGCCAAATTGACAACCCCTGTACTACAGGGACAATCATTCCCCATAAATGCAGGTGAACCAGGTAAACCACGCAGCTTTTAGCGGCACAGATAGCTGGGTGACTTTTTTTTTTACGGCGCAGACGGAAGCACAGGGAAAGAGGCATGCTGGGGAGCTGGGCAGGAGCAAATAGCAGTGCTGGAGCTCGCTGAGACTTTTAGGTGTAAGCAAAATGTAATTGGCCGCTCGGAGCATTGCAACTCCTTGTGCCTCATCCGCCATCCCGCGAATCCGCTGGTCGGTCCGGAAATCGACTCTCGTTTTCCAATCCATCCGCCATTCTTTTGCTTGACCTAATTCCATCCTTTTACCTTTTTTTTACCTCTTAGCCTACCTAATACAACGTTGAAAAGAGAAGAAAAGAAAAGAAGACCAAGACAGCGAGCCCCTCCCAAAGCAAGCGAAGTAAAGCAGCCGGCGCCCCCACCCTCGAACAACAATGAAGCTCTACGCGCTCGGAGACCTCCACCTCGGGTACGAGTACAACCGAAAGGCGCTCGAGGAGATCAAGCCGCACCCGGAGGACGGGCTGATCCTGTGCGGGGACGTGGGCGAGACGGAGGCGCACCTGGAGCTGGCGTTCACGATCGGGAAGCGCAACTTCGGGGAGGTGTTCTGGGTGCCGGGGAACCACGAGCTGTACACGCTGGCGTCGTCGCGGCCGGACCTGCGGGGGGAGGCCAAGTACCGGTTCTGCGTGGAGGTGGCGCGGCGGCACGGGGTGCACACGCCCGAGGACCCGTTCGTGCGGTGGGAGGGCGAGGGCGGGCCGGTGCTGGTGGCGCTGCTGTTCACGCTGTACGACTACAGCTTCCGGCCGGCGCACGTGCCGCGCGAGGGCGCGCTGCGCTGGGCCGAGGAGACCGACACCGTCGCCACCGACGAGTTCCTGCTGCACCCGGACCCGCACCCGTCGCGCGAGGCGTGGTGCCGGGCGCTGGTGGCGCGCTTCGAGGCGCGGCTGGCGTCCGAGAACCCCGAGGGCCTGCCCTACGTGCTCGTCAACCACTGGCCGCTGCGCGAGGACCTCGTCTACATCCCCAAGGTGCCGCGCTTCAGCCTCTGGTGCGGCACCAAGGTCACCGAGGACTGGCACACGCGCTTCGGCGCCAAGGTCGTCGTCACCGGGCACCTCCACGTGCCCCGCACCGACTGGAAGGCCGGCGTCCGCTTCGAGGAGTGCAGCCTCGGATACCCCCGCCAGTGGCAGGACGTCCGCATCACCGGCCGCGGCATCAACGATATCCTCCGCGAGGTCCTCCCCGGACCCTCGCCCCCCGAGGGCGGCGAGTCCGAGATGCGCAGGCGCCGCTGGGTCTGAGGACGTATTTCTACCTACTATCGAACTAGCAGGTCGTGATGGGAGAAGGTGTTGCCGACATAGGCGGAGAGACGCGATGCCGGTTTTTATTCGCGTGTCTGTATCTTGAACCGGCATGGCCGGATGTGCTTAATCAGCAGGCGTGCGGTGCGGTGCGGTTCTTATAGGGGGCGGTTTGCTGAGCGACGAGACATGAGACATGATGATAGAATCGAGGGGCGTCACGACAGGTTGAGAAGGCTTGGTCGGTAGCTGAAAATGGCCTCGAGCAGAGCAGCAACATATGCAATAGTCTTTTTTCTCCTTTTCTTTTCTTCCTCGGAATAGATGCATATACAGGACGGCACAGGAACGGTTCACGCTGGCTGAGGTGTAGATATTAGAGATAATTTCATGCTGTTCCCTGATTCTTCTTTGAGCGCTATCCAGGTGACAGGTAGTGATACTGCAAAGACATGCCACCTCGCGTTGGCGACGAGGCAAACACTTGTCATACCCCCGTCTACCCATTTCCCCGTATCCTACGAAGAAGACTACACGTCTCCCGACAAGCCAGATCGTGCGGCAGGTTCGGTCTGCAAGCACAACTAGCCTAGCCCTGGCCCTACGAGCTCCACTCCACACTACGCCTCTTGCTTAACTATTAGATGCTTGTTTTCAGTAAACTGCGTATGCGCGAAAACAGCACCCGCAATCATTTGCGGGCTCCCCAGAATACCAGTCCCCTGTGGCGCAATAGGCAGCGCGTCTGACTGTTACGTGTGAGCGAGTAGTAATCAGGAGGTTGATAGTTCGAACCTATCCGGGGGAGTCTCGTTTCCTTTTTGTTTCCTACGTCACTGCCGAATGATCCGCGAATGGCCTGGGTATCCCGAGTGGCAGAGCATGGCATCGTAGAGCACAGTGCTCTGGTCACCGGAAATAGCCTGGGTGAGCAGGCTGCTCGCCGCTGAGGTTAGGCTAGACATGCCATCTACACGTCCAAACCGCAGCCACGAGATAATCTCGGCCACTGTTCGCGGGTGCTGTACTTCTATATGAAAACCCAGTACGCCACTTTGGTTCTCACGCAGCTTCCTATGCTTAGGCGAGACGGTTCATCGCCTACAATCTGTCAGCGATGCAGCTCAAGACTCAGGGGCAAATGGTTTGGTACTTGCCTCCTTGATGCCAGATAGAGCATCTCACAGGCCGATTTAAACCACGTTATTAAAAAGTGTATCCTTGAAAAACTTTAGTGTGTTATTAGGAGAAAAATAAAAAGCGAAAAGCATAATATTGTCGGATGGATCATGCGACGAAAATGCAAAAGAGAAATCACTCCCCGGGAAAGGCTCGAACTTTCAACCTCCTGATGGCAACCTCCTTGACGGATGGTAACAGTCAGACGCGCTAGCCAATTGCGCCACCGAGGATGTGTGAACATTGGCTGTTGAGATTCATATTACGTTAGTCATGTACATATACCCTAGCTCAAGAGACTGGCCTAATTTAGCTTAGTCACCGGCTATACCCACCTCTTTTCCTCTCAGGCAGAATCAAGTATCAAGTCCACCCCAAATCATAGCACTTCAATATCAATCTGTCACTGAATACAAGTTAGCTATATTTGATTGGTTTCTGAAGTTCTTTTGCCTTTATTTTGCAAAAATCCTTCTAGCCTTGATGCCAAGAAAAGAGGCAGCGATTCGCAATGGAGTAACTGCGAATAGTATCAACACTCTTAGGGGACCTAAGTCCGCCTGCACTGACTTCCAATTCTGTCCTTTCTATATGAAGGTGGCTCTTGATCATGGATTTTGCATTATCCTCTGTCATATCGGCTATGATATCTGGCAATCTTTCAACAGTTTACTCATCTTCAAATCCATACCCAAGATGCCCCCCTTTTTTCAGGTTCCAACTTTGCAAGAACTCAGCCATTGCCACACTCAAGGCAGACGAGTGGTAGTTGTGTAAAAGGGATTCCCTGCTAGTGTGGTCGCCCTCTGGTTGATGCAACCTACCAGTGAAGTACCGTAGCCACTCGTGTATTCTTGTCAGGACACAGTCCCTGGCCATGAAGCAAAAACTACACCTATGATGGATACAGGAAATGACCGACAGCAGTCTGGGTCTCCTGAGAATGACCTGTTTTTCTTCATACTCTAGGAATCTACGTGGACTCTAGGAGTTATCATATTTATATCTCCCCATTGAATAATAGACCCATTTCCTCATTGCTTGGGATAGCCGTGTAATGTTACTTCATAACGAAGCCAAGCTACCGTGTATTCATTCCTGTATAGCATTTCACAGCTAACTGGAGAGGTTACATAGTTGATCTTTGCGCTAACGAGATTCTTTCCTTATGCATAGCGTTGTATAATGAGGTCCTGTCATCAAAGTTGAATATTACGCCGGTTCTACTAGTGACTACATTCCATGAAATATGTACCCTAGTAGCTAGGTAAGAACGGTATTGCAAAGCAATTTCTACAATGTTCCCTGTATCAGTTATAGTATCAGTACATGTCAGTATGTGATTGGTAATGGTTGGGAGTTACATGTTACGATTAGAGCGGACCCAATGAGAGGTCATCACTATCATCCAAATTAAATGTATCAAAAACCAAATATATTACCGATAGGTAAAGTGACTTCGTAAAATATGCCTAAACTATGGCTGGCAATTGTTAAACATTGTCACTATCACATTGTCACTATCAGATATATTGGTGCCTTCAGTGAGAAGAACTCCCACGGCGCTGATGTGTCATTCAGTCTAGAGCTCTATAAGCAATGGATAGGTGGAAGCTATGATATAGCATTACCTCTGATTATGCATCAAGCTGATTACGCCTCGTGAACTCGCATTCCGAGGCTGATTCATGAGGTCCTACCTTTGATCGTCAGGTGCTATGCTGTGTAGTCATATCTCAGGAGATAGATACCTAGATTGGCATCATAGACGTCGTCCTTACAACCGACAAGGCTAGCCACGATACCTGCATTCTAAATCTAGCCTCAAGTAGATGGCAATATCGGCTTCCGCCACATGGACATGCATTCTTGCAGACTCTTGCTAGCAGCGCTATTACACCAACAACCCAGCCTTGGCTGCCCCTTTCCGGCCACCGAGCCGCCAAAGACACGCCTTTCTGTGCTGTCATGTCAGATTCTCACTGCAGCTCTCCCTAGTCCAGCCTACTACCTTGGGCAGATGCCCGATCCCCAGATGGAATGGATAGGCAGTCGGCAAGCTTGATCCCATTCCTATGGTCTGCTGGACAAGAGTCAGGCTCACTCCCGCATATCACCCGATTCTCACGACATGCGTCCGGACATGTCCCAAGCTGGACGTATCATCGCAGGTGGGGGGGGAGTGCTTTCCAGACCGCATCCCATCATTTGCGACGGCGGCTCTCGGATTTCTGGGTCTACCACGGTCGGGAGAACCGCGAGAGCCGGCGTCTTGGGTTGCGTCTGCGAGGACGGGCGCGCAGGCCGCAGATGAGTAAGTAAGAGAGAGGCTCGATAAGGCAAGCTGCGAGCCGACGCGTCGCCAAGCGTCCACACGAGCGACGGCCGCAGAGGACGGACAGGTACCGTACGGCGGTTAATCAATCTGAAGCAGAGAGGAGAAAAAGGAGAAGAAGAAGAAGAAGAGAAGGAAAAGGCGAGGCCGCTCATGGCTCTGAGGCCCCCCCCCCTTCGATTGCCCTCTTTGGCTGCGCGACGTTTCAGCAAAGCAACGTGCAAGTGCCGAATCTGAGATAGGTCGCCGCCAAGGCGACGCATATCTTGCATGGTAATCACCTATAGAGTACCGGACTATAGATGGTCGTGGTCGTAGGCAGGCAGGCGGGCGAGGCGAGGCGAGCTATGCACATACATTACATGGCCTGGATAAGGTAGCAGCAGCGCGCAGGAGCGCACAGTAACCCAGCTCGGGGACGGCAAGGTAACGGAACGGGCTGGCAATGTCTCGTCGATGGAAGAGACTCCGCAAGCTCGCGTCGCGAGCCCAGAAGGTTGTTCTGACTAAGTTCACCACTCCTACGTCAGCTTTGCCTGCCGCGCATCCTCGTTCGTTGGTTATCTTCCTTCTGTCGGAAAACCGAGGGGTGGGATCTGTCACGATAGAAATGCTACGAGGGGGTGTTGCGAGAGAGAGAGAGGCCTTTCCCCTCGGCTCCCCGTACCATCTGCCCATTGGCCCTCTTTCTCTTCTGATGCCTAGCCCTAACCGAACGACCTGTCACATATCACGTTACGTGGCGCCCCAAGTTTTGAAACCGGTCAAGAAAGATATAGGGTTCTGGGACTTTTCCGTTTCCCAGCAGCAGTAGAGAGTCGCCCAATGATACGCGCGGATAGGCTCGGTAGGTGCAGCGAGATACGCAAGGGCGTAGGAAAGACGAAAGCAAGCGACATGTCCGTTGATCTCGGGTCTAGAACGGAACTTCATTACGGTCCGGGTCTTGGTCGCCACGCATTCAGGATGGATGGACGGATTAGGGCAGTAAGTAGCGAAGGAGGCTGTCACTTTGCGTCATTATCTTTCTATATACGCCTAGCATACGACCCAGACGGGAATACCTGAGGAGAGGCTGGCAGGCCGGGAAGGCGAGTTGTCGGGTCTTCCCCCCTCATGTATGTACTTCGCACCCCGTATGGAGCTAGATGATTCGAGATCTATCGGTCATGCAATCACCCGGATAGCACCCGTCTCATTGGCCTCGGGGCGTCGCGCATGTGGACGGTCAGGATTGGTCAGAGACTCAGCGGAGAAAATAAAGAAAGAAAAAAAGGAGAGAAAAGAGAGGAGGGTGGGAAAAGGAAGATCGAAGGGGAGGACATGAAAAAAAAGCCTCTCTGCAAGATTGCATTGGGATTTGGCGAGATCGGGTCGAGTTGCTCAGGACAGGGAAAGTTAAATAAAACGACACGTCTCTTTTCTTCCCTTCTTCGCCCTCTTCGCTTTACAATCTACCTTCCTATTGCTCATCGGTAAGGCAAGGCAAGGCGGCGCAACGGCGTGGCGGCGCAGAGCACAGGTGGATTACCGCGGGAACTCGTAGGTGCTCCCGCGCGTCTGCTATATTTATATATACGAAACCGCATGCACAGGCTCTTTTCCCGTCATCTGTACCGGGAGTCGCGATCCGAGGTAGGCTCTGGGATGACTTGGCTCGGGTCGCTGCATCTTCGCCGTACTACTGTTTGCCTGCCTGGCGGCGGGAGGAGAGCGAGAGCGGCGTCGTCGTCGTCGAAGGATATACCTTACCTACTACCAGGTACCTCCCTGCGTGGACACGGGTGGCAGCCTATCCGGCCGGTACCGTATATTACCCAGAGGAACATATCAGGAACGGGCCATGAGCGCGACTGATTTAAACTTGGTCCTCGAGAGATGCAAAGGCCTCCGTCATATAGATGGCATACTTTCGTACTACACGGGACGGATATGCCGGCTCCCTTCCTCGAGATGGGGCCGTCGATCAAGGGAAGGAATGAAAAGAAGGTTGACGGGAAAAAGCAACCCCAAGTCGCGGCAACGGTCGGCTGGAGATGGCCAACTTGGTCCCTAAGGCTGAGGCAAAAAGGGTCGTAGATAGCCTGCCGAGCCTGCCTACATACATGCTCTAGAGCCGGCCGCCGCTTGGATGGGATGGAAATGCAGGCGCCGGAGCGAAGCCGGGTCCAGTGACGATGATGATGATGCTGCATAAGATCGCGATCTCGGTGAAATCTGGGGTCAGTCATCCCTCGAGGTAACCGCAGTTATAGGTAAGGACCGCTGTCAGCGAAAGGGGGCGAGAAGGAGAGGATCGCTCGTGAGCGGTGGACGGATACCTCTCATCCTCTGTTACAAAGGCGGAGGAGGAGCGTCGCTGTCGACTGCCTAGGTCGTCTATCTTTGCGAAATCTTGTGCCCCCCCCCCCCAGCCTCTGCCCGGCCATCTGACCGTGGTGGGCCTATAATACCTGTTACTAACCAGAACCGCCGAGACTCGAGGTGCGGAACCATGATGGAGTGTGGTTGCACACATCTCTGATAAACGGTTTTCGTACCACGTACATACGATCAACACCCCCGTCGAGATAGTACATACAAAAGGTGATTTGCAGCAAGTCCCCCGAGCCCACTAGACAAGACACCTTTCGCTGCTGCTGCTTTTCGAGCAACGTCCCGCTTTCTTCGGTAGGAATATGACAGGTAACAAAGCACTCTCGCCCGCGGCGAAAGCAGCGAAAGAGAAAGGGGGCTCCTTCGACTATGGGGAATAATTTCAGTAGGCAGGCAGCTCACCTCACCTCCTTGCCCCCCCTAATGCCATGTACAAGAGAGGGTCCGGGGAAAGCGCCCGCCGCAGAGGAATGGGTTGCTTGATGACCGTGGATGTGCGTATGTGAGTGTCTAGAATGCGTCTGTATCTAGGGGCGGCCCTGGTAGCTCCTCCATCTCTCGCCTCATTTTCTCTGGAGAGAGCGCCCCCCTCCCCAGACCGTCCCCCAGGGTCCAGGTGAAAGGACCGAGGACTAGGACTCTGGGCTCTGTGCGAAAGCCAGATCCTGCAATGCATCTAGAACCAAGCAGGCATGAGAGGCAGAGAGACGGGAAAAAAGGGCCCGATCTCGTCTTATTATTCAAGGACCAGGCTCTGGGATTGTGCGGTGGTGGTGGGTGCGATAGGTGGTCTTTCTGCTGCGCCGTTTGGCCTGCCCAACCACGCACGCCCTCGCACCGGAGTTTGCTGCGCCAATAGGAGGCGTCCAATTCGACTTTTCCTCGACACCCCCCCCTTCTGATAAGAGCAGAGAGAGAGAGAGAGAGAGAGCTGGCGGTGGGCCACCCACCCACCCACCCACACCCCTCGAGAGGAACTTCCCCCCGGTCGCTCGGTGATCGCCGGGACCAAAGAGCCCACAGAGTAGCATCATTCAGAAAGAGGAAAGAAGTTTCCCGAGAGGAGGTCGCACCGGGGAAAGGGTTCCATCGCGTCCCTAGGTAAGGGAAGGGCTCATGTGACATTCCCAGATTCATTTGGCCTTGGGCTTGGAGCGGCTTGGCCTGGGAGCCAAGATTGGGAATTCCCCTTGTCCCCTACACATCGGAGATGGGGCAGATTCGATGAAAAAAAAAAAAAAAAAAAAAATTGGAAAACAAATTCGCTACGTTTACCAAGCGCGGACAGTGACACACACATCGCGCTGGGGTTATTGGCTTCGGGTACCTTGATGGCCTCTACACTTTCCCCTGGTGAACTGCGACCCCCTTAGAACGGTTGCTTCACCTCGCTCGCCTCGCAACGCGTGCGATTCATCCAGTCTCAAGTTTCTCTCTGATCTTCAAACCTCGTCGAGGGGGGACCAACCGGTTCGACCCACTCTCCTCCCACCCGGGTACTGTGCGAGAGAAGAAAGAGGTCATTGTACGTACGAGGTTTTTTGGCCGGATTCCGCTGTGCTTGCGAGCGACCCAATAACGCTGGGCCCGCGGCACCAGAAACGGATTGCCCGCGGCAGAGAAAAACTACATGCGTGTACATATCTTCGTAGGTACATATCCAGAGAAAACCCATGTCGCGACGAGAGCGAACCAGAGGGACATGACATGTCATAAAACGCACCCGGTTCCCTTCCCCCCAGGGTCGCAACGCTTTTGGCCGCTATCCGCTCGCACCCACAAGGATTTCGATGGGATAGGACGAGATAGGACAGCGTATGTACATGGCTACCTCAGCAGGTACCTAAGTAGGCGGACATGTCACACATGTATATTCATGTCATATTATATTCCTGCTATTACCTACCCGCGGTCGTGTCATGTGTATATGCATAAACCTGCCTTGCATCGTCGCCTTGCCCCGTGCATACCTAAGGTACCTACATGTGGCAGGCGCCATACGTATGAAGCATTCCTACCATAGCTGAGATGTATATGCACTGCCGCTGGACTGTCGGGATGGTTGAGTTGTCCGAGGTGAAGGGGGGGGAGGGCAAGGAAAACGCCGGGTGTCCGCCTGGGGTGGGGAAGGGAAGATCGCATATATGTGATGGCTGAGAGAGCTGCGCGCGGATAGGATCGCTAGCGGGACTCCCGAGGCCGGAAGGGCTTCTGCGCGGGCAGCATGGCCGAGAGAGCAGCTGATTGACTTCCTTCGCATCATCATCCATCACATACGCTGCATGCGTCTTGCTGGTGGACGAATGGCCCGCGGGCTGAGGAAAGATAGAGAGGGGGCCGCGTTCGGGTTCGGAGAAGGACTCTGCGCGTATGCGCGCGGACAAATCCTGCTACATATTGCGTACAGCACATACGACTTTGATTATTGTAACCCCCTACGTACATGATAGAGACGGGCATGTGCATGTATGTGTATATATATGTGTGTGTAGTAGTGGTAGTGGTAGTAGCAGCCCGTCGCTTACGCCCGGCTGAGTCGAGAGGAGGTAAGAGTGACAGCCAGAGAATAATAAGGGCCGAGCCGCTGGAGCGCAAGCTTCCAGATCTGGGCGGATGGGAAAGGCATTCCAAGACCAGCGGCGACGAAAACGGATGTGGGTGGTTACTGAACTCGGCTGCTCGGCCGCCCTGTTGGACACGCACGCGGGATGGAGGTGTGATAGGGGGGGGGGGACGAGGTGACGAGACGATGACGGGAGATGGCCTCACGCCAGATCTGAGTGATATAAATACATCCCAGATCAGACGATCACGCAGGTCCGGCCATCATTGGCTCGCCGTCGGAGATCCAGATTTGAAATAGAAAAGAGTGTCGGTTTAGCCTGATCTCCGTGATGAGATAGATGCGTTGTCGTCGTTTCTCATTGTGATGGGATAGATATCACTTTTTCTTTCTTTCTT
Organism: Hypoxylon sp. FL1284; assembly: GCA_022432365.1. Taxonomy (NCBI): domain Eukaryota; kingdom Fungi; phylum Ascomycota; class Sordariomycetes; order Xylariales; family Hypoxylaceae; genus Hypoxylon; species Hypoxylon sp. FL1284. The sequence goes on from JAJJXE010000012.1 coordinate 519,707, forward strand.
ACCCTCACTCTCGTATCATTTGATCAATCGCTTGTGAGAGCAGGCATCCAAGGTAGATACCTAGGTAGATATGAGAGCCCCAACCTTTACCTACCCATACTCCTAATGCTCCTTAGATTAGGAGGCAGCTAGGATACGCGCTGATAACGTCGATCTGAGGACGTTCCGTAATGAAGAGGTTGATATCTCATCTATCCCTACCCCCATTCCTGTATCAACGCGAGATCAGCAACGAAAGTCGTACGTTTAATGAGCGATTTTACACATCCGGTGGGCGTTGAGATATACTATCACACTACGCAGATTAGACACAGAAGAAAGGCTAGGGACTCGGCTGGATCGAAATACTGCATGCGGGCGTGCATGTCGAGGCGACATCTGCTGAAGAAGTTTCCGCCTGGTTAGTACGGAGCAGGGTCCGGTAGGATGCGACGCTGGGAGGATGGGCTAATATATATTCATGTAGGCGAACGCGCTTTGTTTTTTTTTTTTTTTTCGTCCTCATTCGTCTCGCCGTCACATCGCCAGGCATGCCGTCGCATCGAATGCCCCTCGGCTCTTTGGCGATGACACCACACTTCGTGGGAATCGCTGCGGGGGTGGTGGTGAAACGCCAACGAATCTGGTAACTGTCGTTCGTTCTGCGTTCCATCAGTGCTAGAGGAGCATTGCGAAGAGGGCGGCCAGCCCCTGGTCGGTACCGGTATCAAAGTATGTTGTACGTAGCAGCGTCGAGGGGGAAGGGGAAGGGGAAGGGGGAAAAAAGGGACAGTGCCGCCGGTTCCTTTGTTGGGAACAACCTCAGACAGATCTGGTGGTCTGCATGGCCGTGGCCTGCATGTCCAGGCCGTCGTAGGATCCAGATTACGCCGCAGTCTTGGGTCCGATAGCTTACGCTAGGGGGCACCCAATCTTCGCCCGTACCACTTCTCTCGCAACCAGTTTGATGAAATCGACGGGGACGCGGAAGATAAGTCACCTCGCCTTACCGTGGTTCCGGGTAGTTACGGGAATAATATCGATGCTTGCTTCGGGATAAAAAGTTTTCCTCCTTTTTTTCTCCCTCTTTTCTGTCGAAAAATCTGGATGGCACGATCTTGTTCCCGACGTAGAGAAAGACCTCGTGGTCCCCGTAGTAAAACAGCTCATCAACTCCGATGTCGTGCACCGTCCCTGTACGATTGACAGCTTGAACCTAGCTCCAAATCTGCTGGCCCTGTTAGGCTATCTCTTCTTTGGGATCTGTGTGTGTGTGTACGTACCGAGTAGCTGGACGTAGGTAGAACGCCTCACTTTCTTTCTTTCTTTCTTTTTCTTACTATGTACATGACTAGTTAGCAAGGTACACAGATATGCGATGCTACGCGATCACAGCTTGACCGTAGGCATCACGAATCATCTATTCCTTCACTGTCATCACGGGAAGCATCCTCGAATGCAACGATACTTGCGGAACCGCTGCCGGTACCTGGGCTGTACAAGACGTGTTGCCCATCCCGGCTCGACGTCAGAGGACCCATGGATAGGTGGAAGGGATACGGACAGCATGGGAGATACGATTTGATTCCTCCAGGTCCCACGAGTGGAGATTAGGATTAGGGAAAAAGAATTCGCAGGCGTTCCGTGGCAGATCCGGGCTGAGACTGGCTAAAAGTTTTTCGTCGGCCTTGTCCAGATGACAGGATCTGGATCAGGCATCTTCGCTCATAGCCGAATTAACAGCATGGCCTGTTACATATGACGATCGCCCCGATTCGGGCCAAGTCCAGGGGTACGGATACCTGAATCGGATGTAAACCCGGCAGTCTGGGGCGCCTTACGTTCTTCTAGACTTCTTCAGCGAAGGCCAAGGACCCTCGGCGCGTGGGGTCCAGCTCGAATGATTTAAGACGCACAGGGGTTGCTGTCGAGAGGAGATGGCGGTGGATGGGTAGACAGGTGGACAGGTGGATAGGGGGGGGGTGGGATAGAAGTGGGTGGGTGGATGGCTGGTTGATGGGCAGATGGGTACGAAGCAATACAAAACAATCTGCACCGCGTACGTTGACCTGCCCGCCAGCTCTTCGGCCCACTCGTTGATCAAACCCCGAGGTTGCCGCAAGAAGCAGGACAAATCCCGAGCTTGCTTACACTTGAACTCGTCTGGTCCCGTCACTTCGACAGCTCAAAGTAGCGTTTTTTTTTGGTGTTCGCAGTCTTTACAAGCTCAAGCCGGATAGTTCGTCGATACGCCCCGTTTCTGTTCCGCGAGAACGGCATATATCACTCGACTAACGCGTCGATGCCGAAGCGGAGCGGGAAGCCTGTTCGACGACTAGGTAACGAGCCTCGGAGAGACCGACCGCGGCAGTGAAGGCCTTGTCGGCTCGTACATACATGACTTCATGCCTTAGCGGCCGCCTTCTCTCTTTCGTGCCCACCCACTTTGAATGATCAGGTGGGTGTATTAGTATGTAAATTAGGGCTAGTGTCGTAGGACTTTGTTCCGCCAATGAAGACCCGACCAACTTACTCCTTTTGGCTCGGGGGAACAGTCTGTCGAGTGCTTGAACCGAGCGTTTCATACTAGCAGGCCATGGACATCTAACCCAAGTCGAGTTAGCAAGTTGTTTTAGTAGGCATGTATCGAAACGGCATACATACCACCGTACAGTGGCACGTATGTACTGTATGTGCAGTATACCCTGGCCTGCTACGTAAGAGATGTAGAAAACCAACTCCATAGCAGTAAGATGTGTGTTTGAACCGACGATCCTGTCTTGCTTGGCGTCCGATCCTCGAGTTGTCTTGGGATATCCTGAGCTTGTGAAGGACCGAAGCCTCGAGCATCCTCTTTTTTCTTCTTCGGCTAGAAAAGAAGGCTTCTAGAAGCCGTAGGATCCCTGTGTATAGTGCGGCACAATCGGATTGGGCAGGTATGGCATTATAGATTGGATCGGCTCGATTAGCATCGCTAGGCACGATAGGCGTAGGTAGCGAACGAGTTGGGCTGGTAATATAGTTTCTACGGGTAATAGTATAGGGTATATAGGTTAAGAGATGGAGCAGAAAGCGGATGCATGTGATAGCGCACTGACGTATGTAGAACGATTAAATTAGAAATGGCATTTCGTCTGATTTCTTTCCATTTTTTTGCTGAATTCTGCTATGGTATTACCTAGGAGCCACGCGGCGAAACAGACATGCGCCTGAAGCCTTGAAGCCTGAAAGCAACGTGTCACATTGCTCGGGGCGGGATGTTCCTTGTCGATGTCTGGGCAAGTCAGGAGAGAACCTAGTCTCGATCCGCATTAATCTCTAATCTTGATCTGGAAACCTTGTTCTTGTCTCCTCTCTGCTGAAGTATCTACATACATGTTCCGTAAGATGGACTTGAGATACACATACATAATATATCATCAAATAGACAAACATCGTACATGTCACATCAGACCGCAGGCTCGTATCCCTATGAAGCAAGAGGCATCATGCCGTCACAGGCGATTGAGTCATTCCCGTAGCTCCCACGGTTCGTGTCCAAACCTCGTGTTGATAAGTAGCATCTCACAAATGCCAGCAGCAACATGAGGCGATTAAGCAAACTCCCGCGGCATCATGACACACGTATGACTAACTGACCACAGCTTGATTTGCTCTGAGATTGCCTCCCCGCCCGTCTCACCAAGGCAACAGACGGGTTTATCGTCGCAGCGTTGCTACCTACGACGTGCGCAAGTGCGTTGCTAAGCAGGTCTATAGTCTATACAATACCTGCTTACCCAGCGATATACCATGTACACCTAAGGGGCAGAGACCGAGAGAGCGACAGAGAGGGGTTATGAAATTACTGATTCCAGCACATAGTGGGTGGTATAGTGGATGGTATCGTGGATCGACCGAATAATGATATCCAACTCCGATTCGCAGCTCCCCACAGTTGCACCGAGTCAGCAGAAGAGTTCGCAGGTCACGCAAATCATCCAACAGAACTAGAGATGCACCGTGATAGTACCGTGGTACTGACGGCCGTTGGGTAGCACTCGCTCGCCCGCTCACCTCTCGATTCGCAGATGGGAGTCGGGATATTAGCGGCTTGTGGGAAGCGAGAATCTCTCATGGTGAGATGGGGAGACGGTTATAGGTCAGCCGCCAGGCATCTCTTTTGCTTGCAAGATCGATCGATGCGGCATGCCGTTATCTGATCAGGACCAATCTGAAGCTATACGGTATCAGCCCGCATATGGGTATGGTGTGGGGTGTGCCTGTGTTCCTTGTCGCGGAATGACTTGATGACAACATGTAATACTTGATCCCCTCCCAAGGTGAAAATGATCCTACGTGCCGAGCAGGCATGCACCGTTATACGCCGCGCCAGTGTATCAATAGTCGAAGTTCATATGTATTAGGTATGCTGAGAGATTACGCGCGCTGAAGACGAGGTGCTACGCAAACCCGTCAGGGGGGAACCAAGGAGGAGTAAGCGAAGGAAGAATATCACTGCGACATATACTTGTTTGCACCCTGACCTACGGCTATGTCGTATTTGGGATCTGCTCGTCGGGCCAAAGCCGTTCGAAGATGTTGAACTAGGCATTAGTTTTATGTAAGAGAATATTCAACTGAGCCTGCTTGACTTACGTATACCTTGGACGTACCTATATGTACGTACATTAGGTAGACCAGCAGGCGAATAATGAGATGGCTATGGCGGTAGAAGAAACCCCTCCTCCTTGCCCCCCGTACCGACAGCATATTACCTACCCGTCAGGTGGCATTCGGAGGCTCTACGACGTGTGACCGAGAAGTCGAAACCGTCGATGATCGGCAAGAAGTTTTCTAGGCCCACCCGACAGACACAGCCTTCTCCGTACAGCTAGTACTTTGCTGCCAAGTTGGCCGTTGTATCGGTCGCTAATCTGCTGAAACGAGAGCAATCTGTCTGGATGCAAGATCTCCGAGAAATCCTTTTAGTAGCATGGGGGGGCGCAGGCAGGCAATCTAGCCGAGAACGAGTCATGATCGATTGCACACACAGTAAGCCGCAGTCGAACCATTTGTCCACATGGTTCTCCAAATCTGACCAAAGTCCCGGGATGAGATGTCAGATCTTGGGATTGGCCGGAGCCCACGGCCAACGCAAGAGGAGCGAGTCCCCCCCCAAAGTATCGACATGCTACGATCCTGACATTAGATGACGTGAGCCCCTGTAGAGGATGGCGTTTTGGAACTAACAGACTCCTTTGATTCTGGAAGGTGATTGGAAAGCTGGACTTGAGAACCGATACGAGATGCGGTGGGTTTGAGGAGATCGGTGAGTGAATAAGAAGAGTCGCACTCGAGAGATATAAGCGGCCCGGGAATTACAGACGCACACAACTTGGCTTTAGGGTCGACCGGTTACCCATGTCGCACACGAGAAGTCGAATGTATTCTCCGATCTGTATGTAGTAGTATGCTTGCCAGAGAGGAGAGGGGGTGTAAGGAAAAGAGGCAGGATTTAGCGGACGAGACGGATTGCTCCTCCACAGTGGAAGCGTGGATAGCTGTGACTCGCTGCCTGTATCTGTACCATACCGGGTGCACGTTCCCGTCCACGCTGCCACGGGAAAAGGGGGGGGGGGGGGTTGATGAGCGTCGACTGTAACCCACGATCTGACCCCGGGGAGCTCTGATATTCACTAAACAGTGCGTATACCTGATGATGATGTTCTCACCTAGCCGCGCATATCTAAACATCTGAATGATGCTAGTAGGTATGTGGTATGTGTTGGCTACATCTTACAGTACAGTACATACATAGACCTGGCAGGCTTGACAGACTTACTATGTGCTTCGGAGCGTAAATTCAAGTATTTTGGCTTGGTAGGTTCCATATCTGATGCGACGCTCATAATTCCCCCACTGGTTGTAACATAATATGAAGTTGCCAGGAGTGGCCTAGGTGAATGACCTCGTTTAGTCTTCGTCCCCAATGTAGATGGATGAGAAGGGTAAATTTCTACGAAGTAATACCTAGCCCAGCCCGGAAAATGAGAGCGCTAGATTGCCTCACTTCTTCGTCGTCCTGGCCATTGAGGCTCAAAATTAGCGCTTGAAGTTGACGAGTTCGCTTCGAAGCTACCAGCCGAGCTCAGACCATCACGCATAGGCAGCGAGGTAGGCCCGTAGTGTTAGGGCCTATAGAACGTGCTAGACTAGAGCATAGGCATTCAAATTTAGCAGATGTAATTTCGGCATATGGTAGGCAGACGTCGAGCATAGCATTGCCATTTCTCCAGATCTGCCTTTAGAGAGACACTATAAAGACTATTACATACCTTAGGTACTGTAGATAGAGAATGCGCGAAGGTGGGATAGGTAACATGTAAGTGGGATATACATGTACGTACTGTGTAGACATGTTACTGTGTAGACATGTCACGAGGTAAAAAGCAGGTAAGATGGCGGATGGTAAGATCGATTGATAGCGGTAATAGGATGGAAATAAGTCGAGCAATCTATGGAAACACGCGTGACGAGGCTCGGTTTAGGAACGCAACCCTGGGATCTGCCATGGCAGGCCTGTCATAATACGATATGTATCGTGTATCATCTGTAGCCGTGTGCTAAGCAGCCTCAGGGATGTGATGCGGCCGATGAACTGTACGGCTGTAAGCCGTATACGCAAGTACCCAGCAGGTACACCGGCCCATACTTGGGCATCATACATGTACATTACAGCAGTACACCTTCGGCAACCCACAGCCGCTACGGCTAGTCCCCCTATCGAGCGGGAAGAAGTAAAATAAAATAAAATAAATTACATCCATGCTCTCTCATGTATCTTATCCATGCCCCTTCTACACATCCCACTCTGCCCAATCTATCATCACTTTTCACTCGAGCTATCATGGCAGATTTCGACAGGCTGGCCTCTGCCGCAGTTGCTGCAGTGAACTTGTATTGTGACGGAGCTGCCCCCATGAGACTCCATAACTTTTTTCAATGAGATCCATCTGGGGATCCATCTCGCATGCGACGTCAGGAAGGGAATAGAGGAGATACCGTAGATGATGTACGTACTGCATAGTAGCATGTATGTATGTACCTCAGTATTTTCAGTATTCTCGGTATTCTCATCTCAGTATTGCTCAGTAATGCCGGTAATGTTGCTACTATGTACACCTTGACCCCTGCTTCGCCGAAGTTCGAGATACATGTACGTACTTGTTGCGCGGTTACACCACATCTACCACACCAAATCTGCCATAATGATAATAAAAATAATAATAAAAATATGTAAATATTTATTTTTCCCTTTCTCCTACCCAACCTACCCATGCAACACATGCTCGCCATGTTCTCTCGTAGCCCCATCCCCGTCTGCTCCCCCCCCATCCCATACTCGCTATATACACGTATGTACTCCGCAAGTATCTGCTGCACACGGCATGTACCTCTGCCCGCCGAAATCTCACATCTCAGTCGCAGAAAGAAGCAATGATATTCACCTGCAACTCCATTCGAGACCTTGCTCCTTACGCTCCTTACCCGCAGGCCTCGACCCGACTCTGCAATGCAAAAGTACAGTGCCCGTGTGCTTTACATACCCAGTACATTAGCTGGTCTGCCTACTATCGTGTATAGACACGATGCACGGCCAGACCGTACCGCACCGCACCGTACCGCGCTGCACTGCGCTCTGCCCGTATAGCCGAGCTGCACCGCTCCGCTCCGCACCGCAGCGCTTCGCTGAGGTCAGAGATGTCGAGTGTCAGAAGGGCGAAGGATACCTACGGAGCGGGACTTGATACCGAGATCGTCATAATTGTTCGATTTTTTTCTAGGGCGTACCGAATCATACCGCAGCCCTTCTTCCCCAATCAGGCACTCCCGCTTGCGGAAACACAGCACGCCCCCCCCCCCCCCCCCCTGCTCACCTATCGCCCATCTCATCTTCGATCTGAGCTGCCAACCCTTTGGCAGCGATGCTAGTCGATGGGGCCGGCCTATCGCGGCCTTCGTCGCCACCAAGGGCCTGTAACTCTCACCGTCTAACAGCCCTGGATTTCCCAAAAAGTGGTGCCACCTTATTTCGCTGGGAGGAGAATGGCGTGACCTGACAGGTTTCGGGACTCGTCATTCCTGCTGTCGTCCAGCTGGCCGGCTGGCCTACAGCGCGCCCTCTAGCACGTATTGTGACGGTCCCAGGTAACCTCTCGTACTCTTTTCCCAAATCTTGGGCATCGGGAGCGACCCGTTCGCACTCTCAGATTCGCCCAGAAGGCCCCATGCAACCCCGGGGTCCTGTACGTTTGAGAAACAAGAGATCGTCATCTCTCACTCCTCCCAGCTGCCAGGCCACCATAACCGACCGTGCCATTGCGGCAGCGGTTGTGAACCCTGACCGCCCCCCTAGGGCCGATTCTTATGTATCCCCTCTGCTTTTCCTCCCTACCTTGACCTGCCCTATCGTCTACGTCTACAGTGCAAGTGCTAGGTGCTAGGTAGCGTGTTTGTGGGCCACCTATCCCGAGGCTTTGCCGGTAGCGTGCCTGAGCCGGGCAAGTCTACCTAGCGTGAGGGCCAGCTATACCATCTCGAGAGGGAGCCCAGAGCGCCAGAGACGGGCCAGCAGGGCCAGCAAGGCATAGTTGCCGTGGCCCTCCCAGGAATCGGTGGGGAGGCGGTGTTAAGAGAGAAGGCAGTCAATCTCTCATCCCTCCAGGATTCTGTCAGAACCGAAGGACGCCGTACCAACTGACTGGCTTGCAAGCCCTGACTTGTGAGATTCTCACCCCCGTCTCCCCCACCTCAACCGACCCAAGTTTTAGTCTCCGTATTTCGTAGTGGTAGTCGATATATATGTACGTATATATGTATGTGTACGTACATGCATACATGGCCATGGCCACAGATACAAGACTAAATTGGTAGACAGGGGGCTCCCAAGTCGCCCAGGTCGTCTGTGTGTACACGTCTTATTACACTTATTATGTACTCGCAAATCACTTGGGTGGGCTTCGCTGCATATGGTACATCATACCGTAGTAGCATATGTATCCGCAGATACAGATCCACGGGTATCTGTCCTGGTCCCATCTCGCCTCCAGCCTGCTGTGCTTGTTTCTCAAAGCTCTTATTACAACACATGCCCGCATCTTGGTCACTCTATTTTTAAGCTCTTTTCTTCCTTTTTCTCCTACTCATTCCAACGTCACGAGGTTCAAGTGACTTCACGTGGCATATTTCCCGTCCACCGACGACTCGTTCCTGAGGCTTCCCTTTTGGCTTGCTGCCCTCTACAGCACATACGACGCTGTATCTTGGAACCGATATCGATCCCAATACGACATCTCTATCTCGGCTAGGGCATCTTAAACTTTGTTCCAGCCGCCGTCAGACGAATCGTTACAGCACCGCAGGGGAAGAGACAGACTTGAGAACGACACGTACATATTCGGAGACCGGAAGTAAAATCTAATAGAGAGTCCAGTCTCCGGGCCATAACCCCAGACCCACCAGATCACTACGTCAAAGGTGAGTTGAGCTTAGGAAAATGTCTTAGGAGAGGAGGATCACCACGGCGCCACTTCTCGTGGTAATTCCAGCCTACCTACAGTAGTGTCAGACACCACGCCTCGCTTCGATGTCTGGGAGAGGAAAAAGCATTATAGCGATCTTCCGTGCCGTTGTTCTGATTAGACCACCCCCCTTCCCACCCCTATACCATCCCGGTACACGCGTATACGCCAGAGCCTTTTTCTAATTGATACAGGTCTAGATTCGCGGCATCGACATCCTGACGCTACTACGGCGTGGTCTGCTGCCGTTAGAACGGACGCTTGTGAAGACTGGTCGTGGACTAGTTATCACCGTGGCCTAAGTAGCTCCTGGTACAGACACTACCCAATCCACGAAGAACACAAGGTGTCCCGATTCGAAACCCCCATCAACAACGATCGATCGGCCAGCCACTATAGTTCCCGGCCAAGTTAGATGCATGCGTACCCGTAGCTGATCGGTCGGGAGATTTGGCAGTGTCATTGGGAGTAGTCCCGCTATGGAAACGGGCGAATCTGGTACTAGGCAAAGGTCCGTCATTATTCAGAGCTTGTAGCTCCACGCGCTCGGCATCGTCTCATCGAACTCAAAGTTGATCAGTCTATCTTTCTCTCTTATAGTGGTTTCATCTCCGCTGGCAGATCTGATCCGTATAATCAACGGCTTCCACCACCACCACCACCACCACCACCAGAACGACACAGTCGCGAGGCGCCAAGTATGGCAGCTACGGCTGTAATGAATCCAACTCCTGCATACCATCCTCACAAGCCACCCTTCCCACCCTATCATCCGCAACCACCTTCAAATATGCCCGGCATGGTCTCGCCTGGGGAGAGCAGGAGAACGCCGATCGACGGCGAACCTGCTCAGCGACAGTCCCTTCCCTCCATATCAGAGGTCTTCTCCGGCGCCAAGCCCGCACACTACTCGCCCACGACCCCGACTTCGTTGGCCGGTCCTCACAGTCTCCCCCCTCCGCCGTTTGGTTCCTCGATGCCGCCGCGGTCCGAACCGCCACCAGAGCAGCGCCCAGCACCTCCTTCCCACGAAGATAAATTCTTTCGTTATACTCAGCGAGCGGACGTCGGCCCTCCGCCAGGACCTCCTGGACCTCCCCCTTCTGCGTACGGTTACCCCGAACAGCGCGATCCCTCTAAACCTCCCGAAGCCGTGCCCAATGCCGGCCACACAAACCCGCCGCCGCCGCCTCAAATTCCGTATCCGGCCGGTCAATATCCGCTGCCTCCAGCGCCTATTTCACCGCACCACATGGGTCCCCCGCTCCCGCCATACGACCAGTCCCGACCACCTCTCCACGCCGACGAAGACTATGGAATGCACCGGGCACGCTATGATTCCACATTAAACCGACACTTCGAGTCGTGGGGGTATCAGGAGTGTCTCAACAAGGTCAGTCTGCTTACTTCGAAACTAACATTGAGAACTTCGCTGACGGGTACAGCAGTTGGTGTGGTCGTCAAGGACGGTGTGTAACTTTGCAGAAGCGTACAGCAAGATTGCATCAGAGCAGCACGGCGGACAGCCTATTCCGGAGCGGTTACCCAGCGATCAGGAGGTGTCCAGCATGCTGGGCAACGTGGATTACATGAAGCGGTCTCTCGAAAATCTCCGGGAACTGGTGCAGCACAGCCTAGCGACGGAGAAGGCCCGCGAGGGAGGTCGTGGAAAGGGGCCCTACGAAGGTGACGACGACATAAGCATGTATGGCGACGGCATGAAGCAGCCGTACGGGATCAACGAAGTGAAGAAACGGCGAGGGGTAAGTTCTAGTGTTCTCTATGATTCTAACATTCGCTTACCGTTGATTTCAGCGTGCCGCACCTCCAGGTCGCTGTCATAGTTGCAACAGGATCGATACTCCGGAATGGCGACGAGGCCCAGACGGCGCAAGAACGCTGTGCAACGCGTGTGGTCTTCACTATGCCAAACTCGAACGGAAACGTCAGATGGAACAGCGTTCTCTTCGACCGAAGACCGTCGAGGAACGGGTTTGAGTAGCTTGTGCTCTCACGACGCAGCGAATACGCGCTACGAGCAACCCTTCGAATTTCGAGCGAACGAGCAAGTCGAGACCGACGTATATTCGGCTCGAGAACTCACCTAATCGTCCCTGGTTCTAATCCGTCGCTCGAATCTCGACCGCACAATAATAAAATCAGGGGACCGCCTCCGTATATCTAATTCCGGCATATATTATATGTTCTTGCTTTTATTATACCCTGCTCGACTTTATTTTTCTCCCACTTTCGTCATCGGCTCGGTCGTCCTTCGCTGTATATATTCCTATATACTCTGGGGCAAAGGACTCGTCAGGTCACGTCATGGCATTGTTCGGCGTCTGGATCCTTGGGATTGATTTTTTTTTTTTTTTTTCAGGTACTCTAACCATTCTGAATTCCGGGGAGTTCTTTTTAACGAGATCCCCAAAGGTGGCGGCTAGTTTGGAAATTCACATTATAGGAGTTTACATCTCGGAACTGGGATAGCGAGAGAAGTACGAAGAACAAAGGCACGGCATGGATATGCAAAACTTTGGGGGTGCATTCTACGGAGATAGAGGAATGGCCGGACGACTCGTTCAAATTTTTAACGCTGAGAATGACGACGCAAGTCTTGTATCAGTCTACTACTGGTTCAATGGGCTTTTTCTAAAATGTCAAGGTTGCTACTAGGTTAAAGGACGTGGCAAAATGATGATTACTGGTTACGACTGAAATGTCGTTGGCGCGTTCGTTGTAGATTTACTTGCCTATATTGATAATATAAATAAGAAGACATACTGTCAAGTCATCTCTTTCCCCGGTGAGGTTCAGGGGTATCTGCAGTCCCGGATGACAGTGACGACTTGGTGGAATGTGATATTTGTGCTGTCCAGCTCATCTAAGCCTGGACGAAAGAAGACATGCCATAATCCCGGCGAATGACTGGGAGATACGCATTGCCTACCATAGGGAATCGCTGCAGAAAGCGAACAGCACACGAGGGCTTCACAAGATGGCAAGCCGCGTGAAATCATGGATTTCGTATCCCTACCACATACGCTCCCTTTTCTCCTAGGCCGCCTCCCCCCTCATTTTCTCCCGCTATCCGTAGCACAAACGCAGGGCGACTGTGCCACAACCTACCATCAATGTCTACCCGTGCTATCGAGGTGGGATGCGGTCACCGAGAAATGCCCATCGCCGTCTTCTTGAACCACCTACCCTCTCTTCGTCTCCGCCTCCAGCCCGTCCTGCCAGGATTGGCGAATGGACAGCAGGGCAGCACCCATGCGGACTGACGAGGCAGCTCGTCGGGTCTGGGAGAGCGAAGGAGGAGGGGGGGAGAAAGGGAAGGGAATGTCGGCGTGCGGCTGCGGTATGCAGGTCGTCTGATGAGGCGCCCCGGGACCAAAGACGATGGGCTGGCGCTGCAAGATGCAGCTTTCCCAGGCAATAAGAAGGCCACATACAACTCGCATCCGGGAGGCGGCCATCATCTCTCTTCTCCACAGATGCCGTACGACGTGAGCTGTCAGATTGATAGATATGCGCCTCGAACTCGCCTAGCCGATGTCGCTTCGTACAGTACCTACATACATACAATACCACACGTACAGCGCGCAGCAACGCGTCTCCGGGGGAAGAGAGAGGCAAGTGATCGGTCACTATCACTATCACACAAGGGCCGCGGGCTAGACTGACCTCTCGACTCTCTGAGTCCGCGGGATCGCGAGCGGCTTGCCTGTTACTAGCTCGACTTTGCCTAGTACTATACAAACACACACATACGCTCGAGCTCGCGAAGAGCAAGCCGCCCCGATCGGCAAATCGGGTTGCTTGGGCTCTCCCCCCCAAGAACAACTTGCCTAGGACGGGCTGGCCAGGCCTGCTCAGGGTCCCCTTCCCACCTCCTACGTGTGTGGCTGACGCGCCTCCGACGCAGGGATACACACCACCGAGGACCCTACGGGACGTGGAACGAGTGGGAGGTGCAGGCGAAATCTCATGTGCCAGTGCGAGATCTGGTCCCCATAGGTTAGGTGTCGTATTGTACACCACCCTAGGTACCTACCTGCCTGCTTGCGCCTGGAGGTGTATCTACCTTCTTGGTACATCCTATGCGCAGATGCTCTGCCGCAGTCCTTCCCCGGACTTGCGCCTCGAGAATGCTACCCACCTGGCCCCTCCCCCTTTTTTCCTCCGAGTCACCATCCGACCAGTAGTCTTAGGTAATAGTTGGAAGTCTTCTGACATTCAAGATACCTCCCTACCGCGCCCCAAGAGGATTAGGTAAGGGGAAAAGAAACAGATGCCAGCTTCAAATCCGTACTTCTACCGCTCACTCTCCCAGTAAGCAACCCTAGCCACGGACGACTAAGGCGGCACAGCGCTACCTGCGCAGCAAGAGAACGAGACCGCAGAGCAGGCCGAGAGGCGTATTCTCTTCCTTGGCCTGTATGCAAGGCAAGCCTGAGGCGTGCCCATTTGCTCACGAAGTAGATAGGTCTAGGTAGGTTACCTACACATAAAACAAGGCCGGATGCGCTCCCACTTCCCTCCGTTACCCTACGCGCATACATATGCCTAAGAGACGCGAGACTGGGACTCTGCAAGGCATTCTCTCCCCCCTACCTATTGGTTTTCTCATTCGTGATTGCATATGTTCCTATATGACATTTCTGCTCGATACACATCACCTGCCGACGCGCGGGTAGTATGTATGCAGCATGCTGGATGGACGTCTACGCGGAAAGGGGTGATTGCATCGCCTTCCCGCACCGAGTTTCCTCGACGCGTCGCGACGAAAAGGGGGTAGGAGGGGGGTTGGCAGCCGTAAGGGGGCAGTGGGAGGAAGAAGAAAAAAAAGGCAATATTAAATCCGGCTGAGAGAAGACGGGCGGGCACAGGCGGTGTTGTCACGCTCGCTCTGTGCTACCGCTACACCGGGGAGCGGAGGCGAAGGGAAGGGGGAGGAGGAGGAGGAGGAGGGTTTGCTGCAGGAAATCAAGTTCGCCGCGCTGCAGCTAGGCGGGATCTGCGCATCGCCCCGGCAGGTCTAGGTTTAGATCTCTCTTCTTATTTCTCGAGAGAGATGATCTGATTGACTCTGATACGGCGAGCGTCACCCTTTTTTCCCTGGCCGTGCGTGTGCTCCCGCGGGCCCGTACTTGAGCGACCGGCCAAAAAAAAGTTCATGATCGAGAGCAGGACGGGACGGGTACAGGCCGGACGATATCTGGCCTGGCGTCCAATGCCGTGCCGCCGTGCTGCTCGTACATGACGTCCTCCAAGGCTCGTTGGACCATATCTCCGAGCCCCCAACATATACACACGTACCTATTCGCATACACAGCCCGTCTCGCCCGCTATGCCTACATACATACGTAGCGGGCTTAAGGATCGGATGGACGAGTCTATTACCCTCAATGTCTCAATACCTGCATGCTTGCATAGTCCTAGACGTAGGCATGTAGGTACCCAGTGGGTTCCCCTTCTCGGCTACGGACCTGGGCCGTCGTCCGAATAGAGGGATGGCCACCCGGAGATTAAAAAGACATCTAAGGTTATGCAAGCCGGCCGGACTTGGCTCGGCTCGCAAACCTACAGCCCCCCATGGGTTCTCCGCAGCCGTTGAGATCTCGTTTTTTTTTTGAGTTTAGATCGTGTTTTGGGTTATGTCAGACGTCGGGCACTACCTGTGCTAGTTCTATGCTTCTTGGACGACGCCCAGCTTGTTCCTCCTATTGCTAGGTGTTTGTTATGACTTACCTCACGTGTAGCTATTTTCCTTTCCCCTCATACTATGCCCGTCTAATTTGCCTCCTATATTCGTTTCTTGCTCTGTAAACTGCCTTGCTACGAAGGGATACCAAAGTAGTCGACGGACAACTATACTGGGACATGCCTCCCTGCATATTTCTCCTTGCACGAATCTAAGACATGGTCCGATCCTTGATTCACGTTTACATCAACTGATAGTACGTGTTACACATAGTTTTTAGGTAAATTGTAGAAAAAAAAGAAAGGGGTCCGATATGGTAATATGATGTCTACCGTCTACCTTCTTATGTAAATGACTACTTCAATATGACACGTACGAATATCTAGCTGCGATATTCAGCCTCAAGATTACGTAGATATATATGTCTACCTACATGTAATTACTGTAGGTGCTCATTATCGTACATCACCAACTCATGTATGATACTGACATTTGCAGGTACTTGAGCAGAAACACGCACAACACACGCGCACATACTCTCCCTGACACGCACCGGGCGAGCAAGGATATCCCCATCGGCTTCGCACCTCTGAGCGGCTCGTCTCGAGTTTCCGTCCCCCCCCCCCTTTCTTCCTCTTCAAATTTCAGGCGAGACAAATCGATGCCATCGCCCGAAGGTGCTGCCTTACACACCCTTACACGGCCCCCCCTCAAGTTCGTTGTTAGGACGGCGAATGGCAGGGAGGGGGCCTCGGAGCACCGCATGCCCGAGGAGAATACACACCTTGCCTTGCCTCTCACGAATACTACCGTGTACATCTTAAGCCTGTCGCCTGCTACCTTGCCGAAAGGAGGTACATGTCTACCCGCCCAAACCAGGTATCTCTTGGTCGTTTTCGTGCTGCCAATGGAACGGAGAGAGAGATGAGAGGCCGTAGTTAGATGAGGTCTGTCCCGTCTTGGATATTAGTCAGACTTCCATTTCGTATTTTGTCGTTGCATTTCCTGCCAGTCTGGAGGTGTACATGGCATGTACAGCGACGGTACGCGGGTACTTCGCACCACGTGGTGCACAAGCGTGTCAGTCTGCCAATCGAGATCTTCCAAGATCCCTGGAGATATCCCCCACCCTTTTTCCCTCTCTGCTTATTTTGTATCTCGCAGATGCAATATCTCTGGGAGGGGTGTGTCAGGCAGGTCAGGGTGTCTGTGATGTGTACCGGTACTTGCATGTGGATGTACCGAATCCGACACATCACAGGCTGCTCATACCTCCCAACTCCCTCTAAACCGTACTGGGCAAGTACTCGCAGCGTACCTGGTCGATCGGGGTACGGGCGCAGTACATGGCAGGGCGCGAGTACCAAGTACACACGCAGATGCTGTACGTGCCGTCCGCCTAGCCGTGGCCCGTCCATCATTTTCCCCTTTCTCTCCCTTCTCGAGATCGCCGGGTTCGCCAGTCTTACCGTCTTACCCAGAGCCAGAGGTCGCGTATCAATCGCCGAGCATCGCCGCTCCATGGATCTTTGTGGCCTGATTTTGATCCTACCCGCCAAGTCCCATCTTACGACCCCCCTCCAATCGTCATTCCGCGGCACCGTCCGGTGCAGCCGGCGAGAGGTTGGGAAAAAGCCAAGGAGAACGCATACCTACCGAGAACTTCTAAAGAAAATATCACCAATTATTCAACGCGGATAGCGTACCGGATGCTGCTCCGAGACGCTAAACCTCCTATTGAATATATCCTAGCTTAGACTATGAAACGGTTCGACTACATATCAGCGCTCTTTTTTCTCTTCACCTACGGACGCTTAAAACGCCGTAGGAATCCATCTCCATGTCAGCATGGCTAATTAGCCCGCGGCGTCCTACTTACCGAGCCGCGTCGGTTAGCCCTTAGATCTGCGGCTAACGTAGTCTCTGTCCCGTCCTGTCTGCAACTCGTTCTCATGACTTTGTTTTTCTTTGCCAACGCATCTATCTTTTCGACAAGTGTCAAGGCTAGAAGGCGCTAGCTACGACGCCAGGGAGAGAAAGAGATATTAATTATCGACGCCTCCCCACGATTTCGTTTGCCATAGTACGAGGTTATTATATGGACACATGAGTACTTCTAAGCTGTTAGACCCGGCGCTCACTAGACGGCCGGGATCAAGGTTGGGATCAGGATTGAGATCCAGATCCAGATCAAGAACTTCGATCCTCCGCCCCGGCGCTATTCTTAGCCTCGCCGAGTTGGCACGCTTGACCGAGTCATGCCCCTTTCAGCCCGCACACCGGTCATGACTTTCTGGCGAGGCCAAGTCTAACAGGCCTGACAGGTCATTAACGAACCAGCCAGTCACGGTAGCGTCCGTCTGCTGGTATGTACGTACATACATACGATGATGCCGCCCAGTCATATCAGATGCCGGGCATGTTACTTATGCCGCAGTCCTCATTGCGGCCGAGATTGTCCTATCACCAGCCAGGGCTCGCTGTCTCGTAAAACCTCCAATAACGACAGCCGCCACGACCTCTGCGACAGGGTCTGGTCTCGAGATTAGACATCGGCGTCCACGAGATGGCTCCCAAACGATGACACCATCACGAGATCGGATACCTGAACCTAAGCCCTGTCGCTGGAGGATCGTGTAACCCCGAATGCATACCCGCGTCCCAAGAGATCATGAGATGGGCTAAGCGAGCTGACCGTGGCTGGCTCGGCTGGCCGGGAACCTGTCACTTCTCACACGTGATTTGAATAATTATTCCGCGAAGCGACGATGGCCTAACCATGAATCAACGGCATGAGGGATTCGGATCGTTTTGACCGGTTCACCCATCTTTACCCACGGCTTGGGAAATTAGCACGAGCCAGAGACTCCGATGGTTGGTATCAGATCTACCAGAGGGCCGCTCTTGATTGGTCCTCTCCGGTACATGCCGTGTGGGCTCAAGCCCACGAGGCTGTAAGACTTCTTAGCGTCGTCCGTTACCGCCAGCCCTACCTTCGCCTAGTCCATTAAGATCTAGATTAAGAACCAGATTGCCATCTCTTTTTCTTTTTGGTTCTTGATACGAGTCCCCATCTCACCGTTCTTCTCCGGAGTTGCCACCGAGCGGCTCGGTTACCCTCGCCGCGATGCGGCACGTTCATGGTCGTTCTAGGCCTACTCGGGCCACGTTCAAGTCGTGTGGCTTGTTTTGGACGTCGATAGTCCTCTAAACGTGTAGTCATGAACACGAGCCCCTTGTGTTGGTTCGTATGATATTAACTGCCTCATGGTAAGCGAGGTAGGATATGCGTGGTAATATGTTCCCAGTCTTATAATACCTAACTAAGCTACCATTAAGAGGCAATTAAGGCGTCACATCTCTATAGCAGAGGAGTGGGAGTTGCTCCATTCATTTGACATTGTTGCTTAGCACGCCTCTAGGTTGACC
Organism: Hypoxylon sp. FL1284; assembly: GCA_022432365.1. Classification (NCBI taxonomy): domain Eukaryota; kingdom Fungi; phylum Ascomycota; class Sordariomycetes; order Xylariales; family Hypoxylaceae; genus Hypoxylon; species Hypoxylon sp. FL1284. The sequence goes on from JAJJXE010000012.1 coordinate 538,385, forward strand.
AACTCAGTTCACCCAGTCTCAAGGCCCTGTTATCGTTCAGCGTTGTCCACGAATCCGCCCCTATCAAGCTATCAAGCCAGAGATCAGCTTCACGAGGTAATTGAGGGGAAAATAATAAGATACCTGTCCCCTTTTCAAGGCTTACGAGGCTTTATGGGTCTTGTACTACGTCCACGGTAGTTGATAGATCCGTGGGACATTGTCTCACTTGGCCTGATGAAGAACGAAACAAGCTTCAAGGAGGGGCCGCTCGCGTGGGCGTTGGCGTTGGCCGATCGCCATCACTATTGACGCCAGTCTTCGGCACACGCACCGCGCCCAGATGTCTCATCAGAAGGAGTGAAATTACCGCTTGTCTTCATGGGAGATGGATACCTCCCAAGATAGGTTCCAGCCGTGCGGTGTCGGTTGGAAGAAACACCTCCGGGAGCTTTCGTTTCACCATCTCCCTCCCGCTACCCTAGGCACCTAGGGAGCAGCAGCTGCTGTTACACGCGTCCTGCGAGATCTGAATGAGATCGGCTCCGCTCTCATCACCGACCCCTTTTGCCCTTCTCACGTCAGACATTGCTGTCTCTCATCCCGGGACCGAGCTCCCAACGGCTCATGAAACTTCGGGAAGAAGAAGGGGGAGAGGGCCTCAGCGTAAGACAAGACAATACGAGGAGGATGTGGAGGAAGGAGGAGAGCATCAACAACACCCTCTTGTTTCTTCTTTTTTGTTGATCACCATCTGTCTACCCTCCTTTGGGTCCAATCACCCCCAGAATTGCGCCACGGACGCCGTCCCACGCGATCAGAGACACGCGAGGTCGCGTCAAGCTTTTTGCTTCTTCTCACTAGCTGTGTGCCTCCTTGGCGATGAACCACACTGCCGGAACATGGTGGGTTCATAAGCTGGTAGAATAAGCTAGCTGTGCAGGCTCTCTCTCTGGCTGTCTGTCTCAGGCCCATGAACCACTAGCCCGCGAACCGACACCTGGGCACTCTATCATGTAGGTTTCACCCCCATGCGCTATTTTTTTTTCTGTCTTCTTTGCTCTGCTCTCAGCCCGACGACGATCATCTCCATGATCCATCCCATCTCCGCCCCCGGTCCGCCGGGTTTCGGAGTCGAGTCCAACCCTCCACCCCCCTTAAGAATCGGAGTCACTCGGCCGCCTCCGCACAGGCCGCTCGCGTACTCTCGGCGCCAGTCCCGAGGGTGGGAAACGACGCCAACGATGACGACGCCTGACGAGCATCTCTAACCAAAGTGTACACCCTTGCGTCGCCCTTGTGCCACGACGGGCGTTGGGATGTATCTAGCGCCTAGCCAATGGGTGCTCGTACCCGACGATCGGGGTAGGCCGCCGTGCGCAGCGGCAGAGAGATCGAGGTGCACGGCATGCGAAGGTCAGGAGTGTCTGTGCCTGTCACCGAGCGCGATCCAGGGTGCCGGGTCGGCATTGCTTGGGCTGGTACCTAGCTCTGCGTTGTGTGTGAAGTACCACTCGAGTATCAGACGATTGGAGGGAGTGCTCAGTCATATCTTGTGTTATGTCCGACCTTATTCACGGTTCCTCAGGCTAATCAGGTAAGCATTTGTCAGTGTGCTTGTGGTGAGGAGTCTGTAACGTATGGACGTCGATAGGCCGAGGTGTGGTCCAGTCTCAACACCGAAGGCACCCAATCCTCATATACACTAGACACAGGTATAGAATAAGGGATAGAAACCAGCAGATATACCAACGTAAGTAGGGCACGCCAAAGGACAAAAATAAAAGTAAAACCAAAAACAAACAAAAACGTACAACACCGAGGATTCACTGGTCGTCACCGACCCAATTACTGATTCGGCGGTATCTGGTTTATCTAGGGAAGAGCGGACGGGATTCCGAGCATTCCAGATCCTGTGGTCGTACGTGATAGATTACTATGCTCTTTGGATATATGAGGGATTGGGGGGTGTTGGTGGTGGGATAGGAAAATGGGAGAAGGGTATAGGGACAGCATACAACAACTTGAAGTATGCAATTTCCAATGCTCTTCTCTGTCAATTCAAGTCTCGGGTACTCTAATAGGTTTAAAGAAGGTAAAGCACAGATTTGATATTTTTCAATTGATGAAGCTCGTGAGAAGGGGAGAGAGGGACGAAAGGGGGGACAGTTCTCCTGAGCCCCTATTTCGCAAAACAGTATGGCGAATAAGAACCAGGAATTATCGACCCTTTCTGAGGCACTGAACCGTATAATATGATTATCTATATGGTATATAGGCCATCTATCCTCTCAAGCCTCATTGTCTATTATCAATGCAGGTCGTTGATGCGTATATTTCGTCCCCAGTTATCACCCAACACCGCGAGAAAGACACATCGAGCTAGTTAACCTGATCGAACTACATCCCTCCTGAATAAATGCCACCAGTAGATGCGTATTATATACATTGAGCATAAACAAATAATCGTCATGTTGAATTCATTAGATAGAAGCCTAGTAGCTCACCATCACGTATGACTGTAATCTAGGTGGATAGTCTAAAAAAAACATCTTCATAAACTCGTACCCCGAGCCGCATGCTTACGTGTAAACACCTTTTACCAGGTAAGATCCTCAGTATGCAGTCGACCATCTCGTAACAATCCACAAACGCATCCGCATCGCCATCTCGGCCTGACTACCTACCTCACACCCATCCATCCACTCAAACGAGGACAAACACACCTCACACCTCAAACCCCATCTCCACCCAGCCTCCCGCCCCAGTCCCAACCCACCACCCCTCGTATCCCTAAGCACCGCCGCACCCCGCGCTCCCAAAGCGGCCCAGGAAGCTCTCAACATCCGGCAGCGGGAGATCCTTCCAAGCGCCGCCCTTCTGCTCGCGATCGCCGATATCGACAACAGCCGCAACGAGGTCTTTCGTAACAGCGTCGGTAACCACGCTGTCGTGTGCGTACCCCGGGTGTCTCGCGACGAAGCTGCGGATCCAGCGGGCGGCGGTCCAGAGCTCGCCGCTGGCGCGGGCGCGGATGAGGTCGAGGTAGGTGGACAGGTCGCAGCGCGTGGCGACGTCGACGTTGACCGAGTCGAGGTAGCTCTCGACGATGGGGATGAGGCCCGGGAAGTCGTGGTCGGCGGAGCGGGACCCGTTGATCACCTCGTCGACCGTCATCGGCGCGTACTCGTCCTCGACGGGGCCGACGGGCGTCGGGGGCCGGCTGGCGGCCGGCGACCCCGCGCGCGACGGCCGGTCCGGGAACGGGTTCTTGCGGAAGTAGAACTTCTTGTCCAGGACCGCGTCCCGCGCGTGCGCCGTCTCCATGTTCTCGTCCACCTTGGCGATCGGGATGTAGAAGTTGAGGTCGAAGCTCAGGATCGCCCGCGTGATCAGCACCATGAACACGGCGAACGCCGCGTTCTCGAAGTCCGTCACCTGGATCTCCATCGGCCGGAACTCGACGCGCCAGCCGATGTCGGACCCCGGCGGCGGCGGCTTGAACCGCATGTGCTGCCAGTTGGTGCTCTGGATGTTCTCGAAGTGGTCGGCCTTTGTCAGGTCGAGCTTCTCGAGGTCCTCGTTGAAGATGACGATAGGGTCGCGGATGAACAAGTGGGCAAAGTGCGTCGCGAGACGATCATCCATGCCACCATCGAGAAGCGCTGTCTTGATCGACCCATCAATAATGAGGTTAGGGTCAAGGTACTCTGGTCGCAGCCGGGCATCAGTGCTAATGTAAGTGGAGTTAGAGGCGTAGCGAGACTTCGGAATACGCCAGCGGCTGTTTTTCAGGGGCTTCGGGACTCATTAGCATTCTCTCAGCCAGGTAGTTCATCATGCGAACCACTTACCGTCTCTCCTAATTCTTCGGGGGTTCGATCATCTACGGCGCGACTGATCTGGTTCCACCGAACATCGGTATCGGCCAGGAACCCCTTATATATCGGGGTTGCCGCCGTCAGAGCCAACATGATCGGGCCGATGGGACTTAACTGGTCGTACATCCGTCTGCCTTCGGTGATGTTCTTGGCCTGGAACGTGATCTGCAGACAGCAGCTCCCCATGCCAAATGCCATCGCGTCCATATGAATGAAGTTATCTGGTGCCGCGCCATTCCTCACATCGTCATCCTCTGGCCAGTTGTGAAGGTCGTAGTTGACTGTGGGGTCCTTCCAGGGGTTCGGCGTTTTCTCGTCGTGGAAAACCGGAACATTAACTTGGACTTTCCTCCCGCGGCGCCAGCGTATGTTGGCTGCCAGAGTTGGAAATCGAATGTGCGGGTTAGCAATCTCATCTGGTACGAACTGCGACCGCAGCTTCGACCCAGACGGAGGATAGAAGGGGTCCGTGAAGACGCCAGGGACACCTAGGCGGGGAAATGTTGTGAGGGTAATGGGATATTCCTCGGATTGCATGTGCTCCTTGGCAATTCTCCTCCTGATTTTGTCATTAGTTAAATATTGGTCATGCTAGGAAAAGAGCATGGCAAATACCTGTTCTTCATATCAGTCTCGACACCTAAGAGCTCCTTGAATCCGATACCCCATGGCTTGCCCGGCGTGGCTTCAAGCATAAACCTGCCGAACTCAGGGTGAAATACGGGGAGTGGATTTGCCGTCTGGGTCTCGAGGTCCTGGAGTGCTGGAACACATCCGCCCTTATCGGAGAGTTCCTCATCAGACGCCAGTGCCTTGAGTATGTCGGCTTGTCGAAGCGACAGGAGGACTTTGGGTTCGTCTTTGGAATACTTGACCACCAGGTACTCTATCTAAGCAGCTTGTCAGTAATGCCAGACAGCAGCCGGCAACGCCACCGTATACAGCATACCTCGTCACCCCATAGCATGGCATCCCGCTCCTTATGCTTGGCCTTATTCCAGATTTCCAGCAGTTGCTATCATCAGTCAGCCAGAGGGTCATGGAAGCAACCTCAACAGGATGCGATAAGGAGCTACCTTGATACCCCATTCCCTGACTTGCTGCGCATGTTTCTGCGCATCTGGCCAATCAAGAGCCGTGCCCTCGGCTCTGGAACTGGTGTTAATGGTTTTGCACCGGTAGAATGAACGTCGCATCTCAGTCAAGGGGTAACCTACAACAGACCCATGTTTGCCAATGAACAGTTGGCGGACGTACAGCCTGATGAGGCACCACAACCCTCTTCTGATAAATTCCGCGACTAGGATAGGTACGTCGAGAGTATTGAAGAAGCGCCGTCAGATGTTGTATCTCTTGGGCGAGGCAAGGTTTCGAATTGCGTGAAGAGTTAGGGGTGTTTCCAAGCTGTAAAGATCTGAATAAGAGACGTGTCGAACTTGACAAGCAGCTGATATATAACCCTGTGTGACCTTTCCACTTCGGCTACACCACGGACGTCGATGTCAAAGTGTTTGCAAAGTTGTTACCAATGAGACTGGTTCTAGCGCCGTGATCGAGATACGGCCTCTCTCGTGTATTAGCGGCAACCCCCACGAACTCAGCCTATAAGTTCAGGGCATCGAGGCCATGGCGGCGAGGCGGGCTAGGATAGGTACCGACACAGTTCAGGTGGGTGGTACAATAGTGTCGGTTGTGCACCTAGGTAGGCGAGCACGCAATCACCTCGGCATGCCACTGGATCGGCTCGACCCTGACTTCTACGCGACGATCTCTCGATTTTCCTAACCTGGCAGCCTGGTGTGAACTCTGGAGAGAAAATGTGTGTGGGAGGAGAGGAACGACGTCAGGTTATCGCCGGGCTGATGAGTGTGGTATATATTTAAGTTTCTGAACAGTCCGGCGTATTACCATATTGTCCTTTTTTCTTTTTTTTCCCTTTTCTTCTTATTTTATCTCCTCTCCTCGGTCTCTCTTCCATACGTAGTGGGGCTTTCTAGCAATGTATTAATAACAGCAAATGCCGACCGAACCCATGAACGGCTTAGAAATACAAATTGCATCATGGAGTTTCTCTAGATGATAACGGGTTACTGATAGTGACAGATAGGGCGCCCCCGGCCTGTCTCGGCATTGGGAGAGGTGTGGCGGTGCATACATCAGATAAAATATCTTGGTACCACTAGCCACACCTTTGTTGAGTAGGCTTTGTTGAGAACGATGGTGTGAGAAGTCAGACGAGAAATAGATAAAGGCATTTGATCATACCTGCAAATATATGAGTAGCATATAATGGTCAAGCAAAGCTTCGTTTTCAATATATTAAAGAATGAAATATATTTAAAAAAAAAACGAAGCTTTGCTTAAAGTTAAATTCCCTTATAGGCTCCCTCTGATATGGCTCAAGCGTATGTAACGCATACCAAAAAATCCCATTAGCCAGAAATCTGAGGCACCAGCCTTAGGTATAACGCATCGAAATCGTGAAGCGATTTGACAGTATCAATAAAAGCCTATGGCAGCCTGAGGCACGAAGCTTTGCTATAGGCAGTGAGGAACGAGGTGTAGGAGTACTTATTCTATGTTCTCCGATGATTTGAGAAAAAAAGAGTACTACCTACCCGCTGTGCGTTGGCCGACGTCAACTTCACCGAGACGGGAGAAAAAAAAAAAGGAATGAATGTGGCCGGATGAGGAATCGAACCCCAAGGTACGCCCAAGAAATCGCCCAAGACCCAGTCCCAGGCACCCAAGGACAAACCGGAACGCCTCGTGTACCGCTCACACCAGCCCGGCTTTTGGCTTTGTTATTGGAGCCTGCTGCCTTTTTGCACCTATAAGCCATTCATCGAGGGGGGCAACGCCGTGACGGCCAGGGATGGTGGCTCTGTTTGCCTGAGGGAGCACTAGTGGGGGCGGCGAGCACATGGCGGCTGCCATACGGAAGGCCCTGTGAATTCTTAGTCCCTTACTATCCCGTGGCTCAATATTCATAAAGCTCAAAGAAGATAGGGGGCCAGATGAGATCCAGTCCCTGGTAGTATTTCCCATCACTTCACTTGGCCAGGGGCTTAGATTGAGAATAATAGTTTTATATAGCCGTGCTACCGCCTCAGGTGGCCACTATACTTGACTAGACGCCTACAATACTTGCTGTATCCCGGGACTCTCCTAGAACACGTCCCTCTTCAAGCCCCCCTTCAAACCCCCTATTATACCAGACACGCGCTCCAGACAGCCCTGACTCAAAATCCACCACAGGTAGGTACCAAGTTGGTCTAGAAATCACGAAGGTTCAGCACCAGAAATCTATAGTTTAGGTAGTTATTGGCATTGCCTACCGCGGGGTATGTTCCTGGTAGGCATGGGAATCGCTGTGTGCCTACCATCGGCATGTACCGAGGTAGATAGCTAGTATCGACACGAAGAGTCGATGGTCTAGCTTTGCCACAGTGTCTTCCGTCACCAACACATTTTGAATGTCTTCTTGAACACAAGAGCACCGTTGGGTTGCCACTAGTCTGTTGCCACTTGAACGTAGCTTGCCGGTACGCTTTTCGTCGCTCCCCCCTTTTCCACTTCGGCCCAACCATCTCCGGGATCGTCCTTTATCAGCACGAACCGCTCGCCCTCTGTCATGCTGTGCTCGGTGTCACTTTGCGCCGCGTAGTCGTATAGCGCGATGACATACTTGAGTTTCTTGGCTCCGCGACGCGGGGCAACGGCTGGTCCTTTCTTCTTAACGGCCGGACCGCTGGCGCCGATGGACGATCCCGAGTTCGAGTACGTGGACGCGGGGCGGTTGTTGATTGAAGAAGAACCCGTATCTTGCGGGATGATAGCCGCTGGGTATATCTCGATGTAGCTTGCGGGCACTATTCCTTCTTTATAACCCGCTCGCACCTTTACCCATCCAGACCCGTCTACAGCACGAGTGAGCAAACGTCAAGTATGATACAAGGCAAAACATGTAGCTTCAACTTACCGTCTGGCTCCAGAACAGTTACATCCCGCCCTTCGGTTACGGAAACTTCACCGTCGCCGTTCGCTTCGAACCCATAGAGCATCTTGCCTTTCTGTTCAGCAGTCTTGGCTGGGACAGAACTACCGGGCAGCTCGCTGATGTACGCACTAGGCGGCGGCGCGACAAGACGGGTCTTCTTCGCAGCAGGCCGAGGACCGGGGGGTTCGGGCGGTGCCTCTTCGGCTGGTGTACGGGGTGCGGTTACTGTGCCGCTTATTGACCTGTTCGCACTGGCAGCGTACCCCGAACTTAAGGAATTCATCGTATTGGACCGGCTTAGATCAGGCAGTTCGGCGACGTGGTCTGGCGGGCCGGTGGGAGGTTTCAGTAAAGCTCCGGCTGCCGATTGCCGCTCAGCCTTGTACTTCTTGCGCTCCTCTTTAGACAACTCGCCGGGACATTCGGCGGGCACTTTCATCTCGCATTTGCTGTGACACGTGTAACCACAGTCTCGGCAGTCGAAGCCCTTGGCCGACAAACCCCATATCCGCTCGCCGCAAAGGTCGCAGTTTGTCGGGATCTTGAACGTCTGTGATTTGAAGTTATGGTTCTTGGCCCCTAAAGTCACATCTCCAACTGCTGATGTGATGGTCGAAGTCTCAACTTCGGCCGTCAGGCGTTTACGGTCGACTTGGTGTAATTCTTCCTGCATTGCAAATATTTGCGACACGACAAGCACCTCGTCCTTGTCTTCCCTCCCTTCTCGTATCCTCTGCTTAATGCGTTTAATTCCGTCAATCTCCCTCCTCTTCTTGTCGACTTCTCGCCGAAGATCTCCCAGCTGGCCCTTGGATTTGTTTAATACGTTGCGCAAGAATACCTTGGCAACTTCGTCAGTGATCATGAGGTCATCGTCGTGCCATACAGGGCTGGGCTCGAACGTCCTGTCAGCAGGTTCCTGCCACGAACCCATGTTATGTCGGATGTACATCATAGAATCTAAATGTGGTTGATTTCGGGTGATCTCCTGGGCTAAGTGGTCGACGAGGCTATTACTCTGTTGCAGCATCGCCGTCTCTAGACCTGCCGCCGTAGACCATAACGCGTTCAGCTTCAAAGTCCGGAATTCCGAGAGATCCTGCAGACTGTCTAATACTTCCGGGGTGAACTCGTGATAATATTTCTCCTTTTGCTTATTCGTAACGTTGATGGCTATCAAGTACGTGTTTTTGACATTGTTCATGTCCTGTAACTGCTGCTGGTAGTGGCTCTGAGCTTTGGCCTTGTCGAACGAAGACTCGGTCTTCTTCCGCCTGCTCTCCACCTCCTGGCAAACAGCATCGTATTTGGTCTTGGTCTTGCGCAGGTCCGCGTACGAAGAGTCTCTCTCGGCCTCCAACTTGGTGGCGTATTCGACGTGGCGCTTCCGCAGCTCCTCGAATCTGGCGGCAATCGCTTTCATGGGGTCAGCAACTTTTTGTATTACCTCGCTGGCATATTTCTCGTGCTCGCCAGCGATCGACTCGAGGGTAGTGAGGTGGGTGGTCCATATGGTCAGCGAGGCATTCTCGAGGGAGCCCGGGGTCATGGTAGGGGTGTCGCCGACGCTCAAACTAGCCGACTTCTTGTTCTTCTTCTCGAAATATTTCTTGGCTAAAGCGTTCAGCTTCGCGCTGTGTTCCTTTTCGATAGCACTCCGCTCGCGATAGAAGTTCTGGATGTCGTCGAGCCAAGCAATGCCGTTGGCCACCCACACATTGGCGGGTTTGAAGCCATCCTATTCATTACGAACATGCATGTTTAACAACAGAGAATGAGTAGTAGCAAGACTACGGGTTTGGTAGATAACACACCTTTAACTCGGCACCGAACGTAGGTGCGACGTCCACCTCGGCCATTGCAATTTGTGCGCGGCGGACTCAAGCATGCGAGATCGAGAATAAGGAACCGGAGGGAGAGGCTTCTGAGTTTTGCCCTGATATATAGACGGAGATGGGAGTATCAGTGCTCGTATCGTCTAGCAGGGCCATGTCACGAATAAGGAGGAGGGTCCAGAAGTTATTGCGATGTCGTATGTAGCAAGGAAAGTAAGCCAGGTAGCCCGGGCGCTGAAGGGTATCGGTGCTGCCAGGGCTGTTGGGGCTGTTAGGGCTGTCGAGGCATTGCTAAACAGTTGATGCCCGGCTGCTCGGGTGGGACCTCAACACCTTTAGGTCTTTTAGTGGAACACGGCTTCAGGTCCTTTAGTGGTGGTGCACCACAGGTACATGAGGATACTTGGCCGCGTGTTTGCGATGGGCAGATGTCTTACTGGGCCGCTCTGAGAAATTGCACCCAGTCGACTACTACAAAGTACCCACTAGGTACCTAGGATACGGTGCTACGGAATAACCGGGTACCTCCCGCCCTGTATTCACCGGGCCGTTAGCAGTTGTGAGCCCAAGCTTTTCAGCTGAACTTGCTTGTTTGTTTTGCATGTTCACAGCTGAAGCTCTTCAAGTTTGCCCCTCATTTCCACACCCCGCCTGCCGATAAGCACCTGGTTATTGCCCCACCAAATATTGACTGAGAGCTTGCGAAAAGCTCCTGCCAGCTTTAGAATCGTATCAACGCACATTACTTACATCACTCACGCACCCAGTATCGCGCACTACCTTTCTTCCATCCTAAAAGTGCGCGCTTCTCATATAAACGACTTCCTTAACCATATCGATCCGCCTTTTCCTACTCAAATTCGAACAACCATCCTACGACTCATACTCGTCGCGTCAACCTTGGCCTTGCTAAGCCTGTCCCATCACCCCATCTAACCAGAACATCAGCGCATCCGTCGTAGCTACACGCCCTGCGCTGTTGTTAACACGGCCACGACAATCTTCTCTTGCCAAGTTTCGCCGCATCGTCATTCACGATGGCCGACCTCGCTAGTCGCATCAGCCAACCCGATCAGCCTCAGGCCGCCCCTTCGGATAACCCTGACGCCCCGGCCCCCCCTGGACTGCAAGAGAACAGCTACGATGTCGAGGTCCAGCTTAGTGACCTCAAGCAGGATACGGACAATCCCTTGGTATCTGGCCGCACCTTTGAAGAGCTAGGACTGTGAATAATACCCCCCCCCCCAGAAGAGTCCAGACATGCTTGGGTCATATGCTAATTTTCGCCTGATAGGCCTAGCGAAGTGCTTCAGGGGCTCACTGCGATGCGATTCCAGAAGCCATCCAAGGTGCAGGAGAAGGCATTGCCGCTGATGCTTGCCAACCCTCCTCGCAACATGATTGCCCAGTCTCAGTCGGGAACTGGCAAGACTGCTGCCTTTGTCACCACCGTCCTGTCCCGCATCGATCTCACCCGGCCTAATCAACCCCAAGCTCTACTTCTCGCTCCTAGTCGAGAGCTCGCCCGTCAGATAGAATCGGTCATTAAGAGCATCGGCCAATTCTTTACTGGAATTGGCATATCGGCTGCCATTCCCGGCGCTATTCCTCGCGATGGCGGTCGCGTTGACAACTGCATTGTCGTTGGTACTCCTGGAACGGTCATGGATCTGATCAAACGACGCCAGTTCGACGTGTCCCAGTTGCGAGTTCTCGTTATTGACGAGGCCGACAACATGCTGGACCAACAAGGCTTGGGTGCGCAATGCGTTCGGGTCAAGGGGTATGTATGCCCCGGTTTGCGGCCGACGTGTTCGAGTGGAATACTAAATCGCGTTACAGACTGCTTCCGAAGAGTATCCAGATCCTGCTATTCTCTGCTACGTTTCCCGACAAGGTCATGAATTATGCTACTACGTTCGCTCCCAACGCCAATCAAATCAAGTTACGTGTCCAGGAGCTCACGGTCAAGGGCATTTCGCAGATGTACATGGATTGTCCTTCGGATCAGGACAAGTATGACATTCTCTGCAAGTTGTACGGCTTGATGAACATCGGTTCATCCATCATCTTCGTCAAGGTACGTGCGCAACCACCTCCAAAGCTAGCCAACCGTATTGTCAGAGGCTAACAATAGTAGACCCGTGAGAGCGCCACCCAAATCCAGAAGCGAATGACGCAGGACGGCCACAAAGTGTCTGTTCTACACGGTGCATACGAAGGAGCTGAGCGAGATGCGCTGCTGGAAGAGTTCCGAAGCGGAAAGTCCAAGGTTCTCATCACGACTAACGTGCTGGCTCGCGGAATTGACGTATCTACGGTGTCCATGGTTATCAACTACGACATCCCGATGAAGGGAATGGGAGATACTATTCACGACACCGAGACGTATCTCCACCGTATCGGACGAACCGGTCGGTTTGGTCGAGTCGGTGTCAGCATCACCTTCATCTCGGACAAGAAGAGCTTCGATGCGTTGACAGCCATCGCGAACGATCTCGGGATCGACTTGGTGTCGCTGAAGCCGGATGACTGGGATGAGACAGAGATGCTGGTCCAGAGTGTCATCAAGTCGAGCCGTGCTCAAGCAGGTTACGTTCCTGGTGAAGGATCCGCGTAAGCAATCGAGGCTGAATCTAGGCCAGCCTCTAAGATTGATAGCGGGGGCCGTTCGGGGGGAGGGAGTCGCAACGCAGGCTGGACAGTGCGAGCATCTCGACGACGATGGACTTATCGGCGTACGGATGGATTTTTCTCAGATTCCTTTCTTCCTTTCAAGCATTTGACAAATGCTTCGATGCGATGGATTGTACGCAGGTAGTTAACGAGAGACGCGATGAGATACCACAGAAGAAAAATTGATGCGATTTTCCCACGCGAGAAGCTGGCTAGAGCATGGGCAGCTCGATCCTTTCATGTGACCTTCCTATTCGTTTTCACAGTACGCAGCACAGATCAGGATGCCCTCGAGATTCGAAACACGCTTAGAATAGGCTCCAAGCGGCGAAACAAAGGAGGATGTAAGCAAATAGCCTACGTTTGTATTGTGTTTCTCAGAGAAGCCAAAGAAGAAGAAAAAGTCCCCCAAGGCTTGATGAATGCACCACGGCCCCCATTTAATACCTATGCATGCAACTGCGCGAATAGAAAGAAGTCCGAAGAAGGCTGCTCACCTGCTTAAGCGTGCTGACGGCCGATACCGTATGTGATACAGAGGCACTTGAGACTCTGTCTAGCCTTGGCTCTTATACATTTACCTAATGACTTACCGGTAGATGTTACCTAAGACACCTATGTGTGTACCTAGGTATGGTAGGTATGTATGTGTGCATATATAACTCATGATGGTTATTTATAGGCTAGACACCTGGCATCTGGGACGTGGCATATTTGCTGGGGGAAAGTGATGATGGTGCAAATGTGGTGGTAGGAGACGAGAGACGAAAGTAGAAGACGAAGCGAGAGGATGAGGTGTGCAAACCCCCCAGACCATCTTGCCACGAGGGAGTCTCTCTCCTCCATGGCGTTCTCTCGCTTACTCGGTCTCGGCACTGTCAAGCCTAGTGCTGTACAGGCAGGAGGCGATCGTAATTCTGAAACTGGCTGGCGCCTGCACGGGGCATATCGGAGTTGCAGCTTAAGAAGTTCCCAGAGCGTTGGCGTTGGACAAACAACGTCACGGCAGGATGTTGATCGTAAAAGGAGTGAGGAGATGTTGCTCCTAGAGCGTGAGATCAACGTTACTTGCCCGACTCTAAGTGTTGAGCCTTGCATCTCTAGTATATTAAAAATGAGAGAATAATAACCAAAGGTGTATATATCATCTGCATCTGTGCCTGTATGTTCCATGTTCGCAGCTCGAAGGCTTGGTGATGTCTGGTACAGTTTACAGTTTACGCATGCATCAATTGGGAGGCAGTGTCGTCATATATTTACCTACGCACATGTTAGATAATAAAACCTGAATAATACGTACCTATAGATAGCTCTCTTATATGTTACCTCACGTCAAGTTTGCATAGCCTTGCCGCCGCGGCCTGGAAGGCGAGACGCCAGAAAAGCAGGCCGGAAGCGCTGCTTTCCATGCTCCAGCCACTGGTCGACGATGAATATTTAGGCGCGCGCAAAAAGATACAACGTACGACCAAGCTTACACAGCCCAGCCTACCACGCCCCTCCACACACCACATACTACACACCCTAGACAACCCCCCTTCTGCAGATGAGATCTATATTTGCCGATAGCTTATACGCTACCCTTGCCAGCTCCAAATCAGCCTCTGGTAGGCCTGTCAGCCTGACTCGTCTGCCAGCTCAGGCACGTTCTGGGCTAGCGGTAGACCCCGAAGAGCATACGACGTCCAATGAGGGCGGTCTATTTGCCGATCCTTTCCCCGTCCAGCGCATCCTGCTCGCATATCCTTACCCGAACCACATACCTTCTTCAGCACGACTCCTTTTTCATCACCTACTATGTTGCTACCTCCTAACTAACGACAAATTATCCCTACTTCGCATAGGAGATGCAGCTTGCATATACTCGTACATACTCGCTGCATACACTGAGGCGAGGCACATATATGCGCGGTGAGATGTACATGGAGCACGTACTGTCTTGCATTATAATGCTCACTGCATGCGAGCATGCAAGCAAGCAGTGCCAAGCCCGTGCCCCATGGCCGTAGCCGTCGAGGTGGCTGTGATACACGCTCATAGGCCACGAGCTTACCTGCGTTCTGGTACAGGTATTTGTCGGATACCGAGCCGAGATGTCACTGTTCGACGGCCTCGGTATCATCCGTGTCTATTCTCTCCTGTTGGCGTCCAATCTCGTTGATTACAATGCCACTCTAGTCGCCGGTAACATCATCGACATGGATCGTTTCTCATCAGTTGGCCCTTCATATACATGGCGAGGCCCGAGGCGGTCATGTTCACCTGGCCCGTATTCTCGCCCCCTTCCTGTTCGTTAGTCACTATCATCACATCTGTAACAAGTCGGAATCCCTCTTCTTCTTTTCTTTCTCCTTTACTCCTAGATCCGCATTCCTTCGTGTCGTTTCTCTGTCTCCTACCCTTTTCGGTTTCTGTGTTCTAGACGGAGATTCCCTCCATTATCTCCTCCGTGGGCTGTGCAATACCAATATGCTAGAATGCTAGCTCTCTTTTTCCTTGGTCCTACCCTCTCTCATAGGTCAGTGCAGCCCAGTCCCTTGACATCATATAGCCCGGGTCGAGGCCACATCGAGGCGGCTCGAAATACACCAACATCTACTCTCCTTCTATGACTCTTCCGCGGAGGCCTCTACATCTCACGAGTGGCCTCCGACGATCAGAGGATGCAATGTGCCTCCCTCATAAAATGCAAGCGCATATGGGGGGTTCAGCTACAGCAGGTCATCTTATACTGACAGCTTCTAAAGATATACTCGAGTAGGATGGCCTTCGAGCTTTCACCGCATTGCCTCTTAGTATGTGTCTTAATACTCGCCGGCTTCGCTGCCGGCGTCGAACTCGGCGAGGATATCCGGGAATTCGTCCCGGCGTGTGCTCGACCTTGCCTCGAGTCCTTCATAATAGGCAACTACCCGACCACAGACTGTACGCAGAACCCGTCGCTACAATGCCTCTGCGTAGAACAGTCGAATACAGGGTATACGCTTGGGGAGGGTGCTCTTCAATGTATAAGCGCAGAGAGAGATCGCGGAGCGTGTAGTGCGAATGACGTTGGTGGTAAGCATCTCAATCCTCCTATTCCGCGTCAACTGCCCATCACTAATATAACATATCAGGCTCTACACAGCATGACGCCTATTTCATGTGCGGCAACGTAAAAGACGCGCTGCCTAATACGCATTCCGTCCTTACTGCTACCATTGCGGATAGCCCAACTGGTGCTGCAGGATCACTCATCTTGTCGTCTATGCCAACGGCTACTCCCACTGGGGCGTCGACTCTACCCGGAACAGCCACGTCGGCTCCGGTCTCGACGCCGACTAGCACGACAGAGGCTCCGGCAGCTGCTTCCAAGCCTGCCCTTAGCCCTGGCCAAATTGGCGGTATCGTCGGTGGCGTCGTCGGAACGATCCTGCTTACCTTGATTGCCATCCTCATCACCAGATGTATACGCAAGAGAAGATATCCCGAACCGGAAGATGGATTTTTCCCAGCAGAGGACAACAGGAGTAGATCTACATTTGCTAGATCAAAGAACAGCCCGTTCGAAATATCACCGCCTTTCCAACAATCCTCACACCTTCAACCCGAGCCTCAGCTATTCCAAGCGCACTACACACCGCCGCCACGGTTTCCCACCATCGCTCCTCCGTTACACCCCCGAACTCCGCCAAACCCTGGTAGCTCACCAAGCCCTTACCTGTCACCAAATCCTCCCCAGGAAGCCATTGGCCTCGCCATCTCACGTTCCTTAGACTCAACGCCATCTATGTCTTCTCCAGAAATACCTCAGAGGCCGACTTCTCGGCTTCTTCCACCAAGGCCAACCCTGAGCGTGGAAATCCCTCCACCTCGGGCCCCTCCTTCGCCGGAGCCTCCATCACAATCTCAACAAGCCACAACGCGCGTATCCACCACGCAGACGCCGCACACGGATAGGACGAGTGTTTTGACAAACGTGACGGGTTTTGCCGACCTGGATACAGAGGCGGCAGAGGGGGTCCAAGTATGGCGGCCGCCGCGACCTAATTCTCAGCCGGCAACGCCTTTGTACGTTGCCGACAGATGGGGGAACTGGGTGCTTAATAATAATAATCGCCAGTCTGAGCTGGCACAGGTGACCGAGGCCGCCGAACTCGACACGTATACACCGTTGACGAAGTCGCCGATAGAGAAGAGGGAGGAAGCAATCGTTGCAATGTCGGCAGCCATCTCGGCAGCTTCATCGCTACCCATGCGACCACAGCCGGCCTTCTTAGCTGAAGGCCATGGCAATGAAACAACGCTCAATCGGTCATCAAGCTTGTATTCGCAGGCTAGCGCTGTGAGGCGCAACTCTCGGGCCCTGACCCACAGAACGAACAGCAGCCGAAGAGGCAACGGGTTCCAGATTACTCGATCCGACACGAACATGTCGCACGGATCTGTCACGACGATCAATACGTCCTCGTCAAGTCCGGTTGAAGAAGACACTCCTGTGGAGCTTGACCCTACTCGGCCATCACAGCTTTCTACCGTCATGGAAACATCCCCAACGACCGGGCGCTCTCCGGTGACGTACCCAAAGATCCCAGGACGCCTGAATTGGTCGGTACGAGATGCTCCCCCGCCTAGAAGACCAGATTTTGGCTTGCCTGCAGGCCAGCCGAGCCCGACATTAAAGGGCTACGCCGTCCCCGTTGGCGAGTCTGGCTCGCCGTATCCGCGGCCCTTGAGAACGAGGCGTTCGCAAGGAACTCGAGCACCAAGACTAGAAGGATACTCAGCCTCAGAAGCAGATATGCAGAGGCTTCCTGGGCTCGACGAAATTCGGTCGCAGGCCCAGTTCCCGATGCTACCTTTCGCATCGCTGGTCCCTGACGCTGAGGCTGCGGCGCCGAACGCCAGGTATCGTTCCGAGAGACTCCAGACGCCGCCAATGCAGACGACGGGCTCCGGCTTCTCTCCCGTCCCGCCGAGTATCGAAACGTTCTCGACGCCGTCACCTTCGTCGTCGCGGTCAGGTCACGGAGAGGCGCGTCCCAAGGCGCCGCGCGTGATCTCGCCTCTGAGCATGACGACGATGAGCTCGACCGCGTCGGGCGCCAGTTCGCTTCTAGCGAAGAGGATCGGGAACGACAAGGCAGCCGCGTTCGCGCTCGGTCCAGACAGGAAGAGAAGAGAGCGGTGGAGAAGAAACGGGGAGCAGGGCGACATGCTCAGTCCGGAATCCGCCGGCGTCGCATCACCGAGGGGCACGCTGCCCCGCACACCGACATGGCAGCCGAAGCTGACCCCGACGAGACACGGCGAGGACTTAGTCCTGAACGTGCAGTAGAAAGAAGCCAGATGAAGAAAAATGCCGAGCCACACACAATCATTACGAAGATTATCGTACTCTTTTTAATACCTTCCTTTTCAACTTACGACTTTTAAAGCATACTCTACATTATCTAATCTTCCTTATTACTTATATCGAAAAAATTGCGATATACAACCACAGGCGACGCCGCCAGAACAATGTCACTTTTCCTTCTTTAAGCCATCTCTGACGCCATTAACTACATCAATTTTGTACCACCACACCACACGCTACGCCTTCCAGCGCTCACGCAAGCATTTACCACACGGCGTTAAGGGGCGGCGGAAAATTCATCGGGGCATAGGAAAACAAGCATACAGGGGATCTGCTTTCGGAGTTGAGGGGAGAGTTCGCATCACCGGGACGGAAAGGGGGTTGGCGAGAAACTGCGATACCCAGCTGTGAATCAGCATAGAGGACACTCGTTGCATGACTCTTCAAGTCTACCCTTTTGTCTGTACAGTATCTGTCCAATTAGGCGAGCCACGGCTCCGGGAGGTGTATTATATATAGTCTACGACATGTATTATTCTTGATCAGAATTGCCTAGGTACTTTAGGTAGATATCGTGCCCCAACGCAACAAGAAGAAATTCCAAAGATAATATTGAACAGTGCTATTGCTACGGGACAAAATCTCCTTTGTATCGTGATGAGCATTGAAAGTTTCACTGCGGAATAGAGGGTTGCTGACTCTCCTAATCCAGGGTGACTCACGCGAGTCATATGTTGGTAAATAGCCGGATTCGTACGGAATACAAACGATGGCGACGCGAGATGAAGTACACCGATCAATACGGCGGATAGCGAGACTATGACATGTAATGTGTCGAGGCGTATGTCTTGGGCTCGAGCACGCCAGGCTTGGTGGCATATTAGCCACCGTAGTCGGGTTGGCGAAATCCGCGTCCACGGCTTGTATCCGGAGGAGTCGCGGCGCCTGCTCGACTAGCTCGTCCGGCTTATTGTTGGGAACCACGATCTGCTGGTTCGCTTTCGCGCACGTGTTTCTTGACTTCCTTTCCCTCGTTTAACCTCCCCCCTCCTCCAGCCCACTGACCGTCCGTGCAGTGGCAGAACCCCAACGACATAGCCCTCTGGGACAATCGCAGCGTGAACCACGCTGCCATCCCCGACTATGTTGGCCTCGAGTGAGAATCGAAGCGAAGTCCTGGATAGGAGCCAAGGATAAATCTTGCGCGAGGAGCTCTACGACAAGGTGCAAGTCGCCGTATCCAGTTGACCAAGTCCCCTTAAGCGGGCATCTTCTCAATAATTAGACCTGTTGAAATCACTGCATCTGCTTCGATAGCATTTACTCTTAGCAAGAGTAACGGACTTCCAATTTCACGATCGCGGGCCTGAACACACGTGTAATTTTCTCCTGTTGATAGTTGTTGTCGTATCGTAGAACAAAAACCTGTGCCGTCCCTAGCAAAGCCAGCTCCAAGACGCGTCTAATATCCGCCAACCTACCCTGTGTTTCTCCGTCTTTATAATCCGTATGTATGGACGCCTATCGTACAAATATGTCCATGAGGGAGGGCGTGCTGTGCCGCCCGGATTAAAATACCCCCTTAAGTTTTAGTCCTAGTCGCCGAAGGATCCAACCAGGGTTTGATCGTCGGCCTATGAGATTCCCAATCCACCCCCCAAATTTGTGCGGACGTAGAAAAAAAAACCATTAATTCCTTTTCTTCCCAAGAAAATATCATGTCAAGAAAAGCTCACGGCTGCTTTACAGCAGCAGAGTGCCGGCGAGGGTGAAGAGCGCAACAACACCGGTGAGCCAGAAGACGCTCATGTCCATGGCCGGGGCGGGTCGGCCGCTGCCGCTGCCGTTGGACGAAGTCGCCGCCACGGATCCGGAGCCGGGTGCGGCAGTACCCGTTGAAGTGCCACCGGCATTCTGGGAGCCGTCACCCTTTAGACCCGGACCGGTACCAGCTCCGTTGCTCATGAACTACATATTCATCAGTCCTCTATTGTTACGCATTTAGGTGTCGGTATCAAGTTGCACATACCTTCATGGCTCCGTCGGGAATCGCCGGGAGCCCGCTGGGACCAAAGTCCTTGAGGTCCCACGTGCCGTCAATAGTAGGGCACGCGACCGAGGCGGTGGTCGAAGTAAAACCACCGTCCCCAGTAGGAGCCGGGTACTTGGATAAGGCCGAGGCGAACTTGGAGAATTCGGGCTCCTCCTTGACTGACGAAGAGCTTCCGTCGAGCTCGACAATTCCGAAGCCGTTGCCTTCTCTGCTGTACTCGTACATGAGACCACCCGAGTAGACGGACGACATCTGGTCGCTCATCAAAGCGCTCAGCTCCTCAAAGTCGCGGCTGTTTGTTATGCAGCCCCATTCCGAGAGGAAGATGGGCAGGCCGTAGCCGGTAAAGTTCTTCACCTTCTGGTTCCAGCCAGACTCTTCGAAGGAAGACGGCGCGCACCACGAGTAGTCGTTCTATGGGTGAATTCGTTAGCTGATGACTCCCGAAAAAGTTGTGGAAAATACCCACGAAGGCAAAGAAGTCGCTGCGCTCGTCCTCGGTACCGCAGTTGAAGTAGTCGGCCGTCTGCATGCGGTTTTGGCTAACGTCGGCAGCAGAATATCCGACGGGAATCGGGCGGTACTTGCGTGACCGGATGTACTGCCGCATGTCACGGGTAGTCGCCTTGACGTAAGGTGCAGCCTTCACCGATTCGGGCTTGTCGTTGATGA
This sequence comes from Hypoxylon sp. FL1284, assembly GCA_022432365.1. Taxonomy (NCBI): domain Eukaryota; kingdom Fungi; phylum Ascomycota; class Sordariomycetes; order Xylariales; family Hypoxylaceae; genus Hypoxylon; species Hypoxylon sp. FL1284. The sequence goes on from JAJJXE010000012.1 coordinate 558,816, forward strand.
CCTCGTTACCTGAGAAGAAAGCGAGCGTGTTGTCGTACTTGGCGAACTCGTCGATAGTGGCGAAGACACTCTGGAGGTAGACGTCGTTGTACGACGCGCCGGGGTTGTCTCGGTTTATCGAGTAACCAGGGTTGTTGACGTCGAGAACCAGGTAGATGCCGGCATCGTTCAAGGCCTGCATGCAGTCCTTGTGGTCGGCTGAGTTGTCAACAGAGTAGACGCGCACGGTGTTTACACCCAGCGTCTTGAACTTGGCGATGTCTCTGTTGCAAGTGGTGGTGTCTGCGAGAGGATCGGAATTGGTGGAGGAGCCACCAGGCTGGTAGTCGATGCCCCGGACATAAAATCGCTTGTCACCGGCCCAGAAAGCTACGGCTCGCCATCAGTATTACTAGTTCCCTGTAGGGGACAGAGAGGTTGGAGATGTACCATTGCCAGACGCGGTCACCGTAGGAAGGGCATCGGCCCGTCGAGGCAGCTCCTTTTCGGTGGCAGTAGGTCCTGCGTGGACTATGCTCGCTGCTGCTAGAGCAGACGCGAGAGCAAACGAACGCATTATGATGTCGATTTGATTTCAGTCAACTATGATACTTGACTTGGATAGAACGAGGGTGTCTGTCAAGAATACGGAAGCACTGCGATTCCCAAGCGAGTGAGGGATGCAAAAGTATCAAGAAGCGTTCACTTGAATGCGGGAAACTTGAATTAAAAGCAAGATTGGACTGGAAGAAGAGACAACCTGTAACGAGCGAGCTGTCTGGACGAAGAGATATGGAGTCAAGATGAGTAGTGAAACCAATGAGTGGATGGGGGGAAGAGCTGTGACGCGGAATGAAAAGGAAAGAAATCAAGAATCAAGAGTGAACAAGGCAAGGAAAGAGACGACTTCCTTGGCTTGTAGATATCATTGAACGAGAGACCAAGGAAAGGGGCAGGGTCAAAGGGAGGTAGGGCGAGAAGGAGGGCGAAGGGAAGGCGAAAGGGAGGGCGAGGGAGAGGGCGTGTCCGTAACATGTTGGACCTGGCATTTACTGTGTAGTACGATTGTCTCCAGGATTACCGGTGACTGGCTGGTGACTTAGCATAGTGCTGGCGACTTACTGATGTGCAATCCACAAACACGAAATTAGTCCAGCGTACATATGCCACGGCAGCCACTGTTCCGGGCCATGGCCTCGAGAAATGAAGCTGACGCGCTGTGGCGTGCATGATGTGGAGGCTGTGAGCATGGTGTACCCTTGAGCGGAAGTGGTGTATAACTGACAAAATCTATGAGATGGACCAGTGACAGATAGGCTATTGACAGAGAGACTACTTGTAATGGTATAAGAGAAGAAAAATAAGGTACGGATTGAAATTTTAATGTCATATATAATCGTAGTAGACATGTACCTGTAGAAGGGAAGAGGGGTGGAGATAGAGGTCGAGGACTCCCAAGGAGAAATAATGTTGTGGGGTCCACGGGAAGCACTCTAGGCACGATTAGCGAGCGGCTCGTCATTGCCGATCTAAAATTTATCATCTCTATTTCCATCCACTATTCCCGGTTAGGTAACTAACATAGACGAGACAGAAGAAGTTTGGTCCAGGAAAAGATCGTGTTTAATAACGTGTCGCTGCAGGCTGTGCTCATCACTATGTAGTTGATGTTGGCTATACGAGAAAACGAGTTCGACGGTCGAGTGGTTCTATTGCCTATTTGGTTAGGTACATCGATTACATGCTACCTGCTTCATACATCCCCAATATTCCTGTCATTGATCTTTAGCAGGTCAGGAACATGTCGTTCACCCCCTACAGATATATCCTGAGCTGGATAACATTATCCGTAATCTTGGAGAAATTCGTGTTTTTAAAGGCTTCGTGACAGTGACATATCGCCACGACTTTAGCATCGTCTTCCAAGAAGCGCATGATACGAGGCCATGGCTGGGCGTCCGCTTGTCGATACGGAATCTGGAACTGTTAGCGGCATGGCCCTCTCAAGACCCATGCCTATTCGGTCTCGGCTCTCCCTTCGCTCCCGGGACCCCAGGCCTCTTGCGCGTAAGTGGATACGCACCGTCCTCTCGGCCGACGCACGCTCTGCAGTTGAAACTGGCCCGGCTCGTCTGTCTGTTCCTGGCCTCGCTGGCTTAAACCAACGACCAGTCAGGTACCAGAGCAGGCAGGCAGGCCGTCCAGCCAAGTCCAGTATTGAAACGAATGTTAAACTTCACTTCGACGAAAACAGCATTAACTTGCTAATCGAGCTGTAATAAGCAAAATCCGAGACTTGCAGTGTATTCATAAAGCTGGATAATGCACTACTTTTTGTGCCCAACGCGCCAGGCGCACTAGCGATGGGAAGAATGAATCAACGATTCCCTGTAGAATAGGAGGTAAGTACAATAAAGACACCCCCCAAGGTGAAGGGCCGAAACACCCATCTCTGTGCTAAATCTGGCGCCGTCACTACGCGTAACCGTCTCTTTTCATCTCCCTTCACATCAAAGCAAATAACAAGGCCAGCGTTTTTCTAATAATAAAGAGTGTGTGCCGAAATTGCTTCTACAGCTAAGCCACCCGACGGCATAAGAGCCATCGAGGTCCCCGCTCTCCAACTTGGGGTTTGATCTATGAAAACTTACAGCGAGCAACATGTCAAATCACCAGAGTTGCCTCCAGGAACCCAATGGAGACAATGCCATATTCTACCAAAAAGAAGTGATATTAAAGAAATGCCAATTATCGAACTAACCCCCTAGCCTTTGGATATCACTGCCCGTTTACCTTCCGAGGCGCCGTACCGGGAACCAAAAGGGGTATAGATGAATTACAACGCAAAATGCCAGGAAGACTCCAACTAAACTCCAACAACGCCTAGGTATGCTTAATGCAAATCTTCAAGATGTACCCTCTTTTTCCCTCTTTCTCTCCCTTTCTCTCCCTTTCTCTCCCGACGCAGCCAACAAACCAGGTCGCAGCCACCCTTCTCCTACTCAAGACGACCTAAAGTAAGTAGGCAGCCACACCGGGTTCGCCATAGCATCCAGCCGCTCCCGAAACCTCGCCATGAGCCGCTCCTGCGACCCGAGCGCGGGCGGCGGGAACCCGGGGTAGCCGGCGAGCTGATCGAGTACGGTGAAGGCGGCCGACGCCGCGTACCGCATGCGCGTGACGTGCGCGGCGAGCACGCCGAGCACCTCGGGCAGATCCAGGATCTCGGCGGGGCTGACGCGGCGCCCGGCCTCGACGGCGGCGAGCCGCGCGTGCAGGTCGTCGTACAGGTCGTCGGCGCGGTCGACGGCGTCGCCGGCGGCGCCGAGCAGGTGGCGCAGGCGCGCGCGCTGCGCCTCCGTCAGCGGCACCGTCGCCGCCATGCCGTGCTCCAGCCGGTCCAGCGCGTCGTGCAGCGCGTCCAGCTCCTGCCCCAGCTGCCGCTGGTCGATGCGCATCCGCATCGCCACCAGCCGGTCCTCGAGCCGCACCGCCCGCAGCCCGTCCGCGTCCGCTGCTTCTTCGCCCGACGGGTCGAAGGTCGTGCGCCCGCGTCGGTACTGCTCGTCGCTGCCTGGGCTCGCTGATGTCCGGTGCCATGACCCGCTGTACCCGTAGTAGAAGGTACCTGTGTGCTCGCCGTGGTAGTGGTGCTCGTGGTCATGCTCGTGGCCATGCTCGTGCTCGTGGTGGTGGTGATGATGGTGGTGGCTCTGACTCTGCCCCGACTCGTAACCGGGGTCGTAGAAGTTGTCGCCCCACTCCTCGCAATACGGCTTTCTGCGGTCGCTCGGCTTGTAGCTGCTGCTGGTCGACGACGTGTCGCCGTCTGGTTTGGCGTGACGGTCGCGGTTAGCCTTGTCTTTGTCTCTGCCCTTGTCCTCCTTCTTCTTGTCTCCCTCGTGCTTGGGCCCCTGCTCGCTGCCCCTTCGAGAACTTTTACCTGTGGAACTTCGGTGATGATGATGATGCTTACCGCTCCGGTCCTTGTCCTTCTTCTTGCGGTGTCGTCGGCCGTCGTCGTCGCCGTCCCTCTTGCTGCGGCTGCCGCCCTTGGCCCGGCACTCGTCGTACTCCTTGCGCAGCACGTCGTCGCGCAGGATCTCCCAGGCCTCTTGCACGCGCTGGAACCGCTCGTTGTTCTCGGGCGTGTTGCCGCCCTCGGCCTTGTCCGGGTGCACCTTCATGCACAGGTCGCGGTAGGCCTTCTTGATGTCGTCCAGGCTGGCTTTGCTGTCGACCCCGAGGACCTTGTACAGGTCATCCTTGGGGAAGTTGGGCCGAGACATGGCGAGGGGTGGTGTAAGTTGATCGCTGTGACTGACAGATCTGAGAGGTGAAGATGAATCGTCAATACGTGTCGTTATGTGTTGTGTATGATGTGACGACTGGTCAATGATGAATAGTTCCTGACTCTATTCTATATATGATCTTGGATGTGTAATTGCTGGGTGCCTTGACTCGTCTGGGAGCGGCACTTTTATGTATGCCTCGGGCATCGAACAGCATCGCTTTGATTGCACCAGAGATTGTCGTGACTCTTTGGCGGCATCCTAGATACAACTCTAGAGCTGCCTAATAGCGACATGTTTTGGCAGTTACCCATCGCCCACTTCTGTTTACTGAATCACTGTCCTGACAGTGCGGCGTTCATACACGTGTGAGAATGCCACCAGACGACGGCTTGTTACGTGGGTAGCACATCCGACCCTGTATACCCGCACCTCGCCAACTCCCACGATGCCAAGTTACAACGCCGAGCAATGCCTGCTGCCATAGGCCCGAAGTCGTGGGCGAGCTGAGAAAAGGCTGCCAGACGTTCGGGGTCAAGCCTCGCGAGGAGGCCCGCGATTGGACCGGCCTGGGCATTCTCAAACATGCCCAACTCTGGACCACTCCGGAGTGGCGAATAGCTGTCCGCCCTGGATAAATAATCACGACCAGCCTGCGAATAGCCGTCTAATAATAGATGAACTCAAGTGTGTCGTGGTTAGATAAATCAGCCTCAAGCACAGTGCGATAGACGTCACCTCGCATGTAATATATGGATATATCTCTGCTGCTCTCTTCTGCTAGAGGGTGTATTATAAATTCTATCCATAACACACGAGTCTCATCTTGAATACTCCTGACTAAAAGGTGAAAAGGGATACGCATTCTTCGGAGTGTCCGGAGGTCTGTTACGGAGCCCACACGTTCCATTGCTTGGCTATTTGGAAGAGTGTTTGCGCATTCGAGGTGGAAACACGAGAGCCGAGATTGGTTGCGACTGGTAGCATGACTCCCATCCAACAATTTTGTACATTGGCTCACTTACTCGAACAAATCGAAGCCGTCTTCCTTTTTACCGTGGCAAAGCAGCACTGATCAAGAGACCATCGTCAGGCGTCATTTCCTCAGTCCGGTCCGTCACCGATCTTGTTGGACTCGAGTCGGGCTTTGACATCATTATTCAGGTAGATATGGCGTCGGCAATCAAATATGCGTTCGTATTTTCATGTTACCATGCGGCGCAACCCCATGGCGGAAAGGCTCACATCAGCAGTATTCCCGTATATACACGACGAGGGTGTCCAATCCGGTCTATTTTTCGAGTTCCCAGGCTGCTGTCCTTTCTCTTTTCGCCAGTCCGAGTGTGCCGGAAACCCGAAAGCCTTTCATAGCGTCGCCGCTGCCTCTGCCGCGCCTGCAGCTTTAAATGTCTTCTTGTTGGTCCATTTGATCTCGACGTTATGCACCCATTCCATATATCTCGCCCAACCTGTGACGGATCGTCGTCAGTTCATAGATCCCTCATCGGAGCAAGGAAAAAAAAGGCGCAAAGCATACCCCAGTAGGCAAACTTGCGGCCAAAGTATTTGCCGGCAAAGGGCACTAGTATCATGGTTAGGAGCAGCTGCAGTTGCTCTAAGCTCTGCTCCCACTCTCTCTGGGCGTCGTAGTCGTCCTCGGATACGAAGCTTTCGGTGGAGGTGGAGGGGAGCGAGTCGATCTCGTCGTGGTCCGAGGCCGGGGCGTCCGGCACGGAGGAGAAGGAATCGGACAGAGACATGTCGGGGGTGATGCTCGAAGGCTCGAATGTGCCCGAGGGTTCGTTGAGAGTCGAGGAAGAAAAGGGAAAGCGGCGGACGCGGCGCTACTCGTGGCAGAATCGATGCATCGGGTCCTACTCCATAGAACGAACCGGACCGTGAGGCTGCAGGCTTGCCACCGCTATAGAAGCCGACTTTGCTATCGCCAAGGCCTGATGATATGTGTCTATGTTGAACGTGTAAGCTTGAAGGATCGTGTCGTTTCTTGTAGTCGCAAGGTAGCTCCGGAAAATACGTACCCTCGCTTGGGGATGAGCCTCTGATTGGTCAGTGTGCTTGTAATAACGGGTACCTACTTGGCCTACGTCTCGGGACTCAGATATTGAGTCATGCAGGATTTTTGGCGAGCTAGCAGCCAGAGTTACGGATCTCTTAACTACAGGCGGCTTAGGTACAGATCTCGGTTACCTGGGAGGTACCTAGGCGGTAGGTACCATATAAGGTGCGCACAGGGGCAAAGAAGAGAGAAATTAGGTGACTTGGGTGACTTGTCAGCGCTGAACCTGCAGACGTCTCCCGAGCTGGCTGCGAATAGAATGCCGAAGGCAACCTGTTACCTCCAATGAGGCGCTGTGAAAAAAAGGATTCAGTTTGTTCGTTTTTTCTCGCAGAGGCACATCTCAGCGCAGGGCTTCAACGTCATAGGGATTTTCCGCGCTTCTTCCCTCTTTCTCTCTCGCTCTCTTATATCTTCCCCAGTCTTGCCTGTTGCTAGTCGACCGTACCAGCTCATCTATCCGCCGCCGGCTTCAAGTTTCGAACCCAACTCGCGAAAAAAAAAAAAGTCTATCTCGGTTTCGACTCTCGCACCATCTCGCAAAAACAGGAGCCCAAGCCAAGCTAAGATCGAGAGGGCCGCCAACTTCCCGCAATACCTATCACCTCGCAGCGTCATCTTTATCGCCACGCCTGCTGGCACATCGAATCTGCACGGTATTCTTGATTCGGGCATCGACGATCGCAACGCATCCGTTACCGCAGATATAAATCAAGAGAGAAAGGAGGAAGCAAGGTTGAGACAGCCCAGAATGGATGCATCGGATGCAGCAGATACTGTAAGTTGGATTTGACTTGTCTGTCTCGTGTGTTTCCAGCTGCTCGGACATTTGCACATCTGGACCTTGGCCTCTATCGATCGGAACTGGCGCATCGCATTTGGCATCTCGCATCGCATCACGTCGCAGCGCAACTTGGCTGGCAACACCCCTCCCTCCCACGCTTCCGCTACGCCTCGTTTCCCCCAGACGTATACGAGCGCGCGGGATGAGGGGAAGGGTATCGTCTAGTATATTCCAGCAACCCCACGATACCTCAGAGACGGTACACCTGCCACCTACGCATATGCTGGACATACGCCTACAGTGACAGCATACGGGTATCGGGTATTAGTACGGCTGGTGAGGGGTCTAACGAGGCCCCGTCTTGGGTCTTGGCTAATATGGCTACCCCTCCAATCCGGTTCCTCTAAAGGCCCTAAAGCCCCCTCCAAAGGTTTCCCCCCCACCAAGCCAGACGGCCTGCCCAGACTCGGAGCCCACATCGAAAATTCCGAGACTGCAAGAGTCATACCTAAGCCAAATGTAACACTCGCACACTCTTACCACATTCAACCACAACCACGACCAGGACCAGAACCAGCCTGGTGACTCAACTCTCGATTAACAGTTTCTTTTCTCTCATCACTGGAGACGACTTTGTTTTATCATTCATCTTTCATCGACGATTTATCTCCACCGGTTTATTTCTTTATTAACGAATTTCTAACCTGCAGGAATCCCGCCCCTCAATTCCCGACCGAAAGCAGCGAAAATCCGTCGTATTCAATTCCGAAGCCCTCGTAGTCGAGCCCGACGGCAAAGTAACCACCATGGCGTCCGCTGAAGAGACAAAGGACACGGCCCTGTCCCACACACCCCGTACGCCGCCGCTGTCCGCCGCTCTTGGCGCTTTTACTGATCCGAAAGAAGCTCCCGTTGACGCGCCTCTTGCTGAGGACGGCGGTCTTGATCTGCTCAAGAAGAAGAAGAAGTCTAAGAAGACCGAGGAGGGTGAGGGAGCAGATGGCGAAGGTGCCGCTGACAGCAACGCCGATGCTGGCGGTCTGGACCTGACCCTCAAGAAAAAGAAGAAGAAGAAGGCTCCCAAGGCCGATGACGGCGACGAATTTGCCGCCAAGATCGCTGCCCTCGACCTCGACAAGGATGGCGACGCCGAGGGTGCCGTCGAGGCCAAGGGTGTGGACCACACCGGAGACATGGAGAAGGGCACGGGCATCTGGTCTCACGACGAGACCAAGCCCATCACTTACGACCTCCTCCTAGGCCGCTTCTTCAGCCTGCTGGCCCAGAAGAACCCCGACCACGCCTCGAGCGGCACGCGAAGCTACAAGATCCCGCCCCCGCAGTGCCTGCGTGAAGGAAACAAGAAGACCATCTTCGCCAACATCCAGGAGATCACCAAGCGCATGAAGCGAAGCGAGGAGCACGTCACCGCCTACCTGTTTGCCGAGTTGGGCACGAGCGGTTCCGCCGACGGAAGCCGACGGTTGACCATCAAGGGTCGGTTCCAGCAGAAGCAGATTGAAAACGTGCTGCGAAAGTACATCAGTAAGTCGACGACTCTCATGCTTTTCTTCCACTCATTTTGATCGTTGCTAACCGGGCCAACAGTCGAGTACGTCACCTGCAAGACGTGTCGATCGCCCGACACCGAGCTCAACAAGGGAGAGAACCGTCTCTACTTCATCACCTGCAAGTCGTGCGGATCCCGCCGCTCCGTCACCGCCATCAAGACGGGTTTCTCTGCCCAGGTCGGCAAGAGAAGGAAGATGCAGGGCTAAGCTACGCGTTCTTCCGTTACACCTACACCTACCTACCTGGTGTCCTATGCACCTACAGCTGGGCCGTCGGAGCCCATCTTCGCACCGATTCTTCCCGTTATCGCATTCGACGGGATACATCATCGGTGTCTTGGAGTTCAGACTGGGAGAGGGAATGACCAAGAAAATGCTCTGTTTTTTAAGGCAATAGATTCAGATAGCTCGAGTCCGTGAGCAATGCCAGTAATGTTTCCCTTTGCTTCTAGGCATGAGCGTAGTGAGACGTCCGCGTTGGGTGTTATGTCGTAGCAAAATCTCATTTGACGCTCTCGACGCTCTACCTTCTCTTCTCTACGTTCTCTTACACGTATTCTGATGCCCATTTCTTGTTCTTGCTAGTCACAATGAGATCGACGACGTCGACGGGTTGTTCGGGGTCGTCGTCGAGGTAGAGCCGCTCGGAAGTGATGCGTACGTAGGGGACGTTGTCGGTCTCCGGCATCTCCCACGTGTACGGCGTCAGTGGCATCGTTTGCGAGTACAGCGCGTCCTGCCAGTGATTCGACAGATGCCAGCATGCCTCATATATGCTCCTAAACCAGAGCGTCTGTTTATCTTGTCGTTGTTTCGCCTTTGCTTCTTCCCCCTCCTCCCCTGTCTTGCATTCTCCTTCTTCTATCGTTGTCATCGTCGGCTTGCCTGCTTCCTTCGGTGGGTATATGCTAGTGCGTAGACGTTGACTCCACCTTGTTGCCCTTCGACTACTATTATTACTGCTTTCCTTGTTAGCTGGGCTAACGTTTTTCTTCCCCTTGGCTTCCTCCCCCTCTACCACCGGCGCCACTACTACCTCTTCCGCTTTGCTGCGCGATTCCACCGCCGTGGCATCCTCCACATAGCGATCGTACGCGGCGGGGCTGATGCCTATGGGCTGGAGGATAAACTGCAGGTTTCCGGTACCACCGGGATTGCTACTGCCACTGCTAGTGGTTGTGGTATTGTCACCGTCAACGCGAGCGATGCCGAGGACGAAGCCGGAGGTCTTGTTCCACGTGAAGGTGAGGCAAACGAGTGGGTCACGGGCAGACCCAGATCCGCACCAGCGGATGTAGCCCTCGTTAACAGCGGCATCGACGTTCTCGTGAGCGATGGAGGACCAGGAGGTGAAGGTACCTAATAAGCGGCGGAAGATCACGTCGCCGGGGCTCGGACAGTACTGCGGCTGCTGCTCCACGAGCAGCTGGGCCTGCCAGTTGCGCAGGTGTATGGAGTTGACGTGAGGCGAAGCGATGCGCTCGTTAATTACGAGCTCCCGTGTACGCCCGGTGGAGCCATCCATGCAAAGCAAGAGCGGCACTGTTACGAACTGGAACGACGACACTCCGCCATTGTCCCCGTCATACTTCCAGCGCCCGCACGCCAGCACTACTACCTTGAATATCCGCAGCCGCACCGCAGGCAGTCGATACCCGTGGCATACCGCGAACTTCCAGAGCGGGCTCGTTTCAGGCACGACCGGTAGGTCAATCCGGATCGTCCGTCCCACCTTCTCTGGCGCCCTGAACGGAACGTTCTTCCGCCGGAAGTAATGCTTGGCTTTGCTGTACGTGACGAATTTGCCCGAGTCCCTGAAGTCTCGGGGACTATGCGCCACTGCGGCGATAATTGTCAGCTTAATTTTTTTCAGCAGAACATTGGGGGGCATGGAGACATGTCATGGGGGTGTTAAGTTCCGAGTTGTTCTTAACATGAGAACTTGAAAAAGAAGAATAGATAAAGGGGGTTACAAAGGGCCGGGGATTCCAGAGTGTTACTTACGAAGCCCAAGCAGCTCATTGTCCTCATTGGGATTCAACGGGATCTGCTCTTCGCCGAGTATCTGCGCCTCGCTCTGGACCCAGCGCGAGAATTCCGGCATGACGGTGCCCCAGGCAAATAACGTGTGGTCCTCGGGATACATCTTCATGATCTCCTCCTGCAGCCGCTGGAAGGATTTTTCTCCCTCGCCGTAGATCAGCGGCATGTTAACGTCAAAGATGCCGAGTAGGCAGTACGCCACGTCCTCGTCGCGGGACGTCTCCCGGTTCGCCGCCCAGCTCATCCTCTGAGCTATGCTGGCGTGGTGGACGCTGGTGCCGTTCAGGTAGGTTTGGTCGATCTGTGTGATGTCTGATATGCATGCTGCGAGTTCTGACTTGGTACCGAGCTGATGCCAGTCCATACTAAAGAAGACGACCTGTGATGGCGCGATTAATTCCTGGAGTGTCCAACCCCTAGTGAACCACCGACTTCTCCTGAGCTTGTTCTCTATCGTGGACAGCCTCAGGTTCTTTGCCACGTCGGCGAGATAGGCATAGCAGATAGCTGCGCCTTGGTACCAACGGAACATGGCGTTGATAGACTCGGTCAGCTCAGCACTGCTCGTCTGATCGATGCAACATCTACGTCGTCCGGTCAGCGGCGGTCCACAAGAAGCCACAACTCTATACAGTCTCCCGTACTAGACTCACGTGTCGATCCATACCCACTCGAGGCCGTCTTGGGCGGCTTGCTGACAGCAATACTCTATTTTCTGGAAACCCTTCTTCTTTCGGATAGTCGACCAGGGTAGCGTCTGCCAATCGTGATAGGAGACCTCGTCGTCGTTCCAGGTGTGGGATAAGATGGCGTATGGCGGCACGTCCTTGTACGACACGTCCTTGTACGACACGTATACGCGCATCTCACCGCTGCAAGAATTAAGAAGTCTCATGTTGCGGGCAAGGCAAGGTACAGGTCAACCACAATTCGGGAATGGACCGCAGCTGTCGACAAGACTGGAATCTCGAGCAGGCTAAACCAAACTTTATACCCAAATAGTAAGGAGCGGGTCGTTTGGCGAACTCGCAGAGCTCGAGGTAGAGACGGCATCTGCTGATTCGTTTCTGCACTTTGCAAACCATCCTGACACAGCCTCCGCCACTGGACGCCTCGAGGGAGAGCAGCTATCTTGGCCTGGCCCCCAATATGCCACAGGCTGTGTTCAGAGCCACGATAGCCGCCTAAGTGTGCCTACCGTGGTACCTAAAGTACTCAAAGTATGCGGCCTCCCATTGTCGTCGCAATAGACATCCCATCTTCTCGATGGTGATGAATGCGGTGTTAGGCATAGGCAGAGCTACCCTATACTACCTTGGAATACCTTCTAGTACTCTTCCTCGGCTGCTTCTATAGAGCCTATGTACTTACTTATCGACGTAGGTATCTGGCTAGGTGTGAATCCTTTCCGAGAATCGTGAGCAGCCTTGTAGCCTGCCGTAGATAATGAGCCGAGCTTTGGTTCGGTGGTCCTCTAACGGCTTTAACCACCTACCTACTTGTAGGTTCGCCTGGTACGTTTTAGTCTCGCATGGGGAGAAATCATCCAGTTTGCAGTGATAACTCAACCTCGTCCCATTGCCCATGTCGCTGTTGCTGTTGGTTCGACTCGGCTGAAGAAGTCTTCGGTACGAAGTAGACGCTGGAGGTCAAGTGTCCAATTAACGGTCTTGAAACGCGAGCCCCGGTGAATGCAAGTTCTCGGTGCCGCTAGAGGTCTATGATTCCTGGAACTCGATGTTGAAAACAAGCTCCAATTGACTTAGTTATTGCTTGCGTTAGGAGCATATATCTCAGAGACATACGATTCGCGGTCAAAACAGCTGAGCCAGAACCGGACAAGGTGATGAGAGATGGAGACGGAAAGGTATCGTCAGCCGACAAGCGCAAGTGAAATAGATCTGCCAGCTGGCAGGTGCTCCAAGATTATTTGATCACCAGCCGCCAACCATCATCCCCTGCAACCTGACGTAACTCTTCTGCTCACATTGAAGTTTTGGGTACTTGGAGCTATAACAGAGCCATGTTACAGGCTCTTTAATGTTATAATCTAACTAATTCTTCTAAGACTCAAAGGCATATAAATTTGTACTAGAAATCAAGTTCCCTGATCTATAGCCCCCCCAGGTACGCTTGACTTGCCGCTCTACGATAAGAGCGCCATCCGTTCTAATCTACCTCTCAGCTCTCTCCTCTGCTCATCCACAGCCAGCATGTCACAAGCCGGGCAGCTGCTGGAGGGCCAGTCCGGCCTGCCCGTCGACAATCCAACCAAGTCATACTGGCTTAAGGAGCTGTCAGAGAAGCTGGTAGGCCACCGGACCACCAAGGAACTACCCCGCTCCGCCGACGTGGTCATCGTCGGAAGCGGCATCACCGGGGCCTTCGCCGCACATTTCCTGAAGGAGAAGCAGCCTGACCTGAACATCGTCATGCTAGAGGCGCGGGAAGCCTGTTCGGGTGCCACTGGCAGGGTAAGTAAGCCGAGAGTCGTTTTGGGGGCTGTTGCGTTCATCTCTTCCTATACCGCCTTACAATTTGGTGACGCCCATTTGACGCGCCGACCCAACTCCTTTACCCCTTAACTCCCCCCTTTTCTTTCACAAGAGTTTCGAAGAAGACGATCTGGGTTCACCTCACAATATCTCCCTACTACATTTTTCCTATTATATCTCTTTTTTCATTCCTCTTTTCCCGCGTCACCACGAATCCCCCTAACGGTTCTCGCTGACACGCACCGCAACCAGAACGGGGGCCACTGCCAGCCGGCCATCTACGCGTCCGAGGCGCACGTGGCCTCGTTCGAGCTGCGCAACTTCTCGTACCTCAAGAGCCTGGTCGAGGAGCTGTCGATCGCGTGCGACTGGCGGTCGACGAGCGGCGTGCACGCCTTCTACTCGGCCGAGCTCTTCGCCCTCGCGCGCGCCGCCGTCGACGGCCTCGCCGACCGCTACCCGGACCTCGCCGCCAACGTCGCCGTCGTCACGCGGCCCGAGGCGGCTGCGGCGGCCGACCCCGCCGACGCCGACAGCCCCCTCGCCGGCACCCCGGCCTACCTGCTCGAGGGCGAGCGCCGCGAGCTCACCCTCGACGGCCTACGCGTGCCCGCTGCCGACGGCGCCGTCGTCCAGTGGAACGCCGCCAGCCTGTGGCCCTACAAGCTCGTCGCCTTCGTGCTGGAGCGGCTGCTCGCGGCGAACGAGAGCAGCGGCGACGGCGCAGCATCGTCCGGCTTCTTCAACCTGCAGACCAACACGCCGGCCACGGGCCTCTCCGACGCCTCGCCCCCGTCCAACCTCAGCCCCACCGGCGGCAACAGCACCGGCGACGCCGGCGACGGACGCGCGGTCTGGACCGTCCACACGCCGCGCGGCACGGTGTCGGCGCCGCGCGTGCTGCTGGCGACCAACGGCTACACCTCGCACCTGCTGCCGTCCTTCGCGGACCTGATCGTGCCGACGCGGGGCCAGGTGTCGGCGCTGAAGCCTCCGCCTCCTCCCGCCTCCGACGAGCAGCACTCCCCCGTCCCGCCCCTCGACATCGGGCATACGTACTACGTCGCCGGCGAGCCCGACCACCCCTTCGAGCGCGACGACTACCTGGTGCAGCGCCCGCCCCTGCGCGCCGAGCTCATTTTTGGCGGCGGCCGTCGTCACGCGCGTGCGCGGGGCATCGGCGTCTGGGATGATGCTAGTATCGATGAGCCGGTTGCTTGGTATTGTATGTTTGGACGCTGCCCCTTACCCCCCTTTCTCAAAACCCTGGCTTGAGCAGAATGCCAGGGCACCAATTTCACTAACCCTTGCCAATCATCCAGTACGCGGCGAACTAAGCAGCCTCCTCGACCTCTCACCGCACGACCCGCCATCACTAGCAGCCCCCAAGACCGAGTCCCCGCCCCCCTCAGCATCCGCAGCCGCAGCCTTAGCCCGCGCGCGAACCAAGAAGCAGGACCTGGACCCGACGCACGAGTGGACGGGCGTCATGGCGTACAGCCGGGACGGGCGCCCGTTCGTGGGCCGCGTGCCAGCGGCGCTGGGCGGCAGCGACGACTCCCCCGACGCCGTCCGCGGCGGCCTGTACGTGTGCGCCGGGTACACGGGCCACGGCATGCCCAACGCCGCGCTCTCGGCCCGCGCCGTCGTCGCCATGATGTGCGCCGACTACGGCGACGGCGACGGAGGAGATAGCGTCGAGGTCGACCTACCCCCCGAGTACGAGCTCACCGAGTCCCGCGTCCGCGCCGCGCGGCTCCGCGACGATGTTGCGACTGTCGATGCCAAGGGTAGCTTGTATGCTGATTTTGGCGCTGTGAGTGGTCTGTGATGTGAGACTTTAAGGCAGAGAAGTAGGCCAGAGGTATTTTCTGTGTTTATCTTGGTATGGACAAGAAGTCACTTAAAACTCGTTATATAGAACCATGGTGCATATAGTAGTTAACCTAGCATACGAGCACGGCGCGGAAACGGAAAATATGAGGTCTAGCGTTATATCTGCATAGAATATAAGGCAATATTCGTACGACAACAAGCACCCCCTCGTTCAGGGAGAGCCAAAACTGTTCAAGATACGTAGAGTATCGTTGCATGCGCAACCCAAGATTACATTCGTTCGCGAGTATCTACCAGCTACCAGCCTAGACACGACACCCGAATAACTGAGGCGGAAATAATCTCTGCAGGTGTTGGGTCCCTGTCTCGTACGCAAAGTCTCATGCCCTTCTCGGTCTTGGCTATCGTAGCATAAAATCCGAGAAGAGTGCGGTGGCCCTGTGCAAATTCCATTTTCTTCAGTCTTCCTCGCCTCCCTTCCCTTCCCATCTTCGCAAACTGCTCTCGCATTCCTCCGGGGGTATAACAAACTCCTCTCGTTTCCCTGTACGCTGTGGATCGAAATAAGAAAAAAAAGAACTCCCGACATAGATGCTTT
The DNA here is from genome assembly GCA_022432365.1 of Hypoxylon sp. FL1284. Lineage (NCBI taxonomy): Eukaryota > Fungi > Ascomycota > Sordariomycetes > Xylariales > Hypoxylaceae > Hypoxylon > Hypoxylon sp. FL1284. The sequence continues at coordinate 574,491 of JAJJXE010000012.1, forward strand.
CCCTAATTTCCCTAATCCCGATGATTTTGTTTTTCCTCTCGTGCGTTCGTAAAATGCTGATCCCGTCGGCTGCGCTTCTCGCCGAATTTTTGTCCCCTATCCGGCGTCAATGGGTTCGTGAGTTTCCAGTATGTCTAAAAAAGGGGTCCCAGCCGTTGGTGCTGGCCAGATGCGAATCGAAGGTAATGGAACAAGTTGGTGGACAAGAAGAGAAGATATAAGAGATCTTGCGTCGCCCTAATTCTTCAAGCCGCATGCGATTAACACATAGCTGCCGTCAATGTCGCTAGAGCTCTTGTCTACGAAGGACACGATACCGCTATCATAGTCCTCAGATATGCGGTCCGTATCATCTTCGACAAGCTCGAACATGGGGTGGCGCATGTCGCTGGGAGGATGGCTCTAATCAGCCTCGGCCAGTTGCATGATGAGCCTGGACGCCATGTCGAGGAATGGAAAGGGACTCATAACCGCCTTCTCCTCTAGTAAGGTTCCGTCGAGCCGTTCGTAACCCGTGCACTTAAAATCCACGAGATAGACCTTGTCCTTGGGATCCATCTCGTATATCTGGATTTCCATCCGCATCCAGACGAAGTCTTGCTTACGCTTGTCCATGTCAGAATAGATGAACGTGTTCTTGTCGGAAACGGATTCGGAGGTGGCATGGCCTGCCGCTACCGACGTCCTTCGGATGTCTGAGTAGAGCGTCAGTAGGACATCCACCACATTCCGGGGCGGGCAAACTCACCGTCTTTTTTCCACCGGCACACGATATGCCAAGGATCTGCGGGTAGCTTGTAGTACTTGACAGGATCAAAAGTCTCCAGGTCGATCTCGTCCGGAGACATGCCGTTGTAAGGGTTTTCTTCATCCGGTACCTTTCCGGAGTAAGCATCCCTGGCATGGTTAGCATCTCTAACGGGAGTCTTGAGTATGGGTTTTTTAGTCACTCACGGATTGTCTGGACCGTGCACCTTCTCGAAGTCGTCTTCTACAACCCAACTCGCTCCGAGCTTGGCCAAGGATTTGTAAATACAGAGCAAAGCCTCGTAGGGAGCATTGCGGGACCTTATGCCAAATTGCCAACGGACCGGCTTAGTTTTCCTGGGTGCCACTGGGGTCATACTCTGGGGGTGGAACTGGCTGCTCTCGTCAAGCCTCATAGGACTCTTAGAATGGGGCTTGAGGCGGCGAGCTGCTTCTTGCTGCTCGGCAGGCGTTCTGGGCTGTAGAGGAACGTCGGGAACTGGCTCGGCATCCAGCGGTTCTTCGACGCCGGCATTTTGGCGTTCGAGGTACTTCTTGTGAAGGGTCGGCAAACTTGTTGGCAGTACTCCAACATGGCTAACGTATCCACGAGGGGAAGAGCTGGTGATGGTTGAAGCATTAGAACGGGCTGACTCGGCGAGAGGACTGGCTTGGGACTCGCTCAGGTAATCCGTCTGAGGATCTTGTTGTCTGGTCTCCAGCGCAGCGTTGTTCATCGCCTCCGAGACACTGCGCATCTGTTCTTCTGCTTCGGGGTTGGGCGGAGAAGTTGCGAAGAATGGGTTATCGGCACCCGTTCCGTACGCAGCTAAAGCATGTCAGCGGTGCCCGTTAATCAGGATATAGACTTGGCGCCGAACTTGGCTGACTGAGCTCCAAATAGTCCAGAGAATGTCGTGACTTACGATTTTCTTGCATGAGCTTGTTCTCGCGAACGATCATGTATGCGTCCTTAATCGCGGATGGCTCGTCGGCTTCGAGAGCCTCTTGGACATCGCGTTTACCATAACCCATGGTCTTGCTGATCTTCTCGGTAACCTCGTTATGGAGCTTCTCCTGCAGCTTGCGGGGAGCGTTGGGCGCGATGTCGCTTGGCCTGATAGCCCTGTTCGGATCCACGCCCGTGTTGAGGAACTCTTCGACGGGCGGGTCGAGATAGGCAGGGAGGTCCGTCAAGAACCACGGGTCTAGTCTGATTTCGTCAATCACTATACGCTGCACAGGATTGGTCTGCAGCATCTTTCGAATGAGATTTGCCGCTCCAGTCGGGACCCAGTGAGGGACGGTGAAGACGCCGCGCTGGATCTTGGAGAACAGACTGGGGATGTGGTCGTCGTCGAAGGGAAGCCTGCCCACCAGGAGCACGTATAAGATGACACCGCAACTCCAGACGTCGACCTCCGGGCCGGCGTACAGCTTCCCACTGATGACTTCGGGCGCCGCGTAGTTCGGACTGCCGCAGCTAGTCTTGAGGAAGTTTCCGTCCGTCATGATATTGCTCAGACCGAAGTCGGCAATCTTGACGTTGAGATTATCATCGAGTAGAAGGTTCTCGGGCTTCAGATCTCGGTGCACCACCTTGTGCCTGTGGCAATACTCAACAGCGCACAACATCTGCTGGAAGAACTTGCGAGCCTGGTCTTCGGGTAGACGGCCGTGTTTTACTATGTAGTCAAATAGCTCACCACCGGCATACTCCAAGACCATGATAATCTCGGCCGACGTCTTGATTACCGTGTAGCTATTATTCCGTTAGCCAGCCAGTCCGACACAACGCCGGGCCCGCGTCGGTCGGCGGGGAAGCTTACAGCTTGATGATGTGGGGGTGTCGGAGGAGTTGTAGATATTCGATCTCTCGTTCGACGCGGCCGACCATGTCTCTGCTAATCAGCTTCTTCCGTGCTATGATCTTGAGGGCGACCTTCTGGCCGGTCGACCGGTGGACGGCGAGCTTGACTTTGCCGAAGGAGCCTTCGCCGAGGGTTCTGATTATGTTGTAGGCGCCGATGCGTTGGTCGACCTTGGACTTCTCGCGGCTCTGGGAGGCCTGCTGGGCGAGGAGGCTGCCGGCTCTCGCCCTGCCGTTGGAGGCTTCGGGGTTGGGGCGGGTGACGTTGATTTCGGGGACTCTCGCGCCATTATGCCGTTGTCGGATGACGGAGGGGGATAGGGACATGGAGAGTTCCTCTTCGTCAAATGGTCGGGAAGTCATCTTGTCGAAGGGGAGATGCGTAGGCAGTGTCTCGATGATGGCGAGGTTGGTGAGATCGTCATGGAGTAACGTTTAACAACGAGGGGCTTCGCGGACTAGCAGGACTAGGTAGTGCTAGGCTTTGGGGGGGGGGGGGGGGTGCTAGGGGGGGAGGACCGGGGGGCCGGGGTCGGCAGGTTGGACGACAGGGGACTGGGGGGCGGTCGGGTCGGGAGGAGGTACCCTATAACTTTAACGTCCAGGGAGCTAGATCTAGCTGCTCTGATAGGACTGGCACTGGCACTGGCACTGACAGTTTGATTAGTGATAGGCGGGCCGAGGATAGGCCAAGCAGAAGATTGGCAGATAGTGATAAAGTCGAGGGTAGCGGTGCACGCTTGGCGAGACAAGTCTTGGACCTTGGCGCCAAACCGGGTGTTTTCTGTTGTCTCGGGTTGTAAGTCAGTGTGGTTCAGTTGCCTGTTCATTGTCCATTGTCCAGTCTCGTCTTCAGTGCTCAGTGTCCAGTTCCAGTTATCTTAGTGCGGCTATATGCTACCTGCTGCACCTAAGAGGTGCCTAACCGTAACCTGTGAGCTGCTGACTGGTAAGCTAAGGGCCCTAGTAAAACCAATATCCGGTGGCCGATTACACATCAAAGCCCGTACTCGCAGATTCGTTGAGTCCGAGTCCGTCTCCCAATTCTTTTTTTTTTTTTTTGGGTCGACCTCGAATTGTCTGAACAATTAGATCAAGTCCCAAGTCTACTCTGCTTTGAGGCAACAGATGCTGGCCAAGCCGACTTTTTAGTTCCTCCCATCCTAGTTTTACAGAATTGGTGACTGCAGGTGGTTCATCAAGGAAATCTGGCCGGCGAAGACCAACTCACATAGGTTAAATTTCGGCTTAGCTTCGGAATCAAGCCGACGTACATGTGAAATGATGAAAGATTCCCTCTAGCAAACAGTTGTGCCTTGCAGATGGAGGTCGAAAAGGAGAGACGGAAAACAAAGAAAACGAATATCCATACGCAACAAGTCAAGATGAAAGGTCATAGCCACCCCGCCTCGTCCGTAAAAAGATCTACCTGTACTCATACAGCAGATCCAGAGACTGGAGAGATGGCTTTCACATGTGAATGTCGGTCGATGTCGAACGATATATGCCATGCCACGTATATGCCTTGCAGCTACATGTACATACGTGTAAGGTAGCTGTATTGTATCAGTACATGGCTGTGGAAGGTATCGTCAGGGCCAAATCTACGTGGACCGCAACTTGTAGCACCCTGGCTTACAAGCAACGACATCATTCGCCTTTGTCAAAACTGGGCTTAGGCGGCGCAATGCAGGTCTCGGAAAACAACAAGGTTCGGCAAGGGACCTGAGTAATACATGTCTACCGAGGAAACTTAGCGTCAGGTACGGATAGATTGGAGATATAGGTGGTTGGAACAAGCCGTCACTTGTCTGTTCCCGGCATGGTGGCTATCCCTTTCTTTCTTCTTCCCTCAGCCGTTCGACCAGCTTCGTTCTGAGAAAGTCACTGAGACCCAATCTGCGTTGAGGTAGACACAATGTTAGCAAATATCAAGAGACCAGAGAGTTGAAGATACCCGGATCTGACACTTACATCCCCTCGTTGGTGACGATGCGGTAAGTCCCGCTAGGTTCGAACTCTCCCACAATGCTTCCCGACCCATCGACCTCTATGCTGCCCAAGATGTCCTCGGGCCATGCAATTCTCCCAAAGTCGGGCGGGTTCCTTAAGTCGCTCAGGTGTATGTGACCCCCTACGCCTCCGCCGCCGGCGCCTCCTTGCGCGCTCGCTCCACCACCGCCTCCTCCCCCAGCACCACCTCCGCCGCCTAGGCCCGCGGCCGTGCCTTTCGTGCTTCGCTGCTTGCGCTGTTGCGGAAAGAAGGCGCCTCCCGATCCCAGAGTCGCTCCGCCCGGCCCGGCAAAGGCCTGCGCCTGAGCGATCAGGAAGGGGTCTTGCGCTGCATGCTTGCGAAGGACGTCGGTCAGGATGGAGAGGAACTCGTGGTTTTCGGAGAAGGACCGCGGCGTCGGCGGTACCTCTGTCGTCGAGCCAATGGCTACTCTGCTTGACGGCGGGTTGGTGTCGAGGTATGTAAGAATATGGCTGTTCGTCGCCGAGGCATTGGGAAAGACTTTCTTGAACGACGGTCGCTGTGAGAAGAAGAGAATCGTCTAAGTTGGAAACAGGAGGCTACTGACTATATGGGGATTGGTGCTCAATGTAGAGACGCCTCTTTGTGATAGAAGCGTCTTACATGTTGGCAGGATTCGAGCCCTTGACAGCAACATTGTAATACTGAGATTGACAGAAAGGCTTGATTTATCCTGTAGATCGTAAAGCTTTGGAAATATTCAGCTACTGGAGCTCTAGCAAGCTTGCCAAGATCAGTTTAACTGACGTAGTGGCACAGTCTATAGCACTGTAACAGTCTGGCAAAACTGACATAAAGCTACCCCGCGGCACACAGTGCACGATAAGTGTCAGAGCTCTCTATCTTATCGATTAGCACATCCATTTCCTTGAAGTTCAATTAACGCCCTCGACGCGTTAGAACGCGTCTAGAATCTCGAACCCATTGAAACACTAATTTCCATCTTGAGCACGATATACGCCCTACACACTCAATAGAGATGCCAATTTGACGGAATCAAACAAATTCGCAAAGATGCAAGCCAAGAAACCACAAGCAGCGTCAATATTCGCTCCCAAAACGCCTGCCCCTGCGAATCCAATCCCATCTTCCTCTCCAGCATTTGGGACGCCCGCGCATTCCCTCAAGCCCTTCACCGTAGCACCGCCAACGAAGGCGACGATCCTGCCAATTCTACTCCCGCCAGCCACTTTAAGACCATTGGCCTTTCGAACATTTACGAAGAAGCATAGCTTAACCATTACATCGACCGCTCTACAGGAATTAGCCACTTTCATTGGCCGGCATTGCGGTTCGGGATGGCGCGAAGAGGGGCTGGCAGAAAAGGTGCTCGAGGAGGTAGCCAAGAGCTGGAAGAACCGAAATGGAGGCGTAATAGTTGACGGCTCCAGCGCTGAGCTGAAAGAAATCCTCAAGGCGCTAGAAGGGAGTATGAGCGGCGGGAGGATAGTGGCAGCGGGACGAGAACTAAATCGACAGAACAGCTTGGTGCTAGACTCCAGTCAAGAGGCCGACTTGTCCAACACGAGATTAGGACTGAGGCCTACGAAAGCTCTGTCGCGAGATGACAGTAACACTAGTTTTGGTATGTCAGGTCTCGGCGTCGAGCAAGAAGAGCTGGACGACGACGGACTCAGTCACCCAAGGAGATGGTTGAAGGTCATAAGTGCATTCGACCAGCCACGCCTGTTGTACAACGTCAACAAGAAACATTTCGAGAAGTACGCTGTGCCCCTTTTTTATTCTCTCAAACAAATGGACTTACAAGAAACCTAGAGACCCCTCAAAACCATCTTTGATGCCGTCAGCGTCTCATAAGACGACACTGTTCCGGAATAGATACAACGTCATACATCAGAGGCTTCTTCGAAATGAATCATTCCAGAGCTCGACGGTAGCAACCACAAAGTCAGTGCCGTCCCTAAAACGGTCCAACTCATCCAACTTGACTGCCCAGCAATCCTACAAGATTACACCAATAGCAAACCTGCTCGGCCGTCATGGAAGTCACCACATGCTCCTGGGTCTCTTATCCGTCTTGCCAACCGGTAACCTAGCCTGCAACGACTTGACCGGAACGATCTCGCTGGATTTATCGCATGCCGTCGCCATACCCGAAGACTCGGCCTGGTTCACCCCCGGCATGATCGTGCTAGTCGACGGCGTGTACGAAGAGGAGGAAGAGTCCACGGGCAAAGGTCTCGGCAATAGCAACGGCGTGGGGGGTATAATCGGCGGCCGGTTCCAGGGGTTCTTCATAGGGCAGCCTCCCTGCGAGAAGCGCAAGGCGACGCTCGGCGTCAGCGGACCGGACGACCACACGATAGGAGGCGGGTTCGGCTGGATCGACTTCCTGGGGGTAGGCAGTGAGCGGGCGACGGGCGCCAAGATGCGGAAGCTCGAGAAGCGCGTGCTGCGCCGGTCCCGACGCGCCCTGCCGTCAACACTAACGTCCTCGGCACCAGACGCCACGGCGGCGGCGGCGGACGACGCGCCGAGCCCCGCGCGCGTGGTGGTGATCGGCGAGCTGACGCTGGACGAGCCGCGGGCGCTGCAGGCGCTGCGCAAGGTGCTGGCGGCGTACGCGACGGAGCCCGAGGGCAGCGCGCCGATGGCGTTCGTGGTGACGGGCAACTTCGCGCGGCATGCGGTGCTGGCGGGCGGCGGCGCCTCGGGCGGCTCCGTCGAGTACAAGGAGTGCTTCGACGCGCTCGCCGCCGCGCTCGCCGACTTCCCCGCCCTCCTGCAGGCCGCCACCTTCGCCTTCGTCCCCGGCGACAACGACGGCTGGGCCTCGAGCTTCGGCGCCGGCGCCGCCGTCCCGCTGCCCCGCGGGCCCGTCCCCGACCTCTTCACCAGCCGCGTCCGCCGCGCCTTCGCCGCCGCTAATGCCGAATTGCCCCCTGCTGCGGCGTCCGCCGCGCGCGGCGGCGAGGCCCTCTGGACTACCAACCCCGCGCGGCTCTCCGTCTTCGGCCCCACCCACGAGATCGTCGTCTTCCGCGACGACATGTCGGCGCGCATGCGGCGCGCCGCCGTGCGGCTCAAGACGTCGGGGCGGACCGAGGAAGACGGAGAAGAGGCGGCGATGGCGAACGCGCTCGACAGCACGGACGCCATGGACGTGGACTCGGCAGCCAAGCCGGCGGAGCCGGCGGTGCCGCACGACGTGCGGACGGCGCGCAAGCTGGTCAAGACGATCCTGGACCAGGGGTACCTCTGCCCGTTCCGGCACGCGGTGCGGCCGGCGCACTGGGACCACGCGGCGGCGCTGCACCTGTACCCGCTGCCGACGGCCATGGTGCTGGCGGACCCGTCCGCGCCCCCCTTCTGCGTCTCGTACGAGGGCTGCCACGTCATGAACCCCGGCGCCCTCCTCGTCGCCGGCCGCAGGGGCGTCGCCCGCTGGGTCGAGTACGAGCTCGGCGGCGTCGGGAGGGTTAGGGAGTGCTTGTTCTAAGGCCTGGCGAGGAGGTTTTGCACCTGAGATATAATGAGAAGAGCGAGGGAAGGACACGTTACATGTCTAGGAAGGGCGTCTCTTCTGTACCTAGGATAATGATACGAATGAGAGGTGATAGCAATGCTTATACTCCTGCTTATACTCCCAGTGATGAGGTATTCAACAATGAAGGGTTGGCACATGGCACAACATAGCATAGCATAGCACGGGGGCAATCGAACGAAATGATCACGATCTGATTAGCGATTAAGGAGCTATAGCCTATCTTAGCTACGTTATAGAAAGAGGCCAGCCCTGAAACCTTCGACTACTGTTTCGCGCACGTCCTAATAGGAGCGCGAGACACAACGTAAACGCATCAAGTCCTTCACAGCATCGTCTGTTATGCACATCCGCTGTCGACCTCGTCCCGATTAAAAAAGTCGTAAACCAATCTTCGAAATATATACAAAGAGAAAAGCGATATATATATGTTCATGACTATAAAAAGTCTGTAAATGCATCTTCGCCCATGGGTCATTAATAAAGGGGGGAGGAGAGGGGAATTAAACGGTTAGTTGGATTGGGCTGGAAGATTTTATTACGTATAGGAGTAGCGTTCTTTCTTAAATAACATACTGCGAATTCGTTAGCATCTATACCAAGTGGCATTCCTCGTCAAAGGAGGGAGAGAGAAGGGAATCGAGCTTACCGGAATGAACAGGTACGGGACCTGACGCTCGTACTCCTTCCAAGCGTCGCCGTACTTTGTCTTGCAGCGCTCGATGTCGCGCATGGCGCGGTGGGCGATCATGCAGCAGAAGAAGACGGGGTAGAACCAGGGGAAGGGGCTGGCGACGCCGGTGATGAGGCCCCAGGAGATGGCGAAGAAGGCGTCGCACGTGTAGTGGATCTTGCGCGCGTAGCCGTACCAGCCGTCGACGAGGAGGCGGTCGCCGGTCGGTGTGTCGATGGCGCGCGGGTTCTCGAGGTAGGTCCACGGCAGCGCGGGGAACGTGCGGCGCCGCTCCAGGTTGCCGCGCTCGCGCGCCCGGAACGCGTTCTTCTGCCCGTTGGTCTGGTCCCACACCACGTACACGCCCAGGTACGCGACGAACAGCAGCGCAAGCGCGTACCGGTTCCACGCGTACTCGGCCGGGTCGTGGTTGGCCAGGTACAGCGTGCAGTGGCAGTACGACAGCGGCACGCCCGCCATGTTCCAGAAGATGAGCATGAACCCCCACTTCTCGTAGTACATGTCCCAGGTCGTGATGATGAGCTGCTCGCCCTTGGCGCACGCGTTGGCATACAGGTAGTGCGCCATCACCAGGAACAGCACTTCGCCCGACACGTAGCCGTAGTTCTCGTACTGCCGGCCCGCTGCCGCGCAGCTGAGCCCGAACAGGATGAACCAGGGGATGCGCACCTCGTAGAACATCTTGAAGTCGAGAATGCCGAACATGCGCGGGTTCAGCTCGGCGCCCATAAAGAAGTCATAGATGGGGTAGCCCGTCATCCGGTGCTGCGCGCCGCGGATCAGGGCCGAGAAGTAGGCGGCGAAGGAGCACAGGAAGCCGGAGAGGATGGCAACGGACATGATGGGACCGAACTCGTCGAGGAAGGTGTAGATCTTGAACACTCCGGTAAAATGCAAGGCACCCATGACAAGGATGGTCAAGTAGAAACTCGTGTAGGCGGAGCAGTAGTACGGGAGCTGCTTGCCTCCGGCGTGGGGGAGGGGTTTTCCGTAGCCCCAGACGCCGGGCATCAGACAGTAGCAGGCAGCCTCGAAGACGAAGTAGACCCAGTAGATTTTCCACGCTCGCAGGTGAGGGAATGCGCCGGTGTAGACAAGATCCCACATGTGCTTGCCGAAGTCGGTGAGGGATTCCCCTTCTGCCGGCAGGGGAGCCTTGCCGTCGTAGTAGGTGGCGCCGATCCACATGTAGTACATGAGCGTGGGAAATCCTATCATGAGGGCGAGAGCGCCCAGGCTACCTCCAAACTCGAATACGCCAGAGTGGTCGACTTTGGGGTCCATACCCGGTTTCCAGCCGTCTACGACCTGTTCCTTTGCATTTCCGTTCGCGTGCCCGTTCGTGTGTCCGTTGATTTTTCCGTTGGCCTTTCCGTTGGCCTTGCCGTTCTGCCCTACCGGCTCCTCCACCTTGGCCTTTAGGACGGCGGCGACCTTTTCATCAGACACAGGACTAAAGTCTTCCTCCTTCGGCATGGTAGAATCGGAGTCGTCGGCAGTCTCGACAAGCTTGCTGGTTCCCCGTCGTCGCACGGATCGGGATCTGGTAGACCTGGTGGTCTCGGCAGCCGAGCTCGAGTCGCCGTCGTCGGACGCGCCATCGATCGGGGGGAACTGGGACTTGCGGCGTGACGAGCGGCGAGGCGTCTCGACCATGCCGTCGAACAGCTCCTTCTTCCTACATGGGCGCATCGGATGTTAGCAGACTGCCGCGCCGCGATTGCATCTATGCCGCCGCCACGGGTCAAGAGGCAAAGCTGCTACCAATCACTCGTGCCCAATTCCTGCATCCCCCACCAATTCTCCGTCGCACAAGTCAGATAAACAAGCATACACGTACCTAGGAGTGGCGCGTAACGAATACCTTGTAGACATTCTGAAAGAATAGGTACCCTAAAGCTGCTGAAAGAATGGACAACGGGCAATAGAATGCTCGTCAATCGGTATTGTTGCCTCTGAACCGGACCTGAGGACGAATAGGTTGTCTTGGGTATGAATTCCTGAGAAAAGAGAGAAGACTTAAATTTCGCTGTTTTTTTCCTTCCTTTTCCCGGTAGTCAGGGGCAGCGCTAGGGACCTCTAGCCAATTTAAGCACTTGATTGGTTGCGCCTCCCCCATCTCCCCCATCCGTGCCGTTACATTTTAGGTACAACGCGACTTGGTTAGAGGCAGTCACCCTCACACCTTATGTGACTCGCCTCTTTATTCCTGTTTGTCCACATAGACGAAAAAGCAAGACATCAGACATCAGACCTTATTCTCTTGCTGGTGGCTGTGGTCTTGGCCGTCGTCGTCGTCTTCTCACTCTTTCTTCTCCAGAATGCGACCCTGGTGTAGACCGTGCTGAGTACTCCTCCACCGGATCGGCATGAGCATGAGCATTATTTACGCTTCTCGACTTAGAGCCCGAGCCAGCCGATGAGCCGCCGCGTTTCACCCGCTCTTCGGCAGGACGTAATTGGATATGTTCCTCTCGAACCATATCGCCTGCTTGCCGCTGCCGCTCTTGGGAGTGGCTACTTTTAGATCGTGACGAGCTAGCCTTCGCGGTATCGGTGGCATCGGAACCGTATGCTTCTACCGGTCGTAAATACGAATACGAGTCATGGCCTGGAACTTCCATCTCGCGAGACGGCCTTTCTCGAGATCCCTTGCCCAGTTCTGACGGTGCTAATGGTGGTCCTAGTTCTACCGCAGACGTCAGTCTCCTTACTTTTTTCTCACTTCAGCAATTTCCTTACCTGCATCACTCTCATCACTGTCTGATGTTCGAGCCGGCGTTGGGCGCGATGCGGCTCTTCCACGGCGTTCTGGCGCCACCGCGACTTCGAATATTTGGTCCGTCGCGACCGGAGGTGGAGGTGGTCCCGGCCGCGACGCCCTTCTCGTCCCCCTTGAAAATTCTGCTTCCCGAGTGTGAGACTGAATCGCCCTGGTAACATATCGCTCTAGTCTGAGAGTATCGTCCGTGATAGTCACCGATTCCTTGCCTACTGACGGCTTGCGCCTTTGCAAGTCGGCCAACTCATGCCTGAGCTTCTTGACCGTCGACACCCAGTTTTGAAGCTGCCCTTGGAGCATCTCGCTAATCAGATTAGCAGTGAAGTGCTAACTTGTATAACATGGCACCTACAGTCTCTCGTCATTCGCATTCTTTCTTATCAGCTCTTCGTATGAGAATAAGCTGCACAGCAGATCACATTGGCCGTTGCGCTCTGGAGGCTCAGACGCAGCTCTGGTACGTCTGGCTTCTTCCAAAGCCACATTATTCGAGCTCTCAGCGTATCGAACGGCGTATTTCCGGTACCGTTGACTTGGATGAATCGCGTAACAAGACGAGAGAATCCCCTCCTGACGAATTTGCACTGTCTTGCGATTTTCTGAACCAGCGAAGCCCTCTCAGCCTTGCGCCTCTCATTCAGTTTTTCGGTAGATTTCTTGGCAAGATCATAGAAATAACGCAATTGATCAGTAAATATCGACGTTTCAAGTATGAAATATTCGATTTCTTTCGGCGCAGATCGTAGTGTCTCGACGCAAGCAACTAGTTCTCTTGTCGACTTCACCAAGTAGCCCGTCAGCCGCATAATAGCCGACAGACTGCCGATGAGTGAGAGCGCTTCTGCCATGATGCCGAGATCAGATTCTAGTCTCAGATGTCGTCTACGTTAGGTGAGCTTTGGGTTTTCAACAGCGAGGTTTCGCGTTGATGAAATCCCCCCCTACATATTTACTCTCATCTTAAAGATTTTCCCACGACCAACATTGGTACCGACACACAGCCTGGTTGGCTGTGCATCTAGGAGAGAGGCTTGAGAGAGATTTTGGAGTAGGACTCGTTCCGTTCATTTGACGGGTGATGGTGTGAACTCCCCCGCATATAAGGTGTATTGCCGGCTGACTCTTACCGTTCGTTAGGTTAATCACTTGCGGCTTTGAGGCTCTCTGATCTGCCATGGCGTGATATGCACAGCATACACTGCGCCAGTCATGGTGATGCTACTCTATTTCCAAGTTTGTAGCCTTGCAATTCGGTGAAGAAAAGCAAGGCGATGTTCGGCTGGGCGTCAAGTCGGTATCGTCCACGACTGAGAGGACAATATGCTCAAGGCCCCGTCCGAGGCTTCCTGCCCGTCCCTGTTGTCATTATAAACCATCTGGAATCTCACCAAACTCATTTTCTCACCTACAAAAAAGACAAAAGGGCGTAACAAGAGCCTCGCCCTATTGTCAAGCTTATGACATGGCGGATTATTCAACTTGCAATGATGACCGGACCCAGCAGGTTCCAGGTGACGATGCCAAAGGTCTCACTGCGTTATAATATTATAGTGCACGCTTTCTCTCTTCGTACCAGCCGAGAAAGATACGATGCCGAGGTGTATACTGTACTGATTATTTATTAGATCGAGATATTATTAATGCTACGGAATTAAGCGAGCAGCGCCGATAAGCTCAGATGCCTATCTCTAAATGACGTCGCCGTCATGATATATACCTGGTAGGATCCAACACTGTGGTTCACGCACGGCAACACCCGGCTCAGCGACTCCTCATCTCGTGTGTGTGTAGGATACCCTCAAGTAAAAATTCCTTCTAAGATCGTAAGGGTAGGCTCCCGAAGATCATGGTAGGCTACCGGGCACTGGTCGGCCACCTGGCTACCTGAATGAGTCAAGCCAATTCCCCGTGCCAAGCCCAGCTTATAATGAGATGGACGTCAGGGGCGTTAATTCACGCGCAGGGCGCATCTCAAGAGTCAAGTCAAGACGGCTTAGATGAGATCTCCGGCCGGGACACCACAGCCTTACGCATTAGGCCGACATGGCAAACGACATTCTCGATCCCCTTTAGCGGGGTGACAGATCCAAGGTTTCTATTGCGATCCGATTCTCGTCAACAAGCGGTAAGGAACGTGGGCTCGAGCGTCAGCTTTGGAGTAGCACCCAGCCCGTTTACTGCCATGGATAGCTGCTCGTGGAGCGTGGAGGCTTTTCCTGATTGTCCTGAGCAGATTGGACCTTGGAGACCTTTAGCCCTATGGTCGTTATCTCTGGAGGACGTAGCCACCTACCGCATCCGGCAAATACCTCGACAGATACGACTGTGATCTGATCCCGCTAACATCTCGCAGTCCACACAAGCCTCGTCAATTTCTTTGTCCATATCAGAGCTCTGCTGCGCGCCCTATCGTCTCTTCCTTTCTCCGCTCGCTCAGCGCGGGTGCGATAGGTGGTCGGCCTAATGAACGTGCGATACCCGCATCCCCGGCCCGGGCCAGGAGTCCGGCCTTGCTAGTGGAGATGTTGGTCAGACATGGTTTGCGAGGGTCGAGTCTGGGGTATATATATCCGAAGTAGCCAGCCAGTGCCAATGATGGCCGTTCGTCGGTTGCTCTGCCCAAAAGGCTTCCTCACACCGGATTTCAGCTATGCGTTGGTCATCTCTGGCCGCCTCGGCGGTGGCCGTCTCCGCCTCTCAGCTGCCAGTCAAGCTCGAGACACGCTCGGAACTCAGCTCGCGCCTCGCCAACATCCATGTGTCCTTTGAGGCTCCGGTCGACGGGGTTGTGACCTACACCTACGGCCGCTGCCACGAGACCAAGCGCCACGAGGCTCATCACACGGTTGGCCAAGGCAGGGGCGCCAAGGACTCGCGGCTGGTTTGGATCTTGCCGGACGGCGTGAGGTTCGACGGATGTATCTCGGCGTGGGACGAGAGGGGGTCGCTCGTCGGCCGCAGCGAGCCGCAGCGGATGGGCAAAAGGGGATTGAAGAAACGCGGTGCCTACAGCATCGAGATGACCAATGCCACCGGGATCGACGCTTGGGGCCCGTGGTTCGACGGCGTCGAGCTGCTCCAGAGCAAGGAGATTAGCGCCTTTGATGCCAACGAGGCCAAGTCCAAGGACGTGGCTGTTGTGGGCGCTGGCATGTCTGGATTGATGACTTATCTGGTTTTGAACCAGGTCGGGCTCACCAATGTGCGGTTAATCGAGGCCAGCCAACGGCTCGGCGGCAGGGTCCACACAGAATATCTATCCGGAGGGCCGTTCGACTATTCGTACCAGGAAATGGGACCTATGCGGTTCCCGGAGACTGTAAAGTATGGTAACGAGACCTACAACATTACCGATCACAAGATGGTAAGTCCCCTTTCAAGAATGAATAGTTTTTGATGGCCCCAGTCCGTGAACTACTCTTCTAATCAAACTGATTAGGTGTTCCAACTAGCTGATGAGATGAACCGTATCAACAACCATAACAAGAACTTCAGCGTTGATTTCATCCCCTGGATCCAGTCAAGCGATAACGGGCTTCAGTACTACAATGGCTTCAAGCTGGATACCGGCCTACCGCCAACCATAGCCCAGACTCGTAGCAACCCCAATCTTACGGTTTCGAGTCCCATGAACCCGTCAACAAAGGCGTTGCAGGAGAAGATCAACGCTGTCACTTCCAACGAAACGTTCATGATTGAATTGGCAAACAACACTTTTAAAGCCCATAGAGACTTTTTAGGTAAGAATTCGCCGTATCATTCAAGCTTACGAGTGATTCTGACATGATGATAGCCAATGGCCTTAACGGTTTAGGAGGTGATGTCTGGTATGAGATCCTCCTTTATACCGTGTCGAAAATTAGAAATGACAACCGCTAACTCGAAACACAATAGGTCCGAGTTTGCTTACATGGTTAACTACCTCAATGCGACCCTGAACGACACCGACGTTCTCTCGGGCGGCGCAGAAACGTTTTGGGACTCCGTGAGCTCTTCTCAGCACGCGCGTGCTCTTGTACTCGTGCTAACCTACTCACGTAGCTTTACGATGGCGTGTATTTCTCTGCTGCGACTTGGAAGACGATCGATGGAGGTAAGTGAGACCTTGTTCTTTGGATTAATTGACTCCGTTTTAACTCACAACAACTAGGCTTGAGTCGACTACCAGGGTCGTTCTACCCGCTGGTCGATAACGTGACCACGATGAACCGCAAGATCGAGCGCGTGGAGTGGCTCGACGACGACCAGCGGGTCAAACTGCAGTGGAAGAACAACTACACCAATGCCGTCTTCCAGAACGCGTCATACGACTACGCCGTCTTCGCCATGCCGTTCTCCATGGTCAAGAAGCTCAGAATGCCAGGTGAGCCAAGACACCCGTTTCCCCTCTTTCCACGTACCGTCTTCAAGCCTGACAACGCTTATCTCACGGCAGCCATGCCAATAACCATCTCGAACGCGATCAAGAACCTGCCGTTCGCGGCCTCGTGCAAGGTGGCACTCGAATACCGCACGCGGTTCTGGGAGCACACATCGCGGCCCATCTTCGGGGGGTGCTCGACGGCGACGGACATCCCGGGCGTGGAATCGATATGCTACCCGTCGTACTGCCTCAACTGCACAGGGCCCGCCACCATGCTCGCCTCGTACGCGTCGGGCGACTGGGGCCTGCGCTGGGCGTCCGTCCCCGAGGAGGAGCACGTCCAGTACATGGTCGACGCCATGGAGGAGATCCACGGCCCGGACGCCCGCGACCAGTACACCGGCAAGTACAACCGCCGCTGCTGGGTCCTCGACCCGTACGAGGGCGGCAGCTGGGCTAGCCCGACGGTGGGGCAGCATCAGTTGTATCTGCCGGAGTACTTTAAGACGTATAACAACGTACGTTCTTCCCCTCCTGCTATGTATCATTATTTGGCTGTAAACTTTCCCGTGTTCCTCTCTGGAGACGGGTTGGAACCAAAATATATGAGGTAAATCGCGCTGACGCGCTTTCCCCACAGATGATCTTCGTCGGCGAGCAGACGTCGTACACGCACGCGTGGATCGCCTCGGCCATCGAATCGGGAATCCGCGGCGGTGTTCAGCTGCTTCTCGGTAAGCTATAATTCCTTCCTCTCTCATACCTTCCCAGTCCCCCTTCTATGCCCTCTATTAACGCTGGTACGTAGAACTCGGCCTTATCGACGAGGCGAAAGCGACAGTCGAGAAGTGGATGGCGAGGTGGATCGACGTTGTAAGTTCTAGACTCGTCCTCCTATGTTGCGAATGACTCGTTGAGTGACTAACAATCCTGTAGTAATAATGACGACTATTTACGACAAAATAGAAGAGAATTTTCAGGCTTTCAGTGCGGTCGCACAGCCTCATCTCGGAAGAAAAGAAAGGCTCAGCTCAGGTAGGCCTCGCGCATCGTTAGAGAGAACAAAAGTCAAGTACACGACGTACATAATAACCTACATAGTATAAAACAATTTATTGATAACATGATTCTCTGCTGTCTATACTAGCTGTGAACAGGTTACAATATTACGGAGGCTAATACCTCCCTTGACTTGCATGGCCTTTTCCCCGGACCGCCGCAAGTTTGGCCGGGAAAAAGAGGCTCTTGTTTAGAACCATGACTGCACACTACCCAGGCACCTATACATGAAGGAAATATCCAAATCAAAATGCGCCGCTCGAAATAATGGTATCATGGCACCGCTGTACATATCCTTGCCCCTGCCCCTGAATCCGAACCCCCTATATCCAGAATACATACTTACGTCCAGTCATCCCGTCGTAATCGCCTCAATACATGTAATGACTAAACCAAAGTAACATCGCTAAACTCCGGATCCCCTAATAACGCCTCGCCCTGCATAAATCCGTGTAAATAGGTCCCTCCGACGAGGCTATAAACGTCCGAGCCTCCTTTTCCAGCGGGCCGAAGCATCAGCGGCACTCTTGACCCCTGGATGATCCAGACTCGGTCACCTTCCTTGCAGGAGAGGGAGCCGCAGCCCAGGTGTCCGCGCGAGGTCCTGAATATGCGGAGGTTCAGGGAGTGAGTAAACGAGGTCTCGAATTCGGCCGCTCTCTGCATCTCGTCCTCGGACAGACCGTGCTCGTGCATTTTCAACCAGACGGCAAAGGAGTTGTCCCAAGGCTGCGTGATTGGAACCGTCTCGGACGGGTCCGTGTCGAGGAGGAGAGTGCGCCAGAATGCGTCCTTGTAGTCCCTTTCTGGATACTTCTGCTCGAGTTCTTCTAGTATAGCAAACCAGCCGGGACAAGATCTGTGTTGGTTGACCTCTTCCTTCGTTTCTCCAACTCGAGTAATTGTGTCTAACTCGAACCCACGCACGGTCAGGGTGTTTCCGTCTTGAATCGCAAGGCGTGGCAGTGTCCCGGCGGCAAGGTACCTCTTATATCCCGTAATTCGTAGGCCGACGTCCTTTCTCACACTCCAGTCAGGCACCCACGTCGGCAGCCCGGGTCTTTCTCTGAATTCGTCGCCTTCCGCGTGAGCGAGGATGTGCAAATCATCGGAAGACTCGATGATGTATCTGGCAATATCTGTGTATATGCCGGCGACATCCCTCTTGTAGTCGCACTTGAGATAATCAGGATAATCCTCACCAGCAAGTTTTGCTAGGCCGAGAAGCGAGTACACCTTGTCCTTGTGCAATGTTGCGTCATAGGTACGGCATCTAATCAAGCTGTAAAGCAGGATATTTCCTGTCCCGGCACGAACGCCCTTCTTAATTGCGGCCAACTTGGTAGGACCCTTATATAAGAGCGAGTTAGCCATGTTCATAGGTATCCGCTTTGACATGAAATGGGAAACCTTGGCTATAGACTCCCAGTCGAAGACATAGCGTCCGCATAGGACAGTGGTGCTTTGGGCTAAAACGAGCTCCTGGACTACCCACGCCCTTCCAAACCATCGCCTCTCGAAGAGCAACCCTAACGCCATCCAATTTTTCGGGCTATTGGTGTGTCCTAGTACCCTGATATTATGCTTGTTTTCGTTCTCGTGGGGTTTGATTCTTGTCAAATCGTCGTCTGAGAGGCAGGACAAGGCACGTATTAGCTCCCAGGCCGGCCTGGTGAACGAGTCGGCGGAGCCGAGCCATATGATGACTCTCTTTGCTGAACGATATATCTCCGCCATGATTTCGACTTGTTGAGAACGCTCGGATTCGTCACTTTGGTTTATACATATCGCATCGATCCAGATGTCCCGACCATAGTATTCACTCGCCTCAAGCTGGCTGAGACAGTCGAAAAGGTTTTGCTTAACGCATAATTGTCTGCCGTTGCAGACTGTCACGCATTGTTTTTCGGCATGATTTTGATTTTCGTTTTCGTTGTCGTGACTAGTACGCTCCCACGTATAGGAAAGGGCATCGTATTGTACAGTCAAGTTATCGAGTTCGGCAGCGCGAATGGAACAGCGTAAAAGGCCATCTGATCTAGTTGGAAGGATCCTGAGAAGCCGAATAGTTCGATGGCATGCCTTGCTATCTGGTATTTTGTCGTTGGTGAAGTCGTGACGCTGATCGAGTTGTTGCACGTAAAGTGGGATAGTTGCGTAAGAGAATTGATCGGAATCTCCATCAAATTCAACCTCATTTCGTGTTTGTTCGAACTTTCGTCTCCTTTTGACGAGGCGAGTCCGGCTTTTCCCTGATGCGAAACAACTAGCGAAGCACCACATAGTTGTGAGCTGGGTGTACCACTGCTGCAAACATAGAGTTTGTAGAGAAGAAAGCCATTGTCAACATGACTCGATTTGCTCGAGCCCAGCATCGTACATAGAGCTGGCGGCCTCCTTGCCTCGATCGTTAGTGTAACCGATCCAAGCTGCCGGGTAGCTGCATGATGGCGGTGGCATGGCTCAGCGTCGGCAAATAGAGATCTAGGTGGCGTTCTGTAAGCGCTTAAGCATGCATAGGAGGTACCTACCTATGCATGAGGTAGTCGGAATGAATTTAGGTGGTCATGGTCAGTGGATGTAGCTTGGCTACACGTTTGATTTTGGTAGCGAGGTGACCAAGCCACTGAAATCCATCATACGTGATTCACGGTAGTGAATTCCTGTTTGTCCCTTCATAATTCTGAGATATTTAAATCTTGTCCTTCTCGTACGTTGGCTCAACACTACGAAAATATCTCACCCAAATTTCGAAATAGCGAAATGGCTTCAGCAAGAACATTCGCGTACCGAGTGGTGTCGGGCTACTTCTGCCACGATGACGAGGAAACGGGACCGGGATATCGGGCTGTGAGTT
Source organism: Hypoxylon sp. FL1284 (assembly GCA_022432365.1). Taxonomy (NCBI): domain Eukaryota; kingdom Fungi; phylum Ascomycota; class Sordariomycetes; order Xylariales; family Hypoxylaceae; genus Hypoxylon; species Hypoxylon sp. FL1284. The sequence goes on from JAJJXE010000012.1 coordinate 594,403, forward strand.
CTCAGCTCCTCGCTATACATATAAACGCCGATCATGGCTTAACCCAAATTTAGAAAACGAGGCCGGATTTGGGTTTGATTAATCGGACCTACGAGACAGATGCAGTATTTGACCCGGCAGGAAACAAGACCCAGTGGGAGCGTCTGGTCTACTTCGTCGAGCACCAGAACCGGCTAGGACAAGGCAAAGTCCAATATAAACTAATCATCCTCATCAGACATGGCCAAGGTTACCACAACGTCAAGGAAGCCCAAGTAGGGCGGCAAGCGTGGGATGTGAGTGTGGCCCGGCTATGTACCATGTTTCAGAGTACTGACCGTGCGACCAGGCTCAGTGGTCGCGCCTAGAAGGTGATGGTAACACGAGCTGGTCCGACGCTCGCCTAACGCAGGCGGGGAGAGAACAAGCAGAAGCCTTGAACGTGTTCTGGCGACAATCCATCCAGAACAAGACGATTCCCGTGCCTGAGAGGTACTACACCAGCCCTCTTGCGCGCTGCCTTGAGACGACCAGGATAGCTTACTCGGGGCTGCCCGGCACGGAGTTCAAGCCCATCGTCAAGGAGAAGCTAAGAGAGCGGAACGGAGAGCATACTTGTGACCGGCGCAACACAAGAAGCTGGATCGCATCCAGCTATCCAGAATATGACATCGAAGCCGGCTTTGCAGAAAACGACGAAGAGTGGAAGCCGGACCATCGTGAGACGGAGGGGGAGATTGCCAGCCGCGTGAAGCAGCTCTTGGATGACGTCTTCACCCATGAAGAAAAGACCATCATTTCATTCACAGGCCACTCAGGATTGACTCGAGCTCTGTACAGCGTCACGAACCATAGAAACGTCTGGGTCGCCGCTGGTGCGATGGTGCCGCTGCTGATCAGAGCAGAGTTGGCCACGGATGGATAGAGCGAAGGCCTGAGGTTGGTGTGAAGGAACACTCTTACATCCCTATATCTACAAAATATGCTAATATGCAAAAGAATACATACATTTATGTACACATTTGTATTTATCTAGCATTCTGTTCATGATAGCTTCCCAGAGTGAGCTCCTGCCCACAATGCGCTCGACGTAAAAGAGTTGGGTAGCGACCACTGAAGCTCTTCACTTTCCTTTTCATCGGGGCTCACTGAAACGAGATGAATTTTTACTTACACAAATCCACATGTTATTTATATTCCGTGCCAGTCTGACTCTTCATCCTCAACACACACCTACCTATTACCTTCTATCTACTCATCTAAGAGACTTCACATTTCCTCCGTCAGGTCCTCCACTGTAGAAGACGTGGAACTGAAGAGCTCCTACTGCTCATTTCTTTTTTTTTTTCTATTTCTGTTTAATCTACCCAGCCTTTCGTTCCCAAGCTTGAATTATGTACGCCCGTCTTCGCTCGCCGCAGATACCAACTCCAGCGAAGAGCGACCCTCCTCAACAGCTCAAGGCCTTCAAGCATCGCTTATTCGCCGGCAAAGACGAAGAAAATGACGGCCGTCCATCGACCCCGAAGAGAAAGAGGTATTCAATTGCCCCCATCTTCGACAGATACAAGAGACCTCGGCATGATGAGGCGGGCAACTCTCAATGTCGCTACTACGACCGCCGCCGACGTCCAAGCCCGTCTCCAGAGCCCGATCCTCCTCTAGTCACCGAGCTCAATGGTACGTAAGCACTTTGGATCGTGGTATATTTCCTTTATTTTTTTTCTTGTAAGAACGCTTTTCATTGTAGCATAACAAAGTTCGCTGTGCCAGTTCTCGTTTCTGTCTACCCGAGTACCCAATGCATCTCATCTCATGATATATGATAAAACAAAATAAAACGCCAGGGATCCTTCCCTACCCAATCCAATGAATGTGTTGCCCGATGAACCAAAAAAACGCTAACATGCCAAATGCGATGGGACGTAGAACGCTACGCAGACTTGCGCGCGACGCTGCATAGCGCCGCGATGGAGGCGCTCGAGGGCGCCGAGGCGGAGCTTGTGGACGCTGCCGGCGATGACGTCCGCGCGAACCGGCAGCGGCTCGCAACGCTCGAGGCGCGCGCCAGCCGGCTGCTGGCGCCGCTGCGCGATCTGACGGTCGACTACACGGCGACGGATTCCGCGGGCCGCCGCACCGTGGCCGTGGCCATCCGCGACGCCGTAGCTACCTTCGAAGCCGGGCTGCGTGACGCTGACGCTGAGCTCAGCGCCCTGTGGACCTCTTAGGCCGAGGCCCAGGCCGAGCTCGAGGACGTCGGCCGCGAGATCAGGATGATGGCGTTGTCGTCGTCGAACGGGTCCTCCGTCTCGGAGGACGGCCGTGGCATGGGGGCGGGAAGCGTGAGCAGCGGCAGGGCCCCGACGCAGGACGGCGCGAAGGCCGGGTTCAGGAAGGACCTGGAGGATGCGAGCAGGGAGGTGGTGGACGAGATGCGCATATACGAGGAGGTGAGCTGTCCCATCATGGCGGGCTGCGGGTCCCGCAGGTAGTAGATGGGGTACAGGTGCTGATTGATCTCCAGAAGTTTCTTCAGGAGATTGAGAAGGAGGCCGGGAATATTCTGCACTCCTTCCTTGACCGCTGAGACCATGGCCGTGGTCGTGGTCGGAGCCGCCGCCGCCGCCGCCTGGGAGACCGTGGGGGAGGCCGGCGACTTTCGTGACGACAGGCGTGCGCGGATGCTGCGCGTCAGAGCCCGCTTCAGCGCTCGCACGGCTCGTCGAGGGGTCATGGACTGCATGGTTGAGGTTTTCCTGGACGATACCGGCGGCGAGCTCTGACTCTGGCTTTTGTTTGGACTGGACCTGGCTGAAGACACAACACAAGTATAAGAGGCGGGAAGGGGAAAGGAAAGCGAAGGGAAGGGAAGGGGAGGCTAGGGTATAAGTAGGACGAGGTCGACCTATACCTTGACGACTCAGCCCTGAAGCTGATAATCATATGAAGCAGGAAGAAACGGCCTAGTATATAGCGCCGATGTGGCTACTAAAAATACCAGCCCACCAGCTCTGCTCTTATCTTACTATTAGCTAGCCAGGTTTGATTGCTAGTTACCTCGCTTACCGCCTCCCAAACTGGTGACTTTCGAAGGAGCCCGATTACTTCATAGTCGGCTCTCTCATGCATAGCATGCATTCGCTCGATCCTTCCAACGTAGTAACGTCCGTTCTTACAGTCATACTAGCGGCTCGCCCCCCCGGGCCTGCCTGTTTCTTGGTTCTGTAATATGTACGCATTACTGTCTAAAGTGCGGCTCGACGACCTGATTCGCCAGACGTCCTCGTGCTGTGCCCGAGAGGGAAGTTGGGAATGGGGTGGGAAAGTGGAAAGTTCAGGACTTCCAGGGGGAGGAGGTGGATTATGGGTGGCTTGCGCGATCCTTAGCTAACACGCACTCTCTCTCCTCTCTGCTTGTCTGCTTGTGTATAGTCGTATGTATGTAACCTTGGTCCAACTGCCTTGCACTACACATATAACTTACATGCCGTGCCGAAGTGAAAGGGGTCGAAGGGTATCCATCGCGCAAGATTAGCACCAGTCGGGTAATTTTCGAGAACGAGTCTTCGCGAATCCTCGTCATGTCGTCGTCCAAGATTGCCTTTCGTGGCACGGTTTCTCCGATGGGACGTGAGCCGGGTTGTTTTGCTTGCCCTGCTGCGTAGTGCGTCCCTACGGCAAGATATATGCCGTGTACGAAGAGATTAAAGAGGGCAGGATGATGAGAAACCGCCCGCTATGCACCTTTTCTTCCCTCCCCTTTTTCTATCGACAACTGTCTTTCCTTTGCTCTTTCTCTTTCTTTCCCTTCCGAAGATAGGTAGGTAACGCAAGCTTCCCTAACATGCTGTTGTGGACCAAAATAAAGAAGGGCTGGAGACCGAGGCGGTCGAATCCCATACCCCAGAAAAAGAATTGCCCCCACTTCAGCTCCGTGTAAGATTATCGTGACCGGAGACTTTATTATCGCACAATTACGGCTAGTCCGACCATGAAACGTCCCGGTTCCGGTCGTAAGATGGAGGGATCTGGGGCCGCCAAGGCCGTCAACCCTGCTCGCAGCTGCAGCTGAAGATACGAGATCCGGCCACAATTGCGTAGGGCGCGTATCGGGACTTCTATTGCTCCTCCTGCACGACAACACCCCACGGGTGATCTACGTTCCCGTACATGATATCGCGCAGGAAGCCCTTGAGCTTGAGCGTCAAGGAACCGCCTTCGCCTGCCTTGCCCATGGGAATCTGGACGTCTTGTCCGCGATGGTGGATCAGTGAAACAGGGCAGACAAAGTACTATAAGACGACATGTTAGCCCCGGCCGGATCTATTTAAATATCCTGGGTAAGCATCATCGAAGAGAAGACTTACAGCTGTGCCGGCTGCGAAGGATTCCAGGATTCTGCCTTCTGAGTTGGCTTCCATCACCTCTCGGATCGTGTATTTCCTCTCCACCACCTCAATCTCGTCAGTGAGCCGCTCGCGCGCGAGCTGCAAGATGCTGCGTCGAGTGACGCCGTCCAGGATCAACCTGTCGTCTAGCGGTGCCGTGACGAGCTGAGTCTTTCCCTCCTTAGTCTTCCACACGACGAAGAAGTTGCTCGCGCCGGCCTCGGTGCATTCGCTCTGGCTGCCGTACAGCCACAGAATCTGGCCAAATCCTCTCGCACGCGCCTCCTGCGTGGCTAGGAGGGAAGGGCCGTAGTTGGCGCCGACCTTGGCGTATCCGAAGCCGCCAACCCATGCGCGCACCATATCGTCCGGTGACGTATGAAGTTTCATGCCGCCGGCTGGCGAGTCCATTACTGTCATGAAGCTGGCGATTACGTAGAGGAGGGCCTCCGACGGCGCCTGCACGCCGAGCTGCGACTGCGTCCCGATGAGTGTCGGACGCAGGTAGATGAAGCTACCGGGGCGTTCCCGAGACAGCCACTTGGGGCCGTCCACGGCCATCAGCGCCAGAAGCAGCTTCTCCACCTCGGCCGGAGGGAAAGTCGGCAAGCTGATGCGCAACGAGGATATGAGGAAACGCTGCGCGTTGCAGTCGGGTCGGAACAGACGCAGCTTACCGTCGAACCCTCTATACGCCTTCAGGCCTTCGAAGCATTCTGTTGCATAATGCAACACGGAGGCTGTGGGCATGAGGCTCAGGGGACCGTAAGGTCTAAGCTCCGGCGTCTCCCAGCCAGACTTGGCAGACCACTTCACGGTGATCATGTGATCGGTACAGATGGTCGAACCATCGATAGAGGTGACGCCGGCAGCAGGAACATCGCGGGGTTCCTTGGTGAAGGTGTATTTGATCTTGGAGGCATTCAGCTCGTGAACGTTCGGTTGGAAGACAGTACTCGTCTGTCCACCCGACGGGGTATCATGGCCATTCGGCTGTTCGTTCTCGGTCAACCTGTGGTCGATGGCGGAAGAGGTTAGGTCCAGATCCTGTTCGGCCTCGTGGACGCTCGACGGAACCGCGGAGGGAGCCATGGCTTGCAAGCCGAAGGGATCGATAGGTGTGAGATTGGTTTAGAGGTGGTTACACGACAGTGAAGATGGTGTCTTCAGAAATGCTTCAGATGGTGCCGATCTGAGATGACTGATCAGGGAGAAGACAGAAAGGGGCGTGGGTCATAGTAAAGGGAGGTATGGACATTTAAAGCATGAAAAGCCGAGTTCGTCCACTCCCAGCAACGTGATGTGACTCAACCAATGAGGAACAGTATTACCTTTAGCTTTACTGGTACCCTTAAGTTTCGGCTGTACCCTGACTTTTTCGAGGATAAGGGAAGAGCCGTGCTGAGATTACTGTTGTCATGCCGGTCCGCATCGGACACCCGTTGACAAGCTGCATTGTACATAGGGCGTGACCCCTGCTACGACGTCCTTTGGTTCTCGGCTTCTCTCTGCGAAGCTAGCTAGCCGTACTAGCAGGCGGGATGTATGCAAAACAAAGGCAGGCAGGCGTGCAGAATTTGCACTTGGCTCCATCGAGCTAGAACATCCGAGCTATTACCCTATCGTTACTGAGGGGTTTCCACAAGTCTAGGACGACTAACGCGGCGATAGTGCCTCGAGTGCGGTAGAGACACTCCCGGGACTCCGTTCACGACAGTGGAAAGCGACGAGAACTCAGCTGATAAGGGTCTCCTATCTCTCCATACCGCCATCGACCACCGAAGCGTCAGGTGGGCTGCGGGCAGCGCTTCTGGGTGATACTACATGGCACACCCATTTCATTCTAGAAGCTGGGCCCGACAGAAACTATCTCTCGGGGTGTGGGACGTCTTTGCGGGCTTTCGGTTGCACACGGAGGCTGAAAATCATGTGGGAAGTGGAGCGAACAAGGACGCCGCTGATTTGTCGGATGGCAACAATAGAAAGGTCGACTTCGTGCTACGGGCCAAGCGTGTTATTGCCGATGTCGACGTGACCAGATGACGGTGAGACGACGAATACCCTCAAAGATGGATTGGATCAGCCGTCCGCTGCTCGGACCGCGTACAGTTGTTTGTCAATTGGACTCGAGAGGGAGTCATAACAAGGTGAAGGACAGATCCGAGATCGCAAGAGCATTTAATAACAGTCAACTTCTCCACTTAACAAGCATCTTCCCCCCTGGCCTCTGGCTTCCTAGAACATGCATTTTCAGAGCCGGAGAAGGCTAGCCGTCGACAGGATCTCGAAACGAAGGCAAAGACGGTTAAGACGCGTTCTTTGCAAAAGGGCGGGCCAAGGCCGCCCTTCGGCCTAAGCAGAAAAAAAAAGAAAGCGGAAAGGAAAGGCCGTGAATTGCCGTCCATTGCCGTTCGTTAGCTGACCTGCCGCATAAGTAAATGGCGGACCTGCCTTAGCTGCGTGGGCTGCGTGGGCGCGCAATAGCTGCTACCTGTAGTTATCTTATCATTTGCATATCGCTTGCACTAGCGTCTACACTAACGACTCCTGGCCGTCCCGTGTCGGTACTCGGGCTGTCGGGCTTCTTTAACACCCATCTACAGGAAGGAGGTATTACACTGGCATTATACTGGCCTCGATCGAGTTGGACAAGACAACCATTACAATAACTCTCATCCAATATCAGTCTTCGTCTCTGGAATACGTACATGTGCACACTATAATATGATCACCACCCTGATGGCGACGCTACCCAATAAACAAACTCCGAAATGACACACTGAGACATCGACTCCTGTCCTGTTGGTCGGCCTGCGATCGAGATCCGTCTTTCTATATCTGCTGCTTAGGTCTTCTCCCGAGTCTCGGCTGGCTCATAGTCCCTCCATATCAGACCCTCCGGTACTGTCTCCCACTGCATGTCTTTATCAAGCAGCTTCGTCATCTTGTGCCATTCCTCCTTGACCTGGCTCGCCTTCCATTCGCTCCTCGGCTTGATGATGGCTTGGAAAGGCTTAGGTTGTACCAGCAAGCCGGCTTCCGGAATCAGCTCTTCCATATCGGGGACGATTTCCTCTCCGGTCAACTGGTCTACAGCCCTCTCGAAGTCGAAAGCCCAGAGCATCCGCGCTATGGCCAGAAACAGTGACCGGTCCGCGATGTGCATCCCTTGACAGAGACGGCGTCCGGCGCCGAACAGGAAATGGTCACGCTTAGACACGTCCGAGTTCATTGCGGCCTCTGCTGACGTCTGTGAATCGTCGGCCCAGCGGCTCGGATCGAACCGTCTGGGATTGGCGTACCGGCTCGGGTCGTTATGGATCGCCCTATAAGCTCATAAGATAAGTAAAGGTATACTTACTTACCTGGGTATTCAGTCGTGGGCACCACTCACCAAACGTTCCACATCACCGCCGCACCCTTCGGGATCGTATAACCCATGTATTCATCATCGCGGATGGCCGCGTGCGGCACGCCAAGGATAGCGGTAGGCATCCACCTCATGCTCTCTTTCATACATCCGCGGATGTAAGGAAGGTCCGCGAGGTCGTTCAGGTCCGGGAGGCGGTCTCCGCACACGCGATCGAGCTCGGACTGGGCCGCTTTGGACACTTCGGGGAATATGAGCATCGCCTGCACGAAGCCCAGCAATGTGGCCGACGTCGTGTCGGATCCGGCCTCGAGGAGCGACCCGCTGACATATGCGGCGAGGCCGTCGGAGAAACTCTGCTCGGCCTGGGCCCGGACTAGGTCGACGCAGAAACAAGGCTGTCGTACTATGAGTCAGACGTTCGGACTTCATATGCCGAGTCTGGGATGAGTTTGGATCTTACCTTCGCCTTACCCTCCTGAAGCCTTCTCTTAGTCTCTAAGTAGTGACCTACGTACAGGTCCTTCTCTTTTCGGTGCAGCTCCTTCGAATACTTTCTCATCGGGACCAGGAAATCTGGCAGATATCGTAGCACGGGGAAGACATCAAGGAGCGCCGCGGACTGCGAGCCAGTAAGGTTGCTGAATTTCTCGAATCCCTGGGCTTCTGTAAGCGACGAGACGGCGAGTCAGCTGTGAACTGGTCACCAAAAACGCACATGGTAGAGTTGCTTAAACCTCGGGTCATCGATGCTGAGAGTGCGGAACCCGAACAGCATCTGCGTCGTCAGAGAATTCGTGTATCGCCGGATGTGGTCGATGAAGAAAGCGGGCTGCTCGAGGATCGCGAGGAGCATCGCCTTGTTCTCCAGATCCTGGTACGGGACGTACGTCCGGGCCGCCTTGATATTGAGGCTGTTATGCACGATCCTGCGGATCATACGCCACGTCTCGCCGTACCCCTGTACATCAGGTATGATTATATGTTCTCACTGGGTGGGCAGCAGTACCTCTTGCGTTCTAACATACCATCAACAGCATTCGAAATCCTCCGCTAGCAATATTTCCCAGATACGCTTCTGGTCTGGAGGAGTAAATATTGCTTCGCTTGTCCAATAGGTCTTTGATCGCCTGGTCGGACGATAGAACGATCATAGCCTGAGTACCGAGAATTAGCGAGTAGACCGGACCGTATTCCTCGGCCCATTTCTGAAACTGGATATGTCCCTTCTTCTTGGGCATCTGATGGAGATTTCCAATCAGGGGCAACGTCGGCGGGCCGGGAGGATACCCCTTGGGCCTCTGGCCGACCCTGCTTAGACGGTAGAGGAGTATGAGCACCGTCGCTACTATACTGATGGTGATTCCTGAGATGGCCATGTTGTCGAGCTCTTGCAGAACCAGAGATGTTACTTCAATACGCGGAAGGTCTATGAAGACACAACATCACCGGCCTCACATAGCGTCTAAGGCCTTTCCCGAGGTCTTTATGAGAACCATGAGCTATAGCCGTTGGCTTGGCGTTACACAAAGCTATGAGAGGGATTTTCATGGTATGATTATTATTCCTGATTCTGGGGTAAGACCACGAGTATGCAGATTCGCTATTGGCTCCGACGGCTAGGCAATACTATGCGAATATCGCCGTGCATACGGTCTGATGCAATCGTCGGTACCGTCCCCCTTCACCTAGTTAGCACCAGCCTATCGGCATTTTGTATGCGACTTCACGGGGGGCGGATGGGCGCTTTCCACGATTCCATTGGCCTCCCCGCATTGGCAGTATATAACAGAATCTCCTTATGTTTGACTCGTCACATTCCCATGTGACTGCATCACATAGTATCCTGGCTCAGGTATCTAGCATTATTTATCCTCATCCGCACCTATCGTTACGTAAATACATAGTCTAAAGAGAGAGAGACAGGGAGTTGCTCTGGTGTATACTACAGCCTCGCGAACCCGAGTTGTAGTAGTGCTCTCTGTCAGCTTATAACAATCTCCACTGATCTTCATCAGGGGAAACGACGAAAACCAAGTGCGAAGAAGAACAGCAGACTACGAAACTGATGAAAGGAAAGATGCGACTGGGCATTGGAGGACAGAGATAGCATCTCAGCAACACCGCTTGAGTATCGTAGTATTATCTCGGATATCCTACATGCCTGCGTGGCCCACCTCTCCGCTAGCCGTGGCCCCTATTACCCTTCTCCCTTAACCCCCAATGGCCGCCTCTCGTCGTATCCCTCTCTTGAAAACTACCCTTGCGGCGATATGGGAGCAGTGCAGGCTACTACCCGAGACGTCGACGCAGCGCCGCCGTGGGAAGGGTGTGGGGGAGACTCGCCGTCTCTCTTGATAGGACCGGAGCGCGGAAGAGGGCGATGTGGGATTGGCTTGATTACTAGCTCACCGCGTGAGGACTGGGCTAGATGCCGCTGTCCTACTAGGGACCGTGTTGTCGGGCGTATTGACCTGGGGTGGCAAACGGCTAACAACCTCTGGCCAGATCCAAGATAGGGGCGAAGTTAGGGTATTATAATGATAGATGGTAGCACGAGTCTGCTAGATGACGTCATCATGCGCATGTCATATAGGCAACGCGTCATTATTTGGTAGATTTAGGTAGCTCTATCCTACCAGGTCTGACTTGTTGATTAAAGGTGTCTGTAGGTGAATGCCTTGGGTGTACCTATATACACATGGCTGGCTATCTAGCTGGCTCTTGAAGCGAACTGTGTCGCAGTAAAACAAGTGACCTTGGTCTTTTAATTTCATCCGTAATAAGAGACGTCGGCCAGCACCATCAAAGGCAATCGATGTTGACTACAAACATTTCCCACATATTTCAGGGGTAGTATATCCCGATGAATGTCAAGCTAACAAGTCGAGACTTGCTGCTGACTTTTGTCATATGCAACCTCCTGAAAAAAAGAGTCGTAGGCTATAATGGGCCTTTGCTTTACGACTCCGATCCTAAGGCTGAGCTGATGCGAGCGTCGCTCGACATCTGTTTCGACCAAAGGTCCTCTAAGCATAGGTAGCACTTAGGCAATCATTCGCCTCGGGCATGTATGTTTCTAAGTGAAGGCGTTCAGCATCGCTACAACTGCAAGTTGGTTGTCGGAGCTCGTGCAGGACCGCCTCTAAGATGGGCCGACGAATTCTTGAACAGACTCTGCCAGATGTATGCTTCGCTAAGCAAGAGCTCTATGTCCTTCTCCGTCCAGTCGCGAGTCGGCAGCGCTTGGAGGAACATCATGATCTCCTGGAAATCCATCTTGACTAGCTTGGACGACCATTTGACCAGGAAGGCCGCGCACACGTATAGGTGAAATTCCGAGAAGCCTTGTTCCTCAGCCTAGATCCGGTTAGCGATGCCGCCGCCATCAATTGTTATAAAAGGACACTTACTAGGTAAGTATCCCACATCCGGATGGTATTCCGGACACTAATCTCTCTCATGAGGAGGCAGTTCATCCAGCGGAAGCTGAACTGGATAAACTCGACATGCTCGCTCTCCAAGTGCTTCGCAAGTCTTTCGTCAATCCTAGCAGTCAGATCCCGAAGCGCGGCAACCTGCCTTTGGATGCCAGGCTGGGCAACTATGTAATGGTCTTGGATTCCGTCGAGGAGTTTTGTAAGGCACCAGAAAGAATCGGCCTCTACCGCGTCCAGCACTGCCTTTGGCAACTGCCCCGGATCCATGCCGCTTTCGATGTTGCAGTCCGTGATGTACGTGCCCAGAAACACCTGCCAGAAAGGAGATACTAGATCGTTAATTCCCTGCACGTAACCGCTTGCCGGATGGCGGATTGCCCAGAGGTATAAAATTCGTTCTAATGACCGCTGTGTTGCTTCATAGCCGTAGAGTTCGATATGGGGGTTGGTTCTGGGTACGTCGATACTGATCTGATGCCAAATTGCCTCGTCTAGACCTCTAGAGCGGCCGCCGGAGGCAGGCTTTGCTCCTCCTCGTTCGAAAGCCTGGCGTACTCCGTCGAGGTATTCCTTCCGCTTTCGCTCCAGCGTCGCGACGCGTCTTTCGCTACTAGTAGGTAGATAGCTGAGAAGGAGCTGCCAGGTCATGGCCCGGACTTCTTCAGGGACACCGCCCCATGCTAAAGCCCTGAGATCCGTCAACGGTATAGTGCTAGTCTGGAGGATCTTCTTGAACTTGTTGATCTTTGTTATGCGAGAATTTATGGCGTCGATCTCCTTGGGAGACGCGCCAGCTGGAGTTGTGGGATGGTCAATAAGGTGCAGAGCGTTGGCCGGGTCTGTGGAGAATTAGCTACGGACACGATGCTATGTGGCAGACGGAGCCGCGCAAACCTTTGAGGATATCTTTGTATTGTGGTCTAAGAATCTTCCCTTCGCTTTTCTTGGGCATCGGGTACGTAGGCGCCGGTCTTTCGATGGCTATATCGGCACTATCCGAGTATCGCCTATTGGAAAAGCCAAGCGCAGTTTCTAGTGGCGTGGGCTGGTTGCGCATGGAGTTCGTGTTTTGGGCCGCCGCTGCTCGTCGAGTTCGTCGCTTCATGTTTGATAAACTTGGGAGGCCAAAGTCGTCTCCATCGTCGTCTTCGTATCCAAACATATCCTCTCCTTCTGGCATTTCAGGGTCTCCAACCTCCCAATCTTGATTCGTGTTGGATAGGAAACTGAAGTAGGACTTGAGCGGAGGTGATGATGGGCCGGACGAGGCTTTCGGAGGCGGTGTGCTAAGATCACTGGTTCTGGATTTATGTGAAGTCGCGGATGGAGGTGATCGTGGTCGCGATGATGTGCCGGAAATGTTTCTAACGCGCGGCGCCAAGTTAGCGCAAGGACACACCGCATCGAGGATTTAGAGAAACATACAGGTTATCGAACTTGAGCATGTCCGCATGGGAGTAGGAAGCTCCGACGACGAGGCTTGGGTCGCGGCCGGTTCGCTTTGGGGTCCCTTCACGTTGAGTACTCCAGAATGGTGAAACCGACCTACTTGAGCCTTGATTAGCATAGCTCTGCTGAGGGAGGATACGCCTGCTAGGAGCGTTCGCCCTGCGACCTACTCAGACCGATCTGTCATGGGGAGCAATTCAAATCAGCAATCAGCAATCTCGTCTCTTTTCCCCTCTCGCGCTCCGGTGGTTAACATGAGCGCCAGTCGAGCGCGTTACGATGTCGTCGAGACATGGAGGCGAGCAGTTAGTACTTACCGACTTGAATCATTTCCTACGTCATCGTCAACATCAACTAGCCTCTCTTCGTCGACTTGGAGGGGAGCTCACCTGCTGGGACGGCGGCTTCTTGCCGCTACCCGAAGAGGAGAACATGATATTAGATGTTCGCAGTCGATCAGGGCCGCATGGTCATCAGGCGTGAGTCGTGGAGCACTGAAGCATCGTCTCGTTGAAACCATCGAGCATGGCGTGTTGTAACAAACGACGACAACCTTGCTAGGTACCTGGTAACTGTTTAGGAGCTGCTGACCCCCTGTCGCCCCTCGAAAGCCAAGCAAGCTGTCAGCCACAGTTTAAGCCTTGGTAGCCCAGGTTTTTCTTTTAGCTAACAATACCTACAATTTATTCTAGGTACATATTTACCTAGGAGGTAGGTACGTGATCTCTCTATTTACTAGAGGACGAGTTAATTCACCATTTCTTTCAAGCAATGGACAGATGACGCGTCTTTATTATAAGGCACGATTTTAAATATTCCAAATCACATAGAACTGCGTCTCGTGCACGATAACTTGAATTGTGATATGTATCTATCTGCTTGGAAGACAGAATTAGCGCTTCCCGGCACGTTGGTGTTCGCTTTAGTGATCAGCTCAGCACTCTGTAGGTACCTAAGGTACCTCGTAGTCACTTAAGCGTACCCTGCTACTGCAGTACCCCATACAGCCTAGTCCGCAGCAACGCGATCTGATTGGACTGCTGACCAAGGCAAGGTGCCCACCCCAATAATCGGAGCTGCGCCGTTTTACCTGCCGTAAACACTCGCGCCTTTCATTGGTTCCAAACTTTATCATCCTCATAGGCCCGTTCTTGCTCTATCAATCCAGAAGGCTGCAACTATTATTTTTTTCTTCGCCCTCTTCTTCAACTTCAACCCTCATTTCATCAGCTTCTCAACATTGATTGCCCGCGCAAGAGTATTTCCTTTTCTCTTTCACTTACTTCGGACTACTAATATCTTCCTTCTGCTTTCTCCCTGCGCGGTCTCCGTGCAACAATTCATCCGTTTCTCCATCCAGCCTCCGTCCGGTTGGATCCAAGTCAGCCTGCCAACGGACCTGTATTCTTGAGTCTCGTCAGTCGCGTTTACTTCCTCGACCAAACATCCACCATGGCTGACGCCGAGAACTTCGAAGATGATCTCTTCGCAGATCTGTACGTGCAACCTGCTATATCATGCTCGTCCCATGCATACGTCTTTATCAATCCTATCAATCCTGTTTATTTTGATCCCATGTTTCGCGACCTTCCCAACTAACTTCTCATAGCTACGACGATAACGAACCTACCGCTGCTCCAGCTCCAGCAGCATCTGCACCGCAAGCTGCAGCCATTCCGACCCAGCCAGAGCCCCAATCTATCGAGGCGCCCGGCCAACTCGAACTCGACCAGGCAGCTGCCAATGTAGCTCCCGTAGCTCCCGCCGCTGAAGAGAACGGAGCATACGACGATACCTATCAAGAGGATGCGTATGATGACGACGATGATGTTGACTTCAATCTGGGTAACGACCAATCCTCTGTGACTGCCACTGCTATTGCCGCTGCACAATCTCAGCACGATGAGTCTACTCCGACCTTCCATGGTGCGCGCGCGCCAGGCGCTAAAGAAGACGGGTAAGTGCATTTAATTTAACATCTGTTTGTTTTGCATCCCGAGTACTTGTTAGTTGGTGAGCTCCCAAAGCGCGCTACCATACCTCGCTTCCATGTCCATGGAAGCCAGGTCAAAGCAAGGCCCGATACATACTCTTGTGCTCAAAGCCGGCTATGTGGGAGACGCAGCTTTCCTGGATTAGGCTTTGGACAGTCGAGAGATGGTGTGCTGTGGTACCTACACTAGGGCTCTGGTCAGAAGGGCTTCGGTAGGCAGAGAGGTGCTTGCTGCCTCGCTAGCTGCCTCCGAAGGAAAGATTTGGTGTTGGGATCGACCAGCATTCGGTTGCACAACCAAGAGAAGCACTCCAATCATCCGGATCTTGCAGGTACATCGCGGGAAAAGGAGAGATGAAGACAAAGACAAAGGGATGAATCGCTCTCCCACCTTGAGGAAACCCACGATAAAAAGTCTCGACCATAGTCAGTACAGAACATCACTGCTGCCCTTCTATAGCCGTTCGTCAAGGAAGTAGGCTCATAAAGCTCAACGAAGTATGCTCTGAAGGCTGTAACAAGAGGGTGGGCAGCGAATAGCGCTCGAGGTCAGTTTCCTAGCTTGACGATAGCCAAGATACGAGAACAAAAATCGACATTTCAGACATCACCTGCCGTATCTTGCTTTGCTGAGCAGTGCCGTCTACCTAGGTAGCCTTGCTCGCCAAACTCCAACAGACGCCTATGCATCATCGCCCCTTTTGAGATACAGAGCTTCGCGCACAACATCACCCACCGTGGATATGCCCGGGAGACAAGACGAGGGTAGCTCCCCTTGCTCAGAAGACGAAGACATTGAGCACCACGGCCAGCTTCTAGACAAACACCCCTACATCATCTGGGTCCGGCTGAAGATATAGACGACGATGGAAGGCCAGGGCTGGCTTTACTAGGGCTTATCACGAATCATAAGCACCTCGTGATGCTTGCAAACCGACAACCATGAGCACGCGAGCTGCAGTTTCTGGCAGGATTAGTTTCCTATGTTTTTTTTCTCAACTTCACTGGCTTACTGCGCATCGTAACTATACCTGATACGACCAAGACTAACCATGTCCTATATAGCAAGATGTTTATTGGTGGCCTCAACTGGGAAACGACCGATCGTAAGGACCCCCCTGTATCACTGATCTCGTGGGAATCACTCTACTAACACATCCAGAATCGCTTCGCGATTACTTCTCCCAATTCGGCGAGGTGACTGAATGTACTGTGATGAGAGACGGCGCTACTGGCCGCTCGCGTGGCTTTGGATTTCTCACCTTCAAAGACCCTAAGACAGTGAACATTGTTATGGTCAAGGAACACTTCTTGGATGGTAAAATAGTAAGTTTCGTCATGTTGCTCTGTGCTATCCCCATGAAGTCGTGTGCTAATTCTCAAGCGTAGATCGATCCTAAGCGAGCCATTCCGCGCGACGAACAGGAGAAGACCAGCAAGATCTTTGTTGGTGGAGTCAGCCAGGACACGACCGAGAATGAGTTCAAAGATTACTTCGCACAGTTCGGTCGAGTGGTGGACGCTACCCTTATGATGGACAAGGACACCGGCCGACCGCGAGGCTTCGGTTTCGTTACCTTTGAGAGCGAAGCCGGTGTTGAAGCTTGTCTCAACACGCATCTAGAGATCCACGGAAAGCCGATCGAGGTGAAGAAAGCCCAGCCTAGGGGCAATATGCGCGAAGAGGAAGAGGCCTCTCGACGTGGCAAGTTCCGGAAGGGTGGAATGGACGAGCAGAGTGGCAACCAGAGCCAGATGAACAACCAGGCGCCCCAGGGCGGCATGACGCCCCAAGTCATGGCTCAGTACATGCAGAGGATGCAGCAATACATGGCCATGATGCAGCAACAGATGAGCATGAACCGCGGAATGGGTATGGGGGGCATGAACCCAGCCATGATGCAAATGTTGCAGATGCAGCAGATGCAACAGATGCAGCAACAGATGGCCCAAGGAGGGGGTCAGAGTTCGCAAAACAACCCCATGGCAGCCATGGGCAACATGAACCCGGCTCTTATGCAACAGATGCAGCAGCAGATGCAGAGCCAGATGATGGGCAGCGGAGGCCAAGGCCAGGGCCAGGGCCAGAGCCAGGGAGACGGAAACCAGCAGGGCTTCAACGACTTCAACCAGCAGCCGTCGTTCAACCCGCGCGGCGGCGGCGGTCGACGTGGCGGCCGAGGCGGAGGTGGATATAACCAGGGTTACAACAACAACAACAACAACAACATGGGTGGCGGAGATCCGACTTCTTGGGAGGGTATGTACGACGACGTCCCTCAGCCTAATTTCAACCAGGGTGGTCGCGGAGGATTCCATCGAAACCGGGGCGGACACCAAGCAAGCCCGGGCCCTTCGGACCCCAACCACGCACCGCCGGCCAATGCACCGACGGGCCCCAAGAATGCTGGCAAGCCCGGTGCCAACTATCGCGGAGGAGGGCGAGGAGGCAACTGGGGCTTCCACCCTTACGGTCGCTAGAAAGGTCCGAAATGCTCCAGTATACCCCTCTAAGACAGACCCCCTTTCAAGTCCGTACCTAACGAAGAATAAGCCGACTAGGCTCTCTCACGAGCATCACGGGGTCTCTGCAGAATCTCACGGTCGGCTCATGGGGTTCATAAACGCTAATAACGACCGTCACACATCTCTCTCGACATTACCATCATCCGCAAAACATCGCAGACTATATCTCAAGATCGTCTGCCTGTATTCTCGACACACTACTCATTCCCGTTTACCAGTAATAATGTTGGGGTATTCGGACTCGAGGGCATCCGCCAAGGATAACAGGCGTGATCCTTCCTCGGTCCTTGCGCAGAGATCTTGGATCTCATCGCGCCGTGTCGGGCTATATGACACTTGTAGGCTTCAGGGGTTCCGGGGAGTTCTGGTGGTGCAGTTCTCGTTTGCCATTTGACGACTTGACTCGTCACCCCAATTCATTGTTTAGTGTACAAACCCGGCCTCTGTATGTACGTAAAGGGTTCGCTTCCGCGTCTATAGATCGTTGCTACGCAGACAGTTAGGCAATACAATTCGTCTCTGGAACATGCTTGAAAGTGATGTGCTGATTGCAAGAGTACCATGACACCGAACGAGTACTCTGAAAAGAAGGGTTGCCTACTACACGACGGTATCTGACGTACATACTTCTTATACAGTAGCTACCTATCTACCTGGTATGACACGGAGTCCAAAATAATCTTACACCAAGATCATTCTAAACATACAAAATATTCATGTATTACTCGCTCTATGCCATTCAACACCATATGCTCTTCAATCTTTATAAAGCTTCGTGAGCCCACCCGCCGGCGGCTGGAGCCAATTCCGTTCATCGTACTTGGCGCCCTCTCCCTCGATTACATGGAACGTGTAAATGATGCGCCCCTTCTGGCTCAAGTTCTTCTCGCTCTTGTGCAGCAGGTTCCCATGTATCAGGACGAGCGAGCCAGCCTTGACCTCGCCCATCTTATACTCCGCCTTCCTCGCCCTCTCCTCGTCCTCATCGCTCAATCCGCCGTAGCTCTCACCAGCCGGGAACCGGGGCCCGTCGTTATCCGCAAAGTCGGTGCCGCCGGCGCCGCCCGCGGCGCGCACGAAGCGCTGGCGCACGGGCGCCCAGCGGTGGCTGCCGGGCAGGAAGCTCAGGCAGCCGTTGTCGACGGTGGCGTCCTCGAGCGCGTACCAGAAGCCGACGGCGCTGGGCGGGTCCGTGTACAGGAAGGTCGAGTCCTGGTGCGGCGGCACGGCGCCGCCGATCTCGGGCTGCTTGCAGATCACCATGCTCTGCAGGCAGCGCGGGTCCCGGAAGCCGAGCGCGCGCGCCACGGCCGCCGGGTGGCTCTCGACCTTGCCGACGCCGTTGCCGCTGGTGCCCGCGCCCTGCAGGTCCGGGTTCAGCGCCGCGTCCAGCAGCGCCGCGAACGGCGGCGACAGCGCGTGCAGCGCGTGCCCGATCTTGTTGACGGCGCGCGCCTTGGGCTTGGTGAGCTGCCCGGACGCGTCGAAGGCGTCCTCCTCGAAGAAGAAGCGCACCTTGTCGCCCGACGACAGGAAGTAGTCGTCGCCGACGTGCGCCGACTTCTCGCCCGTGCTGAACCGCGTCAGCGGGTGCGTGTCCAGGGGAAACTCGTCGAGGAGTTTCTCCGTCTCGTCTAGCAGCGCCCGCACCGTCGTCGGCGGCAGCGCGTCCGGGATGATGGCGTACCCGTCCCGCCAGAACGCCGACAGCTGCTCCGCTGTCAGGCCGCCCGTCGTTTCTACGGCTCCCGGCATCTTTGGTGTTTTATTTTTTTTAAGGGGCGAGGAAGATCAGGACGGGACACGGAAACAAGGGGGATGCGGTCACATCTATAACCGGAATCTAGTTATAGAAATACGACGGGTTGCTGTAATGGTGATCACTGATCTTCATCTTCCGCATAGCGGCATCCGGTCTGCCCACGCGACACGGATGTAGTGGGGCTGAGGGGTAACTTGTCGATAAGGCAGGCAGCATGAGGGGTCGGCACAGTACAATATAGCAGGAAGTACTGTATGAGACATGCAGCTAAGACATGCAGTGACAGTGTCGATAACAACCTGCTTGGTAGCTTCAACTTCTTTGAAGCATCGACTTGCGTATTTATTAGAGATTGTTCTTATTTACCATCAAACGGTATTTCCTAGCCCTTGCCTTCACCTTATTCTTCACTAGGAATCTTCCATCATGAGCTCCGAGCAAGAGGTCCTCTCCGGACCGCCAGCCCCTGAACTCTTAGATGACCGAATCTGGGTCGACGGGTGCTGGGACTTTTTCCACCACGGCCACGCGGGGGCCATGCTGCAAGCGCGTCAGCTAGGCACCGAGCTATACGTCGGCGTGCACTCTGACGAGGCCATTCTGGAAAACAAGGGCCCGACGGTGATGAATCTGCGGGAACGGTACGCATAAGTCCTTCCCAGATTCCTCACCTCTGCTTTTGAAAGAGCGTTTCCGCTGATATCCCGGGGGCCGGATCCGGTCCGGAGGGGGCTTAAAAGACTGGCCGCCGTCGACGCCTGCCGCTGGGTAACGCGCTCGGTCGCCCACGCGCCGTACGTGACGCAGCTCGAATTTATAACGCACTTCGGCTGCAAGTACGTGGTGCACGGGGACGACGTGACGTCGGACAGCAGCGGCGAGGACTGCTACCGCTTCGTCAAGGCCGCGGGCCGCTTCAAGGTTGTTAAGCGCACCCCGAGCATCTCGACGACGGACCTCGTCGGCCGCATGCTGCTCTGCACCCGCACGCACTTCATCCGGTCGCTCGAGGCCGCGCTGGCCGGCGACGAGGGCAGCGGCACCGCCACCGAGCGGAAGGCCGAGGGCGACGCCATGCTCAACCGCGTCCGGCAGTACGCCACCGACGAGAGTGGTAAGGGCCCCGGAGCCGACGTGTACTTTTGGTCCGCCTCCAAGGCCGCCAAGACGGAGGACTCCGAGGAGGAGAAGGGCTCGTTCCGCCCGTTGCTCAAGGGCCCTGGCCCCAAGATCGGCCAGAGGGTGGTCTACGTCGACGGAGGCTTCGATCTGTTTTCTAGTGGTCACATCGAGTTCCTCCGACAAGTCACGCTGGCCGAGGAGGACCTGGCAAGAAAGGAGGGCTGGTACGAACCGCAGGCCGTCAACGAGAGGCGTGGCAAGGGCGCCGATTACGGTCCCGTCTTCGTCGTTGCTGGAGTCCACGACGACGAGGTTATCAATTATTGGAAAGGGGTCAACTATCCGATTATGAACATCTACGAACGAGGCTTATGTGTGTTACAATGCCGAGTATGTGTTCTGGCACCTCTAACAAAAAGCTCTCCGCGCCGTCTTGGCTAATTATTCGACAGTACGTCAACGCCGTGATATTCGGCGTGCCTTTCTCGCCGACCAAGCCGTACCTGTCGAGCTCGCCGTGGGGCGCGCCCGACGCCGTGTACCACGGGCCGACGGCCTTCATGCCGCTGTCGTACGACCCGTACAGCGCGCCCAAGGAGATGGGCATCTTCCGCGAGGTGCCGAGCCACGAGTTCCAGGACGTCAACGCCGGCACCATCGTCCAGCGCATCATGAAAAGCAGGGACCTCTACGAGGAGCGCCAGCGCAAGAAGGGCGTCAAGGCCGTCGGCGAGGCCGCCCACCGCCAGCGTGAGATCCTCGAGGAAGAGCAGCGCCGCAAGGAAGAGGGGATGGGGTCTGCTTCGTGAGGTTGCGTTTATGCCTGTGGTTTTCTCTGATAGTCTTGGCTGAGGTCACGAATAGGGGCGATGCGTGCAGGCCAGGCTGTCAGTGAGCCCAATGGAGGGCGATGCTTCGATAACCCCAACTCGAATGGGGCTTTTAAGGGGTTACATAAAAAGTCACCCTGTAGGCGCTTACCTATTAATAGAGATGTCATCTTTGCCAATCAGGTTCCACAGCTGTCTGTCAAACGAGTAGCCAGCCATCGAGGTTACCTAAGTAAGGCTTTGTATGCATCTATGAGGCCAGAGATCTAATTTAAGTGGAAACATTGCCGTGGCATAACGTACCCTGGGTAGCTACCCAAGGTATGTAGTGCAGCTTCAGCGTTGAGAAACACCACTTTGATATGTCGAATAGTGCGCCATTGCTTTCTGTATAGATTTACACACAGATGACACTACCTCGCGCGGACGTACCTAGGTATTCAAGCAGGTATACAATCGGCGTTGGCCGACTGGCGGCCAGACATCATAGGAGACACAGGCTCAACTTGTGACTCTCTGAATGACTCAAAACATCTTAGGCTCGTCTTCTATAAAGGCTGGCGCATGTTATCTTTACTGGTAATCATGGGCCATGTAGATAGATCTAGGACAACACAAGGTAATCAACTGGTAAGATACTGCTAATATGCCCCAACATAATTGGTCTTCTGGCGGAACAGTGATCGTCCAGAATGAAAGCTGCTATATATGGGGTTACGCAAGGATTTACTTTGTGAACGAAAGACGCAAGGCCCCCATGCGGTACAGGAGGCATCTCAGGCCGTACAAACACATATCTGAGACGGGCAAGGCATACTGTCCAGGAATCCTCCCCAATCCCGTATCTCGGCCAAAGAGCGGGTGGTACCACAGAGAAGATAGCAAGGATATAAATGCCCTCCGGTAAGGGACTTTGGTATGGTTCTGCCCGGGTATATGATACCCGATGGCTTCACGAAACTCTAGAATTACATAATTACCTTCATATGATGACATCCATTTCAGCCCAAGGAGCCGCTGATGCAGGGCGCGACAACGTGAGTCCGTTGGAACCCAGCGCGTTACGACACGGAGGCTCTGTATACTCCCAGGATCTCCAGGACTTTCAGGTCTCACCTCTGAGCTCGCTCCGCCATAGCAGCAGCTCGGCCGTACTAGCTGTGGCAGATGGCCAGACGGGTGGAAGAGTAGAGAGTTCTTCTCCCAGGTCCGCCTCGCCTAACGCTCCATCCCTCCAAACCCCACACATCGAACCCGCCGGTTCGCCACGAGACGAACCGCCATCCAAGAATAAAGCAGTTAATATCGCCAATATGAGGAAAGGCTGGGAACCATCGTATCTCGGAAAGTTGCCGCAAATCCTATTCCTCGCCATGTTCCTGGGGTTTATAGTCGGGATCCAGGTATTAGTGTACGTCTCCGTAAAGCAAGAGGGATTTGCGCCGTCGAGTGCTAGTTTACACTCCCTAGGCACGTACGGCCCCATGTTCATCTTGACTTTGGCCGCCGCGTTCTGGTCTCGCGTGGACTTTCAGGCCAAGCTAGTGGCGCCGTGGGCGCATATGTCACAGGGGCCGGCAGCTGCTGAGCGGAGCGTGCTCCTCGATTACCTGTCCGCTCTCCAACCCTTAGTCGTTCTTGGGGCTTTCCAGAATCGGGACTGGGCTGTCGCCGCCTCCAGCTCGTGCTCATTGGTACTCCGCTTGATTGTAGTGCTGTCGACGGCGCTCATTGTCCTGTCACCAACACGCGTTCACAACATCCCAACTCCCATTGTTCTCCGCTCCTCCTTCATCGAAAATGGGACCGAACTTGAGCATCGTAGCCTCGATATGGTCGTAGGCTCAATTCCGTACTATAACAGTGAGTAGTTCTCTAGATGTTGCTTTATATGGCTAGAGCAAAAGCTAATCTATACATTTCATTAGTGGACGGCCTTATGGAGGATAACCTTACATACCCAGACGGGACGTCCAGTTCATATGCGTTCCAGGATATCGATGCCAACATTTCCACAGACGCTCAGCTGCACGCAACAGTAGAGGGCTTTCGGGCATCGCTGGATTGCAAATCGGCTGATCTACGCAACTATTCCTATGGGCTCAGCCTGACCCAGGGCTGGTCGATTACAGGCTTGAATTTTAAGTCTGAGAATTGCAGCGCCATTACCAACTCCTCAACGTTCGGCTCAAGTCATAGTACCACAGGGTACTTTGGCCGTATCGGCGTCACAGCGTGCGATGGCTCTGCTACACCGGATAGTCAAAGGTTATACGTATTCTTTGGCGAGGTTTCGCTTAACGAATCTGGCAGGCAAATTATCGCGCAGTCCAAGCAAATCCTCTGTCAACCGTCATACAACATCGACAAGATCGGTATTGTTAGAAACAGGACAGACGTGGTTGATATCTCGACTCCGGCGAGCAACACGTCAAGAAGGATAGCCGGAATCCACCCGGCAGCTATCATGTCGGCTTTCCTGGTTTCGTTGAACACGGCAATCAGCATACCCGCTTCGACATTCATAAACATAAGAGTTAACGAGACTGGGGAGGTAGTTGTGGCCGACATGGAAGCCCCTATTGCCCAGGCACTGCTGTTCACAGGCCAGAATAACCTGTCGTTGTCATCCCTGACGGAGTCGGTATTGAACAGCTCCATTGCAAGATATTACGAGCAGTATGCAGTATTTCTTGCCCGAACCCTCTTGCTGAAGCAGGATTCGATCCCATCGACAGGGACTTTAGAAACTGAAGAGGAACGCCTGATCGTCGGCTCGACAACGGGATATATCATGACGGCCTTACTCGTGCTCTGTATCGCTTTAAACCTTGTCGTCATGTTTCAGAAACCAAACGTCAGCTTGCCCAAGAATCCAAGCAGCATACTGGGGACCGCCGTGATACTCGCCAGCAGTCCAGGATGTGCCAAGAGCTTCACTGGTCTTGGTCCCGCGTCTATCAACACAATTGCTGGCCGCATCCGGAATATCAAGTACGAATTGCTGCCTAGGCAGAACGATGATTTCAACCAAAGGAAAGACGCGACTTTGCAAATTTCAGCAGAGCCGGAGCCTCAGTTCAACGAGCTGCACTACCTAAATGCGCCCGAGGACTGCGCGAGGGCCCCGTTAGTTCTTCGCTCGTGGTGCATGTATGCAATCTACCTGGTTATCATTGGCATAATAATTGCTCTCGAAGCTACATTGAGGTCTTCCGAAGCAAACAACGGCATAGCAGACGTACCTGGAGGAGAGTATATTCAGTACACGTGGACAGTAATTCCAGCAGCGATCATGTCGCTGATATCGATGTATTTCTCCGCGGTGGACTTCGAGGTGCGCTCCTTGGTACCTTACAGCAAGCTCAGGGATGGCGCACCCTTCAGTCGGTCGATTAATATGGACTTAATCGACAAGTCGATGCCGCTGCTCCTGTGGACTGAATACCGAAAGAGGAGCCTTTCCGCGCTGGCTATGAGCGCCGTCGTCGTCATTTCGGCGCTGTTCACGATATTCACAGGATCGTTATTCATCGTGCAGCAGCAGCAGCAGGTCACCGTGCCTGTCAAACTTCAGATGACGGGTTCATTCCTGATACGCCCACCGGCTAATTCCTCTTCGAGCTCGGGCTTGAACATTTATAGCCAGTTGGAGAGCTACGGGCAACTGGAGAGTTCTCTAATACTGGATAGCAATTTATCATACTCGGCTTTTACGTACGAGAACCTCGCTTTCCCGCAGTTCTCAATTCTTGCCGCTCCTAATTCTCCGCAGATATCCTCTTTGGACACGGTGAACGGCAGCGTGCCGGCACTGCGATCCCGCATGGCCTGCAGACGTTACGGCCGCGCTGAGATCGACATGGAGGTGACCTTGGGCGGCCCCGCGAATATTCCGGTAGACCACGGAGAAAGACTGAATATCCTGGCCATCGACATCAAAGGGGAATCGTGCAGGTCAAACATCCCGACGACGGTCACACACAACGCCGAGCTCCCGCTGGATGCGAGACCGGACCCCGACTTCCTGTTCGGGGCGGGGGACTGGTGCAGTTCGGATGGGAGCCGGGCTATGCTGTGCTGCAGCGACTTCTTGTACGTGTGGGGGCACAAGACCAACTCGTCGAGCCAGGACGGGAACAGCGTCGCCGCCCTGGCATGCAACGAGACGATCGAAGCGGTGGACGTAGCTGTCGTCTTTTACGGATCGGACCTACGAATTGACCCGTCGTCGCCGCCGAACGCCAACAACGCGTCCGCCCGGCCATCGACGGTGGATGTGCGGCCATTGGACTTGATGCTCGTTAACTGGTTCGACCCTTACCGCACGCTGGCCGGGGGACCCAAGTCGTACGGGTACGACCTAGACCCGTTCTTTTACCTGCTGACATCGTCGCGATACGGCGTGCCGCCTGCGAGCCTGGACGACGCAGGGCGGGACGAGGAGGTCGCGGCCGCCATCGTATTCCAGCACGGCGTGATTCGCGCGCAGACGCTGAACGCGGGGTTCCGGGGACCCGCCAACGAGACCAACGCCACGCTGGCAAACCCGCCCGTCGACCCGGCTATCGCCAACGACGCCTCGACCCCCTACGACGCGATGCTGAGTAGCAACAGCACAGCTGCAGGGGCCCGGTGGCGGCTGGCCCAGGACGCCGCCGCGACGCGCGTGCTCGAGTCTCTGCTCGCCGTCGCACTCCTGCTCTCGATGCTGACGGGCCGCCTGCTGCTGCTCACGCCCACTGCGAAGCTGCTCCCGCGCGCCCCGACCAGCATCGCCAGCATCGCCGCGCTGCTGTCCGACGGCAACACGCTAGACCTCTGGCCCCGCGACACGCAGCGGCTGAGCGACGAGGAGATCGAGAGGGCGCTGGGAGCTGATGCTACATTCCACCTCGGCTGGCCGGCGCAGAAAGGGGCGGGCGGGAGAGAGCAGCAGCTACAACATGTAACGCGGTTTGGTATATATGCTAAAAATACGGATATCTAGGGAGATATTCGAGGTAGGTGGGTAGGTCAGGAAATCAAAGCCGCCTCTTTGTAATCATCTTTGACGGCGTGAGGCAAGACATGCCGAGGAATCAGGCGGTGAATACCACCAAGTGCGACGATGAAGCGGCTATTCGTGAGGGCCTTTGTCATGAGGACGGGGTGCGATTGGAGGTGGAAGGGAGACAAGGATTACTGATGGTGGGAGGTGAGAATAAGCACCTTGTCAGCCTGTCAGCTTTGTCTTTCTAGCGGGCTGGCGGGCTGACGAAGATGGGAGCTCGGGCCACCCCGTCTTCGGTAGCTCTTCCAGAAGAAGCAAAGAACGATGCCGATCTCGATCTGGGCGAACAGGCGAACAAACCGCTTCCCGCCCCCGATGTCAGGATGTTTACATGTAACGCGAGGCGTAGAGATGATTCGGGGCTGAGTAACGTACCCCTATATTTTTGCGAGAATATTTATAGAAAATTATAGGATCAGCCAGAGAAGTGGTATGATATGGTAGAGTGTCTCATTTCTCCGAAGAGGGTGGCAGTCGAGGCCGTATGAACCTAACCCGCTGCAAAGGACAGCAAATGCAGATACCCAACAGGCCGACCGGTACTTGCGATGATATGCACTTAGCTCGATGTGGGCAATCTACAGCTGGCTTCCAGCGGGGCAGGCTGCGGGACAGGCTGCGGGACACGAATGTCTTAGTGGTCTGTGCTCCCTTCTGGAAGACGCGAAGAAGCCCTGACAGGTAAAAAGAATGTCTCGAGAAGAAAAGGAGCTAGGACCTCCATCAGGCTCGTGCTGAGACCCCTCCAGCCCTCCTGAGCTTTTACTGGACGGGAGTGAGAGAACTGCCAAAGCTGGGGGAATTCGGCTCCCTGATCTGCCCCACCCCTCACTAATCTTGTTCTATTTTGTGATTTCTATGGGCTGCTTTGGCGCCGAAGGCTGCTCTGTTTCCCCTAAAACGAAATTCGTGATCTTCCCAATCCCATGCTGGAAACCTCCCCTCAGTCGTCATTCTTTTGCCACTGAACTCGAGCTCCCCGATTTTATATCCTTCCATTCAATATTCAATATAGCTTCTTCAAAGAACAAAGAAAACCCTACCCGTTCTACCCCTTGTCGACAGCTTACGGCGGTAAAAGGATTTATCCATTGACTTGATCGCCGTTTACCCCTCCCTATCTCCTATCTTTATCTTCGTCTACCGTCACCGTCACCCTCGTATCTTCAAGTACTTTGGCTGCCTTTGGAGCTTGTCTTTGGCGATTGAAGCACACGAGATAATCACGACACAGTCACCTCTCCTTATTCCTACTCGCGGCTACAGACAAGATTGAATCCCGGGCATATCAGCTGGTAAGTGGTTATCGCCATCTGCCTTCCATTGACACACTCTGCCTAGTCCATCGTCTCTATTCCGCACTCATGTAGCCAACCACAGCAGTAGCTACGGTAGCTATCGTCGTGTTCCTTTGCTTGGCTACACCATCCTGATTTGTTCAGCTCCTGTCCCTCTGCCTTTCTTATTTATATACCTACCTCTTTCAGTCCGGCCTGTTCCACCCCCAGCCCTGTCCTCCCCGTTAATGCAACTATCACCTGCTTACGCAGCACCCGATATATTCCTACGTGCATTTCACGTTTCTGCATCTCGCGACACAGCCTCGCCTTGCGTAGCACTGGCTACTGACTCTTCTCTCCCTACCGTGTTCCTTTCCGCTTCCAAGTCCCATTGCCAGCAGCAGGACCCTCGGCTAATGCCAGCTAGACGTGCCTGACCCCTTGGACCTGTCATACTCGGCGGCGCGCTCCATCTTGCATGCATACAACCTAGAGATACTCCCGTACCAGGTAACAATACAATCCTAACGTCCCTGTCCTTTATTTTTTCTTGGCCCAATCCCCAGCAGCATCCTTATTGTCACGCTCTTATTCATCGCCCAAAACCCGTCTTACGTGCCGAGACATCGAGGCATTGTTGCCTTAGCACTGCCTTTCAGCCTCGCGCATCATGTCTCTGCCTGCTGCTTACCACAAAGAGATAGAAGCCCTTGAAAACCAGGTTCGATCCGAGAATCCAGCCGATATTCTACAGTTCTGCTCCGACTATTTCCTCCGTCGTCTCGCCGACGAACGCGCTGCTCACTTGACGCGAGGTAGCGATACTGACATGTCGGGCACTACATTTACGAGCCCCTTTGCGGCGAATTCCAACCCCTTCGGTACGGATGGAGGGAAGTCTAATGCTGGTAGTCCTCCGCCTGGAGGGCTATTGAACGTGGTTGAGGAAGACGAGAACGACACGATCACGTCCCCTACAACCCCTAACTTTGGCACGGGAAACTTTTCAGGCGCCACTTTTCGCGGCCCCTTTGGCGGCGACGGACCGCTAGACGGACCCCCGTCCTCGATGAGAACGCCGCCGAATCCCGACAGCTACCCGGCCCAGTACAACTTTGCACGTCGCACATCCGTCTCTGCCGAGTCGCTCAAGCCGGTGGCAGACGTCAACGACAACTGGTCGCCTCCCTCTTATCCTAAGACCTCGGATCAGCTCGAGAGACTGAAGAAGGCCATAGAGGGGAACTTCTTATTCAGTCATCTAGATGATGAACAAAATGCCCAGATCCTAGGCGCTCTCCAAGAAAAGCCCATTCCAGCTAAAGATATCAAAGTACGGACGAACCCTTTACCCTAGTACCCTTATTTAATTCTAACATCGCCAATAGGTTATCACCCAAGGAGACGCAGGGGACTACTTTTACATTGTCGAAAGAGGCTCGTTTGATGTGTACGTCAATGGCACAGGCGCCCTACAGCCTGGACCGAATGGGATGGGTAGCCAGGTGGGAACCATCCAAGCCGGTGGCTCCTTTGGTGAGCTAGCACTGATGTACAATGCGCCGCGAGCTGCTACTGTCATATCTTCCGAGCCCGGCTGCACGTTGTGGGCTCTCGACCGTGTCACATTCCGCCGGATTCTCATGGAGTCTACATTCGCGCGCAGACGACTATACGAGAGTTTCCTTGAGGAAGTACCGCTTCTGTCATCACTCACACCATACGAGAGGTCGAAGATTGCCGATGCGCTGGAAACGAAGAAGTTTCCGATAGGCTATACGATCATCAAGCAAGGTGACATTGGGAACTCATTCTTCCTCCTAGAAGATGGCGAGGCGGATGCATTCAAGGACGGCGGGTCGGGGTCGGTGAAGCACTACAAGAAGGGCGACTTTTTCGGCGAGCTTGCGCTCCTCGACGACAAGCCACGAGCGGCGGACGTTATCAGCGCCACCGAAGTCAAGGTCGCGACACTAGGCAAGAACGCGTTTCAACGTCTGCTAGGACCTGTCGAGGGTATTATGAGAAGGACTCGGTACGTGGGCGTCAAGTCAGGGGTCGAAGACGTTGATCCTCTCCACGCGTCCTCGTGATGGATCACCTACGATAAGTGTAACAGTGCAGATGTTAGATACCTGATACTCTAGGGTAGGAAGTAGCTTAGAAGAATGGGTGGGAGCATTCTTTTATTGGAGGAGGCGTTCTCGGAATTACCCTCGCTTTCTGGTGTTAAATACGTTTTAGTCAAGTCTGTCGATACCGCAGCAGTAGCATTGTTACTACTACCTCCAGAATTGCTTCTCTTCACGTAAAATCTGAGTTATGCCATAAAGTCTCGTGAAGACAGTTTGTGAAATACCATGTCCCGTCCATAACTCCTGAAGCCTAGAACCAGTATCCAGTCGGACCAGACCACTCGAGGGGGGCATGCCGTCGTCTATGTTCGGATTTCTGATTATACCCGACAATCCATCAACGCAAAGCAGCAAGCATCATGATCCGGGTCTCTCAGTCCCTCTCCCCCTTTCTCTCTCTTCTCACTCCCCCTCCACTCCCCCCTGCCTCTCCTGGACCTGGCGCCGCAAGCCCTCGGCCGCAATCTCGGTCTCGACCACAGCCGCGACGCCGCGGCGCCAAGCCTCGTCGAGCCCTCTCAGCTCACCCGCGACCTCGTCCTGAGCTCGCCGGCGCGCGACTGTCAAGAGGTCGACGTCGCGCCGCGCGGCCGCCAGCTCGCGCTCGAGCGTCCGCACCTCGGCCTCCAGCCCCCAGTTGCCGACCAGCCACGCGTTGCGGCCGTACGCGTCCAGCAGCCGCAGGTGCGCGTGCCGGCCCTCGACGTACGTCGCCGCCGCGTACGCGCGGCGCAGCGCGGCGCGCTGCTCCGGGGGCGTGGAAGAGGGGGACGGCGGGTCGGACTCGTACCGTGTGAGGTCGATTGCTTTGAGCGGCTGCTTGGATGCGATGCGGTCTAGCTCGGCGGACATGAGCGGGCTGAAGGATGGGGGCGGTAGGGAGGGCAGGGCGGATGAGGAGGGGGAGGGTGGCGAGGCGCGCAGTTCGGCGGCGATGAGCGATTCGGCGGCGGCGCGCTCGGCGGCGCTGGGCTCGGCGTCGATGTCTGGTGTGGGTGGTAAGGGTTAGTGACTGCTGCTGCTGTTGGGAGCGCGGTGATGGGATGAGGGATGGGGATGGAGGTTATCTTACAGGGAAGCGACTCGTGTACTGTGGTCCGGATGGAAGACATCTTTGCGGTTTGACTGACCGAATGACGGCGTGGATGACTGGTCTGAGTATTTGTCTTGATGAATCGATCGCAGTGTTGAATGATTGCTGCCGCTGACAGAAGAGAAGCTCGCGACGGGAAAAACGTTATCGATTATCATTATCGTTATCGGTCCTGATGAAACGCGCCTTCAATCGCACAATTGTCGGCAGCTGTCGCTAGCAAGTTTCAGCTTGCTCGTCTTACTGGGAGGTAGTGCTTGGCGTCCCGGCAGCAGCGGAAGCCTAGAAGCCTTACGGCAGCTGCGACAGGGGTTTCAAGTTCCAATGACGTATCAGGTTTCTGCATCATCAATAATGTGCATGTTGCGCCAACGCGGATCATGCAAGTTGCTTAGCTGCGTGGGAGCTACCAAGCAATCATCTACACGGCTGTCTCCCGATATATCCATACTGTCGGTCTGCTCTAGCCTCTAGGAGGCCTTCTCTTCTATCAGCTGGGCCAATTGCCCTCCAGGCACTAAACGAGTCAAGTCCCATTGTTCCCGAATTCCTGGAATGGACCATCTCCGACGTCTAGCCTCAGTCTCTCACAACCAACCGCCCCTCCGGCTCGTAAGGTTCTTACGCTGAAAGACCCGGCTCCTCGGTACTATAGACCACTCGGTCCTAGTAGAAATAACTAGGCACTCCTCGTCACGGCTGTATGATAAGCTTCAACCGTCCGTACTAGCGTTGCGCGTAAAGTGAGAGGAGCCAGACTGTTCAAGATGCCACAAACGCTGGAGGACGACAAAGCTGGGCTCTCCCCGGCCTTCCCGGCGACTCGACGACATCGCCGCGTTTCGCCTCACCGCGGCCCGGTTGCGGCCTTGATCGTAGCTCTACTGCTAGTGCCGATAATATGGGTTCTCATGTTCTTTCTGCTGGCCGGCCCGACGCAGAAGCTCAAGCTGTGGTCGGCGTTCCACGCTGGACAGGACTGGAACGCCACGTCGCATCGCCAAGATGAATACCTCATCGGGGTGGGAAAGGCCGATGTAACTGGGTAAGCACCTGTATGGCGAAAGAAGCCGTTCGGTTACGTACCTACATATCTGTCTAACCTGTGCTCCGAGGATGTAGTCCGTGTGTCGAGCTGAACTTGATGGGATATGCCGACCCGAACCAGATCGGAACCGGTCTGCGACAGCGACTCTACTCTCGAGCGTTTATCGTAGCCGATTCTAGCAACCCAGCCGATAGATTCGTCTACCTCGTCCTCGACACGCAGTCTGGCGACACAGCCGTCCGATATGGTATCTTGTCAGGCCTAGAGAAGCTAGGGGCTGAGTACGACATCTATGGTCACCACAATGTTGCTGTCACGGGCACACATTCACATTCGGGCCCAGGGGCATGGTTGAACTACCTCTTGCCCCAGATTACGAGCAAAGGCTTCGACCAGCAGAGCTACCGAGCGATTGTCGACGGTGCTATTCTATCCATCCGCCGTGCGCACGAAAGCCTTGCACCCGGCCATCTCAGCGTTGGATCTACGAAAGTCTTCGGAGCAAACATTAATCGAAGTCTCTTCTCGTACTTGGCGAATCCGGAGGAAGAGCGCGCGAGGTATAATCAAAGCTTCGAGGATGACGGGTCCGTAGAGAAAGACTTGACTATGCTCAAGTTCCAGCGGGCTTCAGACGGTAAAAACATCGGTGTTCTGACCTGGTTTCCAACTCATGGCACTTCCGTGCTGGGGAACAATACGCTGATATCTGGCGACAACAAGGGGGTAGCGGCATACTTGTTTGAGAAGAGTGCCATCGACGACGAAACAGCAGCTGAAGGATTCGTAGCTGGTTTCTCCCAGGCGAGTGTCGGCGATACTAGCCCTAACGTACTAGGCGCCTGGTGCGAGGATGGTTCAGGGGAGCAATGCAGCTTTGAGAACAGCACCTGCAGTGATGGTAGATCTCAGAAATGCCACGCGCGAGGGCCTATGTTTACGGTAAACGACGAGGGAACATCGTCGTGCTTCGAGATTGGCAAGCGCCAATTTGAACCCGCTAGAAAACTCTACGATAGCCTCAACCAGGCACCAAATCCCGTCCGCGGACACTGGGTAAAGTCCTTCCACACCTTTCACAACATGTCCAACCACCAATTCCAGCTCCCCAACGGGACCGAGGTCAGAACATGCGCGGCCGCGCTGGGCTACTCGTTCGCGGCCGGCACCTCGGACGGGCCGGGCGCGTTCGACTTCACGCAGCACGGAAGCAACTCGAGCAACACGTCGCCGCTGTGGCGGCTGGTGGGCGGGCTGCTCAAGGCGCCGACGGAGGCGCAGGCGGCGTGCCACGGGCCCAAGCCCATCCTGCTCGACGTCGGCGAGGTCTACAGCCCGTACCAGTGGACCCCCAACGTCGTCGACGTGCAGGTGCTCCGCGTCGGCCAGCTCGCCGTCGTCGTCAGCCCCGGCGAGGCCACCACCATGGCCGGCAGGCGCTGGAAGCACGCCGTCGCCGCAGAGATCGAGGCGCGCTTCGCAGAGGAGAGCGGGGCGGAGATGCCGGTCGTCGTGCTCGGCGGGCCTGCGAATAGCTATACGCATTATATTACTACCGAGGAGGAGTACGGGTGAGTGAGGTTTCTTTGGTGGTTTGCGTTGTTTTTTGGCTTGCTGCTTTGAGTTGTTGTACTGGTCGAGAAACTTAACTTGTTGAAAGCAACTGTCACTTGAGATCGCGAGGCTAATCATACCTTTTTACACAACAGCATTCAACGTTACGAAGGCGCAAGCACGCTGTACGGGCCGCACACACTGGCAGCGTACATCAACGTGACCCTGTCCTGGATACCGTACCTGAGCTCGTCGGCTAGCAGCCGGCCGCCCATGGGTCCGGAGCCGCCGGACAACAGCAACCGCAGCCTGAGCTTCATCCCCCACGTCATCCGCGACGCGCCCCCACTCTTCAAGAAGTTCGGCGACGTGAAGCAGGACGTGGAAGAGGTCTACCAGAGGGGCGCGCGCATCAGCGCTACCTTCGTCGGGGCCAACCCGCGGAACGATCTCCGCCTGGAGCGGACCTACGCCGCTGTCGAGAAATTCGTCGCTCCACCACCGCCGCCGCCCGCTGTCCCGGCAGGTGATGCCAAGCCCCCGTCAGGTGGCGACGCCGATGACGATCGCCTGCCCCAGGAGCTAGTCCGGACCAGGACACAGGAGGAGGGCAGGTGGGAAGCAGTCCGGGACGACAGCGACTTCCACCTCGTCTTTGGCTGGCGCCGCACCAGCGAGCTGCTCGGGACCAGCGAGGCGCTCGTCAGCTGGGAGACGGCGGCGGACCCATGGGCGGAGCCCGGGCGCTATCGGCTCCGATACTTTGGCAACGCCAAGAGCTTGGTGGGGGAGGTGACCGAATTCGAAGGCGTCAGTGGCGTGTTTGAGCTCGTCGATCCGTGATTGATGGAGTTGGTAAACAAGGCATGAAAATACCCACCTATCCGGTTGATACGTAAAATGGCTGTATCCTTTTTTATTTTATTTTTTCCCATTATCTTAATTACGCGGAGAAAATATGTATTTACGACTCGGAACTAGACACAGTGCGTCCCACGATGGGCGGTAGATGACAATATATCCTCGAGGATTGTAAGGCAGACCAGGATACCGCGCATAATTACCTGCATACGCGATGATGCGACTGCGCATACGTGGCGTAGCAATCCGTGTAGGGCTTTTGCCAGATTCCGTCGACACGAGCTGCACGGGCAGGCAACCAAGGCTAGCGGAAAACGCAAATGCCGACTCTAATCGGATACGCCGGGTGTGGGAGCTAAGCGGAAGCAAGCGAGCAACTTTTTGCCAGTGGATGGAAAGCAAGCTTGAGCCTCATACGGGCGGACGGAGCTAAGGAGGAGTAGGGTAGGGAGGGCCGTCGCGCGCAGATCAGGATCAGAGCTGGGATAGGGAGGGGTAAAATCGGGGGTGATCTGCCGCGGCTGCTAGGTTCCCGCCGGATGATCGAAAACCTATAGAGATTTGTGGCGTTATTTTCTGCTTGTTCTCTTTTTATTTTCCTGCTTTTCTGATGGGGCGGATCGGTGAGATAGATAGGTCGTATTAATCTGTCCGCGCTCCCTTGTTTGACATGGATGAGTAGGCGAAAAATAACAAGATATGCTAGGTAGTTGGCAGGTTGGACTAGTACCTAGCCCAGGCACATAGCGCAACATATGATATCGAATGTTGGACGCGTCTTAATTTCCACATGTCTTACCCGGGGGCGCAGGGGAAGAGGAGAAAAAAAAGGACCGGAAAATAACGCTTTCTTGGCTGGAACTGTGTCTTGGATTCCTGGACTATCTTCCTAGGCACAGGGTGGGTTTTGCTATAGCTACTAAACATCCTGTTTGACGCTCCCGTGCTGCTAGGTACATACATAATGTGGGTAGCGAGTGATGCCGGTTATGCGGTAGGTACAACACGAGGATGAGGTTAGGTCCCTAGATACATGTAGACAGGTAGATATGATGTGAAGATGAGTTAATGACGAGGAATGTCCGACCTGGTCCAAGGTACATAGGGGTAAATAGGACTTGGAATGCGTCATCTCGAAGAGGGACAGCGAAGTAGAGAGTCTGGAACTCGAACGCCCTTTTTGGGGTGTGGTGAAAGGAGCCAACTTTCCATTCCTCCTAGCTCCGGTGTTGTTATGTGTGGGTGTGAGTGTGTGTTGGTTGTCTCGTCTAGACGTTGGTTCCCCATCCCACTCCTTTCTAGGACCAACGATGGAGAGAAGCGAGAAGCGAGGAGGATTCGACTGATATACATGCATGTCGTGGCAAGGTTGGAGACTCGTTGCGGGCGCAGGAGCTACCCAGATGACGGTCGATGTGTAAGAAGAGTATAGTTGAGAATAGAAGTAGTAGTATCGCGGAGAATACAGAGAAGCGAGGGGACGGCCGAAGTTGCGATGAGGATGAGTAGGTATCAACCAGCATGAGATGAAGAATCGAAAAGAGACAAAAAAAAAATCAAATCAAAGATGTTCAAAAAATCCCATGCATATATGCAAACCCATAAGCTCCTCGCTCGCTTTTGCAAGATGAAAACCTCCTTCCAGTCTCCCTAAGTCTTCCTGGCCCTATACCAAACCCAAGTTCACCAAAAGGTCTCGGCTGTCTGAGGACAAGACGAGGAGAAGAAACAACAAGAGAAATTTAGAAGGGAAGAAAAAACGCCGGCCATGCATCAAGTCTTCGGAGAAGACATAGTATAACAAAAGACATTATAATTTATAAAAGATGACTAGGTAAATAAGTATATAAATAAGTATGCGGTCACGGCAGAGCCAACAGTGCAAAGTGGCCGCCGACGACGGGGCGCGCGGTGAACTGGAGGCCGTCGGGGTAGTTAGCGGTCTCAGCGTCGTACAGATCCGAGAGGGCGAGGTTTGTGGGCGTGCTGTCGATCCAGCCGGCCATGAGGCGGAGGAAGAGGTCGCGGGTGTCGTCTGACGCGATGCTGGCGCACCACGTCATCCAGTCCGTCTTGGTGTAGTTGTGGCGGGTGTCGAGCGGGACGCCGTACGGCAGGGCCTGGTCCGGGTAGAAGGCCGACTGCATGTCGTAGACGGACTGCGGGACGAACTGGTCGCCGGTATGGTAGCCCAGCAGCGCGTCGGCGTACAGGTTGTACAGCAGCCCGTGCGAGTCGGGCTCGTTGTAGCTCAGCGTCGTGTGCGGCGGGTCCGCGCCCCGGTTGATGCCCAGGTCCTGCCACTGCGCGATGTACGAGTCCGCCGTGTCGCCGAACGACGTCGCGTCGCCGTCCTCGCCCGCCCGCGCCGCGATCTCGGACATGGCCCGCAGCCCGATGATGCCCTTGAGCGCCAGGTTCGTCTGGTTCGCCAGCGACCCCGCGAAGTCGTCCGTCGAGATCTGGTCCGCCGGGATCAGCGCCTCGTCCACCAGGTACCCCGCCCACTGCTTCAGGATCGGGTAGTGCTGCGTCAGGTACGCGTCGTCGCCCGTGCGCTGCGCGTACGCCAGCACCATGATGATCATGTTGCCGCACTCCTCCAGCGGCTGCGGCTCGTCCGTGCCGTCGGGGTAGCCCTTGGCCAGCGGGAACGTGCCGAGGTCGTGGATCGCGTTCGTGTTGGGGTAGTGCCCGTTCTCCTGGTTCAGGAACAGTGGCTTGAGCAGGTAGTCGAGCAGCGCCGCGTTCGTGTACAGCACGATCGGGATCATGGGGAAGATGACGTCCACCGTCTGGATGTCGCTGTTGGAGCTGATCTCCTTGAGGAACACCAGCGGGTCCGAGTCCGTCCCCGTGAACTGCAGCGTCGCGAACGCCTGCCGCACGCTCAGGCTCGTCAGCGTCAGGTAGTTCTGCCCCGCCGCCGCTAGCGAGTCCGACGCCACCTTGTTGTCCAGGTCCGTGGCTATGCTGGTCGACTCGTCGTAGTCGTTGTAGAAAAACGTCATCTAAGTAAAGTCAGCTAAAGACCTCCTATTAGTATTTCGCCGAGCTCGGCCGTGTACTAACAGCGTCGATGTCGTTGTCGAAGTAGTCGTTCCACAGAGCAGGATAGGTGGTGAGGTCAGAGCCCTCGCCTAGGAGGCTAATGGCGCCGCCCTGGGTCATACCAATCGTGTACAGGGTCGAGACCGACTCCGATCCGACAGATCCAAGATCGTTGGCGAAGCCGAAAACCGGCCTGTGGAGATGAGTATTAGCAAAACGAGCTTGTTTGAGGTATAGTGTCGGCCTGAAAGTGACGCACCAGTCGCTTTGTACGGCCCGGAAGTTCGGGTCCGTTGTACTTGGAAGAACGCCATTGTCGAGAAAGGCGCCTCTCACGTCAGAGTCGGCACCGCTCTGGTACGAGAGCTATAAAACGGAGTCAGTACCCGCCAAGATTTGAGATCGTTCACATCGGCAACGCCCGCCGCTCGACTCACGTTATCCACGTCTTTGGTGGACCAGAACCAGGTGCCCCAGTTCGGCTGCTGGTTGGTCTCGGTGATTTCCTCCTGGTCCTGCCGCTGGAACTGGTGGTACGCGACTCCATCGGCCGTGTTGTATTCCCAGGTGATGACAGCGTCCAAATCACCCGAGGCCCATTCTGGGAGGTATGTTAGTACGGAGTTTTATGCCCGCGACCGCTCTTCGCGCAACTTACCACCCGAGACGTCGGCGTACAGCTGAACGTCGTGGGAGGCGCCGTCTGTCGAGCTGACGGCCACTTCGAGGTAAGAAAAGACTAGAGACTGTCGTCGTAGATCCGATGGCGTTACCGGAGATAAGAAGGTGATGTTCATCTCGACCTTGTCCGCTACGTTCATGATGAACGTGCTTCGCGTTGAGGTATAGGAAAAATCAGTCTGGTCCACGGCGTCCGCACCGCCGCCGGGCGCGCCCAGCCAGTTGTATGCAGTCCCATCTACGCGGATAAATCCTGCCCAGCCCGTGACTTGCTGGCTGTATAGGAGAGGAAAAGAGGCAATGTCAGCTCAGAGTGCCAGTGGCGGAAAACCTGTTGAACAGGCCAACGGGAATAATAAGACGGACCTCCAGAACTTGGGCCATTCGCCGGCTAAATAACCCCCGTTCCCGCCGTCCGACCCGACTTGTAACCACGAGTTCAGGTACGGGCTCTTGACGGCCAGCGGGATTGCAGGTGGCCTTGCAGGACTAAAGCTTGACGCCGCATGAGTTAAGCTCCCAAAGAGGGCCACCCCGGCCACCAGCGCGCTTCTGAATCCCATCGCGTAGACGTTGAAAGTGTAAACGGGAGGTGAAACTCTCAAGCGAGGACGACCTGCAAGAAAAAGGTTGTAGGAAGGGAGGGAAGGGATGACGGGTAAGGTCCGGTGCTTCGGGAACCCAAGGGAGAGTTGGTCGGCCCAGGCTGAGCTATGTGAGTTGGGAGGAAACTCAGGAGATACGAGACACGAGGCCCCGTGTTGGAGGTTGGGAATGTTGGAGGCTATTTGAATAAGATTCAGGGCCGCTTATATTCGCGCGACCTATGCATGCCAGCCCAGTATCTAGAAGCGTCCAAGCTCGCTCGATCAGATGGATCGACAAATACGGAAGGTTTCGCAACCCGTGTGGAAGTACAACGCGGACAAGGAACTAGGGGGGTGTGGGAAGAGACTGAGCCAAAGGGGGCTAGGGGTAGGGACAGCGAGAGAAGAGCAAGAGAAAAGGAAAACAGTCATGAGACTGAGCATATGGCTGCCGTACATGATCAGGTCTGGGCGTCGCCGAGCGTCGTCTCCGCCTTGGCCCAGCTATCTCACGGTAGACTGCTACCATCTTTTCTTTCTTTCCCCCCTTCGAGACGTTACCGCCCGGGACCCTCAGCAGAGGTTACGTCTGGTCTACGAAGCTATAGCGGCCCGGGGAACGGTCGTGACGACATATCAGTCAAGGGTATCTCCGAACGAAAAGGAAGCCCGGCTGGTCACACGCCAGCAAGTCCGAGGTCCAGCACAAAGGATAGCTAGCACATGGCTACCAGGTAGTTGGGAACAATAGAGCGCGTGCGGCGAGCGTGGATAGAGTAGGTAGCGCCACCGTGAGCTACACTGTGAGGACAGCTACCTTATGTACGGAGATTACCTAAGGCACCTCGTCTCCCGGGGAGGTAAGGGATCTGCTAGGTTAATATATTGTGAAATGGGCGAGATTGGCCAACTGCGGCGTAGGAATTCTGTTGTCTGCAGTGTGAGATTGTGCGTCGTGTGTTTACCTCGTCCTCGAGGTTGGACTGGTAGGGCAGCATGTCTTAGACGGATCAGGAAGGAGATCGGCAGAGTCATCAGAAGCTACTTCGAGGGTGGCACTCTTCGAGGTGATCCAATGACTCGCATAACTGCTTCGAACCGGGGACGGAGACCCGTCTAGAGCCGCTGAGATTGCCGCCATTGACTCTGATGTACCCGAACCAAGACGTGTCTATTGTATTGATCGTGGCTTCAGATCCAGGACCTGCTCTCTCTTGGACGTGCCCTTTGCTTACCGACCGGGGTACCGCAGTAAGCCGTAGCGGACCCAACCCATTAGTTGCTCGTGTCTGAGTACGAGAAGCGTGAAAAGGGGGGGGGGGGCCCAGACATGGACCAGAAGAAAAATTCAACGGATGTCGAATCGCCACGTCAAGGTCCAGTACTTTGCGTTGCCACAATGCAGGTCCGGAAACTTTATTGCTGAGACGATACATGTTTACGGGTAGGTAGCGATGTATTCTCTGCTGCCTGCTTCGATGCCGTTCCCTGCTTGGGGACGCACAGCATAAGGGAGCGCGTAGCGAGTCCAAGCGGGCGCCAGACGCTCACCACCACGGCGCAGGGCGTGATTTGACGTGGTCCTCTGGGCCCAATGGTTGCATGCCGTTCTCGTGCTGTTCCTTCAGCCCAGATTCGCCAAGAGACCGAGTCGCCTACCTAGACACGCCTGATCCCGCAGTACCTACTCCACGATGTTGATGCTACTGAGGGGGGGAAGAGGGGGGGGGGGGGGGGTCATGGTTCTCGACAGAAAATTTCTCACGGCATGATTCCGTCTTCCCGGGGCGCGCAGTAAGCTAAAGCTCACATGTGCGTACGTCGAGAAAAACGCGGCCCGGCACTCTAGTCGAAAGCTGGGGGGGCTCGGCAGCTTCAGACGGGCGGGTTTAGATCGGAACAAGCTGACATGCCAGGCAGGCTGTCAGGCTTCAGGAGGCAGGGGACGGGGCCAAGGTAGCTTCCGCTATTCCCGGCTCTCACACGGACTCTCCCCCAAAGCTCTAAGGCGACAGCTCTACATAGTACAAGTACAAGGCGAAGAAGGGGGACAGGGGGGCCTGGGGAAAGACGAGGGATCTGGGGAAGCCAAAGCTTGGCATGAGACCGTGCTAGCCTAGCCGCCTACATACTGTACCGTATCTCCCGCTCCCCTGATTGGCCGGTAAGAGATCTCGTGTCTCGAGAATGGGGCCTTGTTTGCCGTAAGATCCTCATTACCGCTGTCACTTGAGCTGCTGCAAAAACTTGGTGGGTGATCTATGGTTAGCCGTCTTGGTATCGTGGTAATATTGCACATCGCAAAAAGGAAAAGAGAAGAAAAAGGAACGGTCAATAGTCGGTGTAGGTATGCGAGTAGTCTGTCTCCAGGTAACACCAAGCTAGAGGTAGCTCTGGTAACATGCAGCCTGTCTATCCCTTCCGGGGTTGTAGTAGTCTTTTCTTTAACCCCGTCATGTAGGTCTGTAAACTCCAAGATAAACCCCAACCCAGCTGGTGTGGGGGTTCGGGTTGACAGCTGAGACAAAGGAAGAGATCAGAATTGCTCTTCAATGTATCTACGGGTTGGATGTTATGTGCTAGGATGGCAATAGATGCAGATACCATAGAGCTCGTATCGACCTAACCTGGTGCCTACATGCACGAGGTAGAGACAGAAAAGGCTTCATTGTGATAGCATGCCGTGACAGCATGTCGTGTTATGCGCGATATCCAGATGCTGAGTGGTATTTGCTATGACGAGCCGTAACACTGCATGTGTCTCGGGTCACATATTCTGTACGATGCTGAGGCTTGCCGGTAGGACCTCGCAGAGTTCTGCCCCCCTCGTGTCTGCTGGCGCTGGTTACATCTGCGCATCCGGCGGTGACGCGCTGAAAGATATTCTGTGATGACCTACCCCAACCCCAAATGATTTCATGGGTTCCAAGATCCGAAAAATCTTTATTTTCACCTCTTCTCCTTCATCACCCCCGGCCAGCCTGCTAGTCCGCTAGCGTGGGAACGAGCCCGGCCTCGCGAAGGTCTGGGGTTCGCCGCCGATGCCTTCCGAAATAGGGGCGCTAAGAGGCCGCACATGGGACGAGGCAGAGATATTAAGACTGGCAGGAAGATCATGGGGTCCGAGGGTTGCATTGGCGCCGCGCGGCCAAGGCGCCAGTCTCTGCATCTTTCTCACGATGCCGCTGACGGCCTTGTCCCTCGGGCCACGGCTCGTATATCGTCCTAGGCTGTTCGCGTAGCGCAGTCGCGCCGATCAGAAGCCGCCGTGATGGGTTGCCAGTACCACGCAGCCCCAGCCTGCCAGCCCGCCAGCCCGTGCTGCTCGAGCCATCGGGATGACGGAATGGTCCTAACTGTCGGTAAACGTCTAGGCGAACCCTTCAAACCCCCTACCTTGCCCGCCCTGCGCGGACACAGGTTTACTCTTGACGCCCATGCCGTGCTACCCCGCAGATATAATCACACATCACGCAAGGTCCGATGTAAGGTTACCTACAGCTTCACCTGCATCTCATAGCTGGCCTCGTGCTTCGCCTGAGAGCTGTCAGCAAGGCGTGGCTCCTCGTCTATGGCCCCAGAACCCGCGCCT
Organism: Hypoxylon sp. FL1284; assembly: GCA_022432365.1. Classification (NCBI taxonomy): domain Eukaryota; kingdom Fungi; phylum Ascomycota; class Sordariomycetes; order Xylariales; family Hypoxylaceae; genus Hypoxylon; species Hypoxylon sp. FL1284. The sequence continues at coordinate 636,200 of JAJJXE010000012.1, forward strand.
GGGGATATGAGGTCATCGCCGCACGTCTGGCCAATGCCGACCTGAGGTCTTTGCGAGGTGACCTTGGAGATTTTATATTAGACGAACCGGCCCCGCGCCGTGGACAGCGCGCGACGATCCCCCCACGCGCGCCCAATCTCGTGCGCGCACGCCTAAGTTAACACACCATCTTCAGCTACGCTGGGGAGGAGGAGGGGTGCTAAGCCGGTTGCGGCCAAGAAGAGCTGTTTCCACCGTAGATGTCAGAGCACGAGCACTAGACTGTCGACTCGTTGGGCGTTAATTAAATGAAAAATTCTAGGGACCTTCCGTTTCAGGTCGCCTGCTGGCCGGGGGGGTTACCAGATTGAAGATATTCATAGGTGCTCGGGTAGCACAGAGTAAGAAAAGGCTCGCTGCCGACAGCTTTCACATGATCCGCGGGTGACCTGGCGTGCTGACTTTTTTTTATAACGCCGCTTTGAGCTGCCTTACCTCCGGATGGCAGCTACATGACCCGTACTTCGCTACGGAGTCAACGCACGCATACAAGCCTCTGGGCATGCCTAGCCTGCGCAAGGATTACTCTGGAGTGTTGAATCCGGGTTCCGGCTTCTTGAAGGGGAGAGATAGGCAATTGGAATTGAAGTGAAAACAGGAAGCTGGATATCCTGGTGGATGTTCTGGTAGGCATTCTGGTGGGCATTCTGGTGGATATTCTGATTGTAACGAGGAAACACCGATATGCTACATTTCTGTGCGGCGTCGAAACTACCAAGGCAATTCGGTAACAGGATGCTGTAACCGAACTGTGTACCTCCTAGACCTACATTGCATCTTGCATTGAAAGCGAACACGTCGCAGCCCGTGCGCTGCTATGCGTTGATTCGGTGCATTTGCATTGTGTGCACCTGCATTTAGGGGGGCCGCGGTCTCGACCTCGTTGCCGGTAAATATTCGTGACGATGACGAATCTCGACGTTTCAGTCAAGTAAGAAACAGCGTTAAATGAGAGAAGTTGAAGGAAAACTGATAATATTGGTCCAGGCTGGTTATAAGATACGATATATTGAAACCCCCCACCACTTGTTCTACGCGCTCGGAAGTGGGATGACTTGCGAGATGTGATATCTCAGGTTACCTGTAGGCGCGCTTCAATTTGTCCCGGGCTGGGTCGACTAGACCGGTCCGTCACCCTTTATTACCTGCATGCTCGTGCCCAGGCTTAGCTCGCGAGTAATCGACTTGTATTATGTCGGCGCGCATGAAATAACATCTGCTCCTTCTAATTTCAAATGTCTTACGAAGCAGTCGACGGTCAGCTTGATGGCAGCGGTCCAGGCTGCTCGTCGTGCGCTGACCACCAACATTGAGTACTTGTCCACGGCGTTCATATTGTCTGAATGGTTGATTCTATCGCGCCATGGGACGAACAAGAGGGCAATGTGGTTAGGATATCATTTGCCGGCCTTCATTACATATTGCAGCTTGCCAAACGGTACCTACCTAGGCAGGTCGGCGGCCTCGAGCGTATCAGCCGTAATCCTGAGTTGAATTTGAGGCGAGCTCAAAGGCCACCAGGTCGGGGGCCTGGATACGCAACGTATCATCAGGTCTGCCGGGGCTGGGTATCATTTCCGAATATCTACGGCGCCTTGCTAAAATTTCCGAATCATCTGAAGTGAAGGAATACCGAAGGAGCTCGGCTCGACTCAGCAGAAAATTCGCCGTTGGGATGGGTAACTTCAGCCAAAGGGCCGGTAACGGGCTGAAGGCGATCACTAGGCAAAGGCGCGGATGAGATCCCGACCAGGCGGCGACATTTGAACATTACGATGGCTCGGTCACACCACGTCGGCGATAATATCAAGCCTTGCTTTTTTAGCATCCCGCTAACACATGGCACGAGCCGAAGAAGAAGAAGACGCGGTATCTCGATCTCTCTTAACACTTGCCGACTCAACAGTGGGCAGATGTGTAACTAGGCCAAGCAGAGGCCCATGGTCGGCAATGAAACGACCGGCCCCGACCTGGACACCGACGGTTCCTGGGCGCAGAACCTCAGGAGGACTACGATGGGTTGCTGTAACGGTCAGGATCGTGGGATCGCGATATCTCAGGGATCTGAGACCGGAAGAGGATGCAATTATCGGGATGCAGCAGCCACACATGAGCTACATGTACGTCGGGCGGCAGTCTCGTATAAGCATATGGGGTGGCTTGCTTGGCTAGGCCTCCAATGTTGTGGACGGGTAGACTCGTCAACATGACAGCATGGGAGCATGAATTGATGCGATGTTGTGGATTTTTTTTTTTGGATTTTTGTTTTTTTGTCCTTCATGTTTTTTTAGAAGTCAATAGACTAAAAAAAGGAGAGCGAGGTGGGTGCCGGAAACAAAGAAAAAAAAAATAGAAGCCTCCATGGGTGCACGGTTCGCCAAAGAGCTCTTGTCATTTTCTATCCCTTTTCCCCTTTTCCTACAGACCTCGAGAGAAAGTTTTGAAGATATCAAAACTCACTGCCTTTTGATGACAAACGATGTTGGCTCAAAATTGATCCGAGACTGGGATTAAAGATACTTGGGTGCACAATCTTAATCAAGATCTTATAAGGAGAGATCTTGAAGAAACAAAGACTTCTCATTGGTCCCAGCCAACCTCTAACTTCTCCACCCGACTTCTACAGGGTTCATCGTGAATTCAAGAAGCAGCTTCAACAACATGACCGCATAAACAACTGCCACGAGGTTCCCGAAGCTAGTGACATCAAGTTGTTTATATCCAATGATTCATTATAAATACCCTTATGTGGTCCTCTAAGCATTCTATAAAGAGCACACCAATAATGTCTTCCCGTATCTCCGATCCAGCCTAGCGTGTGGGCTCTCGGCACCTCCATCTTGAACCGCGCTGTCTCACCTTGATAGAGTCTAGTACCTGAAACTACTAAAGGCACTGCTAGCTCCCGTCAGCCATCTTTGACACGACGGTCGGCATGATAGATCAGATCCGCTTGCCCCTGGAAATAGCTTTTTCTTTTCTCTTCGAAGTAGAACGCCTAGGATAATCCGACGCGCCCTACTCTACTTACTACAGCACTACAGCATATGACCATGACCTTGCTGATAGCACACGCCTCGGCGATTAGATCGACGAGGATACGAGGATGGCTTACCTCATAGTTTCTTTCCTCAGAGGCAGCCTCTGGTATGTCCATCTGATGGCTTGACATCTACTCACCTAGACGGCCGTGCTCTGTTCACGGTGAGGCGTGGTGTTTCGACTTAAGTGGCTACCACTGAGGCTTGTTTCTTTCACATCTCTCGCCTTTCTCACTTAGGCGCTTCAGTCTCGTGGGATATACCCGGCCATATGAGGTCCACAGCCTCCTCAAGCGGCTTCATCGCCTTCGACGGAGCGGAGGAAAAGAGTCAGCATCACGGCATTGAGTATCCATAGACTTAGTCGGTAACACTATGGTGGCTATAGCTGTGAAGATGCAGTTGATAAAAAGGTAAAGAGCCTCCCTCTATTCTCCCGTCACACTTCTCACCTTAACCGAAGATCACTTTTCTTCTTCACTCTCGTTCCCTATTCAGATCATCCCCAGGTCTTTCTTTTCTTCTTTCGGTGCTAGGCCGTTTCTCTTCTCTCCTTGGTGCTCAGCCGCCCATTCGTTTCTATATTCCATTCGTGACACACGCACACTCACACACACTTTTATAACCTTGTATATTCTCTCTCACTCATTCATCATGTTGTTAACGAAGGCAGACGCCTTGATCATCCTCTCCTTCCTCGGCAACCTGGCCGAGGCGAGAGACATTCGAAAACGAGCTCAGTATGGCGCTGGGGTTGTCTCCACGGTCGAGAGAACCAGCGAAGCTGCAGAAGGTACGCCTGCCTCCTATACAACTTATACAACTCTGTTGCAATCAACTGACACAAGGGAAACAGTAACGGCATTCTCAGTAGCCGACGCGCTCTTCGGCCGCAGCCCGGCCGCCGAGGCGACGACGGTCGAGGTCGACGCCACGACCACCGCCTGCCCCGTCGGCGCGACGCAGAGCGCGCGCGCCGCCGCCCCCGGCGCTAGCGGGGGCGCTGACGCGGGCGCCAAGGGCCAGGGCGGCATCGGCGGGGGTTTCGGCGGCGGCGTTGGCGGCGGTGCCGGCGTTAATGGCGGTGCCGGAGCTAACGGCGGTGCTGGGGCCAACGGAGGTGCTGGTGCCAACGGTGGTGTCGGTGGCGGCGTTGGCGGAGGCGTCAGCGGCGGTGCCGGTGTCAGCGGGGGCGCTGGTGTCAACGGAGGCGCTGGTGCTAACGGCGGTGTTAATGGCGGCGCCGGTGCTAGCGGTGGTGTTAGCGGAGGTGCTGGCGTTAGCGGCGGTGCCGGTGCAAACGGTGGTGCCGGTGCTTCTGGCGGTGCTTCTGGTGGTGTCAACGGCGGTGCTGGCGTTAGCGGAGGTGCAGGTGTCAGCGGCGGCGTCGGCGGCGGTGCCAACGGAGGTGCCGGTGGCGGCGCTAGCGGCGGTGCCGGCGCGGGTGCTGGCGGCAGTGCCAACGGAGGCGCTGGCGGCGGTGCGAACGGCGGCATCGGAGGCGGTATCAGCGGCGGCGTCCAAGGTGGTGTAGGTGGTGGTGCCAACGCCGGTGCTGGCGGCGGTGCCCAAGGCGGTGCCGGCGGCGACATCAGCGGTGGTATTCACGGTGGTGCTGGTGCCGGCGTCGGTGCGGGTGCTGGCGGCAGCGCTAATGGAGGTGCTGGCGGTGGTGCGAACGGCGGCGCTGGTGGTGGTGCCAGTGGTGGTGTCAGCGGTGGTGCTAGCGGTGGCATTGGTGGCGACATCAGTGGTGGGATTCACGGTGGCGGTGGTGCTGGTGCCGGTGCTGGCGGTGGTGCCAACGGAGGCGCCGGCGGTGGCGCGAGCGGAGGTGTCAGCGGTGGTGCCAGCGGAAGCATCGGTGGAGGTGTCAGCGGCGGTGCAGGCGGTGGTGCTAGCGGCGGCGCCAACGGCGGTGCTAACGGTGGCGCTAGTGGCGGCGCGAACGGTGGCATCGGTGGTGGTATCGGAGGTGGCATTGGCGGCGGCGCAAACGGAGGTGCCGGCGGTGGTGCCAGCGGTGGTGCCAGCGGTGGTGCCAGCGGTGGTGCCAACGGAGGCGCCAATGGAGGTGCTAACGGTGGTGCTAACGGTGGCGCCAGCGGAGGCATCGGCGGCGGTGCTGGCGGCGGTGCCCACGGAAGCGGCAGCGGCTCGGGAAACGGATCTCCCAACGGTGGCGGCTCTCCGGGCGGCCAGGGTCCCAGCGGCGTCAGCTCAACGGATGCGATCGGTGCTACGTCGACCCCTAAAGTCGGTACCAGCTCGACGGGTGCAGCCGGCGCTTCCCCCTACCCTGTTGTAGGCACCAGCTCAACTGACGCGATCGGCGGTACGTCATCAAAGACTCCTTCCGGTCCTGGTGGAACGGGCGCAACTGGCGCTTCATCTTACTTCACTACCGGCACTAGCCTGACTGCCTCCGTTGGTGCCTCCTCATACCCCGTCGGCGGTACCAGCTCAACTGGCGCTGTCGGCGGCTCGTCAAAGACGCCCTCTGGAACTAGCTCAACGGGTGCCGTTGGTGGCTCGTCATCTCCTACTTCTCGCCCCGGCTCCACGGGCCCCGGCGGCGCTTCGCCTTACCCTACCGTCGGCACTAGCTCGACCGGTGCAATTGGCGGCTCGTCATCATACCCCCACGGCGGTACCGGCTCAGCAGGAGTCTCTACTGCTGGTGTCAGCTCCCCAAAGGCACCGTACCCGACCACCGGTACCAGCTCGAACGGCGCGGCTGGTGGGTCTAAGCCACACCCCACCGGTGTTAGCCCCACCGGCGGAAGCGGCGGCTACGGTAACGGAACTGCCAGCGGAGGCGGAAACGGTGGCATTGGTGGCGGCGCTAACGGTGGCGGCCACGGCGGCGCTGGTGGCAGTGGCAGCGGCAGCGCTGGCGCTGGCGGTAGTGGCAGCGGCAGTGGCGGCATCGGCGGCGGTGCCGGTGGTGGTGCCCACGGTAGTGCTGGTGGAAGTGGAGGCGCTGGCGGAAGCGGCAGTGGTGGTATTGGTGGTGGTGCCAGTGGCAGCGGAGGTGCTGGCGGCAGTGGCAGCGGCAACGGAGGTACTGGTGGCGGCGCCGGTGCCAGCGGCAGCGGTTCTGGTAATGGAAGCGGCAGTGGAAGTGGCAGCGGAGGCGTCGGTGGTGGCGCCAACGGTGGCGGTCACGGCGGCGCCGGAGGAAGCGGCAGCGGCGGCATTGGTGGTGGTGCCAATGGCGGTGCTGGGGGAGGTGCAAACGGTGGTGCTGGCGGAGGTGCCAGCGGCGGTGCTGGTGGAAGCGGCAGTGGCGGTATCGGTGGCGGAGCCGGCGGTGGTGCCGGTGGCCACGGTTATGGCAACGGCACCGCTATCGGCGGCCCGCATCCCACCGGTGTCAGCTCCACGGCTCCGATCGGGGCTTCGTCAGTCCCTAGCACAGGATACCCCACCAGTGCCGGATACCCTACTGTAAGTCGACCCCATCATGACTCCTCACAGCAACTATATACTAACATGATCACCCCAGGCAACTTCTCCCACCGTTTCGGTTTTCACCACGACCATGGGCTCGGGCTTCAACGCGTCTACCATCGTCAGCACGATAACGAGGAACGTCACCGCCACGGCCCCGGGCTCTTCCCCCGGCAAGCCCACGGCGTCGGTCGTCACTATAACCGTCGGCACCGGCGCCAGCGCATCCGCGGTCGTCAGCACGGTATCCATGAACTCTCCGGCCGGCGCAAGCCCCTACCCGGTCGGGCCCGCCGGACCCCAGCCGTCCGTCGTCACCGTGACCAAGGGCTCGGGCGCCAGCGCCTCCGCGGTCGTGAGCACGGTCTCGGAGAACTCGCCCGCGGGCGCGAGCTCGCCGGCGGTCCCCGCCATCTCCATCGTCACGACGACGGTGGGCTCGGGGGCTAGCGCGTCGGCCGTCGTCCAGACCGTCACCGTGTCGGCGCCCGCCAACGCGAGCCCCGTCGGCCCCGCGCCCTCGCCCCAGGTCGTCACCGTGACCATGGGCGGCGCCGCCACTACCATGTCCGTCGCCGCCCCCACCGTCACCGTCGTTGCCCCGGCTTCCGGCCAGGCTACCGTCACCATGACGGCGCCTGCTGTTACCGTTACCGTGCCCGGTGGCGGCGCCGGTGGCGGCGCGTTCACGACGACTGTCTACTCGACTATCACCGCTCCCGCCGGTGGCAACGGCGGCGGCAGCGGTGGTGTTGGTTCGACCGTCACTACGACTATCGTGTCCACCGTCTCGGTCCAGGGCATCTGCTCCTGCCCGGTCGCCCCCGCGCCCCAGGGCATGTGCCCCTGTCCCACCGGCGCTCCCAAATTCTAAGCTAAGGGGCTGGGCACCTTCACCTCCCTATCCCCAAGGGGAACCCCCCATCCCTTTCCGAGTGCGACGCTAGGAGCGTGACGAGTTCTCGCCTCCTCCGTGTCGGCATACTGTATACAAAGGATCAATTTTCTTTCTCTGACCGGGGTATTAATGGACGGTGGTGATCGGACGTGTTTCTTCTCCTTTCTACCCTTCTCGATGTATATACTTAGGGCGGGCTAGATGCCCTTCTTTCCTATTCTTCCGTCTGGCAGGGGATATATTGTTCTGCCCCTTACTTACTAAAGCGGCGGGCTTCTAGGCACATGCACAGAAGAACTTCGAGGTTCTGCTGTACGCCGACAGAGGGTGCGACCTGCATAGGACTAGACGTGTATCAATTCCAAAAATAAACCAATAAAAAAAAACTCACAAAAAGTGTATCTTTTGCGATAGTGACAAGATCAGCCCTCCCCCTGAATTGTTCCGAATTATCGTCGCTTTTGGTTGTCTCCTTCTACCCCTGATCTTGTTCTATCTCTTTTCACTTCTGCCTACGAAGTGCTTCGTCAGCGTACCAGGTCTCTCGCGTCAGCAGCAGCTTGCTGCGGCTCGTCAACGTTGCAGTAGACCTGAGAGTGACAAATGGAGTCAATGCGCACGGGCTCATGGATCATACCGCGTCATACTTCTGCCCGATGTAGACACGAGCTGACCGGATGCCAACTTCCAAGAGCTTGGCTGGCCGGTTACGCGTCTCTTACCGCAATGTACTGGCCAATATCAAGCAGCAGGGTTACGTCTAGGAACTGCGCTTGCATTCGCTTTGGGGTAGTGAAATTTGAGAATGTGATATAGGTTAGGAGGTAGGTGATATTGGAATGGAATGAAGAAGGTTTTGAGATAGCCAATAGGTACGGTGCCTGGGTCTATGTGGGATTAAATGATCTATTACATTGGACGCGAGTAAGCAGATATAAGATAAACTCCGTCTAAAAGCCGCAGAACATCGCAGCCGGATATACGAGGATATCGTTCAACTCGTAAGTCACTCGGGCAAGAAAGTATGCGATATTTGGCAATGCCGTGTATGTGAACAGTGGGCGACCCGTCTTAAGAAGTTCTGATGATAAATAGATTAAAATCATGTAGTATGTCGTTATGGCGAATAACAGAGTTTGATTTGCAACCCCTAGCCCATTCACAGCTCTCTCATTCCCCTAGTCCCACCCTCTTCCGTCCTCTTCAACGTAGCCCGAAAGCCCACCAGCTCGACACTCGTAGCCTTCGCATCGTCGGACAAGCTAAACACCATCTCGTCGAGGGCGCCGAATTCGTAGACGGCCCGGTCCATCACGCCCCACGCCACGCAGCTCCCCTGCGGCCAGAAGAGCTGCGAGTCGGCCTGGGCGATCTCCTCGGGGGACCCCAGGTCGATAGCGACCCGCCAGGCCGTCTGGGAGCCGGCGGCGAGGCCGGATGGGTATAGCCGCATGGAGATGTGGATCGCGGGCAGGCTGCTCGAGATGGCGGAGAGGTAGTTGAGCCAGTGGGTCGTCACGTCGGTGCCGCGGACGTTCCACTCGGTGACATTGAGCCCGGGGCCCTCGTCGTCGACGGCGAGGGTGAGCTTGGAGCCGGTGTCCTCGTCAACGTACGTGCCGGCGAAAGCGGCGCGGGCCTGGTCCTTGCCGGCGGCCTCGACGGCCGGGAGCAGGGCCGCGACCGTCTGCGAGAAGAGCAGCTGCGCGACGCTGCCGCTGGCCTCGGGCCCGGCCGTGAGCACGCTGAGCACCAGGTCGTAGTCCGGGATCATGACCAGCTGCGAGTGGTACGTGCCCACGTCGCCGCCCTTGGTGTAGAACTCGACGATGCGCTGGTCCGAGGTCACGTTGTCCGAGCGGATGATCTCCCACGGCGCCCCGATGGCCATGCCCGCGGACGAGGTGAACGTCACGGGCTTCAGCCACTTTCGCGTCTGTACCGGTGTTAGAAGCTTGTTTGTTAGGATCGCTTGGCCAAGGGCGAGCATGTCCTCGGTATTCGAGTAGTATCCTCCGGCGCTATTTTACCAGTGTTAGCAACGTGGTGAGACAACAGCGAGCGCGGAACATAGCTATTCTGCCTACGGGTCTTCAATCCCCAGCGAGGCGTTCCAAGTCGTGTCGCCCAAGCTGATGGCACCAAGCTTATCATCAGGCTTCGAGTACGAAGTCTTGGGCATCCCTGCCACGTCTAGGATATTTTCCTGGACAAAGTCTCTAAAGGGCACGCCGGAAACCTCTTCAACGACTAAGCTTAGCAGGAAGAAGGCCGTGTTGGAATACAGAGGGCTTCTGTACGGCGCAAACACTGGGTCTCGCTTCCCGAAGTTGTCCCAGAAATCTAGGAGGCATGCGTGAGAATTGTAACCAGGGAACAGTACGGTGCAGACTACTAACCAGTTGCGTTACACGGCTGTATACCGTTGAGTCCAACGCAGCCGAGGACATCGGTAGCCGGGGGCAGCCCAAGCTGGGTGACGTTAAGAGGAAAGCTAGTGAGGTCGGTCACCACTTTGTCGATGTGTCAGTCTCTTGATTCATCACATACTTAGATGGTAACGTTCTTACAGTCTGCCCCGATAGCGCCCATGTGCGATGCTAGCGCCTGGAGAGTTACTTCGTCCCAGTCAGGCACGGTAATCGAGTTTACCGTGCCGTTCTGCTGCTCCTTCAGCTCCCTCAATCGCGGGAGATACTTGGTCACGGGATCTTGCAGCTGGACACCGGAGGTCTTCAGGACGGCCAGTGCTGCGAACACCTTAGACACGCTACCAAGGCGGTAGACGGTAGACGAGTCTATCTGTGACGCTCCACGGGGATCCAGCACCGGCGGTGTGTAATGGATGTCGACCAAGGGCGCCGTCTCGTGGAGCGACTTCACGCCAATGGACACAGCGGTACCGTTGAATGTTCCCGTAAGATTCACTGCGGCCTTCAGCGCGCTCAACGCCGATTGTACCGCCGGGTGCGTGCTCGGGCTCGTAGGCGCCGGGAGAACGGCGCCGAGAGGCGGGCAATGGTTGTTCTTAGCTGCGAAGACATCGTGAAACGACATCACCAACAGCAAGCACACTGTAGGAAGATACTGCAAAGGTCTCATGATGAGCTAGGGGCCTACGGTCGTTTAGTTGCGTGCCCAGCATACCCAGGAGGTAGATAAGTAGAACAGGTATTGGAATAGAGCGACGCGTAGAGACTGAACGCATCTGTACCACGGCTTGATATATCGCACATGGCAGAAAGACGACGACGCCTCCATTTAAGGAGAAAATGGCACCTGCTTCATTAGGAGGGTAACTTTCACAAAGTTCTATGTACAATCGTTCCCTGATCACCCAGCAGCCTGGCAGCCTAGGCTACTACGTAGGCCTGCGGTCCTACATCAGCTCCAATTAGCGAAAATGCGCATCAATACCGAAGCGGGTTAAGTAAGCCGGCGAGGAGTTAAGAATCTCGACATAAGCGAATCGGCGAATCTAGCGGTTAGGAGGTAAGCATCTAGGTATATCTCGGATTCTGTAAATCTTCATGTTCATTAGGTACGACCGCAGGATCGTAGTAGCCGACGGACATGAGTAAAAGTGCGTTCCGGTTATGTACAGCCACCCCAGATTAGGTGCCATCCCCTGCTTGTATGCTGTAAATGAGGATGGAAATATGAAATATGATAGGCAACTCTCCGCAGAGAAGAGAGCAGGTGAGATATACAGATCTCTGCGATTATGTAATTACCCCACCTCCAGCATAAAACATGGTCGGAACCTTCTTCGGCCGATGCGGACTCTTCGAGCACTTGCTAAGATGATTCGGAGATGGCGAGTGATGCGTTCCTCGAATCGGCTTCCGTCCTCATCTCCGTCTCCGTCTCCGTCTCCGTCTCGCCCTCTCTGCTCGAAGCAAGCAGCTGCGGCAGCTCAGCCAATAAGGCTCTCATCATCATATGGGCGGTTTTCTGTTTCGGATAGTGGCCGCTGTTCGATGCCGTCGTGTCTTCGTCCATGGGACAGTCAATATTCGAAGCCTCTCTTGAGCTCAAATATCTTCGACACTTCTAATTCGTTCGTGTGGGTATATTAAGTCTCGTCATTACAGACATAGCTCCTGGAGTCACAGTTAGCCTCTCGCTATTCATAACGACGCATTACAGCATGTTCTATTCCGTACATTGATCATCCTAACGTTTCGTCGTTCTCGCTGCCGATGTTGCACTTGCGCCGCACACCTTGGCGAAGCAGAGCGTGCTCTCGAGACCCGTGTCGTCGACGCATTCTCGCACTTGTCGCATCGAGCAGCCGTTGCTTCTGATGCCCTTAGTCGTAAATATTGTGCTCTCCTCCGTCTCGACTGGCAGTGCTGCAACTAGAGAAGCGCACAAGGCGAGTATCGTGGCGAGGACTGGGACCTTCATGATGGGCGCTGACGAGCTTGTCACCTGAAACTGTTTCGATACAAGGGCCGGGAGGGCGTCGTGGTAAAAACAGCGACTTGAGAGAAGAAAATGGCAAGTATTATTGAGGTGAACGAACGAGTGGCTCAGCGGAATCTTTCTAGAGAAGCGCTGCTGATCTTGACATTACTTGGCAGCGATCTACTCGACACTACCTTTATATATATGGAATGGGACATCGATCACGATAAGAAACATTTCGGCAAGGACCGCCAGGGACGCGAGATTGCAAATGCAATAGACTCAGGGGAGTCTCACCTCTGAATCGGTCGTGGCGCGCATCTGAAACAGAAAGCCTGCAATGCTTCGCTGCGCGTTGTGGGCGCCAAGATAAAAGCGAAACCCCCGACGCCTATATATGCGCTATATCGACGCCATATCGGCACCCAGATCGCCAACAGGATACGAACGCCGCTATCCGTATTCGGCCAAATATTGAGTCCATCGTGTTTCGACCGAATTATTTCGACATAGCGTCGTCGACGTCGGTTATGTCGGTCTTTTACCACTTTGCCGCTGCTGTCGCAGAGGCAGGGCGGTGGGTTTGACATTTCTCCGCTGAAACACGTCTGTCGAGCCTGCGAGCCAGGCCTGAGGCTTCGGGCCATTTACGACCCCGCCAAACTGCCGTCCCTTGTTCGTGACAAGATCTGCGGCTAGGATGATTTCTCTGTTGCAACTCTCGTAACTCCTAGCAAGTTCATCGTCTGCGTCTGCCAGGACGGCCAGGACCGAAAGGAAACCCAAGGCGGCCTCATCGCCAAGCCTTCGGCAGCATAGCCGGATAGCTTTAATGGGATTACGTCTATTACCGAAGTCGTCATCATGAAAAGACGTCTACTTTATCCGATCCGTGGGTCTCTAGCCCTAGGTCGGCGGCTCATCACATCCACCATTCGGCCAATTTTCGTTCTAGCCTACATTCCATGCATGGACATTGGGCATTACATAGTGCGCTTCTTGAAATTACCGAGAAGCTCAGAGATGCTCACTACGTCTAGAATCTCAGGAATGTAAAGAAATATTTCATGTCCCAATTTTCTTCCCTACTTTCCACCGCCAGAGCAGGACAGGCAATGCTTCACCTCCACGTCTCCTTAATTAGATCCGCGGCCCGTTCGGCAAACGCATACACAGTCGCCTGGATGTTCGCCGTGCTAAGAATAGGAAGCGCGCTTGAGTCTACAACGCGCAGGTTTTGCAGCCCGTACACCTTCAGCTCTGTATCGACCACCCCGCCCTTTTCTCTGGGAAGCATTGCGCAACTGCCGCCCATGTGCCAGTTCGAGATCGCGCTCGCTCGGAGATATCGCTTAGCCGCGTCGAGGTCAGTCAGCTCCGAGGCCGGGTCGCGGCGACGAAGTGGCTGCTTGAGCAGCTTGCTTAGCGGAGAGGAGCGTGCGATGGTCTCGATCTGCAACATGTGATTCGCCAGAACATCCATATCTACGGGATTGGTGAGGTACTTGGGGTCGATCGCAGGAGCAGCTGAAGGGTCGCTGGACTGGATGTGAACAGTGCCGCGCGACAGAGCCTGCGAGAGTATGGCCCCGATGGACAGGAATTTCTCAGGCACGGGGCCTCTCGGCGAGCCCATGGCCTCGTCTACCGGGACGACACTTTGCCCGACTACCGTGAGGTAAGCGCCCGTCGGCTCGTTGGGGCTAAGTAGAGCGCGTTCGACTTCTTCGAAGTATGCCCGGTCCCGAGCATTTTCGAGACTTTCCGCAACAGGTGGGCGGTTCTCATCGAGAAGCTTCCTTAGCTTCTTTTGGCCCTCGGCAGTAAGGTATTCGATGATAGGCAGATAAGAGTACGTTGTGACTCCTAGATACGACAGAGGTCCTGTTTTCTGAGTCGCATACTCTTGCATCGCCTGAGCCAGGGCTTCCGGCTCCTGCCTTGCCAGGGCATCCAACGTATCGACCTCATCCACTACTTCGAAGCCGGTGCTGCAGACAGCATGGTCTTGAAGGTTTTCTCCAACTGCAGGCAGGTCTACGACCACATCGATATCGTGATTCTTGAGCAGAGCTGAATTGCCGATTCCGGATAGCTCCAGGACCTTGGGCGATTGCAGCGCACCTGCTGCGAGGATAACTTCCTTCGCCGCGCTGACTACCTTGGTCTCGCCATCGTGTTTGTATTGCACCCCAGTTGCCCTCACAGGTTTACTGGTCTGGTCGAATAATATCTTGTCTACGTGGGCGTTCGTCAGCACGTGAAGGTTTTTTCGGCCTTTCACGGGCTCGTAATAGGCAGATGCTGAGTAACTCCTCTCTTTGGTGTCTGGATGGATGCTGGCGAGACAGCTGAAAGAACCTATTGATGGGTCGATGAAAGGATCGTCCTTCATACAGTAGCCCATGGCTCTAAACGTCTCGGCCCAAGCTCGACGAACAGGATGGGTCATCGCCCCGGGAAACGAGGCCTGGAGAGGACCCTGAGCAGCATTATTGGTGCTCTTCCATCCGTCGATACCGAGTATCTTGCGAGAGGATTCGTCTACCGACGGAGACGTATATGCCTTGGCGAAATATCTTCGCATGGTTTTCCAATTCCAACCTTTGTTACCAATGGTCTCCCAAGCGTCAATGAGACCCGTAACCGGAGGGACAAATACGTGGGCATTAATGGCGCTCGAGCCTCCCAGGAGTTTGCCCTGGTTCATATCAACAGACCTTCCGTTCAGGAGCGGCTTGGCTTCCTATTAGTCCTAAACGATCCCAAGTACGAATGTGCGATGCACTTACCTGAGGAACCGATTTGAAGCCCCAAGCCGTCTCTGTGCCCTTGAGTGCATCGTAAAAGGCCGGCGTCTTCACTCGCGGATCCTCGCGGAGGTCTGCGCCGGCTTCTAGGACAAGGACGCGATGGCTCAGATCCTCCGAGAGCCGCGCGGCCACAACAAGACCGGCGGTGCCGCCGCCAACCACCACGAAATCGTACTGCTCTTGTGTGCTCATCTTACCGGAAATATAATACCCCTGGCGAAAAGGTATATGTCTTCAAGGAGTTCGGAAGAAAAGTGATCGAAGTCTAAGGGAAGCTCGGCCATTCTCTACGCCATAAGTATCTACCTCCCTACCAAGGGAGAATATATGGGGCAACAACAACCTTTATGTGACCAACAGTCTTTATATGGCAGCACATATCCCCGGTATGGTGGGTACCTAAGGTAGGGAGGTAAGCATAATAGCAATAGCCTATCTCGACTTTAAACGTCCAGGTACGGTGAGCAATCCTCCGTAACACTAGGGTGCTCAGCTTCACCGGCTCTTCCGCCATGAGCCGAGCCCTCGCAACAGAGCCTGGCGGGTATTGAAAGCCTTTCATACACGGCATCGTCAGCTCCCGCCGGTGAAGAAGCGGAAATTGTATAGAGTCCGAAAATCCGAACTAACTTCCGCTTCTAGAGAAGCACAACTCCTGCCGAGATCTTGGATCAGTCGCTTCGAGTCACCCCATCTCGAACCGAAAGGATGTACAAAACCAGTAGCGTGGGCGTCAGCTGTTGGCACACATTCCCGGCGAGATGTCATGTCCGTCGGGGTTCTGACCCCCGAGCATTTCTGGCGGTCAACGCGTCCTCGGACAACCTAGGCTGTAGCTGACTATCTCATGGCCACAAGTCGGATTCCAATTCCTGGTCATACCAATTTATGTTGACTGAGGAGCCGTCAGCATGATAGCCGCATAACTTACGACGCATCATCAACCACGCGTGTCTGGGACAGCTATCACGAAAGATTTGCTCCTATCCGCGGGCGTGTTCATTATGGCATGCGATTGGAAGAAACTCCTCATTTCTGATGGCATATTCTTAGCTCGACACGGATAGCGAGGTCAAGTCAGACTTGGGTCACTTGGGTTACAATGAACTGCCAGCTTACCCACTGAACCCAGCGCGTTTAGGTAACACAGAACCACAGAACTGGAATGTAGCGATGCGGCTGCCGCTTTATATGTCGGTACAATACGTGTCACCTATATGCACGTCATCGGTAGCAGAACGGCGGCGGTTCCTTCAAAGTAACGCACTTGAGGCTGCGTCGGTAACAGGGCGCAATATAGGGTCTTGCCGACCATGTGGGTATAATTCAACAGCCTGAGGAGTCGCCATTTGTTCTCCCGACGCACAGACGATGGAGGTGACGATCGGTGAGTTCGAATTGGTCGCCGCATCACGCAAATAATTTACGCGACGCAATCGATGTTAGTCAGCGGGAATTATGTGAGCCCACGCATGTTGTGCGACCTCGAGCTCGCTTTACGACTGGCTCGTGTAACGTCGAGTCGCATCCGCGCAATATTCGCCAGATGGTATTTCAAGCTTATAATCTTTTATTTGTTTACTAGTCTTCATTTACCGTGAAGTGTGTTCGTCGAGCTGATCGTCTTCTGTATCCGGCTCGGAATCGAGTTAGGGTTCGGTTTCGGGTTCGCCAGTCTCTTCAAAGAGCAGCAAATGAGAGCGATATACGAAGGGATGAGAGTGTGAGAAGTAAGGGGGCCTAAAGGCAATCAGCTGCGCACGTGCCTTGCGGGGGTCAAGGGAAGGACTTTTATATGCACCGACTCGGCTGCTGCCTAATGCTCGATAGGTATCACTATCGAAAAAAAGACATAACTCCGCCAGACTTCTTGAGCACTCACAACATATCCGTATACATTTCGAATTCTTCAAAATGCCAATCTCACTACCCCCCGCCCCGTACGTCTTGGGCGTCGGCAGCGTCTTCCTCGGCCTCCACTGCTTCCTGCGGCCGCGCGAGGAGTACGGCCGCTTCGGGCTGCCGCTCGAGTCGGCGGCGGCGGCGGCGGCGGCGCTGGAGCGTCCGACGCGGGGTCCGCGTCTCCCCTCATCTACCTCAAGGGCATCCGCGAGGTCACGTACGGCGTCGCGCTCGTGGCGCTGCAGTACCTCGGCCAGGAGCAGGCCGTCACCGTCATGGCCGGCGTCATGTCGCTCGCCGGCCTCGGCGACGGCGTCATCGTCCGGCTCTGCGGCGGCCCCGAGTTCCGCGGCATGGCCTTCGGCCACTGGGGCGCCGGAATCGGCCTCGTCGCTTGGGCTTGGTGCAGGGCCTCGTCCTAGACGGAGCGTTTGCTGCGGATGGCCACTGGTGGCGGGCTTTACGTCGGCCTGTACTGGTTTCTTTCTTCCCTTTCTTCTTTAACTTTCTTTTTGCCGATGGTTCACGTCGAGGTCTTGGCGGTCTATCTAAATCGATAACTCACTTCGCTACCTCGGTGTATTGTTAGTTGGCGCAAAGCCGGGTTCCGATGCCGTGGAGCTAGATGATCGCGATCCCCGCGATGGCTTCTGGATGGTATCGGCTCAGACCCTTGCGAAGCGCAGGTGTGCTGACGCCTCACACCGAGAGCCTACCTCATCAAGCCCATCAAGTTACCGTAACGCTTGGATAGGAATGACGGCGAAATCCTGTGGTTTCGAAGCAACGAGCTGGAAAAGGCTTGGCAAGTTGCCGGACAAGTTGCCGCTATCGTCGGGATATAATGTGAAATCCTGCGGGGAACGAAAAACCGAGGCCGGGTGGCGGATCAACAGGGAGAATGACGAGAGTATGAAGAGAAGCAAGACGCTTAGATGAGCCGTGTGATAAAGTTGACTTCTTTCCATTGCTTCGATTCGTTCGTGACCGTTGGCGTCGGGTATAGGATTCAACACTAAAGTCCATAGTGCAGCAACCCCGGACGTGCCTTGGAGTTGGGTAGCGAGTCGGTTCACTACCCGACCGATTTGAACCTTGCGAGCACTCCGTATAAGACTTCACATGACTCTTGAAGCTCGTAATTCTTCTAACCAGCTCGGCGAGCCCGGTGAGGCCGGGGAAGTCTAGTCCCAGTTTAGCTCACGATACCGGCGCAAGTGGCGACGTCTTCCTAGCTGTGCGGTCAAAGTCGAGGCTAACCTTGGCACTAATCCTCATTAAACCTGTCTGGGGGACACACACCATGTAAATATATGTATCACATTGGCCATACGTTGGTAATAGTAGTAGGTGAGTTACCGCATGGTTACATTACACTGTTACACCCCTAAAGTTAGGGTGAGGGGGTTCGCAAGAGTTCATAGGCGAGCAGACTCCAGGAATGCGGATACGGGGCCGGGCAAGAGCTAGAAGCTTGTCAGCCGCATCGATGACCCCCGGCCGGAATTTGCGGCCGGTATCCAATGGGCGTCTCTCGGGATCAAGTCCGAGAAAGGGGGGACTGGTCTGATACCTGGAGCCCCTCGTTGCGGCAGACAGCTCTTGATGTCGCCAATTAATCTCCGCGGCGAATCATATGTTGTAAGCCAGCATATTTCGGTCTCTACCTGAACCATTGGTTATTTTGTATTAATTTCGATACTGATGAGACGACTTCTTCTCATATCGTATTGTTATTTCTGTGCCGATAGGAAGTATAAAATGTCGACTATTTGAATATAAACATAGGCCTGCTAAAAAACCGAAACGCTGTTCTATATACCTCTTCTTATCAAATAAAGTCCCGTAAAAGTATCCTCGAAGCAGATAACTTCGATATTCCTTACAAAATAGCAAGGGTCGGGAGGGGAGTTATCCTATACTCATTCTAGAGAGAGGTGCATTATCATGTCTAAATTTGTTTCTACCGTTCTTAGCCGTAGGCAAAGGATCTAGGCTAGCTGATATTAGTAGACAGATTGTCTTCGTTGATAGCAATCGGATGTCCAGCCAGGTCATCGAGCATCTCTCGGTTGGGGATATCATAAATAACCATCGTCGCTAGAGGGTCGCAGCTATATCTGGTATATTTACCTCCGGCTGTTCCGATGCACTCGTCCTATACGATTCTACTATAGACCAGGAACTCGTCGACGCCTCGCCATGGATCTTTCACCATGGGTATTCGATACGATGGTGACCAAAGCCGCATTTCGATGAGCATCGGTAGGATTGGAGAGCATGACATGCTGCCATGTGCCGAGATATAACGACATCGATTGTAAGCGTCTAGACAAAACGAACGATGAACAAAACGCGAGCCTAGCGAATCACTCTCTCACAAGTTAGGTATAGAACAGTGGTCGATGAACTAGCGCTGGACAGGGGGCTAGCGATCTCTAGCTTCGGCACAAAATCTCCTAGCCCAGCCTATTCGCGATTACATGCTTGGAAAGTCGTTCCAAAACTGGACCTTTCGGTCAGTTCACAGGTGTGATTTGCCGTGCGAGAGCATGCCACAGAACGGCCCTAGGACAGAAGTAAATGTCTTCCGGATCCATGGAGAGAAATGCGAACCGACAAGAACCCACCACTGCATATTCTCAAACATAACATTGAGGAACAGTTGCCGAGAATTCATGGCAGTGTACCATACAGAACTTCGCATATTACAGTACACATAACACGAATGAAGGCAGAAAGATGCCAGTTCTCTTAAAAGACGGTAGGGCCGAAGCCCCACGACTCCGGAGCAATTGTCCCGCGGCCGGAACTGACCGTCCTGTTCTAATTGCCAGACCTGTTTTGTTCTCTACTATAGTATCTTCGAAGAAACCTTGTTGATGTACAACTCATACGATTACTGGGTTGTCCTAAGCGAGTCCCAGCTCGAGGGGGGCCTACGGGGACCTACCGGCACGACTCATGAGAAACTGCTAAGCAAGCATAACCATGATTTACCTTGGATGACATCAGTATTTCATATATGCCGTTAGGTATTTCGTACCTAAGTATCCTCCACTGCGGCCTGTCCGCATTGTACATATATTCATCAAGACTTGTACATGTCTAGGCAAAATGTAGGTAGGCTGTTGGAAAGGAGTGCGAGCATGATTGGCCAATGTGGTGGCCGGAAGACGCTCCGAAGTGAGAGGATTATATGGCTTCAGTATTTGTCTTTGACACGTCGAATCCACAGTTGTGGAGGCGCCTATAGCTACAT
The DNA here is from genome assembly GCA_022432365.1 of Hypoxylon sp. FL1284. Classification (NCBI taxonomy): domain Eukaryota; kingdom Fungi; phylum Ascomycota; class Sordariomycetes; order Xylariales; family Hypoxylaceae; genus Hypoxylon; species Hypoxylon sp. FL1284. The sequence goes on from JAJJXE010000012.1 coordinate 656,018, forward strand.
TGGCCAGGGTGTATCTACCTGGGGGCATGGCAGTCTTGGGGATGTTGACCCGGGAACTCGATTCAGTATCTAGGACTGCAGACCATCCAGGCATTGGAGTTCGTTCGGGTTTTGATACCACGAACCGTATGGGCTGCCCCCGTAGTTTATACGCAATCTTGCATGTTTGATCACGGATACAAACGCCTTAACAAAATCAAACGAAGAATCCTGACCCCTCCTCGAGAGTAGCTGTCAACGATTTACAGCCATGACACCCAACTCACCCAGTGAGACTACATGCCTACCTGGTAGTTATAATACTGGATCGGATAATCTCCTGATAAGTCGTCTTCGCTAGATGTCGATCGACCTGCCTGCCCGTCCTTGCCACTCTAGCATTCGTGATATTTAAGTGTTGAGTGTCGTCCCCGATACGGACCAGAGACGTCTGCTTACCTTGAACATGAATCACCCGTTAGAATCGTGTATCGATCCAGAGCAGCTCTGCCACATGCCAAAAGACTCGATGTTCCAACCGTCCTCTACTATCAACTCCACCTCCGACCAATATTTCCAACCACATCAGCCGTCAATGGAGACCTTCGACGACCCAATGGCGTGCTTTAAGCTGGAAAACACAGCCAGCCCGAACGTCAGTCAAGACAGCTTCGCGGACTCGGGCTATGGAGCGGGCTCCGACATGTACAACTACTTTGCGCTATCGACAGACACAAGCTATCAAGGGCCCGGCCAACCAACCACGAACAACGAGACGCGAAGACCACGGTTCGTCGACGACGTTAGAGATCGCGGCCACGACGAAGACGCCATCCTGAGGCTGCTAGACGGAGGAGACGAAGAAGAAGGCACGAAGCACCGGCCGAACCCGCGCAGCCGGCGATGGTCGCGGTCGAGCAACAAAACAACGACTATAACGACAAGCGACGAGTCGGGGCTGGACAAGCGGGAGCGCAACCGGATGGCGGCGTCCAAGTGCCGGAAGAAGCAGAAGCGGGCCAACAGCGAGCTGCAGGAGCGCGCGCGCGTCATGAGCGAGCAGCACAACTGCCTCGTCGCCCACAAGGCCGCGCTCGAGTCCGAGATGCTCGACCTCAAGCACCAGCTGCTGCTCCACGGCGCTTGCCGCTGCGAGCCCATCTCCGACTACCTCATGCAGACCGCCCGCCGCTTCGTCCGCGGCTGCGACGACGGCGACGCTGCGTCGGAAAAGAAGCGCGGGACCGACGAGAGCCAGGGCCGGGGCCTGGGCGAGGGCTTGCCGGCATCGGTCGATCGGGGACAGTGTGCCGTGTGAAGCTGCCGCGTGAAGCTATCTGTGGAACAAGGCGCGTCGAGCCGCTGGACGGAGATGACGAAGCTAGGAATGACGATTCGAACGACATTTTCTTTTCCCGTAACGTCCCCGCGAGGGGACGACTTTTTTTTTTTTTTTTTTTTTTTTAACTCTCTCCCCCTTTGTCGGCTTTCCCGAGGAAAATGTTATTACGGATGTACTAAACAAAGGGGAGAAGAAGAAGAAAAAGAAAAGAAAAAAAATAACTAGGTCTTATATTAGCGAATGAATGATTCCCCCTTTTTGCTACTGTTACGAAACGAGAGTTGGCCATATCTGTATCGTCGTGACGCGTAAAGTCTCCTTTTCTACTGTACCTCCCCCTTTCCCCCTTTTTAACAAAGAAAATCAGTCCGACAGCCGAATCGTGAAAACCCACGGACATGCAGACCCTTCCGCCCTACCCGTTGACCACGATGCCGCCGTTGGGGTGCAGCGTCTGGCCGCTCATGAAGGCGCTCTCGGCGCCGGCCAGGAACACGTAGCTGGCAGCGATCTCGGCGGGCTGGCCCATTGGCGCCCTGTTTCCCAGGCCCTGCTGCCTCTCGTTCCGCCGGCCGCGAGCGCCGTCCACGCGGGCCCGGCGGCCACCGCGTGGACGCGCACGCCCCGCTTGACCAGCTGGTTCGTCAGCGCCACCACCGCGCCCGAGCTCGCCGCGTAGTCCACCCGGCTCGGCGTCCCCAGGTACGCGTCCACCGCCGCGCCCTGCGACAGGTGCGGCTGCGCGTGCCGCGTCAGGTGGACGACCGGGTCTACGATGGTGCGGAAGGTGGACGCCCACTGCTCCCTGTTTGCGTTGCTAGTCTTGTCAGTGGGTAAGTCGCCTATGCGTTCCCGCAATTTTCGTATGTGTCTAGGGAAACAGACGAGGCAGGGAAACAGGCGGTAAGCACCCACTCGGTCACGTCGCTGATATTTTCCCGGTCCGTCCGCGTCGCCGCGTTGTTGACGAGGATATCGATGCCGCCGCCGAGCGGGGTGGCGGCGCGGTCCGCGACCGACTTGCAGTTGGCGGGCTGCGAGAGGTCGCTGGCGATGAGGTCGATGGTGCCGCCGTTCTTCTCGACCTGCGCCTTGGTGTGCTGCGCGTCCTCGTCCTCGTCCGGCAGTTACGGGATAGCGACGCGCGCGCCCTCCGTCGCGAACAGGATGACCGTCGCGCGCCCTCCGTCGCGAACAGGATGGCCGTCGCGCGCCCGATCCCCGAGTCGCCCCCCGTGATCAGCGCCCGCTTGCCCTCCAGCTTGCTCGCCGCCCGGTACAGCGCGTACCCCGAGTCAGAGTCCGACAACGGGACGTGCGCCTTGGTCGGCTTCGGGTCCAGGTCCCGCTCTAGGCCGGTCTGTCCCTGAATCTGAGCAGTCCGGCCTTGCTAGCCACCCTTGCTAGCCACCCTTGGTGCCGTCTTGGCTGCCGTCGGTAGGGTGAGCAACCTTGCGGGTTGTCTCTCGCGCCTTGTCCATTACGATAGGTGAATATTACGCTTTGAAATCAGAGAAATGTCACAAAACTTAAGTATCTGTTTGAGGAAATGCCTTTCCACGGGAGGACTACTGCTGACGAGAGACAGGCTTCTTATAGTCAGTCACTTGTCCGCAATACAAACCATTTTCTTTGGAATTATCCAGCCGAAATTCGCTCATCCTGACCGAGTTCCTACGCATAGGCGGACGATACGAACAGCGTAGAAATAATCGTATGGATGCATCACGATGTTTTGCGAAGGTCAGCTTCAAATGCAACGCTTGGAGTTGCCAACCGTGGAACGCGGTCTTTGCCAAGCCGTAGAGCCCTGAGCAGAGACGATCTGCTACGAGTTGAAACAATGTTTCAATATCGTGTGGGAAAGGCTGTCACGGTTGCGATATCATTGCGGATGTAGCGTCGCATCTGGCTGCGAACACCCTGTTGCTGGCTGACAGATTATCAGCTGAACCTCGGAGCGGGCTCCGACTATTCGCCTTGTGCCAGAACTGCCATCGGAATCGAGGGGCCGCGGTGACATGATATCCACATATATCCCGGCCTCCGCAGCTGTACTGGCCAATGATACAAGACTGTTTTGATGTAATCATGGTCCTCAAGGGCGAGCTGTCAAGCTGTCTGGCCGTACCGATGTTCTGGATAGGGCCGGACTCCAAACTAGGGCTGCTGATCAAGGGGCAAGTCAGCTGATCTGTCTGACTTCTCCCTGACTGACGCCTATCATCCGAAGCAAACAGCTCATATCCATACACATGCTCGCGGTGGTTATGAAATATCTCTGATATCACAAATGATCATAGGTTTCGCAGGGTTGAGGACGACCTGTCAAAAGCCGCCGGGCAATTTCTGGCCCGATGAATATTCGAACCGTCACAATCCGCCTACCTTGCTTGGGTACATATCACGATGCAACCCCTCCAAATATGTAAGAGCAAACGTAATGGTTGCTCGAGGAGGCCTCTCAGCTCAACTGTTGACCAGTACTTCTGTCTCGCCCCTTTTGCCCCTTATTCCCCCTACATCCGCGATCTGGGCAAAACCGACATATGTCAAGACGCTCGCGAAGCGAACAATGCCAGAAGAAGTCGTATGGATGTAGATCTCTTAACAATCGATGATCCTATGCTTGAGAAGGGCTCTTCTCTTAAACTTGCCCTTAATGATGGCTTACCTAAGGTATAGGGCGTGCGCACAGACCACTTTGAGCACTCCTGAGTATTCGAGCTCCTATTCTATTTGGTGTAACCATTATACACCACAGTGGATGATTCGAGTTACTGCTCATGCAATGTGCTAATATGGGCGACAATGATGGTACGGATTAGCTTTTGTACCTTTGGCAATCAATTTAGCTTTTATTTCAATTTGAACTGTATCGCGTGATAATTCTTCTACCGACCGAATCTGTGGAAGATACACCAGTCTCAATTACAGGCTTCTTCGAATCACATTTCATTTGACACCATTTAGGGAAATATATGCTTCTAGTCGATTCATTCATATCTCTTCATTGATGTATTTGACTTGTACTTTTACTTTGATGCTTGATGGACGAGATCTAGTATACCTACAAACTGGCATACCTTTTAAATACCTTGGTGAGGATATCAATGCACGGTCCCAGGGCTATTCGGGGCGCCCAGCCTTCATGGTCTTCAGACCATCTCCTTGCTATGCGTCTCAGATGCATTTATCTCCTCAGGGTGCTTCGCATCGTCGTTGTGAATCTCCTTCTCGACAGCTTCGGTGGCGGCGTTAGCGCGGTTTTCATCCTCAAACACTGTATAGTTGTCAGCACGTGTTTTTCGAGCAACGCGAATGCGTGGAGCGTACAGAAAGCAAGTTCTTCAAGAGTGCGGTTCGAAGTCTCGGGCCACAACCACCACATCAGGAACGCCTCGATAGCAATCCAGCAGCAGTACACGATCAGGAACTTCCACCCGATACCGCTGACTGGGTCCAGACCGACAGGGTTCACGTTTGTGCCGAAGAACTGGGGTCATGTTAGCATCGGTATACCATAACGATAAAGGGTCAGCTGAGTATTACCTGAGCGGCTTTTCCGAAGAACTGGAAAATCGAAATACCACGGGCTCTCATGGCATACGGGAAGATCTCGACAAGGTAGGCTGAGAGGTCACAGTTAGCCAAGAGCCTCCACTCCTAGAAGTTTGTGAACCTACTGTATGTAAGGGCGTTGAAGCCAATGTTGTACGCGGGTTGGTATATGTAGATCCAGAATAGACAGAGCTTTCCTGCGGCTTGTGAGCCAGCGACAATGGCCTGGGCCGAGCTGATAGTCCACGCGACGTAGATGATCAAAATGGAAAAGATGGAGGTCAAGAACATGGTCCGCCGCTTGAACTTCATGACCAGGAGCGCAGTCAGGACGGCGCACACCAGACCCAGACACTGGTTTCCGATGTTGTACTTGGCCTGGAAGTCGGGGTCGGTGAAGCCGATCAGGTTCAGGATATCTCCCAGGTAGTACGAGATGACGACGTTGCCGGAAAGCTGCGACATGACTCCGAGAAGGGATCCGATGATCACACGTCGTCGGTTCCCGGGGGTGTTGATCATATCCATCCAAGACTTCTTAGAATGCTCCAACTCGATGGCGATAGTCGTCTTGATCTCAGCCATCTCTGCCTTGGCGAATTCCGAGTCGACGTCTCCTTCGGCGTGGAAGGTGTATAAGACCTTGAATGCCTCTTCATATCGCTCTTTACTGATGAGGAACCTAGGGCTTTCTGGAAGAAACCTAGAGTATGTTAGTGTGATGTAGTTAACTCAAGTCTCGAAGCCTTACATCACGAGAGCAACCTGCAGCAGAGACGGCGACATCTGTAGGAGGGAAGGAACTCTAGAACATTTACGTTAGTATCGTATACGTCTGTGTCAGCGTCGGGTACGAGATTACCTCCAAGACCTAGTTGATTGCTTGGTTAGATATACCATACAATACATGAATAGCCCTTGATAAGAACTTACCAGTCGGACGGAATTTGCTGAGTTCCGTAAGTAGCAGCCGATGCCACGATAGCACCAACAAAGTAGGCGGCGTTGAACAAGGACGTAAGGATAGCACGTTCCTTGGGGTACGCAAGCTCTCCGATCAAACTGGAACCCGCAACGATAGCATAAGGAAGTCCGAATCCGATAATAAGCCGAGAAACGATATACATCGCGCCTATTACTCCTGTTAGTGAGGCCAGAATAACCAACACGCATATCAGTCGTTTTAACACTGACCATTCTGAGCGAAGCCCTGAATGAGCGATCCGATGATCATCACCACGCTACCGAACATGACACACCATCTTCGCCCCAGGTTATCGTTGAGGAGCGGGATGAAAGGAAGACCGACGACGGCACCAAGGGGCAATGCGGAAGCTAGAATCCCCTTGTAACCACCCGTTGGGTGTCCAAAGTCTTCAACACATCCACAAGTTAGCGCATATCCTAACCACTAGCAGACGCTCGTCCAAGCACTTACAATCACTCCAGGCGGGAACCAGCTGGACGGCGTTGATGATTTGCGAGTCGAACCCGGAGGTCATCTCGATCCCCATCAGACACGGGAAGAGCATGAAGTAGAGGTAGCGCAAGTTGTTCTTCTTGTACCACGGGATCCTATCCTCCATCGCCATGCGATGGACGATGTTGTCCGCCTGAACGCCGCCGCCGACCATCTTGTCGAATTTCTTGCTCCGGGTTGATTTTGCGTCTGATGGTTCGTATGTCTTTTCTCGACAAGGAGATCCGTCGCTGAGGAAGAGCTGAGTTTCCTTTACCGGGAAGTCCTACTCTTCTGAGGCTCACGAACGCCAACTACTCTGCGAGGCAGGCCATGGCGCGAATGATATATGAACCGAACCTCTCTCACCTCGGACCGATTGTTCCAGGTAGGATTCGGCGGTTAATAAGGACATATCAGCTTATACCTAAGTCGCGCGCAAATCACGAGAGGGCAAGGTCAGCGACCCCCCCGTACGACGGGGAGTTTTTCAATTTAGCCGGCAGGAGAGAGCTCGCTGGCTGGCAAAATACAGCACCCGTTGGCCACCCGCGAGGCACAGCGCAGCTAAGCTGCTGGCGAATCGAGAAGACACGGGTACTTGCGTGTTGTCGCTTGTCCGGGCCCTCGCCTCATTGGCTGGTTACGTTCCATCCGCCAAGTGCCTGTCCATCGAACCCCCAAGATCGAGGCCATTCGAGAAGACGACCGGAACCCACCCCCCGCAATATCCCGCAATATCCCCCATGGGCAGCCGTTGGTACCGGTCCTAATCTGTCGAATTAATTAGACCGCTTCGTTGGCTCGTTTGTCAGGTGGGTATGTTCGAACTTTCCCCCCGGGGCCCCAACGCCTCCCTGGCTGGGGGGATAAGCTAACAACCTCGCAACGGGGCTGGCCTCACAGCTTCAGCTAGGTATATAATATCTCCTTGGCATCAGGCTGAAGGGCCGTTAAGACCCGGGTAAGCGGACGATGGGGAGGTCGGCAGTCCTCCAAGATGCTGTAACCCCAAGGTCGTGTGCTTGATAGATATTAGATGCGAATCTACCGACACCGCGGGCCTACACTCGTGAGGAATGTCTCCGAATCTTGCCTTCCTATCGCTGCTACCCACCTATAGGTATCTCCCGGGTGCTTGGCCGTACGTGCGTCTCAAATAGATAGGTAAGCAGCACCTCGACATTCGTGCCACACTCAGCAATAGCCTATCGTTAACAGCGTTGCAGGAGTCTGGTGTGTCCAAAGGAGCGAGTCTGAAGCTGGCAGATGGTCTCTTCGGTGAAGCTGTCCCCAAGATGACAATTAACATCCTAGTTCAGATTCTCGTGGTCGGTATTAAGCGAGCCAGGGCCGAAAAGCCTCGGGTGCCTGGTTCGGGGGCTGGCAGACGGCCCGCTTCGCGCTTCTATCGACCCCGATCTAGATCTTCTTTATCTCCCAGTCTCACGAGATTTTACCAAAACGAATTAGTTCAGATCGAAATAAATTTCCGTTGGAGTAAAAGTGTACCATTAAGTTAGTCCGACATTTGGGGGCGAGGAAGATGCGATCGAAGCAATTCACGTCCCCTTTCTCCTTCTCCACGAGTCGTCACTTGCAGAGTCTTCCCGCAAAGACCGATCCATGTCTTCGAGCATCGTAATCGTATGGCAACACATTCAACTCTCAATTTGACAGGAGACAAACATATGCCAACGCCCTAATGCTTCATTTAGAGAAGACTCCGGATATGCAGATGGCCTGAGCATATATGAGCTCGTTTGATCCCCAGGTATTCGATCCGGAGGGGTTGACTAGCCATACACATGAGGGCGGTATGTGTGAATATCGCCGCAGACGTCAGATGCGGAATGACCGGCGGCGACTATACCATGAGACTCCAAGACTGAATTCCCTGTATCGCGGTAGTACCGACGATAGCGAAGATCTCATTTGCGCGCCGTTTCTCCTTGAAGGAGAAGCGTATTGCCTCCTTCTCCAACGGCTTCGTCGGCCAATATATCTCAATTAGCCAAGCGAAAGACCGGTAGTCGGTTGCTGTCACGAGGCCGCTCTATCTCCACCTACACTTCACTTATATTGAGGCGGTTGACCTGCACATGGGGAATATCAACACATTGGTATATCCAAAGCTCTTCAGTTTCGCCGCCTTCGGGAGGCGATTTTTCGACGAAAGCGGCTCCGGCCGAGTCGACAGTGTGCAGCGCCGACATAAAACCCATCGATTGCTATTCTGGTCTTTATTCAAGAAGTCGGTTAGCAGTCATATTCCGTGACGAGGCTGGTTTATGATTTGAACAAGAGGCGACCCTAAATATGACACGGAGATATGTGAGCATCTCATAAGTTCAGTTTTCGGATACCTGGAATAGCAAAGCTATCTCCGAGAACTAAATTCTCGCTTACTAGACTCGGTTCGAGATGTCTCGTACTTTGTGCATCTGCCTGATAATACCTACCCAGCCATCTACAGCTTACCGTCCTCGTTCCTCACCGGAAGCTGCAGCGTTCCATAATCCGGGTGGATCGACGAAAAAGGGCGATAACGGCTGTGGTTATACAGACAACGGGCACGTGGTGTGACGGGATGTTCTGTCATATGGTGGTCCGTCGGGCCCGTCTCTGATACTAATAATGGACTCGTTTCCACTACGGCGGGCTTCGTGTAGCCCTCAGGTCCTTTGTATGAAAAGCGAGACAAGCAAGGGCCTTGGACCAATTTCTATCCCCTGCTGTTCGCCCTGCCGTCCGTCTGCCCGCCTGCCGGTGCCCAGGTAGATTAGGAGGCAGGGAGGTGAGTCGCCAGGTGAAGCTGATCTGAAACGGAACGCTCTGATAAAATGATGAAATGGGAAGTGTTAAAGAAACTCCGAGCTCTACTGCTATGTGCGCCACAGGTTCTGTGGCTTGCCGATCAGACCTGCCACCGGCCACCAGGTTGCCTACCTAAGATTGGAGGAAATTGGGATATTCGTGCCGCCTGAGCCACGTAAGCTTGCCCTACTGCCTTAAGGAGCTGCCTAACTAGGTACCTAATACAGCCTTCAGCGCTAGGTATACCTACAGATAGGTAAACAATGCCCTAGCCAGCCTCGCCAGCCTCCCCGTAAGCTTCCATGGCTTCTTCGGTTTCCACAAGGATAACAGACAATCCATGTGGGACGATGGTCAGGTTAGCATGTTAGGTACCTCTGTTTCCCGTCCTCATCATGCACCAAATGGGATTTGTGGAATCGCCGCCTATTGGTTGAGCCATCTCACGGCTACGACATGACAGAAATACAGAATGAGGCTCCATGCAATTATGGAAAGCGATGTTCTGTTTTTAGAAATAGACTAATGACTAGACGGAAAAAATCAGCACGAAGCTACCATAGATACCTCCTAGGTTGCTACCTAAACTGCAACCTAAGCTGCTAAGGTATGCAATTCCAGCAAGTCCCATGCGACCCTGTTAGTGCTGCAGCCAACAACCGCCGGTTGGTCTTCCTGTGGGCTTGCTGAGTCGTTGGTGACAGTGGCAGTGCTCAGCTTGCTTGCTTTCTTCTCTTCTGAAGTGGATTCACGCAGATATCACAGGCCGGCTCAGACCCTCTCGTCTGACCTTCCACTGTCCCGACCTTTAGACCTGGAGTTGGCCCTTGCTCCGATCCACAAGAGAGCTGCGAGGGACCTTACTGGAGGGAGCATACGGGCGGGCCAACACCGAGCCATGAGCTTTTAATAGCTTGGGTATAGGTACAAAGTGCGGTACATTAAAGCAAGGGGCCGCAGAGGAGGGCATTCTGATGCCATCCGTGCCGTCGAGCAAACATGACTGGCTTTGATTGGCTTTCCGTTGGTGCTATGTACCCTTGATACCTGGCATCTTTGAGTTGATAAGAGATGCAAGTGTCTGTAACTCCGACATGAGGAATGAGATGTCGTTTGCGATGCCGCGGCAGGCTGTCAGGCTGTGCAGCGAGTTTGTTATAACCTGGGGTTAGGAGAATTACCAAACAGATCGTCTCCCTAAGGTGAGGACTTTTTAAGATCGTCAACGCTATCAACATACTTGGATGCCACTAAACCCGGCAGCTCGTCTTGGTCAGAATCCTATTTCTCCACCGACTTCCTTTATTTTCTTCAAAATACGCCCTACGCGGTACTCCTGTGCTTTTGCGGCCAAGCAAAACGTAAGTCCAAATGAAAATCGATTGTAATACCCTGCTGTCTACCGTGCTGTACTGTTTGCTGTATCCATGTGGCGTTGCTACTCCTTCCCGTCCGTCTTTATTCTTCATAGGCTACTACTTGTACCATCTTTCACCTTTCATCATTGCCATTTCATACTCTAATGTGCATACAGCGCTCATCGCTACACATGCCTCATGTATCCGGGTTATAAACCATGGAGAGGGACATCTGGCAGACCGATGCTCATTCATTCAGTGAGGAGGACACAACACCCTACTACCTGCCGTCGACATTTTCACCTTGGCATGACAGCCGTGATAACTTCTTCGGAAATAATGAGCCCGATCCCACTCACTCAAGTCCTCAAATTCCACCTCCCGTCTCAGCACCGCCACTGCCGTCAACCGACGTTGTAGAAGAACGCCGTCTGCCCACCGGCATAAACCGAAACGGCAAGCGGCCCTCGTTGCCAAGGCGGGCTTCTGACTTCACGCCTGTAACAGTACCACAAAGCCGGCAGGCTCGCGAGAGCCTCATGCTGAGGCCGGCACTTGACCATGGAGTAACAGAGGTGGTCATTACTGCTGGCGATTCGGATTCTGGCCCTAGACCTGATTCTCCCCCGCCCAAGCGAGGTGTCCAGAGGCGCACGAGATTCAAGGAAATGCTGAGCCATTCCCTGTCGACAAAAATGCTGAACAAGGCCAAACCGTCCTCGCCTGTCAGTAATAACTACGAAAGTATCCGGGATGACGCGATACCTCCATCAATGGATCGCGACACGGAACACTATTCCATGTCTCCGGTGAACATGGCTCATCAACCTGCGGATCATATTCACGACACCGAGGCTTATGGCGAGAGCCTAGAACACCTCGCACAAAAATATGGTGCGTTGCATACCTCATGTTTCTTGTGCCCTAACATACCTAGGTGCCTTCAGTCTATCCGTTCCTAACACATATCTATAGAGCGACCACCCTTAGATTGTGCTTCAAGGCGCGACGTATATGTAAGACATCGCAGCTGGACATATATAATCCTAACAGTATTATCCGTCTACTCTACTTTCCTTAGCGGTCTATGGTTTGTAGTGTCTATTTATCAGCCTCGTTATGGAAGAGGCATATCCTCCAGCGAGGGGTGGAAGATGGCACCCTCGACGGCAACGTTACTCTGCACCTTGTTGGCCAAAACGATCGAGTTGTCCTTCGTCACCGTCTTCGTTGCCCTCCTCGGCCAGATGATTACCCGGAGGGCCTTCGTACGGAAGAAAAAGGGGGAGGGTGTAACTCTAGCCGAGATGACGATGAGGAATTGGATCATCGTTAGTCACCAAATTCCCTGACTAGCCCATGTCTTTTCACTGACGGGATATCATCATTCTAGCAACCCGGCTCGCTCTTGACGTATTGGCAGGGAATCCCATATGCAGCTCTTTCTCTGCTGGGACTCCTGACCCTGACAGCGACGACTTGTTCCATCTTCTATACCACTGCGTCAGATGCCATGGTAAGCCCCAAGCTGAAGTTTGGGTCGTGGGAAACCCGTGAGTTGGATGGGTTAGTCAGGGCGACCTATGCGAATCCCTATTATATCAAGAAGACTTGCACGACACCCATCGACAAGACCCTAGATCCTTATAACTCGGGCCCCTCTTGTCTCGACGTCCAGTACTCGGGACAATCTTACCACAATTTGCTGACGTTCATGTAAGACATCTCAGTTCTCCTCTTGCACCCGTCTCTAGATGCTAATGACATTCCTATCAGGAGCGAATGGCAAGCCATCCACCAGAGTAGGAATTTGACGACCAATGGCATGGGCGAAAGGCCGACCGGCAAGCACAACCTATTTGATAATACCACCATGGTGTCGTCGTGGATAGAACAGGAGTTCAGCCAGCCTCAGACCGCGTTCGCCGAGCACAACCGGATCATCAACAACGTGACGCTTGCGATGCCGCACCCGGGAGTGTACATGGCAGCGACGGACCCGCGAAACGATATACTGCAGCCCGACGACCTCGCGGGCGTTGGCGAGTATTCGATTCGGGCAAGCGTCGTCTCGCCTGTGGTAAACGTCAATTGCGTCGCCATGTCTAGAGACGAACTAGCCCCTTTGGTCTACACCAGCTGGCCCAACGCGCGAACCAACATGACGGACGTCCCCGGGCAGTACACCGGAGCCGAAGACTGGTTCAATGATGTGCCCCCGCCGGCCGATAACGAGTGGTTGAACAGGACCGCGGTGGATGATATATTCAAATGGGGACCGAAACACCACCGAAGACCACCGGTGTTCCAATTAGTATGACCTCTCTTCTTTTTCTATCCTGCTCTGTCTGGACGAGCGATGCGCTAATGTCTACGTTCAACCAGTTCCCGATCGACTTTAATATGATCACCAACACCACGGTTGCCCTTTCGGACGCCATGTACATCCTATCCAAGTCGGGACTCGTCGACGACTTCTCGCTCTGCGAGCTGCGGTCGTGGGTGACGCCGAAATGCTCGACCCGATTCGACGTGTCGGGCATCTCGGGCTCGCACATGCGGGCGCACTGCGAGGACCCTTCGGACGCGGACTCGTACGCGGCGGGGTCGGGCAACAGCGACAGACGCAACGCGGCGGAGCCGGCGGTGGACTGGCGGAACGTGGCGGACCAGTGGCGGCTGTCGATGGACCTGAACGGGGGCACGCAGAACGCCAACGCGAGCAACGCGCGCATCATGGCGAACCTGGTGCTGCGGCGGCCGGCGCTGGACCCGCTGCTGCCGTCGATGGCGGAGGCGCTCGCGGTGCTGGCGTCGTCGACGCTCGTCAGCAGCGGGCTGGGGTCGACGTACCGGATGGAGTGGGCGTACAAGGGGCTCGAGAACCTGACGGACGCGGAGGGCTCGGGGCAGGTCGGCGGCGCCGGCGCGTACGAGCCGTTCCGGGCGTCAATGCGGACGCAGCAGTACGCGTCGTCGCACACGAGCACGTGGCAGGGCGGCGTCTTCTACCCCGTGCTCGGCGCCGTGTTCCTCGTCAACGTCGCCGGCCTCTTCTACCTCGCCTTCTTCTTCCGCGCGGGCCTCGTCACGGATTACACCGAGCCCCGCAACCTCTTCGCCGTCGCCGTCAACTCGCCCCCCAGCCGCGCCCTCGCCGGCTCCTGCGGCCACGGCCCCGACCAGGCCGAGATGGCCCTCCCCTGGCGCGTCTCCTACTCCCCCGCCGCGAATCACTACTACTTCGAGCACCCCGCCTCCGACGACGACTCGGACGGTGCGGAGAAGACGCGCGACCGCCGCGGTACGTACCAGAGCGAGGCTAGCGGCTCGGATCTTCTTGAGCACGGCCACTATGGGAATAGCTACAAGAGGCTGAGCAAGAGCCGCACGTGGTTGTAAGGGGTCAAAGGCCGGATACGAGGTCGTTCTTCTTCACATTATGGATGGGCACTGCTACCTCCAAATAAGCGTTGCCTTGGCGTTGTGTCCGTATACTTTTATTTTCCCCTGGGAGAAGGGGGTTTTTGCATTGCAGTTCCAATCCGTGAGCATAGCGGCGGCGTTACAAATAAGGACAGGGTTGTCCAAAATTATACCACGGAACAGGAGGGATGGGGAGATCTCACGACATTTTGCATTTGCGGGCTGTACATCTAGCATGGAAAGGCAGACGGTAGACAACTAGCTAGCGACCGGGCAGCAAAAGGTTAGATCGATCGATAATCATAATCATGTCCAATTCATCTACCAAAGAGCTATATCATTTATGGATTTTTTTTCTTCTCCCCATGAACCGAGATGTTGAGATCCCGCAATTTTAGAAGGCAAAATAGGTCAAGCAAATTTCCGTGTATATGAATCCCACCGATGTGATGCAGCGGAAGTTATCGAAATGAAATGGAGGTAGGGCGGAGGGCTGGTGGAGCAGTTCAACGTGTGCCGGAACAATAAGTTCGCTCTTCGGCAAGCCGTCGTCATCCTAGCACACGCGCACTCTCTCCGGTCCACGTACCCGGGACCCAAAGGGGCGACTCCTACCATTGGAGATCTGATTCCCGGACGCCCTCTGCCTCTGGTTCTCAACCCAGGTCCAAGATACATATGTTACGCAATCTACTAAGTGAGCGAGGGAAGCAAGGAGGCAGAGGGAAGAGTCAGTCCATCAGTTCCCCCTCCCCTTAGGCCGAGAACAGCTTATGCTCAAGCGTCATGTCGGACTCGGGCTCGAGGCCGACGCAGGCGCGGAAGATGTTTGTGAGGGCGGCGCGCTGCTTGGCGAGCGCGTTGACGACGGGGGTCCCCGGCGGCGTCAGCGGCGCCTTGAGCATGTAGCTCAGCACGCTGAGCACGCTGTGGAAGCCCTTGTACTCGGCGGACGACGAGGACGAGGACTGCCGCCACTGGATCCGCGTCATCATCTCCGCCACCAGCACCAGGTCGATGATCAGCGGCGACGCGAGGAGCGAGTCCTCGCATACGTTGAAGATGCTGGACGCGGGGTTAGTTGGGACGGTTTCTTTGCTTTGGTATGCGGGCGTGGTGGGGGGGGGGGGGGGGGAGGCGGGTGGTGGTTTATAGGATGGATGGATGGATGGATGGGTTACAGTCGGCTTGGGGTTGGATTGGGCTGGGGGTTGGGCTGAAATGAAAGCCTCGTATGTATGCACGGGGGGGAAGAAAGGAAAGAAGAAAATCACTCACGAGATGGTCTGGTGGCCGCCGAGGAAGATCTCGGCGTAGTACTCGTCGAGGGCGCGCTTGTTGTCGCCGACGGCGGGCATGTACTTGATGACGACGGTGTGGTCGGGATGCTCGCCGGCTTCGTAGAGGACCGAGTTGGCCTCGACCATGTCGTCGACGACGTTGGACTTGGATATCTCCTTGGACCGGAACTGGCGCTGGGAGCTGAGGTTCTTGCCGTCGTTGTTGCCGAGGTGGTTGTAGCTGGCGATGGACGTGAGCTTGATGCCGGCGCTGATCAGGAAGTCGACCAGCGCCGACTTCATCTTGGTCTGCCCCGACTTGAAGTCGTCGCCGCCCACGAACGCGCCCCGCTGCTCCGCCAGCTCCACCGCCCCCGGCACGAACGTGTTCTGCGGCGACCCGTTGATGAACGGCGCCCCCTCCTCGATGCAGGCCACTGCGAACACCGTCGACGGCGACACCTCCTCGTGGCCCGCCTCGATCGCCTTGAGCAGGTTCGCCGCCGTGTCGTTGACGCCCGGCAGCACGTCGGCGTACCGCTCCGTGTTGGCCGTCCACTGCACGATCACCTTGTCCAGGCCGTTCTGCGCCTTGAAGTCGCTGCGATGCGAGACACACACGAGCTTAGCCACAGCAGTCTCGGGGAGAGTATAGGGTACTTACCGGATGTCCTGACGGATCTTGTCGACGTGGGCCGTGCAGGCCTTGCTCCCGGGGATCAGGTTGTCGGCGCGGTCCTCCTGGTTGGCGGCGATGAAGTCGGGGTAGTAGATGCTCGGGAGCGGCACCATCTGGGCCATCTCCTTCTTGACCTGGGCCTTGAGGGTGGGCTCGAGCACGGCGGCGCGGTCCATGGCGTCGGCGAGGTTCATGCTGCTGATGTCCCAGCCGCCGATGACGAGGTCGTTGGGGTGGACCATGGGCAGGACGTCGCGGAAGGGGATGTTGACCTCCTTGTTGGTCTGCGGGTCTGTGCCGAGCTTCATGGTCGAGCTCATGACGACGGACCCGTAGTAGTTGGCGGCGCGCGGGCCCTCGCGCGTCTCCCACACCAGGCCGCGGCGGTTGGCCATGATGCCGGCCGTCACCGTCGTGCCGTTGTTGCCGCCCCAGCCCACGAGCATCATGCCGACCTTGGGGACCTTGCGGTCCACCTTGAAGTCGTACACCGTCTCCTTGGGCTTGGCCACGTACTTGCCGGCCCCGTTCTGAGTCACGCTGGTGGTCCGGTACGTGTACTTGGACTGGATCTCGCCGTCCGTGTATACCACGTTGGGCGAGTCGACCACGAACAGGTCGTCGCAGCTGGCCAGCTGCTGGGCCGCGGTCTCACCGGAAACGCGTCCATCACCGTTTGCGGAGCTCGCATCTGCCTCGGCGTGCGGAGCCATGATATTGCCGTTTCTTTCTTACTTGACTTTTTTGTTTTAATTTTTTTCTACACAAGTGTGACGGCTTGAGTGCCGGCTTGGAAGGGAGCAGGAAAGCGGGTGGCCTTTTATTGAGTAAAGGCAGAGTCCGCTGCGCTTCCGGGAGAGGCAGAGCAGCGGGCTCCTGCGTACGGATGATGAACGCTGTGACTCGATGTTAGAGATGCCGGCATATCGACATTGGGCTCGGGAATGGTGTCCCATGACTCACGAGTTGAGGAGATTGGAAAACGTCTTGACGGTGCGGGTGATCGCTGCCCTAGAGCGCGATCGTCCTGTCAAGAGAGGGAGAAGATGATATACGTGCGACGGTACGCGCAAGTTTCAGCAGAAGGGACTCGATGCCTTATGAAACCTTGAGTTGGGGTGAGTCGAAAGCGTTACAGTGTCATGATACGGTCATAGCACTCGAAGTAACACACAGAAGAGAAGAGATCCGGAGGAGGGGCAGCCTCAGATGTAGTTGGTCTTTAATAAATGTGGGATTAGACGGCTACGGCGGAAGGCGTCCTAGTACATTAGTTATTCGCTAGCTACATACACGGACGAGCCGCCAGCGAAGACGAACGCCCATACCCACACTCGCTCGCTCCCTTGGCCCTTGGCCCCTCGGCTGCGGCCTCGAAGCTGTTGGCACACGCAGACGCACATGTGTGTGTACAGCACGCATGGCACCTGCAGGTGGTCACAGGCGAGAGGTGGCACGATAGGTGACGCGATGGCCAGCAAAGATGTTGATGAGTGGCAGCTCACGATCTCTCCGTGGGTAGCAGTCGTTGGAGAGCCGTGGTTGGAGAAGGTAGGAGCTTCGCATTCCAACATACAACACAGAGCATACTACATGGCGAGAACAACATAGCATCGTAGTCTGTCTCGTAGCACAACTCGTCCCTGCTGCCCCCCGCGCTCTCTCGTACGGTGCCCTCGCATTGGGCCTTCGGCCAGCCCAGAAGACCCTTCGACCCTTAGACGAAGCCCCGGTAGCGGGGCAGCCGAGATGTGATTGGCCAATGTCTGAAATGTCGGTGTCAGGGTCTCATCATAAAGCTCCTATCGCTCCTATTAGATTTTTTCTCGAATATATTATTATTAGCAAACCGTAGTCCGCCTTCGGTCTGCCGTCTCTGCCTCTTGTCGTTGATTGCGCCAGCGAGCTACTTCTACATTCAGTAGGTGTGCAACCCGGTCATCGACGATCGAGATGAAGTCCAGCTTGGAGAGGGAGATACTATATATTGACGGCTGCGAGGTCGGTAGCAGTCGGCAATGTCGTGGGAGGATCTGTGGGTGGCCGATCGAGCTTAGGCGGTAAATACCACCATGTAGGTGCCTAAGATAGGTAGCTTCGTTAAGTCCGATAGCCTACCCGACGGTGGCTGGCAGACTGTAACCGGCGAACCGGCAGACTGGCTAAATCAAGTCCGAAAGGGAGCTATCACGGCCATTGAATCTTGCATAACTGGTCCATGGCCGTGGCATGCCTGCTTCCCTGCCTCTCTGGTGGTACCTTAAGAGGTAGATACGTAGATGGAAAAGAGACAAGTCATGTGAAGCTCGATATGCGGCCGATTTCTTATGAAATAGCCGAAAATCGCACTAGCATTAGCTAGATGAAATATGTATGTCGAAATTCGAAATACTTGGCCCTGTGGGCTTGATGGGTGCACAGACCTCGGAGCCTTGGAGATCTGAACAGGGGGTGGAATTCGGAATCCAAGGGGTGGTTCGCTTCTCCAGAGTCTGTGCTCACGGGAAGCATTCTGTCAAATATCTCCAGTTTCGTCGTTTAGCGCGGTTATCGAATGCCGTTGCGAAGGGAGTCTACTTACTTGTCTCCTCCTTAGCCAAGAATATGGAGTGCTGGCTATACATACGGCACACGCAAGGCACACGACATTCCCAAGACTTCTTTGTCTACGTTACATCAGTTTAAGGGGTTCCACCTCGTAATACTGCCAGCTACCTACTGGATTGAGCCTCATTTCCGGGGGCAAGGGGGCACTTTGGCTCGGATGAGGGAATAGACCATGACCTCTCGACTCGATCGGGCGACAGGCGTCCCGATGTGAGGGCATGATAATGACATTCATGCTGTGACACTCTGCGATGTATGCTCGCTATCGTTCGCAGTCCAGCACATCATGCAGAAGGAAGGCAATATTCCTCTCATTGGACCCGGATTCGTGGTTCGGTACCACGCACCGAATAGGGGGCTGCCAACGCTGGGCAGTGATTCAAACGATTATGCCGACTACCTCGCTGCTCACCTACCAAATTGCCACCCTACTCGATAATCGGATACTTCTAAGCCTCATTAGCCGCCGGAGTTGTTCGGCGTCCGTCAGTCTGCTTCTGTCGCAATAACACCGACGACGGGCATATAGGACTGGTATATTGCAGGACTATCGTGAACACTCTCTGTCGCAATGCGATACTACATAGTTACGACGACGACGACGACTGATGCCCAAGCGGATCATGTTACTACGTATGCTCCAAGTTACATCGGTCCGCCAGGGTGGTTTTCGGCAGCCGTGAAGGCCGCATTTGCCAGGGAAAAAGAAGGAAGAAGAGACGAACAAGGCATGAAATGAACAAGTGTCGTGCCGAGCCGTCGAATGCCTCATGTTGATTCGCACAAGCCGGTATTTGCCGACATGCAAAGAATATAATCCGCACACAGCAGCAGGTCTGGCGCTAAGACCACGAGGGGGCTCCATCATCTCCATCTCTTTCTCCATCGCTCTAGTCGCTAGTGTGATGGGAAGGACTGGAGGATTGGGATTATCGGGAATGATTGGGATTGACTGGAATTACCTAATGTTACGACGCCAGCAGACTACTTCGAGGCCACTTGGAGACCACTTAGAGAGCGCTAAGGACGCTGTCGGCTCTCCGAAGACTGCCGGGTCGACTGCTCGAGCACGATAGGTCGTCTTCTAGCAGTTCTAGCCAAATTGGCGATCGGCCGTAGGAAGATTTAGATCGGGAATCCGGGGTTCCTGATGGATGATGGCGGCAGAGAAGCGGCTAAGTGGCAGAGTGGACAGCGAGAAGGTGAGCGACGACGGACTAGAAGAAGCAAAGAGCTGCGCGAGATGACGTCTAAGCTGACAGCGAACGCTATCACGATAAACAGTGTAGAGGCCTTAACGGGCAGAATATCAAGTAATGGAGAGCAGGGGGCCATGGTTAGTAACATGGGTTGGTAACCCTGACAACCGTCATCCACCCAAACCTTTCGATGTTTCAACCCTGACAGCCCGACTTGTGCTTGTTTCAACCTGGTTCAGTCTGGCTCTGCCTGACCTGCGCGGGGCTGATTGGCTGACAGTGGCATCGCCGTCCACGGTCGCATCGGTCCTACTCAGATTAAGTGATTAAATGACATATACGAATCTGGTTAAATCGAAAGGGCACGTCTACTCAGCTACTCTACCTACTATGTATGTGTGTAGGAAGCAAGTCGACTTGCCAAACGAGTACCGAAGGGCTTGAAAGAAAGGGGGTCAGGTCGGTAAAGGAATTTGGTTCCAACAATAGCCAGCTAGCCAGATGCTACCGCATACGCATTGCATACGAGGTATGTATGCGCAATACATTACATACATGTATAGGAAATGTGCTCATGAGTGGGCGTACAGCATAGCATGTATGTACATCGCATTATGCCCTTTCTTCAACCCCTCGCTCACCCCCAACCCCGAACCCCCAAACCCCTTTCGAGCGGGAGAGCACTGACTCGACTGATAGAATCTCAGATGCTCCGTACGTGGCCCATATAGCCAAGCTGCAACGGAGACAGGGCAGAGGCCAGGGGGGGGGGGGGGGCACTCGGATTGGCAAATCACCGTCCACCCAAGCTCCTGCAAGGTACCCGTTCAGGCCATGCTAGCCTAGCTAGGAAAGCTGCGCTATACCGCATCGGCTCTAAGCGACTCTGTCTAGTGCTGTGAGGAAGGTCGATCGCGCATCCTACTAGCGTTGCATCGCCCCGTATGGGCAATATCAGCGTCGACGCCAGGAACGGGCAAATTAGAAGCTGTGAACCTCGAAAGCTCACCTACCGAAGCGTGGCCGCCTGCAGCGTGGGCGGTGGTCTGTGTCCAAGTTTGCCGTCTTCGGTCTGTCATTCGCCCTCACATGGGTCACCGAGAAATGTGGCGTTTTTTTTTTCTTCATTAAATTGCCTGTCTCCTCTTCAGCGCGTAAGACGATTTTACTATCACCGCGCTGATGAAGTGGGAAATACGTAACTGTCAGACAGACAAGTGCTGAATATTGAAACGAGCATTCTTCATTCTGGACCCGAGTGGAAACTAGACACGATACTTACACGTGCTTATAGCTGCCATAGGAAGGACGGTCACGCCGCATTCCTTTTTACTCCGTACGTCCATATATAGAAATGCGACAATGAGGATGAGGAATCGTCATTTTAGAATATTCCACGTACCACGTAGCGTTGGGTGGGAAAACGTCATAATCGGAACAAATAGATGTCTTGGCTGGCTTGAATCCTCTTGATTCAGATTGACACGGCTAGCTTAGGTAGCCGGCTGACTCGCTGTCCGTCAGGTCTCAGGTACCGTACAGCATACACCATTCCGTCGGCCAGTCTGCCGGTGACTGACTGTGGCATTGATGTCTCCAGCGGAGTCAGCGCATGAATCGTACAAGGCTGATGGTAGAGAGCTGCTGAGTTGGTCGATATCTGCGAGCATCACAAGTGTTTTGACTCGACTTCCTCCCATCCCCCTTTGCCCTTGCACCGCCCGTTTTGCAATACGGAAGCTTCCTTACTACCTCAGCTATACTATACGCCTACCTGGCATGTATGTGCATACATAGTTAAACTCCCGTCTCATACATTCGTTTAAATTCCAGCTGGTCCGGGCGAAGCTACCTAGAAACATCACCCGTTTCTAGGCGCACGCTATCAGACCGACTAAAGGTGTTAACATGCCTCTAACGACAGGACGGGAGACAGCCTAGACCGACGCCATCCCTATTCATATCCTTTAGAGTTATTACTGCCAAGCAGCGCACCTGGGCGAGGAACAAGGGACGTCGTCCGCAACTTGGCCTCAAGTGGGTTACCCGTGCATCGTCCAGTCAGGGGTAGACGAACAGGGGTTCGTAATAACATCCACCTACTCGAGACACTGCCTGCAACGGTCCGAGAGAGACCTCCTCACCGACCTTAGACCACAAGATCTCTCTTGAAACTTCGTTACTTTGTCGACCAATTGTTCGTCCTGCCCGTCTTCCAATCGCGGCCCATTTCAGCGTCCGTCCTGCGCGACACCGACCCAACTGCATCTCACGCGTTACGTCAGTCGCCGACCACACGAGCGAACGGGTCGAGGCCGATTTCACATTGCCGCCCGTACTAGGTTACACAGCTATACGCCCTTCTGGAGCCGTGACATGAATCGTTCGGAGCTGGTGGGTGTCCAGTTTCGGGTTTACTATACCGACACTTGATCGAATTTCTTCTCTTCGCCAGCAACGTGCACGCTCTATTCTGGACGGTCAAAGGTAGTCGCCAATCAACCGCATCGTCGACGTGATTGATCTCCGCCAACGCGAATCCTCGGTGAAAGACGAATCAGGTGGAGTGCTGCTCATGCATCGAGTCAGCTTGGCCGGACCCCGAGTGACGAAAGGGAATAGAAAACAACAGAAACAATAAGGGAAGGAATTCAACGTTTACGCATCGAATACACACGCGCGATGGCAGCTCCACGACAGTCGGCTTTTATGCCGACGATAAAATGCTCGAACTGCGGGAATCAGGTCGAGATCTCGATGATGGGAGAGCACATTTGTGGAAGCGCGCCCGCTGCCGAAGAAGGTTCGTGATATTTTCATGAGAGCCTCGACAAATGCCGACCTTGATCTCTAATTACTGACCCGTCAACAGCACCTCCCATGCCCGATCTTCTAGGCGGCGCATTTTCTTCCCTCAAGGCAAATGTCTTTGACAAGTTTGCCCGCAACGCACCTCCCACTGTCGATACGTCTGCAGCAAGTAGGTTTACCAATATTCACTGTAGTATTTGCATGCACTGACACGCGCAATAGACAAGTCATATGCAAGACCAGATCAATTAACTCCAGTAAGCGCTTCCACTGGGTCTCTGGCGATATCGCCCAAGACACCATACGGACGGCCTGGCGCCGGTTCCAGCGGAGACGACTACTTCGCGCCAGCAATAGCAAGCTCACCGAGGCGACCGGGTGGCCATGGAGGGTTTGGGGAATCAGAATCCTACGATGGCGACTCTGCCTACGGGACGAGTCCGAACAAGTCCACCAACTTCTTGACGAGGATGAACAGCATCGCGCCCGGGCCGTTCGAGACGAACCGAAGACCTAGTGCCGGATTAGCAGCGCGGAATAACAGTAGAGACGCCACTGCGGAATCGCAGGACGACTCGCTGCAAGTTGGATATACGTTAGAGAGGCCGGGCACGGCAGGCTCGACTTCGTCAAAAAACAGTGCAAACAGAACACTGCCGAGAGCACCGAGGAAGAACGGATATGGAGGCTTTGGTGCGCCGCGACGCGATAGCGAGGACTTCGCGCCGCAACCGGTCGGCCTGGGAAAGCGTTCCGAGACCTTCCCCGACAAACTCACCACATCAACCAACGACGTATATGATGTACCCGCACGTGCCCCTTCGGCCCCCGGCACGAGACCGGACCGTCTGCGAACGCCTTCCAACGGCGGCGGGAACTGGCCGGGGACCGCCAGCGAACGATCGCAAAGACCGTCGTTTGGTGCTCAGGATGCGCTCCGGCCGCCGCTCCCATCGGGCCGACGGCCCAGCGACTTCAGCACCGAGAACATGTACCACTCGCCGTCGGTGTCGCAGTCCTCGAGCAACTCGGGATACAGCCACATGTCGCGGCCGAGCCAGGCTAGCTCCAACACGAGCCCGGCCCGGTCGGTGGGATCGAACATCGGCGGGCGGCGGCCGTCGGACACGTCCGGCTTCGACGCCTTGATGGACGATCTGCAGTTCTCGATGGAGCAGATGCAGCCCAAGGCACAGACACCCTCGCCCGAGGATCGATCGCCGAAGCAGGTCGAACCCCCAAAACCTAGCACCCGCCGCGCCCCTCCGGAGGCTCTCCGACCAGAACCCCTCAAGAGCATCGGAGGCACGGATTCGCGGTTAGCATCACCGATAAAATCGCCCTCCGCGCCCGAACCATCCCCAAGCCGCATCGACCCGGCCGTCCAAGGCGGCCTAAGCAACATCCGCAGCCCACCTCCACCCCCGACCCCAACGACCCGAGAAGGCCCATCACAGCACACCCGCCAGCCCTCGCGCTCTCGCGGCAGCTGCCGCGCGTGCCGGCAGCCGATCACGGGCAAGTCGATCTCGTCAGCGGACGGGCGGCTGACGGGGCGGTACCACAAGGGGTGCTTCGCGTGCACGACGTGCAAAGAGCCCTTCCCGTCCGCCACCTTCTACGTGCTGGGCGACCGCCCCTACTGCGAGCTGCACTACCACAAGCTCAACGGCAGCCTGTGCGGGTCGTGCGGCCGCGGCATCGAGGGCCAGTACCTCGAGGACGAGGCCGCGCCCCGCAGGAAACACCACCCCGGCTGCTTCCGCTGCCCCGACTGCGGCGTCGTGCTGCGCGACGGGTACTTTGACGTCGAGGGCCGCGCGTACTGCGAGCGCGATGCGTGGCGCCGCGTGCAGTCCGCGGTCCAGGCGCAGCGGCAGATGCCAATGCCGCCCCCGCCGCCGCAGCAGCAGCAGCAGCAGCAGCAGTTCCAGGGCCCGCCCGGCTCCCAGGCTTACCCGCCGCGCCGGCCGAGCGCGCAGGGTCAGGGTCCGGCGCCGCCAAGGGGTCTTCCTGCTGGCCCTAAGGGCCCCAACGGTCCGGGTCCGCTCAACAGGCCCTTCGGGCTGCCGACCGGGAACCGTCTGGCGCCTGGCCAGGCCCTGGGGCGCGGCGGGCTGAGGCCGATGCCGAGGATGGAGAAGAGGATGACGCGGCTGGGTATGATGTGAGAGGCTCGGCTTCGTGTCTCGCTCGCGTCGGAATGTTGTGTTCCTGTCTTGTTCGCCCAACGACGATACGCCTTCTCTCATTTGTCGTGACGCCGTCGACTTTTTCTACCGCAACCACGTTTTTTTATCACTTCTTCTCTTCCGGTCGGCCCTCTGCAACACATTATTCTCCTGGTACATATCAGCATCGGCGTTCGCGGTTGTCTGTTCTATAGGAAAGCGTTCTTCCCCTCCGTTCACTTTTTTATCTTTTTTTTTTTTATTTATTTATACGTCTGATTCGTCAACACGTCTGGTCGCATATACCCTTTCGATCCTTCTATTCGCAGCCAACGTCGTCATCATCGTCGTCATGATCATCATCTTCTTTTGCTCTTTACAACATATACCCCCGCCCTTGACGAGGTGTTTTGCTTCTGCTGGTTTTCTGGTATATATGAGATATATCGGATATGTCGCATGCCTTATTATCATAATATGGTAATTACTTTTGGAAACTCAGGCTGCCGCCCCGCCCCGGGCACTGGCCGGCCTGGCGTTCTCGTCTCTTCGCGATTTCTTGGACGGTGTGGTCTTATTGGGGTCGATAGCACAGGTGTCTCAGGGGGTTGGTTCTGGGCTGGTCCGAGACGGTCTTGTTACATGAGTTCTCGGCGGTAGAGAAGGACACAGATAGAGGGGAGGGAGAGAGGAGGGTACTACGGATAGATGGTGGTTGAGGTCTAGCGAGGACTTTGAGCCCTGGATCGTCGACACGATACTCCTGGGTTACGTAGTTTGTATCGTACCTACAGAACTGCGGCGGTGGCCTGTCTCAGTCGAAGACAGGCGGATACTAGTAATAAACACGAAATCACATCATGAAATGACCCTATTCTGTGCGTGATCGTGTGTATGACCATCGTACTACATTATTATTCTTTAGCTCATCTGCCCTCTCCCTTGGATTGCCTAACATATTCATTCGTCTATCTCCCTCCTTAACTGACTCCTAATCGTCAGCACGGCGATCAGACGCACGATCTGGCCAGCCATCCTGTTCCGGATCGTGATTTTCCGTCGACTGCCGAGAGGGTGGTACCCGACGGCAAAATACAGCTCTGCTACGCAGCCGCAGGGTCGTAATCTATCTCGTCCCGCCGTCTTCCTCTTTCCCCCAAACCCCCACCGATACCTATTCTTGACCTCTTGCTCTTGTCTTGGAATATCGGATCGACCGATCTAGATGCGGCAGGAAAAATCGTACGACGGGCTGCTTTTGATTCTGCACGCAACGCAACGCGACGCAATGCAGCAGGTTAGGTCAAGCAGGCAGGTCCGTGGTACGTGGCCGATAGGAGATGCAGAGAAGAGGAGATTTGTAGTATCCTTTATCTTCTCACGGGACGGGCGCACTGCTACCTCAGGCTCGCTTGCTGCTGCGGTGTTGAAGTCGTGCAGTGTTATCTTGTCTCTCTTTATGACCTGATCAGTTGAGGAGACGTTGATATCTTTAGGAATATGTGTTACAGCTACGTTCGCATCAGATCGCAGCGTCGGATATATTCCCAAGTGTTGACTGTACAGAGGTATTGTATGTATATCGAAGGTTTTCACTTGTAAGGGCTAAGCTGGGAACGTGAAGGATGAGTTTACGAAGAGGTAAAAGCCTATCTGCTCTATCCTCGCATTGTCATTCGACTTGAATCTAAATATATTGATCCTTTCTCTGAGCAAACCGCCGTGTCGGTAATCTGATTTACTCGCCGCACGTTGGACCCGACAGCCGAAAGCTCACCGACGCACCGACGACGAAAATTGGACCTTCCCGTCGCAGCTAGAGACCGTTGGCGGTTTGCGGGACCTAAGCTTGCCCCAAACGGGACAAGGCCTGCCAAATGTACATTGCGAGATATTACCTAAGGTAACCTACAGCATGTATGGACTTAAGGCAGGTAAGCGAGGGTGACGGCGCGTAGGCAGGCGGGAGATAACGCAAAGGCTGCCGAAGGAGCGGGAGGCTCTTTTGATTGGATCAGTTAGGGCGCTGCACGATGACGATCGCCGCATTGCGTACTACTATGTACATGTGTACAATAGTCCCTTTATTGCCCCTGTGCCCGTGCCCTGTCTGCCCTGTCTTGCTGTCCTGTCTGCCCGTCTGTGCCCCTCGAAGCCCCTTATTCCCTTATTCTTGGGCGTCTTTTAGCATTGAAAGGACCCTCCCCCGCCATCCCCAAAGAAGCCTTGGCGGCCTTTTCAGAAGTTTCACCTTTTTCGTTTTCTGGTCCTGTTCGCCTTCGGCACTTGCATGTATGGCGTCCATGGCGTGACGAACGACTTGCGGGCCGCCTTCTAAGATTAGCTGAGAACTAGGTGACAGTTCGAATTCCGAGCTGCTTTCGTAGCTTGCCGCATAATCGCTCAGCGGGAGCCAGAGAGCTAGGCTGGTTACATGTGGTAGTTGTCAAACAGCCTAGGGGGGTCTGCTGTCATGCGAGCCACCGAACGTGCCTCCCTTTAGACACCCTTATAGACAAACTTGTATAGGCGAACTGGTTTTATGTATAGACCAACAACTGTTTACACAGGTAGTTAGAGATAGAGACAAAGGCCACGCAAGATGCCCAGGTCTGCGCATTGGTAAACAGAAAAGAATATACACGTCTATACATGCATGTGTACCTACAGACATGTAGGTATGTCGCGATCAAATAAGGTTCTGACGGAGGAAGACCAAGTGGCTTGCCTTGCTTGCACATCTTGGATCCCTTCTCAACGGCGGCTGTGACGGTCAGCAGGGAGCTGCACTACGTCAAGTAAGACAGGTAGCCTGGTCGGTGTCGCCACGGTGTACGAGTTGAGCTGAGATCAGATAGTACTGTTTGCCCTCATGTGCCGGTTACCGACATGGACGAATGACGGCAGCTTGCTGGCTAATATGAGGGTATAAGTAAGCGTATACGTACGCGCATGCGTATGCCTGCGAGTGCTACTCAGATACAGCACTATAAGCAAAGATAGACAGTCAAGTTACGAATGGAAGGGCAGCACTGTTTTAATAGTCGAGAAACAGGACACATCTTGTCTCTCTACGGGAGGCGAATAGGGAGAGTCGCCTATCACTACTATGTACCTCTATGGAACACGGGTAGCGAGTTGCCTATTGTGTTTGCAAATCTATACCTCAGTAGGCCTTATCTCGCGTCAATTTAAGGGAGCCATACCAGCAACCAAGGTACCGCCCGCTCGGCGCGGGACACTTGGTACTTTGAAACAGTAGAGCTCAATACATAAACTTGAACTGTGAATTGCAGAGGAATAGAATGCAAAGAGATATATCACATCCAAACGTCTTACAGATCTGTACACGTCTTGACAGGGCAGATTCTTCCGTCTGGACTCACAACCCAAGGCGGTAGAGAAGCCACCGCATGATTCCCTCCTTAGTACATGTGTGGTGGTACAGTAAGTGGACGGCGCACCGCGGTGTATCGGCTACATCTGTCTCCGAACCCTGCGCGTGCCCCACCACTCCCCACATGTACTTCTCACAAGACATTAGCGTGTGCAGGACCCGTGCCACGCTGATGCCATCTAATCTGCCCTGGTATAGGCGGTACACTGTACTCGGTGTCGCATGCCCTCCCTTGTGTAGCTCCCAATCTCGCCGTCTCAATCATCGACTTCTTTTCCCGAGCAGGGGAGGCACGGTTCGAAGGGGTACAAATTTCAAGTATCCCGGCATCCCACTTTGGCCCAACTTCAAGGTATCGCGAGATGGTTCCCCCCAGTCGTCCGTCTCGCCAATCTTCCAGTCCCTTTATTATTCTGTCTGAGAGTCTTCTCGACCTGTTTTTCCCTCTTTTCCTCCTTGCGGATTTTCCACGTCTCACGTCACGATCTCATATTTCTCAATCTCTGGCTCTGGCCTCCGACCAGTCCGACGTCTTGTCCTGTTCTTCTTTACCCGACCGGTTATCCGACATCCGCTGTGTTAACCCGTACACTCCTTTTTTATTTTACCGTTCGCTCTTCTTTCTTCTTCACTTATAGACGAGTTTAGAATTCAAGATACAGTGCAAACAGCCATCTTCTCCAACTACCAACGTAGCGACCAGTTCAGTTGCCAAGTCAAACAGCACTCACGTTCCAGTTCGCAGATCAAATTCCTCCACCGGGAATTTTAGTCCAACCAGACAGAAAGAGAGACGGCAAGCCAACTGTCGCGACTGGAATCTGGATCTCAGTTTCTACCCAACAAAACGAGAATTGGCGCCTGGCAGCATAGTTGACGCATTGTCGCAATGTGTTCGACAGTTGAATTCGCATAAACCTCCCTTCACGATACTGATCCGTCGCTTTTTCGCCACGTCGGCCGAGTCTTGCCGGATAGCCTTTTCGACATGATCCTACCAGTACAGCCTCGTCGGCTGCTGACGCGACCGAAAAGTCTGCTTCTACTTGCCTTGACCACCGCCACACTCTACTGGATCCTGCTGCATGAGCCTGCAAACACCCAGACCGCGAAGTGGTTTGACGAAAACGCCGGTCCGGTGCAGGCCCCTCTTTCGCCGGCAACCGGGCTTACTAGTGCCGAAGACAAGCAACGAGTAGAAGCCGAAGCCCAGCAAAAGGCAGAAGAAGAGAAGCACCAGCAGGAGGACCACAGAGAGGAGGACCTGCGGGAACAGTTTGATAGAGAATATGAAAGTCTCGCCAAGTAAGTCTATGGTATGCTGATCTCTTGGTACAGCTTCTAATCTCCGCGCAGAGAGCCTGGCGCCGACGACTTGTATGGGCAGACGCTCAATACTCTTGAGTCTGCTAAGAAACGATCCCATAGTATACCGGAACACCTAAAACAAGCCAAGGACAAGGTGTCTTTCAGCAGCCGCCAACCCTACGTTTACAACCCGTACCCCAATGTCAATGAGAAGACTAAACCTCAGCAAGTGCCTTGCGAAGGCCCAGACGGCTCACAGCCGGGTGACATAAAGGTCTTCCTAGGACAGCCTGCGGATTTCCCCGAACCCGGATTTGGAAGCTACGATGTCCTTGGGATGGATGGGAACTTATGCTATGAGAGAGAAACTCGACTAGGCATATACGGCTACAAGAAGGATGATGATCTCTCGCGTCCATTGGTTAACTGGGACAAGGTCACCTGGGGCAGCCTACAAGAGAAGTGCGTGCAGAAGAACAAGGCTCGCTTTGACATGCAGGGGCACTTGAATCCCTACATCAGCACGGTCTACTCGCGCCAAAATTCTAGCGGCGCGCATATCGAAAGCGATGAAACTGACGTTGAGTCTCCTTTGTATAATGACCCGAATCGAGCGTTGCGAAGGAATGTTCGGAGTCTGCCCAAGTCTGGAAAGTCCAAGCAAATCCCGGGCTCGGAGGCCAGAACGGCCGTCTTGCTACGAACATACACTGGCAAGAAATATAGCGACAATGACAAGCAGGTAATTCGGTCTCTAATCACCGAGCTTTCGCTACGAACAGGCGGTCAATTTCAGGTGTTCCTCTTCGTCCACGTTAAAGATTCCGCATACGCGATTTGGGATGACGAAGGGACCTACCAATACGTCCTCGACACCAATGTGCCGGCCGAGTTCAAGGATATTGCGGTCCTCTGGAATGACGAAGCGACGCAGACTATGTACCCTCGGATTGACCCTAACAAGGCAACGGTACACGTCTCGCAGTGGCTTTCTGTTCAGAAGTTTGCTCAGGAATATCCCGAGTTCGAATATATCTGGAACTGGGAGATCGACGCAAGGGTAACGGGCCACCACTACGATTTCGTGGAGAAGATGGCTACCTTTGCCAAGCGTCAGCCTCGTCGGGGGTTGTGGGAGCGTAACGAGCGCTATTACATCCCTTCCATCCACGGCGACTACGACACGAAGTTCCGCAAGGAAGTCGAGCACGTCTCGGGCAAGGACACAATCTGGGGTGCTCCAAAGCTGCCCTTTGTCACCCCTGTTGGACCAAAGCCACCGGTTGCTAAACCCGAGGACGACAACTATAAATGGGGTGTTGGTGAAGAGGCTGACCTGATCACTGTTGCTCCGATTTTCAACCCGATCAACAGTGGCTGGGTCAGTGTCAATGAGCTGTGGGGGTTTAATGACTCCGATCATGCTACTACCGACCTCATAAGAAGAGCCACGATCGTGACTCACTCGAGAGTCTCAAAGCGACTCCTCGACATCATGCACGTGGAGAATCTCCGTGGAAATCACATCTCGTCGGAAATGGCCACGCAGACCACCGCGCTCCTCCACGGCCTCAAAGCGGTTTATGCGCCGATGCCCGTCTTCTTCGATCGGCCCTGGAAGGGCAAGGACCTTGCTAAATGGTTCAACGGCGGTTCCAAAGGAGAGAGTGGAGGGCCCGGCTCGGCTATGGGCTGGGGGCGAGAAGCTCGGTATCGGGGTTCCACCTGGTACTATCGCGCAAACCCGCCGCAGCGCATGTACCTCAACTTCATGGGTTGGGAGGACACCAACGTCGGTGGGAAACTCTGGGAGGAAGACCACGGACGACCCTGTTTACCGCCGATGCTACTCCATCCTGTTAAAGATATCGAGCCGACCGAACCTGGATACAAGAGCGAATCGAACCTCCCGTATTCTTGAGTAGAGTAAGCACGGCAATGAGTTTCCAAGCTTACCTGACTCGAATGCTAGCTTGGCACTCGTCTCAAGCGACATCAGCTTGGAGGAGCGGTACCTTCAGCACGTCATGACCTTTCGAGGTCAGGTTTACAGCAATATCCGCATATTATTATCTGATTCCACCTAGCAGCAGTGCTCCCTTTAAGACACTGCACCTTCTAGCTAGACTTGAACAGATCGAACTGACGCTACCAATGTACGTCGGTTGAAGACCAAGTGAACATCTGAGGAAGCGCCTTGAGGGATGAGATCTACTGACATCATCACTATTCTTAACCAACTTCCTCTTAGAACTTCTTTAAGAGCGGCAACCATGATAAAAACACAAAACTCGGACAGGGCAAAATGAGCAATGGGAAGGCGGTGCACACAAGAAGCACCGCCATGGCCAATGGCAACATCGCATACATCCGGCGTTTCGCAGTTTCGCGCATCCTTATGTCTTTTTTGGGGTCCGGCATTTGCAACTTTCTTGACATCTCGGGGATGAGTTTACGAACCGGCGGAGGAGGATATACCCTTTACATCATGCCCGGCCTAGACGGCTCGGGCCACGTCCGGAGTCTTTTCGGCGTAGATATGTCGCGCGCGCAGTATACATACAGTTACGAGAGAATATACATACTTTGATACGCAGCTTCTGTATCCTTATTATTCGTTTCGCCCTAGTGTGACGACTGGGGTTGAAGGTTCGTATGAGAATGACGAGTATGACCCCGTATGTAGATGCACATGTAGAGAAGACGTAGGCAGAGTATGCGTACGTACCACGTCTCGCTTTGATATATGATAATCCTTGATTTCATGACCGTAACGATTCTGAGATGTTTTACTAGAGACTACGTCGTTTTGACAATGGTTGATACGCCAGAGAGCTAAATGGCATAATCACCTTTGAATCTATTCCAGGGTCTATAGGCCTTTCCTCCGAATATACAACTCTTAAGGTGTTTTCTTCTCTCCTGTGTATGGGGAAGGGAGGTTATGCGTTCCGTAGAAATGATAAACTGGCAAGATTTAGAACATATATATCCCATTTTTAATTTCGCCGACTATTGTATCTACATGAGACACACGATGCTTAATTTTTTTTCTTACTCACGGCCCCCCTTTTCCCCTATAACGGCAGCTTCTCATGCAAGTAGCTCCTCCTACCCTCGCCCTCGCCGTAGGCCGCGGTGACGTGTCCGTGGCCGCGGACCTGGTACTTGTAGATCATGAGGCCCTCGAGGCCGACGGGGCCGCGGGAGTGGATCTTGTTTGTGCTGATGCCGACCTCGGTGCCGAAGCCGTAGCGCATGCCGTCGGCGAAGCGGGTCGACGCGTTCCAGTAGACGCCGGCGGCGTCGACGGCGGCCATGAAGCGCTCGGCAATCCCCGCGTCCGACGTCAGGATCGCGTCCGTGTGGCCGGAGCCGTGCGCGTTGATGTGGGCGACGGCGTCGGCGACGCCGGCCACCGCCTTGACGGCGAGCTTGAGGCTCAGGAACTCGGTGTCGAAGTCGGCGTCGCGCGCGTCCTCGAGCCGCGCCGCGAGGTCGGGTGATAGCGCGGAGGCCAGCGCGGCCTTGGACGCGGCGTCGCAGCGCAGGACGACGCCCCTGGCGAGGAGGGCCTCGGCGACGGGGGGCAGGGCGGTGGCCAGCGCGGGCTCGTCGACGAGCAGCGTCTCGAGGCTGTTGCAGGCGGCGGGGTAGCTGGTCTTGGAGTCGACGACGACGTCGGCGGCCATGCGGGGGTCGGCGGAGCGCTCGAGGAAGACGGCGCACAGGCCGTCGGCGTGGCCGAGGACCGGGATGCGGGTCGCCGACTTGACGTAGCGCACGAGCTCGTTGGAGCCGCGCGGGACCACGAGGTCGATGTGCCGGTCGAGCGCCAGCAGCTGCGGGATCACGTCGCGGGTGGTGACGAGCTGGACCGCGCCGTTGGGGACGGATGTGCGGTCCAGCGCCGACGAGATGGCCCGCGAGATGGCCACGAACGACTCGGTCGACTCCTTGCCCCCCTTCAGGATCGCCGCGTTGCCCGACTTCACCGCCAGCGACGCGATGTTGGCGATCACCTCCGGCCGCGCCTCGAAGATGATGAGGAGCACCCCGATCGGACACGTGACCCGGGTCAGCTCCAGGCCGTCGTCCAGCTTGGTCCGCAGCGTCACCTTGCCGACTGTGCGTAGCACGAGCACGGTGTTAGTCTCTCATGCACGGAGTTGACAACGTGGGATCGGATTTCCCTTCCCGTCCCCTGAGTCCCTCCCCCTCGAAGAGAAAAGACGGATGACTCACCGGGATCCTCGAGGTCTCGGACGTCTAGTATGCCCTTGAGCATGTCCTCCCACTTGCCCTTCTTGCCGAGATCGAGGCGGGAGACGAGGCTCTGGCTCAGGCGGCCCTGCTCGGCGGCGAGGCGGGCGGCGTCGAGGTCGCGCGCGTTTGCGGCCAGGATGTCATCCTTAGCGGCCACCAGGCCGGCGTGGATGGCCGTCAGCGCCTCGTTCCGGGCCGCCTCGGGCAGCGTCGCGAGGACGTGAGACGCCTCCTTGGCGGCCCTCGCAGCGTCCAACGGGGACGCGTTGGTGAGCGACATTGGCTTGGTACAATGCAGCGTTGAGGCGCAATGAAAGGAAAAAGGAAGTGAATATAGCTTCGGCTTGGCTTGGCTTCAACCTGCCTATATCGGACGTCGTGAAAAAAAGGTCTCAGAGTAGACTAACGGCACCTGTAATACCTCGATGCTACAGCAGAGTTCCAGCTGTCTGGGCCTGCTAGCTACCCGCTAGGGGTACCTGCAAGCCCTAGGCCACAGCGGGCTTATATGGGTCCCGGCCGCTAAAAGTCTGATCTTAGGGTGGTTTATTTTACTTTGATGGTCAGAGAGGTCAACACCAAGCGATGCAGTGTTGAATAATTCCTCCATTTATCACGTTATAACGATACTCACATCGTTTCTCCACCGAGAAGACAGCGTGACCAATATCGTTGCCTGCGTTCAACAAGGTATGATTGAGCGACAAGAAGAAGAAGAGAGAGAGAGAGAGAGAGAGAGTAGAGATCAAGCGGCATGTCGACATGTGAGCGCTATTCGCTTCGGACGTCCGTGAGGCAGAGACTACTTCGACAGCATCTTCTCAAACAAGGCGCTTCTGCCATTCTCATTTGGTGACTCACCAGCCAGCAATTATCAATTACTTGGTCTCGGTTTTCAAGCGGTTTACGAAGTACGCAACAGGCACACAATCTTCGTCCGAGCATCGCCGGACCGAGTCTGACACCAACGAGGCTACAGTGCGCAAGTTATATGTGAACTTGGTACGGAACGGCCACAGGAAGCGACACGGTAAGGCGTGATAATGCGATAACAAGTACCTACCTATCTAGGCATCCCTCCTATATCCCACGACAATGGATGCAAGGTCGCAGCGCAAGATACCACCATGCATCTGCAATTGGCGGTGTCCGTGTCCCAGAATCCGCCGTGACACTGCAACGCTGGGCTATCACGGCGAGGGTTCGCAGCAACTAAACCTGCCCGCTCAGGGTTAGGTCAGAAGGGCTAGCCGAATGGGATCGTTAGCCATCTCGGACTTCTCGGTATTTGCTTTCGGGTGTAATTCCCGTTCCTTGCTGCTATAGCATACGACTTGGGCACTTCGATTCTCCACAGGAGCACCAGTTAAGTTCTAGCCTGTCGCCCATTCAGAGTCTATCTCGGAGAAAACCAGCTCGTTTCTCTCTTATATCTAATATCAACTAAGCCCGAGCGGCTACCCTCGACCTTAAATCTTGCCTACCATGTAAGTTCTATCCTGGCTATTATTCTTTTCACCAGCCACCGCTTTCTCTTGACAAAGGATTGCCTCTGTCTTGGCATCTCTTATACATAGTAGCTCTACAATCCTTGGTCGAGGCACAATTACAAGGTCATCTACCTGTCGAGCCTTTGTGGAAACTTGCGTGACCACATCTATAATCCACCGATATCGGTTATCAAGTCTTCTTTTCGAGTGGGCTCGCCGCCAAGGCTCGCTGCTCTGAAGACGCCCCGTAAATCTTCGGGTATGGCTGCTGACCCGGAAAAGACAAACGGAGAGTCAGAAGATGTGAACGTACATGGAGACGTGCCAGATGATGAGGCGTCCACCACGACGTCGAAGCGTGAGGGGGAAGACAGATCCGTAGATCCTATCCCTGAGCAGATCCTGACCACGGACGGCATCCCGGCCGACGAGGAGGCTGCCGTTGGTACGTCGGCGGCGCGGGTCAGATCGCAAGCGTCATCTACTCGGTCCCGGCCACTTACTATAGTGCCAAGGAAGAAGAGGCGAGGTCTCTTAGCGCAGTTGACGCTTGTCCCGGAGGTCGACAGGCCCTATGACTACCCGAATAAGGTCAAGTGGACTATTACGGTGTTTGTAGCCATGGCAGCATGCGCGGCTCCGATGGGCTCCGCCATATTTTATCGTAAGCAGATATCCGCATTCTTCTTTATACACTATAATACCGGCCCCTATCGTCGCAGTGCACCATAAGACTCACATGGAACTCATTAGCCGCCCTTCCGGACATGTCCGAGGACCTCAATGCGTCGCCGACGGTAGTGAATTTGACAGTAGCCCTGTACATGTTGGCCATGTCGATATTCCCGCTCTGGTGGTCTTCATTCTCGGAAGCCCTGGGCCGTCGTAATATCTATCTCTCGTCGTTTCTGCTGAACGTCATCTTCAGTCTGCTAAGCGGTCTGAGTGTCAACATCAGCATGCTGATCGTCTTCCGGATCCTGTCCGGCGGGGCTGCCGCGTCGGTCCAGGCCGTCGGCGCCGGAACCATCGCCGACATATGGGAGACCCGGGAGCGCGGCCGAGCGATGGGCTACTTTTATCTCGGGCCGCTCATGGGACCATTGCTGGCCCCAATCATCGGCGGCGCCCTAGCAGAGGGCTTCGGGTGGAGGAGTACGATGTGGTTCCTAACGGCGTACGGCGCTCTCGTCTTCGTGCTCGTCTTATTCTTCGTACCAGAGACTCTAGCCAAGCGCAAGCCGGCACCCGCCGCCACACAACCGTCCACCGAGGGCCTATCACGGGTCTCCACCACGCGCTCCGTCAAGCAGGCCGCCGTGTCGATAAAACGCTGCCTGGTCGACCCGCTGCAGATCATCATGTACCTGCGGTTCCCGGCGGTGGCCATCACGGTGTACTACGCGGCCGTCACGTTCGGGTCGCTGTACGTGCTCAACATCGTGATCCAGTCGGCCTTCTCGCAGGCGCCGTACGGCTTCTCGGCGATCGCGATCGGGCTGCTGTACCTGCCGGGGTCGCTGGGGTACTTCGCGGCGTCGATGCTGGGCGGGCGGTGGATCGACCGGATCATGGTGCGGGCGGCGGAGCGGGCGGGGCGGCGCGACGCGCGCGGGCGGCTCGTGTACCTGCCCGAGGACCGGATGCGGGAGAACGCGTGGATCTCGGCGACGCTGTACCCGGGCGCGCTCGTGTGGAGCGGGTGGACGACATACTACGGCGTTCACTGGGCCGCGCCCGCCGTCGCCAACTTCTTCTTCGGGCTCGGCAGCATGCTCGTCTTCAGCGCCGCCACCACCATGCTCACCGAGTTCATGCCCCGCCG
The DNA here is from genome assembly GCA_022432365.1 of Hypoxylon sp. FL1284. NCBI lineage: Eukaryota > Fungi > Ascomycota > Sordariomycetes > Xylariales > Hypoxylaceae > Hypoxylon > Hypoxylon sp. FL1284. The sequence goes on from JAJJXE010000012.1 coordinate 692,993, forward strand.
CAGCAGCAGCGGCGTTGCCCTCAACAACTTCGTCCGCAACATCTTCAGCTGCACCGCCGGCGTCGTCAGCCAGCCCCTCATCGACGCCATCGGCGTCGGCTGGCTCCTCTCCGCCGTCGGCCTCATCGCCTGGGTCTCCGGTAACCTCGCCATCTGGCTCCTCCGGAGAAACAGCCGCCGCTGGAGGGAGCAGATGGATAAGGCTCTTAATCAGTGACGGGCTTGTCTGGGTAATTTTTGGGATATGGCACAGTAAAAAGACGTAGAAAAGGTGATTGGATATTACTGCCTCGGATGCAGCTATTGAATGTGCTCAAGTTGGCATATAGAAGAGCGTCATACGTGTAGGAGCATAGCGGTCGTCATCTAGCCTTGAATCATGCATCTGCATAGGAGGTACCTATATGTTATACCTCGGTAAATATCATGTGCTTGTTGAGTTTACATGAAATTCCTGCTGTTAGTCCTATGGCCAGATCAGACCAGCCAATCGTATTTATACATCCATGCGCACGCCTACTTCGACGCCCCATCGCCGCCCTCATCAGCAACAGCAGCAAACAGCCCCCCCAGCGCGTCCAGATTCACGTTGCCCCCACTAAGCACGATCCCCAGATCCCAGCCCTCATCACCGGCCTCCCTCTCGACCATGGCGCGGAACTCGGGATCGTAGAGGACGACGGCGAGGGGCACGGCGGCGCTGGGCTCGACGACGAGCTTGAGGCGCTCGTAGGCGAGGCGCATGGCGCGCAGGACCGCGTCGTCGGGCGCGCTGTAGAAGCCGCCGACGAGCCGCCGCTCGTAGATGACGCTCCACGGCACGCGGCCCACCGGCGTGCGCAGCCCGTCGGCTACCGTCAGCGACGACACCGCCTCTACGCGCGTGCCTGACTCGTACCCCCGCTTGCCGTCGTCCGCGCCGCCCGCCGACGGCTCCGCGCCGAAGACCCGGATCCCGGTGTCCTCGCACGAGAGGGCGACGCCGGAGAGCACTGTGGCGCGGGAGGAGTGGTTGGTTAGTAGAGGGCCTTTTTTTTTTTTTTTTTTTTTTTTTTTTTTTCAATGAATTGTGTGTGTCATGGTTGAGAGACGAAGACGGGGAGAGGGGAGCTCGTGAGTTATAGAGTGAAGGTAGTTGAAATATTCAAGGCTAAAGGCAATAGCAAACAGAGACAGGGGGGGAGTAAAAAGAAACTGCCCATCCTGGGATCGAACCAGGGATCTTCTGATTGCTTGTCTGCGTCCGCGGTGGGTCGCGTTTTAACAGTCAGACGCCTTGACCACTGGGCCAATGGGCACTTGTGCTTTCATTGAGGGTTGGTCCTCACTGTGTAAACGTTGAATGTTGTGCTGCCTTATACGCTATACGCACAGCTTGAAGAGAAAAGGGGGAAAAGAGAAACGAGGCTTCCTTCTCTCCGGCCATGCTTTGAGATCCAAGCCTAAACAGGCGGAATCGGCACAACTTGAGCACGTATTCTCAAGGCACGATATAAAGGAAATAAGAGGAGAGGGAGGATATATGTAAACAGCACATCAGACAGATAGGAGACACAGTCACTCACTGCCGCCTCCTCCACAAGGCGCAATAATAGCATCGAGCCCCCTTTTCTTCTTCCTCTTCGTCCTGTCCTGCTGCGTCGCGTCCCCAGCAGCCTGCATCTGCTCCTCCTCGGCCGCCATGGCCTGCTCGACCTGCTCCTGGAGCTCGAGGCCGAGGGTGCCCTGGCCGAGCACGATGTCGGGGTGGTCGTAGGGGGGCACGAGGCGGGCGCCCGTCTCCTGGACGACCTTGGCCGTGACGGCCTCGCGCTCGACGCTCGTGCTGCCGCTGAACACCACCGTCGCCCCGTACCCCCGCGTCGCCGCGATCTTGGGCGCCGCCGAGATCGTCGGCATCACGATATACGCCGGGATCCCGTTGGCGCGCGCCGCGAGCGAGAGCGCCTGCGCGTGGTTGCCTTTTCGATCCCCGTCGATGCTGTCAGCGAGCCGTCTCTTTTCGTTTTCTCCCTCTCACTGCCTCATGATAACCAGCCCTTGGAACAAGAGTATATGACACGTATTCCGTCTTCATCTCCCAAGTCTCCAAGCGAAAGGGGGAAGCCACATCGCAGACCCGCCTCTACCGCACCACAACCCCAATAAAAAAAAAGAGAAGGTAAAAACAAAAACATCACCAACCAGAGCTATGCGTAACAACGCCCCTCTCCGCGCCGCCGCCGGCGAGCCACCCGGGCTCCTTCTTGAGGCGCTCGAGGGCGTGGAAGGCGCCGCGGGCCTTGAACGCGCCGACGCGCTGCATGTTCTCGCACTTGAACCAGAGCCGGAGCTTCGGCTTCGGCCCGCTCCCGCTTCCGCTGGCCATGGCCGATAGCGACGAGCTCGTCACCACCGGCGTCCGGTGCACCAGTGCCCGGATCCGCTCGCGCGCCTCCGCCACCGAGGCCCGCGTCAGCGGCGGCGACGTCGACGGGTCTGCCATTCCGGGGTTTTGGTTGGCTGATGCCTTGTCGGGCGGGGGTACGGAAGGAAAGACGAGTTAGGAGTCAGGATCACTTTCTGGCCGTGGATGGGCGCAGATGATACCTGTCGTGGAAGGTGAACGAGAAGTACGAGAGCAGGTTCAAGGTTAAAATAATGGTTATAGACGGAAACGAAGTATGATTGGCCAAACCCCAAATGCACCTCTATACACCTCCCGAGGATATATGTGAGGGCAAAGTCTACCCAGAAGTACGTGATCGATTCTAGTCTCGAAACTACTTGGCTTGCCTGGCAGATGGAACCATTTAAAAGTCTACGATTAAGGTTGTTATCAGGGACCGATAACGGAGAGGTAAAAGTCACATATAGTCAAGCAAGTCTCCAACCAGTTCAACGATGCTTCAGACATTTCATTTAGGATGACTTCTGGACCACAGCCCCCCCCTAACATCCTCGCGAGAGCCGACTGGTTGGGGAGAATCCTGAATACACAAGTACAAGAGCTCCATCCTTTTTTGTTCTCCCCCGGGGAATAATTCCTTCGCCTTTTTAGTATACCGTCCCGATTGGTTTTTATTTTTCATTTATTTTACAGGCCAGATGCACTTATTTTTGGTTCTCGGGTCGGAGAGACCTAGAGGCAAACCATGTTAGCAATCACTGATCATTGTAACAGCATGATGTCGGGTGTTAGTTAAGTGCTTCTTACCTCACGGCCTTGCCGGCCTTCCAGATCTCCATGTTGCGGATCTCGTCCATCTCGGCCTCGAACTTCTGTCGGTAGTCCTTCTGGCCGTTGTACTCGAGCGACCGCTTCGTCTCGCTGCCGTCCCGCACCGAGTCGTACAGGTTGTTGAAGACGGGCTTCAGGGCGTCCTTGAACTTGGGGGTCCAGTCGATGGCGCCTCGCCGGGCCGTGGTCGAGCACGCCTCGTACATCCAGTCCATGCCGTTGGCGCCGATCAGCGGGTACAGGCTCTGCGTGGCCTCCTCGACCGTCTCGTTGAAGGCCTCGCTGGGGCTGTGGCCGCGCTCTCGCAGAACCTCGTACTGCGCCAAGAACATGCCGTGGATACCGCCCATCAGGCAGCCGCGCTCGCCGTACAGGTCCGAGTACACCTCCTTCTCGAACGTGGTCTTGTAGAGGTATCCGCTGCCGACGGCAACACCGAGGGCCTGGGCCTTCTCCTCGGCCTTGCCGGTGACGTCCTGGTAGACGGCGTACGACGAGTTGATACCACGGCCTTCACGGAAGAGAGATCGGACGGTACGGCCGGATCCCTTGGGGGCGACGAGGATGACATCAATGTCCTTGGGAACGTCGACCTTGGTGACGTTCTTGAAGACGGGGGAGAATCCGTGGGAGAAGTAAAGGGTCTGTTTGGCCGTTAGTTGTGCTGCTTGCTATCGCATGACTCATATACTAGCGCACCTTTCCCTTGGTCAGCTGGGGCTTGATGGCGGGCCACGTCTCGCTCTGGGCGGCATCGCTGAGCAGGTTCATGATGACGGTACCCTTGGAGATAGCCTCGTCGACCTCAAACAGGTTCTTTCCGGGAACCCAGCCATCCTGCTGAGCATCCTTCCACGATTGGCCGTTCTTTCGGACACCGATAATGACGTTCAGGCCGTTGTCACGGAGGTTAAGACCCTGACCGTGACCCTGGGAGCCGTAGCCGATGAGGGCAAGGGTATCATTCTTGAAGTAGTCCTGGAGAAGACGTTAGTTGTCGTGTCTCTGAGGATTTGTCTATATGGAACATATTGGTAAAGGTAAATAGGGCATGTAAGACTCACCAGGAGCTTTTCCTTAGGCCAGTCGGCACGCTCTATGCAAGATAGTGTAAGCTCGAGATCACGCATATGCCAATCAATTAAGCTCACCGAAGACCTCCTCGGGCGTTCCGGCAAAGTCGATGGTCTTGACACCACGGACCTGCTGTTGCACGGCGCCGGCCAGAGCAGGTCGGGCCTTGGGCGTAGCTCGGACGAGGCTCGACGCAGCGACGAAGGTACGTCTCGGGACGGCGGGGGATGCGACGCGGCGGGCCAATTGGCTGCGTACGGCCTTGGAAAATCCTCTGGAAGCCATCGTGAAAGTAAAAGACAGTGCGGAGATAGGAAGGAGAGGGAGGTTAAGAGGAAAGATCAATACGTGTATTATTTAGTCAGATGAAAATCGTCAGGCCCGCCTCTATTTTTTGTTCCTTTTTTTTTCTTTCCTTTTTGGCTAACAACAGAAATTTCGAGCTTGTGCTGCGACTTCGGCGGTCGGGTTGCTGCACGCAAGCCACTGTGGGGACCACGGCCGGACCGGCCAGGCCTGCCAGACCGCTGCGCTGCGCTGGGGTAATGCCTGGTACTGGTACCTGCTAATATCTAGCATTTATGCGGTTAGGAAGTAGTAGATTAGTAGAACCGGAACGGTATTGGCGTATCGGTACTAACGTCGCCATCAAGCGGTGACACTCTTCGAAGACTTTAATATATCGACTTCACGTATTAGGGAGCAAGGGGTTCTGGGGGGTTGGACGAATCCCACAGAGACATGAAAACAGTATTGCATTTCTCTTGGACTAGCATCTAGCTAGTATAACGAATTCGCCTGCTTGTCATAGCATACGCTGTACGATACCGCTCAAGACGAGACCAGAACTACGCCGTAGGTAGATACCCGAGGTAGTTATTCGGTCTGTCACCCTCCCAAGTCTACAATAAGAGAAGACGAATACGAATATTCACTGGAGCCCCCTATGAGTCCTACAATGGACATGACCCCCTTGAAAACGCCTTGCTATGTGCTATTTGCATCGCTCGTCTTCGTCTTCGCCTCCTCGTCTCCTCTTACCCTCATAGATCGTACCTAAGGAGTCCTGGGATACTCATTCTACCTCAGTTTCGTAGCATCCCCTCGGGAACTCGGACCCATGTCTATGTCTCTGTGTGTGCAGGTGTGTGTATGTGTGTGTCGTGCGGAAAGGGAACTCAATAGTTCTGGCCGTACTAGGCTCTGCTGCTTGGGATCACGCGATCGTATGTGACACCACGGACGCTGCCACCTGTCATGGAGACGCGAACGTTGCGTCGGAAGGCCTCTCGGCTCTGGCGAAGGTCTTCGGCGGCCTCCTTGTTGAGGGGATCGGAGGCGTTGGGCTCGAGGAACAGAAACTGAAGGCCCACGATAACGGCGTTCAGGTTAAGAACCGGCTTCCAGTCTTCGCGGAGGATGTTGAGGCACACCTTGCCCTCGAGATCGATGTTGGGATGGTAAATCTTCTGCTGGCACTGCACCTTAGGCGGCTCATGAGGATAGTTGGGGCCCATCGTAAACGAGAAGGTAAACCGGCCGCTGTGGTAGATGCCCTCGTCAGGCAGGATCTCGAGCGTAAAATTCAGGATGTCATCGGGGTTGTCGAAGATGGTCTTCATCGTCGTGCCCAGGGATAACTCGGAGAGATCTAGGGCCGGTCAGAGTTTGATAAAAAGCAGAGTCGTCTCAGGATCCTCGAGGGCAACATCGTCGACCTACCTTTTTGCACCCGTAGTTGGGCCGGCGTCACCTTCTTTTTCTTCCCGCCGTCGGCATTTTCCGCCTTTTGCTGCGCTGATTTCTGGGCGGCTGCTATTAGAACTGGCTGCGCACGAGAGCTTGACTACGGTTGACAAGAATTTTTAGCTTACCAGAGACCATATTTTTGTCATGGACGCCATCGTGGGCTATTGGGAAGTGTAATGTGACACTGGGCCGTAAACAGCGTTATCCCCGGCTTCGTATAGGCAGTCGGCGTGAAAGCTTTGGCGGTGTCAGTAAGAGATGGATATTGTAAGCTGATATGGTGACTCGTGCTAAGCTGTTCGAGTTGTATACTCTTGTCTCAAGTCGAGAAAATGGAAATGGAGATACTCGAGATGTTGCGGGAATGGAAAGATAAACTGAGGATTAGGCACGATTTCGAATCCACGAGACCTTCCGCGCTTGGAGCAGCTTGGAGGGGCAAGCACGCCGCAGCCGCAGTCATACAGATATGTCATGCGTGCATATGCGGGGCGACTTTGGCATAAAGGGTTTACCCGCAAGCCGAAGTTAATATATGGAATAAGCGCATAGAGTGCAGCACCTAGGCATAAATGAAGCATAACTTGCAGTTATTTTGTTCCCTCGTCGGACTTGACAAGTCGGGCGGAGATATCTCGAGTCTAGATCACATATCAAGCACAAGAGTCAGAAAAACGTCCTTGATGTAAACCTCAACGCTTGACTATTTATTTTTATTATTTTCTTTGAAACCCTTCGCAATGGTCCCGAGACCTCAGCAAGTTTGCCTCCCATCTAGATACCTAGTATACCTAACCTATTGACAGTTGTTTTCCACCTTTTGTAAGAAAGGAAAGATTCTTGTTCCAAAAAAGAATACACGGGCCAGATGCCCAAGACGCCCTCCGGTGTCTGCTTCCTTCCCTGCTCCGGACGTCCTGTCCTCGGACGGTTTTCTTTTTATGTTTCAACGTAAGAGATGGTAAGAGAAACCTCTGACGAGAGGAAGAGAGAAAACGACAAGAGAGACCCAGGTGATTGTACAAGTGTAAGATGGGAGAAGATCGCGAGAACGCAGGCGACTTTTCCGATATATAGTAAGCCAGTCGTCGAACAGGACGACGGCATGTATCTTTTGAACCGAAGCAACGAGGAAAGAGACTCAGGTCGTGGTCGTACACCGATCTTTCCCATCGGCAAGTATTTCTGCAAATCTGCAGGGGGAGAGACGTATAAAGAGCAAAGAAAAGAATTTTTAACTCCGAAAGCCCACCGCGAGAGTAAACCACACCTCCCCAAAACCCCCTACAAACGAGCGGAAAATGACAGTTAAAACCCACGCTCCAAGCCAACGCAACAAATCTCTCGAGAGAAAAAGAAGGGGGGGTATCTTAGCGGTGCGCGCACACACAGAAATATCAGTTAAGCGACAGGACAGAAACAGCCGTAAGCCGGCTATATTGAAGAACAGAAAAGAAAAGAAAAGAAAAGAAGAAAAAAACGCTTAGAACCCCTTAAACGGGTCATCCCTAAAATAATCATCATCCGCCGTACCGCGGCTCGCCGCATAATACGACCCGGTCGCCGTATTCGTCGCGCCGGTGCCGCGGGAGACGTAGCTATCGCGATGGCGACTGCGACTTCTGCGCCGCCGGGCCTCCTTGCTGCGGCGGCGCGCGCGATACCGCCACTCGTCGTCCTGGTCCTCGTCGAGGCGCGTGGGGAAGGCGAGCGGGCTGATGAAGGCCTCCATGCGCACGGTGCCGATGGCCTCGAAGAAGTTGGCGCCCGGCCGCGACGACGCCTCGGACGTGCGCAGCGACGAGCCGCCGATGCCGCCGAAACCGAAACCACCGGTTGAGCCCGTCGCGTTGCTGGCCACCCCCCACGACGACGGCGCCATCATGTTGTTGCTCGACGCCTGCGACTGCGAGTGCGCGTAGATATCCGACGACCCCGCGGTGCCCACGCTGTTGCCCGCGGTGCTGTTGCTCGACGCGTGGTACGAGCTGCTGCCGCCGCCCCCACCGTTATGGCTCGCGGGCCCCGAGAACCCGCGGAACGAGAGCGGCGGCGGCACGTGGCCGCCCGTGTTGCTACGCTTGCGCCCGTGCAGCACCACCTGGTTCGCGCGCTCGTGCACGCGGTCGTGGAGCTGCGGCCGGTCGTGGAAGCGCGGGATCAGCGGCGGCTCCGCCGCGTCCCGCGACAGGTCCCGCTGGTGCGACGGTACCGCCATCGGCATCGGCGGGAACGCCTCCTGGATCGACGATAGCGCCTCCTCGAACTGGTTCGTGTTGGCCGCCGCGTGGTCGTGGCGGGCCGTCAGCGCCGGGTTCTTGCCCTTGGTTAGTCTGATAGAGTCTCGGATGCCGGATCGCTTGGCCTTGGTCTGCGGCGCCTCGAACTCTGGGATCGGCGTCGGGCTCATCTTTGGCGGGGCGGAGGCGGGGAGAATTTCCGGTACGTCCTGTTGCGAGTGTGCGAGGAATGAGAGCGAGGTAAGCCACAGGTAGTGCCGTTCCGCCGTCGTAGCTGTAAACTTCAGTGCTCGCTGAGGAGTCAGGATGAGAATCGACCGGTTGAAGATCTGAGCTGTGCCCTTCGGCGGCGGGTTGTCGTCCTTGACGTCCAGCACGGACTGTATGACCACTATGACCTTGGTCAGCGTCACCATTCAGAGAAATGACACGGATCAACTTACACTTTCGGCCTGGTTTACCCAGCAAGGCGTTGCCAGACGCAGGCTGCTTGCTGCTCCACAGAATAGAACGCTCGTAAGGCGCGAGCCATACCCATCGCTTGTGGCGGTCGTTGCTGTTCTCCTCGGCGCGGCCGTTTCCGTCCGCCATGCCGAAAGACTTGCGTCTCCTGACGTACTTAAACATCCACTCACCAACCATGGTCTGTGCGATAGCGTCCACAACGGTCGACGACTGCTGGTTGCTGCCGACGGAGCCCAAGTTGGTGTTTTCGGTGTTGGCCGTGTTCGTCGAAGGCTGGGATCGGTGACCGCGGGACTGAGGCACCCTGTAGTTCCGCTGGGGAGTCGTGATATCGTTGGTCGGCAGCGGCGGCAGACCCGGGCTTTCGGGCGCCTCTTCCGATGGCGACATGGGCGGCGGCGAACGGCTATTTTGTCGCCTAGGTTTCTGATTTCTAGGCAGCGCAGCGGCCGACCGGACCTTGCGGATGCTGTTGCTCCTGTACGGAGCCTTTACGCCTCGGCGATGCGAAGGGTACCCGTTGCGAGTAGGACTGCGCTGGCCGTCGCTCGGAGCACTGACGCTGAACGGCGGCTTCCTCGAACTTGCCCTCGTCGGGATAGGGAACGGCGGATCGCGCGACTCTGGCAGGCTGGGGCTTCGAGACCGACCCTGGTGCGAGGCAATGCCGCTCTGGATCAACGCCGACTTACGCATGACACTCGCCCGGGAACCAGTGCTGTACCCGATACCCCTGTCGCCTGCTCGAGCAGACAGTTTCACATTTGGCTTCTGGTTTAGACCCTCCGGCGCGTCGGCGAGACGGAAAGAACTGTAAACCTCTGGACGACTGATCTTGTTCACGACGCTTGCCGACTGCCTACTGGTCTTGATTGGATCTGGCAAGGCAGCACTCATGCCCACGTTTGTTCGCTTGCCGGGTTTAGTCGGGCCGGTCTTAGGTCTCGGAGCAAGTGCCGTGCGGTATTCCGAGTCGCTCTGGTCGCCGTCAAATTCGTCTGCTTCGTCCGAGCTCTGAACGTCGAAGCCCGCAAATAAGCTACTAATTCGATGCGGTCGTCTGGCAGGCGCTTTCGAGCCTGACAATGGGCCGTCGTCGTTGTTACCCGGATATGCGTCTCGCGTCTCCGCGTCGTCGGCCGTCGGCGACTCCGGGGGCGACGAAGGCAGTTCGGTAGAGAAACTTCGTCTACCTTCGAGGCGGCGTGGGTTTCGCGGAGGTACATGTCCGGGAACGGGGGTAAAGTGCTTGGTCTCCTCACCGGTCACGGCAGTGTTAGGTGAAGTAGGCCTGGACGTAATGGCGGACGGGTGCAGATGCCGTGGTAGCCTATCGAGTCGCTTGTCGATTCGGATTTCGTCCGTCTGTACTGCCGTCGATCTGGTGGGCCTAGTCTGCAGGAGAGAAACCTGGCACCCGAAGTCCTTCACGTATTGAGGCAGGCGGTGCTCGCGTGGAGTCGTCGGCCTGCTTGTTGGCGGAATAATGCTGATGCTCGGTATCGCGAGCGGCTTTTCGACCGGGGCGGCATCGGTCTGAGTGGCCATCGACTGGGAGGTGACGACGACAGCGGGCTTCGTTTCAACTATCACAGGTTGTGATGTGACGAGTGATGATTTTTCTGATGTTTGGGATGCCGCTGACACCATCGGCTTTGCGGCCTTGGGCGACTCCATCGCCGCCGATTTGGTGGGATGTACCCTCTTCCGGCTCTGATTCGCTTCGATCTCACCTTCAACCCGTGACGGGCTCTCTAAGCCCACCAGTTTCTCCGTTTTCAACGCAGGCTCGGGGGTCGATGGCTTCGCCGGAGCTAGCTTCGGAGATGGTGGCGGTGAGAACTGCACACCCGTGTCAATATACTCCACCTTTCGTGGTATTATCGAGTCTTCGTCGTCCTCTTGAATTCCTCCCTCTAACCTGTCAAGCACGGTTGGGTTCATGAAGAGTCTGTTTCGTACAATGCTGCGCGGACGCATCTGACTGTCGCTGCTCGTGTTCCGCCGGTGCGTTCTCGACATCACACTGTCCCGGCTTTGATTCCGGTTGTGTTTCGGATTTGAGAGCACGCTTTGACGACCGTCAGGTTCCGTCTCGTAGTCATCGTCGTCGTCGAAGTTGAGCTCATCGGCGAGACTGTGCCCGTTGGCTTTCCCAGCGCCAGGCCCTCCAATCATGGAATATCGGATGCTATTCGTCATGCTCATAGTCCGTACGCTAGCACCATCGTTATCCTTGCCAGCTTCTTCGCCGTCGCTCTCAGGTCCTTGGTGAGGCTTGTTCGCCTGCGAGGCTTGGAGGTTGGCAACCTCTTCCAGAACCACCCTTATCCGAGTTTCGGCGACGTGCAATTTGCGCTCGAACTTGCGTCTTTCCTCGTCCCAGTCATCCTTCTCCTTAGCCCAGAGGTCATGTACTCTCTGAGAATCCTCCTCCTGGGTCCGGACCTTTTTCTGAGCCAAGTCCAGTCTTCTCTTAGTTTCAGTTATTGCTTCCACTGCTTCATCCCGTTCCCGTGCTAGCTCGCCCAACGCAGATGACGTCCCTCCTTCTAGAAGTGCTAGCTGCCGCTTTAGCGACCTGCTCTCCTTGGCTGTGTTGGACAGGGTGGTCTGCAGAGACTCCTGTTCTTCTCGAGAAGTATGTAACGAAGTCTCGAGGCTTTCAATAAATTTAAGCTTTTCCTCCTGGTCCCTCCGTAGGTTGAGAATCTCCGACACCAGATTTGCATGGAGCGTTGGCGTAAACCGGCGGGGGTCCAGTATGCTGATATTCTCATCTTTACCAACATCTCTCGAAGCTCGTTTGTTGCTCTTCTCGGCCTTTTCCAAAGGCATCGGCGGCGGGGGGGACGCAGAGACTCCCGGCGGCGTGGCTGACCGACGCGACTTCCTGGAGCTTCGCGAGGGAGTCCGGTATGGCGTGTCGTTGGGCGTGGGTAATGAAGCGGCAGCAGCGCTGCTCAATTCATCTTCGGTCTCCCATACGGCCATGTTTGCTTGTGGTTCGCAATCAAGCCCGGGTTTCCCAGTCCAAGACGTCTGCGAGAAGACACACGGAGCAGAATGGACAAACTGAAACTGGCACCGGTACTGGACTACAAGTCTTATTGTTCGATCCCAGAAAAGGGTCCAAACACCCCAAGGACCTAGCTCGCTCCACTATGGCTTGACCCCTGTTGAGATTGTCGCTACTATGGTACTGTGCAGTAGTACTATGGTACGTGTGGGAGAGTGACAACTAACTCCACCGTTAGCACTAGACCTTGTCCGAGGAGAACAGGGGGGGCGAGGGATACGGAAAGGATATGAGCTTGGACTCTTTCCAACTTACCGAGCCGCGGCGAATAGTAGCTAGGCCGGCTAGGCGATGGAAATTGCGCGAACTTCGCCTTGTATCGTCAGCGGCCTGACTTAAATTTGGCAGCGTGTGATTTCATTTCTGCACGAGCTGTGATTTATGCTCTCGCTGCAGACGTCTTATGATGTGCGAATCGGGATAATTGCAGAGCAGAGTAGTGACATATGCTCACCTTATCTCATCACTTTTAATCCAGGGGGACGTCTATAGTTATATGTAGCTGTCTATAGCTTAAAGGTCAGAGATATGCAGTCCAAATCAACCGCATCGGGGGAGCGGGCTTGTGTTCATGCTTGGTAACCTGACTTGGCATGGACCGGCCAAACGATTGACGCATTCTTGAGCCTTTCCAGGTTACCTAATATGTGACGAGACCCGGACAAACATAGTACGGAGGTGAGGGTGAAAGCATACGAGTAAACCTAATAACACGGCCGGCCTCTAGACGAGCATGATTAGCCGCCACCCCCCGGAATATAATAAAAGCACGCAGCATTCAGTCTTGGCCATTTTAACTTACCAATATCTCTAAATGAAAAAGGCAAACGCAAACAGCAGTCGGGGTATATCCGTCAGGAAGAAAGATGATTGCGCTTCCAGCTATGATATAGCAGGCATCTCGAACCGGTAACCGTAGGGGTTTCGGAGGCGCAGGAAGCTCGGTCGAATAAGCATGAGTTTAGGGGGATATAAATTCCCCAAACCCAAGACAGGCAGTACTAGAACAGGCCGAGAAAAGAAAAGAGAGTACCGTTCCAGCTGTTCGTTTCGCTGCAACTGAGACGGGAATTGAAAAGGGGAAGAAAAAAAAAGTACAAGATCAAGACGACAGCAAGACAAGAGTCATATCACGCAACAGGTTCGACGAGATGGAAGAAGCAAAAAAGGGAAAATAGTCTACAATCCAACCCAGGTTACGGGGTCGTAAGTACGATGTTTTGCCATCATGATATCCACTTCTGCCACTGGATATGGGATAACAGAGCCAGAATCATGACGCCAGGGTGGGAAAGCAATGTGACAGGCAGAAGGCCCAGAGGCCTAAAGACTCGCTCTGCATAACCGTGCGGAGTACATATGCAAGAGAAGTCTCTAGGTATCTTCTGTGCGCATTTCTATGCTCGTAATACCCTCTGTCTCTGTGTCTTCTTTCTCATATTTCATAGTACTACTATGTACGTAAAGCAGAGCACCCAATTGGCACAGGCATTACGTCGGGGCAGCACAGGCGCGGGCTATTGAAGGATTGTCAGGGTGAAATTTGGACCAAACGGTTCCAAATCCGCGGAATAAGCAGGTGCTAGAGCCTGCAAGAGCCTGCAAGAGCCTGCAAGAGCCTGCAAGAGCCTGCAGAACCCCAGCAGAGGCGGTAGCGACGAGGGTAACCCCTGAGCTGGCTAATCTGGGAGTTCTTGGCGGGTTCTTGGGCCCAACGGCCCGCAGCAAATGACTTGGCGCGTTGGCCTCCCTCGGCCCCGGTAGGCCTAGCGGGCATAGCAGGGTTCAGAGCTGCGCCCAGCTACGCTGCAAAGGGATAGCTGTATGATAGGCGAGACAGCTACCATGCAGCCATGCCACCTTGGGTGCCGTAGCAGCTACTGGCTAGCAGCTAACAGCACCTCTGCTTCTTCTGGCTTCTCCAGTCGGTACTCCTTGAGTAATCGATGATTCACCAGAGATGGACGGGTTTGATTATCTGAAGTAACGTCCAGTTACAGTCGTGGAGTACGTAGTGGCACTCTCAGTGGCTGTTCTGCCCCCCCCCCCCCCCCGGCGCAATGAATATCTACTATGTACTGCGTAGTACACGCTACGTGAATGGACGCCCCTTTTTCTTATCGCCGCGGCCGCACGTCCTCTCTGGCCTGACATCTACGGTCCGCTCTCTCGGGGCATGTTGGGGCACGAGCGTATTGGACGATGCTAGCAATAGCAAGCCGGGGACGAGCGAACTACGGGAGAATGGGGGTCGCACCTATTTAGTACGTATCTATTATGTACGACAGGGTACCGGGAAGAAGAGCATGTACATACTACAGGTCCTGTGTATGATAGAACCAGGGAGATCAGCTTTAGTGACGAACGTCAAAGAGGAAACTGTTCCGAGTCCGTAGGGAGCTGACGAAGTTTGGGCGATTTCTCAACGCTAGCCTTATGGGGGTGTTCTGGCGAGAGCTTCTAGATGTCGATCTCTCGCCTTCTTCCCCCAGCCGTTCTCCTATTTCCACACTTACGTACTAGCACATAATAGCTGCGGTAAGACGTGGGCTTCGCGGGCAGTAGCGGGAGTAGCCAGTCGCATTCGAGTTCGGTCGTATTTAGCTTTGGAGTCCCTACAGAGTATTCCACAGGTGTGATGGAGAACATGCCATACATTTCTAAGCCAACACGGCTCCGCCAAAAACAGACGATATATCTTGCTGATCAGATATCCCACCCGCGCTACTGCTGCCCAAGTGATGCTTGACTGCATATGCAAGGCACGGCCGGGCATGCATGGGCACTGACCGGTCGGAACCAACAGGGACAGAGGCCCCCCCTCGTCCCCCCTAGGCCTCAGGCCTGTCAGATATGATCTGTTAGCCCTATTAAGAGGGCGATACAACTCTTAAGAACGTCTCTAAGTCTGGATGCATTATGTTTATATCTGAGGAAATTACTTATAATTATGTGTCTTTCGTTCTGGTCAGATCTTCGGTGCGTGTTAATAAAAAGTACGAATGATGATAGTTATTTTAGTAGTGATAATGACGGGATGCAGCTATAATTACCAAGTATATCATCATTCCTCAGGCTCTCGGACGGCGGGGTCGCAGAGCTACAGTGGCATTAGATCCCGTTCCTATCTTTGACAGCCTCCACTATCATCTTCGTCGTTGTCACACACCTTACTTGATGCGTTAGGTAGTACATGTTTATATATTAAGAGAGCCCTGTGAACGACTCTATCATCTATCAGTTCGTATAATACCAATCTATGGCATATGAACCTATAACAAGTGTCGCATATAGATAATAGCGCCGGGATAATACCCTCGGCTATGATATCTACGACCTATATCCTCGCTCGCCTCGCTTCAACCCGCACGGCCAAGTCGCCGAAACCCTGAGCCTCTCGTGCCTCAGCAAGGACCAGCCTACGAGCTTACCGAGCGTGACAGGTAAATCTCGGCCACTTCCGGCGATAGATGCATCGGCCACGGTTATCGAACAAGGGAGCCTGAAAACAACGGAGACGCGAGGCAACGCTTTCGAGACTGTCTGGACGTCTCGTTGCCTGACTCGCCTGACATGCCCGAGATATCGATCCTATCGGCTTCGGCATCACATGTTTCAAGGGTCTTGCTTCCGTGCAGAAAGCCGTCGGATGCAGAAGAGGTGCAGATATGCAGAGCCACCCTCCTGTTTGACAACCGAATGCGACCGTGACAGACGCAAGCTGACCTGCATCCCCCCAGTCTGCCAGTCTGGAGAAGAAGAGGCAAGCCTCGCAAGCTCTGCTCCCCCCCTGGCCTTTGCGTTATTGAGCCCAGACACGTGTCGCCAACCAAGCTAAGGCTTACAGGCGGCTTTGGTCTGATAAGTGACAGCCTTTACTTCTGCAGCGTACGGATTACTTTGCATCGCTTTACTTTGAATTTCCATCACGTCCTATCTTGCATATAGGTATCTCATTAGTAGCTCACGAGACTACTCGAGTTGCGCTCAACCCTCTTCATGCGGCTGAATGCCACTTACAATGTTACGTTATGTACCTACCTAGTTGACCCTTTCGAGCTACCTACATGTGGATAGCTCGAGCTACCTGGAAAACAGGTAGCTACATGTAGGTAAGTGCTGGTAAGCCTTCCCGTCTCATGCCTCTATTACACTCGTATCTTCTTCATGTTGACTGCCTCGTAATAAACCTGATGACCAGCCACTTCCCCCTCATACAGCCACTGGTGATCGCTTAATTTAACCAAGACGGGAACAGTTCTTCATCTACGCATGTTACGAAGCATATGGTCTGTCAAAAGTACCTAGTATGTGATGGTCGGAATGAAGCTGTATGTCATCACGCAGCGCCGCAACGCCACTGGCGTTCCATCGCACTTCCAACCATTACTGCTAGGTAGTTCTCCTTTCTCTCCTGGCCGAGCTGCCGAGCAGTTCAAAAGTGCAGACTTCGCGTGCCCGACACTATGGTTGCCAAGCTTGGACTACAGGTGAAGGATCAGGAACGCGAACCCGTTCCAAGATCTACGCCGACTAGAACGCCTTTTTCCAGTCTTTCCGTCCAACGTAGCAGAGGCGGCCGAGGTTGACCTAACTTAGGAGTGGCGCTGCAACCTCTCGGCCTCTCTTTTTCAGCCAGCTCCTCAACGTTCCGGTAATTAGGTAGACGGGCCCCCTTACCTGATACGACGACCTAGTGCGCTAAATGAGGAAGAGACGGACCTGGGCCTGGCCTGGCCTGGCGGGATACTCGCCCGCTAGGAGACTCTGAAACGTACATTTTCTAGGGATGCCAGCGACCTAGCATAGAAATGCTTTGCTTCTTCTGTCTCTGTCTCGCTCTCATCACAGGTCAGGTCCAGAGGATTGCCGAAGGATTTTAGACAACCTCGGACGCGTCCCGACGGTCTAGGGTGTCAGGGTCTCAGAAGAACAGCCGCTAACGCACGATCCAGCCAGACCGATCAGATTATGTACGTGCAGTGCCTAAAGCAAATCTCATAAGTCGACGGGGAAGTGATACGGCCATAGAAGACGAGTCGCGCTATCATACACGCGGCTCGTGTCTGGCCATCTGCCATCTCAGATCGAGCCTAGGTCTTGTACAATACACGCGTACGAAAATAAACTAGCAGCCGGGCAGCCTAGGGACCTTGATGCCCTTTCACCCGATCCACGACGCGGCCAAGTTTGGTACGAGTTCGCGAGAACCCACCCAGTAGACGATCCAACGCGGGTTCGTTGGCGATTCCGTGAGCTGATTTAACGTCCTTTTTTACGTGTCTAATTCGGGCTGTCGGGGTTTCAACCACTCTGTCACCGAAAAGAAAGACAAAAGAACAGGAGGAGAGAAAAGAAGAGAAGAAAAAAGTTTTTCTCTCCGGTTAATATGGCCCTACCCAGAGCTACATGTAGGTAACTGGCCTGACTGCAGAAAAGCGCTACGCAGCACCCTACAACTCGCGCGTTTACGACGGCGATCGGCCGTGCCCAGGTAGCCTGATGCAAGAGGAATCACATCTCGGGGGGGCTTGTGCCAATTTCACACGCTTCGCACACACTGCTACCCCGATGCAACGACCGTAAGCTCGCTGTTGGCCAAAGTCTTGTCTTTTTTCTCTCCTTTCTCGGGCAGCGAATGGATTATCCGGTATTGCTTGCCACCCCAGCCTACGACGTGAGCTATGCACCCGAGATTCGCTGCTACTATAATCTTTTCTCGGCTGTGCGATTGGTCCAGCGGGCCAAGCCAGATGCACGAGTATACATCTCTGATCAGCAGCGCCCTGCCCAATTACGGGACGGACGACAGCTGCGCGCTCAAGTACTCGGGGTTTACAGAAGAATCTGCTTCGTATGGTCCAATAGCCGTCACGAAACCCCTTACCCGTACAGAAAGCTCCTCCATCCGTCCGTCTCTGCTCAGACGTTCCGGTGGGAAGAGACCCCTATTCTTCGTCGCGAGATTGGTAATTGGGATGGCCGGCTTTTCCTTCTGTGGCTCGGAAGCCCACCCATAGGCACAGCCAGCCATGCCGGTCCCGGCGTCGGCGATACTTGATTGCCCGCGGGCGCGCAGGTGAGATCCGAGAGAGACAAGCAGACGTCTCTTGGCATGCGAGTATCGTGCGTCATGTACGTACATATCTTGCTCAGTGCTTCACCCAGTCTCGAGACATTGTACCAGCCGCAATTTTTCTATCGGTGTGAGAAACGAACGGACGAGTGTCGTAGGCGCAGGGCGTTCGTTCCCCTTGCGTGGTGGAGCTGAGAGCTCATGATTCACCGACCCCGCGAAGATGGAGTCCGGGAAGATTTCCGAGCCAGGCCCGAACATTCCAGATCGTCAGTTCTGGATTTGTTGAGATTGGCTTTCTCAAGTGGCAGCTTGTGGACTGAGCTCGCTCTTCTTCTTCTCGTATGATGCTGCTAGGTTCCACAGCTATCTAGATGACTTTACAAGTCCACCTTGGCTCGCTCTCGGCTCTACTCTATGGTCAAGTTCTCATTCTCCATATTCGTAAGCTGTGGCACCTCGAAATACGAGTGTTTAGTCTAAGCCTCTGCCGCCTGGGCGGACTCCCTCTGCATGTCAACTTCGGTCCAAGTAACACGACGTCTATCTGCAAACAATTCATCGGGATGCCCATCGTCAGCATCGCCTCTGCCGCGCCAACGGCCTCGTAAGTTATCTCCACCAGCCACTGGCGACGTAGATCCCATTGCCACTGGTCGACAGGTTGGAAGTCGTCTGCTAAGGATGCTAGCAGTTTCTTCGATGACGTGAGATGATACGTCTGATGACCTCTTGTTCTGAATATCGTAAAAGTCTGGTTACGCGCCACGTCCCTTTCAAAGAACTACGAACGACCTGGGCCTCCCTTAAGAGCCAAGATCGCGGGCGGCGACGGGGAAGCCCGCAAAACGCGGTCAGGCTAACGGGTCGTATCCTTACCCGGCCCCATAAACCGAGAGAGCCAAGAGCTCGAGGCCACGAGGCAACAATTCCCCGGGTCGATGCCGCGCGCCGGGTCCTCTGAGCCGCTGGGCGTGGCCGCTTCCGCGGGAGATGAACCTCGTCGTTGACTGCCGTCGTAAAGACGGACCCCCTTTTGGCTTCTCTCTAGACTGGCAGGCAGTACTTCAGCCTCACGATGGATGCTCGAGAGATAATTTCCTAAGCGCCATCGAGCCTACACACATGTCTCCTAATGCACCCCAGGCACCCTAGGCACCGGGTAGGCGTATCCCCTGTTCTCCTACTAGTTCCTGGCCGATCATTGGCAAAGGCCTTATGAGTTGACCAAGTGGGTAAGTACATGCGGCGCAGTTGGTTCGTGGTCCTAGACCAAGACGAGGTTAACCAACAGAGATTATCTACGGCCCACGATCCGTGCCGGGTGGCCATAGGTGTGCTAGTAGCAATACCGGAAAAGTGTTGGCCGTCGAGTGTACTAGTCCTTCCCAAGGAGCAGTCTCCCCTGTGCCGGCCGTTGCCATGGAATCCTACGAGATGGTGATCTTAACTCTCACTGTGTAAGCCTATCCGAATCGTAATATCCAGTCAGATCGATCCCACGCCTCGTGGCCCTAGTTCTACACAGTGTTCTGCTCAGGGACTGGTAGATCCGGAGCGGCAGCTAGAGACTCATTCTCGTCATTTAATTACCTACCTGACAGGCAGCTGAACCATCGAATGTCTACACTGGATTATGCCTAACTGATTACGTTGGTTGTAGCATTTCGAGCTGCGAGAAATTTGACGGCGTGGCGATACAGTACGAGCTCGTCATCATGAAACGGAATTTCCCGTATACTCTTACTTGCCATCGCCTAAACCCTCAAGCATCGACTCAGGATAAAACATAGGTACATGTGGCTAGCTTTATGTGAATCAAGGTGTTGGAGTAAACTGCTAGAAGGATACTCAAGATGCTTCGATCTAGGATCAGTACAGCTAGCAGTATTTCCAGACCTCGAGATTTTATACCCTAAATAACCAACATTTTTATGTCCATATCAAAGCCGATATTGGTCGAGTCAACGTGCCCTAAAACAAAGAACGTAGCGAGTTCATGCTTATCAGTATCCCACTCAGCAGCCTGACAGACATTGCCATTTACTGCACGTATTAGTTGATATCGTATATTTGGGTACGATGAGCTTGCGTCTACGTATGATGTACCATATTTAGCTTGTAAACCACTGTAAAGGATGCGGGAAAGGATGTTGTATTAGCTCGGTTTTATGATAATGAAATATGGCCATCGTGACAAAGTATATCAACGTTATATGTTACCTGACATATATGAAGAAAAACTTCATTAATGGGCTACAAGGGGGGGAGACGGGAGGAAAGAGGAGGGACTCGTATTGCCCTGTATTCAGCCTCATCGATGATACTAACAAGACTGCCTTTCGTCTTATATACCAGCTTTACGAATACGCAGAGCTGAGCATCCGAAGCGTATAGGATCTGAAGAGTATTGAGAACATACCGCGTACCTGTTATTCGCCAGCTTGTTTTTGAGGATCAAATTCAGTCGCCATATATTGCAAAGAAAATGTTATGACGAAGATAAGCAACATATTCCCCCTCATTCACTACGACAGTAATAGGCGAGCTTCGATATTTTGATGACAAGATATGTCATCAGCTCAGTCTATCTACTAGTAGTAATGGCATTGTCATAAAACCAAGCGCTCCCGTACGTCGACAGCTACGCTAGACATTTAGGTAGACATGTCATATGTGTAGTCACAAATAAAGCGTGAGAACTCGAGATATGGTAAGACTATAAGCCAATTACAATAGCTTCTCGACAAAGCTCCGTACGAGCACGTCAAGTAGCCAATGAATATATACAAGTATACGTGTCTCTTGAAAAAATGCAGAAAAAGCAGAAGAAAAGCAAATCAAGAAAACCTACCAAAATCCTCAAGACATGCATACATCCCCAAGTAGCCAACGACGTATCAGATTGGAGACGTGCGGGTGGAGGGCACGCAAGCTATCATTTTTCGGCAACCATAGCCGCCCCCACTTCCCACGCTCGCCGGCGGCCGGAGCACATCATCGCCTATGACGAATATCCGGCATCAAAGGCGCAGGACGTGAAGGTTTCCCGACATGAAAGCTGACAGCTCTGCTGCGAGCTCTAGGTCAAGTACTTACTACTAGATTTAAATTAACCTATCACGATAATCTACCAGACCTACCGAACCACCACCATGGCACCCCCCGTCCCCGAAGCGCTCCGCCACATCAAGGCGCTGACCTTCGACGTGTTCGGGACGGTAGTAGACTGGCGCTCGAGCGTAGAGGAGGAGCTGCGACGGAGGGCGCGGGAGAAGCTCGCTTCTACTTCCTCCTCCTCGTCCATGCCCGCGGCGGCGCGGGAGCGGTTGGCAGCCATGACGGACGACGACTGGGCCTCGTTCGCGCAGGCATGGCGAACGACATACCACGTCTTCACGCGGTCCTTCGTCCCGGGCGAGACAGCCTGGAAGGACATCGACGCGCACCACCTGGACTCATTACGTACTCTCCTCGACGAGCGAGGCCTCCTGGGCGCGTACACCGACGCCGAGGTGCACGAGCTGAGCCTAGTCTGGCACCGGCTGCGGCCGTGGCCGGATGCGGGCGGCAGCACCGGCGGAGTGCGGCGTCTGGGGTCCGGGGGCCTCGTGACGGCGACGCTGTCCAACGGCAACCGATCACTCCTGCGCGACCTCGACGCCTTCGGCGACCTGGGCTTCGCCGCCGTCGTCTCGACCGCCGACTTCGGCGCCTACAAGCCGCACCCCAGCACGTACCTGGGCGCCGCGGCGGCGCTCGGCGCGCGCCCGGACGAGGTCGCCATGGTCGCCGCGCACCTGGGCGACCTGGCGGCCGCGCGCGCGAATGGCTTGCGGACTATCTATGTCGAGCGCGCGCGCGAGGAGGCCTGGGACCCGGAGGAGCCGCGCTATGAGGAGGCGCGGGGGTGGGTTGATTTGTGGGTTGCTGAGGGCGAGGGCGGGTTCCTGGAGGTTGCGAGGAGGCTCGGCATACCGGAGTGAAGA
The DNA here is from genome assembly GCA_022432365.1 of Hypoxylon sp. FL1284. Classification (NCBI taxonomy): domain Eukaryota; kingdom Fungi; phylum Ascomycota; class Sordariomycetes; order Xylariales; family Hypoxylaceae; genus Hypoxylon; species Hypoxylon sp. FL1284. The sequence continues at coordinate 714,885 of JAJJXE010000012.1, forward strand.
GAGCAGGGGGTTCTCCTTTCTTTTCGTTACTGGGTGGTCCAGAAGTCCTTGTTCCCTTCACGCTTCCCCCCTAAGGAGCTTAGTTGGTCACGCTTGACTCGAATCGTTGGCGATGTGCCATGGCGAGATGCGAGGGAGACTGGCGACGATGCTTCAGCCAACCTCATTCGAGGACTCGCGAGGGCACGGAAGTCAAGGCATGTAGGCATGGATACTCTTCCGCGACCGAGAAATCAGTCTTTGTGTGGTGAGGGTGCAAGATGGGAATTCGAAATCGAGATTAAGGGTGATATCTGTATGCCCAGACTCTTCGTACATTCCTGAGCGCTGGAGTATTGAGCATGATCCAATGATCTTCACGCAAGCTGGTACGGAAGGAATTTAGACTTGGTGAGAGTATCGAGATCTGTGTCCCAATTAGCAACAATAGAGAGCTTTGATGTTGGATCAAGAGTCGGAGCTAGTTCCCACGTGTCGAACAATACAAGTTGTACTCTAGGTCGTTAGGTCATAAACAAGATCAAACAAAGAATGGACACACGGATTTGCCGGTCAACTCCAGTCAGCTACGGAGCTCCTTGTGTGCCGAAAGCACGCTATTACTGTGATGGGTTGACAAGCGCTGGCAAGAGCTGACAAAAGCCGACGCTCTCGGACCATCCAAGCTAGCACGGTCGTTGGTAACAATACATGCATCATCCATGGAATCTCGACTACCCAAAGCCGCTCTGCTTTGTTTCCCTACCTGACATGTAACGGCAGTGACTCGATCGGGGATCGAGCTAATATAATTCAAGGCCGAGTCGACGGGCTATGAGGTACCTGCACCTGGCACCGGCAACACGGCTCGCCTAGTAGCACCCATTGAGTGGAAATATGCTAAGAGGTGGAGGGCTTGGTCAGCATGAGTAAAAGCTTGGAGATGGAAAAGTCGCCGAGAACACTCGTTACGTGCCAGGTACGTGCCTGTCGAAAAAAAAAATAATCAGGGCTGATGATAAGTGTGAAGAGAGGAAAAAGGCACAAAAAAAAGTTTGCTGCTTGCATCTCGTCACATCCGCTTAGCCCTAAGAATGTAAGATGCCATGTACGGGTAGAGAGGTAGGCTTTCAGAGCGAGCCTCGACGGACCAGTTATAGCCACGCTGGCGCAGCCACCGGGATTTGGCCCCCCCTATACGGCTCCGCCATTCGCGAGGGCCGCACTCGTCGCGTACATGCGGCACTGCAGGTTAAGCGCCGCTACGGTCTGTGCGATGTTGGAGGAGGCCTTCCCAAGTTGAGAAAAGGGCCCGCCAAGGCGAAAGAAGAACAAGAAGAAGCGCTTGCGTCTGTGAAACGTAGCCCGGCCGGTAATTGGGGAAAAGAAGTCGAAGATCAGCAGTGGCCCGCCGACGGCAAAGGCCGAACAAACTGCGTCGCACACAGCAAGCAGCAGCAGCAGCAGCAGCAGCAGCAGCGCGACACGACGGACGTCGAGTCTCTTAGCCAACCAATGGGCGTTGACGAGGCACGACTGTGGGTGACGGAGAGGGCCAGCGTCCTAGCCGAAGTGCACACCAAGCTGCAGTGAATAGGTAATGCGGCCAAGCCCTATTCGTCGCCTCCTGCTCGGTCCTGTAGGTATGGTGACATTTGACATTGCCCGCGGAGCAGCAAAGAGTTTGACGGAAGGATTCGACTGTTGACTTGTCCCCTTGACTTGCGCCAATGCGACTGTTACCAGAGTAAGACTTGGTAGCTTGGTAGCCTGGACAGCTCAGTGCTTGTGAGGAGAAGAGGAGACACAGAGACGGACAGTCAGGGAGATGTCCTAGAACAGAAAGGAAGAAGAAAAAACAAGCCGAATTGGAGGCCTGAGTTCTTCGACCCGCCATAAACCTACCGCATCTGTCGAGGGATACGAATCTCGTTCTGATTTGCAACCTCGCGAGGAAAGCCCAGATGGACCTGTCTCATCCTCTCCGCTTCTCTCGGGCGGTCGTTGGGTTCGAACCGCCCACTCTGGGGTCCGTCATACGAGCGATCCAACGTAAGGTAGACGCAGCCAGAGACGAGCGGCAGTGGATGACAGCTGCAGATCTGGGGAAGGATGAGAGGGAGGACGTGTTGTAGTAGCGGGATGCAAGGCCAGCTAAGCTGTCCTCGCACCCCTCAGCAGAGCGACAATCGGAAGCTGTGGTTCCCCCGGATCGGGGTACGGAATGGCTTGCTTGATGTGTACATCGGCGTCGAACATCGGCTGCTTGAAGAGCCGCCGAGTTTCAGTGTCTGGGTTAGACAATTTCCAGGGTGCGTGTGTGGCCTCCTCTGCCAAAAGGGGATTTATAAGTCCCACCCATGACAGTGAAGGGAGGAAAAGAATAGAATATATGAGAAGAGAAGAGCTTAATGTACAGCTTTTCTTGAGCCCCTTTCCATTACGAGCAAAATGTTGGGCAAAAAAAGAAAAAAAAAAACAATAATAATCGAAAAGACATGTAAAAAGGCAAAAGAGTTCTGTTATATGAGGAATGTTGTACATATGACCGACTCAACCTACCAGGTATGACCTCAAAATGAGAATCCCATCTGCCAATCCTGATAGTCGTGATCTTGGTGATCTTCTGCATTTAAGCACCTCTCGTACATTACCACTAACCGGTTCAAGGTCTCTACATCAAGATTGAGGTGCAATACACGTACGTGTACGCATACGCATGTAGGTCTCTTATTGCGGGTGCGTGGAAAGCTCCGTTATCCCTCTTTATCTCAAGTCAGTAAGCATATTACCTCGATGTATGAAGTACATGAAGGTACTCTGCATAATACCACCATGACGCCCGTCTACGCTGCCGTTATTTTTTCTCTCTTAAAAATCCTGTCTCGGAGGAAGCATCTGACATAACCTTACCCAGCCTACTTATATATCTACCTCGTAATACCAGTTGTGTGAATGAATGAACGAACATTAGCGTAATTCGATCTCTTACCTCGCTTCGCCGTCAGACTTCCCCAGCTTCTTACTGCCTCCCTTACCTGAACATCAGGTATTGAACCCTGTTCATAGTGATACGGATATTCGTGTTATATCGACGTCGTTGCGGATGCGATCAGATTGGAATCGACAAGGTCGGCTCTTCAACTTGATCCTTGTTCGTCTACGACCATATCTTGTGCACAGCCCGGTTCGATACGATACTGCACCACGCGAGACGATACAATACTCCGACAGAGCAATAGAGCCGTGCCATAGTCTGTTCGAGGCACAGCATCATCCATACCTCGATCCATACGTACCGTCATCATAAAGTCGGCAAGGGGACAAGAGAAGAGAAAGAGGTTACCGTCATACCTGGGCCTAGACGCAGATAGTTAGCCATCCTCTAAAGCTGCCGGCCGTCGACTCCACAGGGGCTATCTGTCTGCCAAGGTTGGGAAAGAGGACATCAATCTAGAGTTCCCGACTTATGACAGTCGTGTTTCCCAGCGCCACCTGCTGCTGTGCCGGGAACGACAAGTAATTGGTCGGCTGTTTTGTGCTGCTTCAGGCAAGCACAGGCAAGCATTGGCTCTTGGGCACCTTGGGACCTTGTCTGGGCCCCACCTCCGCTTCGCCATCCAGAAAACAGAGAATCATCCCGGCCACGGGTACAGTACCGCACCTCCGGCTAGCACCTAGCTCTCTCCTTAGCATACCATCCAGGCCCGCCAGACAGCCCAGACAGCCCAAGACAAGCCAGATAGGGCGGGCAGGCCAGGGCATCTTTTTTAACCCTTTAACCTTTAACCCTTAATCCTTAACCCCCCTCGACCTCGACCCTCTCCTTGGAAGCCCCCCCCCTCCCGCCGTACTTGTATTGCTTGTCATTGTACGTACCTTGAATACCTGTACCAGACGGAGACCCTCAGTACCAGCTCTAGGTACCAGCTCCAAGTACCCTACCCACCTAGCCTTAGGGGTACCGGGACCACCACCAGGACCACTACCAGGACCACCGCCAGGACGTCCGACCTCCTAGGCCTGCTAGCCAACTAAAAATCCCAAGGCTCCCTCCCCCAACTATATTGGTCCTAGGCAGTCTGGAATTCTCCCTATCTCATGCGCTACCGTGCGCTACGCTACGCTATCCTACGCTTAAAATTTCCAGAGCTGTAAGGCCCGTCGAAATATCAATTCTCCACAGCCCTCTCTCCTCTCTTTTCTTGCACCTGCACTGGCAGCACTTGCTCTTGCACCTAACAACCTACCACCTCACACCTTGCACCTCTAGCACTTTTAGCACTGCCTTTCCCTTCCCTCCATCTCTTCGTCTTCTGTCCTCTGCCCGACCTGAGCTATACCGGTCACTGCTGCCATCAATCCAGAGATCTCGCTTCCTCGCTCAGCCCCTCCAAGCACGAATTGGCTCACTGCCTCTTGCGTGCCAGTGCTATTCTCATAGCCATATCATCCTGCCGCCTGTCCCCGACTCCCACGCGGTCCTGCTCTACATAGCCGAATAGCTCAGCGGCCCGACGAACTTAGCCACTTCGCTTACTATCCTACCAATCCTTCCGTTCCTCTGTGCGAGTTTCCCAGATCTACGGCCTCTCGTCTTCTTGCCTCTGCAATCATCAAACAAAAAAAAATACTGCCTGGTCTTTCGAGGCCGCTTCTAATTCTACCATGGCGGGAAAAATGGTGTTGTATAAGCTGGTGGTGCTCGGCGATGGTGGCGTCGGGAAGACGGCTCTGACAATCCAATTATGTCTGCAGCACTTTGTGGAAACGGTAAGTCTCCCTTTCTTTGGTACTCGTGGGGTACCGCCGTCGTTGGCCGCCATCGTCTCCGTGCGCGCGAGCACGACCTCGAGCAAAGCCGCTAATCTTATTCCTTCTCGTCACGCAGTATGACCCCACGATTGAAGACTCATATCGAAAACAAGTCGTCATCGATAACCAAGCATGCATGTTGGAGGTACTGGACACGGCCGGCCAAGAGGAATATACAGCCTTGCGGGACCAGTGGATTCGAGACGGCGAGGGATTCGTGCTAGTATACAGCATCTCGTCTCGGTCGTCCTTCTCGCGCATTAAAAGATTCCATCACCAGATTCAGCGGGTCAAAGAATCGTGTTCGGCGTCGCCTACCTACCCTGGCTCACCGATAGCGGCAGCGGCGCCCGCCAGCGCCGTGCCCATCATGCTAGTCGGTAACAAGAGCGATCGCGTGACGGAAAGAGAGGTGTCTACTCAGGAAGGCCATGCCCTAGCACGAGAGCTGGGATGCGAGTTTGTCGAGGCGTCAGCTAAGAACTGTATAAACGTCGAGAAGGCCTTCTATGACGTCGTCCGGATCTTGCGAAGACAACGACAACAAGCGACCAGGCCGATGCCCCAAGGCGGCCGCGGTCCACGACCACAAAACGGAGATGGTGCCCACAGGGAACCCAGCGACAGGTACAGGAGGAGCCGGCGCGGCGGTGGCGGAGGTGGAGGACGCTGCGTTATATTATAAACGACATGCCATCTTGACCATGGCCCGCGCGCTTGCGTGTTCGCGACCGGCACCCTGACCGACGAGAGAGTTCGTCTACCGAGCATAGCGTCGTTACCGCGTCGAAGGCGTCCGTGTACACGATTCCTAGCCAACCCACACAACCTTAGGCGTAGTGGCAACTGCTAAAGCACTCCCATACAAGATGCAACAACAATATTCTTACGGTGCTACCGTGTTCATACATACGGGAAAGGCCATTTTCCATGACTGACCTTTTACACTTCACTCTGCATATCCACCACTAGCTTCTCGAACTGGCGAACGGCGTACGAACTAAAAGCGGCATCATTGGGCGCAAAGTACCATGTTTTCTCGAGCAGGGGCGAAGACGTGTTTTGTGGGCAAGAGGGGCGGACTACGGTGGTGTTTTGGAGTCTCAGGGCCAGCCTTGCTCTCGGGGTTAAAACGATGTTATTTTTTTTTTGTCAGCCCTGTCTTGGGCGCGGTGTGGATTCGTCGTCCGTGTCGTCGGATATACTTTGGATATATGTTGACCTGGTTTTGATTTCTCGTTTAGAAATCTCGCGGAAAGAAAAGGCGCCGGGAACCGTCATGGCTCAGGCATATTCGGGTCGTGCTGGTGTTTGATCTTGAGCAAGCAGCAAAACTATCAGTATCATCAAAAATCTAGAGGGCATTTTGCATGTTCAGTATGAATTGATACCTATACCACTTCGTTTAGGAAGCTATGAAGCCTATCTATCGTACAGCTATTCACCGTGATCTTCTGCCCTCGTGCCTCGGGGTGGCTATTTCGTCATCTACAGCTCTTGTCTATGTCCATGCAGGTAAGCTGGTAAGCTGTCTAGGGTAAGCTGTCGACCTCCCCCCTGGCTGGTATATATAGGCTGGTATATATAGGCTGGTACATTCCGAAAGTAATACCCCCTTTTACAGCCCCCTAATTCCTCGAATAGTAATAAATCCAACAGCTTTCAGGATTGGCGGCATCCTTTTCCACAGTTGCCAGATACCCGTTTAATCAATTACGAATACGCATCCGACGGCCCTGCTCTCGATGCCCAATCCTTCGAAACACGTAGAAAAAAAGTGCTAGGTAGATGTGCTAGGGCATCGCGCGGGAACCGGACCCGGGTCGAGGCCAAGGTTTTTATGGCCCATCCAACTCCACCCGCCGAAAGGGCCTGTGTGCGCCTGGAAAGACGTATCACGACATGTCTTACGGGGCTGTCGACGAAGGACCCGGGGGCCCTTCCCTCCCCCGAGGCTGTCATGTACGTACATGGCGTACGGGACATTACGAGAAGACGGACGCAGGTAATGAAAGGGTCAGGTAGGGGACCAACAGGAGAGCGTAGCGAAAGCAGGAAGCGACGCGGGTAAACATACAGCCTTACCGAGTCTGGCAACATTTCTAAGCACACCTCGGGTGAAGACTCTGCCGACTCTCCGACCGACCGGTGAAGGGTGAAGGAAGGGGGTGGGTAATGATGGCATAGACGGACATACGAGCATTACGAGCATTACGAGACTTGGCCGTGGGATAATGGGTATAACGCATCGCTATCTGAATTGCCTACCTCCTCTAACCTACCTGGGGCACATAATGCGTACAGCTGCTACGGATTACTACATCAAAGATCAGCTAGGTAGACAGAGCTACATACAGTAGATGACTGCAAGAGACAAGAAACCGAGAGTTACATAGTAGTCTTCTTCCGTAGCAACAAAATAAAAGTGTCCGTCTGGGCCAATCTCAAAACAAGATAAACCGTAGTCCAACACTCTCAACCCAGACAGAGGTCGCAGGCGTTGTGGGGAAAATATACCAATATTTTATTTTACTTTTCTTCTCGACTCTGTTCTATTTCTTTTCCCATGTCATCGTCAGGCACCAAGGGAAGGGGTCTTTTGGTATTGGTATATTAGAACCAACATTTCGATCTGCCTTTGCGAGGGGAGCGTGCTCTTCTTGGGTACGATAGTCATGGGCGAGACCCGGTCGAGCTCGGCATATCTGAACCCAAGATCGTCGTGCTGCGGGCCGCGAAACAAACAACAACGGGATAGTAGAGCCCAAAAGAAAAAAGGGAAAAAAAATCAACGCAAGGAGGTTGAAACCGGGGATCGAGCTTTTTTTTTTTTTTTTTTTTTTTTTTTTCTTTCTAACCTACCTGGGCATCGTACATATCATACATGGACGCTGCAAGCCTACTAGGTATGCCTATGCTAGCTACCATGTATCGTATCGCATAGTGTTGTACATACATACGAAAAGCTCTTGTCTTGTTATGCTTCTCCAGTTTATGCCGATTACTGCTTGTTCTAGCGCATGCAGCCCTTTAATGCGCGTCTAAAACGAAACGACAGTAGGGCCGCTTGTTAGTCTCGGACTTTGTTGGATGGAGGGGGTGGTCTTTTTTATTTTTTATACATCTAAAACAGACCATCGGATATCTTAGCCGCGTCAGCTACCTACCAGCTACCTGATAGTCTGCCTGTCTAACCTATAGAGCCCGCTTAAGGACTTATATATCATAGTAGGCGAGTTAAGTACATACGTCTTCACATTACGTGTCGTTGGCACCAGCCTCGAGTCTACGTATGCTGGGTAGATATGTATGAGGCGAACTGAGGTTGTGAGAAAGGAAAAAAAAAAAAGAAAGTTATTCATCCAGGCGTTTTGGTCTCTTTCATAATCTCGGCACCAGACTTCGGCATTTGCTGTCACGGACCAGGCAAACTGGTACAAGCACGCATGCATACGCCTCCATGTACGAAATCAGAACACGGGACGCCATGATACCCGAGCGTCGGCCAGGTCGGTATTCGTTCGCTATGCCCGGTATTTCTGGTTATCGTTGAGCTCGGGTTCCGTGTATGATATAGCTGCTGCTGCCGAGCTGTCACTTGTCTACCGGCTTGTCTACCGGTAGTTAATATGCGTAGGGAAACTGGGGCTTCGTCTGCTCTCACTTTACTCGTTGAGGATATAGAGGACATGCAGATAGGTACGGTATTTATATAGGTATCTATATGACATATATATGTACCTGTAGATGCTTCTGCCCTGTCGGTATCTACAGGCACGGATGTCGGAGACTGGGGGGGGGGTCGAGGTCCGGCGCTTTGGCGGGTGCATAGCAGGTCGCATAACAGGCCGCTGGGGGTTTGTGTCGCATGGCCTAAGCCATGCCTTAAGCCAGCGGGCTCTTAGACGCCGTATATCGAGCCCCTAAAAACCCAGCCAATTCTTTAACTCCAGTCCTTAATTCGGACCTCCTATCCTACTATCAAAGACACTGGCCACCAAAAGGGCGGTAGACGGTTCAACTTGTCGGGCACTTTGTTGAATTCCAACTCGACGGAACTCCACGGGGAATCTCACCATCTCCCTGGCGGCTACAACAGATATATGCAGATTACATGGCCCAAACCATTGACGAACATCATCTTAAGACTCATCTCGTTCCTCTGGTACGCCACTCACCACCAGAGACGAGCGATAGCCGGCACGCTCCTACGCTGCAACAACCTGTTTCTATCTCATGCGTACATAATACTGTTCTTCCTTCTAAGACCCAACCCAACTGATTCGCGCGGGTGCGGCGTGGGAGCGTCTTCCCAGACGGGACAGGTACATAAGATTGCAAAAGAAAAGATATTGTGCAGGGGATGGGTAAGGGTAAATTGATCGTCTTTTATATTAACTCGATCGCGATGCCATCGTTCCCGATGCCATCGTTCCCGACTCTCTTAATTCTCGAGCTTGCCTGCCGCCGGGACGCGGGTATTCGGGGCCGACGTGGCACTGCCTTGATGCGGCAGAGGCCCTGGTACTTTTTTCTAATATAACTAACAGACGCGATCTGGGGCCGGAATCTGATATAACGATTTAGCGTCTTTTTTTTTTTTTTCTTTTCTTTTTTCTTTTCTTTTCCTCGGCTCTGATAGCCTAGGGGCTCTCTACCTTTACACGGTAAAAAGAGACCAAGCCTATCACATCCCTCTCTTTCCAGACGACCTCGCTCCAACACACATAAAACCCCAAAAAGAAATCTACGTACAGCTCTTTTAGCCTTGTTCGATCTTAGTCAGTTCTCGGCAAAAGTCGTATCGAGCCAGGATCGTCGGACAATATTTTGAAAATAGGCTCGAGAGCAACGGTTTGTCCGCTCTTTTATGCGAAGCACAAGGCGGTTCGTCTAAAAATCTGTCGTAAGACTGGCGGGCTGCGACCTTCGGCTGTTCCCGCGGCCGTCGGGCCCTGCCCAACGAAGCCTCCCCAATCATCTCTCTTAGCCGGCCGTCCTGTCCAACCATACCCTCTTCGACGCTAGGCCGCTGGACTACGGGCCGAACATGACTTGTTGCTGTGTGCGGTAGGGTAGAGAGCTGACCTGGTGTGTTCTGCTCCTCGACGTAATACCTACGTATGACGACGACCAGACGAACAGAACTCCCCACGCCCCGACGACTACCTAAGCTGCTAAGGTAGTCTCACGTTTCACTGGTATCACTAGACAACATGTGCATTAGCACCATCGCAAGAAGCCGACCGTTTCCCTTGACCTGGTAGCCTTGCAAACAGTGGGGGGGGGGGGGAAGCCGAGCCGAAGTGGAAGGTGGAGCGTCTCTCTATTGCAATGAAACGGAATGCAGAAGAGAAGAAGAAAAAAAATACTTGTTCACCAGGGGGTCCCCTTTTTCCCATCACCAGTCATGCATCATACCCTTGGGGGCCACTGGGGCAGAAGCGTCTGGACACAACCGTCGTGGGCCCTGCGGCAAGCTCATCATCAGAACCCTTGGAAAGCCAAGATATCGTGTGCGAGCCGGCAAGTTGCCGCGTTCACCTAGACGACCGATGACGATGACCGCAGGCCGCAAATCGTCAGAAACCGGCGGTGTCTCGAACCTCGTCTTCATCATCATCCCTCGACCAGCGCTAAATACATACATACCTAACCTATAAGGTACAGACAGACAGACAGATGCTGACATGATCAAAGTTCCGCGGAACCATGAGCCTCACCCCCCTGTCCGAGGTGACTTCTCACCTTTTTCATCACAGACCACAAAAGGCGGCATAAATCTTCTGGCTCTTTCTGATGTTGTGCAGTCTTAGCGCTGACCAGGCCACCTGGCTATCCGTTCAAACTCTGCTCTGATACCTCAACCGATAACGCATCACTTTCTACTTCTCGACAACGGATACGTACCCGGACATCAGGTAGGGGGCCGATACCCAAGGCTGCGCTGAATAGCACTCTCTCGTCTCGCAGCCGCAAACCCGAGCCTCGTCGATATGATACGGTATATCTCCTGGCCGATCGGCCTTGCTTCCCCACAGCTCACCCTTTTCCAATACCACGGCCGTGGTTTATGAGATGACTTCATCAATGCTGCTCTACGGCATGGCCTCTCACTTCTTTTCACTATGAACGGGAATAACCTCCCCTTTTCGCCCATCTTCTTATTTTATTTCCCTAACCCCGAGAGGTATGTAGGTAACTCGAAAGGAACCCGTCATCATGTCGATCACTGGTCTCCCAAAGTTCCCAAAGCTCTTGGAGACCCTGTCTGCTCTGAACAGCCTGGCATTGCGATCCTTCAGATGGCCATCTAAGCTGTCGTCTGGTCTCCCTCCTCCTCCCCCCCACGTGCCATGCCGGTCACAGCATGTGTCCTGTCCTGCACGCAAGAGCGATTAGCGTCATCGAAACCCGGATAGCCCAAAGATGGGCGCGAGCCAGACAACTCAGAACGGGAGCCGGCCGTCGAAAGAGGCAGTCGTGTACAGCTCTCTCTCTCATGCACGACAGGGCGTGCCGTAGGTAAAAGCTCGAAAGCGGTTACGACACTAGCACGTGGTGCACGCTCGTGGCACAGATAGGCCTCTCATCTCTTCTCGTCCACGTTTCTAACCATAAACCCCCCATCCGAAAGAACAGGAAGAAGGACGGCGCTATTCCTGCTTTGGTCGTCGTGCAGACACGACAAGCGGTGGCCTGATGTTGACATAGGCCAAACGAAAGCTCCGAGGAAAAGAAAAGAACAAAAAAAACCAAGACGCAGATTTCCAAGATTCCGCCGGCCGTCCTAGCGGGCGACCGGTTGTGTGTGGACTCTTTCTCTCCTTCCTTTCTCGGCCGGCCCGTCCCGTCACATAGGAACAGCCGGTGTGCCCAAGTAGCGGCCCTTCGAAAACTTTTTTTTCTTTCTCTTCCAGGGGTCGCGATCCTTCCCGACCGCCGTCTTCTACTGGTTCGTTCTTTTCTCTCTATTCGATGCTGTTCGCGCCAGCATTCTGTAAGAGGAGGAGGAGTAGGAGTAGGAGGACGTGGAATAATTTCTTTCGCTGTCCCTTTTTTTTTTTTTTTTTTTAACCCTCCCCCTCTCAAACGGCCTAATTAGCCGGTCCGCATATAGGAATTGACGGACACGCCGCTACGCCGCCCTCAGTCACTTTCGCTGTCTACCAACGACCCAAAGTCATACCAACCACAGAGTTTAATTTTTCTTCTCTCACTCTCTCTCGGTCTTTACCCCCTTTTCCTGGTAGCGCGCTCAGACGTCACGTCACGCACGTCACCTCCGCACGCCCGCGTCGCAGTGCAGTGCAGCGAACAGACCCTGCCTGCCTTGCCCTTTCGCTCTGCTGCTGGTAGGTAGGGGACGGCCCTCTTTCGCGCGGAGTCGGACCAAGTGTACGCTCGCTCGCTCGGTCGAGCAGAAGATGACCAGTCCTGGATCAGGGATGGACGGCAGGAGCTTGCGATCACATATCTAGCCGCACTGGCGACGACGCGGGATTGCGCACCGCTTTGGGAACATGTTCGCGGTTTTTCTTGCTTCTTTTTTTTTTCCCCTCTTTTTCTCTTTCTTTTCGCGGGGGTTCGCCTTTGCCGTAGACGGTAGGTCAAGGGTTTCGGTGTCGACTGGACACCTCGGCAACTCCGACTCGTCCATCGTCTTCTCTCTCACCCACGCGCTACCGCTTCTTCTTGTCTACTTTTCCCTGTCGGCAGTCGGCAGCCCTAGCAGGAGAGAGGTCATATATCGTCATCCCGCCGTTTCGGTGATGGTCACGTCGGTCCTTTTTTGACGAGGCGTGCAGACGGCTAGCTACCTTAGCTAGCTCCTGACGGAACTCCCCTCAAGGAAGTCAGTCAGTCACACCGGTGTGGGCTATCTTGCTCGTGAGGCATAGTAAGATTTTGCCCGCCTCTTCTGAAACGGACCAAACTCCTTACGGCTCTTCTCCCACCTCTGCTTCTACGACTATGATGTGATCCTAGGAAACCCTCTTCATGCTATGAGCAGGTGGGTGGGAGACCCGTACGTCACCCCGCAGACGTGGTGTTCTCTTTTTTCCATCTCTCCTTGAATCCCTCTCCACCGCTATCGTCGTCGCGCCCCTTTTCTCCCATCCCCACCAGGTCCCCATTTCATCTACCGAGAGAACGTGGTAGCAAGCTAGATACGGAGATAGACTAGCAGATTAGGTATCCTTGACCGCAGCTATGCTAGGTAGACAGAAGCTGCCGGTACGTGTATGTATATCGCGAAATGCGGAGTCGACGTCGGCATTCAGGCATGGGAAGCGATGCTCGAATCTTTCTAGAAACTGCGGAGTGCATCCCGCTTGACAGGTCCTAGGGCTTGGCCCTTTTTTACTTGTTGCATACCTGACTTGTACGTAGGTATGTGCCTCGGCTCGTCTCTGGCGAGAGCCCCTGAGTCTTGCTTTGTCATCTGCGCGTGCGTGGTAACTGTCGTGACGCTGCTCACGACGTCGTCTCAGGTAGACGTGGCGACTTACTGATATCCAGGGGCGGGTTAGGCAGGTAGGCGACTATCTAGGGACCTCCCAAGGTAGGCAGCTAGCTGTGAGGCTCCGTGGGGGGTTCTCGTGCCCCCTTGCTGGAGTATCGTGGCTCTTATGGATATGGGTATTCGAGCTAAGCACGTGGATGTTCTCGTTGTCTTATCATGGACAAGCTTCGAGGACTTGCTGTGGGGGCTTAGACGAAGATGATGGGGGTTGCCTCGTCTCTTGGCTTGCCACATCTATGGCATGATGTAAAGGAGAGAGAGCAGATGTGCGGCATGTTCCGAGACTACCAGTATCTCGAGAGATACACGCCTAGCTTGATATTCAAAGGTATGGTAGAAGTAGATATTGTTAGGTATCTGCTTGATAATAGTCGCGTACGCAGCTACTACGGGGCTCCAAGCTATAGACAAGCTAATAGATAGCTCGACGTATACACCTTCTCATTACATCGCTACAATTTCCATATGCCCTTCTCGTGCGTAGAGCTCCACTAGCTATCTACCCATGGACTTGCAAACAAGACGAGCTGCTTTATGTTATGCACGACGGACACAAGATATTCCGTCTCAGTTGCCCCCCTTTTTTTTTCTCACCCCTTTCTCATGGACGTAAGGAAAGGACTATTAAATTTTCCCATACCACACACCGGACAATCTCCCACGGCACACCGTCTCTATCTCCTCCCTTCCCTTTCACCGCGCCCCGTCTGGCGGTCTACACCTAGCTAGCTGGCTACCCGTCTGTCCGCTTCCTAGCTACCTACCTTACTTACCCACAGCTCGGCTCGGCTCGGCTCGACTTTGTGACATATCATGACTCGCCACCGACCTACTCACCTAGGTAGGTCTGTCGGCGGGCCTCCCACGCGGGAGGTCAAGACCGAGACCGAGGGGCCCCCCGGTTGTTTCTGGCGAAGGCACCCCACCGTCCGTCCGTCCGCAGGCCGGCCGCGCGAGACCCGGGCGCCGCATCCCGCATGGAGGTGGGGGGCGCGAACAGACGGTGTGCTGTGAGGGAGGTGGACCCGGGAAGACGCTGCCGCCGCGTCGGGTGTGGGATGTGGGATGTGCTATGTGTCAAGGCCTCCCGCGCGTTTGTAGCTGGCTGCTGGTGGGTGGACGTGGATACCTAACGCATGTGCTCGAACGTGCCTAAACGCCTCCGGTGATAGCCAGGAGTTAAGCACTTCTTTCTCCCCGGCTGCCGGCATATGCGCCAAGAAGGCATCGCGGGCGGCCCGGGACGTCGTCTCCTGGCTAGCCAAGCGAAGGCAGGGCGTATTACAGCAGCCAATCCCGTTCACCTTCGGTGTAGGTGTATGTACCTACCTATGCACGCCCAACCTGGTCTCCCGCGCGACCTGCTGCTGCCGGCCGGCGGGCGAGAATTAGATGGAGATAAGTCAACGGACGACGGGACGGCTGAAGGTTGGGCCGCTACGCTAAGCCGTGCTCTGTAGTTTCTCGAGCGTGTTCTAGGTCACTACGCACCATGGGCAGGTAGATATTCGTCCTAGAAAGACAAGGGAGGGGGGGGGTGGGAGATAGAGAGTGCACTGCTGATACGATGGCGTACGGGCCTCGCGATGTGGTGGAACTGCTCACGGACCTAGAGTGACACATCCTCAAGGCAGGCAGACAGCGTACACGAGGAACTGACACGAGCCGGCCTGCGCTCGTGCTACCGTGCGACGGACGATACGAGGCCAGCTTGCCACCGGCGGAAGGGGCCGAGGGGGTTGAGGCTCAAGTGAGCTGCGATGTTGGACTGATTCTGGGTACCCCGAGGGAGGTTTCACTTGTCATCGGTCTGGGGGTAGGTCTACGTAGACGTCGAGATACGTAGCGGGAGAAGGCTCGCCGAGCCGTCTCTTTGCCGCACCCGGGTGTAGACGCAAAGGCCTCTGCCAGGTGTTGGGGTTTCCTATCATGAAGCTAAGCTTGCTTAACATTCCTGATTATAACCAGTTCATCCAATATCTCCTACCGAACATCAAAACATCCAAAAGAAAAAGGCCTACCACGATACCACGAACCCGCTCACGCGCCGACCTCACCACGCAACACCGAGTGCCGCCTCGCTAGCCAGAGAGCGGATAGTCGCAGGAGAAGAGGGGGAAGAGGGGAGGAGCGACAAGGCGGCCAGAGCCTGCCTCCCTGCGGTGCGAGTCTTGTCTGTACGCCTCTGCGCTGCGGCTTCGGCCGCGATCATGTGGCCGACACAGGCGGGCCCGACGACGGCGGACATGTGAACTGGTATCACAGATGGCTCTCGTGTATCGTGGCATGAAGTATGGTCAGTCAGTCAGTCAGTCAGTCAGGCAAGGCAAACGAGGGGGCAAGGGGAACCGATTGTGGGTTAATAGGAGGGAACTACAAGATTGGATCAGTAGTACGACTGGAAGTTCGGGGATAATAGACTGTGGGTAGACACCTCGAGTGGTACGCCGATACGTGTAGTGCCCGGCTCTTCTCGGGCTCTAAGTATGTACCTACAGGTAGGTACCGGTATATACGTCCGGACTCGATATCAAGTTTACTTGTAGACGTTGCACTACTCGAGACATGTCGCCGTATTTGCAGACAAATTCCCAAGAGCCTTACGAGATGTGTCTTCAGAATTGCCAGACGCCAAGAGAAGCTAAGGGATAATCTTCACGTAGTATGCCGCTGACATGAAGTCTGATGAACTACTCTATATCCCGCGTACCTCAAGCCGACGAGACCATTACTATACTGTATACCGGCGACGGCTATAATCTTGTACATCTGATGAATAATCACGACACAATAACTCAAGCAAACGGATCGTAACCTGTCGATGCGCGAGGGCGCTAGAACGCATCGTATTTATTTTTTTCATCACTACCTCATCTATGGGGGGTCGGAAGAAAAGGGGGCTTACGGACACGTACGCAGCAATAGCGACGTGCCGGCAAACCAGTCCACAACTCGAACTGCTTCCCACTTCATTCGTTATCTCCAAGCCAAGACGCCGTCCCGTGTGAGAGGGAAAAACGATATATAAGATCCAGTCCGACCTTCGTCCCGTTGTGAGATCAGCACAAGCAGGTGGTATGAAAAAAAAAAAAAAAGGAAGAATCAGACGCGTTTTTGCTGAGCCGCACTAATGAAAATAGATAAAGGAAAAATAAAGGAAGTCCAGACTAAGGAAGTAAATACTAGAAAATAAGGAATTCAGATAGCAGAGTATATCTCCCATCTGCAAAGCGCACATTTCCCAATATCTTCCAGGTATCCCGTCATTATACAAAGCATCGCGTCAAGGCCGTGGGCCCGGTTAGTCTCGTAAGGCGTTCTCGTCGCCGAACGGACTGCTGTTCCGCTCCGCCGGCGTCTTGTGCTTGCTCTCCGCCGCCAGCATCGCGCTGTCAGCCATTACCGCGCTCAGTGAGCTCTTGCTCTGGTGGCCGGGTTTTGTTGGCGGATCGGCGAAGGGACCTTGGTCTACTGTCGTGTCGTCGGTTTTCGATGACGCGTTGGACTCCCGCTCCTTTTGAAGGTCGAGCAGCTCTCCCAGAGGCTCCGAGTCATCCGACTCCTCGACGGCGGTAGATGACGAAGCCTTCGATTTCACATCAACCGTCTTCGGGCCGCTACCGACACGAACCACCTGAGGCCGTACGGCGGTCGCTGTCGACGCGCTGGCGTTCTTGAAGAATGTAGCACCGATGCTGAAGGCCGGAGACGGGGGCGGCTTGTCGTATTTGCCATAGTCGATAGTAGGGACAGGTGGCGTCGAGCTGCCGCTACTGCCAGGAGCTTTCGACTTGACGCTGATGATGGATGGCTTAAGGAAATTGCCCTTCTGGGCGGGGAGCGGGGAGACTACAGCATTCTTGCCGTAGATTGTAGAAGCGACACTAGATCGGGGCGCGTAAGAGCTTCGTGCCATCGAGGTGCGGTCGGTGTATGCCGAGATGCCCGAGTACGTAGAGTCACGAAGATCTCCCGGAACGAAGAAATGCTGCTCGTCGTACGGCGAGTTGCTGCCGCTTTCCGAGTGCGCGATAGGAATCGGAGGAACGGGAGGAACAAGCAGTGTAGGAGACGTAGGCGTAGCCCGGTTGGTGACGCCTGGGATGTAGGCGATCTGGATGATGTTGGAAGCGCGGGTAAGGACGGTGGATGCGATCGAGTGGACGGTGTGGGTTGATGCTCGTTTCGATCGTTGGTCGGCGAAGTCGTTCTCCTGCCTTTCCTTAGTGTGCTCGGGGTCTGCCTCCCAGTGCTCCGGCTCGTACTGCCCTCTCTTGTTCTTGATGCAGAATCTCCAAACCAGGTATGTGATGATGGCAATGGCTGCGAGACCTCCCACCACGCCTCCGGCGATAGCGCCTACATTTGGTCCGCCGCTGCTGGCACTGACGGCGGGTTTGCTAGCCGTCGGATCCTTGGCACAGTAGGCGCTTGGGCACTGGTTGCACGATTGAGATGTGAATTGGCACGATTCATCCTCGGCGCAATTGGGACATGTCGGCGCCGCGTTATCACACTTGAAGCAACCATTCTGTCTCTTGGAGAATTTGGTGAATGAAGAAGGGACATCCTCGTCTGATTCGCAGCAATTAGCGGTAGAGTTTGAAAGCACAGGAGGCTGAACTTACCAAGGGAGAAGCCGACGAAGCCGGGAATGCCTGCCATGGTCCTGTACAAGCAAGCCTAAACTCTGGACGTGGGAGTGTATCTGATGGACTGGAATGAACTGGAAGCTTAAGGGGATCGAATTGACGGCTTTAGGGATCGACAGAGGCGATGCTTGAAACCGAAGTGTTTTGGGCTTGGCACTGAGATGCGGCCCAATGCCGATCGCTCGAGCCGCTAGAAATGTCTCGATTGGCGATTAAAATTCCAAAGCGTTAAAAATAAGCACCAAAATACCCTTCGTGTCTTAAATCGGAATTCCAGCTATCGGATATAATGCGAGTTGTCGGCGTGGTCGTCGTGAGATGGAAATTAGCGTGAAGAAAGGGGCGCGAAGAGTGCGAGGCGTGCGTGTTTTCTTCTTCTGGCGACGGATCGGACGGGTGTTCTGTTGGATTGGATAAAACGAGTGACGGAGAGACTAGCTCAAGTGAATTAGAAGAATCGCAACATTAAGCTGCCATGGAAGAGAAAAGGTGTGAAACAGTCAGTCCCCTGGATGTCGGCTGCAACTCGTGCGAGCGATAACTGTCGATAATTGCAGCGTGATTGGGAGTGTGACGGGAGAGAGGTTGTAAAGGATAAGGTGTCGGGTTCAGGTGAAGAGAACGGGCGAGGACTGGGAAACCCGCGCCAAGGAAGTGGAGCGGGTAATGGTGCTATAGTAGT
The DNA here is from genome assembly GCA_022432365.1 of Hypoxylon sp. FL1284. Lineage (NCBI taxonomy): Eukaryota > Fungi > Ascomycota > Sordariomycetes > Xylariales > Hypoxylaceae > Hypoxylon > Hypoxylon sp. FL1284. The sequence goes on from JAJJXE010000012.1 coordinate 733,540, forward strand.
ACTATGGCAGTATGGTAGCACTACGGTCACTATGGTAGTACGGTAGCAGTGGCTCCTGGGCCGCCTGGCAGGCCTGAGCAGTACTGTGGTAGTAGACGGTAGGGATGGTGGGTGAAATGGGCTGATGGGTTAGAGGGGGGTGGAGGGGGCGAGAAGCAGTAGGAAGACGTACTCTCAGGCTGTGCAAGGTCCCAGGTTCCAATTCGGCCTCATTATTTGAGCACAGGAGGGATAGCCCCCTTGGCGAAACATGCCCCCCCCCCCGAGGAGCTAGAAAATGGGTCAGGTTGCGGATACTTGCAGACGGGCTGGCTGTAAGGTGCTGTCGCTTGTACTGCAGAAACGGCCCAGATTAGGCGAAACAGGCTGGTCCGACAAGGGAGAATCTCGTCATCTCATTCGCTCGCTAGTCGCTGCTAACTGATCCTTCAGCGCTTTCAATGCTCTCTGATGGTCTGAACTTGTCTGAACTTGTCTGATCAAAGGGACAGAGGGAACGTCTCGATACGGTAGGTAGAAAGCCTTTTCGGTGTCAGGTTCCAGACGAGACGACAAAGAACTACTACCGCTTCCTCGTGTTTGTCTTGATGCTCTGCTTTATTTATATATACCCGAAAAGGACGGCTATTTTTGACCTCTTTGAAGCTCGCAATCGCCTCTTCTAAGGACATAATCAACGCCTATGCCTGTGAGGTCCTATGCCTATGAGGTACCTCCATGTAGGCAGGCCAGGTACAGATCTGTACCATCGATGTCGAAGCTCGAGCTCGATCACGTCTCCCAGCTCTTACAGGGCCAGACCATTGGATCTTCGGGCCCACGTCCTGCACGTTCTGCTCTGTACACCAACATCCGTCCAATGAGATTTCATTCATCCCTCTCCCCTACCTCACCCCGCATATTACTGGCTTGCTGCTTGCGCATGTCAATTTAATTGGTATATGGCAGGCTGTGATGTACTTTAAAATGACCCGATTCCCCCTCAAGTTGCCCTCTCGTTGAATTGGATCCAGTGAGTTGGCTGGAATCACCTTGTCAATGCGTTGGATCGGTGGACAAACAGTTGAACCCGCCGACTCATAGGCCAGTTCACTGCTAAGCTGTTATTCGATACCAGCAGCCATCACAGCATCTACTGCTACTTCCCAGATGCTCTAGATGTGCTCACCGATCTTACCGCGAGCAATCACGACATGCGAAGATCAACGAATATCGAAGAGAGCCTCGCCTCGTCGCTTGGATATTACCTACTTGGATATCTCATGTATTTCCTCTGGCCAGCCTAGGAAATGGCTCGGCTGTGTTTGCTTCCGAAGCTTCATTTTGCCTGGATGATCCTGGCCACATTGGTATCTCGAAGACGAAAGGCTCAGCTCAATAAGAGAAACTACCAGCATGTTACTTATAGGAAGAGACCAGGCGAGCCAGGCTTCTCTTCTCAGTAGGTACCTACACCCTCTAGTACGTCCCCGTAGATTAATATCGTGGTATAAAATGTTCATTCATGTGCTTACCCTCTTTGCATGTACATCCATCATATGGATAGAGGCTGACATTGCCCCTGCATGATCCCCTATCGCCCCCTTAAAACTTCAGCCGAAGGCTGTGTGCCGTCGAGGAGAAAACGAGGTTACACAGGTTTGACAATTCTTACATATCGAAGTAGCCAAGGTACTCTACATGTTGGTTATTGAAACTGGCGACCATGGACAGTAGCCTGCAGTCTACCTGGGTACTCAACTCTTCTTCGTCATCTTGTTGTCCCGTCGACTTGTTTCCCGATAGCTCAAGTCATTATCATGCGTTGTTACAATGCAATCATATCAAAAAGCGGTTTACCACTCCTTATCCGTACCATCTAGGGCTTCCAACCAGTATGTTAACCGTCTAGGTACCTTTCTGATATATCGCTGTCGAACACTGGACTTTTAAGTACGTCTGTTTCATCCGGACATTTGCGTATAGAGAGGCGTAGAAGAGAGCTGCGAACAAAGCTGTAGTATCTTCGTACCCCTTTTGCGTCAACGACCACGATGCTCTTTATTGGCAGATCTACCAGACACGCTTTTGACGGACTATACACCTGTACGAAGACGACTATCACCGGCATCCAAGGGGAAATCAGCGACGTCGAGTTAGAATGCTGTGTCACCGATCTTGAGCCAACTTCCTGCAGCGCTGGTATGAAACTCGACTGGAGGCAAGTATAGGGGTAGGAACTTGCTTGCCCCTGAGACCTTCGGCAACACGTATGGCACGGATTCTTTACACAGAACATTGCCATACGCAACTAAGTGGAATCTTAAGCTCATATACAGCAGTAAGGAGTGCTGGCGAGACAGACATCGGCATAACTCTTCGAATGACAGGTCTGTAGGAGTACCCATACTTGTTCTTGAACGTCGCTCAAGACACTCAGAAATCCCTACCGGCAATCGATGTGAACCGAGACCAGGCGTTGGGCATGGGGGTCTTAAAATATTATCTTGTTACGACACCAAGCTAATAGTTCCTAGATTTCTACTTACACAGTATACTGAAGTAGGCTGGTCTATAGAACGAAGAGCGCTTGGCTTGGGTATCAAGACCATCACCGACTTCACACCGACTTTGGCGACCCTCTGGGTCTCCTGTCGCCCGACTTTGGGCATGACTACCAGACCCCCCCTAGAGTATCAACGCGCGTCGACGTTGCTGCTTGCTATTTCGCCCTTACCTATAGGGGAACCTGCCGGTGTGAATAAGTCGAATTCCCTGACGAAGAGCACGAGGAGGTCTTGGCTCGTATGCTGCCCTCCCGTTTAAGGCATTCATAGAATAGGAAAATGTTGGATATACTTTAAAGAGTTGGAAGGTTGCCAAAGCTCGAGTCTCTGTCTCGTGACCGCCCTAAAGGTCCCCATCAGAGGATATTCGCGTGTCATTGTTTCCTATATTAACCGGCGCGTAACCCACCAGGTATTCTCTCAGCTCATGGCAACTGGCCACCCGAGCTAATACCTCCAGCTACTATCATAACGCTCATAACGAACTGAAGCCGTACGTATCGTCTCTCACTAGTATATTGTCATGCCCAGTGTCTATTTTTTCTGTCTTGAGGGACAAGCTTGCTTTCTTCGTCGTTACCCATATTGTCCATATTGCGGTCTTCGATGATACCTTTGGGCCCGACTCGGATCAATGTCGATACCGTCTTCGTAGTCAGACACCCTCCCAATGGAAGAAAGGGGATAGAGGAGGCCTCTTGGTCAACATCACGGCACCCAACGACTAAGAAATCGTCCGACAGGAGGTCAAGAACACTGTGAAAAGTACCTAGGTATATAAGGCTGACGGTCAGCTAAAAATGCAGCTTGTTCGTACTAAGTGTCACCCACTGTCAAAATTTACGATACTTGGTTTCATTACGGATCTCTAGCTGTCTTGGCAGAATAGAGTAGCCTCGTGGTGCGCGAGTACGACGAGCCGCAAGGCCCACGTCGTTCGGAAATGGCATGCAGATACCTATGCTGCATTTCGAGAACATAGGCAGCCACGGTATCGGGATTTGAGGACCCCTATAAAAGAGATTACTCCCCCTCCCCTCCCCTCCCCTGGATCAGAGGCGGCATGGCGACAGGAGAAAAAAAAGATTTCTGATGTGAGCAGAGCTGGGTCGGAACTGGCGACGAATTACGGCAACCGAAAGCCGGGCACCGCCTCGTTCGACGTTGACCGTACCCACCCGAGAGATTCGCCTAGCCCAATCAGGCTGTTCCATCTCTCAGGCGTCTCCTTATATATGCCTGTCAAGCCTGTATATGCCTGCATCTGCCTATATCTGGCCTCGCTCGCCTGCTGGCTGCTGCTATTTTTAATCAGGACGGACCCCTACGGGTCCCAAGATGCGACAGAGTGCAACCGTCTCTCTGCAACTGGGACACTTCCAAGGCAGTCGAACTCTACATAATCTCAATCTGCGTATTTCACATACGAGAAGTCCCAGCTAGATTGTCTCCCAGCCTGCAAAAGACTAGGCAGCTCGTAAGATGCCGACCTATTCGATACATGCAAAAGTCGAGTAGATGAATACGAGGCGCTGGGGAAAATATGGATCCTAGTTTCAAGCTAGACAAGATCTGAGGTTGCTAATACCAACAGAGCAAGTAACAAACTGGTAGCTGACCCCTGAAAAGCACCGTGTCACGGCACAGTACGGCGCTGACAGGCGGTATCGTGACTCGCGTCTCTTGGAGAATACAATCAGATATAGCATCGCATCTCCGTAGCAAACTACCGAGAGATAGGGCACGTTGACGCCGATGCTATTGCGAATACATATCACCCACGCCTCATCCTTCTGCCTTTCCACCTTTCCGCCTTCCATCCCGGTGCTGACTCGCCTAGTCAAGGATGCCGTACCAATGCCGCCGTACCAGTCACCTAGGAAAGTCATGTTCATGCATTTCTTATATTTATTATGGAGAGTCTGAATGCATTGCGCCTTGTCGGGTCCATTCTATTTGCCAGCTCGCGCCGTGGCTGAAGCCCCAGATCTTGGATCCATTTATGAGACGTACAAGTTACAAGCCGAAGGAATGGGATAGCAGCTCTCATATTCTCTCATAGGCCTTTCGCGGCCGAGTGATGCGTTCACGAGGTCTTTTTAGGAGGTGACGTTGCAAGACATACGAGACATATATCAAGAGAATGCACTGCGATTATTGTATAGATGCATATTTGGTGACGTAGTTGGTATAGGAGGTGGTATTATGGCGCCGGCTCGTGTCGTCGGGAACAGGCGGCGAATAGGCCAGGCCAGCACATAAAGCAGGTAAAAGACGTTTGTCTAAGCCAACCACAGCGCACCCAAACCGCTTGGCGGCGGCACTAACGCTTATAAGACGGATGGAATAGAGGCCTCTGGTTTGCTACGGGTCGGGAGGCCTGAAGGCCATTCCAGTTTACATAGTAGTAGTTAGCAATCAACACTGCCAGACTTGCTAGACTTCCGACTCCTATAGGCTCAGAGGCTACTACGTATACTCGCACGGCACTGACGGGCTCGACGGGCTGCACGCGTAGCTGATGCTGAGCCACATCGGTCTCCTGGTTTCCAGCCCAGATGGACAGGGTTGCATGCTACAGTATACAGGTACTATGTACTTGAACGTATGTACATAGTACGGATGGCAGTACACGCATGCATATGCAGATAACAGCATCAAGTTTGCAATAGGTGGACCTTGTTGCGGTCGGTAGACTGGCTGACTGGTAGGCCTGGTAGGTAGCCTGGGTACCCAGATACAAGCGTCGTAGTTTTGGTGTTCCGCTTTCCTGCATGTCTCCTTTTAACTGGGTGCTAGCCTAGTGACCTCCCATAAGACCATACGAGGTGCTTCCAGTTGTCGATCCTCTCCCAACCTGAAAAAGAAAAATACGAACCCTTTGCCCTTTCTTCATTTCTCCCCCCCCTTAGAACCGCTATTCCAACCCATCGCGCGAGTCCTCCGTGTGTCCTCGAGCTCAGGGTGATTGATTCATCAACATCGCTCTACGCTCTTTTGCATCCGGATCCCTTACTTGTTATTCCTGCACACTTACGCTTCTGCCTGCCCCATCAGGCCGCACTCGCTTTGCATCTTCGTGCTGTGGGGGAATCCTCGTTACTCGCGTGGCCCCTTTGGATCTGACAGACGGATCGGAAGTGAAGCCCTGATAGCCAGGCTCGTCACGAGCTACGATACACGACTAGATAACATTCGCTAATCGACATCTGCCACCGTCGGTCGCGGCTGGTGTCTCTTAATTACTACGATGGCGTACAACGGCGGCCAAGGCCACGAGTATGATAACCACAGGCTCCAAGACATGCCTGCTGGCAGCACGGTGAGCTTAACCTTAACTCTAAACTATAACCATTATCCATAACCGCCGTGTCGGACTCGTGTCATCTGTACGATTACGTAGCTAATTCAAACTCTTGCTTGCAGTACCATCTTCCGCCTCAAGACCAGGATGACGATGAGTCGCGGAACCATCTCCTCGGCCAGAGTCCCGGTCTTCACTACGAGCAAGACCGGTTGGGGGCCGGCACTCCTCCTGTACGACCTGTCTCGGCTTACTCCCTAACCGAATCATATGCTACAAATGCTCCTCCCGTCACTCAGTCACCCGCCCCTCAATATGGCAGTGAGTATGGCGGCGGCTACGGTGGTCCTCAACTTGAGGATTCCGGCTTCGGATACGGCCGGCCTGCGTCGACCGTCGACAGCGACGAGAGCTGGCTGCGTCGTCAGCAGCCGGGCGGCGGTGCCGGCGGCTTGAAGCGCTATGCCACCCGAAAGGTCAAGCTGGTTCAAGGTTCCGTCCTCAGCGTCGAGTACCCGGTGCCCAGTGCCATCAAGAACGCTGTGCAGGCCAAGTACAGAGACACCGAGAGCGGCAGCGGCGAGTTCCACAATATGCGATACACCGCTGCTACTTGTGATCCCAACGACTTCACCCTCAAGAATGGTTACGATCTGCGGCCTCGAATGTATAACAGGCACACGGAGCTTCTGATCGCCATCACCTACTACAACGAAGACAAGCAGCTTTTTGCCAGAACTCTGCACGGTGTGATGCAGAACATCCGCGACATCGTCAACTTGAAGAAGTCTACTTTCTGGAACAAGGGCGGTCCCGCCTGGCAAAAAATCGTCGTCTGCTTTGTCTTCGACGGTATTGAAAAGGCCGACAAGGAGACTCTGGATGTCCTGGCGACCATTGGTGCCTTCCAGGACGGAGTAGTGAAGAAAGAAGTTAACGGCAAAGAAACCGTCGCTCATATTTTCGAGTACACCACTCAGTTGTCCGTCACGGCAAACCAGCAGCTCATCAGACCCTTGGATGACAGCTCGCAGACTCTGCCACCGGTTCAGATGATTTTCTGCCTCAAGCAGAAGAACACCAAGAAGATCAACTCCCACCGATGGCTATTCAACGCTTTTGGTCGCATCTTGAACCCCGAGGTGTGTATTCTTCTCGATGCCGGTACCAAGCCCGGACCCAAGTCGCTGCTTGCGCTCTGGGAAGGTTTCTACAACGACAAGGATCTCGGTGGCGCTTGTGGTGAGATTCACGCTATGTTGGGCAAGGGCGGCAAGAAATTGATGAACCCCCTGGTCGCTGTCCAGAACTTCGAGTACAAGATCTCCAACATCCTCGACAAGCCCCTCGAAAGCTCCTTCGGTTACGTGTCCGTGTTGCCTGGTGCCTTCTCCGCCTACAGGTTCAGAGCCATCATGGGTCGCCCGCTTGAGCAGTACTTCCACGGTGACCACACGCTCTCCAAGATTCTTGGTAAGAAGGGTATCGAAGGCATGAACATCTTCAAGAAGAACATGTTCTTGGCCGAGGATCGTATCCTGTGTTTCGAATTGGTGGCCAAGGCAGGGTCTAAGTGGCATCTGACCTACATCAAGGCGGCCAAGGGTGAAACTGATGTTCCCGAAGGCGCGCCCGAGTTCATCAGTCAGCGTCGACGTTGGCTGAACGGTTCGTTCGCCGCCTCGCTCTACTCTCTGATGCACTTCGGTCGCATGTACAAGAGTGGCCACAACATTCTTCGCATGTTCTTCCTGCACGTCCAACTCGTCTACAACATCGCAAACGTCTTATTCACCTGGTTCAGTTTGGCTTCGTACTACCTGACGACAACGGTTATCATGGATCTCGTCGGAACACCTACAGCTCCCGGGCCTAATTCTGAGGAACGACACGGATGGCCTTTCGGCGACACGGCAACTCCTATCATCAACATCATTCTCCAGTATCTGTACCTCGCCTTCCTGATTCTCCAGTTCGTCTTGGCCCTCGGTAACCGTCCTAAGGGTTCCAAGTGGCAGTACATTACTTCGTTTGGCGTCTTCGGTTTCATCCAGCTCTACATCCTCGTCCTGTCCGGTTACCTCGTCGTCTCCGCTTTCTCGCCCGATAAATTGGACACGGGCGAGAGCGCTGGTGATGCTCTTAAAGAAATGTTCACTGGTCAGTCCGAGGTAGCAATCATTATCCTGGCACTGCTTGCGACATTCGGTTTGTACTATATCGCGTCATTCATGTATCTGGACCCGTGGCACATGTTCCACTCGTTCCCGGCCTACATGATCCTCATGTCGACGTATATCAACGTTCTGATGGTGTACGCCTTCAACAACTGGCACGATGTCTCGTGGGGTACCAAGGGTTCGGACAAGGCCGAGGCTTTACCTGCTGCTCAGGTCATCAAGGACGAGAAGGGTGAAGCGGCCATCGAAGAAGTCGACAAGCCTCAAGAGGATATCGATAGCCAATTCGAGCAGACGGTCAAGCGAGCCCTCAAGCCTTTCAAGCCCGAGGAGGAGGTCGACGAGAAGGACTTGGAGGACTCGTACAAGTCTTTCAGAACTTCGCTGGTTATTACCTGGCTGTTCACGAACTGCGCCCTCATCGTTGGTGTGACCAGCGACAGTCTATCTGCCTTTGGCATCGGGGTAAGTTTCGCTCGCATCGACGTAGCTCATATTACGAATTAGGGATGCTAACTAGCTGGTTTTTAGGGTACGACTTCGGACAGGACGGCACAGTTCTTCAAGTTCCTACTTATCTGTACTGCTGTGCTCTCGCTGATCCGGTTCATCGGCTGCTGCTGGTTCTTGGGCCGAACCGGAATCATGTGCTGCTTCGCCAGGAGGTGAGGTGAGATTGTGCTTAGGCGTGGTTGGGTTCTTGAGATTTATACCCCCGGCATGTGTATAAACATGGTCTATGTCCGAGGGCCTGGCGTCGACGACTGCTTTTTCCTTTAACAATACACACAGCTGGATAGATGGAGGAGGAGAAAAGAGGGGGAGGGAGGGACATGATTTGCGAGAACAAGGAACGGTGATTTCCAGAAGAAAAAAAGTCTGTCGGCTGCGCCATGGTCTGTTCAACTGTGCGGCATTGCTTTCGGCGTTTGACTTTTCTCTTTTATATACTCTTAATGTGTCTGAACCGGATAATCGAGGTCTTTATGATACTGAATCCTGGTAATTTACGTGATATCTGAGATGATGTAGCTCCCTACTACATACTTCGTGCCTAAGATGTGTCTTGGCGAGCAAGCATCTGTAAAAGGTGCTGGATAGGTCCGCTATGCTGCCCTATTACCCCGCTATAAGCGACCCAAGAAAAGGTTCTAGCCGGGCATTTACAGCATGTCAGACTTGCAGCTTCATCCCGCTGCCCCACGTAGACGAATTTCCAACATGAAAATTGGCATTTTCAAACTCGACTGCAAGCTACACGAAGTACCGTCTTTGTCCAGGCCCTACAAAGAGAGCCATTCTGGAACAGAAACCAGTGTACCTAACCTTGAGCCGCCATGGAGTCTCTAGAGGCGATACAAGCCAGGCATCGCAAGGAGCAGCGCGACCTACAAGGACGAATCACAAACAAAAAGAAGAACGCGACTAAGAAGACGAGGAAGGGCGTCAACGACGAATGCGCAGAGCTCGAGCGCCAATTGAAGGAGAAGCAAGAGCAAGAACTCGCCGTCCTGAACGGGAGCGGCGGCGCCACGGAGAACGCGGCCGACGAAGCGGGCGAGCAGGACGAGAACTCGTCGCCCGACCCGCGAACAGACGGCATATCACGGCAACTCGAACAAACCTCGCTTTCCTCTCCTCCCTCCTCCTCCACCCAAGCGAAACCCTCCCGTACAGAACCCGAACCAGCAACATCACAACAGCAGCCGAAAAAGAAGAGCCGGCAAAAGGAACGCATGGCGCGACGCGCCGCGGAGCAAGAAGCCGCCGCGGCCGCGGCCGAGCAGGAGGCGGCAGGCATGACGGACCACCGCGGCGTCGAGAAGGCGTCCATGGAGCGGGAGTTCGCGGCGCACAAGCTGGTCGAGAAGGAGATACGGCCGGACGGGCACTGCCTGTTCTCTGCGGTCGCGGACCAGCTGGAACAGCAGCGGCAGCGGTCTGGCGGAGAAGAAAAAGAAGGAACAGGAGGGGAAGAACCGCACACGTACAAGTCGGTGCGACGCGCGGCGACCGACTACATGCAGGCGCACCCGGACGACTTCGCCCCGTTCCTCGAGGAGCCGCTGCCGGCGTACGCGGCGCGCATGCGCGACACGGCCGAGTGGGGCGGCCAGCTCGAGCTTGCGGCGCTGGCGCGCGCGTTCACTGTCGAGATACGGGTTGTGCAGGACGGTAGGACTGAGGTTGTTAAGCCGGATGGGGAGGGCGAGGGGGAGAAGGAGAAGGGGAGGCAGCCGATTTGGCTCGCGTATTACCGCCACGGGTATGGGCTGGGCGAGCATTATAACTCGCTGAGGAGGGCGGAGTGATGGGAAAGGGGGTAACAAGAACCGACGGCGGCTTCACGGAAAGCTTCTCTGGGTGGAGTGAGGTGCTGGTGATCTATACCCGACTCTTTGGATAGGTGACTAAGTCATCGGTGGGTTTATCCTGCACTTAGAGCACGAGACAGCATAGAAGTAGAGGTAGAGATAGATAGACCTACGGCTCAGCAAGTCGCCTCAGTCGTGTTCTGGATGTTCCCGCTGCGATTATATATACATGCCAGTGAGAACTTGAGTATCTACCTGATATGAAGAGCGTAGATTTCGTCGAGGCGCTTGCTCGGAGGTTGATATTATCTGTAACCAACGAGCATCTAAGACAAAGGCATGAAAACGAACGAGTTACACATTGTAAGTATTCTAGTATAAATCTTCAATGTACTCCGGATGGTCATACCAGTACCTAACTAACCTATTTATACACCCAACCAAACGCCATATGTACAAAAACAACCCGATCCACATGTAAAAACTCAAGAGATCCCCCTTTAGAGCTCCTCCTCCGTCGGCGCGTCAAACAGCGTCTCCTGAATAACCTGCCTGATGCCATCATCCGACTCGCGCCACTGGCCCACGCCGCCGGCGAGGGCGGCGCCGGGGTCGAGCTCCATGGCGTCGTCGCCGACGTAGTAGCGCCAGTCGCGGCGCCGGGCCTCGACCTCGACGGCGCGCGCCAGCCACGCCAGGTCCGGGCGGCGGCCCGCGTCCACCGCCAGGCACATGCCGATCAGCGTGCGCAGGTCGTCGTCCAGCTGCGGCTGCCGGAACCGCCGCTGCGGCACCGCCGGGTCCCGCTCCAGGATCGCGGTCGCCGCCGTCTCGACGGAGGCCGCGCCGACGGACGGGATGAAGCGCGTTGTGGGCTGCCCGCGGCGCACGCTGCGGCGCGCGGTCTCGTCGAGGGTGGCGAGCTCGAGCATGATCTGTTTTTTTGAGTTAGTCGTTGATCCGGGAAATAGACACTATGATGTTCATTGCCAAAGAAAAAAAAAAAAAATAAGAAACTTGAGCAGATTAAGAAAGGGGGCGTCAACTCACAGTTCCAACCTCGTACAGGTTCTGGGCTATGGCCGTCTGTGCGGGATTCCGCTCGACGGGGAGGAATTGCATCTCGTCGTAGTCCTCGGGCACGACGTCCGGGTTCCGCTGCACGTACTTGGCCCGGTCCTCGGGGTCGGCCAGGTCCAGGGCGTTGCCGAAGTCGATCAGCTTCAGCGGCGGCGCGAGCATGTGCTCGGGGGGAGCCGTGCTCGGGTCCTCCAGGGCGCCGAACATGACTGCGATGGAGTTAGCGTCTCGCGGAGATTAAAAGGTTTGAGAAGGGGTTGGCATACCGTTCCGGTTGTGGAAGTCGTTGTGCAGGATGCTGCGGGCCGCGATGTCGCGGGGCTCTTCTAGCACCGAGGAGAAGTGCTCCCAGTCTCCTGGAGCGATGGGTGGCCAGGCCATGGCGACGCACATTCGAATTACTACGCGGACCTTATTAGTATTCTCTTATTTCACACATGTATCGTCGACGATTTTGGGTGACAGTATTAGCACTGGCTGAGAGGATTGAGCAGAAACTCACGACACAAGAAAAGCGACCACAGCAGCCGGTTCGGCAAGGACCTTTGCGTCTGCTTGGCGCGCCGGATGAAGTCGAAGAGCGTCCCGTTCTCGAGGAACTCGAGATAAATCCACCGGGGCCAGCTCCTGTCGTTGAGGTCGTCCACAGCGCGTCTTAGAGGATCCCGGGGTACCTCGGCCCTCTTGGCGATGTGGCTAGCCCACGCCAGCGCCTGCGGTAGTCCAAGTTAGCTTTGCTTGCACACAGCTTCTCGCGGTATTATGTATGGGAAATATAGAAGAGGAAGAGGGAAGAAAAAGTTACCGAGGGGGCAGGGGGTAACTCACGCGCAACCACTTCTTCTCGTTCGGAATGGTGTCCTCGTACCCGGCCGAGAGCTCCCGGATATCTGACATTGACATAGAGTCCGTCGACTGCGAGTCGACGCTCAGGGAGCGGAGGCCGGTGGGGGGCAGCCTCCCCAATTTCAGGATCAGGTACCGCGGCAGCAGCAGGCGGTTCGGGGTGCCGGGCGCGGGCCGGGTCGCGGGCCGGTACAGCACCGTCCAGGTCAGCGCCGTCGAGCCGTTTCCGTGCAGTCGCACGTACGAGAACCGGCCTTCCCGGTCGTCGTCGAAGTACTCCGAGAGCTGCTGCTGCGTCCGCATTATTTGGAAAATTGACATCTTGGGGGCGCGGGTATAGGAACAGAAGTTGTTATGAGATTAAGTGGCTGAGATGGTAAGTAGTTAGGAAATTGTATCTTGAACTGAACCGGAGTCTGTTTAAGAGTTGTGTATGGGATCGTGACAATAGTTTTGCGGGAAGTCGAATCAGATGTTACATCCATCGTCGGCATGGGGATACTCATAACAGTTGGGATATACAAAGACTTTTTTGCCACCATTACTTCCTTTGCTTATTGTCCTCAGCGGCGTTTTGTTTCTTCTGTTTGTTCAACCGAAAATAAACGCCGAATTAGAATAAAGGCCTTGTTAGAGGCTCTGTATGCGCCGAATATGGCATGACTTGGGGGAAATAAGTCACCAAGTGATACCTGTCAAGTTTGTAACGGGTGGAATATGCACTTAGTTCAAGCTGGGATCACAAAGCATCGAGTTTATTTCTCTGGACTAAACCTATCTACCTTGAGCACCTAAAGTCTCTGGGCAGACTGCTTCTTCCCTTCAGGGGCGCTTCAGAGGATGCGCCTCGGTGTTCAGGACATACTCGTCCAGGCTAATGACAGACGGGGGAGAGAAGATCAAGTAGAAGTACTTGAGCGTTTCGGCCATCCAGAAACTCTGTTGCTAATTAGCCACTGTTGTATGTTAGGAGAAAAAAGGGCTCCCTCACCTCCATGGAGTCGCTCTTCACGGTCGCTCCTTTGACCGTGACATCGGCAATCGCTGAGAACGCCAGGCCGGTTTCCGTCGCCTTACGGATGGACGTAAACATCTTGAACGCCGCGTCCTGGTATTCGGGGTTTCCCGTAATGCGGTACAGGAGGAACAAGCTCTCGATGGCCTCCGGGCGGAGCAAGTATCGCGCATCTCTGACGTGCTGAAATCCCTTCTTGAGCGACTGGTTGCTCTTCTCTTTCCACTCCTTCTCGTTCCACTCGCATGCGTCCAGAGTGGGACAGGTAAGGAGGCCGAATATCTCGGGCATGATGCCGGTCGGCATTGCGTCGTACGCCCAGATGCAGCCGCGCGCCAACTTTTCGCCCACGGCGACGTGTTCAGGTATATCGAAGAGCTTGCCGCCGAGGCCGAACATACCTGTCATAAAGAGTCAGAGACAGAAGCCATGAGGGGTAGTATGTACTCGAGGAGCTCCGACAAGGAAACCAAGCTAACAACGCTTTGTCTGAAATAAAGAATCGGAAAGGGAGTACGACTTACCACCAGCAAAGCAAGCCAGATGCTGACCCTCAGGGTGCAATCTGACACTAGAGTCTTGCGATACATAGGCGTTTCCCGAGAACAAGATATCGGCCTTATCAGGCACCATCGGTCGGAAGAGGAGGTGTTTCATGGCCGCCTCCATGGCGTCGCGATACAGCTTCTCGTACACGGGCTCTCGGCCGCCGAGCAGGGCGTACATCTTGGGCAGCATCTCGTAGAGCGAGTCGGCGAGGGCGCCGAAGGTGAAGTCGTTGTCCTTGGTCAGCTGCAGGTTCGCCATGTCGAAGAAGGTGGGCCACAGCCCCGGCAGCCGCGTCTGGCTCTGCGTGCGGTCCAGCAGGCGCGTGATCCGGTCGACCGCGTCGTAGTACTTGCTGTCGCCCGTCAGCTGCGCCAGCCGCGTGAACTCGAGGCACGAGGACGTCATGGCCGCCGACGGCTCGCGGGTGCCGGGGCGCAGCGTGCCGTCCTTGGCTTGGCTGAAGTCGAGCCAGAAGGGCGGCATATGGTTCGGCGTGTCGAAGGCGCGGTACAGCATGTCGCCCAGCTCGACGGCCTTACGCAGCAGCACCGCCTCGCCGCTGAGGTCGTAGGCGCTTAGCAGGCCGCCGAGGTGGCGGATGGTGGTCTCGAAGAAGTTGCAGGAGGTCTGGTCCGTCTTGGCCCAGTCGATGGTCACGACGGCCGCGACGGCTTCGTAGAACTCGGTTTTGAGGTCCATGATCCAAAGGGTGTCCAGCGTGTCCACGAGCGTGGCTGCCCAGCCGCCGAAAACCGTCTTGCTCTTACCGGAGACGGGGGCTAGCTCGTCTGCCATCCAGGCGTGCTGCTTGTAGCTCGTCCAAGACTTGAGGAACGCATTCTTGACCTGTGTGCGGTGGTCGGCGAGCTCCTGGGCTCGGAATCCAGCCGGGTTGTCATCCTTCTTGAAGTCGAACTGGACCTTGGGGAGGTGTCGAGGGTTGCCGGTGGGCAAGGGCGCTACTTCCGATTCGGGAACGGGGTGTCGCTGCGGCAGACTCGACCAATCGAAGCTGCTGGGCAGGTAAGCATACTCGCGAGACGGGGTGACTTCATGAGGCGGCTGGGCCTCAAGAGGAGACTGGGTGAGGAAAGTGACAGAGAGTAAGAAGATGCAAATCCAGAACACGACGAGCGCGATGCGATTCTGTCGTCGCAGAGTGAGAGGCATGATGAATGATGTATGCCAGCTCTAGGCGCTGGTAGTGATCTTGTAACGCGTTCCTTAAACCCCAACCATTACTCGAGAAGAAAAGTAGGAAATTGTGCGCGACTGTTTATCGATCATCCTCGCTCTTCCGCAGCAACAAAAACGTGACCAGCCGAGTCGAGAGGGTTGCACATAGGTGACTATTATCAGTCAAGTCCCGTTTGCTGCCCCCCCTTTTGGTGCAACACCGCATCGCACCAAGTCGCACCTAGGAAACGGGCAATTCGCTACCGAACCGTCGGGACGGCCCCGGCTGATGATCTGAACACTGACAAGGACATGATTGGCCGAAGCCGCGACGACGGGATCGTGCATGTCTAGTTGCATATGTCGAGGGCCACCCCTTTGTCTCGGATAAGGGGGTACTAAGCGCCCGAGATCAGTGGTCGATCAGTCGAAGTTTCGCTACTCACATATGTACACATCACGGTTACACATGTCAGAGGCAAGTCATGAGGCTAGAATCAGCCGAAGTCGGGGTTTTAAAGATTTTTTATTATAAACAAGTAATGCTTGTACAGAAACAAGATGTCGAAACATGTGCTAACTATTTAAGCTCGGTATTGTCATACTTGAAACAGGTTGTGTTTTTTTTTGTCTTTATGTGTGGATTAAATGGCCGTTATTCGCACGCAGCAATACTTTTGCCTTCTGGCGCGTGAGAGAGCACGGAGAAACAAGATATATACCTGTCTACTCTCGTGGCATCTCCTTATGTATGTGAACGATCATTCTAACCCAGGAGGTTGCGCATGATGAGAACGAAGACCACCACTCCAAAGCCCAAAGGATACGAGATGAGAAGCATCACGATAATAACCTTGCACCAGAGCTCGAGTTGGTTCATGGTGCGAGCGTTCAGCAACTGAACGTGGCGGAGTAGAACAATGCCGAGGGCCAACGAAAATGCGGCCTCATACTCGGGAGTTCTGACAAAGAACTCCAACTCGGACAAGACGTAGTCCATCAGACGTAAAGAGTTGCTCATGATCATGTTGATTATGTTCTTTTGTATGGCTGTCAAGTGTTGAATAATCCAATGTTGAATAGACAGGTTTTGAATAGAGAAGTGTCGAATATGCAAGTGTTGAATTGATGCTGGGTAGACTTCTGCTGCGAGCGGAAGCTGTTAATATACCCGCCCAAAACATTTGAATCAGCATCGTTCTAATGTCACGATGTCCGTGTTGAGTACTGTCCATAGCGAAATCCTATCCATCGCGCTGTTAGGTGACGAGCGTATGATTTCCGGTGAATTGAACAAAGAAAATACAGATTTGAAAAGAAGCTCTGCAAGAGGAAGATATAGCAAATTATGTATGTGGACAAGGCCTTATGATTTGGCACAACTTAGAGTACTTTAACTACTTAAGGTACACAGCAGCTTGATGATAGCCTCCAGTAATGCTTACTGTGATCAGTATGGCGTTGGATAACTATATGGAGTTAGGAAGAACACTACGCCAACAGGTACCGAAAGCCACTAGGGGTGTAGCGCTCTACTATATTAGCAAGACGGCTCTTAGGTTAGCTTGCTATCACGATTAACTTCCAAATAATGTGAAATGCACGCTTAGTGTCTCACCAATTGCCGGGCTCAGTCCAAGCCTAGGTCCTCGATATGTCCCGAGAGCCAAGCAGCAGAAACTATAGGGAACAGTAGGCGCTGGAGCAGTTCTTTCTTCACTTCGATTTAGGGGCCTCGATGGGGCTACCGGGCTTCTTAGCCGAGATGGCCACGTAGCGCCAGTGGTCGCGGCCCCTGTATGACCCGAAGCCGGCGACGGTGTTGATGAAGTAGCGCTCGAGTCCGAGCAGGCGGACAAAGAAGTAGGGGACGACGGCGAGGAGGAAGAAGAGGCGCGTCAAGGGGCGGATGTGCTGCGAGTAGTCACGCACGACGACGTCCTCGAAGCCCGCGTCCCGCAGCATCTGCGCGAACACGCCAGGGTGTGATGCTGCGTTGGTCGGCATCGCCGCGTACCGGTTTACCTGAGCCATGGCGTCGACGACGTCACTGGGAGCGCCGCCGCCGCGGTTATCGCTGGGAACAGCCTCATTGTCGTACTCGAATTGCGCGAGGTGGCCGCCGGGTCGTAGCACGCGGTAGAAGCCCGCCAGCACGGCGCGCGGGTCTGTCGCATGTACAAACGTCTCCATTGTGTAGATGCCGTCGAGCGACTCGGTATCGATGGTCTCGAGGTGGTGGTAGTCCATCCTGTTGACGCGAATCGTGCCCGAAGCCAACAAGCCAGACCCTTCCGCATTGAACCGGGCCTTGGCTACGTGGTGTTCCACGATGTCGATGGCATCGACGCGAAGCCCGTGCTTCTGGGCCATTCGCAAGGCTACGTGGCCGACGCCGCAGCCAGCGTCGAGGACGCGCGACCCCGGCGGCAACGCGAGCGCCTCGGCTAGCTTGTCCTCCATACGGCGCAGCCCTGCCGACAGTGGGAAGGGCCAGTAGGTGTCATGCTCCCAGTATCCAAAGTGTCGCGTGCCTCCTAGGAGCAGTCGGTATCCCAGCCGCGATTCTAGCGAGTGGTAGTACGACTGCAGGTCCGGGTTCGCGTTGATAAGCGGCGCCGCAGTATCGGACTTGTGGCTTTGACTCGAGCCCGACATGAGGAGAAGCTGTGCTCAGGGTGGTTTGGGAGGGATCATGTAGCGTGGAAGACGAATTCGAGGAAATGTTAAGCAGACGAGGTTGCGTGCATGAACGGGATGAGGTAATATTCCGGTAGGGCTGAAGTTGCTATAAATAGAAACAGAGAGATAGATACCTGGGTACTGAAAGATCAGCATGTGCTTGACGATATATGCTCGACTACATGTATGTAGTACCGGCCGTTATTCAACGGATTCACTTCGCGAAGAGATATCCTTGGGATACAAGGGCCACTACCCGACGTCCTTGGTTCTGCCTCAGTCGTTCTCCTAAGTCCTCCTGAGTCGTTCCCGTAGTCTGGACTGGTACGACCCATCCGCCAGCATCGTCTGGCAATCCATATCCATCATCTAACGATCCACGACGATTGTTTAGTAATTCTCTGAGCGGACATACATAGGTAGATGTAAACTTCCGAGACAAGCGACAGCCGAGACGCAATCGGCTTCTAACATCCTGCTAGGCTCCTGTGACCCTACTATGTATAGTCGATGTGAATGGCGGATTGGTTCGAGATGAGTCACTGCGCGAAGATGATAAGCATTGCCACCTGAACCAGTAGATAGATATAAAAACTTGGGGTCGAACCCATCCTCTGTGAAATTGAGAAATGCATACTTGGGCGACCTGAATCGAACTGGATGCGATCAATTAATGACAATAGTAAGTGGGAGTTTTGTTGTCTTTATCGCCCCTTATCGTTGTCCAGGCCGGAGACTGCCAGGCTGTAGTTCCTAGGTACCATCGTACCTTCCTAAGATGGTGCTTGTCTCTTTCGGGACTAGCAAGGTTTCACATCGGGACTAGCCGTTCTAGTGGGCACTGGGATCCACTCTTCGCGAACAAACATGTACTACCTAAATCTTGGAGATGGCATTCACACCTTGGACGTCTTGATGTCTGCCATGGCGACAGCCATCGTTCCCCCCAGTAGCCCCTGAGGTATCCGCGCATCTGAGCCTGGACGTGTTCATGCTGAATAGCAACTAGCAGCGCGCAGGCCACGCGCAGACTAGCCCTGAGCTGGTCTGAGCCATTCACCTCAGGCAAACAGTATCTACGGCCTTCCTGTCGTAGCCATGGGTGAGGCTAGGTACCTACCTAAGGTATATATACAACAACTAACTTACCCACAAGTCTTGAACGAAAACTTTTACCCTTCATCGTCTTTCTTCCTTGTCATCCCCTTCCTTGTCAAGTACACTGTCCTAGACATATCCGCTTAGGTGCCGCAGGTATCTAACGCACCTTCACAGCAACAATATCCTGCGACCCCTAAGTCATTCGCCATTCGATAACTGTTGATAATTCATCACACACCTTACATTTCATCAACCCAATTATCAATCGACATTCCATCAAACCCATCATCAATCGACCTCCCTTACTATCATCAACCGAGGTCCCCTTAACCCTCCGTCGGAGATACACGCTCCATCATCAATACCAGAGCGATACGTAGTAATTGTATCCGAACCGCTTTCATCCGTATCCCTAACCAAAGTCGGCAAGACAATTGAAACCACATTCACGATGTCGGCTTTCTACAACCGCGAAGCGCCCAAGACCGGCAGCAACGATATGCAAGACAACGAGCAGTATATGCACAATGCAACTGCGATGGCCAGAGCCTCGAGCGCAGAGTCGGCCACAACCACGACCACTAGCACGGGGGTGCCGGGATCTAGCTCATCTCACGATCCCCAGCCCCCCGGATCGCACGGTCAGCCGACAGCCAGACACGAACGTCAATATGTCCTGGGACCAGACGGAAAGTATCATTGCAATTGGAACGGCTGTGACGACCAGGCCAAGGAGTTCAGTCGCAAAAGTGCCTTTACGTGAGACAGAATCCTCTTGTATCATAACGATGAGAATGACCCATACTAACTCTTCTTATAGCAAGCATATGGATAAGCATGAATTGCCGTATCTATGTCCGCAACCTGGGTGCTCGAAGACTTTCGCTTCCATGGGTGTCCTAGAACGACACCGTGGAGAGGTTCACCGAACAGGCAAACACGCCTCTAGGGCTTTCCACTGCGGCTGGCGCATGTGCGACCCAAGACGAGTGGTCGATGGAGTCCATGTTGGCAAGGAGTTTGCAAGAAACGATAATATGATGGATCACCGTCGAAGAGTCCATCGGTCACTACTTCAAGAGGTCGTCAAAGAGAAGGCCATCTCTCAGGGTCTACCTGCGCCGCCCCAGTCAACCGACCGCAAGGCCCTTACTCGAGCCGAGCAACATCTGACGGAGGAGAACCTCGTTCGCATTGCTCAATTGGAACGCCAGCCCTCACATGGCGAGATCGTCGAGTTTGCAGAAACTCTGCCCGATTTTCAGCCAAGGCAGATAGAACAATATGAGCAGTTGAGGGCAGCCGATTCCAACCAGCCCGAGCAACAGCCTCTGGGTTTCCTCCCAGCCCAGCAGCAACCCTTGGGAATCCTCCCACCTCGGCCCGACCAAGCGGTGCAGCGCAAGAGAAAGCGCAATGACGCGCCTGCCGACGATAACGAAGACGAGATCACACGGTTGAAACAGGCAAATATGCAGTTGATCGCGGCTGCGAAACAACGGGAGCAACAACTTATAGCCTATCGTCAGCAGGGCCGTGCCATGATGGAGCGCATCAGCACTCTCGAGAAGCAGATCGCCGCTCTATCTGGTGGCGCGACCCTGAGAGGGCAGGGCTTTGGTGCGGCGGCCCCTATCCCAGCCAATTCTTCGACGCCGAACTATTCACCCGGAGCATAGAATGCTTCGGGGGGTGGATCGGCTGGCCCAAGTACTGGCTGGGGCGGCCCGCTGGGGAATGTACATGCCGGCATGTAGGATCTTGCCGGCACACTGAACCCAAAGGGCCATGACCCTCATGCATACCAAGCCGGTGTGTATGGCCAAGGCAATAACGGCCAAGGCAGCATCAGCCAAGGTAATATCGGTCCTGGCAACATCGGCCATAACAACATCGGCCAATGCAGCATCGGCCAGGGCAGCATCGGCCAAGGCAATATCGGTCCTGGCAACATCGGCCAGGGCAGCATCGGCCAAGGCAACATCAGCCAAGGAAACATCAGCCAGGGAAGCATCAACCTTGGTAATTTCAACCTTGATAATGTCGACTTTGATAATGTCGGCCATAATAACATCGGCGAGGGCAGCACCGATCAAGGAAATATCGACCTTGGTAATATCGGCCATAAAAGCACCAGCCAAGGCAGCGTCGGCCCTGGCAGCAACGGCCAAGGCCTTTCCGATGGTCCCGAGTTCTCCTTCAACGACGCTCTCCCTACTGTCCCTGAGCTCCCAGCCGGGCCCGAGTTGCATGGTTCCGGAGACCCCACCTCCGAACCTTTCCCGGGTCAGATAAGCGATCAGGCAGGCCAAGAAAACACCAGCAACGAGAGCGGGATGATCTCTAATGAACCGGACCACCAACAACCGGCTCACGACAACCCGTCTCAGACACCCGTGTCTCAGAACCTCTTCGATGAGAATCTCTTCGACCAGAATTTCTTCGACCAGAATTTCTTCGATCAGATCTACGGCCAGAACCCGGTGGAACACAATGGTGAGACACACGATGCTCCCATCAACTAGAATCGCTACCAGACCATCTCCTGCCGCTCAGGCCACGGCCTAAACGTACTTATCCTGCTCGACGTTTTCGATCCCGAGTCCTCCTTTAGACGACTCTCTCCCTTTAGACGACTCTCTTCCTTTAGACGACTCTCTTCCTTTAGACGACTCTCTTCCTTTAGACGACTCTCTTCCTTTAGACGACTTCCCCCCCTAAGAACGACACTTTTGCAGGGCGGCCGGTTTCTCGAGATACCCCTTTTACCATCGACGGTAGCTTATAGACTGGTGGATATACCCGGACTGTATTAGGGTGGAAGGGATACCCTGCGACGGCGTTCCGGACATACGTGGTCTGGGGGGATAAAAGTACTGCGTTCTTTGTGTTATGGTTGATTTCCATACCTCATACTGCGTTGCCTTGGCCCGACCTGACGCAATCCCGAAGGAAGGGCCCCGCACGCAATAAATGATTTTTCGACGCCTGCTCTGTGTTTAGACCTTGATTCCTTGTGAATACATGTGAGTTTGCTGGTGTAGATCGGTTCGTGACATCTTGAGGCTGGTTCTGCTGTAGCTGTATTGTCCTTGTTGGCTTGCTTGTATGTGTAAGTGCTCTTTCCTCGTCTCATCCAAGTCTTCCTTGTCGACTTGTCATGAAGGAAACTGTGTCTCGTCTCGTTCTCTGGGGAAATCATGGGGAACAGACTGCTCCTGTGAAGACATCTCGTCGTCGTTCTGGTTCTTTTTTTCCGACAGTGTCTATTCCGAACACTCTTCTGTCGACAGCGACATCTCCGGCTCCCCCGGCACTCTTCGTCTCTGTCTGGTAGCAGCTGTGTGTTCGTCATAAAGGATAGAGTGGCTTTGTGAGACGTGTTGGTGAATGAATCCAAGACCAATATGTTCGTTCGGTTGATCTGCCTTGAAACACGACGTCCCGAGAAATACTGATGTAGGCATGGGATGCGTTACGAGAGACTGTTCGCTCGGTTGTACGGCGTGACTCATATCGTTATGTGTGTGTTCATATCGTGAAGGCTGGTCCTCGTAGCCATGGGCCAGGCCCAGGGCCACTTCTGGCAGAGGATGCTTTAGAGCTTGAAGAGCTTGAAGATAAAGAAATAGAAAGATGCTGAAGTGAAAGCGATTAGAGGGTGAGGGGACAGCATGTCTATATAGATTTTCAAACGACAACTGCCTAAGGCGACCGACACGGCCTGATCTTTCTTCCGCACAATATACTTGTTTGACGTCTGAGAGGTTCTCCTGGCGTGGTTTGAACGTGGAAAAAAAGGAAGAATAGGCATGAGGAAAACGTGGCTACTTGTAGATGCTTAACCAAATTAAGACTGGTCAACTACCTTGATGACAAGAAAATTAGTTTTTTGCCCGTCACCACCTCAGAGACGTGTCCGGAGACCTCAGGAAAGTGTCGCACAAACTTGCCGGTTAATTTTACGTACCTAGGCAGGTTAGACGTTGCGTATTAGCAGCACGTTGCCAATGCTTCACACAGGTATGTAACTTGCCTGCTTCGGGGACGCACATGTCCGGGGACATACATGGCAGCACAGGTAGCGTACCGTGTCAAACTCTTAGATGCCTTGCCCAACTTCGGCATAGTGCATGTCAAACATCCAGGCGCTCTGCCATACACGCACGAAACAAAGAGTCGAGCCCCATTTTGTGAGTCCATGACGTTGTGTGATGTGTCACTTTCATTCGTCTCATCTGCCTCCTCCTTTGGTAAAAGGTAGCAAAGTGGAATCGGACGTAATTGTCAAGTTGAAACAGTACCTAGTAGTTAGGAAGAGCAGGCAACGGTGGGCGAGAAATGGGTAACAAACGAAAACGATATCGCAGCTTTGTTGATATGGGCGTATCGAGATTGTGCAATCCGATCCTGCGGTTTGTTGTGGGAATCTCTACCTGCCGTTCTCGGGATCGTTAAAGAAGAGAAATCCATCGCTCACCGAGGGATTCCGGGGTTTCCGATATAGATAAAGCTAGCCAGGCTCCGTGGCGGATGGCAAGTCCTTTCTCCTATTATGTGTGAAGTTATTGAAGCTCTCAGCTTTCAGCTCTTGCTATTTCCGCAGCGGAACGAACCTGATATAAAATCAGGCAGGCGGCATGCGTGCCGTCATCAGCAGCAGCGGAATTTATCACAGCACCACCTAACGCTGACGCCCGTGTTTAGCAGGCAAGGCAGGCATCCGGCATCTCTCTTTCAGGGGATATGAACGCTAAGCTCACGGGGGAATTATGGCTTACGCCAAGGCGGCTGGCTCCGCTAACTGCCACCGCGTTTGGCGACCTGTATGCTGTAGATTGGGAGCTGTCTGTCTGTCTGTCTGTACCTAGCTGAACACCTTGCCCGGATATACGATCTCACCGACGTACCTATCGATTTAATAGTCGTGACGATCCCTACCTGGTGTCACAGCTTATATCTCAATGTTTTGGGCTAATAACGGAATGGGCCGCGGCTGTTGGTCGTAAGCCACGCAGAAAACAAGAATCGTTTGCGGTCGACGAGGCGAATAGGCTCTCCCGCGTCCTCCCTCCCGCCCTTGCGTCGTCGTATCCAAAGTGGAAACAACTGAAGCATCTGCAAATTAACGACGCAGTGATCGACAAGGCGTGCACGATACAGGTCCAACTCGCACCTTAGATGACCTGGATGGCGAGCTGAGGCCGTGCACTTACCCATGACTTATTGGATCTTGCAGGACGGGGAGCGCGAGAGAGGGAGATGTCGTGATCCCGCCAAGTGACCCCGATCTCCTTGTCTTACCGACGTAGCAACGTATACGGTAGGGATCATCTGCCAGGGACCACGCTGAACCCGCGAAGGAGCTCGTTCTCATCTGCCAATACACGGAAGGCTTGATTTCGGGTGGATAGCTATAAAACTGCTCGCAGCTGCCGTGCTGCCTCCCTTCTTGGGTTGTAACCTGATGACGGGTCGACTTTGCCAATTTTTCCTGGTTCGATACGTGCTGCAGAGGAGCGAAGGTGTCAGATCTCTTAGATATACTTAGCCTACAGCCCATCATGAAGAACATACTCGCCCTGGGCGCCCTGCCGCTGCTCTCCCTTGCCGGAGCTTCGCCTCTCCTCCCTCGAGACGACATTACGTACGATGCCATCATCATCGGCGGAGGGCCGTCGGGTCTCAGCGCCCTGAGCGGCCTCGCGCGCGTGCGCCGAAGCGTGCTTCTGATCGACAGCGGCGAGTATCGCAACGGTCCTACGCGACACATGCACGACGTGATTGGCTTCGACGGTAAAAACGCCCAGAATTCCATTTTAAAATAGATATCATGCATTCCTGTCCCGATCTAGCATGTCAAAGCGAGACTGACGAGAGGTAACCGCAAACAGGTGTCACGCCGGCGTACTACCGCTGGGCCGCCCGGGAGCAGATCTCGCACTACGACACCGCGTACGGCGTCAACGGCACGGTGACGGGCGTCGAGGCGCTCAACAACAACACGCTGTTCCAGGTGTCGACGTCCTACTTCGACGGCACCTCGGGCGTCGCGAGCGCGAGGAAGGTCGTGCTCGCGACCGGTCTGCGCGACATCCTGCCTTCGACGCCCGGGATCCAGGAGAACTGGGGCAAGGGCATATTTGTGCGTAACCTCGGGGAGTTTCTTTTCCCGGCCCCATTTTGAAAGGCCGATCTGCTGCACGAGCGAAATAAGTACTGACTCTCGTCATCGGCAGTGGTGCCCGTGGTGCGACGGCCACGAGCACGCAGACCAGCCGCTGGGTCTCCTCGGCCCGCTCGAAGACGCGGCAGGCGCGGTGCGCGAGATCTCGACGCTGAACTCGGACATCGTGGCGTTCGTCAACGGCACGGACACGGCGGCGGCGCGGGCGGCGGCGGACGCGAGCTTCCCGGGGTGGGACCGGTACCTGGCGCTGCACAACGTGACGGTGGAGAACCGGACGCTGACGCGCGTCGCGCGCCTGCGCGACGGCGGCGAGCCCCCCGCCGACCCCAGCCTGCCCACGGCGCCCGAGTACGACCTGTTCCGCGTCGACTTCGCCGAGGGCCCCTCGACCCAGCGCGCCGCCTTCTTCGCCAGCTTCCCCGACGAGCTGCGCTCCGACGTCGGCCCCCGCATGGGCGTCCAGCTCTACGGCGGCCGCCTCGCCGCCGACGAGTCCAGGGGCCTCGCTACGAATGTCCCCGGCGTCTACGCTATCGGCGACGCTAACTCGGACAACGTGACCAACGTGCCGCACGCCCTGTTCACCGGCAAGAGGACCGCCGTCTACCTGCACGGTAAGTAGTAGTTTACCCCCCTCCGTACTTCCAAACACTGGTTTTGGGAGGACTCCAAAGGTTGGTGACAAAATCGCTTGCTGACTGTAACGCCGCAGTGCAACTCGCGCGCGAGGATGCGGACAAGGAGTTGGCCGGCAACGGAACGACGGTGACTCGCCGAGACGAGGACCTGGACCTGCGGGTCGTCTGGGAGAAGATGAACCCGCGGGGCATTCTTTACGCTGGCGAGTTCGACCAGTAGGTGGCGACGTAGTAATTATCTTATATTCTCATAATATGCTTAGAACCTCGGGTTTCGTTACCGTCATTCGGGGAGTAATTTTTAAAAAAGGATGAGGCATGAGGGCATAAAGGAGGAGAGGATTATTGGACAGGCAAAGGGTGTGGTCTGGGTTGTCGGACATTAGACTTGGATAACCAACGCTACCTATATTATATTATATATATATTATAATCCGTCCCTCGTTCTCGTATTCCTTTTTTATACAAACGACCATACAATCATACTAATCTTTTATATCCGCAGCCAACGACGACCGCTTCCCGTGGTGAACCGGCGTCGTAGGCGACACCAGGTCCGACGACGCATCCCTATCCCCAGACCACCCCGTGCTGCCCGGCGTCGACACATACGGCGACGGCGGATCCTCCACCTCGCCCGCCGCCCTCCTAGGCGACTCGCCCATCATCGCAGACACCACGCGTCCCGACGTCGTCTTCCTGAGCTCGGAGCCGGGCAGCTCATGGTACACGGCGGGGGCGGCAGCGGCGGCGTCCGGCCGCAGCGACGCGGAATCCCCGTGCAGCTGGTAGATCTGCTGGGAGTCGCCGTCGAGCTCGTCGGCGGCGTCGGGCGGCTGCGTGCTGGGGTGGCGCGTGCTGCTGCTGCTGTTGATCGCGGTGCTGCCGTCGCCGACCGTCTCGGGCGAGTAGAACTTGGGTGGCCGCGGCGTCGCCGGCGGCGCGTTGTGCACCGGGCCCGTCAGCACCGACACGTCGGGCTCCGGGTCCGCCATCGCGTACGCGGTTTTCTTGCGCTGGCGGCGTATGAATAGTGCTATGAGGGCTCCGATTATCGCGACGAAGGCCACGACGCCGATCACGATGCCGGCGATCGCGCCGCCGCCGAGCGATGAGCTGCCTGAGGAGGAGGAGGATGACGGGCCGGAGCCGGGGTCGGTTGATGTGATTGTCACGAGGTTCGACTGCGCGCCCTCGTTCCACACGCACGCTGATACGTTGAATGTTTTGCGCTCGTAGTCGGCCGAGAGGTATCTAGGTCAGAGTCAGCATTGTTTCTGTTATAGGTTTCCATGCTTTATATGCGGAATATCCTTACGCTTCTTGCAAGAACACGCGGCCGAGCGTGTACTGCGTCTCGTTGGCTGCGCGCTTCAGGGGGAAATAGTAGCTCTGGTTTCCGACCAGCGGAGGCTGTGCCGTGAGGTCGAACGCGCCATAGGGGAGGGTGATGCTCACGGCGTCTCCGCCCTCGGTCACGTCGGAGAGCCTGAAGGTGACCTCGGCGTCCGAGTTGAGCAGCGTCGTATGGTGCGTGTCGTTCACCAGGTACAAGCCGCTGTCCTGGTCCAAGGTCAACCCGAACGCATTCTCGAACTCGGTACAAACGCTTTCCGGAAGCCAGAGGTTCGCGTCGGTCGAGTCGATGAAGATGTTGATGGGGTCGGAAAGGAGGGTGGCCTCGGTCGAGCCGCTGTAGCTTATGGACTGCAGTACAACGACCAAATCACGCGTGATGTCGTCGGCCATGGTGAAGGTGGCCGAATTCTCCTTGAATCGAGACGTGTCATATCCGGAAAAGATCAGCTGGCCGTACACCTGCTTCAGACCTATAAAGGACGGATGTGGGTTAGGGAACGAATATCGATGTGTTTACTTGTGAGCACACTCACGATATCTGGCACCAGCGGTGTAACTCCAACTCAAGCTGGGAATCTGCTTCTGGTCCTTGAGGGTGGCCAGAAACGACGGCGAGGAATAGTTCCCAAGCGCAGTAAAGTTCAGCGGTTGGTCGTTGAGTCCAAATATGCCTCTGGATTGTTCTGATATTAGGGACAATCTACAAAGGGTGACTAGCAAGAGGAGTGCTTCATACAGATAGAACGGGTTGGCCGTCGCGATGACGCCGACGGTCTGGTTATCGAGCTTTGAACCCGTGAGACCAACACCAAGTGTCTCGGACGCGAAGTCGACTAATTGGGAGTAGCCGAGATTCGCTTCGAGGCCAATTCCGTCGACGTTGATGTCGAATTCGCCCAGGGCGTCCCAGGTCGCCGACTTATTTTGGTCGAATAGGGTGCCTCTCGAGACGGCGCAGTCTGACGGCACCGTTCCTCCGAACACGGGTGTTGAGCAGCCTTGCTCCGCCGACACGACGAGGGTCTCTGGCGATGCCGTGGACACCAGCACTCGAACATCCTGCTCCGGAACGCCAACACGGATGTAGAAACTGCTCCAGGGTCCGTCATTGCCCTCGCTCGATTGCAGCGTTAGCGAGCAACAAGCACAGCTAGTACGGGATTTAGGTATAGTTACAAATGTTCGCTAGGAGCAATCTCGACGGCGGTATCCCCATCTGCCCAACATCGTGTTATCCAAGCTAAGATCACCAGCGTTGCGCTGCCGGGATACATGTTATTCAGACGAGAGAATAAATGGTAAGAGTAAACATCTGCGCGGAGGCATCAAGGATCTTTGTTGTTTGTTAACGGGCGGCTCACGGCCGGAGGAATGAGATTTCTAGATGGAACTTTTGACATATACCACCCAAGGTAGTATACACTACCTAATGTACTAGTAGTCAGATCAGACAGTATACCTACCTAAGGTACATAGCAGACTAGATCCGTATGCGGTAGGTAGTAGCATGAACCGAACCGTCTCGCTTGCAGCATCCGAGCAGTCATACATAGTACATCGAATACGCTACGCTGCGATAGTATTGCAGTTCATCATCTAGGCCGAGCAAGGCCTAAGGCCCCAAGGTACGGTAGCATGGAAAAGCTGGGAAAGCTGGGGAACTTGGCCAGCACCACGTCATTACGAGCTCTGCCCCTGGTCGAGCTGTCTCCGTCCGGGCCAATCAGCCGGCTTTAGACCTACCCCCTGTCCGCGCCAGAGCCAGGCACAGGCCGTGACAGGTCCGATTGCTGATGACGTTCCGGACTGTTGTCTCCTCTCAGCTCGCCCACCCCCGGCCGGCCGCTTGGCCGCCGAGCAACACTCCATCGCCAATCCCAATTCGAGGAACTAACAGCGAGGCGGTACCACGAATAACACCGTGCTTATAGCCATATCTGCTAATCATGACAGCATAGACACGTACGAGCGTGGCCTGCGAGGGCGCTGACCGCCGTGACATTGTACATACGTAGGCAGTCCGTGTCCCGTAGCGTGATCTGTTCCATGTAATATATCTCAGGCTGCATATTTACCCTTCAGCCGCCTTATTTTTTGTTATTGCTTTTGAGGTCCCATCTCCCCCCCCCCCCTTCTTTCTCTCTCACTGCACTCGTTCTGCTGTCGCTCGTTCAAAAAAAGTTGGAATCGTTGTTGCAAGAGACGTAAACATGTCACCCGTTTTGAGATCGTGGGCGTCGCTCGGGTTGCTGGTACTCGGCGCACGGGAGTCGTACGGTAATGGTATGTCGAGCCTCACCCTAAAAGAAGTATCCGAGCCTCCGGGACACTAACGCTCTTGAAGGCCTTCACATGTCGTATCCCTACCACAACATATCAATCAGCAGCACAACTGCCACTGAGGTGCCGTCCGTCACCGTCTCATACACGACGACGACGACCGAAGTAAACTGCACGACCAGTGAAACCGCTATAAGCAGTTCAGAGTCGACTATCATAACATACCCAGTGCCTCCCCCACAAAACACCACTATAAGCAGCACTGAGTCGACCATTATCACATACCCGGTGCCGCCTCCACACAACACCACCATCCACACGACGACGGCCACCACAAAAACGACGGTGTCCGTCCCGTGCAACACGACCATTACGCCGACGACCATCAGCACGTCGACGATAACGCTGCCGACCTTCACCAAGCCGACCATCACTCCCACGTCTTCGGTCTACAACCCGTGCCCGACGACATGTAGCATGTAAGTCTCTCTCATCGTCCCACCGATGAAACCGTCCGGTCGAGACGCTAGACAGCCGCTAACGCGCGTCGCAGTTCCGCCGGGACCGTGAACATGTTCTTCTGGCCCACGGGCAACACCTACACGTACCCGTCGACGTACGTGGACGAGGCGCTGGACTATACCTTGTACGTATTTTTCTCTTCATTTCCCTTCGCGTCCCCACCGTAAGAAAAAAAAAAAAAGAGAATGTATCCACAACAGCATCCAAGCTAACCGCCCCAACCCACAGCACGTCACCGTCCGTGTACCTCGTAATCAACACGATCTTCGGGTACAACTCCCTCGGCCGCGCCGGGCCCTCAGCCTCGAGCCCGGTCTTCGCGGTGGACCTGGACGAGGTATCCACGATCGCGCCCGACGGCGCGACGCACGCGCTGACGCTGGCGGACCTGGGCACGGACTGCCCGCAGACGGAAGCCGCGTCGGTGCTGGCGACGGCGGCGCCGGACCCGCGGTGCGACCCGAGCCTGGTGGCGCCCGCCGTCGTGCGGTCGTGGGCGCTGCCCTGCAACGCGTGCGGCCGCTTCGGCCTCTTCGACCCGCCGTACGCCATCCCGGCCGTCAGCGGCGGGCTTGTGCCGACGACGGTTGCTACGACCCCGCAGCAGGAGACGACGACGGCGGCGTCCGCGCCCGAGGAGACGACGCCGACGCCGCCGACGACTGGCGCTACGTCGACGGGAGTGACCGAGACCAACACGCCGACTACGAGCGTGGCGGCGCCGTCGTCTACGACTGAGGCGGAGACGACGCCGAGCACGACCGCGACGCCTACCGTGCCCTCCCTGTCGTCGTCGACGGCCGCGGCCCCGACCACGATCGCGACGGCAGGCGCGGCGAGGGTGACGAGCGGG
Organism: Hypoxylon sp. FL1284; assembly: GCA_022432365.1. Taxonomy (NCBI): domain Eukaryota; kingdom Fungi; phylum Ascomycota; class Sordariomycetes; order Xylariales; family Hypoxylaceae; genus Hypoxylon; species Hypoxylon sp. FL1284. The sequence continues at coordinate 764,176 of JAJJXE010000012.1, forward strand.
CTCGCGGGCCTGGTTTTGGGCCTCCTGGCCTCGATGACCTGGATGTAAGAGATGGATGAGGGACGAGATCCGATGAAAAATCTAAGTAGGATATGATATATAATGTAAATGCATAATATAACGTGTAATATCTGGATATATAATGTTCTTACCAAGTTTGAGGCTGTTGTATGTCGTGCTTGGACGTAACTCGACATAATCATTCGATAAGTGACGAGGGGCTGACTGGTAATATGATAGTGTCCATAACGCGACTCATAATGTCTATGCTTGTTCTAGAACTAGATTTATGCCTGCCTTGCGTAGGAGTGCGCCTATTGCATAGGTACGCACAGGGCCGTAATGACCATCATGAGACGTTGAACTGCCTGCTACCCAAATATCAGTAATAGCTTCACACAAGGGCAATGGATGCTGTAGCTTAGGCACAGAGCAGGAATAATAGGCCTCGTGGAACTGAGAATATAGATATCGTACCGATAGCATAACTAACCTCCTTACACTCGCATACCACATACCACACTCCGTATCTTCCAAAGTTCGTTGCCTCGTACCCCCTTTTCCACCCACAGCCAAAGCAACAAAACGCCACAAACACCTCCCTCATTCGTCTTCGCCCTTAAACCTCAAATACCTCACCAGCCCCGTACACCCCGCCGCCGCCCCTTCGGGAGTCGACGAGGTCGAGGCGCCAGCCCTCCCAGTTCTTGAGGCCGCGCTTGATGTCGCGGATGCGCTCGAGCCGGCGCTTGGCGTCCTCCTCCTGCGCGCGCCGGAACGCCTCCTCGTCGAACTCCATGTCGTCGTCGTCCAGGAACCCCTCGTTGTCTTCCTTCTCCTCCGCTGGCGTCGCTCCCGTCAGCGCGTTGATCCCGCTCTGGAAGAAGTCCCCGAACCCTCGGTTGTTGCCGTAGCTGCCTGACTTCCGAGCCGCGTTTGGTCCGCCACCTAAGTCGATGTTGGTGAAGCCGCCGCTGGGGCTCTGCAGATCGTCCGGACCCGGCTCCATGTCCTTGCGCCGCTGGTGCCAGATGCCGCGTCGTAGGTCGTACACCTCGCTCTCGAGGTCGCGGATCTTCTTCTCCATGCGTTGCCGCTCCTCGTTCTCCAGCTCCTCGACGCCATCGTCGTCACCGCCGCCCTCGGCCGCGTCCTTCTTCCGCAGGCGCGTGTTCTCGGCCTCGAGCTTCTCCATCTTAGACTTGGCGTCCTGCGCCTCCTTCTCCGCGCGCTCTTTCTCCTTCCGCAGCGCTTGAGACCGGCTGTCGTTCTCCTTGTGAAGGGTACCCAGGGCCGTCACCTTCTTTTCGAGGGCCTCCACTTTCTTCTCCAGCTCAGTCTTTTCCTCGCTCAGCTGTTCTACCTCGCGCTCGAGAGTGCGGAGTTTCGTCTCCGCGCTAGTGCGCTCGCTGCCCTCTTTTACGGCACGCTCAGTCGTGCGCTCCAAGTTGCGCTTGAGGTCACCTAGCTCGCGCTGCGCTTTCATAGCAGCTTGCTCGGAGCGTGCGAGCTTCTCTTCGAGAGTAGAAATCTGTTCCTTGTCGGTGCCCCCAGCCGAGGTCTGTCTCTCGGCTTGGGCGCGCAGCCGTGAAATTTCCAATTCCATATTCTCAATAGTAGCAGACTTGGAAGCAAGCTGGGCCTGGAGCTCTCCTGGTGGCGCTGACATGGAGATAGAGGGTGATGAGCCGTGACGCTTCGACGCGGCAGACTGGAGCTGAGAGTTCTGGCGTTGGAGGGCCGCGATCTCCGACTTCTGCAAGTAACTAGTGAGTACGTATGATATATGGGTGAGGCTGGTAACGAGGTTTTCCTTACCAGCGTCTCGACTTGACTATCTGACCCATCTCTATCGGCCTCGCGCAGATCAGCTAGTTCTTCTTCCGCTTTCTGCGTCCGTTTTTCCGAGTCGGCGGCCTCTTTCGCTAGCCGCTTGTTCTCTTTCTCGAGGTCTTCTATGCGCACGACCTGCTTGCGGTAGATCTCCGGGGCGGTCTCCCCTTCTGGGCTTAGGGGAAATCCCGTGGGCGACACGGTCCCTTGACGGAAGGACGAGGAGCGGAGTTTTGACTGCGAGGCGGCGACTTGAGTGGGAGACAAAGGGGTGTCCGCAGGGGCATCGTCAACAGAGTCGTCAGCGGCAGCGCCTGCGGTTGCTGACTCGGGTTTCGACTCTGCAGCTGGGGTTTCTTCCTTGTCCTTATCCTTTTCCTTTTCCTGCTGCTTCGAGGCGCCCCCTTTCTTGGCTAACTGCTTCTTCCTCTGCTCGACCTACAGAGTTAAATGTTAGCAATGAACTCGTCGTGATACAATGTCATCCTGGAGGTGGGATGAAACGACATACTTTCTTTTTAGCCGCGGCAATCTTCTCAGCCTTTGCCTTCTCGTCGTCTGCCATTTTGGTGGTATTTGTCTATGGCTCTTTTGTTCTCTTAGGGTTTTTGAATTATAGTGACGAGCAGTGTATAGCTTCGTTCTCTGATTGAAACTAATGGTGGGATATCGTTAGACTTGGTGGATGGTCAAGGGACGAGCTTAGGTGTCCATTAGAAGCCCGCCTAGAGCTCTCTTGGGTGGTTGCGAGTACAATACGCCGTACGAGCTGCCACTATCGATAAGCACGAGACGGATAACGATCGGGGTGCACGAGCCACGTCCAGCACGTGCATCCCGTCATCGCCGGTGGATTCGGCGGCAGGGATATATCAAGTACCTGGGGATGTACCTTGAAGATGCCATCGCACGGCTTGTACAGTAGCAGTCACCAATATGGCTCTTCACGAGACTATATTTCATCTCCATCATTGGCAGACTCTTCACAACGTCCGAAACTCGTCCTTAGATGTTCTTCGATCTGACCCTTAAGCCTTAATGCGCAGATTCATCTCCACGATGGCCCAGCAAGGACCGAGACGTTTTGCTCCTCTGAAAGAAGCATCATCGAGTCACCACCATGACTTACCGAAACTGCAAGGAGTGATATTCGATGTCGATGGTACACTCTGGTAAGAAAGAATCTTATGTACGATATGAACTGTTTGCCCAGCTATCTTCATAGAGAGACAGCTGTATTTCCCAGCCGTCCTTCCCCTCCATCGAACCTCGATAAGTTGAGGTCTGTTGTAACACATCACACAGACTTGTAGACAAGTATGCGTGTGTCTTGAACAGTTTAATTCTGAGAGTCCTTTATAAGGGATTGTTAAACATCTCATGCAAAATCTCAACATCTCACCATCCCATCTCGCCTCATCTGCTCCCCCTACCTCACCCCTCCAAAAGCAAACCTCCCACTAACACCCCCCAGCCTACCGCAAAACTACATGTTCGCCGAGATGCGGCGCGCGCTAAACATCAGCCGCTCGGTCGACATCCTAGAGCACGTGTACGCGCTCCCCACCGCAGCAGCGCAAGACTCCGCGATGGCGTCGATCCGGGCCATCGAGCGCGCGGCGATGGCGTCGCAGGCGGCGCAGCCGGGGCTGGCGGGCCTGATGGCGTACCTCGACGCGCGCCGCGTCCGCAAGGGCATCTGCACCCGCAACTTCGAGCTGCCCGTCGCCCACCTGCTCGCCAAGTTCCTCGCCCAGGTCGAGCCCTTCCACCCCGTCGTCACCCGCGACTTCCGCCCCCCGAAGCCGGATCCCGCTGGCTTGCTGTTTATCGCGCGCGCTTGGGGGCTTGTGAGGCCGGCTCGCGGTGACGATGATGCTGCTGCCCGGCAGCGCCAAAGTGCGGCGATGCCTGTCGGTGGTGAGACGTCTGGCGCTAGCGAGGGAGGAGAGGAAAAGGAGGAGGTAGAGGCGCCGGAGCACGTCGCCGACGCCTCGGGCCTCATCATGGTCGGCGACTCCATCGACGACATGACGGCCGGCCGCCGCGCCGGCGCCGCCACCGTGCTGCTCGTCAACGACGCGAACCGCCACCTCGCCGAGCACGAGCACACGGACCTCGTCATCGAGCGGCTGGACGAGCTGGTCGACGTCTTGGACCGCGGGTTCGTCGGTAGAGAAATTCCGCGACCTGTTGCCTAGATACCACTCTGCCGAGATGAGGAGTGGATGGGGGCCCAAAGAGGCTCGAGAGGGGCGTTAGGCGCTACTTGGGGATTACGTTGAGATTGCTGTATGTAGTAGGTAAGCATATTTGAAAATGTGGTGTTAAAAGCGGTTCAGGGCGAGGTTGGCTGCATTCAATACGTAGCCCCTATTCTGCCATATCATATTATATATGGCCTTTCCATACTGCTGCTCACCTTTTAACTTGAAGGCCAAAGACCTCAGCCTTTTCCGCTTTTAGAATCTAGGGAGTTGGAATAAAAAAAACCCCGAGAACTTCACCGTGTCCGTGCCTAGTATAGGTAGATAAAGCATCACCTCTGCGGTCACAAGTCAGACACCAAGACTTTAATATGTAATGTCTTGTCACATTTATACTAGGTTCTGCCTACGTAGACCATCTCTTCAGGAGTACTAGCAGCAGAGGTGGTATGTAACTCTGAATATTCCTCCCCAACAACGTTTTTTCTGTTTTCTTTTCTCTCCATTTACGTCTGCCTTGCCTCACATTGTCTCATGTCCCCCCAAAAGTAAAACGCATGCTTCGGATTATGCAGATGATTTAGTATCTAGCGACTGGTTGCAGAAGCAGACACGACATAGTGTAAGACACCACAGGTGCTGATCGGAAGTCGTGTGCCATCTCTGCGTTCAATCGTTTCGCCCGAGTAGCTAGCATGAGCCTACCATAGCTGGCATGGTACGATGGCGTAGTAAGCAGGCGACAACAAGTACAGGAGCTTTATCGTGACGAGTATCCCGCGTTTCCGTAGGTACCATTCGGCGGTGGGCCAAACGTAGCCTGTCTTCTGCTCTCCTTTCGTAGCTCATCTGGTGTTTCCTTCCTAGGGGGTGCGGGCGGCAGCGGACCACCGGGGGGCGCAGGTCGAACCGGCAGGGTGAATGAAGTGCCCAGCGTAGCACTAGTAGGCTGTGACAGGTCCGCGGTGGTGATCTTGGGGATAGATCCCGAGGTTGCGGATCGCGGGCCAAGACCAGGATGTATAGGACCACCGGCCGAACGACCGACACTACCTCCATTTCTAGTAGGCGATCGGTTGGGCGCGTGTCCTTGGTCTCGTGGCGAGGCAATGGCTCCCGCGATCGGAATTTCGCCAGAGGTCGGCGTGAAAGCGGCATTTCCGTCAGCCTGAAGTCCAGGAGAATCGCCGGATCTCAACAGTTCCCGGGTAGCAGGCGAAAGCTGAGGCGCCAGGTGCGACTTTCGGTTGTCCTTCTCCATAAGACCGACAGCCCAGTCCTTAAGGTCTACCGGCGTTCTCTTCGCTGCCTGGACGAAGGGATCTCGATCCTGCGTGTTATCAGCATTTCCGTAGCTTCGCACATCAACCTGCGAGATATTGCTTACCCATAGTTCTTGAGGTGTTGGGCGTTCGTCGGGTACTTTCGACAAACACTTCTGGACCATGTCTTCTAGAATCGACGGGAATGCGTCGCTCTTGGGAAGTCTGGGCGCGGGCTCGTGGACGATCTGCTGGAGAAGATCCAAGATACCAGCAGGCGCGCCGTCTCCGTCCGAGAGCTGTTCGCTCGCAAACGGGAATTTGCCGATGGCCAATTCCATGATGGACAGACCAAAACTCCACACGTCCGACTTGACCGTGTATTTCTCGCCTTGAATACGCTCAGGGGCCATGTACGTGGAAGTTCCAACGAACGTATCGGCGATGGAGTTGACCAGTTCACCCGACACTCCGAAGTCGCAAAGCTTGATGTGGCCTCTGGAGTTGACGAGGATGTTGGACGGCTTGATGTCTCGATGCATGATGTGCAGCTTCGAGTACAGATACACCAGGCCACCCAGTGTTGCTTCAGCGATCTTGCCGAGCACATCGACGCGGATCGGCCCGAAATGACGGGAGACCCTATCTAATGATCTAGTTTCGGTCAGATGCCGAGTCCAAGTAAGCTTGCTCCTCGTCCGACTTACCCAACGTCCATGTACTCCATACACATGATCACATCGTTGTGGTCGTTTAGAAAAGCACCGTAAAAGGTGACGATATAGTCCGAGTGACACCCATGCATGATAGACAGCTCACGAACTATTCGCTTTCGCAGTTCCTTCTTAGCCTCGACGTGAATTACCTGGATCAGAGTTAATCGCTGCCTCCTGCAGTAGGATTCAGAGTCTGAGAATTTACCTTGCGAGCCATCGTGGTTCCGGTAGGTAGATGCTTGACCTTGCTAACCGTGCCTCCATTGCCCGAGCCGAGCTCTTTCACAATCTCGATGTCTTCCTGTCGAAGGTTGAGATTATACTCGATCCCGATCTCGAGCTGATCATCCTGACCTTCCTCGGGGGCCTTCGAGCCGGCAACACCCCAACCACCGTTGCGGTCGTTGCCAGGTGATGCGTTCTGCTTCGGGGCGGCGGGGGTAAGCGCGAGACCCTTGACGTTCTTGCGCTTCATAGAGCGCGGGGCGAATGTGTCGGTCATGATGTGTACGTCGCGGCAAGGGCAAGTATGTCTAGGACTCGCTATCGTTCGACTCGGACGTTACACAGTACCTTACGACAATTCCAGTACAGCGAGGTTCGGGGAGAGACCGGTTCGCATGTCCACCAGCAGGTGATTGCCTGTTGGTATGGTCCTATGTACCTAGGTAGGTAGTTTACGGCGGTATGGCGGCTATGCCTCGACCGAGCGTGCGTATGCGTAGGTCTGTCTGTCCCTCAGAGCTCACGAGGCCCGGAGAGGTCGAACGAAGGTGGAGGAGTAGAGGAAGTCGGAGGACGACGCCCTGGTGTGATGCCGCGGCAGGAATGAGGACGACAAGCCGGTGTGATGGGTGTATGACGGTGTGCTGTCGTGCGAGAGACGGCGGAGGGATGCTAGGCACTGTAGTCGCAACTCAGGCCGACTATAATCGGGTTAGTACGTATATGTACGGTAAGGCGGTTGGCGGTTGGCGGTTGTGGAAGGGAAATGCAGGAAGATGCTGCAGGGAGAAGGACGATGCACATATGTAGCAGCTGGTGCCGGGGTAGTGGGACCCGCACGCCGTACTTGTATTGTACCGCACGCTAGACCGCCCCGCCCCTACAGCCCCTACAACCCCTACAACCCCTACAACCCCTACAACCCCTACAACCCCTACAACCCCTACAACCCCTACAACCCCTACAACCCCTACAACCCCTACAACCCCTACGGCCCCTACAGAGCCCCTGATGACCACACCAACGACCGCCCCCTAGACCCCCTAGGCCTCGAATAATCAAGTACCCGTACCTTAAAACTGCAGGCTGCTATATTAGGCGTTGCCTCGCACCTTTTGTCACTTGGGCTGCTTGGGATCGATAATTGCCACTATGATGTGGACGTGCAGTGTATCGTGTTGGCGACGAGGTGAAAGAGAGGTGGAATATAAAAATAGGATAGAACCGTTCCCTCTCAAATGCCTCCTGGGTACCTGAGGTACTTACGTCGCCTCCCTTTAAGAATTGGGATGTGAAAGAAGTTGTGGGAGCTTCCAAACGTTGTTTGCTACGACTCTGCGACCCACGCTGGCCACGGTAGATGAGCTGCGTCTTGTCGCAACGGATTGGTCGTTTCGTTTGGTTGAGCTCCTGTCACTTATCCCCCTTTCAGTAAGAATCAGTGGTCGGGCCCGGTGTAGGTGCACGTATTGGTCGAATTCGACTAAAATAAGCGATTGCGGTGCCAGCTGATATATGACAGAAGACCACTAACGACGGAGATTTGGCCAGACGTCGCCCGGGGGGGATGGCAGAATAGGTGGAAACCGTGAGATATGGGTGCCTGCTACCGCTACATACGCGGCGTACGATAGCAGAGAACTGTAGGGATGGTAGGGGGTTGTGAGACTTGAAACCACATGGCCGTGCCTGGCTCAAAGCGTCTACAGCTGTGATATAAGTGGAAGATTGGGATAAAGGAGGGTTACGAGTGGTTGCGGAAGTCGAGTGGTTGAGCCTTTCAAGTTCCCACATCTACTCTGGCAAGCTCTGTGCAAAAGTACAGATACCTCCCTCTTGTGCTTGTAATCTAACGGATATCCTGTACGAGTACGACACATCCCACCTCTGGCAAGTATTGGACATGTACATGTAGCTTGGGTATCTCCTGGAATAAGGGGCTGGCGGGATTCGTGGGGCTTAAACTCACTATACTGTACCTACAGTACATATAAAACTTGGGCAAAATCTGTGCTGCCACATAATACATCAGCATCGTCTGAGCATGAATACCTGCAGTGGAAGAGTAGACAGGAGCTCAATGCAGCACCTTGCATAGGAATACCTGCAGCGAGGCAATATATCAGATATCTCGATGAGACGTTCCCCAGACAGAGAGAGCGGCACTCTTCAGTACCGGTATCCGAAGAGAGTGACAACCATGTCAACGTGTGCGTGCTCAGTGTTCAAATGTCTTGCCACCCCCTTTTCGAATCTTACCTCGCGTTCCTTCACAGCATCTCACGACCTTCATCTACTTCGTACGTGCAGGTTGGAGGCTGAGGTATCCATCCCGTTGGCCTGAATAGGATCATACTAAATCATCTCGAAGGTGTTTCGTCTAACCCTCCATGAGCAATCCGTCCTCATTCCTCAGATCAGATTATTTCTGACCGAAGACTGGTCTGATTTGTCGATTCATCGATTTCGTACTGCCATCTATCAGTTATGAGTAAATTAGCTGAATGGTCACGTAGATGACAGGTGATATTGAACTGTTTTCGTACGCATGCTTTAAACGCAGACGAATACCTGTGTAACTACCAAAATTGTTTAATTCACCTTGTAGTTTAGATATATTGCTACATTTTCTCACATGAAAACCCATACTCATCAGCTTTCCGAGTAAGCCAGGCAGATTTGGTATAATATATAATATTTTCATGATGTTTTTCGGATTGTTGGAGGTCCAAACCTGTAGGTACCAAGGTACCTCCGTATTTTTGACTGCGACTGTCCGGCTGTTTGACTTCTTGACGCACGGACCACGCTGTCACCCGGTTGCCGGCTAGCCAGCTGCCCGCTAGCTATGCCAGCTCCTGCCAGCTTGTCAGACTGCCAGCTCGGTCCCCTGCTAAGAGGAAAGAAAAAAAAAAAAAAAAAGGGATCTACTTTTCTTGGCGCTTACCTTATGCACCAAGACGAGGCTGGCCTGGCTGGTAACTGCCCGGAGTGAGCTAGCAGTGGACGCGGTACAAATTTAAAGTAAAGCTTCCAGGCAAAGGCAACATTACACTTTTCAAGCCGTATCCATCAACTCGCGCATTTTAAGGTGCTGCTAGCACCTTCATCTTTATTTCGCCATTATTGGCACCGACCGCAATCTGACAAGGCAGCCTTTCTTAATTCTCCCAGAATCCTTTTCACTCTCTTCCACACAAAGCCAAGAGACGCGCCTACCCTTCCGCCTTGCGACCCGCCAACATGAGCAATTCCATGAGGGACCTGATCGTGGGGGAGGCCGAGCTGGACGACGAAGAGGATGACGAGTCCTTTGACGAGGAAACTGGCGAGACTCGAGAAAGATCACGAAAGCAGAACCAAGAACTAGACGACTCGAGCGAAGAGGAGGATGACGACGATGATGAAGAAGAGGCCCGAAAGGTGACTCACGCACCCTCTCCTTGCTCTATACGTCTACATTTCTACATGAGCAAAGTACCTAGGTAGCTGACCGCGCATCGCCCCGCAGATTCGAGAAGGCTTCATCGTCGACGAAGATGAAGATGAAGACGAGGACCTAGTCGAAGATGAGGATGAACGACGCAAACGCAGAAAGCGCAAGCGCCGACAGGAGCGCGACGAAGAAGCCCAACTGGACGAGGAAGATCTCGACCTGATTGGCGAGTCCATCCCCGAATGGGAGCGCAAGCAGCCGTCTCAGGTACGACAGACAGCCTAATATCCATTGGAGAGGCACCATTATTTGCTAACTTAACTGCGCAGGGCAAATTCAAGAGACTGAAGCGCGGCCACCGAGATGACGATGTCCGCGGAAACAAGCAACGCGATCTTGGTGACATGTTCTCCGACGAAGATGACGAGCCTGCTGACGAACGCCACTACGCTCGGACAAGCCATCGTGCTACCGCTGAGGAATTCGACGACTTCATCGAGGATGACTTTCCCGAAGACGAGGATGAGCGAATGCGCCAGATGGAAGACATGGAAGTTGCCCGGCCCCGGGATAAGGGTATAGCTGGTCGCATTGTCGATCGCGCAGGCCTCGACAAAGACGCGCTAGAGGACATGGAAGCCATCTTCGGAAACGGAGAGGACTATCAATGGGCGCTGGACGAAGAGGAGGAAGAGGAAGAACGACAGAGGGAAGAGCAGACTCTCGAGCTCAAGGACGTCTTCGAGCCTTCACAGTTGGCCGAGAAGCTCCTGACTGACGAGGACAACGCCATCCGTTTCAGCGACGAGCCTGAGCGATTCCAGCTCGATCGAAAGCCCTTCAAACACCTCAACATTCAAGGCGAGCAGTTCAAGGACGAGATTCAGTGGATCGCCGACTTGATGTGGCCCAAGAAGCAGCTTTCTAGTGACTTGCACCCCCCCTTCCAGAAAGCGGTCGGCAAGGTGCTTGAGTACTTTGTTCTTGAGGATCTCGAGGTGCCTTACGTCTTCCAGCACCGTAAAGATTACCTTATCCATGCTCGCAAAACCCGGAATCCCGAGCACCGTGATGACCCCGAAGCGCCTGAATACATCGTCAACGCGGAGAAGCTGCTGACACAAGATGACCTCTGGCGGATCTTGGAACTGGATATCAAGTATCGGTCGCTATTTGAGAAGCGTAGCGCACTTGAGCGCACCTACGACAACCTTCGCCAAAGTGCGCAGGTGAGTGACGACATGATACCGGAAATGCTGGGCCAAGCTGTCACGATGGAAGAGCTGCAAGACTTGCAGGATCATATCAACTTCCAATATACCTCTCAGTTAAAGGATATCGCTACGAAGAACGGAGTTGTCAAGGGCAAGAAACGACCGGGCGCAAAGTCGTCTGTCTTCGAGCGTGTCCGCAACAGTAGCGTCTACAGATTTGTGAAGGCGTTCGGCATTTCCCCCGATCGACTAGCACAAAATGCCCTTCGCGAAGGCAAGAAGGTGATTGCAGATGATGAGCAAAGTCTACCGATCGACCTTGCCGACAGCCTCACCGACAGTCAATTCCCTACGGGCGACCAGGTTCTCTACCAAGCGAGACACATGTACGCCGAGGAGCTGTTCATGAGTCCGAGAATGCGGAAACATTTCCGGCAGAATTTCTACATGATGGGCGAGATCAGTTGCCATCGAACAGATAAGGGCCTCCGAAGAATCGACGACTCCCATCCGTACTACGAGATCAAGTACCTCATCAACCAGACTATCCCCGACCTCGCCCGCCGGCCGGAGCTGTTCTTGAAAATGATGAAGGCCGAAGAAGAAGGCTTCATAGAGGTCAAACTTCGGCTACAGAACGAGAAAGAGTTTCGGCGCCAGCTTCAGACTGAATTTGCTTCGGACAACTACAGTGAGCTCGCGGATGCGTGGAACGACGAGCGTCAAAAGGTACTCGACATAGCCTTTGCGAAGCTGGAGAAGGTGATAGCCAAGGGCGTCAAAGACTCGTTGCGAACGGCATGCCAGGAAGAGCTTCTGAAGCTCTGCCGCGAGGAATATTCCAAGCGGCTTGACCAGGCACCTTACAAACCGAAGGGGATGGTGTTAGGCACTGTACCTCGTGTCCTCGCCTTGTCGAACGGCATGGGTGACCCGGCTCGAGACCCCATCTTCTGGGCCTGGGTAGACGAGGGAGGTCGAGTCGTCGAGCACGGCAGGTTTGGCAATCTGGCGCGCGATGAAAGCCAGCGTGACGCATTTGTCAAATTATTCGAGCGGAGGATGCCCGATGTGATTAGCGTCAGCGGCTTCTCGACTGATACTCACCGACTAGTTCGCGACTTGGAGAGCCTCGTCAACGAGAAGAACCTACTGGGCGACGAGTACGATGATCCCGATACCGACGAGAAACGTACCGACCTGCTAGAGATAGTTGTTGTCAACGACGAGGTCGCGAGACTTTACAAAGACAGCCCTAGGGCGCAAGCCGATCATCCGACCTTGGGCTCCAACACGAGGTATTGTATCGCCTTGGCGAGATACCTCCAGAATCCGATGAAGGAGTATGCAGCGCTCGGGAAAGACGTGACTTCTTTATTATTCAACCCCTGCCAGCACCTGCTCCCCCAGGAGAAGTTGCTGAAGCACCTTGAAACGTCGATGGTCGACATGGTGAATCTATGTGGTGTTGATATCAACGAGGCCGTCGGAGATGCATACACGTCTAATCTGCTGCCCTACGTGGCCGGTCTCGGCCCCCGCAAAGCAACGAGCGTCATCAAGGCTATCAACACGAACGGTGGAAAAGTCAACTCGCGAGACGAACTTGTCGGCGACCCCGACAACAACAAGCTGCCAGTCGTTGGTCCTCGCGTCTGGAACAATTGCGCCAGTTTCCTTTACATCGAGTACACTTCTAGCAACAATGACTCGGAGCCTTTGGATAACACACGTGTCCACCCTGAGGACTACGAACTTGGCCGCAAGATGGCAGCAGATGCTCTCGAGCTCGATGAAGAGGACGTCAAGGCCGAAACTGACGAGAATGGCCCTGGAGCCATAGTCCGCAAGCTTTTCCGGGAAGGCGAGCAGGAGAAGGTCAACGAACTCATCCTGGAAGAATACGCCGAGCAGCTCGAGAAGAACTATAACCAGAGGAAGCGGGCCACCTTGGAGACCATCCGAGCAGAGTTGCAAGCACCATACGAGGAGCTCCGTCGCAACTTCAACGCGCTCAGTGCCGACCAGATATTCCTCATGTTCACGGGCGAAACGAAGGACTCCCTCGCGGAGGGCATGATCGTCTCGGTAAATCTCCGTGTAGTCAAGGACGACTTCGCCATCGCCAAGCTCGACTGCGGAATCGAAGGCCGGGTCGAAGCACACGAGGTCAGCCACCGAGGTAACATGTCCATCCGGGACGTCATACATGTGGGACAGACTGTCCAATCCAAGATCGTGGATCTGAACCGCAAGGAGTTTTTGGCGAAGCTCACATTGCGTGAGGACGCGCTGCGACGACCTTACAAGAGGCACAACGACCATGATCGCGGAACGTGGGACTTCAGACTCGAGGACAACGACAAGGATGCGCTGCGGGAGAAGGACAAGGTTACCGGTCGTACACAACGTGTCATCAACCACCCGCTGTTCAAGCCCTTCAATTCTACGCAGGCCGAGCAATTCCTGGGTTCACAGGCCCAAGGTGACGTAGTCATTCGACCTTCTTCCAAGGGAAATGACCACCTCACCATCACTTGGAAGGTTGCAGATGGTGTTTACCAGCACATTGATGTGCTGGAGTTGCAGAAAGAGACTGAATTCTCGGTCGGAAAGACGCTTCGCATCGGTTCCAAATACACGTATACGGATTTGGACGAGCTGATCGTGGAACACATCAAGGCCATGTCTAAGAAAGTTGACGAGATGATGGGCCACGAGAAGTTCAAGAAAGGCAGCGTCTCGGATGCCGGTGAGTGCCCACGACAGGTTACTAAACTCTTCGAGTGTTTAGAGACTAACTTGGTGACAGAAAAATGGCTGACGTCGTACTCGGACGCCAACCCAAACCGCTCCATCTACCTATTCTGCATCAATCCCAAGCGAGCCGGATACTTCAACCTGTGCTTTAAGGCCAGCAAGACGTCGCCAATCAACATGTGGGAGGTGAAAGTGGTGCCCAACGCCTTTGAGATGATGAAGAACCAATACCCGCACATGCTCGCTCTGTGCAACGGCTTCAAGCTGAGATTCAACAGCGAGATCAGCAAGCTACAGCAAATGAGGAGGTAACTGCGCAGTCTGTCTTTTTTTCCCCTTCTATCTGCATGTATGAAGGCGTTGATTTGGCGACCCGGCTGCGTTTGATAGGTGGCAAAAAGGGGGAGGAACAGTACGCGACTATAAAATTGAGGACGTGATTTTCCCCGACTCCCAACACCACTTCTGCCTCACGGGTGTGATAGTCACAGAGGTAGACTCGGACTTACTCAATAACTACCTAGGTAGCGATAACCCCCATAATTTACGTTGCTAATGCACTTGATTTACCTGTCCTACTTGACTTGAATGCTACTCTAATGGCTGTCCATGCAATTGGGTACGTCGAGTATGAGAGTACTCGGGAGCTAAGTACCTAGGTATAAAACCTATTATACTCGGGAAAACCAGCTGCTCTACACGACAGAACTATGCACGAGATTGGGTTCGGCTTAAAACTGCGAGAGAATGCCTAAGGTTTCCATCTATACGCAGTGTTTGATGCGCGAGTGATATCGTTGGGCCGGTAAGGTGCCCCCTCCAGACTCGCCCACCCTGATGTCCACTCCTGTGATGAGAATGCCAGTTACTAAATGTCCGTGTCTCAGTAGCGGCTATTAAGGTCACAGCTTCTCGCGTCCCAAACGAGGCAAAGCTACAGTTCATGGAGTTCCTCAAATCCTGTTTTAAGCATAGATGCCCACCTAGCCATAGGCCTATTCCTCTCTCGAGTCTCTCATCTTTGCCTCAAAGCCTTGGCCTTCCGCGAAAAGACGATCGCAAGTCCTGAAATATTTCTACTCGGCAGCCATATTCTTGCTCAATATGCATTCCCTCGTCATGCCTACTTCCCCGCGGGACACAGCTGAGCCAGTCGACTCTCCCACCCCTTCGGAGGCCGTGGCCACCACCACCTCGGACTCCGCCTGTCCGTACGCGAGGCTCAACCTGGACGTCCTGGCGCACATCCTATCGCATGTCGACTCGATCCGGGAGCTGGTGCCGGTGCTGCTGAGCCACCGCAGCTTCTACGAGGCGTTCAAGGGGCGCCGCAACACCATCTACCACGGCGTGATCACGCGGGAGATCCCGGCGCGCGTGCTGCCCTTCGTCGTCGCGCAGCTCGAGAGCGACGGGCGGCCGCCGCCGCCGCCGCCGCTGTGCAAGGGCACGGGCATGAAGGCCGACATCCGCGCGTCGCTGTACATGCACGTGCACGGGTGGCCGCTGCGGTGCGGGCGGCTCTCGGCGGCCGACTACCTGTTCCTGAGCGCGACGTACGCCGCGGTGCGGGCCGCGCCCGCGGCGCTGCACCACCACCACCACCACGTCTTCGACTTCGCCCTCTTGGAGCTGCGCGTGCTCGACCGCTGCGTCGCCGTGCTGCGCGAGCGCCTCGAGGCCGCCATCCTCGCGCGCTACCGCCTCCGCCCCAACGCCGCTGGTTCCAGACCTTCCAGTGCACGAGCTATCTGCCCGTGAGGGCCGCGAAGCCGGCGTGTCTCGAGGAGGAGGAGGAGGAGGAGGAGGAGAAGAAGACGAATTTGCTGGGCGAGAGGATGTATGACTAGCGGCTGCGAAGATCTATGGATGCCTGGTATAGGGGGTTGCGGGCAGAGGGGTCGTTCCGCAGCGGCGTCGTTACTTTCCTATCTTGCTCTTTCTGTTCATCGGCACCGTGGGTTCAACCCGCATAATCCCTATCGCCACAGCGCCCTATGAGTGCCAACGACCAACGGTGGTCATCTGAGGGAAACCCTCGGAAAATGGCGCGCGCGACGGTGGTTATTTCGTTCACATATTTTCCTAGTACAACTGCTTATGGAGACGGGGCTTCATTAAACGGCAACAGCGTCATATTCCGGCAGACTTGAGCATGTGCTCGATGAAGTTAAAAGCGGAATGGTATTATGGTCTCTGAAGCGAAGGCTGGATATTTTGGTACTCGACAGAGAAAAAGGGGTTATCGCATTAGAGGATGTTCGCGGAGTGATTTCACGATATTAAGACGGCGTTCTGCATGTTTTTCTCTTGTATCCCTAACAGGTGACGTGTACTTCGTCATTGGTTAATGTTTTGGTTTTCTTTTTTGGTGTCCTTTTTTTGATCATCTACTCAGATATGTCACAGCCTGTCCTCTATAGCTGCTACGAGGCAGAACTACAGTTTGGAATGGAACATGGGCTTGATTATAAGCAGAAACAAGGCTAGCATAATCATCTGATGTTAGTTTTATGAAGGAATAGTACGTAAATCATGTCTTGACTAGTGATTATCATTACTGTGTTACTATGTGGTGACGCACTCTAAGGGGTAGGTGTTGGGATTTGCTTCATCTATAATTCATTCACAGTTCGTCAACAAGGTCGAGCAGATGATTGATTGAGATAGAAAACTACTAAGCTCTCACGTACCTACCTAGGTAGGTATCTAGTAGGTCCCAGCTTCTTAGATACGACGACGATAAAATGAAATATGCCTGATTTTTGCACCCGAAACTCCAAAAAGAAAGAGAAAAAATATGTAGACGACCAGTTCCTGGCAGCCAGCATATCTTCTCTTCGGCATGGGCGCGCACTTCCGAAACACACAGCGCTCGATCGAGACACCAGGTAGGAAGAACATGTCTGTCAGGGGCCGCGCCTCAGCTGGCAAATAAAATAAAATAAAACCACGTTAGCTAAATTACTCCGAGGAAGGGTGTGACACAAAAGAGATGAACCACATACTCCTTTAGTCACAATTCTGACGCTCTCGGTTCTCCTGCTCCCGCTCCCGCTGCCGAGCTTCTGTCGCTTCTCGAGCTGCTCTGCAGTATGAGCACTCGTCTATCGAGCGATTTTGAGTGCCCAACGTATAATGGGGCCAGTAGTAGCAAGCCCTGCGGGAGGGAACGTAATATGTACATAAATGTTGCCGGGATAGAAGCTGACTTCTATAAGTTCGACGGCACTTGCGGCAGAAAGTATTCACCGTGTAGCCTTGGCACATTGTGGTAGCTCGTTAGGTAGGTTCCTTGTTGGTGTGGATAGATTTTCGGGGCTTGATGCTTCAAGGTTGTCAGGTCTGAGAGGTGGGTAAAGAGGATGTGCTCGAGATGTTCTAACTGCTCTCAACATTTTGCACTGGGTACCTTATATACATAGGTATATATTTCTATTTGAACACCGCGTAGTCATAGTCAACATTGTCAGCAAAGTGCGAGGTCTACGCTCTTCAATATTCCCCAAGTCACTGTGATTTAGAAACAGCTGATGGATGTCAAGAAAGAAAGGAGACAAGTGTACCACTGGATCAGGGACTACAATAACCTGTCCTACGCGACAGGTACGGTAACTCTTGATCACAACAGTCAGTCACGGAGATACTACGGCATTATGGGTTTGGATGATGAGATAAACTTCAAAAGAGAACCCGGGTATACACGACAGATCTATATAGCCATGACACATTTTCGTAGCTCGTCGATATGCCCCCCCTTCTTTTTTTGGCAGATAGAAGCACAAGTCAGAGTGGGTTTTTGAGGCTCGATACTTTAAGATTGTCAAAATTAGCAGTTGGGTAAAGTGGATATGCCCAAGGTGCTTCGGCTGCTGGTAACACTTCATATACACCTAGGTATTCTGGTAGTTGGACTTCGGACAGAGAACATCGACACTCAGTTACAATGTTCGCGCCATCTAGCACTACCGACTCTCTGTAGTTTACAAAGGCTGACAGTCATCAAAGGAGAATGGAAACGAGTGTGTCAATAGATTAGGGCCTATCAGGAACCGTCCAAGAGTTTACGCGGCAGATACGGCAACTCCTTACCACCTCGGGCAGCTCAAGAACAGGTGACCTACAATGCGCTCCAACAACCTCCTAGGTGTTTAAGAGAGAAGTGAGGACAGCTGACTCTAACAGGTTAGCCTAACGTGTATAAATAAGTGCCCTTCTTTCTCATTAGTTGATGCAGGAGAAGCATAAGGACCTTGAGACCTCGAAACCCAAGAAAATTATTAGTTGATTTGAATAACTATTTCCAAGCATTATGCCATTCCTTGATATGCTGAGAAAAACCTCCTCCCCTTAACTGAATAATACTAATAGTTGCCTTCGAACCAGCCGCTGCTCCGTCCCTACCACTGAGCACACGCCCAGATCCCCCAAGCACCAACATCGCTACCTAGCAAAGCACGAGTGATTCACAGCAGCCGAACCCAGGCTATCCATCAATTCTGCCAGTTCTACTGGTTCTGCTGGTTCCGTCGCTCCTCGGCCTCTCGCGCTTCTCGTGCGCGCTTGCAGCTGGGACACTCGGGCGTTTCATAATCGTACGCGCCCAGCGAGCACACGGACCCCATGTGGCATCTTCTGGTCCGTCCGCCCGTTGTACCAGATGCATGTGTAGGACGGGGAGATGATCTCTCTCTGGGAGAGGTTGCGGCAGGCCAAGCAGCGGACACGCACCCAGAAGGAATGGCACATCGTTGCGACTCGCGTGGATATCTATCTACCTGCGGAGGTATCTAAGGGTCTTTACCGGATGAGCAGAATCGTGGGCGGGGAGTTTTATAGGTTGAGAATTGTCTTCTATTGAAATAATAGACTTGGAGAGGCGGGTTACTAGCACGTTCTAGTAGCTATATCGACCAGGGGCATCCGAGAGATTTATACTTGAGGGCTTGAAGTCTTCAACGCATTTCTTGGGACAGGCTCCGGGTGGGATGCGGATTCTGTCCCAGTCCACGCGTTCAAAATAGATGTGTAAAGAGAAGAGTATGAATAGGCATGAATAATGCTACTAGATGCATCATGGGACGATGGCTATCATTACTCAATAACGGACCTATTTGGGAAGTTACACGGCAGATATCGTGACTCCTGACGCTTAGTCTACAGACAAGTAGCTTACCTTTTTAGAGTAACATGTGTGTAAGGCGTACCAGCGAATAAAGCTTGATTTGAGGACACGCAATAACGAGGTAGGTACACAAGCCATTGAAAGGCGATGTGGTAACCGTACGTATACTCAGTGCTACCTAACTATATCGCTTGTAGAACATTAGTGTCATTGCTAGGAATAACAATTGCAATGTGACTGCAATGCTTCTGTTCAGGTAAACTTCTTTCTTTGTTTCGTCCATTGGCACTGTCATGCGAACTCACAGTATTCTTACGCATAGAAAGCCCTTTGCTTTGACTACTGTTGTGTCTGACGGGCTGAGCTTTTCACCAATAAGGCCGGGAATCGAAAGACAAGGGACTATTCACAATAGTGACAGAATCAAGAATGGTGTACTCGTGCCTCTATTACGACCACATTCCTATCTACCTATTTGTGTACCTTAGCTGCCACAGTACTTCTCTGGAAAGCTGCATGGTCTACTAATGAACCGTTAGCCTCTGTACTACAATCCGTGAGCTATCTAGAAGGATACGTACTGACGTGCATGCGAAAGGTATACTCGGGTTGGCCCTGGTACTGAACAGGGATCGGAAGCGGATGATGAATCGGACCATGAAGACGGGGCTCGCCGTGTTGACTCCGAAAGACGACTTTTCTCGAGACACAAGTCGTTGAGGGGCGGCTCAGTTCGTATTCAGGGAGGTGCTGAACGAAAACAACATAACTGATGACTGAGGCTGAAGTACCTGAGGAAATGTGACAAAGCGATTCCCTATTACACATGAAGATTAGTATGGCCAAGACTTGTAGAGGAAGCACCATATATATGGGCTAGATCACAGCCAACTTACTCCTAAGAAGCGGGAGGGTAAAATCCGTACACCTCGTAATAGGCCACTCGGAGTGCCTCATCCATTTCGATCATGCACAGGTCGCACATGGCCTGCTCGATCCGGTCGGGGAGGCGTTGGTACATGGGATTAGGGCAGCGGCCCGGGGGGAAGCCGCGACGCTTCGACGCGTTGCACTGGCCTTCAGCGGGGGTCGTGAGCCGCGTGCTGATATGCCGGCGGCATGTGAAGCAGTTGGTCACGGCGTTCTGGTATCGGCACATGTTGGACTGTTGGACTAGGTGTTGATTTGATGCGATGGTAGGTGGTTGTGTTGAAGCTTTGGTGCTCTTGTTCTTGTACGGCGTGTTTTTATTTTATTTCCTTCAGGCACGGAATTTTCTAAAAGAGAAAAGAGGGATGATCGCGTTGGCTGATTACCTGGGCGTGGTGCTGTCGAGATATCTGTTCCCGACACAGTCAAGTGCCTTCGGACGCGTCGCTGAGGTGCCGTGAACACGTGTAAAGCGTCACCTAGGCATTTGCACGCGTGTGCTATTATTCCGTCTACTGAGCACGCTCCCATCATCGCAGATAGTATTGCTTGGTCTATTCGTGTATCCCATGGGCAGCTGTAGATGGAGTGTCACCCAGTACTCAGGCAAAAAGCTGTGAGGGGGAGAAAAGGAAGTGCATCATTGTAGTAGCCTATATATAAGAAGAATGGTAAATAACAACTCGTAGCTTCCCAACTTGTTGCATCGTACCGGAAACGCGGAATCTACGAGTTAAATAGTGAAAAGCGAGACGAGTGTCGTGAATATGGGTAGGTGCTCAGGTTAGATCCGAGCCCCTATATAAGGAGTTCAAGCTGACAGCTTGTTTGCCTCTCAAATCTAGCAATGGCCTAGCCGAAGAACAAACTGCAAACTTGCGGCTTGAAGAAACAATTGGAACAAATTGAGAAAACATGCTCGCGCCTTCCGTCTTTTAATTTCTTTCCTTTTCTTCTTCCTTCTTTTTTATTCTTTTTTAATATACGTATGTCATGTTAACTGTAGGTACGCCACGCTTAATTCTTGTGCTCTCCTTACTAGAATCATTCACTGCCTAAAAGTAACACTCCTATGTTCTTCTACTCGGACGCTATTATTGCCTTGTCACATATTAATAGACCAGATATCGCGGAGACAAAGGCAATATAACGAATGTTGTTGTGGCTCTTGACGAGATGTGGTTGAAGGAGCAGAGGAGCAGGAGGTAACCCCTGAAAAAGTCCTGGTCCTGGCAGGGGTTAGCAGCTGGCGCCATCTCAATCAACGGCGCCTCGGGGCTAACCAGCGCACTAAGCCACAACGGTTCTTAGGTTCCTTAGGCCTGCGCCTCAGAGCTGAAGGACAGGGAAGCAGGGGCAAAGCCGCGTTTCCGTACGTACCGCCGGGCTGCTGACTGTCTGGGACTGCCAGACTGGTGTCTTCCCGCATTTTATGACGATTGATTGATTTTCTCTCTTCTCATACGTATCCAGGATAATCGAGCGGCACAAGCAAAACGGAGTCTTCTCTCATCGCTCCACCTGTTCCATCCATTCGATGTTGTGGCTGGGCTGATTCGAATTATAAAACATCCCAGCTTGCGGAAGTGAGACCGAGCAGGAGGAACAGGCAGACAAATTAAATAATATTATTTGACAGCTTTACGGTTTTACTGCCTCACGTCGACAACCTCGTCTTTCCCCCCTTTTTCTCCTCCCTTCTCTTCCCTTACTTCTGACGACGAGGAAACATGATGCGACCGGACCGCCAATCGATCTAGACGCTAGCTATTGTTGCTATCTTGACAAAATGGCCGGAATTGAGCAGCTGGAGATCCACAGCAAGGTATGTACTCGGCGCCCTGAGATGCGCCGCTCTCACCACTGGCTACATGGACACCATATAGCCTGAGGAGCTGACACTGACACCTATCCCAATAGTCCTACATCGTACGATGGGTCAAGGTCGGCGAAGGCGAAACAATCTCCTGGAGCGTCCAGCCGCATAAGAAGTCCATGTGAATAACGCCCTTGTTCTTCCCGTACTAATACAAACGTCGAGGCTGACCTGAACGCGTGTCTTCTAGTAACTTTGGCATCGTCAAGCATCCGGGCTCCGGCGCGACCAATTTTACCTCGACATTAGACGGCTCCGACCTCTCGTTTGAACATGTCGACGCCAGTGCGAATCAGGGAAAAGGTGGCTTATTCGCCAGGAAAGACTCAGGCACGGCGCAAGAACAATTGGCTAGCAAGGGTTTTATCCCTATAAAGTGGCATGGAAAATGTGAGGCAGACAAGGTGTCCATGGGGACGTACGACGTGCCCAGTGGACAAGGGGGCATGTTCGGTCTGATCTTCGACAATACTTTCTCGAAACAAACGTCGAAAACGGCTACCTTCGTACTCCTTACCTACCCCACCGGCGCGCCTCCTCAGGGCGCCCACCACCTCCCAAACCTCCAGGCCGGCTCTCACGCCAGCACCAGCAGGACGAGCCTGGGGAAACATAGCCCGCACACAGGTGCCGCAGCTGAGTCGGAAGAAAGCCTGCAAAGTCAAAAGGCCAGGTCAGCAGCTGGCCGCAGCGATGCCGTGTCTACTTCCACCACGTATACGGGCACGCTGATGAAGCGACGAAGGAAGAAGGGCCAGGGTTACGCTCGCAGATTCTTCTCTCTGAATTATTCGTCTTGCACGCTGTCCTATTACCACAACAGGCATTCCTCTGCGCTTAGAGGTGCAATCCCCCTAAGCTTGGCTGCCATTGCCGCAGACGAGCGGCGAAGAGAGATCAGTATCGACTCTGGTGCCGAAGTCTGGCACCTGAGGGCGTCCAATGCGAGAGAGTTCAATGAATGGGCTCGCGCTCTGGAAAAGGCGAGCCGATGCGCGAGGGGACTTGAACCGATGCAAGATGGTCCCTCTGCCCAAAAGCTCTCCGTAGTCACATCGATGAAGGCAAATCCCCTGAATACGCAACAAGAAGAGGACCGGGAATGGCATCAAGTCGAGATCTTGGTAAGTCGTGTAGTTGGTACACGAGATGCTTTGCGACGGCTGGTCAAGGACATGGCAACGCATAGACAAGCGCAACGTCCGACAAGTTCACACTTATCACCGGCATCGCCAGCCGCGTCGGAGAATAGCGAAACATATTTCACCCCCGCGGGAACCGATAGGCGCCCGTTCTGGAAGCGCAAACCAAGCTCTTCACCCCTGGCGCCGGATGCATTAGTTCCATCACTGTCGTCGGCTCTGGCTGTCCCTACACCGGGCTCGGTTGCTGCGGCAAGGCCCAACGGGTCATCGTCTGCGCGGCATTCGATGTACGCCGCGCTAGAGGAGAAAAGCGCACAGGAGCATTGTGCTGCTCTTCTCAACGACTTAGATATGGTTGTTACCGAATTCAACAAAGTCCTTGCTAATAGCAAGAGGCGGCGTGTCCCAATACCAGGTTCCTCCACATCTAGGAGAAGTCTGGAGTCTACGGTATCGAACGACGAGTTTTTCGATGCCGAAGCTGGAGAAACAGAGAGCAAAACCCAAGTTATGATGATCAATCGCCGAGGGAGCGAAGATTCCCGCTCGTCTGAGGCCGATGATGCTTTACTGGATGATTCTTCTTCAGTCTCATCTGTCGACGATGACGAGGGGACTAACGGAGCCAGCGGTGCTGCCGCCCTCTTCCCTGCGCGGCCCAAAAGTCTCCATCCCTTGCCTGTCGATATTGCCGTCGACCGCCGAGCGACCATTCCTCCTGCCACTGTACCGCCTCCGAGTCTTATCGCATTTGTGCGCAAGAATGTTGGCAAGGATCTAAGTACTATCAGCATGCCGGTCTCATCCAACGAACCCATCTCTGCCCTCCAGCGTGTTGCGGAACAGCTGGAATACGCCCAGCTTCTCGATAAAGCAGCACAGCAGAGAATCCCTAAGGATCGCCTGCTGTTTGTGACGGCTTTCGCTATCTCGCAATTCAGCGTTAACCGGGTCAAAGAACGCGCCATGCGCAAACCCTTCAACCCACTCCTAGGAGAAACTTTCGAGCTGCTTCGATCCGAAAGCGAGGTTCCGGGCGGCTTCAGACTCTTGGTGGAAAAGGTTACGCATCGTCCGGTCCGTCTAGCAATGCAAGCTGACGCGGCAACCTGGTCTTTCACGCAGAGTCCCGCTCCTTCGCAGAAATTCTGGGGCAAGAGTGCTGAGCTGAACACCGAAGGACGAGTCCGCGTGGCGCTCCGACTCTCCGATGGTAGCGACGAATTTTACTCGTGGAATATAGCCACCATGTTTCTTCGAAATGTCGTTATGGGCGAGAAATATGTCGAGCCGGTCGGGTCAATGTCCGTGTCCAACGACTCGACGGGAGCGAAGGCCAACATCGAATTCAAGTCGAAGGGAATGTTCGGCGGTCGTTGCGAGGAGGTCGAAGTTCAGTGTAGCGACGCAAACGGCGCGCCGACAGGAAATGGCTTAACGGGTAACTGGACGTCGTCGTTACGGGTCGTGGAAGGTGGCAAGGCTACCAGCCAAGAGATATGGAAGGTTGGCCAGCTTGTTCCGAACGCGCCCAGCACTTACGGTATGACGGCCTTCACCGCCTCTCTGAACGAGATCACGGCGGTCGAGAAGGGACGGCTGCCGCCTACAGACACGCGATTACGGCCGGACCAGCGCTTTGCGGAACAGGGTAAGCTCGATGAGGCCGAGGAGTGGAAAGTCTCTCTCGAGGAGGCACAACGCGCGAGGAGACGGGAGATGGAGGAGAAGGGCGAAGAGTATAAGCCCAGGTGGTTTGTTCAAGTTGCCGACGCGCCTGAGGGAGAAGAGCTATGGAGAATGAAGCACGGGAAGGAGGGTTACTGGGAAGAAAGAGGAAAAGGGGAGTGGAAGGGCATCGAACGCATATTCGATGCGCCGCCGTGAAAAGCTGCGTCGTAGTTAGCGTACCATGGGCCTGTGACAAACCAGGTCGTCGAGTCAGTTTGAAAGGCCATGAGCGCTATGGCATGGAATTTATGGTTGGAAGACAAAAGCGTCCACGGTCGCCCCTTTTGAAGCTGAGGTGCATACAACATGGCGAGTTGGGTGAATAGAAGGGGTATTTGGCATCGACGCCACACTTACATCTTTTGTCAGCGCCTCGCATAGTTTTTTGTTTAATTCGGCATACAATTCGCTTCAATTGTTTTCGATTACCACAGCAGCTCTCTTCTCGACCTTGGTACTACTACCACTTTACCTTAAATGGACCATCTTGTGATGTCACGACGTATGAGCTCGAGCGGAGAGCCAACCCCAATCCCGGGGACAACCCAAGAAATCGGGATGGATCATGCAGCTCAATGTCACGATGGTTGTGGGGTTCGCAAGGCCGAGCTTTCGCTTGGCTCGTCTTCTGCCTTCAGCCAAACCTCGCGACTGGAGAGGTCTTTCACGCAATGCAACCTCTTCCGCATGAGCCCGGATTCCCACATGTCCTAATTAGAGATCCTCACACGCTCGCTCATACAGATAGATAAGGACATGTCAGGCAACCAACCCGTGCGGGGAACAAGATGGACCGCTTCGGGCTATCCCGCCGCTCGTATAAATATCCTACGATGATGCTGCGGATGAGTTTGCCGAGAGCACGTTTATTTTAAGGTTTTTGAAAGATTTGAGAATAATGATGATGCGATGATTCTGCCTGTCTAACCTTAAATCCCATTCCAGTCATCTACATATACATCAAGATGCGCCAGCGCCAGACCCTCCTCCGCTTTCTCGCCCTGGTGGCTCTGGCGGTCCGCGGTTCCCCGGCGCCAAGCATGACGTACTCGGCGCCGGCGCCGGCCTTCACGTACGACCGCGAGTCGTTCCTTTTGGGCGGGGAGCCGTTCGTGATGGTCGGGGGCCAGATGGACCCGCAGCGGATCCCGCGGGCGTACTGGGGACACCGGCTGGCGCGGGCGCGGGCCATGGGGCTCAACACCGTCTTCGTGTACGTGTTCTGGAACCTGTTCGAGCCGGCCGCGGACCGGCGCTGGGTCGGCGGCGACGCGCAGCCGAGCAACGATGTCGCGGCGTTCCTGCGCCTCGCGCAGCACCACGGGCTTCGCGTCGTGCTGCGGCCTGGCCCGTATGCCTGCGGCGAGAGAGAGTGGGGTGGGTTTCCGTATTGGCTTGCAAAAATTGATGGGATGCGGGTGAGGTCGTCGGAGGGCCCGTTTTCGGAGCTGGCGAGGGGGTATCTTGAGAGGCTTGCGGGGGAGGTCAGGGATCTGCAGGTTACGCGTGGGGGGCCGCTGCTCATGGTGCAGGTTGAGAATGAGTATGGGTCATATGGCGAGGACCACGCGTACACGGAGGCGCTGCGTGATATCCTGCGTGAGCTGTTTGAGGTGCCGCTCGTAAGACGCCCACGTTTATTAGTTGGCTTAATCACCCCTTGAGATGAATAATAACCAAGGTGTTGCTTAGTACACCAACGACGGCGGCGTCGACTGGACGCTGAAGGGCGGCTCCGTGCCAGGCGTGCTGGCCGAGATCGATGGGGACCCGCGTTCGGGGTTCGCAGCGCGCGACCAGTATGTGACTGATGCGAGCCAGCTGGGGCCATTACTGGACGGCGAGTACTACACGTACGGACCGGACACGTGGGGGTCGACGAGCGAGCACAGCACGACGGCGGGCGACCCGGAGCGCGTGGCAGCGCTCGTCGCCGACGTCGAGTACGTGCTGGCGGCCAACAACTCGATCAGCCTGTACATGTTCCACGGCGGCACCAACTTCGGCTTCTCCAACGGCGCGCTGTGGCAGAACCGCACCGCCGCCTTCGTGTCGAGCTACGACTACGGCGCGCCGCTCGACGAGAGCGGCCGCACCACGGATCTCTACTTCGCCCTGCGCGACGCCATCGTCAAGTACGCGGCCCCGGGATCTGTTCCCGAGCCGCCCCCGGACGTGCCGCTGTTCGCTATGCCGAATGTTACGCTGAAGGCTGCGACCGCGCTGTTCGACACGCTGGGGGATACGACGACGAGGAGTATTAACGCCGGCGAGCCGCTGCCGACGATGGAGGACTTGGATCAGGCGTACGGACTCGTGCTGTACGAGCACGTGGCGACGGCGGCGGTGCGTGGTGTTCTGCGAGCAGGCGACAGGCCCCGCGACCGCATCATTGCGTACGTTAACGGAGTCCGTGTGGGGGTGCTCGATAGCACGTACGAGACGCCGGCGAACGTGACGCTAGCGCTCGCGCCCGGCGACGTGCTGCGTCTGCTCGTCGAGAACCTCGGCCGCGTCGACTACTGGTCCCGGGAGTCCGGCACCTTCGTCGCTCTCGAGGATCCCAGCAAGGGCATCGTCGGCGACGTCGTTGTTGGTAATGCTGTTCTGGAGGGGTGGACTGCGTGGTCGCTGCCGCTTGACGAGCCCCCTGCTGCACCAGCGCCTGCGGTGTCGGGGTCGCCCGATAAAGTGCCAGTGCCAGCTGGTTCGCCACCTGTCTTCTACTATGGGACGTTTCGTGTCGACGGCGGCAATGGCACCGTCGACCCGATGGCCCTCGACACGTTCCTTGGAATTCCGGACGGGGTCAAGGGGAATGTGTGGGTCAATGATTTCAATCTCGGGAGGTATTGGCTGGTAGGCCCTCAGCAGTCGCTGTACCTACCGGGAGCTCTTCTTCGCACGGCAGACGAAAACCGGATCGTGGTGCTGGAGCTCGAACCCAAGTCAAGCCAAGACGCGCTCGCGTCGACGACAAGAGCCGAGAGGGTCTGGGCAAACTATCCGGACACAAATTACGCATGACGTGCTGCGGGTTCCCTGGTCTTCTTCTTTTTGTGCGTGGGCACGGAGTTTATTTCTGTCGGTCGTGTCGGTTCTTATTGCCAGGTTATTATACAGTACTACTAGATCAATTGCTAGGCGTGGCAGGCAGGATGGTCTTGGAGATGACCAAGTTGGGCTGTACGTACGTTTAGGGGATGCCAGCCATATGACACACGATTATATGACTCTGAGCCTCGCGTTTCTCCCATCCTTATCCAAGTTATTCTCCCACGGCTGATGACATGCTTAACAATCCTCAACAATTGGGCTGAAGAGCCGAGCCATCGGCTATCCTCACGACAGACGGGGCCTGCATTTTCCCAATTACATGCCTAAGAGTTGTCCTGCACCTCGTCAAGATGCGTACTACGTACGCCTTTGGTGGCCTGAGCAAGGAGCATCGCTGGATTTCGAGGCACGTGTTCGCTTTGGACACCGTCTGTGGCATGTTAGCCTTGCAAGATGAAGAGTAAATAGAAAGATTAGATTCAATAATCCTTACGCGACATGCTCCATTGAACTTCTCTGGTTTTCGCGTAAAGCGAGTGGCGTTAGGTTCAAGGAGGGCGCAGACAAGTTTCAGCTTTTCCTGCAGCATCGATCGGTTAAAGCAGGGCTCGGGATTCCAGTAGGCAGCCAGGGTAGACTGCATTGCTATCACATTGCTGGCAATCGTGGTAACCTTGATAGCAAGACGGCCATCAAGAACGATACTCCCGTCTCCCCCCCTCCTTCCAAAAAAAAGGTCAACGGGGGAGGAGGACTGTGTGTGGAAGGAGCTGGGACTCTCAGGGACCTGGAGCCGCACACTGTCTAACCGAGGGGAAATGCTGCTCTGCCTTTATCTTGACCCCTTTCTGGTTCTCGTACAGCGTAATGTCCGTACCGAACGCTGCAGCGTACCTAGTTAATGCCGCCTTGTGGATGGCGACGCTCACTTGGCGATCGATCGTCAAGCTGCTTCTCCATGCCGGGAACGCTGCCCGATGGCCTTCAAGCTTTATGCCGCAGCTTTTCGTGCCGAGCACTATACTGAACTCACTACTACTTGCCGAGCAGCATAATATGCACGAAACCTTTAAAAAGAGGCCATGTACACCTGAGCCTTCCATGGTGAGCAAGTTTCCCCTTCTTGATAATCCGGGCATCCTTCGCGATCGCTCATTAACACATATATATATCGTTAGCACATACATGTATAACCTCATGTATAGAGCATACCTAACACACCTCGTTGTCCTCACCGCGCTGGCTCCAGTGAAATTTTCACTGGCCAAGTCGGTAGGATATGAGTGGAACATCACTTGGGTAAGCGCTAGCCCGGATGGCTTCGAGAGGCCCGTCATTGGGATCAACGGCGCCTGGCCGTGCCCCATCATCGAGGCCGATGTTGGCGATGTCATCACCGTCAACGTGACCAACCTTCTGGGGAATGAGACAACGGGCATCCACTTCCATGGCATCACGCAGCTGAATACGAATTCGATGGACGGCTCCGTCGGCGTGAGCCAGTGTCCTTTACCCCCGGATTACACTGTCGGGTATACATTCGTTGTATGTCAGCCTATCTTGGAGAGCCTATCTTGAGAGCAGTAGGTGAAACTGACCATCGAGAGCGGTAGGCAAACAGAGCCGGAACGTATTGGTGTAAGCGGGGAGACGATTAGACAGAGTCCTTGTGCTGACAACTGTGATAAGACCACTCGCACGACTTAGGGCAATATCCCGACGGCCTTCGCGGTCCCCTCATCATCCACGATACCGACGATCCGTACAAGGACGACTATGACGATGAATTCATCCTGACAATGTCCGACTGGTAAGTCAGCTTTTACCATTCTAGAGGGGGGATCTCATTTCCCTTACTTATCTGCTGCTTAGGTACCATAATCAGACGATACCTCTGGTGCGAGCCATGATCCAGCCTAACAACACCGACTTTTCCCCTCCCGTTCCTAACAGCACTCTTGTCAATGATGGCGGGGACACTCATATAAACGTAGAGGAAGGGAAAACTTATCGCCTCCGGCTGATAAACTGGTCCGCCATGTTCTCTACCTTCATCCAGTTTGACGCGCTCAACATGAGTGTCATCACCATCGACGCGTCGTACGTGAAGAAGCAGAGCGTCAAGAACCTGCGGATATCGGCAGCCCAGCGGACGGACGTTCTGATTACCATCCCCACGGACCGCGACCGGAACTTCCCGTTCCTGGTGGCCATGGATCTAAACCAGGACTACACGGACCCCAATCCCCCGAGGCCCGTACAGTATCCCTTCAATGTCACGGGCCAGCTGGTGACAGACACCAGCAAGTCCACGAACGGGAACTTCACCGTGTCCGAGTTCGAGCCCTACGACGACGCCACGTTCACGCCGTACGACAATGGGTCCGCCTACGACTCGGTAGACAGGCGTTGGCTGTTGAACTTCGACTATTGCCACGACGTCAATGGATACCCGCGTGCCTGCTTCAACGACTCAACTTACATTTCGCAGAAGGTTCCGTCGCTGTACTCGGCCGCGTCTCTGGGCGACAACAACACGGAGACGGAAGCGTACGGACCCGTCGGTGCCTTCGTCGCCAACTACGACGAGGTCCTCGAGATTGTCATCAACAACAACAACGACGCCATCCATCCCTTCCACCTGCATGGGCACCAGTTCCAAGTGCTCGCGCGGCCGGAGGGAAGGACCGGAAATTGGAGCGAGGGCGTCGCCGTGAACGACTTGCCGCCAACGAGAGACACGCTGGCAGTCAACGCCCGGTCGTACGCTGTCCTCCGCATCAAGATCAACAACCCCGGCGTCTTCTTGCTACACTGCCACGTCGAGTGGCACGTAGCGATGGGACTCACGGCCACGCTGCTGGCGGCTCCCGACAGGCTCGTCAATTACACCATCCCCCAAGACCACATCGATGCCTGCGACGCTCAGGGGATCCCGACCACGGGGAACGCGGCCGGCAACGAGGAATGGGACGACACAGACGGCATGGTCACGGTCCCCCCGACCGACTATACCGGGTAGGTCACCCCTTGACAAGGCATAGACTCGTCTGTAAGGCTCGAAGAATGCTGACCTCTGCAACGCAGCTCTCTTGTTACTGTAGACTAAGGGACTAACTAACTAGCCATGAATCTCGTTGGAAGTTTGAAGGAACGGAAATTTCGAGGAAATCAGTTAGGTGTATGCTCCCTCCCATTGGGGTTGCGAAGAACTCCATGCGAGATTGTCTCCCAGCAAAGGGGCCGACTACCTACAGGTAGGACCCTAACCTGAGGAGGTATAGTGAATACGCTGGCTACTTGCGTATACTATCTTGCTACCGAGACCTGCTTACACTTAGGGAGCCACACCCAGTGTATTTGCCTTCTGGTTTGACACTGCATTTCGTTATGCCTAGGGATAGATCGGTGGGATTAGGAAGCTTTACCAGAACGTATAGAGATGAATTATAATCTTGTTGGCTATTAGGGTTGCGGGCACCCCGACACCCAAGGTTCGTGAAAAATCTGTAGCCAGGGTCACTTGGTAATGTGCTAATGTGACTCTGAGCAAGCTTACTCTAAGGTCTGCTCGAAGGATCCTCGAGATCCCCACGCGACGGCCGGCCGTAGGACCCGGGCCAGCAAGTCGATCGCCGCCCCGACTTACGACGGATAGGTAACCAGCCTGTCGGGAAAAACTAACTCATGTGCAAATCCTTCATCAGTCGATCGTCTAGGGTTTGGGCTGACGGTTTCGGGTTGTTTCCTAATCTGGTATCATCTAGGTTCCGCCGCAGGAGCTGACAGAGGGCGTTTGACGTGCGAGAGTCCGAAGCGCGTCTGTGCGCCCGTCAGACGGCTAGTCAGACGAGTAGCGTGTATCCAAATGGACCGCATGTTCTTTTTCATTCCTGGCTAACGCAAATCCAGGTGATCGGCGGCGGCGGTGACCTTAATCGAATCGAACCGAACCGAACCGAACTCTCGTGGAGATAATCACGGAACGGCTTTCAACTTCGGCTGCGTAGCGAGCTACATGGACGTAACGTCCGCCCTAGTGGCTGAGCCGTGTTACTCTAGGGCCCATGGAAAGAAGCTTGAGAACGGCTTACGGATAGGCGGCACTGTTCAGCCACCATTTTCCAAAAAGGGTGATGTCTTCATCTGACGCCTAACTACTAGGTACTTACTTAAGGTACGTAACAATTCATCTACTACGAGTCAACTTTAACGATAAGTTGAGATGCACGATTCGGCATTGCGCATCCATAAGCAGAGATATGATGATTATGTGCGGCTGGATTACTGTTGGGCCTCCTCCAAAAAGACGGCAAGGGATTTCCGCAATCTCAGGCCGTGATTCCCGTGATTCCCGCGATTCAGGTCCGAGACGTGCATGGCACGGCCCAGACGAAGATGGAGGCGCTCATCGAGAGCGTGGATACGAGGGAAGACTGACCCCGCGGGATGACTGCCCGCGCCAGGTAGCAGAGATCTCGAAAGATCAACGGATGTGACGAGTCAGCTGGAGCGTTACGTTATGCACAGAAGTATCTAAAAATACTTGGCCAAGATGCAAACGAGCCCGGATTAAGTTGCTGATCTGGGTCTGTCGGAAGTCTGCTCGGCCCCCCACATATGCAGTTTTATGTCGAAGATGACGGAAGATGGCATATGCTACCAACATAGCTGGGCAACCTGGTAACTCCCTGGCATTCAGTAGGTAACACGTTACAGAACATGCTGACCAGTACTTGGGTAGCTCCCGGACTGTTGACTGTCCGTTCTCGTATGATGTAAGATGGACAGGTCGGCGAATCGACGATAGGCTACACAACTCCAACATTGGTGGCGCTCGGTAAGCCGCTGAGCATTCGCCGTTGACGAGGTGGCAGCCTAGCTTTTCCATCCGGACATCAGAAATGCTCGACGTTCGAGAACTTCTCAGCTTCTAAGCCGTAACGAAACCAATGATAACAGGAAGCTGGCTCTGGCAGCCAAACTCGGAAGAAAAAGAGGTCGATCCCTGGTTGGTCTCTGGTCTAGAGCGTCGAGCCATTCTCCGTCGTCAGCACGGGGCTCGTGACTTGTCCGTTCCGTATAGGCGTACAGGACGGAAATCTCTGCGGCATGTCGAAACCCTTACCTATATGCAGGTTCAGGTGTTTAATCTGTGCAATGGTAACTCGGGTACCTCGAGGTAGAGGAGGAAGACGGTACGTAAGGAGAACCCAGCTAAGGGGCACGACGTTACGACTTTACCGTCAGTAAAATACCTAGGACCAGAAGCAGTATAAGCACCGGACTTGCATGTTGGGCCAATTAGAGGTGCTGCATCTACGTCCGCGTCCACAAAGCTAACCCGAAGTACGTTTCTTCCCTTTCCTAGTTCCTCTCACATGAATAATGAAGCTCTGCTGAGCAGTCGGCCCGTATGGGCAGACCTTGGGGCCCAGCGCTCTTGGCCCATCTGCGAACGATAATGGAAAGACGGAGGTCCGAGTATGGAGATAGATTGCCCAGCGATAAGCAGCCAGGCCTCGGCCTCGAGGCCTCCAATCACACCCGAGATCACGCACGCCCTGCTCGAAGGAAGAAGAGAAAGACGGGAGGAAGAAGGCCATCCGGGTGCTGGCGGGGGAACTCCTTGGCGCATCGGGGCTGGCATCGGGCATATCGGGGTTGGTGATGGCTTTGGTGGCTTTTTGGTAATAAACCAGTGACGAAGGAGTACGGGAAAACCACCACTCCCCTCCCCCAGCCCGGCTTATTCTAAGCAGAATCCTTTTTTTGCGAAGATAAGGAATGAGGAGGACGACATGGTACAAGCCTAAGTCCGGTCGACTGTCCTTGAGGACTGCTGTGTAGCTGGAGAGGAGGTTGGTAGACGCCCCTTTTTTTTTTTTTTTTTTTTTTTTTCTTTTTCATAATTTCAATTTCAATATTTGTTGTTCTGGTATTGCAGGATTGGTACGTACTGCACGTGTCATTCCCGTCCCCAGATGTACATAGGTACTTAATACAGGCATGCAAGTCAGCATGATTGGCAGTTGCTTGCCAGTTGATGGGCAGTTGACACTTGAACTTAGATTCGACTTCGCGCTTCTTAGAGGGATTACTTAATATATGCAATAACAACAACAATGGCTGGTGTTATTCTCGTAAAACCTAACAGACACGAACCCCGTTTATGCGAATTACCTTTCAATGCGACAAAAGTGACGATTCCTTTCGTTTCATGTCTTTTGTTTCATTTCTTCTGCACAACGCACATCATCTATCGGCAAGCTCCAAGCTATGCCTCATGGACACGGCCAGATCGAGCATTGGATCTCGGCATTCTCGTCGTAATATCAAAAGCCCCTGGGCCATGGAATAGGTCCGGTATCCTGGCAGGCTAGTGAAGAGTGACCGGCATACCACGGGTCGAGCCACAACTCTACACGTACACCACGCATACACGACAACCTAAACGAGCCCGTCTGGGGACAGGAGACCCATGAATATACGCATGCGCATGCCAGTGTACCCTTGCCTAGACGGGAAGTGAGCATCGTTTTTCTTCTTTTTCATTTGAATGCCATATCGAAATCCGAGACAGCGGCCAGAGACATTGTGCACAGTTGTCTTCCACGCCCCATACCATTGCGAGACATGCGTGCCATAAATCTCGGTCGTACTCAATAACTTGCCTCGGTACCTGGCATATGTACTCGTCAGTGGCGGATGTAATAGTCGCTAACACATATGTCGCCGCCAAGCTGGCTTACATCGTCGTTCGGCGCGTTCGACTCGGGCTTGGCCGCTAAGCTGCATCTAGAAAGGGTACCTATGCGGCTCATATGGCTAGACCCACTGCCCGTCGGCGTCTTGCCTGACATCGTACCTACATAGTGAACGACCCGAGCAGACGACAACGGGCCTGGCGGGCAGTATACGTACAGACGGAAGCCAAGACGTAGACGACTTCCGTCTTAAGGTACGGCCCAGGCCTTCGACAGGGCTCGTAGGTTATTCGGGATGGCCCTGAGCATGAACGATAATATATGCTTGCGGGCCGTGGTGCCAATATCGCGGGCCATATTCTTTAGTGAGACACTGAGTTCCTTTTTGCCCTACTACTATGCCCTTCCCTTAGAATCTCTGTACTGTTCTCGTACCGCGGGATGCTAAGCATGCTGCAGCTTTTTTTTTCCTTTTTTTTTTTTTTCTTCCTCCCCCCCTTAAGTCTTTGATGATTGTGTAATTCTAACGCGGGTAGTGAAGCCTACTGCTGCCGCTTAGTCCGCATTCTGCATACTTCGGCGGACATCCCCAACGGCCAAGTATCGACACGACCCACCGTTTGGCGTCCGAGTAAGATTGCGGTGAATTGATTGAAGGACTCGTAGGTATCAATTAGGAATCCACTGGTCCTTCCCGCATGTAGTTTCAGTGAGAGCTATGCGTCGTGTGTCAGCTTCCCTCGCCTCGCTAGCTGCTAGCTCCTGTCAGGGACCACACGCGAGGGAGCTTGGAGGGCTGAACAGGAGCCATGTCATGCCACGCCTAATGGCACACCTCCATCGTCAGATCAGGCATGCAGTGACGAGGTGTCGGGAACTACGCCCCCGGGTGTTTTCCTGTACTCGGTCCAAAGGAATGGTCGATATGACACGGCTCGCCCGTCGATAAGATATACCCGACGGCACTATCACTCCTATCTCATACCTACCTCTATCCCAGAATGGAAGTATAATGTATAATGCTTATCTCTATGCAAACCTTCGGTGACCGAAGATCCAGTGATGGTGGCCTGGCCAGGAGAGTACAGCTGTGCGGACGCTAGTGCATGGGTGAGCTCACCCTTCCCTTCTACTCAAACCCCTCCCTCCTGACCCTTTCCAACTTGGCTCCTAATGGTGACGCCTGAGCCATTGTTGTTGGTTATCACTTACATTACTCGGTTTTTTCTAAAGCCACATATTTATATTTAGTCCCAGCTAATTGACTTCGGGTCTCACCACGTCGATCTGGTATATAAGAGTGAAAGACATCTCGCCCGCCCAGCCCATCTCCCGCACTCGACGGCATGTCCACCACGTAGATTCCAGCATCCATCGCCTGCAACAATGGAAGTCCAGATGGCATTCCTCCTCTTTGGAGACCAGTCTCTCGACACTCACCCCTTCCTAGCGGCCTTCTACAGACGAGCGAACCCGGGAGTCCTGGCAAAGGAATTTCTCACCCTCGCCGGCGACGCCTTGAGAGCGGAGATAGACAAGCTTCCCCGGAGGGAGCGACAAAAAATACCAATTTTCCGTACGCTGCAACAGCTCAACGAAAGATACCACGCGCAGAAGATCAAGTTCCCCGGGATTGATAGCGCGCTGTTATGTATAACACAACTGGCACATTATATCGAGTATGTTGGCCGCTGCTTGCTCGCGACATCCTGCTAACACGGAATAGCCGCTCCGAAAAAGAGCACGAAGATGTAACCGACCACAGTAACACGAAACTCTCCGGTCTTTGCACCGGTCTTTTCGCCGCCTCCGCCATTGCGTCGAGCTATTCCCTCTCCGCGCTTCTCCGGATCGCCGTACAGGTTGTGTTGATGGCATTCCGAACCGGGCACCATGTAGCCTCGCTAGCGGAAAGGCTTGACCCGCCAACCGAGGAGTCAGACAGCTGGACGTACGTTCTTCCGGCTGCCAAGGAAGCCGAGATCAGATCCGTTCTCGCGGAGTTCCATAAGAAGGAGGTAAGATTGTGGTTGGATGCTTGGTACTAGGGATAATATCTGATACTCCAGTAGGGAATCTCCCAAGCCGCACAGGCTTACGTTAGCGCCGTATCGGCGAATAACATCGCGATATCTGGCCCACCGACAACTTTGAAGGCTCTGTTTCAGGAGGACCTGTTCGATTCAAGACCAACCCCTATACCAGTATATGGTCCATACCACGCGTCGCATCTGCACAGTTTGGTAGACATCAGAAAGATGCTTAGGTTAGACGACGAGGCTGTTACCGCAGCTCTCGCGGGATCGAAGCCTCGCAGCGTCGTTGTGTCTTGCGTCACCGGCGCGCCCTTCACCGAAACCGACACGAAAGAGCTCCTCACAGCCGTCGTGCAAGAAATACTCAACGAGCCACTGAGGTTCGACAAGGTTCTCAGCGGGACCGTTGATCAAGCTCGAGAATTCAAGGGGGCGCGCATATTAGTGATTCCCTACGGTCCTACTCAAGCGGCCAGCACCTTAGCTAGCGTTCTAAGGCAGCAGACAAAAGCAGAAGTTGTCTTACGAGCGGCTCCTCATGTGTCCCGAGAGACCACGGCGACGACGATCGGAAACCATGGGTCTACGGGCAACTGTAAGCTCGCCATAGTCGGCATGGCAGGTCGATTCCCGGATTCGGCAAGCCATGAAGCACTCTGGGATCTACTCGAGAAGGGTATCGATGCGCACCGTGTCGTGCCAGCCGATCGGTTTCCGGTCGAGACTCACTACGATCCCACCGGAAAGGCGATCAATACCAGCCACACGCCTTATGGCAACTGGATCGAGAATCCTGGTCACTTTGACCCGCGCTTCTTCAACATGTCGCCCCGTGAGGCCTTCCAGACGGACCCGATGCAACGTATGGCTTTGACAACTGCTTACGAGGCCCTCGAGATGGCCGGTTACGTACCGAACCGGACACCATCCACGAGGCTAGACCGCATCGGTACCTTCTACGGCCAGACGTCTGACGACTGGCGTGAGATCAACGCCGCCCAGGAGGTCGACACCTACTACATTACTGGTGGTGTCCGCGCTTTCGGGCCTGGTAGGATCAACTTCCACTTTGGCTTCAGCGGTCCTAGTCTCAACATCGACACGGCCTGTTCGTCCAGCGCAGCCGCGCTTCAGGTAGCCTGCACGGCGCTAAGGTCAAAGGAGTGCGACACCGCTATAGTTGGTGGCCTCTCCTGCATGACGAACTCGGACATTTTCTCGGGTCTCAGCCGCGGCCAGTTCCTCTCCAAGGAGCACAACTGCAACACCTTCGACGACAAGGCTGACGGTTACTGCCGGGCCGACGCATGCGCCTCGGTTATCGTCAAGCGCCTTGACGATGCTGTGGCCGACAAGGACAACATTCTCGCAGTTATCCTGGGCTCTCAGACTAACCACTCGGCCGACGCCATCTCCATCACCCACCCGCACGGACCCACGCAATCCATCTTGTCCTCCGCTATCCTGGACGAAGCCGGCGTAGACCCGCATGATGTTGACTATGTCGAGATGCACGGCACCGGTACTCAAGCTGGCGACGGCACCGAGATGATTTCTGTTACGGACATTTTCGCCCCCGCTGAACGCCACAGACCTCTGGATAGGCCTCTGTATCTCGGAGCAGTAAAAGCAAACGTGGGTCACGGCGAGGCGGCCTCCGGTGTTACGGCGCTCATCAAAGTCTTGATGATGCTTCAGAAGAATGCCATCCCCCCTCATATCGGGATTAAGACTGAAATCAACAAGACGTTCCCTTCGGATCTTGGCCAGCGCGGTGTCAACATTGCCTTCCACAAGACGCCCTTTGTCAGGAAGGACGGTAGGCCCCGCCGAGTCTTCGTGAACAACTTCAGCGCGGCCGGTGGCAACACGGGCCTCTTGCTCGAAGACGGCCCTCGCTACAAGACTGCTACTGTGGATCCTCGCTCCCGGCACGTTATCACTGTAACCGCCAAGTCCAAGGCTGCTATGATCCGGAACGCCGAGAACCTGATCAGCTGGATGGAATCGAACCCCTCTACGTCGGTGTCACACGTGGCATATACGACTACCGCTCGCAGAATCCAACACTACTGGCGCATGAACGTGACGGCTGGCAGCTTGGTCGAAGCACAAGACGCTCTCAAGGAACGGCTAAAGTCTAGTTTCGTACCTGTCTCTACGGATCAGCCCAAGGTTGCCTTCCTCTTCACCGGCCAAGGTTCCCACTATGCCGGCTTAGGGAGAGACCTGTACGCACACTTCTCGACCTTCCGCCAGGCCATCAACGAGTACAACCAGCTCGCTCTTATCCACGGCTTCGCCTCATTCCTTCCTCTCATCGACGGCAGCGAGCCCGAAGTCCAAAAGCTCTCTCCCGTCGTCGTTCAGCTCGGTCTGGCATCCTTCGAGATGGCCCTAGCTAAGCTCTGGATCTCTTGGGGCATCCAGCCTAGCGCTGTCCTCGGTCACAGCCTTGGTGAATACGCTGCTCTGCACGTTGCTGGCGTCCTGTCCGCTAGCGACACCATCTACCTTGTCGGTGCTCGTGCTCAGCTGCTCATTGAGAAGTGTACCGCGGGCACTCACGCTATGCTTGCCGTCCATGGCTCCGTCGAGACCGTCGCCGACGCCCTTGGCGAGCGCGCTTCGTCGACCAACATCGCATGCATCAACGGACCCCGGGAGACCGTACTTAGCGGCTCTTCCACGGAGATTGCTGACATTGCCGAGAAACTTGGTAGCCTGGGTTTTAAGAGCACCCAACTTAAGGTTCCCTTTGCTTTCCACTCTGCTCAAGTTGACCCTATCCTCGACGACTTTGAGAACCTAGCTCGCTCGGTTCACTTCAATAAGCCAAAGGTTCCCGTCATCTCTCCTCTCTATGGCAAGGTCCTTGACGAGGAGCCCATCAACCCCGCCTACCTCCGCAACCACGCTCGTGACGCTGTCAACTTACTTGGAGGTCTCGTTTCTGCCCAACAATACGTGGCTACCGAGAAATCCGAGTCTGGTGCTATTACTGAATCTCATATCATCGATGAAAAGACTGTATGGCTCGAGGTTGGACCTCACCCTGTTTGCGCCGGCATGGTTAAGGCCACCTTCGGCGGAAGCACTGTTGCTGTCTCAACTCTCCGCCGTAACGAGGCTACGTACAACACTCTCAGCGCCACGCTATGCACTCTTCACTCCGCTGGCTTGAACCTCGACTGGAACGAGTTCCACCGCGACTTCGATGCCTCGGTCCGCCTCCTCGACCTGCCCACCTACTCATTCGATCTGAAGAACTACTGGCTGCAGTATACTGGCGACTGGTGCATCACCAAGAACCGCGGAGCCTTGGCTGCTCCTAAGGCCATTGAGCCAAGCAGACCGAAGCTGTCCACGACTACCGTTCATAATATCACCAAAGAAGAGATCAACGGTGATATCGCCATTCTAGAGACCGAAAGCAACTTGGCCGAGGAGAAGATGAGGCTAATATGCTTGGGTCACCGTGTCAATGGAACCACTCTTACTCCGTCAACATTGTACGCCGACATGGCTATGACGATCTGCGAGTATGCCTACAAGCTTTTGCGCCCCGATGTCAAGGACATCGGCATGAACGTTGCCGAGATGGAGTGTCCCAAGACCCTCATCTTTGATCCTAAGGCGACTAGCCAGATCCTGCGGATGAGCATCAAGGTGAACGCTGCCGAAAATGTGGCTACTTTAAGCTGGACTACAGGTGAAGGCGCCAAGAAGACCGAGCACGCTCTCTGCAAGGTCTACTTCGGGAATCACCAAGAATGGCTCGACGAGTTCGAACGTGTCAACTACTTGGTCAAGGGACGCATCGATTCGCTCAAGGCTGCCGAGGAGCGAGGTGAAGCATCCAAGGTCGGTCGGGGTCTCGCCTACAAGCTTTTCACTGCCCTGGTCGATTACGACCAGTCATTCCGCGGTATGGAGTCAGTCATCCTGGACAGTGAGACTTGCGAAGCAACCGCTCGAATCAAGTTCCAGACGACGCCTGACCTGGGTACTTTCCATACTCCTCCCTACTGGATCGACTCGGTCTGCCACATCTCGGGCTTTATCTGCAACGCAACCGATGCCGTCGACTCTCGCGAACAGATTTACATTTCGCATGGTTGGGGCAGCATGAGATTCGGCGAGCGCCTGGACGACTCCAAGTCGTACCAGACCTACATCCGCATGCAAAATGTGAAGGGCACGAAGATCATGGCTGGCGACGCCTACGTCTTCGAGGGAGACAAACTCATCGGTATTTGTGGCGATATCAGATTCACGCCTATTCCCCGCAAGATTATGAACGTCGTACTGCCTCCGCAGGGTGGTGCTGCCGCTGCCGCCGCCCGTCCTGCCCCAGCTGCCAGACCTGCTGCTGCTGTTAAGGCCCCCGTGAAGGAGAAGAAGCAGCTGACGAAGACCAACCTTCCAGCAGTCAACAAGAAGCTTACGCAAACCTCGGTCGTCTCCCAGGTCATGGACGTCATCTCTAAGGAGACTGGTGTTAGCCATGATGAGCTAGCAGACAACATTGGATTCTCAGACCTCGGCGTCGACTCCTTGATGGGTCTTACCATTAGCGGTCGTCTTCGTGAAGAGCTCGAGCTCAACATCGACTCTCACGCCTTCAATGACCACGCTACCGTCGGCGCCTTCAAGAAGTTCCTCTCTCAGTTCGAATCGTCGACTCCGGCTCCTGCCGAATCTAGTGGTTCTAGCGGTGCCTCTGATAGCGACGAGGACATCGACTCGGACTCTGAAGTCACGACGCCTGGCGACAGTGACAAGGGTTCAGTAAAGGGTGACTCTGCTGATTCCGGCAGCAACAACGAGCTTAGGGAGATAGTACGAGAGACTATCTGCGACCAGATGGGCGTCGACGTGGAAGAGATCGTCGCCGCTCCTGATCTGGCCGCCCTGGGTATGGACTCGCTCATGAGCTTGACGATTCTGGGTATCCTTCGTGAAAGGACCGGTCTCAACGTCCCCAGCGATCTCCTGGGCCACAACCCTTCACTCAAAGATATCGAAAGGACCCTTGGAATCGAGGACAAGCCCAAGCGTGCCGCGCCCGCACCCAAAGTCGCTGCACCAAAGGCGTCCAAGGGGGGCAAGGCTGAGGTCACGGTGACAGTTACCAAGACCCAGACCAAAGCTGAAAAGACGGTTGCCGTGACTAAGGACCCGTCGGCTACCGACGCTTACCCGCACCGCAAGGCAACTTCGGTTCTTCTCCAAGGCAACCACCGCACCGCTACCCGCCAACTGTTCATGATTCCCGATGGGAGCGGCAGCGCCACGTCGTACACGGAGATCTCGGATCTCGGATCCGACGTGGCCGTCTGGGGCATGTTCTCGCCTTTCATGAAGACGCCCGAGGAGTACAAGTGCGGCGTGTACGGGATGGCAACCAAGTTCATCCACGAGATCAAGCGCCGACAGCCGCAAGGCCCGTACGCCGTCTCGGGCTGGTCTGCGGGCGGCGTCATCGCCTACGAGATCGTCAATCAGCTCGTCAAAGCCGGTGACGAGGTGTCGCACCTCCTCATCATCGACGCCCCTTGCCCCATCACTATCGAGCCTCTACCGGCTGGCCTCCACGCATGGTTCGCGTCTATTGGACTCCTCGGCGAAGGGGACGGGCCTGAGACCAAGAAGATCCCTGAGTGGCTTCTCCCGCACTTCGCGGCGTCGGTGACGGCGCTGTCGAACTACACGGCAGAGCCGATCCCCAAGGACAAGTGCCCCAAGGTGATGGCCATCTGGTGCGAGGACGGCGTGTGCAAGCTGCCGACGGACCCTCGACCTGACCCGTACCCCACCGGCCACGCCCTCTTCCTGCTCGACAACCGGACCGACTTCGGGCCTAACCGTTGGGACGAGTACCTCGACCCTGCTAAGATGCAGTTCCGCCATATGCCCGGTAATCACTTCTCTATGATGCACGGTGATTTTGCCAGGCAGCTCGGCGGCTTCCTGAAGGAGGGCATTCACGCTTGAATGGGAACCTACCTACCTACCTACTACCTGCTATCCTTCCACTGTCGACCTCGGCCGACATCCCTCCTACCACACTTCCATCTAACCATCCGCCTCCTCGATTAACTATACCCTCCCGAGACTGCAGCACAGACTGGATATAGCTTTACTTATATCTTATTACGTATACATTCATTTTCGTTCTTCATCCTTTACACCCTTATGACATGAGAGAGGGGTGTGTGCGCGTGTGTTTCTTGGACAGGAAGGACTCTGGAGGCTTGCATAATGACACGGGACTCTTGGATTAGGGTATCCGACTGGAAGTTGGTCGTTGTATACACGAGCAATGAATAGAGGAAAAGGGGGGGGGAGTTCACAAATTTGAAATCGATGGAAACGCACATACCCGCATATATCAAAGGGAATAGGAAGAACAAGGCCGAACGGTGGTGACGAAGCTACCGTATAAGATGAAAGAGATGGGTTGGCGCGCGCGCACACACACCTCACACGGGTTAGGAGAACTTTTTATTACATATAGAACTGTCGCTTTCTCTCGAATCACATCAACGCTTAGCAGCATCTTTTCATTGTTCTCCTAGGCTGTGACACTCGCCGGTTGCGACTGCATTGGTACCGTCCGACGTCGACGTCGACGTCGTTCGATTTCATGTTCCCTTCTGATACACAGATGGTTTCACTCAATGGTGACTAACTTAATCCCTCTTGTCTAATAGGTCTTATTCGCCTCGTCATCGCGATGATGCCGGCATTGCACCGAACGTGCTGTCGGCTACCTCGTGCTTACAGCATACCACATAGTCTAAGGTCGTGGAAGGCTTCGGTATACTGAGGTAGCCATGCCTGCCTCTACGTGGGTAAGTAATTAATTACATGTAGATACCTAATAACAGTTATACACACAGTAATAGTTAATTAGTTATACATGGCAGTCCTACATAGCGGCTGTATACAGTTACACATAGCAGATAGACATAGGTAGTAGTTACCTATATATACAACTATAGATAGCAGCTCGTATGGAGCGTAGCATATCTACCTCTCCATCGCAGGGATACTTTGCAAGATCATGATATGTGCCTACAGAATCTTACGTAGGTAGGATCGACGTCGACGTCGCACCCTGCTTATGTCATACTATTCATGACATAGTCGTCCCGTCCCGAGCAGAAAATCTCCGAATCGCCGTAAGCTAGGTACCGTTGGTGTCGCGGTAGTCAGGCTGTCAGGATCTATCTGGCCATCCCACAACAGGGCCCCCTCCTCTTCGACG
The DNA here is from genome assembly GCA_022432365.1 of Hypoxylon sp. FL1284. Classification (NCBI taxonomy): domain Eukaryota; kingdom Fungi; phylum Ascomycota; class Sordariomycetes; order Xylariales; family Hypoxylaceae; genus Hypoxylon; species Hypoxylon sp. FL1284. The sequence goes on from JAJJXE010000012.1 coordinate 807,709, forward strand.
GACCGATTAGTCAAGCGTACGCACGAACGCGTTAGGATTCAACTGCCGAGCGAGCTTCCTTATACCCTCATCTCGTCTGCGGAGGCGGGACCTCGCGACTAGGTATTGCTGCCAGACTGGGTACCCTCGCCTCTACCCCCTTATCCCCACTATCTCCGTATCTCCATGTCTTCCTGCTGCGGCGGCCCGCGACGATCGTAGTGTCCCGGCCCCGGGTGTGGAGGAGGAGGGGAACGACATTGGTGGCGTTCTGCCTCGTGTCGCAGGTCTATTGTCTGCTGCTGTTTGATAGACGGGGGGGTTGGGGTTGGGGTTGGTGTAGCGGCTTGCGAGTCACGACATCTAAGCCATCGGAAGCCCGCAGGGAAAAAGGGAAAAGAAAATGCACAAATTGAATCGCCGAAAAGGTAAATGTGAGCCCTCGGTTGCTCTATCTCGGTTAGATCGCGGTGTTGGGCAGTGGGATTTCTCAGAATCCTGCCGGGCTCGCTTAACATGCGCACATTTCGCCCAACCACCGCGCGGGGATCGTCGCGGGTCCCGTGGCTCGGCTTCGGAGCTTAAAATGAGGCTTGGACGTAGGAGTGGCAGGAGGAAGAGGAGATAGGAGGCCGGGACGAAGATCAGGAACGGACATTTCGGGTCGCGAACACCTGTTCCACTGGTACCGGCTTACAAGGAGCAGAGACAATATATCTCGTACGACGGTTAATGTGCCTCGGTGTCGCAGGTTACTCCGAGTACATCGCTCTCATATGGATCGCGTCCTTCTGTTTCCTCCTCGCGCTTCTCAATATGGCAGTGTGGCTTGACAGGGGGCGTCATGCTCCACGACGCCTTACAGCTTCCGAACCTCGTGTCTCCGTACTAGGCCGCCATAGGCACGGCAAGCATGGCGCTCCTATTCCCCAGCCGGGCACGATTAGAAATCAAAGTCAGGGATGGGTGGCACAGCAGGAAGGGCAGACGGGAAAGACAGCAGCAGTAGTGGTAACGACCTACTTAGAGGTAGTTAGCTTCGACAGATCCTTTCGACGTCGCACGGCAGCGGACGGAAGCATGAAACACCACGTTTCGATGGGCGTACGCACGTACGGCACCATCTCACTCAGTGTCTTGGGTACCTAGCTCCGAGCGCCACAGACGGCGGGAAATTTTTGTGTCTTAGTATTACCCCTGAATGTACCTAGGGAGATAAGGAGAGACATTTGACGTGCCACGACAGCAAATAGGTTGACGAGCTAGCGATATCAAATACTGCCGAGATTTCTCGCACTTATTGGCATGCATGTAGGAGAGGGTAATGAATATGTGCCCTTAGGCGAGACTGTCTTGCATCTTAGGTCGGTGAGGAAGGCAATGTAGGTAGCGAAATACACTTGATATTACTACGGAACCTTTCCTACGAAGTGACCCTTTCGAGATGAATCAGGCAAGAAATATTACACTTCTTCCTTTTTGCTCCTCACCGCCGCAGTTTGCAGCGCAGCCGCGAGCTTAAATCGTAAGACCTCGAAGCTTATAGTCCTCAATTGTCTTTACTGTGTCTGATAACTGACGTCGGCGACTGCGAAACCGAAAAGGGGAGCTTAGTTTTCGGAATGCCTTTCTGGTGTGGTAGCGTCCTATCCTCCTCAGCCATGCTCAGTCGCGTCGCTGCGACGATGATTCCGTGCCGTGGCACACCCCATGATCCTTCGCGTCTTGCCATCGACCCTCGAATGACAGCCACGTCTGGACCCTCTTGCGGCAACTTTTTCGATGAGCTCGTGCATCATCAGGAGCTGAGAGATTAATGCTAGGTACCCATGTAGATACCACGCCATGCGCGGTCGACGTGTAATACGTATCAAACTCCTCGGGTGCGTCTGGTGATCGGTCCTAGTAATCGCCGTTGCTGCATGTCGAGAGAGAAAAAAGAAGCTCTTAGCGCAGCGCTGGCCTCGGCATTTCAATCTCGCAGCTTCACGTGGAACTAAAACACCCGATACGAGTAACTCAATGATAGCTGGTGCTCTAGATCGGAACGCCCTGAGGTTTTCCTTCCCGAGCTCACCACACCGCACATCCAGAGCAAATGCCAACGAGAGGAGCACTGCTGTCTCCCGAATGTACTCTGCCCATCAAACTTAGACACTGAGTGATATCTCAATCCGTGGCGATGCCTGCGCCTGCAGAGTCACGTACCCACCGGAGGCCCAAGGAGCCAGCTGTCGTCAGATGGCCCTCAGGGATATCCATCACATTATTTCGATTAAAGTTCGTAGTTCTTCGAGATGCTTCTTGAAATGGTATAAAAAGTTCTAGATGCACAGAAGAAGATACGTATAGCTCAACCGGTTCTTGAATCAATCGAAGCGCAAGTAGTTTGTAGATCCAAGATCTATCCGGAAGCTAGAAGTACTGGGTAGAACTTTGAGACCCTTATATTCGTGTGGAACGGGTATTCTATTGGGGCTCGTCATGCGGCTCATTATATGGTGGCAACTTCGACTACACATCATGGCGGCTACGGACAACTTGAGCACCACGAGAAAATGTAACTTTCTTCTACATGAAGACTAGATTGTCCGGAGATTTGCAAAGGAATGTTGAATAAATAAGCAATCATCAACTGCTAGCTTAGATCCACAAGGTCCGTACGGGTCTAGACACCTGGGTAGTCAATCATGAAGAATGGCTGTGGTTATTGGGTCGCATGGAATACAGGTATATGATCTCGGTAAGCAACCTATCTAGAACTGCATTGCCATGCCTTGGCTATGTGTGATGAGGCATTCTATCCTCTGAAGTAATGATGCCCCTCTGAGCAGACCCCTCGGCCATATACACAGACAAGTAGCTCGATGATGTGCCTGCATGTTAGCCGTTCGTGACAGGCTGACAGATCAATACATACCTAGATACCTAAGGACTCAAGCGGGCGTCTTTAAAGAACATGGCAGTGGCTCGGATAAGAGATAGTCTTTGTTGACGTGACTGGATAGTAAGGCAGGGTGAAAAAGTCTGATATGTTGAGTTCTCTGCCTACGCCTAGGCACATAGCAGTTTAGGTGAATCGCATTGTTGACTCCAGCCGTTCTATCTTGACGTGACGACGATATCGTACAACCTGCGATTTACTATGTCCTTGCTCTTTAGAGTAGGGATCGCATTGGGATATAGCCTAATATTCTGTATCAAGAATAGTAGCTAGTTAATAAGTAGATGGAAACGTAGGTGCGGCCCGGTATGTGTATTGGTTGATATAAAGACATGTTGATGAGGGTAAGACGGAGTGACTGCTGATATGCCCTAATGTTACGTAATCCCAGCACACTCCGTCTTTTAGCTTCGAGCCCCAGCCTCGGCAAGACCGTACGTCATGTCAAATACTTGACTGGCAGGCTGAGCCACAAGAGGTACTTTTCGCGGCCAGAAAGTACCGAAAGCATGATAGTTCTTTTTGTCGCCAACTGGCCTGGCTATCAGGAGATATGAGGTAGCCGCATTTCTCAGCCCTCCCCAACTCCTCCGACAAACACTATATTGACTCTGTTTGCACGGGATAAAGTCGATCGGAAATGCGGCAGACATGTCGCCTACCAAATCACACAATCGCGTCCTGCCCAGATGCGCAGATGGAGTCTATTGAAGGCAGCATCAGCCTGGGATCTTCCCTGGCCCTGGCCCTGGCCCTGGCCCTGGCCGTAACCATCCGGGTGTCCGTAGGTCTCCCCCAATACACTCCTCCTTCCTTGCCATGCAAGATGTGCTCAAATGAAAATAAAAACGAACCTTCGAGTTCAGCCTTAATACACCTCCCCCTTCCTTCCTTGCCATGCAAGACGTGCTCAAGCGAATATAAAAACGAATCGAGTTGAACCCCAAGATGTGGGTGACCAATCATCTCTCTCTCGTAACGCCGTGCCTTATTTCCTTCAGCACATTCGAGACATATCGTACCACCAACACCACGCGGCCAGGCAAAGGCTAGACACTATTACTACAGGCCAATAGATCTATATTCGAGATCCATTGTACGCCATCTCCCATGACCGGCATGGTTCCGCAGTACACCTTCTTATCAAATCCTCCAGCTGACTGAGACCTTGCACCGACAACGTCTACAGCCGGTCGAATCTCATCTACCCCCCCCAACTGCGCCTCTCTTCTCTTTCTATCGTCATCACACCCCATCTCGTACGCGGAGCGACACGGCCATCCCGTCAGACTAGAATCCAGCAGGGTTTCTATCCCATCTGCGCCAGAACATCTGCGCCAGAACTCAGCAATCTGATCATGTAAGCTTCACTCCAGCGCATATTGGAGCATTCGATACGTGCATACCTTTACCATCCTCGCTCGCCCTGCTTTACGTTTTGGATCCGTCCATGTGTCTTTGCCCTACCTAATGCTTTCCAAAAGAATTGCTTTGGGAAGTCCGCTTACCTCGTTCCAAGCTCCGCCGAATAACACCACGATGGTTTCCAGCACGCCGTTGCCCAAGACAGCAAGGCAACCTCGCATGCGAGCCTCATGTGACGGGTGCTTCCTGGCCAAGGTCAAATGCACCAAGAACAAGCCAATTTGCAACCGCTGCTTGTCTTGTGGGTTGGAGTGCCAGTATTCGCCTAGCACCAGGATGGGGAAGCCCAAGCCCGATCCACAGATTCACGGGAGACAGAGGGATGTGGCACAAGACGGGGGTTATGGACTTTACATTCTACACCCACAGCCAACGGCCCAACAACAGCCGTTGGGAGAAATGCTCAGCATGAAGACGGAATGGAATAGCCCTTCTCCTGGTGTTGATAGCGGCATAGGCCGGGATAACTCCTCGACAGGTCTTGCTCTAGGCGGATTTACTGGCGCCAGCGGCGAACAAAACTCGTTGCCTGACCAGAAGGAGCTGTTTGCGTCGGCACTACAGTGGCAATCTAATATGTCTCATGGCACAACCTCCAACGGCAACTTGGCCGCTACGACCCGCGCTGGCACCATGTCTGCTACACCCGACCCTGCAAAAAATTCCGGATTGCAGTGGCCTTCAAATGGCTACCAAGTCACAAACTTTGGCGACAACTTCGGTCCGATCAGTCCTGTGCCTGGAGACCGGACGCTATCCCAAGCATCTCAGGCCTTTAACTTCGCTATGCCAGACCCAGCATGGTCCAACCCATCTACCAGTGCCCCGAACTCATCCAACCTAGAGGCTGTCCAGATAAGCACGGGCTCGCATCTCGCACCCCTTCTACTCCATCAACCCATGAACACCAACCCCTTCAACCTATCCTGCATATCATCCGCGAGTGGACGTGCTTCCACCTGCTTTGAATCGTGTCTAAATATTCTTCAAGCACTACACGACGTTTCACCGGGGCCCGATATTGATATCCTCGTCCAACTAAGTGGTCTCGCGAGCGAGGAATGCGCACTGATGCTATCTTGCCCTTGTTGCATGAACAAATCCGGATTGAGTACATCCACGATGGTGCTCGCCAACTTGATGCAAAGATTCGGATCTATCTACGATACTGTGGCGGCTTTGTATTCCGATCCAATTAACCAAGCAGATCCAGGGCAATATTCGGAGGGGCACGAGCTCAACGGCGAGCAGGACAGGGAGAAGAAGCTCGAAGACGTACTCCAGGCCGGCCTTAAGCTCTCATATACCTTGGCTAAGCTACAAGAATATATCTACGGCGAACCCCATGGCTGTCCCGGTTACGTTAAATCCCTGCTTACCCACGTTGGAGTCGAATTATGCCCGGCAGTAGAGACGCTGCACAGCGTGGTCTCGAGAAGCATGGCCGTCAGTTCTCAGATACCGAATTAAAGAACAGCTCCCTCCCTATAGAGCTGTGCTGGCTAATGGGTCGAGGTCTGATCCAAGTCACTCATTCGAGATACGGCAGCAGTATGGGCTGCTAGCTTACAAAGAATGGACATTTTAATACTTTTCCTTAGGTTCGTGCCTTGAGATAGAAAGCGCACTTGTACATTGAAATTGTTCGTTGTGATAGCTATATAGATGGAAGACCACAGACACACTGCCACGCAGGGGTCATTTCGTCTCATTCGTCTCACCGCATCTTCCAAATAAGGAGATCATTTTCTCATCCAAGGCGAGAAGGGGAGCCACGCAGGCAGCCAGCTGGTAAGCTGTTACGTGCTTCTTCTGTCGAGCAAGCAAGTCTGGGATGATGATGGCTGTACAGAGAGCACCGCATCTGCAGAGGCCGACTTGGCGGGCGCGGATGCACGTGTGTCTCATCCTAGTGCTACTCAGCTGGCTGCACCCAGACTACCTAGGTACCTTTGAGGCTGAACAGCCGCAGCGTGGCAAGGTGGATATTGCCTACATCACGCGTACGTCCGTTGATAAGTATCCCGTGCTAGGCAAGTACAAGCCGGATATTAAGACTTCTCTGGGAATGGAGAACCGGCGCCGTAGAGATTGCCTGGCCTTTCCTTGATAAGGCGCGGCGAGTCGTGGGCGTATTCGGAATGAGAGACTGAACGAAGTCGATTGAAGGTACATGCTTAGATAATTACATACATGTATTGTAGCTTCCATGGTATCTTAGGTACCTAGGTACAGGTAAGCGCACACTAGAACAATTAGGCAAATGGATACCGCTAAACTGCATCATAACATGCTGATATTCTGCTTAGAGATTGAACTCGGAACGATGTTTCTAATCCCAACCTCGACATGCCAAAGGATCTTGTAAGGATTGATATGAGTGACAATATCCTATCATTGATCATGGGTGTCGTGATGAGAAATCGTTCGCATGTACTGTTTACACCCAAGCACCATTAATACCTAACGTACTGCTTACCCGTCTCGTCGATTCCATGCTTGTCTGATTGATAGGTGCTCGGAGACGGAGCTGTATACAGGCCGGGTCGCCGTCCGAAAGGCGGGATAAGCTCGATCCCTACTAGGTACCGCCAGTGATTAGCCAGATCCGGTTTTCTAGGCGCTGTCAGGCTGTCAGGTTGCCAGGCTGCTGTCCAGAGCTGTCCAGAGCCTTGGGTTGGTGGGGTTGACAACGCTGACAGCCCTGAACCCCGCTGCAAGTACAACCCTAAGAATAACCTTATCTGGAGAGTCTAGCCCCATCTGGGGTAATTATGTAAGTATAGATCTCGGGATGATTTGATCATCGCTGCGCCCGTACCATGTCGGCACCCCACATCCCACATGCTTATCCTTACATCCTCTCATCCTCACATCCTTCGGTACATGTGCACACTTCACGTCTTCTCGTATATCGCGTATAGGTACTTTTGTCATTATCCCGTCCGTGGCTTGAACATCCTCATCTGCCTGGTTCTACTGATAGAAGATGCAATTTCACGTCCCGTCCTCTGCGAAACCTCAAAACCTTGAAATTGCACCGCGAAGGATGGTCACGTCACGTCACGTCTCTGCCGCCTTGCATAGTACTAACCCATTTACCTTCTGACAGTACTCCTTGGAGATGTGTTTACCTAGGACCTAGGTACATATTTGAGCAGTCTCACCATCTTACATGATACGACAAATTGGTAATTGTCTCTTGTCTGACATCTCTCAAATACCTGCTAAACATGGAGTCATGTTTTCATCGCTGCTCCTAAGTCGTCATCATGTTCTTCTCAGTCTTCCTTAGGCAACCAAAAAAGAAAAGGCCCCTGACCCCTGGCACACCCTCATCAACTCTAGCGCGCTCATGCCTACTTCCGCGTCGTTAGCGTTCACTAGTAAATCGATGGTGCGAGATGATTCGTGCGGCGAGCGGCGCAGGCGGGCTGCGCATATGCGGACTAGTTCAGCCCTGGCGGTTGGCAGAGGCTCTGCGTTCCGCCTAATCAGACCTAAGAGAGGTCTAGTCCCGGCGTAATTAAGTGCCCGAGCTGCTGTCTCAGCGCCATCAAACAGCTCGTGGCGCGCGCCAGAAAACCGTCTCGATGAGAAGGTGGCTGGCGACATCAACGAGCGCTACGACAGCCATCCGCTCAACCCGGGCGGCCGGCTAAATCCTGCGATACTACGCTCTCGCGCGCTAGACAGCTTGCCCGCTTTGCTGTTATCGGCCGCAAATACCGCAAGCCCACGAGCTGTCAACTATCTCTAAGCCTCCACCCGCGCGCTGCTCCATTGGTCTTGGCTTCGAGTGTCTGGCGAACTAGCGGAATCAACGTCTGCGCCATAACGGTCCGTCCCTTGCGCCCCTCTCACGGCTAGTGCCGGCTTCTCACTCTCATTTCATCTCTAGCCCGATAGCTAGTACCTAGCTCTCTTCCTTCTAGGCTCACGGGTTTTCAAAGGATCGAGGCGATCATGTCATTGCGACTTAGTCGCGTTACCAATCAACCGAGATCTGTATGATTTTCGATGCGGCTTCTGGTAGCGATTCCTCGGACAACATATCAGCCGTAGTCCGCGAATGGGTTGCCATCGATCTGAGATGGTGCATTGCCAAGCGTCGATGCCAAGCTATCTGTGCGATCTAAGGACAGGGCCGGGCTGCCGACTTCACGGTGGCGTTGCCTAATCCTTTTCGATTAGTCAACGCCTTGACGTCCTAATCAGACAACTGTGCACTTTGCCCCACGAACGACGTACTCCTCCAGTCTCGAACTTTTCTGACGTGCTTCGTGCCACATGATAAGTCAACATCAGGTTATCTACATTCACGTTGCTCGGTACCGGAGGTCTGGGAATAGCAGAGGAATCAGCTCATGGTATCGACAACCCAGCATCGAGGCCACGTTGTCAGCCCTGTCCGGTTGATTGACAATCATGAGATGACCCCAGAGGTTCTGTCCGAACGTATGGGGTAGCCTACCTAAGGTATTTACCTTTTTCATATCCATTCCGCGTGCTGAACTTGTGCTTTCCCACGCGACTAACAATTTCCCGGCAGTCATTGAAGACCAGGTACCTAGGTATGCAAGGTCATCTCACATCTAGGTAGCTGATCGATATAAACCAACTCGTTCGATCGGGGAGATTAGAGCGAGTGTATTCATGATCAGCAAGTGATTCAATTGAACCTTCCGATCCTTTAAAACCCAAGTATCGCAAATACCAAGGCACTCGTTTTCTTGGGACGCAGCGCCCCACGAAGACTCCTATGCTCACCTAGGACTAGGTACCTAGCAAGTCTAGACACTACTAATGATGTTGGTGGCTTGGAAGACCCCAAGAAGTAATGGAACGCGACTTGTACCTATACGTGAAGCAGCCAGTAACACTGACGGTACCGTCCTTGCTTACGCCATGTGGCAGGGCTGATACTGACCGAGAATCCTTGACAGGACTTGGTAACCGGTCAGCGGCCCCTGACAAGTCGACCAGTCGCCTTTATCTGCCGGTTACGTCGATGCGGCAGGTTACGCATCGAGCCAATAAGCTTACCGAACTTGACTTCGTATCACATCAAGTAAGCGAATTACTGGACAGGCGGCGTAACGCACGTTAGCCTATCGATACCTCTATCTTTTTAGGTGGGCTCACAACATGATTCCGCAACGTCGTTTGGTGCTGTCGCTCGGAGATAGACGTTTGCCGCGCGAGCCACGAGTCTGCCTTTACGGCCGTATCTCCGCAACTCTCTGTAAACCCGCGATCTTACAGCTAGGGTTCAAGATCGTCCGCTAAACGCGTGGAGGTAACGCTAAATGTTACCATATTTAATATGCAGATGTGGCCAGGTACCTACCTGGACAAGTGAGTGCCAGTTCCTTTTGCATGGAATGGCTAAGGACTTGATGATACGCCTCCTTCTCTGACCTACTCTAGGCTCGTCCTGTGTCACTCATCCCGTATGGCACTTTTGTTGGGGTTCTTTCAACGTACTCCTCATTCATGTTAGCGTCGTGTAATATCTGTATTATCGCGAGTTATCATTCACCGGCTTGTCAAAATGCAGCTTACATAGGTACATTAGGTACCCTCGGATACTTTGGGTACCCGAGCCCCAAGCCACGATGACATCTGCCAAATGTCTGTGGTTCCCGTAGCGCCGCCACGCTCACCGGTTATCACATCTGGGTATCAAAATCATACAGATCCTCAGTTCCATACGTCGACCTGTAGTTCACGAATTTAGATGTGCTGACGCTTACGGGCATAGGAAGCATTATTACGAGGTATAGCCCACCTTCGTACTGGCGGCCACACTTCTGTTGATGCAGAAGTACCTACAACAATGACTCATCAGAAGTCCCACGCATTGATGACTGTCAACCGTCTGGTGAGTTATCCCCGCCATATGGACTAGATGGCCTGATGATGATGACTGAAAACCCGGTAGGCTAAACTGTGATATGCACTTATGTTGTGTGTTGGTGTGAACCATCGGGAGATACGCAAGTAACATATCCGTATGACTCCCAAGTTCTATCTATATCTCACCACACCCTCACCACGCTCTGACCTCATTCGCCCAAAAATGCTCCGTGTGTTACACGAAGGTAAGCGACAGCATGGTTGGCGAGAGAGAGAGAGAGAAAAGTCGGCGACGAAGGAGTCGTGAGACCCCCACACGACGCCGCTTACCCCGTGAACTCCGGACGTAGTACGACGTGTCTTCGTGCGCGCCGTCTAGTCTTCTTCCATCCCCATGCCCTCTCCACCACACCCTCTTCTAACGTAGGGGTCTTTAGGCGTCACCCTTCTTCCTGACCCCAGGGTCTTGTCGCCCAGGGTCTTGTCGCCCAGGCCCACCGATACTCATGCCTTGTTTATTAATCAGTGATGGTCAGACGGAGTGAACTACTGCGCGATGCATCTGTCCCTGATAACCGGGCGCCCGAGCTATCAAGCACTTCTCAGCATACGCCGCCGTGCTAACGCGCGACCAGAGACCTTGCTTTCGGGGCCGAGACCTACGAGGACGACGATAGCAGGGCGGACATCCTGCCAAAAGTCCATTCCCGCTAGCCACCTTCCCGCGCAACCCCAGCGTACTTAGCCTCTTGCACGTTGCGTGGAAACTGGACATGGCTGGCGTAGACTGCCTAAAGTGAGCATCTAGACAGCCTAGACCTGTCTACAGCTAAGAGACGCGCATGCCCCGAGAATGCTACTGAGGCAATAGTGACACTGCTTTATCGTGCGGGTTAAGACGGAAGTCGTGTAACGGGTGGCGATTTCTTGTCTGGATGTGAGGCCGAGGGGGCATGGGCGCTGGGGAACACTTGACATGTATATTGACAGATACATGATCGGACGACGCTACAGCTGGATAGTGTCTGTAGTTGGAAACCTCAGCTCCGCTACTAACTCTCTTCGGCAATTAGGTTATGCCACGAAGTAGCAAAATCTGCGTGGTAGTATTCGACGTGGAGGTGGATATGCATCCATTGTGGAATAGTAACCATAAGCAGATAACGGTGTCGAAGTGTCGCGGACGTAAGGATGGCAGAAATCTCGTGATACATATTGTACACTTTGAGTGATACGACATTCTAATCAACCGGCTTTTGTCTCCTGAAGGCTTTACTGTACAACGCGATGAAGCACGTATGTGTAAGAACTATGATGACAGTTACAGGCCACGGAAACTTCGTCCGAGGTTAGCGGCGTCGACGGACGCAAGGCGAGGAAAGGACGATCGATATATGCACGTTTATTCTTAGTCTCTAGGTAGCGCACACACAATCCGTCAACTGGCCTTGAGCCGAAAAAAGGAAGAGAGGAAAAGGGGGGATAGGGGGGATCCTGTCAATTGTAGAATACTATCTAACAGCAAAGAGATGCAGCATCACCATCGCCATATCATGACTTCCCCTTCTGTGGCAGGTGTTGCTCTCGCTAGATGTCATCCTTGTCTCTTGGAATTGTTATCGTGTGTCCTATGTAGAGACACTTATGCCTCCGCAACCAGGAAGAAGTTGTTTGGGGGTTTTGTTTGTTTAGACGCCGCCGCCGGAAGCACGGATGACCTGGCCTACGCGATGATGATATGTCAGTATTACACGTATTGCATACGAGAAAGTACACATTTTGAAAGCACACGAACAAGCCAGGACTAGATAATGAAAGGGAGAGCATAGGGAAGGCACAAATTCGGAAGGAGACGATAAGGGGTTTAGTAGACGTGAGCGCAACATAGAAGCAGCAGAAGACTAACCGTTGATCCACTCGCCCTCGTCGCTGACGAGGCAGTAGACGACCTTTCCGACATCGGCGGGCTCGCCGACGCGGTCGAGGGGGCACATCTTGCGGAGGCCGGCCTTGATGGTGTCGACGGGCATGCCCTCGTAGCCGCCGGGGACGTAGTGCCAGCTGTTGGCGTCGAACATGTCGGTCTGGATGCCGCCGGGGGCGACGGCGTTGCAGGTCATGCGCTTGCGGCCGCAGTCGACGGCGAAGGCGCGGGCGAAGCCCTCGACGGCGGCCTTGGAGCCGGCGTAGAGCGCGTGGTTGGGGACGCCGGCCATCTGCGCGGCGATGGACGACGTGAGCACGATGCGGCCGCCCTCGCGGCAGCGCCGCAGCGCCTGCTGCGCGACGAAGAACTGGCCCCGCGTGTTGAGGTTGAAGACCTGGTCGAAGAGCTCGGGGGTTACTTCCGTCTCGTCGCACCACACCTCCATGCCCGAGTTGGACACGGCGATGTCGACGCCGCCGAAGTGCGCGACCGCGCGCTCGAACAGCGACGCCACCTCGTCCGGCCGCGACACGTCCGCCTGCAGCGCCACCGCCGACGACCCCAGCGCCGCCAGCTCCGCCACCACCGCCTCCGCCGCCCCCGAGCTGCGCGCGTAGTTGACCACGATCGACGCCCCCCGCCGGCCCAGCTCCAGCGCGATCCCCCGCCCGATGCCCCGGCCCGCGCCCGTGATCAGCGCCACCTTGCCCGCCAGCGGCTTCGCCTGGTTGCTCATCGGCTCGGCGGACGTAGCGGACGGAGCCATGGTGTGTTGATGGTTGATGTCGAAGGAAAAGTGAGTTTATTTCGCTCGTGCCTTTTGTTGTTCTTGTGCTGAAGGAAAGGATGTCGTCGGTTTCTGTCTTTCGTCGTCGCAAAAGAAAAAACAAGTCACTGGGGTGATGATGGGGTGATGTTGCTTGGGACGACTTCGGCAAGGAGAGAGCGGGAAGAATAGACCTTTAAAAGTCACGAGCAAGAAAAGAAAGTCAATCCAGGAGTCTGCTGCTAACAATTCCTCCCCCACGGATTGAACCCCAAGGAGTTCCGAAGCTGGTGCGACCGAGCGGACTTGGCTGCGAGGGACGACGGACGACGGACACTGCGCGAGGTGCGGGCTTCCTTGGGAAGGGGCCGAGGATTACAAGACATATTCGCAATCCAATGCGTCGCCGCTAAGTTCAAACAAAGTTCAAGGGGTGGCGGGGCATTCCCATAGTCGGTAGGGAGGGCCCCTAAACACGTAATGTGAACATGGCCCTGATACATTGGCGAAAAGAGCGAAAAGGCTCGTTCGAGTTGCAGCAAGAGGAAAAGCACGGAGATCGTCCAAGACCGAGATGGCGAGGTTGACTAAACCGACCCCAAGGCCGCGAAACAACACGTTTCAAACCGCGTCACATCAGCGCCGCCTTGGAGACGCTCGGCACCGACTCCTACTAAGAGCGAACGTCGGCTCAGGATCCGCGTAACGGCAGCAGCTCAGACGAGAACGTCCCACCTGTTACCTACCCGATAATGTCGTGAGAACTCGTCCCACAAACGGGCAGTTAGGCAGCTCTGACCTCCGATTTCTCGCTTACTCAACTACAGACAACCTTATTACCCCACGGGCGGCGGGTAATCCAAGGACTTCCATTGTAGTCAGACAGCCCCATGAGGTTTATTTGTTTTCCTATCCAATTTTCTCGATTCCTGTCTCATTGCTGTGCTGTGCCATGTTACACCCCCATCGGAACTCCGGGCGCGAGTCCACGTCTTGTGAGACACGATGGAATGGAGGACGCGACGTGTTTCCGCCGAGGAGTCGGGGGATGACGAGGAGGGGCGGAGAATGAGATAAATAGCTGGAAGTACGTCGAGACTTGCCCGCGAAGTCGGGCGGTTAGCGCAGGGAACAGAGTCCACCACGAGTTGACATTCGAGAGCGAAGAAGAGAGAAGGACAGACCACTAAATACAGCACTTGGAAGCCGTCGTTTGATAGATTTTGGTGTTGTACTGCATCGTGTTACAATGCAATGTTGTACCAGAAGGTCCGTCCGTTAACAGTCCTTCCTCGTCAGCCTTCCGTCTCGATGTGAAAGAAGAGACTCGATCGAGTGTTAAATCCTGCTGACCACGGCACCCAAGCAGAAGGATGCTGGCGAGAGAATGTATTCCTTCTCTCGCTCTGTCTGGTATTGACCCAAGGTGGCGAGATCTGACTGTGACAATCAAGTGTGGTCATTATCGCCCAGTTTGCACCGATTTAGAAGCCGAGTCGCTCTTGACATGTCATCTCCTTGCTATTCGAGTCAAGCAGCGCACGCAACATCTCAGATGAGCGACGTCTACGTTGGGATTGGATACGAAGCGATGTCGGAAAGGTTTGTAATGATTTACTTGGCCTTTTTCCCGCTTATCGTTTGTACACCCGGGCGGGAACCAGGGCGGCGGGAGCTGAGGTCAGCAGCAAGCGCATATTCGTTACCGGCAATTCTATAGCCAAGGACTGGGCGCTGGCAAATCTACGGGACAGCTCAAGAACTTCTTTTCGCGCGCCCATCTTACTCCGGGGTCCTAGCTGATTTCGGGGTCCTAGCCGACTCGAACTATATGCGCCTGGCTCAGGTAGGCAAGACTCCCGTGCGCTACCAGCTGCTATTCTTATGTTAGACCGTAGGCGTGCGTACATAGCTGATGCGAGCCGCACGAATACTCGATCGGGAATACGTCTGCCCTCAACAGACCAGCGACACCGCCAGACGTGAGGGTGCAAGTTCGGGGAATACCTTCTCGCAAGGACGGAAGGTCATCCGTGTGCGCTCCCAGTCATCTTCGGGATTTTGTTTCTTACCCGTCTACCCGTGAGTCAGTGTAAGTACCTAGGTACCGCCCGTGTGCAGGCGATGGACCCTGAAGCAGGAAACCTGGGGTCTTTGGTACTTGGCTTGGCTAAGTTATACCCGTCTCCGTACCAAAGCGGGATCTGGATCCCCCACCGGCGCCACACGTCATCCTCGTACCGACCCAATCAGTCGGGTGTGATCAAATACAAGATATAGTGTCAAATCGACCCTGTTACTATACCGTCCCAAGACGCTAATAACAACTACCACCGCTGCGTCCCTCGGCAATGACAACTCAATACAACAACCGATGTAGACCTGGATGGCAACGGTAATGACAATGACAAGCGACCGAAGACGGCGATGAATGGATGGACCGATGACCTGACAAGACAAGCGTCGATAAAGCGCTTATGCGATTGGTGACTGTACATACATGTACCTCTTACCTCGCATGCAGGGTTCCTACACCTCGTATCCTGAGTGGGCGATCTGGGATCCGCAAGATGCCAAGCTGCGAGATACCATCTACCTGTACCTTGGTCGCGGTAAGAGTTACAATACATGGTTCGTGGGGTGGGGGTTTAGTAAACAGGGGAGGGTTGCATTCGACGTTGATTCAAGATTCGTTGAGGCGCTCGCGTCATGCCCGTACACCACCGCCTCCTTGATTTATTTCCACCGAAACAGCCCATCTCAACAACGACAAAACGCATGTCTAGGCGTAACCTGATTGCAGGCCCAATACCCAAGAGAGTACCTTGAAAACCAAGAATTCCCTCAAAAAAAGGGTTCAAGTGGCCAGAACACGTCAGCTCCACCGGCCAGAGACGAGGTGTCTGGAAGCCCTCCCAAATACACCATCTCGGAGATCCTCCGAAACTCGGATATAGTACAGAATTCGGATATACTCCTTAAGAGGCAAGGAGGCTTTAGACGGCACCCTTTCGGATGTATCGCAAATTAATTCACTTTGAGCATCCTCATCTCAGCCGTGCCAATCCCAAGAACTTTTCCATCTATACTGTAAACAAGGCTGGATTCCATTGAAACCTATGCGGTTTGTGTATGCTGGGCAATGCTATCTCAAAGATCGTAACTTCGTAAACCTCTACCTCGAAGGCTTATGTTACAAGAGTTGGGGTTAAACTCCTTCCAAATCCAAATAATACTGTACACACGAGCCAAAAGGGATGTGTCAATCGGGACATGAGTTTCCAGCTGCGCGCAAGAACCCTCAGAAACCTCGGCTGGAAAACAGATACTAGAACCCTTCAACTGAACCACGCGCTGTTGAACCCCCCCTCCCCCCCCCCCCCCCCCCCGGCGGTATTTTCTTTTTTTTTTTCGTGTTTTCTTTCGCTTCGCACCCGGCGTGGGTGGATAATTGATGCCATCGCTAACGACCTTCGCTTACTCGATGCTGTGTCATATCGCGCCCCGAGGAGGGCCCGCGCGTGTTGTACATGTGAATGAGTGCCGTCTCCGTGTTCCCAGCTGCAAAACCACCACCTTGATGGAGTCCCGAGTATGCTGCAGCTCGCTCTTCCCGTAGTACACTATCTAAAAATGCCTTGAAAGCGTTATGGGTATCTGGAGAAGGTAATAAGGAAAAGAAGAGAACCCCACCTATCGAAGGTGAGGCAAAACGAAAAAAAAAAAAAAAAAAAAAAAAGAAGATACAGGAAAACGGGTTACTTATGTAAGAGTGAAATAAAAAATAAGAAAATGAAAAAATTCAGTACAAGGAAAAGTAATAGCAAAGCTATGTGTCTCGGACACGATGGGAATGTAAAAGCAGACGTAGCGCTTATGTATGCGGCAAAGAAAGCGGATCGGTGTCGAAAACGGCTGATATCGCCTAGGCTAGAAGAAGGAGTATCGAGCGGGCGGCTGTTGCTAGCCGGTAGAGTGGCCTGCCATATCTAGGAACTCCATTTCTGGGAAGGCGTGATTATCTAGTATAGCATCCAGGGCTGCGAGGGCGGCGTCGGAGTCGTTTGTCCCCCAGCTTGCCCAGCTTGCTGCCAGGTTCTTCAGCTTGCGGATGATACCGTCCCTGAACCGCGAAGGCAGGCCGCCCTCGAGAAGCTCGAGCGCGTAGTCGAGCACGTCGCTAGGCGCATTCAGACCACTCGAGTAACCCTGGAACGTCAGCGACGGCACGCCTTTGCCTCTCCAGATAAAATCGGAAATCAGAGGGTCTTCGGGTGTCACTCGGTCGATCGCCACGAAGTTGCCCGCGTCTGCGGGCCCTTGGAAGTGGCCAGCTGCCCGTTGCACGCTGTCGGCCCAGAGTATGAGTGTCGCGCGATAAACGGCGGCGCTCCACCAGCTTGGCCGCCCATCTTGCGGCATCAATTTTATCAGTCGGTACACCTGCCCGCAGCGAAAGACGGCCTCCGCGCGGCACTGGATCAGTCGTGAGTGAAGTTCGGGCTCCCAGTAGGACCGCTGTTGGCCATCTCGGCGGGCAAACTTCTCAATCTCCGGAAAGTCTGCTACTCCGTTCAGAGACATCAGATGATACAGGACCAGGCTGCCCCTAGTGAGGGAGCAGTTTGGATTGGTCTCGGCGAACTGGACGGCTAATTCGTACCATTTCTGGCACATGCTTTGCGCTTCGCCAAGGCGATTTGAAAACACACCAGACCTGCCAGCACATGATAGCATATCTCTCACGTTGCACATTTGAAATTGAAGCGGGTGGAGAAGCAACCGCAGTTCCCGTGCCGTTATGTTCTTTAAGCTCACTGTTACCTCGTTGCTGAGGAATTCTTGGAACAGGTGGCGGAGAGATAGCGACGTCGGAGGGTTATAGGTGCCGTAAACGGTTGACAAGCCTACCAACCATTGGTCGGCGTTGGCCGCCCTCCACAACAGATCAGGCCCTGGTAAAGGGCAGCAGAGCTCGGTCGGAGAGAGCATCGTCGCAGTATCGTGGAACAAGCTCAGCTCCTGATCGACCATAATAAAGTTGTATACGATCCTACCAAAACAAAATGTTAGCGTCAGCCACGGTACTAGGGGCCCTGCTCGGTGCCTGTCGCTAACGCACCTGTTCTGAGACTCGCGCTGCCGCCAAGGCTGCCAATTGTCGGGTGCGTCACCAGAAGAACTCGTCGGAATCATAGGTGGTTGGGGCACGAGCATCCCGGCGTGTCTAAGCATCTGTATGGCCGGTTCGGTCAGCGCTATCTCGGCAATAGCCAAGGGAAATTCAAATCCACGCCACCGCAAGACTTACCGAGAGGTACATGCCCCGCTGTCCCATAGCTATATCCATAAGCCACTTGTCGCCGCTCCAGGCTCCCAGCAGCAGAAAAAGCAAGGCGCATCGAAGCACAGTGGGGTCGGCGCTCATCTCAATGTCCTTCTCTATCACGTCGAAAAGCGAGATGCGACATGTCTCAATCAGGCTAGTCGAGAGAGCCTGTGCTTCGGCGGTGGGAACCGCAGCGGCGCCCTGCGCAATCATGAGCAGGACGAGAAGGGTAGACGATGCCCTGTTGTTAGCGAGCATGTCGTTAGGGTCTACCGTGTTGGCCATCACCAGCGAGTAGAACGAGGATAGGTTCCGGACGTAACTGCGCAGGAAGTACTCCAAGATGTTGGCAGGGGGGAGGACGACAACCTTGGAGGCGTTGGGGGAAATTGGACTCTGGACTCCGCTGCGGTGAATGTCGAGAGCTTTGTGGAGGAAGCCCTGCGCCATTGCGAGCAGCATGTCTCGAGAATGAGGCTGCATGGGGATGACAGATGCCATGTCGGTAGCGTCCCAATCCACATTACTTAGAGTGTCGGCGAGCTTCGCCCAGGTAGTCTCGTACCTGCTCTTCTTCAACCATTCCAAGTGCACGATGGCAGTCTTGGGACACGCATTGGGAGATATCAGAGGATTGCACCGAGCCAAGGGCCAGGCATCCTCCGAAAGAACGACTTGCTCCAGCTCGGCCATCAATGTCGTGGGCCCCTCTCCATGTGGAGGGCTAATAGGCACTGACCCTGTAGACCTAGCAAGCTTTGAGCTCGACGAGTTCGGGGTCGCACCGGAGAAGCCTGTAGCCGGTGTGGCCTGGCTCCCATCTGTGAAGGCCGACGGGACAGTGGAGTCTTGGTGGATAGACGCGTTATTCGGACCCAGGTCTATCGTATTTTGCCAATCTAGGAAGGTCGGGTTCGCGAAGGTTGTGCCCGCTACGTAGGACGAGTCGTTGTCTAGATACGAGGAACTAGGCAAGCCCATATTTAGGGACATGTCCAAGAGGTCATTTGGCTCCAACTGAAGGGGCGTTGCCGGTCTCTGCCTCATTACGCCGTTGGGCTGGAACTGTGAACCAGTTACCGCATTGCGGCGGTGGCCGTTTTTGGGTGACAATAGAGATAGTAGGTTCGCGGTCTCCATAGCCGCCGACGTCGGCATGGGTGCTCTAGCTTGCTCGGGCACTGGGCTGGGCAGCGGGTTGAAATCGGGTAGGGGCCTTTGAGTGGTATCTCGCGGCGTGAGCACATGAGAATAATCCGAAGAATAATCTAGGGAAGACTGTCGGGTGCGAGCAGCCGCTTGGGCTTTTCTGTTGGCCATCTTATTGGCGCGCCGAGCACGTCGTTCTTTGCAATCCAGGCCCTTTTGCACACAGCGTGTGCAGGGCAGTTTCTTGTCGCACCCTGTCTTGGCCAACGCGCAGCTTTCACAGGCGATCCGTTGCTGCCAGTCTAAGCTGGGACGAGCTCCGGCGGGAGCATCATCAGGAGCGTCCGGCTGGTGGTGGTGCATATTGATGTGTCGGCTGAGCAGGTCTCTGTGCGCTAATGAGCACCCATACATACCATCGTCAAATGCGACGAGGGAAACGGGGAAAACTAACCTTCGACCGAAGTCGACGTAGCAACCAGGGCAGGTATATGGCTTTATGCCGGTATCTATCCCCCGTCAAACAAGTTAGACAGCGCACCGCGATACGAGTTGGCAGATGGAGCGAGACCTACGCGAGGTTAAGTGTCTTTCGAGATGCTCCTTACGTGTGAACTTGGTGCCACAGTAAGGGCAGAATCTGGCCGCTGCGTCAGGTTCGGGCTTCGGCTTTTTGGACTTGGAGCCCGCTGGCTTGCCCGTAGGGCCCATTGGTGTCGAGGAAAAGAGTGTCCTAATATATATACGAGGCCCCTCTGACTGCAGCGTTGAACTGGGGCTTCAAGTGTTGAACTTGGAAGTTATCCTGCGCGGCAGCGAGGCACTCGGCTTGGGAAGATGAAAGACGAAGTGAGAAAGGGCTTGGGCTGTAGTCGATACGTACATGTAGGACAAGACGTGGAGGCAGATCTACCTTCTCTACAAGACAAGCAGATCTGGGGGAAAGTGGTATGGTCCAGAGAGGAATAGTAGACCGAGACTGAGAGCCGGCCGAAATAAATAAATTGCATTGACATAGGAAAAGTGGTAACACTCGTGGGCCAGAGCCAGACGGTGCGGCATCCTCCAGGCAAAGTCCTTGCCTGACCAAGCATCGTAGAGGGTTCAAGCGTAAGGGCACGTTAGCAGGATATGATGGAAGAGGACTGCAAGCAGGTGCAATAATGCACCTTACTTGGACTTGGCTACTACCCGCAGGTAGATCGCTTCGCTGCGAAGATAAGACACTTTCAGCCTCCGTCAAATACTTTGGAGCTGCGGCCCCGAAGTCAGACAGGCGCCGCGGCCAATATCACGATAGCGGGTGGGTACATCTGCGTCGAGCTCGAGCACTAGATCAAGCAAGGCGAGAGACAAGGCCATCTTGCCCGCGAAGCACTAGCTCGAGGCCTGGGTACCTCAAACCATCTGGCATACTCGATGGAGTCCTAGGTACCACGTCGGGTGAAAGACGAAGGCTGAAGGAGCAGGGATCCACGAGGTGGGCGTGGATGGATTCAGCACCGTCCTCGACAAGGCCGATACCCAAGAGACGGGACAGCCCAAAACGATTGGCTATCTAAGGGATGGGCGGGATTGCTAGGTCAGCTCGCTATGCGTAGATGCCAGGACCCTTCTAGATGCCTGACGAGAAGACGAGCCCGCCGAGTTCAAAGTCAAAGCACGCGAGTCGACAGGAGCTGCGGGGGGATGATGAAGGCCCGCGGTGGCGTCAGGGGTCGATCCTCCCAGCAGTGTCAGCCGAAAGATAGGCAGGTATAGCTGGCCCGAGAAGCAGAGGCGTGAGAGCCGTGAGAGCCGTAAGATGCGTGAGATGTGTGTGAGATGCATCATATAAGCGAGCAGGGAAGGGCACCTGTTTGGGAGAGATAGCTGGAGACATGACACACCTGAGTGTCTAGGCCTGTACCTACGCAAGCAGTCTCGCGGACGGGCAGATAGCAACCTATTCCCAATCTATTCCCAATGCCCGCGTGTAGAGAAGACGAGCTGGTCGCATCTCACCAGAAAGATACACACCAGAAAGATACATGTAAGATGGGAAGATGGGGTCGTGCAGGGTTCTTGTACCGAAAGGTGCAGCAGGATCCGCCTGGGACGAGTTCAAGGCCGGCCTGCCAAAGAAGTTCCTAACGTACCCCACCAAGCCGCTATTTAGCCCGCCAGCACAGCATCCCGCTGCCCTATGACATACCTAGGTAGGTAGGCTACCTAGGTACCAACCGAAGGCAGACGTTGCTTGTCATCTTTAATAGGATATATTCATGATTTCCTAATGCGAACCGACTGTATGAAATACGATCCCGAATCTGCGCGAAACGATACCATATCGGATTCATCCAACGACTGAGCACCGAAAAGCACGGCCGTAACTATGGATGAGTACGGCTATTTCACCACTGGTAGGTACCTAAGGTAATCGTTTCTTTACGACCGGTCAGTCGGCGTTGAGGTGGCAGGGTGGATGCGTGGTGAGATCTATGCATGGTATAAGGTTACGTGCATACCTACCAGGTAGGTACCTAGGTACATATGTAATGTACCTTGGATATTATCCCCTTAAGCATGGCTTCTGCCAGGCATTAAGATAGAAAAGGTTACATGTAAGTTGAGCTGATCAAAAGGCTGCTTCACAGCACGATAGTTTTAACTCGATGAATTTATCTAATTAAACCACCGCTTTGAAATAAAGGTACTTTTGAAATTTCTTATTGTCTGGTTGGTTCAATCAGCTAAAACATACCATATGAGCGTGTGGCAGACGCCGTGCTTGAGATGAATAGTGTTGATTGAAGGTACCTAAGTAATACTACCTGTAGTAAGGTGCGTTACCGACAGGACGGGCCCGAGGGGTCTCTACCAAAGTAAGTCGTGGTTTTATTTTTGGTACATCCACTTCTTGCCATCCAGGGAGGTGTTGATATTCAATCAAATACGATAACACTATAGTTGATAGTGATATTCATTATTCCCATTTTTTTTTCGATCAAAAAGAGAAGGTTGTAATTAATATTAATGACTAGAAGTGTCTCAAACAACGAACTATGTTCTTGTACTACCGTAGGCGTTATTTTGACAGATTTTCGCCGATAAGCTATTGCCTCAAGGCTGATATCCCGATTTAGGTACGTACGTAAACCTCGTTTCCAAGTTTCGTTTCACATCTTGAGGCAGCGCCGAGTCGGAGCCTAGTGTCTCTAACGCACCTCGAAGCTTCAAGTGCTCGTTTCTAGATTCCAACATAGTACCCTAAACAGACTACAGACTGGACAGAGAGGTGGCTAGAAGCTCTCTGCTTTCTATATGAAGGTGCCGAGGTACAGCTGGAGAATCAGTAAGTGGAGACTTAAACTCCGTTTCGATTGCTTCAGGTCCGAAGACAAAATTCCGGAGGAAAAAGTGGAAATTACTGGCCCGAGCAGCGCCGGCCAATGCAGCAATGATACCCGCAGATCGATATTACGACTGTCTGATATCCCATGCGCGGGAGTACAATATCGTGTCTTATTGCCACTCTAATAGAAGCTCCAGCGAGTGAGAAGCAGAGATTATGCCCGAAAGGGAAGTCAATCCAGCCCCTCCCGCAAATGTATTCACCCCCAAGGCGCCTCTGTCTCGACACCGACGCCGACGCCACTTGGGCTAGTTTGGCAAGGGGAGGAAGCAGCCTTCGGCGCACCAAGACATAGGCATATCCCTTGGTATGATGGAATGCGTACGAGGCGTCGGGATTCCAACGCCGTAGCGCGACTTGCTCACTCGATCACGACCGGTAATCCAAGCTTGCAGCTGCCGAGCAGGCTTGACCTAGCCCTGGCTTCGAGCCTCGTGAGTACATCGCCGGTCGAAGAAAAGGTTCGTATAGACGTGCGTCCCGGGAAGACAAGAGTCATTCTCGAAAAAAAGGGAAAAACACAAGAAGAAGGACAGGGTAAAGCCCCCTCGGCCTTGAGTTCTTGTACCTTCGGTGACACGGCTTGGAAGTTTAGATAGCACCAACTTTGGGATGCGTCACACAACAGCGCTCAACCGTCCAGAGACTGGGGTGGCGTCTGTATGAGCCCAGATAACCATGAGTTGTGCAAAGGCCCAGCAGTGACTATCTTCCTTTGGAGCCCACCAGGTCTTCCGACAGGACCCCAACCGAAGGGGTAAGCAAGGGACACTATGTGCACCCATTCTGCCGTGTATCCGTTATCGCTCGTCTGATAAATACGGTAGATAGAGACCCATGGCGCGAAGACGCGAAACTACTATTGCTTTGTTTCTTTTCTTCTTCGTCTTTTCGGGGCCAGTAGGCGACCCCGTCATCGCCGTGTCTTCGTACAGCTGCGGTGCGACCTGATCCGATAATGGTCCTATACGGCTCTCTGAAGGAAGAGCCGAGTTTCGATAGCCCACGGGGTTAATCCTCCGGTCCCGATGTGTGAAATTGGCCAAGCCGACACTCCTCGGCGACCCTCGGCTGGGTATCATGCGCGAGAGCACAAGAGGCTTGGAAGGCACGTTGCTTTGGATGGAAGGCGTTGTGCTATCGAGCTATGTCGTGCATAGGTAGAAAGCGGTAAGAGAGAGCTAGCTAGCTGGTGCCGACGATAACGAGACGTCTACACGTTCCGTGAGCTAATTGCTTGTGGCTAGGACGTGCCGGCGATTCCTGCTTCGGGTTTTACAACCCGAACGAGTCGTATATGACGTGGCTAGCCGTCTTGATACGCCACAGCGTATTCTATTTATGTCATCCAGTCACGCGAGATCTCCAGCCTTTCTCTCCGTGTTACCAACAGGCTGCGAGACAGATGACCGGCAAGCATTGGCAGATGTTCGCCCGTGAGAATCGAGCCGTGTGGGCGAGCATGGGTTCCTCCCTGGAGACACTGGGGATGGATGTGCTGGCATTGGTTAGTATCGTCACCGTCCCCAAACCTGAAACGAACATGAGAATACTGACTCGACGGAAACCTCTTGCTACTTCTTTCGGCGAAATTCTTCGATATCTTCTTCTCGTGCATGCGCACGTTATCGTACGGCGGATGATCGACCCCACCGAAGCCGGGCGAGGACGCCCAGGAGCCCCATCCCGGTGACGAAGGACCGGCAGGGCTGAGAAATGGTTGCCTGCTCCGGCTGGTTCCAACTCACTGGTAGCTCAGTTCCTGGGGGATCAAGCAAGATTCGGGAATCCCACCGTCGTCTTCGGGATATCAGGCATCCTGCTTTGCTGGTACAGAAAGTGATCCATTGGGTGGTTGGGTCTTTGGCGTCTCAAGATATACTCGGTTGAGTATTATTTTATTTCCAGTACAAGTACCCAATTACTTTGCGGTTTTTTCTTTTTTTTTTTTTTTTTCTTCGTGGACATGATCATGAATCTGTCAACTTCTTTTAGATACCGGGAGGCGAATCTATATTCCATTTTCGGACCCCCTAAGGCCGGCGACTATTAAACCGCACCCCCTCATTCCGTAATGGATATCCGCATACTCATTATATTAGGTTGGTATATTGATTTCTGATCGATATAGATAGGGGTAAACCCACCCCGACTCCCACCGCCGACCAAGCCGGACGAAGATAATAGACCTAAGTAATTCTGGATATCTCCTGTCTAACTAGAAGACAGATTAGCCAGACTAGGCGTTTCCGAAGTAATCTTGACTTACTAACAATATCTAAGGGGTAAACAAGTCTACAGGTACCTCGTTACATCCCAACAGCTACGACTAACCCTATGCCAGGCCCTTGCGTAAATACATGATCCTCAAGCCAACCCACAGAGCCTCGTAGCGCCAGATCTCGTCGTCGTCAGCGTCCACAAGCCCCGCTCGCGAGTAATATGTGCCGATTCACCGATCAGTGTCTTGGACGAGGCTGGTCCGGAATGGGAGGCTTGATTGGCGAGACAGTAGAGATATCACACCCATTCGGAGACTTCTCTTGTCTTACACCGGCTCACCGTCTGTTCTAGCACCGATCCCCCCCTTCTTCCGAGCAGCTAACGCACGGTCCCGAGAGAAGGCTGCGTCCTTGCTTATGTCCTGTGGCTTCGTGGCCCGTATCTGCAGGAACCAGAGGGCTTCTTGGCCTTGGACGCTAAGCCAGCCTTCCACCTCACATAAGCGCTACGAACGCCACCAAGACATCACCAGTTAACTACACGTTTGAGTATCGTTTGGGGGCGGTTCAACAATAGACAGAGAGACATGCTGACTCCGGTCCCGGCGAACTAGAATAAGGTGGCTTTGGTGCTAGTCAACGTCTCGGTTATCTCTGCTGTTATGCGTGAACAAATCATATATCTGTTAAGCTAAGACTTTTTGGTATAACTCCTCAATCACTTACCCTAGTACTTAGATTCAGGCAATAAGGAATATGTCGCCGTTTAATAAATAAAGAAACGGACATCAAAACACAGCCACATAATATATAATAAGCGTTTACATGCTCAACTATATAACATATATATTACAATGGTCCTCTTCACCATTGGCCGGTTGCTGTGCACAGAGACTACCTAAGTACACTAGGTACGTAGCAGTTTAAGACAATGACACGTCGTACGTAACAGGCGTCTCGTAGAGCCTCTACACTAGCATGCGTAATCTCTCGCATCTCAGATCCCCAAAGAAGCCCGTCACCATATAGACGACGTAGCTTACTGAGACGCGCAGTCGGCAGCGGCTCGGAGTATCGTTCTACAGGGCGTTGCCCCTTCGCCCAAGGTAGGAAGGTGCCTATACCGTTGACGTAGGATCGTGTCTTGGTATGCATATCCCATCGACGGAATCTGCCCTACAAGTGCCGGAGGAAGCGGGTGGAGCTGCGTAACGTCTGGGGAAAATCCTACCCAACGGGAGGCAAGTGCCGCGAACGGCTTGCGCGTCGGCGCCGAGACACACGCTCTCTCTGTGCTGTGAGGATAGGGGCTAAGCTCGTGCGTGTCTCTGCTCGTTCTGCAGTGTAAAACGACCCAGTCACGCCGCCGCAGCTGTCCGTGCCCGTTAAACTGGGCGCTGGGCTTGTCTTGTAATCTGACGCGGATGAGGGACAGACAGCCCCTTAAACCTAGTATATATGCCGACAGAGTTTCCGGACCTCCTTATAACTCTGTGTTCCCATCACTTCAATTCAACTACACCGAAGACACTCCGTTTGTCCTTAAAAACACGCAGGTTGCCTCAACGAAGACACAGAGACTCAGAACACACCACGACGAAACACTAGGCCAACTCACGGGCATACTTTACAGGATCTGCGACGACTATAGGGCATCGAAGGTAGAAGGAGATGATGTTGGACTGAGTAAGAACTGCAGAAAGAGAAAGGAAACTAGGAAGAGAATAATGATGCCGTATCCGGAGATGGAGTCACCTGGAAGGACAATACTATCGATGTCGACAGCAAGGAGCCAACACCTGGAGCACATGGGCTAGGATGGGGGAGTAAGAGCTAGAGAGGGAGAGAAGGTTTAGAATGGATTGTGTGTGGCGAGAATCGAGACGCCCCCGAGTGTTGCACGACGAGCGATTCGATCACAAAGACCGGCTCGACACCCATCAGTCTGGTTAGCCAGACGCCACGAAGAGCTAGGACAAGGTGGCGATAACTAAGAGTTGATGGATTGGAGAGTTGGGAACGAGCTGTTTCAGATATTCGATCTTACGAGAGAGCGAGGTTCTACTAAGAAGTGCAAAAACGACACACGGCGAATCTCGACACATGCTACCGACCTACCTACCGTTCAGCCATCTATAGTAACGAGCTAGGACTACGAGGTAACCTTCAATGATCTTCGATCATGTCCTTGTATGGGCTGGAGGCACGTTTCTTCAGTCAGAATCAGGGATAATGACCCCCACGACTCAACCTGAATAGGGGTAAGAAGCTATTGAGAGACAGTCCTCCAGTAGTCTTCACGGAATAGCCTCATACTACTTGTCGATACTGGGCAGGAACTTCAAGGAATAGATCCTGGTCCTCTGACAGAAGTCCTTTCCTTTGTCTCAACATCTACCGTTGCTGACATTAACTCGTTCTGCGGCACATCACACCAATGTTCCCCAATCTCACGAGTAACCTTACGTCGCCTCACTGCCTGTCACTTTCTCTCTGCTAGTCGTACCACGACATCACTACACGGCTCCTCTCAAGTGACGAGCCAACCTCTTTCGTTATTAGGTAACTTATCTCAAGCCCCCCACCTCTTGTCTTCACATCAAAGTTTTGATGTAGGTACCGACCTCCTACGACTCAAAGTGAACATCTACACCTCCTATGTGGTAGGACCTAGGTACATGTGGCCAGACGATACACACCATTAGGGCGAGTTGCCAGGTCGGGACCGATATATCCAGCCTGCCCTACGACAGGTACGGCCAAGCTGCCCTAAACGCTACCCCGGCCAATACCCTTTGTCATTTCAAAGTCTAACCAGACTACCGGGTTCTCTGATCCGCACCTGGAGCTATCGGAGATAGGCACGTACCTGGTACTTGGATCTGTACCAGGTAGGCAGACAAGGATGAGAGAGCCAAATCTAATGGCTTCGGTACGATAGCAATGGCGTGCCATCACCATGCTCGATGAAGCCACGAGCGGGCGGCACTTCACTCCCTCTACTCTACTAGCAACCTACACTGCCATTATGCTTACTGGGGACTCATGTCTTCACGTAATGCCGCGCATAACATCGAACGTCCTGAGATGGACAAGAACTCTCTGAATTCTTCCTTCGTAGGGATATATTCCTCGACCCTGACGTACCCGATGCTATGGGAACCTCTTCGGCTTCCTTTTCTCAACTGGCTTGGCGACTCAACACATTTCATCTAATGGAAATCAATAGCAGGTAAGCTACATATGTACAACATTCTCTTCCCTCTCACCCCCCTTTAGCTTTGACCAGTACTTCGAAGAGACGCATATGCAAGCGAGCGCATAGAATAGTAGGTTCAAAGCAACCGACCATCACATACTTTGGAGTATCCTTCGTCCCGCTATGCGCTCTTTTCATGCATGCTATAAGTTTTGCCGATTTTTACCCCCCTGACTCCGTGTACCGTACTCCTCTTGATTTGCATTTGTTAAACGACCAATACTACCGATACCCCGACCGCCTCGTCGCTTTGCGCACCGACTCTTCCTCTGCCCAGGCATCTTCGAAAGCGGTGGGAAGCTTCTTGAAGTGTTCGTGCTTGAGGTTCAGGTAACGAACCATCTGGAAAGCCCCGGTGCCGATCGTCATGGTCTGTCCCATAATGATCTTCTCGCTCACGCCTTCGATCGGGTCGGCCTTCATGCCGGCCGCCGCGTCGAAGAGATGGTCTGCCGTCTTTTCGAATGATGCGAGCTGCAGCACACTGTCGCGCATCTTGGACAGGCCGAAACGAGTGATGCCGAGAATCTCGCCCTTGTATGTCATGACGTCGGCCAATAGGTCCATGTGTCTGAAGTCGATACCCATGTCGCCCATGACACTTGAAATTTCTGTGGCAATAGTACTTCGGGCTGCTTCGATGCCCAGAACGTCACGGCACTCCAACACACTGTTCGTGCGAACCTTGTTGCCAATGACTCCTTCGGTGTTCATGCATTCCCGCAGACCATACCCCTCGACTAGCACGGTGTACTCGTTTACGCTGTCCTTCTTGTTGACTTCGGTTTGAATGATGGCACGCGTAGCGTTCGGGTATCCAGAGACTTGGATGGATGGCAGTGTACGTTTGAGATGATTCACTCGGGACAGCAAATCTGCCATGGCCTCTGCCATTGAAGCCTTACTCTTTGGCGCTCTTCTAGCCGCAGATGAGTCCTGATCCGTGAGCCTCACCGTCACCTCGACGGACGCATCTTGTGGAAACACGTGAATATCGGTGTTCTGTATTTTCAACTTCTTCTGCTTGACGATGGCGTCTGCAATATTGTAGAGATCAATGCCGATATGCAAGCCTTCTAGTGCTTCAGCATTTATGTGGAGGGTGACGCACGCCCTGTCTTGCTCGAACTCGTCGTCGACAAAGCGGAGTACGTCTTCGACATAGGTCTTCTCAATCCTGGCCCTGACGACTTTGGCTCCGGGGAAAGACCTCGGATTCTGGAGAGGGCAACTGATGACTGGTGTGCTGATGAGCTTGGAAGCATTGATGATTTCCTTGATACGCGGTACACCCTGCGTGATACTCATTCCTGCGACGCCTGCGAAATGGAAAGTCTTGAGAGTCATCTGCGTGCCTGGCTCACCGATTGATTGTGCACCGACGGCACCGACTGCGTGTCCCGGCTCCACGTGCGCTCTCGAGTACTTCTCGAGACACAGCTCGATGAAGCTCTTGAGAGTAGCCTCAGAAACCTTCGCTACTCTCTCAGAGGCTAGTCTTGGCACTAACCCCTTTTCTTTCCTCTGAATCGACGCTAAAGTGCCTCTGGGCTTCGTGAGCATACTGTCAAGCCCCGCAGCTACCCGAAATTCGGACAGCTTTTGCGCCAAACCTGCGATGTGCTTGTAGACGTCGTCGACAAAATCCCGAGCGCGTTCGTGCTCGTCGGTAGCTTCTAGGCTGTCATCTCTGTATTGTAGAGACTCTCCTAGAAGCCCACGTCTTGGATAGCGCTCGCGCTGTTTATCGAGAATCTCCTCGCATATTTCTAGCATTTCAAACGGTAATAATGCTCTGTCCGAGTTGTTCCAGGTGAGGTTTTCCGCATGAGACCATGTTCTTGCAAAATTGACCGGGACGTTTGTGCCCTCCATGTCCACAGGATCTAGCTTGTCGGCGCCGAACTGGAACTGCACGATTCCTCCGCCAGACGTTCTGACCGTGTCATCGTACTGGGTTGAGAGATCCTCCAACGACTTCATCAGACGGCGGGACATGTATCCAGTCTCGGCAGTTTTGACGGCTGTATCGACTAGACCTTCTCTTCCAGAGATGGCGTGGAATAGGAATTCTGTTGGCACCAGGCCAGTGTAGAAGCTGTTCCGGACAAAACCTTTGGCGGGGGCTTGGCGGGCGTTCTTATGGAAATGTGGGAGAGTTCGATCTTGGAAACCATCAGCGACTCGCTGTCCCCCGATAATCTGCTGTCCTACAACGGCAACCATCTGAGCCACGTTGATGTTCGACCCCTTGGAGCCGGACGATGCCATGATCCACGGAGCATTGTTCTTGCTTAGCGTTTCGATGCAGTAGTCTCCCGCTTCCTGACGAACTTTGCTGAGAGCACCCGAGATCTTGCTTTCTAAGGTCTCCTCCAAGCTACACCCGGCAGATTTCTCCAGCTTCTTCTCGTTGAATTGTTGGATCAGCTCGTCTGATTTCTTGTATGCTTCAGCAACAAGAGCCTGCTTCTTTTCAGTGAGGGTGGTCGTGGGGAAGACGTCGCCAATACCGATCGAGAAGCCTCGGTTGGTTAATACTCGCGCGCAGAGCTTGGCCAGCCGATTCATTGCTGCTATTGCCGCATCGGGACCGAAATCTCTAAGGATCACGTAGAATATGGACTCTTTCTTTCCGGACCCGACAGTCGATTTGTCCATCCTGCCGCACATGACTTCCGAGTTCCGAATCACAAGCCATCCGTCACTCGGGCACATATCGGGTGCTCTCGCTTTCTGCCCTGGCTTGGGTGCTGGTGGGTTCACGTACTCTCTACACTTGGCTTCGAGGTTGATCTTGACTGGCGAGGCTTTGTTTGGTCGCATGAGCATACTGAATATCTGTTTGCCGGTCCAGAGCCTTTTCGGCGCCAGGATGGCTGGCGGCGGCAGATCGAGATGGGTGGCGCCATCCATCATCTGCTCGACAATATAAGTGAACGTCCTGCGGTCGTAGAAGTTGTCTTTGCTGCTAAGCAGGTACGAAGCGGTAATGAAATCTTGTGTCGCTGCGATGATGGGCTCTCCGTTCTTTGGGGTCGCCAGGTTGTATTTGACACCCATGAGAGTCATAGCTTCAGCCCGGGCTTCTTCTGTCTGAGGCACATGGAGGTTCATCTCGTCTCCATCGAAATCGGCGTTGTAAGGTCCGCATACACATTCGTTGAGACGGAACGTTCTCCAAGGTCTAACCTTTGCAAAGTGGCTCATGATACTGAGCTTGTGTAGCGAGGGCTGACGATTGAACAGGACAATATCGTTATCTTCGAGGTGACGTTCTACAACATCTCCAATCTTCAGATCTCTGATGACTTGGTCCTTGTTCGCGAATCGGAGAGAGACTTTGAAGGATGTCTCACCCTCTTGCTTCAAGACAGCCTGAGCTCCTGGCCACACGTTAGGACCGTTTGCTATACATTGCTTTAGCTTGTCGAAGTTCTGTTTCTGCACTCTCTCGGGGTACGTGAGATTTTTGGCCACCAGCTCGGGTACGGCAACCTGGTTAATAGCCAGGTTGGGATCAGGTGAGATGACGGTTCGGCCAGAGAAGTCTACACGCTTCCCAGACAAGTTACCACGAAAACGACCCTGCTTGCCCTTCAGGCGTTGGCAAACACCCCGTGTGGCCTTGATCTCGCTGTTCTTCAATCCCGGAACATCGCTGTTGACATAGACCGCAATCTGCAATTGAAGGTATTCCCACTGTTCCATGATGGTCTGCAGGGCTGTGCCCTTTTCTAGCGCAGCGCGGATGAGGCCGCTCGCCCAGACGATGTCTCCCAGGCGAGTTGTCAGATCGTCCTCGTTGCTGGCCCCTTCTTGGGCAACCGACGGTCGGATGCACACAGGCGGCGCGGGCACATACTGCCACAGGAACATTTCTGGCCGTCCTTCGGAGGGGTCGAGTCCAAGCAGCTCACAATCAGATGGAATGATCTGCTTGAACAGATTCAGAACCCTGAGCGGATTTAAGTCCTCGAAGGCCTTCCTCAAGTGCTTGTCAAGATCGTGCACGTATCTCTTCGCCTCAACGAAGGAATCGTCGAATTCGATCTTGCTAGGAGGTGGCTGCTTCTTTTGCGAAGTTGACTTGTTGAAGGCGATGAATTTGTCGTGGACTATCTTGAGGGCTCCAACCTTCCTGACCTGGCCGTTAACGGCGCCGCAGTAGGGGCAGTTCTTGGTCTTCCTGCACTGCTCGTTGATCTTCTTGCAGATGCCAACTCGTCGCATGTTGTCGATGAAGGGCCGTCTCAGCTCCTTAAGGTAGGTCCGGCGATCCGACTCGGGCAACAAAACTCGAGAACAGTCCTTGCATATATCCTGCAATATAGTAACGGTAAACTTGATGTAACCGACGTGGAAGGCAGGTAGTGGGAGTCGAACGTGGCCCCAGTGGCCAACGCAGTCTTGTAGTCGCAGGCCACAGGTCGAACATGTGCCGGTCTTGCTCGAAATCCCCTAGACGCGATTTTGTTAGAGACTGACCTTAGTTCGAAGGCGAGAAAGTTGGATTCTCTTACCAGGCGCTTGTCAAGTATGCCGTTTGCAGTTGGTTCTCTGCCTCTGTCGATATCGTACATATAGCGATCAGAAACCTCTATGACGGCTTGGTTGACAATGTCTTGATTGGACTGGATACCAAACTTGATCTGCTTGAACTTCTTTGGTAGCCTGTCGGTGACCTGGTGCTTGACGGGCACGGCCGTGGTGGTGGTTGTCGCTGTAGCCATTGCGCCTCAGAGTCGTGTATAAATGCGCAACTCGAGAATCAGTGTCAGAGCCAGTTGACGATGGAGATTTCGTCGCGCGAGCCGAATGCTGAGGGCAGGGGTAACTTCATATCATATAGGAACCTTCGAAGTTGGCTCTAGGAGGGGGACGATTGGTTGAAGGGAGTAACCTTAACAAATCTAGGAGAGGAGGCTTCGCATGAAAAGTTTGGAAGAAAAGTGAAAAGCTATTTGCGATATGGGTTATCTGCAATACGGTTAGAGTCATCGCGCGCCGTACCCCACCATTCTGCCGTTCCGCAGAAGCTTGGTAGCGCAGTACCGATAAGCCGATAAGGACAGCAGCCAAGCAGCCAAGCAGCCAAGGTGGCCTATCGGCCTATCTGGAAGCTATGAACAGGGGAGTTCCAGGGCGGGGCTACATCTCCACAGCGCTATTCCCATAACTATCGAAGCCTGTCATGCCTGCATGCTTCGGTACCTTAGCTGATTAGGTGCCTGTATTATAGCGTTGGATCCGTGCTAGGCTGCCGGCTTAAGGCTGACAATGACCACACAGCCCACTATAGCCCAACAATGACAGCACACATGCTGTTCAAGTCAGCTTCCTCCTTTGCCATGTGATTTTCCATGTTTACCACCTTCACGCAGGTTGCCAAATAGCATGCGTTTCTGTTCTTTAGACTCTGAAGACAAACTCTAGTTACCCGGCATACATTTATTCTGTATATATTATATATAGAAGTCTATTTCCTTTTCATCTACCGAGGTTGCCTGCCTGTCTGTCAGCTTGTACGATCGATCCTAACGATACATCATCTGGCAGGATCTGGATATCTGACACTTTGCATCTTGTTTACCGTTCTTCCAGCCTCTCTGTCCCAGCAACGATCCACCGTCTATCAAATTGGCGAATTCCCTGACTTGCCTCTCGCGAAGCTTCCGAGGTGCTCATACGTTCTATCTACGACCCGCCACAGACCAATTCTCCTACGTATCTAAGAGGTCCATTTCCAGATGGGCTCTTGGCCGCTTGGATAAGATGCCTCCCGGAAGTGGCGATGCTGCCACGTCTAACGAGAAGAAAGATGTGAAGAAGGTAGAGAAGTCATACTTGGCGAGCGCTGTCGACTCCATCAATCCCTGGACCACGAGTCGAAGCAGTACGCCCGTTCCGAAAGATCCCCCCGCGAAGACCAAGACAATGCCCACCACGATGCCTACCAAGAAGGCCGATGACCATAGCACCAACACTCTCTATGGCCAAAGCTTCAGAAGATACCCACCCGAATGCCCACCGCTAAATGTCATGTGGTTCCACGCAGTTGATGTAAGTACTCACAGCTCTGCGCCGGCTGTTCGTCCTATCCAACTATCCTGCACCAATTGCTAACAATTCATCATCAGATTCCTAAGCGCAAGCCCAACTTCCTCAAGTCGAAAGGACAGAACGAAAACGAGGCCAAGCTATCCCCGCCCAAGAAATTCGTTGCCTTCTCCAATAACGACTCGAAGTCGATCGAAAATGCGTACCAGAAGCTCCTGGAGGAGCTCGAAGACGAGCGAGGAAGGGTCTCGGCGAATAAGCAGATACGCTCTGCCTCGCAGCGCAGAAGGGCCATGTCGGCGGAGGACCAGCTGAATACGAGCATTGACGGGGACACCGGTCGACAGCAAGGCGGCTTGCGAGTACCGGTCAACGAGGACTTCCTATTTGATGTCGACATCGAGGAGCGTGAATTGGCGCCGGTTTACTGGCTGGGCCCTATATACGAAATCCGTCGTGGCACTTGGTTCTATCAGGAGGGGTCTACGTTGCGACCATGTGAGGAGAACCTGGCAGCTCAGCTCGAGGAGGGATATCTCAAAATCAAGCCATGGACTTACCCCGTGCCAAGAACGCGCAGCAACTCTGGGTTACAGGACGTCACCCCCAAGGCGTCGGCAGAAAATTTGAAAGCAGCTGCCAAGTCCCAAGCAGACGGTCCCCTGAAGCCAGCACCACTCCAACCAACAGCGCAACACCAGCCACAGACCTATCGTCTCTTCGGCACTTACATGAACAGTATAGCTACGTATCAGGACTCGAATACAGCTTGGCTGTCGTCCGAGAGCGTTTTTTCTTGGGTGACCTCGACAGTGTATCAGAGGTTTGCTGGCGGCGGATACATGAACGGCGTGAAGCTCGTCCGTGGCTACTCGGAACCAGGAAAGTCGAAAGACGGAAAAGATGGGAAAAGACCACCAACGCCCACAACGGCAACCATACCTCCCGAGAAGAAAGACGAAAAAGAAGAGAAGTCTTTGAAACGAAGATCTGCGCCGCCGAGGACACGCGCAGACAGTACTGCAGACCAAAGTAAGGACGAGGAAGCTGCCACGGAGACTGAGCGTCGGGAGAATCGCCTTAAGCGTCAGTTCTCGTCCTTCATAGATGCTTCAGACGACCCGGACAAGCAGGAGGAGCAGATCAGAAAGCGCGAAGAACAGGAAATTCAGGACGACTACACCGGCCAGGATGGTGAAAGCCAGGGGCGTGATATCGAGCACCTTGTCCTCGTTACGCATGGAATTGGGCAGCTCCTAGGTCTTCGGTACGTTCCAGAATGAAGCTGTCGGCTTGATCGAAAATATTAATGCTTGTTTATAGGATGGAAAGTGTCAACTTCGTGCACGACGTCAACATGCTACGAAAGACCA
Source organism: Hypoxylon sp. FL1284 (assembly GCA_022432365.1). Classification (NCBI taxonomy): domain Eukaryota; kingdom Fungi; phylum Ascomycota; class Sordariomycetes; order Xylariales; family Hypoxylaceae; genus Hypoxylon; species Hypoxylon sp. FL1284. The sequence goes on from JAJJXE010000012.1 coordinate 843,395, forward strand.
TCAAGGCGGTCTACGCGCAGTCTGCCGACCTGAAAACGCTCAACAAGGAGAGCGGGAACGGCCCCGGTAATAGCAAGATTCAGGTTTTGCCAGTCTGCTGGAGACATCTTCTCGACTTTCCGAAACGGCGGGAAAAGAAGGGCGAGACTGACTTGGGCGATGCCCACACTGAAGAAGATGAATGTGAGTATTGTATTATTGATCTTCGATTTTTTAACGTTGTTTTCTAATATCCCTCCAGATCCTTCGCTAGAAGACATCACCATCGAAGGTGTCGCCTTTGCTCGCTCTCTTATTTCAGACCTCGCGTTGGATGTGCTACTTTACCAGAGTGCCTACCGAGAGCAGATAGCCGAGATTGTCCTCAAGGAGTCCAACAGAATCTACAAGCTTTTCCTAGAGCGAAATCCCGACTTCAAGGGTAAGGTCCATGTTATTGGCCACTCCCTGGGGTCTGCCATCATGTTCGACATCCTTTGCCGGCAGAAGGAGATACAGAAGCCCTCAGAGACCCTCCGGAATCCACTCCGCTTCTGGCCGTCGCAGGAACGGGCCGGACCCCCCAAAGATTCTCGTGAACTTGCCTTCGAATTCCCAGTCGAGGACTTCTACTGTCTCGGGTCGCCTATCGGGCTTTTTCAGATGCTTAAAGGACGTACTATTGCAGCTCGAGGCAAGCCCAACGCGGCTCCGTCCGAGAGCCCACTCAACCCAGCATACGCCGACGACCCGTTCCTCGCTTCTTTGGGTAAAGACCAACGCATTTCAGCTATAACCGGTCTACCATTCTCGGTATCGTCGCCCAAGGTAGGGCAGTTATTCAACATTTTCCATCCTTCTGACCCGATTTCCTACCGCCTGGAGCCCTTGATCTCCCCGGCCATGTCATCCCTCAAACCCCAGGCCCTACCTTACACCAAGAAGGGGATATTTGGAGCTGTTGTCCCGCAAGGACTATCGGGCATCGGCGTCAAAGTCGGCCAGGGCGTCAGCGGGCTCTGGTCCAGCTTCAGCGCCGGCATCGCCAGCAATCTCCTCAACCACAGCTTAGGGCTTAGCAGCAAAGACGTGGCGAACTTCAACGCCGCCAATGCATCATCGGGCAGCGGCAACTCCCAGAAACAATCGCTGGCCCCCGGTGCCAGCGCAAACACTGCATCAAGCGGTGTGATCTCCGACACCAATGCGCAGTCAGAGAAGACGGACGCGCGCAAGAAGGCGCTCGCCCGGCAGAACAGCTCCGGGGTGTTCGGCAAAGGCGATTCGGGCCACGACGCGACGCTCATCGACGACGAGCTGGAGACCCTGTACTCCAAGTTCCAGAAGAAGCGCGTGGAGGACCACAAGAACAGCGCGAGCCGCGCCGAGGAGGGCCAGGAGCTCGGCGAGGCGTGGGCTGCCGAGGAGCTCAAGGCGCAGAAGCTGCGCAGGGAAGAGGCGAAGGTGCGCGCTCTCAACCGGAATGGCAGGGTGGATTATAGCATTCAGGAGTAAGTTTCCCTTTTTTTCCCTCGTATCCGTGCTTCTGTTTTCGTTTTTTCCCGACTTGGACGACGTGAAGCAAGCAGAAGGACGCACTAGGGTAGAGCTGGACCGGCAAGGTCCAAGCAGCAAGAAAGATTTGCTAACGAAGCGACCCGCAACAGGAGCGCCCTCGACTTCAACCCCATCAATACCATCGCGTCGCACATGAGCTACTGGCAGGACGAGGACGTCAACCACTTCATGATCTCGCAGCTCCTGTCGAGGAAGGGAGACGACAAGGACGAGGCGGAGCAGCCCGAGATCATTCGGCTCTAAGAGAACAGAGCACCCGTCCAATCTGCGCGACCTCGCGGTCCTCTGGCACAGAAGGACCGCCCGTTCGTACGACTGCGACACCGTCTCGTCTCACACGTGCACGAGACGATAATTTAAGGTCTTGCGCCGTTGACTGAACCGCATCCCTTGTGCTACGGCATGTAGCATGCCGTGGCACCAATGCCCCTTAATACGAACCGGGCTGCAGTCTCGGATACGAGAAGGTGGTGTTACGTCGCCGTATGCGGACTGCACCTATATGCGAGTTGGAGGCGAAGACTTGGGGTCCTTGTTGAGAGCTGGAACCCTTCCCAACGAACACTCACCCGGTGTACGACATAGCCTCCCTACTCGGCACTCGTTTTTTTCTTCTTCTCTATTCATATTACCGGCACGGGGGTAGGAGGCACCTTTGGAACTGTTCTAGACTACATAGACGGGGTTAGGCAAGGCATAGCAGTAGATACCTGCCTCGTGTATAGCATATAGCAAAACTACCTACTTAGATACTAGATACCAACGCAGACGAGGCATCGCACCCGAATCAGGGCTCGGTGCTTTTCATACCATATACACATACCACTTCTTCGTGTTCCGAATACAATGCTTTCCAATATGTTCAGTCTGTCTATCCAGCCTAAATATGTAGGCGTAAGCAGCCAGGCAAGGAAAGCATGCAAGCAAGCACCCGCGTGTCACGCTGGATCTGATGACCGTCGCAGCCTGCAAGGTCTCGCTGTCGTGGATAGCAATATTTTAGAACTCGGGACTGCGCTTTGTGCACCATGTGTTATAACGCCTATCTAGGAATTTAGGAGGTAAATAGTCTCCCGAGCTCTACACCCCATTGTCCATCTACGTTACAGGCCTATGTAGTCGGTGCTACCATAATCTAAAGCCGTGCCACTATGAATTTTAGGCGCATATTTAGATCAGTCAAGTAGGATATCACGGCTCTGGCACGTAATACAGAATACGAGTTTGTTACCTACAGAGCACGGGGGCGGGTGAGGGTGGCTCAAACTTGGTAGGATGCCGACACGAAAACAGAACATGTTCATCACAGAATTTCAACCCAGAAGACGATGTTCTTCCCATGCCGGAATCAGTAATCATTCGTATTCGTCATTCTCTACGGTAGAACGACCACTGTAGAAGATCATTCGTGAGAAAGCAAGGCGATGCGTCTGAGAGACCCGGTGCCATGACCAGTGAAAACCCTAGCAAGTAAGAAGCCATAACTCCATTTCCGTAGAACCACTTTTGGTGAGCTGCACGTCTCGGATTTCTCCCCCCCCCCCCCTTTTTTTCTTCTTTTCTCTTTTTGTCATGCCGTTAAAACCATGCCGAAAATCAACGATAGAGAAATTAGTCCGTAGCGCATGCGCCATGCTGTCAAGCGCAGATCCCCGACTTCCCCAAATCACGACCAGCAAGTGAAATCCACCTCGTGGAACAAAGGGGCCATCTGTAACAAGATATACAAAGGGCATTGTCGGAGATTTCAAGGAGATTGTACCCTCCACTCATCCACTGCTCTGGCAACCTTTCCAAACGTCTCGGTCACCGTCCACCTTCATAATATGTTGGCTTCGGAAAGTTCATCTGCGATAAAAACTGTTGTGTCGTATCGGGAAAGTGTCGGGGGGTTCTGCGACGACACATCTGCTTAGTTGGCTTGCGGGCACTGAGACTGCACATGACCAGGCTCCTGGCACTTGTAGCAGATCTTCTCACCGCTCGAAGACGCCTTCGGGCAATCTCGGGAGTAGTGACCGTTCTCGCCGCAGTTGTAGCACTTGCTGCCGTTCACGCACTCGCCTAGGGTTACATTAGAAGAGAGAATCTATAGGTTATTGCGTCTAACTCACGAGACATGTGGCCAAAGCCGCCGCAAGAGTAGCAGGTCTTTCCACCTTGGTAGCCGCCACCGCCGGTGCTGTAGCCGCCGCTAGGGCCTCCGAAGCCGCCCTGGCCGTAGCCGTACCCCGAGTTGGAGCCGTAGCTGTCGGGGCAGTTGCGGGCGATGTGGCCGACCTTGCCGCACTACACGCGGAACAAGTTAATTCTGCGACTGAAGGAATACTTAATGGGCACGTACCTTGTAGCACTCCTGCGATCCGCCCGGGCCGCCCATGACACCACCGCCCTGGGGGCAGTCGCGGCTGATATGGCCGGCCTGGCCACAGCGATAGCACGACTTGGCATCCTTAGGGCCTTCAGGACACTCACGGCCTAGACACACCGAGTTAGGAACTGTTGAAGTTGCCATAGAGTACTAGGAAGCTTACTGATGTGACCTTCGCCGCCACAGCTGTAACTGTAAAGGTGTTAATTCAAGATGTCGAGACAATGAGGTACACAGCGCCAACTTACCACTTGCCGGGGCCACGGGTACCCGCGGCAGCGTTAGGGCACTCGCGAGCCTGGTAAAATATTAGTTGAATCTGAGCATTTGACAGCTGCAAGCTGTTTCGCTGCGCGACATACCTGGTGACCGGGCTGGCCGCCTATGAGAAAAACGTTAGCTCAGTACGTAGGCTATGAGACAATCGCAGTGAAGAAAGTGCCAAAGGCAGAAGACGAGCGGTAGAGTCAGGAGGAACATGTCCCCACGAGCCTTGCAGCCAGAAGGTCTCACGATGCCCATGTTTGAAGGTAGGCAGGGCATGAAAGCTTGACGCGGACTCATGCGAATCCAACCGTACTAGCATTGAGCCAAGCTAACACCGCCCGCGGCGGGATAGTGTTGGAGAGCCCCAATGACAGAACTGGTAGGAATAGGTAGGGGGTGAGAGGGAAAGATGCGACTACTTACATTGGTAACAAGTACGGGCTTGGAAGTCCATGTCGACGAATGACCTGGACAATGAGTGAAGAACTTGATCGAGGATCTGGTGGCAAAAATGAATGTTAGCCCTTCGTGATACGGAGTCATGAAGATGTTGCGAGCTGAAGAGGGGGAGTAGTAATGAGTTACTAGTGCCAGTCCAGCCAACGTGTATGGCGGGGTAGCCTCAGCAAGGGACGTTGAGGGTATTGATGTCAATAGAGGGGTCAACAGCCGGTAGGAGAACGTCCAGAAGAGTGTGATGTTCCGCGCTGAGGGTGTAGGCTTACCACCGAGTAGCCTTGGCTACCTAGGTTAGACGATTGTCAAGGCTGAAGGGGATATGGAAAGGATACGTGAAGTATGCGCGCAGGCAAACGATGGACAGGGTCACTTTCGCGGAGAAAGTTAGCGATGACTCTGAAACACCGCAGGGGCCTAGTAAGTATCGCTGAGGCTTTTCTGGCGAAGATGTAGGCGTGTAGGCGTTGATAGGGACTGTGTTGAATATCCGAGGTATGTATGTACGTGGGCAGTATCATACGTAGGCGTAGGCAGCATGTGGTTTGGAAGAGGTTGAGATAGATAGGTCGGCTGAGGTAGGGAAGTGGATGACGGAAAAGTTGCTAGCTGAGCCGGCCAAGGGATGAGAAAATTTGAGTAGCCGCACCGGGGGCAACAGCAACCGCCTTGACAACGGGAAACCACGTCAAATCAGAGTGATAGCGTGGCCGAGGAGATTCCCGAGCTGTAGATATAGAAGGAAGCAGCCGGGCAAGCTTTTACCACGGGCAGGGAGGGGTGTAGCTGTACGGACTGGAAAGAAGGCGTATACCCAGCTTCAGGTACGCTTGATCCAAGGCCGGCAAGCTGGCAGGCTGGCTGGCAAGCTGGCAAAGGAAGGCTATGGGCAATACCTACATGTAGGTGGGCAAGTGGTGGCAGTGGATGTTGGACATGTACAATAAGAAACACGCTATACGTACACTGGGAGCAAACGAGCTGTCACGGCAGCGTCTTCTGCGAGTAGGATATGCTGGTGCTGTGCCGTCGACGGACGTATGAGAAGTCGTGTATGTAGGTGGTTGAGAGACGGGCAAGGGCACGGGGACAATTGACAGCGCAGATATCGTGTGGCGGACCGGGTGGATATGGATCGCTTCGACTGCAATTTCGAGAATTTTGCAGTATCAAGGCTGATTAACTGTTGATTGTCTGACGAGGAAAAATTTTGTGGGAATGGCCAAATTCCTATCAGGTGTAGCAGGGCAGAGCACAGAAGAAAGGGCACTGAGAGATTCTGCCGCACTAAACAGTTTCGAGCCAAGTGGCTGTCGCCCTATGCCAGGCCCGTCCTTACAGTGCCAGTCCCCGTTTATATACAGATCTCTACCTTGGTCCTTGGGTAGCGTTACGTAGTAGACATGTACTTGGAGACGTATCCTTGGGACGTAAGTAGACGAGACGTACGAAGCAGGCGTGGCACTTGACGTTCAGCGGTGTTGGTCATTTGTCTATACGTGACTTCTAAGCATATCTAAGCAAGTCTAAATAGACCCAAGATGTCTCTTTTTGTCTTTTCCGTCATCTATCAGATAGACAGAGAGCTTTTTGGCTTTGTAGCATTTGTCATGGTCTACGCTTGAACTGCATTTGGGCCTCGTCTAAATCTTCCAAGGTTCCCCCCACCTCTTGACGGTACATGTACATTACATACATGTACATGTACGTATGTATCTACATGTATGCGTTCTGATAGCTCTCGTCACTTGTCATGTCGACGCTCACACTGTATGACGATATAAACGGTGCTATGCTGCGGCCGACCAGAAGCCGACGATATAAAAATAGATGGGAAAGCCGACGTATGTAGATATATGTATAGAAGCCTATCTGATCTACCTGTGTATGCCGTGCAGTCGTGTTCTGCTATACGTGTGGACGAAGCAGTCCAACTACATACCTAGGTATATAGATGCGCTTTGACCTTCCAACTTGAGGATGTTAGGTACCTGCGCAGTACATGGCAGGGAAGAGTTGGGGCCTGTTTCTGCCCAGGTGGTGATCGAGATACCCTTTGCATATCATATCTGATATCCGATGGGATGTCTTGGGCACTATCGTCTCTTCTTGGAAGTGATTCATAGTCTTCCGCTTCTTGCTATATTGCAATGGCCTGGAACCGAGCGGGCTGGCTCTCTCACTGTAGCATCCGCTTGGATCGATGTTCTATTTTCTACTATCAAGATGTGATATTCTGCCGTTTCGGAGCCCAAGTCTCCGACGGCGTGTATAGGCTGATAGGTCTATGTAGGTAGGCAAAGATTGCGCAGATAGTCTGCATAATACATACTCGAGATGCTTATTTCTCATAGTAGTCGATAGATTCATACTGTGTTTTGGACATGGAGGCATCGAGGGCTGTTGTGTGCGTGCCTTGCAGGATGTGGGATTTGGCATGCAGCCCTATCCCATGTCTACCACTTGGATCCGTTCACAGTCGGGACAGCACAGATAAGCTCGCCGGCTGCAGGGACAGAGGGGGGGCTCTCGTGCTTGGTAACAGGTTATCAATCTGTTTGTATTCTCAGCAACTGATTCAAACCCCAAGTCTTGGGTATCTTATAGGTTTGTTAAGGTAATTATTAACCAACCAAGACTCTCATTGCAATTAGCAACATTGAACCTTTGCCTGACAAATGTCAAGTCGCGGAATCGTCATTCGGTTAGCCCCGCATGCAAGCAAAGCAAGTACTGAGGTACCGGCTATCATGGTAGTGGGGTTCGGACACGCGCTAAAGGAAGGCGCCGAGACTGCGAGAGCGCGTCCCTCTCTACAGCCATATACGCGTCATTTGCACTTCGCCCCCATCCAACATCTACAACTATCTACTATCACCCTGTGTCGTCAGCCACCTTAGGTATCGTCAAGAGGTCACGGTGGAAGCCGATTTCACATCCTACTTACAGCTGTAAACAGCTCGAACATGACTGTGAGCTGAGGTCAAGTTTGCAGGATCCCCCTTGCCTATCTCCAGATGGAAGATTGGTTCAAAGCAACGGGTAGACCTGCCCTGTTCGAAGCACTCGCCAACGTCTGCGATCAAATTGACAGCGAGATTGATACAAGTATGTGCCACCCGTTCGTACGATACCTCTAATGAAATATGTGAAGGCGTGCTGACCTTCGTCAACAGGCTTCAAATCGTATACAGACGAGAATGCGCGACTCGCAACAGAGCTCGCAAGGGCGAAGATTAGGGCCGCTGAAGCGGATCGGATGGAAGAGGAGAACCAATCTTTGAAGGGAGAACTTAAAAAGCTGAAAAACACCAGCCATGCGAATACCTCCCATATAGACCAATCCAAACCTTTTAATGGCACTCGAACCCCCCTTGCTCCCAGGTCTGCGAATCAGGTTTTAAGCACCAGGCGATCTGCCAAATCTGGCGATCTGGACCTCGACGGGCTGAAGATTTCTGAGCTCAAGGAAGAATACTCGAAGCTGAAAGGGAATTTTACGAAATTGCATGGAAAATATCTGGAGCTCGAGGACGCTCACAAAGAGCTGAACAGACGGCTTCGCATGGCAACAAACGGATACAAACAATGGAAAGATCACGCAAATCAGGTCCACGAAATAAGCGAAAAGCGTTCCCAGACAATCAAGAGATTAAAGGCCAAACTGGCGGCGGCTGCGGCGGCAGCATATGGTCCATTAGACGCCAGCTTTTCTTCCGATACACCCGCTCGACCTATGAGTAAGCAGCAAACTGCCGGCCCCGGCTTCATCGAATTCGACGTCCCGACTGAGCTCGGCTCGGAAAGGCCTAGCCCAGTACCGGAGAGCCACTCAGCATGGCACGTAGGAGAGACCCATACACTACCACCTCTGCCACAGAACCGGGATCTGGGTGCAGACACCGTGCCTGTCAAAAACGAACCCTCGTCAGACACCCCGATGGTCGTGTCAGAGCGTTGGTTACGCAAGAGAAAACACGACAACGACCCGATAGATGCTCCTCGGGCACCAGCCATCAAGACGGAGGATGGTTCCGATCCATTGATTACCAACGAACGGCATCCTTTCGAACCGCAGGAGAGCATCGATTTGGATGCTGAAGGGGGCATCGTGTATACGCCAAGAAAACGGAACAGACCAAACCCTCAACCTGAGGATGAATTTGCCCCTGATTCGCCAGAGACTTCTCAATTGGAGACAAACGATACTCAGCCAGTTGGTCCGAGTAGGCCATCTGCCCGTCCACGACCGGAAGAAAATGCCGAGAATTTAGAGGAGCCGCAACCTTCAGAGCGCGATATCGACTCGCTACAACAGCAAGTCCCAAAACCTCCCACCAGAGGCAAAGCGAGAACTGGTCGGCTCCAGACGCTACTTAATACTCCATCTTCTGGCTACGAGGCCGTTCCCCTAACTCTATATGCACAGTCACATGATACGCCCACAACAAGAGTTTCAGAGCAGAAACGTGGATTACCTTTTACGAAAGACGAGGCTTCGAAGTCCAACAAGGCACCACAATCCCGTGGCACTTCAAAGGCCCCGAAGAAGCAGACTCCTGGAAAATCTGTATTTCAGAGGTCTACTGAGAGAACAACAAACAGCACACCCGATGGCACAAAGCCCTTGCGAGAACGCCCCAAATCTGAGCTATATATTACTGACTTTAAAGTCAACCCCGACGCCAACGACGGAGTCAACTTCGCCTTCACAGAAGTCGTCCGGAACAAAGATGAGCGAGCCAACTTGACAGGGTGTGTTCAAGAGAACTGCTGCGGTCAAGTCTTCCGGGTACAGGCGCGTGGCATGCGCGCTCGGACAAGTCCGTCGGATTTCCAAGCTTTGCTAGGGAGGTATCTGGGGGACGAAGCCTGGAAGCTGCCGACAATGAGCGAAGCAGAGAAAGAGGATCTGTGGGTCGAGGCTAAGACACAGGAGCTTTCCAACGAGCACAGCAGACACCGACATAGATATCACCGTGCGCCGTCTCCAGCAGGTTATTGGCGGATGCATTTCCCAAGCACCCAGGAGGAACTACAGGATAAGGAGGAGGCAGCCAAAAGAACGCGCCAGATGGTCGAGGAGAGGTATCGTGAGGCCATGCGACCTGGTGGAAGGTGGCTGTTTAGAGACGAGTAGGCTTCTATGATGCCTACGACATTTATCGGCATCTACAAGGAGGCCAAGGAATTGAGGTTGTGATGCATAGTCACAGGCACAGTGCATAGCTGGGCAAACAGTTGCAAGCACCGAGATGGCTCAAAGCATGGCGCATAACAGATGACGTTACGGAGTTATAGCGAAGCGGTTATTTTTTCCTCAGAAGTAGCTCGGGCTTAGGAAAGGTAACAGACGGTTATGTCTCTGAGCTAGGGAGACTAAAGTCTATTGCACATACCCACCACCTACATTATCTATATACTTTAAATAGCTACCTCAATGCTACGCGTATATAGACACACACGACTTTCCACTACCAAGCAGCCTGAACCAGGTATTCAAGTCTAGCTTCTCGGAGTTGCGTCTTCTTTCAATACTTGTCTAGAAGAGGCTCTCTTCACTTGGATATACACTTCCTATATATATCTAAAAACAACTCAATCCAAGCAATAGAGAAGTCTACCTACATGTAGGTAAGTCTACCAAGCATAGCGCCTGGTTATACGCCTCTTGTTACGAAGGTACTTCGTAGCATATGATGTGGCTTATTAATGTGGCGGTGTTAACACCCCGAGGGGAGATGGGTGGGATGGGGCACCGGCAGCTACACGTTTCCTCGATGTGCCCCGAGGTGCCCTAGGCAAGCCTCGAGCTTAGCGGAGCTTAGCGGAGCTCAGCGCAGCGCGGGATTGGCTGCCATAACCTCAGAGGGTCCAAGAGAAGCTCAGGGAATTAAAAAAAAAAATAAAAAAAAAAAGAGTTAGAAAGCAAATTAGCTCGAGCCGCTGATTGACCTCATGCCGACCTGGAAATTTTATCTCGACGCTTTTTCTCCATGCGAACCCACAGGGAACATACCATCGCAGGAGCTTCCCTTCACGCGTCCATCTTGCATCTTTTTTTCTTCCATCGCCTCCGCACATCTTTTCGCCTCGATTTCTTTGATTTTCTTCTTCAAGTTCCAGTGAAAGTAGTGCTACTCGTTTCCCTTCTCTCCTCGCAGCGGAAGCGGATCGGAGCTAATACATAATACGTGACGCATCGCACCGCACACTTTCGACGCGCAATCGCCCGCACCATAAGTACACCTCGCCCTCACACTGCCGCTTCCTTCTACTCGTGCAGATCATTCCGGCGATCGAGGCATTGGCGACACGACGAGCTTGTCCGAAGCAGTGGATAGCCACTGCTTCACCAACCCCAAGCCGGCAAGATGAACGGTAATCATCTGCCGGCTGGGCAGCCCATGGCGGGAGGAGGTGTAGTCAACGGAGGAGTCGGCGTGCGAGGGCAGGTCAACATGGGACCAGGTCCCGGGCCTGGCACTCCCAGGCGACGAGGCGGCGCACCTCACTATCAGAACCACCACCCGTATCATCAGCAACAGACGAGCCACGGGCCCGTGTACCAAAACAGCTACATGAACCCGTACGCTCCGAGTTATTATCCCCAAGTTCCCCACCACTACCAGAACGGTGCCATGCCCGGCGCACCATACATGCCATACAGTCCTTACCCACAACGACCTGCGCCGACAATCCACCAGCAATACCCTCCGATCGTGTCGTCAACGATGCAGCACCCACCTCAGCCTTACTCCCGCCCACCGCCGCGGCAAATATCTCCAGCTGTTTCCACACCTCCTCCATACGTCGCAGCAGCGCCGCCTCCGCCGATGCCTGTGCCCGAGACACCATCCTCGACGCACTCGTCGCAATTACTCCCTCCTCCGCCGACGCCGCCAACACCTCAGACCCAGGATGTCGCTTCCACTACCTCGGAAGTTGAGCTACGACCGACACAGACGCCTTTCAGGCCTCCGGTAAGCCAAGCGCTGTGGATCAGTGTTCCTGGGTTTCTTTTGCTGACCTGCTTCTGTCTAGCTGCCCTGGCTGTCGCGCCCTGATCTACCCTTCCCTACTAGATCTGCCAGATCCAAGAGGAGAAGACGATTACAGATTCTCAATTCCGACACGGTCGAGCTGCCCTCCAACCAGATTACAGGACATGACTCTGGAAATGTAGCAAATGAGGATGGTGATACCTCGCTGTCCAAAACTCCCACATTAAAACCTGCTACGGTTACAAAACCAACAAGTGCCAAGGACGATGTGGCAACACAAGGCATGTCTTCCGAAAACGCGCAGCCAGCCTCACCTTCAACACCTCGGTCCGCCCAAGCAGCTCAACCTACTGCTTCATCTATAACTCCTACCAATGCGACGAAGCCCGCATCCCGCCCGGCCGTGCCAGCTGTTCCCATTGTCGCCACTGTTCCGAAAGCGAGTCCCAAAGAGTCAAAGGCTCCCCCTAATGCTGAGATCAAGGCGACAGAGGGAAAGCCGGCCGCCCAACAAACAACTGCCGCGGCCTCTGCTGAACCGTCTCAGGCCGAATCGCAACCGGAATCGGCTCCTGCTCCGACCCCGGCTAAGGCGGCGCCGAAATTATGGACTGGCCTGTTTGCTCGTCCGGTGCCTGCCGCCTCGCCTTCTGCGGGCGCTACTGGTGCGGGGACCGTCGGCCAGAGTGCTCCCCCAGCTAATGCTGTCACCGATGGAGCGGTCCAGAGTGACGGAGGCTCAGGTCCAGTCAGCTTTACCAAGTCCAACTCCAACTCCTTGGCCGAAGCCTTGAGGACTTATCGTGTTGATGGCGGCGAGAAGATTGCCTTTTTAGAGCCCAGAGGTCTGATTAACCCGGGCAACATGTGCTATATGAATTCAGTATGTCCCTGTCATCTCCCTGTCTATTAAAAGTTATTCTGCTAACCGCCTGCTTAGGTTTTACAAGTCCTCATTTTCTGCATTCCGTTCTATGGCTTCTTGGACCAGGTTAGCAAGAAGGCCGCACACAGCTTCAAGAGCGAAACCCCGTTAATTGACGCCATGTGAGTTTTTTTCTTCTTTTCTTTTTTCTTTTTTTTAATGGCTAACGTTTGCCGTTGCTAATCACTCTCTGCACAGGATTATGTTCATGCGCGAGTATAAGGTGATAGACTCGGCAGTGTCTGCTGAACAGCTTCGCCGGAGATTGAAGAGCGAGGAACTCGAACAATACGGCGAGCCTTTCACCCCCGAGTTTGTCTACAATGCTATCAGGAAGCTTCCTAGATTTGCCAGCATGAGGGTAAGTAGATCACATCGGTACGCCTATGCCGCAGTAAGCTAATAACAGTCAACAGCGTGGACACCAACAAGACGCCGAAGAGTTCCTCGGCTTTCTTCTCGAGGCACTACATGACGAATGCACACATATTATGCGCAATCTCCCGGATTCGTCAGCAGCAACTACTGCCGCAAACTCATCAACCGCGACACCGGCTGCGGCATCTCCAACGAGCGCGCCAGACACAAGTGACTGGCTAGAAGTAGGGCGACGCCAGCGCGCAGCTGTCACTCGATCCTCAGGCCACCCCATTACATCGTCTCCCATTACCAAAGTGTTTGGCGGGCATCTGAGGTCCGAATTCAGGGTACAAGGCCTGAAGGACTCGGTGACTCTAGAGCCCTTCCAGCCTCTTCAGCTGGATATCGGCTCTCCCCAGGTACACAACATAGTCGACGCCCTGAAGGGCCTGACACGACCTGAGACTCTACATGGGGACTTTGGTTCGCCGCGAGGCAAGGACGCACCTGCAACCAAGCAGGTCCTCATCGAGTCTTTGCCGCCTGTCCTCATCCTTCATCTGAAGCGATTTCAATTCGATACCGAAGGCACTGGAACAGTGAAGATTTGGAAGAAGATCGGATACCCGCTCGAGCTGGAACTTCCGAAGGAGGTATTTTCCCGACAGAAGAGGAACGCTCTCACGGCCGAAGGTGCGGGATTCCCCAAGTACCGGTTGATTGCCGCCGTTTACCACCACGGCAAGAACGCCAGCGGCGGCCACTACACGGTCGACCTTAGGCGCCAGGACGGCCGCGAGTGGATTCGCATGGATGATACTGCCCTACGTCGAGTTCGCAGCGAAGACGTAGCCGAGGGGGGTGTCGAAGAGGAGGCATCGAAGGCATCCTCTCGAACTGATAAGAAGGACACGTTCGTGGGCGGTTCCGGAAACAGATTCGAGGGTATTGGCGAAGACGAAGCTGGCGACGATGAAGGATGGAACGAGGTCAGCGCCCCCGTCAACGGTGCCAAGAAGTGGAGCTCGGTGGTGAACGGCGCGACCAACGCCACGCAGCCGAAGGGAAAACAAATCAAGGACAACATCAAAGACAACAAGGTCGCGTACCTGCTGTTCTACCAGAGAGTTTGAACGGCCTGATATATCGATATGACAAGCAACAATATCGGTTGTTGATGCGAGGATTTGAGAGTTGAATCGGGATTGACTACGCCATCTGCTAGCAGAAGTCACCTCTGATTCCAAACACGATCGTGAAGGGTGCGTTGAGAACTACCAGCATACTACTCATGGGAGGGGTTGGCATTTAAGGATATGAATGGAAAAAGGAGGGTTGTGGCGTAGGGGTGGGTGTCTGATTCGCAAGTCGCCCGCGTCTTGTGATGGATGTGGGCCACTACCGTCCATATCAAACTTGTGTCATCAAAGTATTTGCCTACTTTGCGTATGAGCGTGGGGAAAGGGGGCGGTGGCCAAAATCTCCCCTCTCGGGGGTGAGGTTGAAACCAATAACCCATTACTTACTGTCAAAAGTCGGGGGGTTGCTATTATGCTTACCTCCAGGTATAACAGCCACATACTCACTCTCTGAACGGTCTCCCGCCCCCTTTCTCCCAGTCTACCTCGGTTCACGGCCTCGAAAACCGATAGCGGAGATGACGTTTGTCGGTATCTTTAACTGTAGGCTAATAAAAAGCTATTCACGAACTTCTTGATGGGTATGCGGTTGAGTGAGGTGATCCCCGTTGGATGTTGCGTTGATCGTGGGTTGTGTATGGTTGGCTCTTGTATCCGACACGGTGTGCTAACCTCTGGAGGAGTATGAGCCTTGTCCACGTATGATTTACGCTGACTGTTTACATGTCTGAGACACCAAGTATTGAGGCCCTTGCGTCAGTTATTCAAAGCTGTGACCGTTTTCTCGGTCATCTATCAGTTTCTCCTCGCAGAGATAGGTCCTTCCTCTTGCCCAGATTAGAGAGCGACGGGTCCTCACTCCTCATCCCCTGACATCTGTCTCTCAACTTCCGCTTTCTCCTCGGATCAGGTAACTAACAACCAACAGGATCCGTACTCGGAGGTTGCCGTAGGCAACAGTACAGCGCCAACCTGCCTTTTTCCATCCGAGCTCACGTCTCATACATACTTCGGAGAGAGCCCCTCACCGTCCCGAATCCCCCACACGTTCAGCCCAAACATCCCAATCCACAGCCTCGTACCCGACCCCCGCCCCGCGCTCCGCCGGCAGCAGCCGCGGCACGTAAACGTACCTCGGCGGCCACGTAGCCACGACGCCGCTCTTCCCAAGCGAGTCCGGCGAAAACAAGTCGCGGCAGAACACGAACCCGCACCCGGCCAGGTCCCCCGTCAGCGGCAGCCCCGCCGTCGCCCGGTGCCGCTCCAGTCTCACGCCCAGCCGTGCTAGCTCGACGGCTTCGTGCGCCGCGCGCGCGGGGGTGTCGGCTACTGGGCACTCGGGGAGGGGGTTGATTTTTGGTTTGGGGCTCGGTTTTGTCGCGGCGCTGTCGTCGCTGGCGGTGTAAGGGGGCGGGGCGGAGGGAGGCTGCGACTGCTGCGCGGTGAGCCGGATCGCGATGGTCGGCGCTAGGACCGGGGCGAGGTCGCATGCGGCACGTTGCCGCGTGGCTGGCGGTAGGGGTACTTCTTCTAGGCTGAAGGCCGGTGTTGGTGTCAACCCGAGGGATTGGAACATGTCGCGCATGCAGTCTCGCAGCGCGGCCTCGACGGTGTCGAAACGTGCGTGGAAGTCGTCGTGCAGGCGCTGGGGCGTCCGTGGAGCTGGGGTCCGGGGGTGCTGGAGTCCCTTGGCCATGTTCTGCTTGCGGGACTAGGGGGGTCCTTGGTTGCTGCGTGACTGTACTCGTGATATTGGGGGAAAGGCGTAGTGGTATGGTATGGTATGGTGTGATACTGGCTCGAGAATATAGGGGGTAGGGAATCTGATGCTGGTGGGGGCTTATATATCTACCTCTGGTGGGTGCTGCGGTTCGTCTGACGCTCCTCTGGATTATACGCGCCGTCCAGACTCAGGTCACAGGGCTAATGATCATCTGTCCGTTTTCTTATCCTACTTGGTCACTATTCAAAGGCAAAGATGAAATGTACGGTGTGGCAGATGTAAACGGCGCGATGTCTAGACCCTGTTCAGTAGCACCAAAGTCACGATACATATTCGAGTAGTATCGGACAAACAACACAGACGTGTCACTCGACCCCTTACACAGATACGTCAGTCGGTGACTTCGTTTCTGCTTTGGGACTGTAGCTTCTTATTTCGTCCCGTTATAGGACCAAATGCTTCGGCATTCTGGATTGGATGAGAAATAAAGCCAGGGATATTGAATAGAATCTTTCTCTGGATAGGGATAACTTGTAGCTTGTAGATGCTAAGTTACGAAACACCAGATTATATCGTCCGTTTACGAGCCATATAGACTGGAGTTAATCACATGAACAAACACCTCTGGATAATAAGCTATTTCCAAAGGCCTATTATATTCAGTAATCGCCAGTTAAGATCTCTTTTCAGGGGGTCAGTGAATCGGTTCTACAGCCATTATTTATTTGTGTTGGTACAGAACTCTATGTTCTGGTCATTATCGTTAAATTCGTTCGTAACTGGCAATGTGATGTCCTCTTCCTCACAACCTTCCCTGATTTGAATCCAATCTAGCCCCAGCACTCCCAACCTCTTTAACCTTCAACCGTCCATCCGCCGTGCTCGTAAACATCCTCGCTCCACACGTACCTCACACCCTTAGCAACCCGTCTCCTCTTCCCCTCCCTATCCATCTCCCGCTGCCACCGCAGGATCCCCTCCGCATCCCGCGTGTTGTGCTGCAAGTACATGACTGCGTCGCCACCCCCTTCGCGCACCGTCTCGGGCACAGGTAGGAAGACGAGGCTAGGGAGCGACCAGACGGGCTTGCACACATCCCTCTCGCTCAGGTCGCCCGTGAGCTGCACGCCGAACGCGCAGTACACGGGGTGCGCGCGGAAGGGGACGCCGGGCAGGAACCGGAACGCCCCGGCCTCGTCGTACACCAGCGCGTCGCGCATGCGCGCCACGCGCGCGTCCGCCGGGGCCACGTCCGCCGGCAGCCCGACGCGGATGCAGGCCACGTACCCGTCGTCGGCGCCGCTTAACCACCCCGCGCGCTCCTCGGCCGCCGTCGGCCGGTCCATCGTGTCGACTGTCCGCGGCAGCGGCACGAAGGAGAACCGCTCGTCATCGCCGGCACCGACGAGCTCGACCGCGACTCGCACCAGGTCCCACTGCACCGTCACGGGGTAGTCAGACCCGAGGACGAACGCGGCGAGCCGCTTGATGGTGGGCTCGACCTCGCCGCAGTGCGCGCGCAGCAGGCGCAGGAGGTCCTGGCGGGATCGCGGGACGACCCGGAGGCCGGCCTCGTCGTCTTGGTGGCGCGGCTTGTCCATGGCGGCGCGGGATCGACCTGGAGGTTCCCTTGGAGACGTGCTGAGCGCGGACGCACGGTCGAGGTCATATCATGGTGCGAAGTACTTGGGAAGAGTCGGTTCATATAAAATTACTACGCCATACGGACCTATATTATTCACCAGTGCAACGTCAAGTATGATTTCAAACGGAGGATGTGATTCACTTAGTCGAGTAGCTTACTTTTCCGTACCTGTTGTGAGATAGAGATGTTGGGTATCTTCGTGTCAGGACACCAAAATCTGAATAAGTCAGGATTGAGGGTTGGATCCTGAGTAGGGGGAAACTCGCGATAATTACACGTAAGAGACAGCGAGTCCATTTCCTTATCCGACATATCATAGCTCGTAGTAAGAACTTATAATCATGCTAGTAAGTGAGTCAAGTAGGCTCCATGATGAATTATAGTTCCGTCTGAAAATACCTTGGTAGGCGACGTGTGTATATTCCAAGATTCCATATTCACTGTTCTATAGCCTGTGACACGGGGGCATGCACACCCACCTTCTGAAAGTACATACAGGTCACGGGTGGTAATAGTATTGTTATTAGACTCGACGAACACATTATGCTTTTTAATCCGAAGTTCCGGTGATGCAAGCCGTGTCAGTGTACATCCGAATATATATCCATCTCACCAGTGCAATCGCAGCGAACCTGTTATTAATCATCCGAAGCCATCATGTCGTACTTGGCCGCCTCTATCCGGTCCTGGTCCGTACGCGGCGGCGCCCGAACCCATATACCCCAGGCCCCCGACCATGGCACTCGGCGGCATGTACGGTGGATCCCACCCCCACGACACCTCGGAGGCCTCCTCGGTCAGCGGCGACGGCGAGCGCCGTATCCTGTCGTAGCGACCGCGGCTGCCCTCCGTCGTCGACGATAGCGACGACACGACCGACGCCCCGCCGTTCGGCGGCGGCGGCGTCCAACGAGGCGCCAGCCCGGCCCGCGCATCGCCGCCCCTGACGTCTCTCACGCCGAGATATGTCGCGCCGCCATTGCCTCCGATGGGAGATCTCGCCGGCCCCCTGACGTCCCTGAAGTCCATGGCGCCCCCGTAATCTCCGAAATCCCTGACCTCCCTCCCGTCTCCGAGGTCCCTAGGATTCCCGTAGCCCCTGACGTCCCTCAGGTCCCCGAAATACACAACCCTGCTGGCTCCCGTCTCCTCCTGCAGCTTCTCGCCGCCCTTCTGCCCCTCACTCTCCCCGGCCTCGGCCCCGCGCCTCCTGTCCCGCACCTTGCGAAACGCCCATATCGGCACGAAGAGCCCGGTAGCCACGGCGAGCGCGCGGCCGGCTGCGCGCGCGTAGCTGGGCCGGCGCGGCGCGGCGCCCCTATTTCCGGTCCCGGCTCCGGTCTCGGTTCCGGTCTCGGTTCCGGCCCTGCTCCATTCCTGAACGCAGAATACGGTGAATGAGGCCGCGAATAGGACGACCACTATGCATGCGATGACAATAAGTACGGTGCTAGGCGTTGATAATTTGTTCTCCGTGCTCGTGCCGCTGCCGTCTGGTGCTGCGGCGCCGTTCTGTGATGTGTTGGTGGCGGCGGCGGCGGTTTGCGTCAATGTTGTTGTAATCTGCGTCAGCGTGACGGTCGGGGCACTTGTCGGCTCGTTAGAGCTGGCAACCTCGGACTGAGGGAACGCGGACGTCGAGGCCCCGCCATTTTGAGTCATGGTCTTCGTAGCCAAAGTACAGGTCGGACGTGGTGGTCGACGTAGTTTTGGAGGTACACTCCTGCCGGTTTTTGTTTTTGTCATCATCGCAATCCGGATGCTTATTCTGTCTCCCAAAAGGAGCTATCCCAGGAGGACCTATTGGGAACAGGTACATGAGTACGGTACGGGAGACGGCGCCTGTATTGAACACGCAGATAGTCAAGTCGGACCGATCCTTTCTGCTCACTCCGTAGAGGCTATATGAGGCTGCCTCTTGGAGACGGCTGCCGAACCGGTAAATCTATTAAAGGAAGTCATTGGGCACATGGGAGCGGGACGGGGCAGAAGACGAGCCGGACTTTTTATAAATATTTACTCGATATTGTCTACGTGAAATCTGCAACCTAGTAAGGTCTGCCTTACCCTATTCTGAGGCCGCATGGCGGTGGCTTGCGGCTGGCCAGGTATCACGCTAGCTACCAGGCACCGACATGTTATCCTCAGACCTTGAGGGCGGCGCAGTCAGGCTCCCGTAGGCCTGGTCGACTCCGATTCGTACAGTTTCAAGCCAGCGGCCGAAATGGCCCCCAAGCGGCGTGAAAAGGGGGGGGCGGGGGCCGTCACAAATGGCGTTTCTCCGTGCCAGGGTCGGGGTTGATGAGGGGTTTCTCATATATGTCATTCCTCGCAATGTGATGCAGTTTCGCTACTACGTTATTATTATCACGAGCGGGCGACATGAGGCTAAACATGCCTCACAGCACTGCTCCGGTAGGACTTTGAGTAATCTCACCACCCTTCCCCACTCCGGGGATCCTCCAACCCGGTCGGTGAAGTAACATGTGTGTGGTACGGCATATCTTGTTACTAACAAAGCCACGGCTGGGCCGCCTTGACCGTCTGCGTACAATCAATCTGTGACGGAGACCGGAAAACGGTAAAGGAGGTGGGCAGAAACAGTCTGCCCATCAGATATAACGAGCGTGTGCGTATAGCCCTAGCTGCACCCAACACTACAGCTCCAACAGGTCTCCTCCGCCCATCACCGCTTTCTTACCTGCCCACTCAGGTATCTAATCCGAAAAGCAAAGAGCACGTTGCCAACCCAGGTACCTAGTCAACCAGCCTCGCCAAGTTCAGCCCGTCCCAGAGCGGGCACATAAAAGTCTCGAGGCGCTCGTTGGCGGCGGCCGCCGCGTTGAACTGGCCGACACCGGCGACAGCGGTGCGGTGCCAGGAGGCCGCGTCGTCGAAGTCGGCGGGGCGGTGCGGGTTGTCGGCGGTGGGGTCGGCGACGAGGCCCTTGCGCAGTGCGTTGTCGCCGGCGATGATGGCGCCCTTGCGCAGCAGCCGGCGGCCCTCCGCGCTGCCCGGCGCCGACAGCGCCAGCACCGCCTCCAGGTACGCCGGGTACCCTGTCTTGTCCGCGTCAATGAACACCAGGTCGTAAGGCTCGCTGGGGTTCGCCAGCTGCGAGAGGCTGTTGTGGATTTTGTTGCTTAGCTGGACGGGTTCTCGTCTTAGGTAAGAGGGGGGAATAGGGGGGAGAGGAAAGAAGAAAACGAAGAGAAACGCCCATGGAGGTAGGTGAATTTCTCGACATGAGGTAAATTATACTTACGTCTCCTTCGCGTCGCCGACGAACACCTCGATGTTGTTGTAGCCGTGCTCCTTCCAGGCCTTTCGCGCCGCTGACGCGTACGACTCGTCGTACTCGAGGCCCGTGACCTTACCCTCGGGGCCGATGGCGTGCGACCAGACCATGCCCGAGTACCCAACATAGACGCCGATCTCAAGGACTATATCGCGAGTCAGCCAGATAGCTCATTCAGTTCTGACACAGCGCGCTTGGCGGTAAAGAAGCAGAGAGTACCTACTCCTCTTAGCACCGATGAGCCTCGACAGCCAGACGAGGGCCTGGGCCTGGAAGTTGGAGATCATGTAGTTAGAGTCGCCGGGGTTCTCCTCGATGATGCGCGCGTGGTAGTCCTTGATGGGCTGAGGGATCGTGAGCGAGACCGACTCGGCGTACTTGGTGACGCGCTCGCCCAGCTGCTCGGTCGCGTACAGGATCGTGGTTCCTTCTTTCATGATGCCGGCTTTGTTATCGACCCTGGGTTGCGTCGTCTGAAGGCAGCGAATGTACGTAAGGCTTAGATCGCTTAATGGTATGATGGTGATACTGGTAAGATGGCCGAGGCGCTGTTTGCTTGGTGGGTAGGAAGGACAATGACACAAAGCCGGCCTAGGAAGCGGGCAGGAGGGCCGGTTAAATACAAGGCCATTATGTTCTCATTGACCCCACGAGAAGGGACAGAATTGTGGTGACTATTCGGGGTACACAGGAGGAGAAGAGACTACAAGAGCTAGACACGTACCGGGCTCGATCTCCGAGCAGCAACTCATGGTCTACTCAGCACAATCGCAGCAAGACCTGGACCTGGCCCGTCCAGCCGAGTTCGCTGGTTACCACTTCTCCTCTTGTCGCTGCTTTGGCCCTTGCCTGCATCTCTAGCGACGTCCCAAAACTGGAGCGAGTCATGTCACGATACACGATATTACGTACCCCACGAACTACGGACGAGGCCCGGCTGCGATCATCGGCCGAATACAGTTACCTGGCATGCTAACACGGGCGGGGGACAGAAGGCTAGGGTAGATCAGATAAGATTATCTCCGGCTCGGAGATCCGAGGCGTGAACCGCCCTCGCCCATCTGAGGCTCAATTCCCTTCATTTATCCTATCAAACACTACCAGAGTTCTAAACTTGATATACCTCGCTAAGCTATAGTCGATATATTTTGTTCGAGTCAACTCTATCTACGCGCTGCTTCACACCACCTCGATAGAGACTGCACCGAAGGGGGGCTCGGGCTCGTAAGTCCGAGCTGACTATGCCGCAGTCCGCACACATTACGCGTCTATGCGTGTAGAGGCCTATCAGCATAGCCGTCTCTATACTCTCCACGGCAGATGTTCCCACGCTGCTCCATCGTCCGTATGTAGTCAATCGTATATCCGAATGCAAAAGTGAGCAATATAGTACACCGAAGTGTTGTTCGAGCGAGGTAAAAGCGACAAAGGATAGGACAGAACAAAGAGACCTGTAGTGCCGGCACGGATAATGTCAGCGCTGATGCAGATTCGTCGGAACCGCGCTTATGCGGAAGAGGGGAGGGGGTAAGAGAAGGCTGAGACACTTGCCCCCAGAAAAGGTAGAAAGGAAGAAGAGGACAGAAAACCAACTCACCAAGTCTCGCCCGCCATTCAAGCCCACCACACCATGCCAGCGGCGACCAGCGCAAGGGCCACGACGGCGTCGGCTGCCGGAGCCGCGTCGACGTGAGCGGCGTTGAAGTCGGCGTAGAAGAGCGGGATCAGGAACAGGGCGAAGGGGTCCTTCCGTTGGGGCTTGAGAGGGAGACGATTCCCTTCCGACACACTGGAAACCAAGTCGCGCTTTGCCTCGAGGGCGGGGATGGCGGTTACTGCTGGCGTAAGCAAGAGTGCCAGCATGGCGGCCATTGCGGTTCTGGGCTTCATGTTGACTGTCTCGTTAGGTAGGTAACTTGGGAGAGCCGGTGTATATGTTGGACAATATATGTTTGAGGACCAGCTCGGATAGGCTACCAGAGACACGATAGTTCGACGAAGCAACTATGCGTCTCTTTTCCATGCTGTGGCAGCCTTACGTACGAGCAAAATGTATGTTCAAGTCCAGCTCATGTGTGTCCGGTAGGTAGGTTCGATACTTACCTAGACATTAAGGTGTCTCCCACGGAGTTCTAATCAAGAATCTCCCTCATTGCTGTTTGACCGAGCACTTTTAAGTTCATGGACGTCCGTTTTGGTAAAATACTTGCTTTCATAGTGACCGCCCATATAGACTTTCACAAGATAAGAGGTTATCAGCGGGAGCAATATAATTCAACTGCGTTTTTTTCTCGGTTACGGCACTTTTCCTGACTGACTGCTTGTTTCCTATGGTCCAACGTCTGGGCCCGGCCGTCACTTCAGACATCCCCTGTTCTGAACGTACTATAACCCTCGACAAGCCGCAGCTCCGAGTGGAAAAAAAAGACTTTTAACCCATATTCGAACGCCAGCGCGAGCGTGCCAAAATGCCATCCTTACTCCTCCGGTATGCCCGAAAACAAGCCTACTCTCATGCGGTGACTCTGTAGAATCAGGGGTCAGCTCAACTTGCTCCATATAAACACAACCGTGATTGGGGAGAAACATACAAAGGGTAGTTTCGGTATGACCACGCCTAGCACAGCTAGAAAGTTGATAGTAAAATACGTAAGGTCGTAATGAGTGTAATGCGTGCTCAGGAGGAAAAGCACGATAGGAACACTGAGTAGAAATTTCTTGGCCGGTGTGTACTGCGCGCCGTCGTCGATCTGCTCCCACATATTCAAGTTGTCGTAGGCGCCGCTATTGAAGTCGAACGGCACGCCGCGGACGTAGTGGAACATGATATACGAGCCGAACATGTAGGATATGTTGGTCAGCGTCCAGGAGGTCTCCTGGGAGACGCCAGGTATCACGTCCCAAACAATCTTCAGCGTAATAATCAGAACGATATGGATAGTCCACGCTCCTAAGAGAGAGGTCGAAGCCCGCCCGTTAGCGCACACGTCCTTGTCCTACTTGCGCCGTGTCCGACATCTCTAAGGGGAGCAAACAAAACACACCTTTAGCATTGACCCAGTTCGCATTTAGATTCGGCAGAGCAGACTGGTCGCTCAGCTGCTCCAGCGGCTCTTGCGGTTCCTGATATATCTGAAGGATGCTACTAGACCTCCGTCTCCTCGTCGACTTGGAATCCGTCATGCCGAGATAGGCACTACCCTGCCTTGGAGGATTCGTGCCGGCGTCGTAGGAGACGGTGCGGGGGATGAGGATTGGGGAAGACACTTTGGCGGTATTGACGGGGTGGCTCGGGTTTGGAGTACTGCTATCGGGTGCGGCCGTCATCCAAGCGGCTCAGATCGGGCTTTGTTTGTTTGTATTTGTCGTCGGTATACCGGCGAGGATGGGAGCGGCAGATCTCGCAGTCGTGCGATGTTAGGGAGTACAGGAGGGAATGAAACGGCCGGTGACGACTGAGAAGGACGAGTCGAAGAGGTAAGCAACCTAGAGGGTATCGCAGAATGGAATATCGAGGCGTCGATGTACAGAGAAATGCTAGAGATGTTGGTTTAGGAGACGGAAACCCTTCAGAGTCACGAAGGGGGTTCAGGTACGGTCGCCGGCCGGTAGACTCTGAAAGACGCTTCAGACTCGGATCGAGCGCAGAGACGATGGTTCTGGTGATGGGATACAGATTAAGTGAAAAAAAAACGTATTACAAAAAAATGGTAGCTCAACGAAGATTAGAAGAGGAGTTTTTTTTTTGGCTGGTTAGGTTAGTAGGTAGGAGTTGCTAAGGGTAGAAGAGACGAGACTGGCAATGGAAGGTGACGATCAGAGTAGCAGTCAGCGGACAAGGACAGGTTTACAAGGGGGGCCAAATTTGGGATGCTTGGGAAGACGTGTGGCCTATTCGCTGCTCGGTCTGGTGGAGACAGGGGTCAGAAGGGGGGGGGGGGGTTAGAAGGGGGAGAAGGGGCAGTAGGGGCAGTAGGGGTAGTAGGGGCAGAAGGGGCAGAAGGGGCAGAAGGGGGCTCGCGAATGAGGACCGCCAATTTCTGGCGTGGGGAGCAGCTTTGCGTGGGACGGCGTGGCTTAGATGCAGTTATAATGGGGGTGTCTGCGCTGTATTGGCTAGGGAGTTGCTTAGTTGAAATGGTGAATCTTTGATTTTTGTTTTGTGCTCGATGCTGCGTTTAACACGGTAAACGCATTAAGTGCATACCTTTTTATCTCCCTCCGCCTCCCATCTGCTTTGTGTCGGCGTGTGCAATTTGTACATATGCAAGTATGGTGTGCTCGATGTAGTATCCAAGCTGCGATATCTACATATATCCCTACCTACATGTACATACATCTAGATATATGTCTGCATTGCATGATGACAAGATAGGCTACTCCGATGCAAACTGCCCGTCTCGCGAGGTCACATGATATTGCGTCTACAGTCCGCGGTCCAGACTCCTTTCTCCTTTCCCAGGCGCTTGGGCCGGCACGCCGGAGAGCCAGGCCTACATTAGTAGCAGAATCCCCCTTGCTAGTGGTGCATCGTATGGGCGGTGCCTATCAAGCATTGGCACGCTGCATGGGGGATAGATAACATTTCAGCTGCTAGGCACTACCTAGATTCCCTTCTCCAAGCGAAGCTTCAGAGTGAAATAAACCCACTCTCCAGAGATTAGGCGTCGGTATATCAGCATTGTCTTATTGAAAAGGCTATATTACGTGGTAGCACTGCTTGCGGCTCGGTAAGAAAGACATTGGAGCAGCAGAATTGGAGTCGATTATTTCCGGTAATATGCAATAAGTGCATAGATCCGCCACGTGCTATTCAAACGGGGTATACAAGGGTACCTAGGTAATTTCCCAACAAGATTTCATAGAGCCGCATTATCAAACTTTCGATATCGCACGTTGCATCCTTCATAAAAAAATTGCGAAATAAACAACAGTTTTAATACCAAAGTCCGCTTCCCGCCGACAAGCTCGAGGCTTACGTTCCTAAGCCGAGCTGCAATTATCATCGGATCTGCGGAATAAGTAAAACAGCACCGAATTGTGATGAGTACGCCCGTGGCTGATCTCGCCGTCGAGCAAGGCAACTCCGGCGCGTCTAGTCTTCCATCCAACCAAAAGCGATCACGTGACTATGGTGAGGAGCTGAAGGGTTTACCTACCTCGGAAGATGAAGCTGGCGACAGTGCGTCTCATCCTTCGTGGAAGAAGCAGAAGGTCGACCATATCGACCGCGCCGACCATTCGGACATGGACGACGGCGAGATAGTAGAGCCAAGTCCTGCTCCCGATTCTGGTGCCGCGCCCGAAACCAAGGAGCCCGTTGGTGACGCTGCCGTGCATGATTTTTCCGAGGACGGCGAGGTAGGAAGCAGCGCAGCCGAGCCTGAAGAAGCCAGCGTGCCAGCCGAACCCTTCTTTATCGATCGGGTTGGAAGCAAGCCAGCGACACGACCAGGCTGGAACGACGGAGTGAGCTTAGGCACAAGGGTATCCTTTGGAGGTTCAGGCACGCGACTTTTTCCCGCAAATTCCCCTGCCGCAGCTCCTGCAGGTCGCGATAATGTCGATGGACGTGAGAACGGCGGCGGCGGCGGTGACGATAATGCAGAAGACGGGGGCAAGAACGAGCAAGGCGAAAAGACTCGAAAGCGGACGAAAAGTATTAATACAACGTTCACCACAGGTGACGCCTCGCCCGTATGGAAATTTCCTATTGGGCCGGCGGTATCCGTCCAGCAGGTTGACGATGCTTCCAACCCCGCTTACTGGGTTGATAAGCTTCGATCCTGGGCCGTGGCCCTGCTGAACGCGAACAAGCAAATCAGCCCCGACCGTCTGAAGCCCGACGTTATCCGAACGGGAGTTTTGCAACAGTACAGCGGCAGACCGAATCTTTTTCATGGCAGGAAGACCAAGAAGAATGAATTCGTGTCCGTGGCTAAAAAGGTCCTCATCACTATCAACTTACAGGCTCTCGTCGCAGACGTGCGCAGAATCCACGCAGAGGCTGCGAATGCCTCGTGGGAGAAGACGAACATAGCCTCAGAACGTAGCAGCCCAGAAATCGTGGAAGACACTGCCAGCCCGCCGGTGTCTGATAGACAAGACGACGATGGAGACGACGATGAGTTACAGCAGCAGCGGAAATACTTCCCAGGCGCTGAAGATCCATCTCGTTATTGTCTATCGTGCTGCGGTATTGGTCACAAGGCCCGCGAATGTCCTCTGCGGCGCTGCAAGTTTTGCGAAAGCTTGGACCACGTCTCGTTCGGGTGTCCTACGAAACGTAGATGCTCCAACTGCGGTAAAGTAGGACATACCGCCGGCATCTGCGACGAGGATGTCGGAGTAGCCGGAGGGGAGCCAGACCCTTGTGCGTTCTGTGACGGTGACCACATCGAAGAGAAATGTTCCGAGATCTGGAAGACCTTCGTCCCAACGCCGGAGACACATACGAAGGTAAACGATATCCCTGCCTTCTGTTGCAAATGCGGCGCCAAGGGTCACTATGACCTAGAATGCCCGTTACTAGGCAGGGGTAAGGTGAGGGGGAAGACAACTTGGTCAGAGGCGAATCGTCTTCTCTACGTGGACGCCGATAGCCCAAATACCGCCATCGGCTGGGTCGATGTCGAACCTCCCTCGTCACCAAACGAAGAGTTTCACATTCGTGCGATGGCAAGGAGACCGACCCATACTCACTTTGTTTCTAGCGATGAGTCGGAGGGCGAGGATCTCGTCCACGCACCAATCCAGAGACCAGGGCCCAGAGGTGAGATTCGCATAGCTACCAATATCAGCTCGGCTCCCATCGGACAAGGCTTTGCGCGAAGCGGCGCTAAGGGCACGAGCCGCAAAAAAGGAGACTTCGCACCACCGCCTCCGCCGCTACCTCAACCAGGTCAGAACAGCCGAAGTTCATCCTGGAAACCACCTTTGCCTCCCGGCCCTCCACCATCTCTGCCGAACAACGTGTTTCAAGGTTCTCTGCCGTCCGCGGCGCTTGCATCATTACCGGCGCGGCCGCAGACTGGCGGATCTGGCAGCCAACAGTCCCGAGGAGGCGGCAGAGGTTTTTATAGAGGATCATCCCATGGTAAAGGTGGTCCATATAATAATCGAGGCGGTCGCGGAGGTGGCGGGCGAGGAAATGGCCGTGGCAGGGGGAGAGGGAGAGGGAATTAAGCATTTGATAGCTCATCCATGCCCAGGACGTCGTCCCCATAGCAGCCTTGACTCGTTATATGAAATAATAGATACCTAATTATGCTGTTTTCACCCCAGACATTACCAGACCGATGATTGTAGCACATGATTCACATCTTCGGGACCTTCTAATCGCATTTGACACATAGCGTCCGTCTAATAACGTTTGCACAGTATTCAAGTGGAAATGACCTGCTCATTAGCACCTATGCTCGGATGAAAGGTCTGGCTTGTGTATATCACTCGTTAGCTATTATTGTGTACCGGACAAGTGCGCACTTCCCCTCAGCTCCTTTTTCCCCCTTGACCTATATCTGACTTTGATACATCTGTAAGTAATTTTCCTTCCATGATACCTTAAATCTTCACCCATTAAATAAAGTATTTAAGTTCAATATTTTCTGGGATGCATTCCCGTACCTAGAGAAATTCGGCAGAAGCACTTTAGAGCTCGAGAATTGATTCTATTCACAACTATTGGCTGTAGCATCCGTAAACTTAGTTTGAAAAGGCCGACAGAACTTACTATTGCGGGTAGGTGAGATGGCAATGACAAGCTTTTGCAAAGAGACGACCAGTCAAGAAGTTGAACCCGCGCTCATGGCAACGCCCCTATTCCTCAGCTTGGCCCTGTGCAAAGGCACGTAGTACTATCCACCGTCACGCCCACGTCCTTTCGAATGACAGCAAATGATGGCTCTTACTTGCCGATGAGCAGACGCGCTACAGCTCACGGATATCACTCCAATGTGCAATTCACTCTCTACAAATACTGCCTCTTCCTCAAGAAACTAACTTCAATTCATATGTGCAGCCATAAACCAGCCCTCTGTGCGATATAGCGTGACTAGTGGCTCATACACCTATACCTATCATTAGGCACTCGCCTTCTCCTACGGCATTTGTTATAGTCCCCATTTGCCCCTTTCTCCTTCCGCTACTAAAACCACTTTCGGACTCAACCAAGTCCACTGCACCTCATGGAGGACATCCGGTAAGGATAACAAGTAGCATTCGTCAATATTTAGCGCACTCGGGCTGATAAACCGAGCGTCAGCCGATCCAAAAGCATGAGCGAGATGTCTCAAAGCAGCGCCGCCGACAAGGACCGCAAAGAGCAACAGGGTGATCTCACAGATCCGGCCCTTGAAGGAAGCGCCGGTAAGGCATCGCAGTTGTCGTCTTCGTTGTCGCCATACGAGGCGGGACCTATCCGGGCCAGATCGGAAAACTAATGGGATATGAGTCTAGAGCCGGAGAGACATGTGCCGCCTCCCGACACCACCTCCTCCAACACGACGGGAGACGCAACCAGGGACAGACACAAGATCGCCTTCGTGACCATTCACGAGGCGCCGAGTCATCCTGTTCACCAGTCCCTAACCGCCTACTCACCGCCCGGTCCTCCGCAGACCGTACCGCAAGCCCCGTCAGAGTACCCGCAGCCCACCGGACAGCTGCCCTCCATAGCCGTACTTCTGCAGCAGGGTGTGACGATCATGGAGTCACAGGGCCTGACGACGGCAGACATACAGATACAGAAGGCGTTGAAGCGCTCGGACAGGAATCCGGCGAGCTTTGTGCTAAATCAGTACACGGACGTGCAGAGGCAGATGGCGGGATACCGCTGGGATACAAACTCGTACACTCCGCAGAGGCATACGTAGCACACGAGTCCCTGACCTGGTGTATCGACGACGTACCTAGGTAGGTAGAATGTTTCCTTTTTTTCCTTTCTTCTTCTTCTTGTTTTTCTTTTTCGTGTGCATCTTTCATTCTGACGTCTATCTTCATGGCAGGCGTCGAGATGTCCGGATCGTAGAAGCAGCCTAAATCAGTCAGCGCTCTACCGAACTTCAACATTCCCGATCGCCAACGGTCGGCTGACAGGAAAAGGGCCGGGCCCTTCCAGAATCGTTTCACGGGAACGTTTGGGTCTCCCTACCTATCGAACTGAAGAGAGGGAACAGGATATCATGCGCTCTATCGTTGGGTACGGATGAGTTGGGTGGCAGACTCGGTACATCAGGTGGAAAACACTCCCAGGAGGACTAGGAAGAAAGGGAAAAAAAAGGAAACGGCAGGGACTTTTGCATTGATCTCCTAGACTCGTTTCTGCTTCGTTGATACATAATACGCGAAAAGGGGGTTGTCAGCAGACCCCCTTGAACTTGCGAGCCACAACACAGCGTGTACGGATAGTTGCCGGCGACCTTTTCCGTTGCATTCATTCCCTTTTGGACAATCGGGTACTTTTTGGTAGCGTGGATAGTTCTTATTGACACCTCCTTGACGGATACTCTGACAGACACCCATGGATTATCTCCAAAGTAACAGTTCCAACGCAGACCACACTTGACCGACGTATCATTCTAAGATCTGCACGGGACTTGAGAGAGAAGTACATACATGAATTCTAAAGTGTCATCGGCTAGGGTGGTGGCATAGGCCATGTAGAATCTAATAAAGTTGATTTGTCCCTAGAAATTGGATGTACACGTACCGCCCCGAAACGTGGTAGAAGATAACCTGCTCCAATATTCAAGGTCAATAAGAGGATAGATACCAATAATAGTCTCATTCTACCTATAAGATATCTGAACATACACAACTCCGCGAGTACGTTCATCTCTCTGCAAGGCAGATAAATACAAACGATAAATGTGATGATAGACAAATAATATCCCGAGCCAAGACGACCGCAAGTCCAGTTTCGCCTCACACCCCCCCTTAACTTATTAATCGTAAAAATATGTTACCAATTCGATCCGAAAACCTTAAAAGAGGGAAAGGATAGACAGTCCAGATCCACACCTTATGTACATGCGAGTGATCATGCACAAAAATACAGAAAAAATGCAAAGAAACGAAGAATAAACCGGCGAGACTGGATTGGGCCGCTGGCTCTTACAAAGTTCACCTTGCCCCGACGGAGGCGATCTGCATTGGGCAAGCAGGCAGGCAAAATATAAGACTGGGCCAAGACATGCCGCTTATAGTTACCTCGAACACCTGACTGACTGACTATCTGGTAGGACACCTAGGTTAGGGCTGCAAAGGACCAGTGCATCGTCTAGATTTGTAGTTAGATAGATTAGCTGTCGAAAACCGACGTCTCGGATCGTATTGCGGCCCGCCATTACCATCATGCTTGCCAGGTTGCGTTCGGCTTCTTTACGTACATTACATGTATACTCCTTACGCGATAGGTAACGGTTCTGCAAATCAGATCAACCCGACGTCTTGGGGTTTATGCCAGCAGACCAGTCGAAAAAAAAAAGTTCCTCGTTTGGTAAGACACAGTCGTTCTTGTGGATTCAGTGATGAGCGGCGTTGATTCGACCTTGATAGGAGACACGACAGTAGGCAGGCAAAAGTTCACAGCATGGCATGAAAAAAAGAGAAGACGACTAGATTGGCCACACGCCCACGAGGGCTCTCCATCCATTCGTCAAATTCCACGATGGCAAGGTAGGGCTAGAGCCCCCCCCCCCCCCCCTTTTCCCCTTCTAGGCTATCGGCGACTGAAACGCTCGACAGGCCCTGACCCGGGAACCTGATTTCAGTGGGGGGAAAGGCGCCAAGTAAGGAAAGGGAAAGAGGAAAAGACGAAGGAATGCGAGATGATGCCTGTCACGAGCGGCACGAATGCCGGCATCCTAGCTCCGCCTCCTCGCCCGACGTCGGAAAAGGGAACCAGGCGGGCCCAGAAGGGGGTCGAGGGGCTACACACGAACATACACGTACACAGTGACATACACACCTACGCCTGAAACTGGAGAGATTTGCGAGTCGGTATCTTGAGTTGGTTGGACCGACTGCCGTCACATCGAGGACGATATCTAGCACGTAAAGCCGAACGAGGCGAGGTCGTAGGGAGTCGCAGTTTGCGATGCTACAAGCCAAATTTCTGCTGTAGAGCAAGGGCGAAAGAGAGTCGTATAGTGTGACCTCGTAGCAGGCATACATACTACATGCGTCGAAAGAGCAAAGGTCCCTTCGAGGAGCGTCGTGTACACACATACCTTCCCGAATTACACGTCTCGTGTTCCGAAACACCCACAGATCGTCTCAGCTACCAGATATCGCACGATGCGGCTTTACGCCGTTCTCTTGGCCTAAGCCTTCTCGAACTTCCCGGAGATTTCCAAAGGATTTCTTGTACCCGGGCCCAGCGTCAAGGGTCCATAGATCCCGTGCATGCGGCGTAAAAGTCGGGAGGGCAGCGAGGAGTTCGAGAAAGGAAGATGGGAAGGCCGTACGGAAGAACATTACGAAGAGTACGGCGATCTTGTATATATATCGTAACTGATTCAAGCTCTCGGAAAGTGGCCGGATCCAGAACGAAGACTGGGCGTAGGGGAATAGGGAGATAAAGTCCTTTATATCCAAGGTTTGACACCGACGCGCCGTTGGGAGAGCCAAGGTGACCAGATCGGGCTAGAGCGGGTGGTACTTTGTCGACGTATGGGGAAGAATGGGACTTTGTTGTGGTTCGTTTTTCGAATCTGGCTCGCCGCCCGGCCGTGATTCGCCCAGACCCCCGCCGGATCACCGTGCCATCCACGCTACGAAGAAAGCGAACGAGCGAGGAAGAAGCCCGGGCCACGAGCTGCCACACTGCCGTGACACCTTGGCTTTGGCTTGGAGACGTGAAGAGAAACATGAAACAATTAAAAAAGTTCCCTTTTTACTTTTACCAGCTGCTAGTACTGGCTATGTACTACGTAGCTCACCAGCTTAGATGTGGAGTAGATTAGGTACCAGTAAAATGCATAGATCCTACCTATGCAAGTACCCAGAGATATCAGAGACGCGGACAGGAAGAGGGAACGAAGAAAAAGGCCAGCCAACCCTGCTTCGGGTTTAAAAAGCACAATGCACAATGGCAGATGACAGTTGGCCATGCGCGGGCCTGCAAGCATTAGGCACTGATCTGTGCTGCACTTCATTCTGCCGTGATGTGCGAAGTACATACGTAGTATTTTCCTCATTGTTACACTGCGAGACTGCAAGTCACCGTACATTAAACCCAGGTCAGACCAATTCGCTGTACGGCACGTACAGATAGGCAAAACAGGGGGCAAGAAAAGAAAGAAGCCCAATAAAAAAAAAAACCCAACAGATCTAGAAGGAATCGAAGGCCGCATGTGAAAAAGCCAAGCCGTTCAGGGTAAGAAGAACGAAGAGAAGAAGAACAAATAGTCCCTTGCATCTGTAGCGGCCCCACCATCCGCATCTCTTCAATTTTGTCCTCTTTCGTCCTAGCGGCCCTCTACAATTTGACGTTTTCCGAACTGCGCCCATCTTAATTATTTATTATCCTTACGAACTGTATTGTAGTTTTATTTTCTTCTTTCCCCATGGGATTAGAGGACCAGGGCATTAAAAATAAAAATAAAATACTAGAATAAAAAGGTACGAAGTACCTGCGTTAGGTATCTGCCTCTACAGAGATATCCTATTCCTTCCCATTCCCGGTCCCCGTCCCCGGTCCCTAATTCTCGGGACCGTCCAGACTTCTGCGGAAAACAGTAGCTGCGAAGCAAAATACGCCTTATTTAACCTACTACCATGCCGCACCTAGGTACCTAGGTATATCATATATATATCAAGGCCGACTTCGTTTGTCCAAGCCGTTAGAAAGGGAAGAAGAAAGAGAATGTGTCGTCCAGCCGCATGTACTTCGTCGTAGGATTTTTTTTTTTTTTCTTACCAAGACCCGAGAGCAGCCACACATAACGTCATCCCGTCACCAGTTGTCATGATCAACATGAGCACCACCACCAACGCCGGCGGCGACGGCAGCAGCAGCGCCTCGGGGATCCGCAACTCGGTGTTCCGGCACCTGAGGAAGAGCACCATCTCGCTATCCCGCAGCGGGAGCCGGCGCAGCGGCGACAAGAGCGACGACAAGGCCGCCAAGAGGCTGTCTATGCCCTTCATATTCGGTGGCGGCAGCAGCAGCAGTCCCACATCCACGCCCAAGTCTCCCGAGCCGCCGGCCGTCGAGCTCGCGGCCGAGCCCCCAGCGCAGTCGGAAGCTTCTAACGGAGCGGCGCCCGCGGCCTCCCAGGGCATCAGTCTCCATGTGACGGTCCACATCGCGCCCGAGAACGTGGACCGCTTCATAGCCGCCTTCAAGCCCGTCTTCGACCTCGTCGTCGCCGAGCCCGAGTGTACCTTCTTCCAGGTCTACCAGTCGCCCGAGGAGCCGGGCAAGCTCAGCTGGGTTGAGAATTGGTATGATAAATCATCCCCCTTCACTCACTTACTCGTCTTTCCCCGTGCCGCAAGGCGAAAGGGGGGAGGGAAAGAAATCTAGGAGCATGTGTTAACCCGTAGATATAGGTCGAAAGATACGCAGTGGCTTGTCGAGGTTAGCTTAAAACACTTTTAATCCCCTATACCTTCCTTTGTCTAGCAAATAGTTGCCGAGTCGGACTGGAAACTAACGTGGCTTAAAAGCATCAAATCACCAAACCGTACTATAAAGAGTACCTCGAGATCACCGAGCCCATGTTTCTCAAGCCGAGAGAGGCCACGATACTCCAACCTTTTGGGTCCGAACTATTTATGTTCAAGGGAAATCCACTCTAGCTATGAAATCTACCCACGGCTGTCGATCGACCACGCCGACTTTTCTTGCCGTATCAGCATGCCATAATACGATTATCACGTCTGAACGATAGGGCATTGCATATCACCAGGGACGGATGGGCGTTAAAAGGGGGGGAAGGGAGGTTAAGCGATACATGTAGGGACACAAAATCTAATTCCGCCAAAAATTGTATATATCTATTAATGTAGCGAGCATATAGTCAAGCTACTCGTCGTCGTACGGAAGCTAGGATTTCAATGACTCTGAAGAAACGTGTGTAATGCAACGCCCACGAGGCGAGCTCCCAAAACGATAGCGCAGAAGCATTGTCGCCGGTCCCGCCTCGGCTGCAACACGCCGTCCCAAGCGATGGCGTAAGAGCACTGTCGCCGGCGAGTCTTTTTCTTTCCCTGTCGAGAACCTCGAATGACAGCGTATCCAAAACACAGATGGGGTATCATATGCAAAGCGCCAGATAAAATGAACAAAAAACCGAAACCGAAACCCTCCGGGTACGCCACTCTCCCACAAGGCAGGCAAAGATGGCGATAGCGTTCCAGCATTATCGCCCTGCCTGTCCTTTAATTCAAACACGCCAATCCCAGCGATGGCGCAGCGGCACTTTCGCTGTCGAAGCCAGAAGTTCTCCGTACGACCGTGCGTATCGAACATCCAATGGGGGGTGGTTCGCACCACGAAGTCATGATAAAATAGGGAAATGTCGAAGCGAATGGGAAAATCGCAGGTTGAGCTGCACGGGTCTTTAGAGAAGGGAAGCTCCGCCAATGGCTACTCGGCCTGACTGTTGAAAATCGTGGACAACTGCAACCATTGTTATCTCAACCTCTCCTCACGCGTCGTCTATTTCCTTCTGCTCCACCACATGCGGCCAAAGCCACGTTGTTGGAGTTCTCGGCGAGCTGCCCCGTCTTGGAAGCTGTCCGAGCCGTCCATGGTAGATCCCCCGCTGCTATTCACCTTATGACTGGGCCGGTTACCCGTGATCTTGAGCGCGACGAACATGACGAAACTGCTGAGAATGCTGATGCACAAGATGCCGATCATTGTGAGATTGCTTCGGCGGTATTGATGGGGTCCAGGGGCAGCATCGGCCGGCCAACCGGTGTATAAAGCATATGTCGTGGTAATACTTCCGAGGTTTCCCAGCCCTGAGACGAGTGCCGATGCAGCAGCTACACCAACTTCTCCGTGCCGTCGCTGGAAGATCTCATTGGTCCAGGTCATGCAAATAGGAACTGTCGGACCAAGGCCGAATCCAACCATCAAAAGTCCGCCATACCTTGCCCAAGGATTCTCGGTAGGGGCAAATGTAACGGTAAGGAGCCCAGCAATCTGAATGCATACGGCACATGAAAAGAACAGGGATCTAAGGCGATGGAACCGATCCGAGATCGGGGTAACGAGTAAGATCGCGATCAAGTCCATCTAACACGATTAGATTCTTGAACGAGCGATTTGGAAGATTCAACTTACGATCCAGATGGGTGCGAAGAGGAGGCTTAGCTGCACTCCGGTAAAGGACGGGTTGATTCCACGAATGATAACGGTGCCGTAGAGCTGCGTGCCGATCCCGACTCCTACAACGCCAAAATACATAAGGGTCAACGGCCACAGCCTCCAGTCGATGAGGACAAGTCCCAAGTCCTTGAGGGACCACGGTCTTGGGTGGTAGACTCGCTTGAGGTCTTCGTAATGGACCAATGCGTCTTCGCCAGTCAGGGCTTCCGGGGTCGGAGGGAGCCATTTCATAAACCCGGAGCGAGTCCTCGTTTCTCCAGGTGGCAGCGGACGTTCCGGTAACCACCAAAGCAGAGTCCAGCCAAGCACGGCAGCAAGAAGGCCGTAGATGAGGAACATCCATTGATAGCCGACAAGCCCGCCAGCCCCGTCCATCAGTTGGAATCCGGCAGATACTAGACCTACGACGGCGGCCGAGACCTGCGCAGCGGTGAAGTACTGACCAATTCGCTTGCCGGTTCGAGAGGGAGGGTAGAATAAGGTCAGGTAATAAGACATACCAGGCCACATGCCAGCAATGACGAAGCCAAGTAGGAAACGCAGGAACCTGCAGAAGATTGTCAGCACTTGGCATCGAAGGAGGAAGGTGTTGCGTGACTGACTTGAGACTCCAGGCAGCTTGGACGGCGGTGAAGCAAGCTCCTATTACCCCAACGGCAAAGACGATCCTAGCCATCCAGATGCGAGGACTGAGCTTGCTCATGATGAGATTCGAAGGACAGTCGAAGATGACGTAAGACACATAGAAGAGAGCGAGGGCGGTGGAGACGTCGTTGGATGAGAGTCCCAACTTGGTGATCAGATCGTGTCCGACGTCTGCATTCATCGTCTGTGCCAAGCCGATGTTGGAGCGAATGGCAGAGCAGAGGAAGTACAAGATCCAAAACGCTTAAGTTCGGTATCAGCATGAGTATCAAGGTGGGGATGGGATGTCTTACGCGGGATGATGCGGAGGTCCAACTTCTTGTAGACGGCCTCGACCCGTTCGATGTCATACTCGACCTGGGAAGGTCGCAGCCCATTCTCTGCTTCATAGTCGGCGCTGGTTTCGGCCGGAGTCTTACTCTCCGCCGGTAATGAACGTGGGGCAGAGGCCATACTTGGACTGCGAAGCAATGGAGGCGCGTGCTACCAGTCCTTTCAAGCCACCGAGCCAGACAAGATTCAGACAGGATCGGTGTATTAAGGTCAGCTCGATGATCCTCGGTAAGAAGCCTGCCTAGGCCGGTAGCTCGTAAGACCTGATATAAGCAATGTTACTTGGACACAGGAAATAGTATCGGAGGGAGAGAAAGAGACGTAAGAAAAGGCGCGATGGTGAAATCGCAGTGGGTGATAAAACCCTTATCCGCTGAGTGAATATAGGGCCAATGGGATGACTTCCAGAGAGTGTTGGTGGGGCTATCAAGCCTCTTTCCCCTTTCTAACTCTAAGTGGACAGACTAAACTCTATTACAGCGACATTTGCCGGGTTATTCCAAGTCTGAAGGAGAAGCCGGACCCGTGATAAGATATGAGCCTCCCGAGCGGTTGGAAGAGCACGTATTGTTGTCCGTGTAACGGCATAACTTGTGTTGGAACGGAACATATCAATCTCAGACACTTCCATAAGTAAGACACTCGACTACTGTCCAGGGATGCTAACTAGTATAGGCAACCAACACAGTATTGATGGCAGCATAGTCTTTGACCTCGTCTGAGGGCGCTTGGTTATGTTGGGCAAGCAACTTAGGTGTGTGTGGTCACGTAGGGATTCGGCAATGTTAATATGAATTATGTCAAGTGCCAAGTGAGTCTTGGCCGGGTTCTAACTTTATAATACAGTGGAAATAGAACACTTACCAATAAAGCATGTTCTAACTTTTGATAGCCCAGCAACCGAGCTAAAGAGGCTAAGTCAACAGGAAAGAAAGCCACCCACCCAAAGTAATGTTTGCTTCTCTTGTCATTAGAGCCCCTGGTAACTTGTATGTCTGACTCTTCCTACAAAATCAAAAATCGATGATTTTAACTCAGCTCTCACATAGATAGACGATTGATCCTCCCAAAAATTCTAAGCATAGTAGTTAGTTTAGGTGCTAAGCTATATGTAGTTTTGGTATATACAGTCCGTAAGTCCCGAGTCCATGTCGAAGAGGCCTACTTTAAGCGACTTTGCAGAGCGACACCAAATAAAGTAGAGATCATCCGAAAGCACATTAACATTCTCTTTTCTTTTTCCTTTTTTCCCCTTCTCTTTTTGGCCCAACAGTAAGATACTCAAACGTGCCGCGATACCTCAATAGGTGGCTTCGTGGTGTTGACTACCATAATATAGAAAGCAAATTTCCAAGACTCATGCAGTAACGGTAGAAAAGAGAAAAAAAAAAATCTATGTATTAATTCTAACCAAATTTTCAACAATACCAGTAAGATTAAAGTGTCCGGTAGAAGGGTAGGTCATGAGCAACGCTAAGAAAAAGCAAAAGGGTATCCATGCGTAGATATGCCATGAGTTCATAATCGTAAGCTTAGCTCCTCCAGAAACGTTTTCTCCTCCGGTGTGATGTACGTGTCTCCGGGGACGGACACGTGCCCTCTCCGGATGACAATCTTGGCCGGCTCGTCGACGACCCTGCCTTCCTCGACATGCCGCGACGCGGTAATCTCGAGCTTAGACGAAGTGTCGCTGCCGCTCTCGCTGCTTCTCGTCTGCCCCTGCGGCTTCTGCTGCTGCTGGCCCTGCTGCTGCTGCCCTCCCTTGTCCCTCCGCCCGACCTCGGCGGGGGTCCACCAGTAGACGGGGAAGCGGCGCTGGATGTTGTTGAGGAGGAGGGCGACGGACTGCATGAGGACGCTGCCGAGGAGGATGACGGGGAGCAGGAACCAGCCGAGCCGGACGACGGAGCGGTCGACGACGGCGAGCATGGCGGTGGCGCCGGCGGGCGGGTGCACGGTGCCCGTCAGCGCCATGAAGGCGACGGCGCACGCGCAGCTGAGCGACCCGCCCAGCCACGTCAGGTCCCGCGTCGCCGCGCCCAGCGCGAACAGCTTGCTGACGCCGACCCCGATCACCGACGAGAAGACCTGCCCCAGCACCGCGTTCCGCGGCTGCGACAGCGGCGACTCGATCGCGTAGAACTCGAGCACGGCGGCGGCACCCTGGGTTCGCGTTAGTCTCCTGCGTCTTTCGGACGTGCCGTGGATGACATGTAGAGAGAGAGAAGACTTACGAAACTACCGATGATCATAGGAGTCCCGTGATCCTCGAACGAGGGGATCGCACGCCCGACCACCTCGATGATGATGAGAGAAGAGAGTATGCCGATGAAGGCCCAGAAGATGACGGCGATGTTTCCCAAAGGACGCGGGTGGTTCTGGCGGTGGCCCAGGAAGTGGGCAATTGGATATGGAATATGCTTCCATGGCGCGGGAGGTATCCAAGGGTTCAGGTACTTGTCAATATCAAAGTGCCATTTGGAGGGGTTGAGAGGCATCTGTATGCCGGGGGTGCTGTCCGGGCGCTTGGAAGCAGGGTTTGGCACCGACGAGACGGGTTCGAATGGGTTTTTGGCGCGGAGAGGCCAGGTCAAGGACGAAGAGCTTCCGCTGCCTACGCGGTACACGGCCATGATGGCGGCGGGCTCGTCGTATTTATCGCACCGGCAAGCCCGCGTCCCGCCACTGGCATTTTCCGGTGCTTGGGGCGCCCGCTAGAGTGTCTCTCAAATCTCAGACCCGGAAGGCGATGACAGCATCGAAAAGAGGCGGCTTAGGGCCGCGCGAGAGGGAATGGCCAGCGAGGCTACCGACAGGCCGTGACTAAAAGATTCAAGGTCTGCCAGGGATGGCGGCGACGCGATGACCAATTGGTTCGTCTACCTTGGCGTCATATTGGGTAACGAAAACTCCAAAATTAGACGAGGCCAGCGTGGTGGACCAGAGGTCACGGGGACCAACTTGGTTCCGCCATCCGAAGGCCGAGGGAGCAGATTGGAGCGACGCTTCCGGCCGCGATATTTCCGCGGAGCGACTGTAACCCTTCCCATATATAAATATGCGCGAGTTTTCCCTATCTCGATAGAGAAAAAAAAAAGAAAGTGCTGCTGAATGTGCGGTGAGAGGCAGGTCCCTGATAACCGGTATCAGAGGGTAGCTCTCGATGGCAATTCGATCAATCGGGGCGGGCGCCGTACGCGAGGTCGCAGATTGACGACCAAAGGGAGAAGAACTCGAATTCTTCATCGCATATCAGTCTATCAAGACTGTTTTAAAATCCGAGTAAACTCCACACGATTTCGAACCCCGAGGCACTCCCGCGACGCGATTGGCTCTGCTCGTCTATAAAAACCACCTCGTCGACTGCCTACCTAAGGTATACAATCGAGTCTAACGTCAATAGTCGCGTCATTCCCGTGGCGCCCTAGCCGCACGGTTATGTCGCTAGCAGTATAGAATCTAGGTACATCTACGTGGCTTGTTCTACTCCCGTCACAGCCTGGGACATCTCGCTTGGCTACCCTAGGTACCTACCTGTAATTTACTCAGTTTCATTCTCGATTCTTGCCTCATAGGTGTCTAGGCGTCTAGCCGTACTCTGCATGTCAGTATCACGGCGTCTATAGTATGATCTTGGACACACTTCAGTCCACAAGAGAAAGTACGCAGCCAAGGTCTAAATTATCGCTAAAAATCTCTAGCTGTATACCTCATGATAACATCGTCCTCTTTCCCAAGAATTGTCCGGTAGATAACCCGAGCTTATGATCCAGCAGCCTGAAAAGGTTCTCCGTCAACGTCTTTCTCCTGTTCGAATATGTTATTAGATCAGCAGATAGCAGAGTCAAGGGGTGCTGTACTAACGCATGGGGCAGTAACGGCAAGATCCTACCTCCGTCACTATATGCTGATGTATGATTCTCACACAACCTCTGCCGTTAGGATTCTTGCAAGGGACTATTCTTTCGTGGTATATCACATGGTGGTTGCATTTGGTACACTTTCGTGTGATTTCGTTCCAGTGACACATGGTGTTTCGTTGCTCCTCCGCCGCTATGTCAACCGCAAGATGCGAGTGGAAGGCAGGTTAGCCGCTTAGATGCCGAAGTCGTTGAGGTATCGATGCCTGTTTCTAGAGTAGGTGTTGGCAGTTTTCGGTTGTTGCAGTAGAGAAGCGCCTGGCAGTCGGGCAGGTTGACCGTAGCTTTATATTCACAGAATGTAACACAGAAAGCTACCCCCCTTAGCTATTAGCGGTCGTGATTCAGCATCTTTTAGCTTCTGGTTGTGTGTCACTTATTCACGCTCTCTTTGCTCATCATAGGGTTAACAACTTTATCACCATACAAGTGGGCATTATCATGCCAAGTGCCTTCCCTCCAGATGTGTCTGTCATTGCCAAAACATCCTGCCTCGATATCCAAATATTAGGCACCTAGCTTGTCACTTGTCCTCTTCGAGTATCCAGGTGCCTTGTTCTTACTGAGGCAAGTTCGTTCGCGAGTCAAGCAGCAGGGGAACTTGACAGCATAAAGGTCTAGACCTGGTACGTTCTCTTCGTCAAGCTTCGCTAGATTACATCTGGTCTCTCTTAGATTATGCGTACGGCGCAATAAGCAACTCCTGGTGAGGTTCTATATTTATTCAACTTCAGGATAAATTCAGGAAACAGATATGGCTAGCCCAGTTGTACCTACCATGGTGATCGGAGTACAAGCCAGAATGATTCAAGAAACATAAAGTCAAGGAATCATTCTCGAGTCGAAACAATTTCTTTTGACAGGATAATCCCATTCGAAAATCAAAATTCCTTGTCAATAAAATGGCGCCTAACTGTTGTCCTCGCTCGAGGAAAAGTCCCCGGCAACTGGGATAACTATCTTTGTATTTCCTAATAACATATAATACCTAGGTAGGTTTCAACAGGTCCTATACGCAGTTAAATAATGAGGAAAAAGAAATAAAGGAGGAGAGAGATAATGATGATGATGTTGATGAAAAAGAAGAAGAAAAAAGAGAAAGAGAAATTGCCATTCGTTACAGATTCAGTTTGCCGGAATAATGCTACCAACATACTTTATGTTGCTGTGATAGATTCAAACATCAGATCATCCAATGACGAATAAGCTTCTTTGGCAGTCACCAATTTACAGCTGACAAGGGGTATATAGAATTCATATTACACAGCTCATCCCCTGACTAGTAGCTCTAAACCATCCTAGATGCGTCCAGTTTGCATGCCAGGTCATGATAAGAGCTTCTGGCAACCGCTGTAGTTGCTTCTGCTACTCTTTCTCGATGTGTCTCCGTCACTTACATGACCGTCTGTAACACTTGTCCGTCATAGGCCTACCGAACACCCCACAGCAAAATTGCCGCGGTGTCTTAAATTCGTTTCCAAAGGTCCGGCACCTCGTCAGGATGGGTTCTAGTGTTGCCCTCGAATTATTCTACAATTACCAGTCTGGTGATTGGTTAAAATATGCCTAGAATGTCGACTTACTGATCGTTGGGCATATCTTTTCTATCTCTTCCTCGGTCATCTTGGAAACTCTTTCTCTAGCGTCACGCCATATCTCGTCGTGCTCTTCTCTCGATAGTTTTTTCCGATTGTTTTTCTCGGTGCTGGAATTTGAGCCGGCGTTCTCCTTGTCTGAAGTTGATGGAGTTGAGGCGGGCGGAGGGGACCGTGACTCTTTAGAAGTTGAAGCGGAAGACATCGTAAAAAAGAGGAAAGGGTTGTGTTTTTGAAGTTTTAAACACTAGCAGTGGATTTGGCAGTATTAAGAAATATTTAGGTTAGCATAGGAGCCATTTTCAGAATATTCCATGTTGCATAGGCCTGCATCATTTATGCCTCAACATATAACACGGTGTATAAGTGTTCCTCATGTATCACAAAGCTTTATTCAATGCTAAAACACATGCTCGACCTCCGAAAAACATG
This sequence comes from Hypoxylon sp. FL1284, assembly GCA_022432365.1. Lineage (NCBI taxonomy): Eukaryota > Fungi > Ascomycota > Sordariomycetes > Xylariales > Hypoxylaceae > Hypoxylon > Hypoxylon sp. FL1284. Next base: position 886,411 of record JAJJXE010000012.1, read on the forward strand.
CCCAGATATCTCAAAGTCGCTTATGGCTTCAAGCTCTATCTCTGTTATGCAAATGCCAGACTCCCGAGTAACCCATTTTCCAATCCAAAAAGGAATTCACCGACTAGGAGACGAGAGAGATCTGGGGTGCCCCATGAAGGTGCTCCCTGCCGTGCCGAGGGCGGTATACGGGCCCGGAGGCGGACTCTTGGCGTCGTCGTCCGTGCTGAGGCTCGCCTGGTATGTCTTGAAGGTGTTGTTCTGACTGAGTAGGTTCATGGCCGTGACGCGGTACGAAGGTGCGTTCTTCGCGGTGGTGGCATCGGAGCTCGTCGGGGCATTTTCGGGAGGCTGAAGGGATAACGAAGAAGACATCGTCCCTAGTCGTAGGCGATTGAGGTTGCTACGGAAGGCGGCAGGTATGATGATCTCGGACCGGCTATGTATCGTGTGCGCCTTGGACAGAATACTCTCGGTGATCATGCAGGAGCTGGAAGGAAAACGGTTGGCGAAGACCTAAACCCGCAGAGCAATATATCCATTTCTGTTTGCGAATCTACCTAGGTACCTAAGGGACCTTGTTGGACTGCTTTCTTTAGGTTTTCCCTACCAAATTGCAAATAGTGACTCGAAGCTCTGCCGTCTTCATTACGATATGGTCTGTAGGTACCCTAGATAGGTAGGTTATGTAGGTAGTCATTGAAATGACTCGATGAGGGTGTTTTGCCATACACTCATGCTTTTGTCTCACTTATTATTCGAGGTTGTGTAACATTTAATGCACAATAGGTACATAAGGTAGGCATTATTTATGAAAGTACCGTGTCCTGGACGTAGTTATTCCATCTCTGCCTTGCTATGTCCTGTCGTATTGGACTAGAGCTGTATAAAGTAGGGCTCGGTTCAGAATGACGCCCCGGAGAGCAGAGAAGTCCTGGATGCGCACCACGTCAGGGTGTGACGATGCATACACTACCCGCGGTAGATTTGCAGGTCTTGTTTCCTTGCCACCTCTCAGGTGTGTACCATCACCGTTACGGTACCGTGCTTAGAGACCATGGGCATCCCTCACCGATGTGCATATTTGGAGAGGATGGAGAGGATAGACACATATATGTATGCATGCAATAAGCGCTCAGCCGCAAAGACTCACCTCGAGACCCCAAGCGGATATGACATATCGATACGATGTGCCTATCCGTCCACCGACAATACTGGTGTCCGTCACACTGGCCGCGGATCGTAAGCGACCCCCGACCCTTCAAGTCGAGCCCACTCGGACGCAGGTCTTGGCTACGCCTCTCCAATAGATAAAAATAAAAACAGGCAAGCAAGGTGGTTCTGGGCTGTAGAATTAGAAATAGGTTTGTAGTATTGTGGCTTGTTCCTTTGAAACGAAATGGTACCCTACCATCTACCATCATCATCAACACTGTAGGAGGTAGCACGACACTTGCGCCCTATAAAGTGCGAGAATCACCAGACACGGCTGGGGCAAACGAGCTTGGGGGCAGTGTGACCGAGATACGTTGAACAGAGGAACAATATGGCTACGTGCAGAAGCAGGCTTGTGTGCCCGGCCGGAGTGCGTGGAAAATGCATGGAAGGGTGGTGGCTTGATACAGATACGTAGCAGTGGCTGCTGCTTACATGTAGGTACTTGTGAATATCATACGGTAGGCGGACAATCGGGGCAGTTTCAGGTAACACGGCTTCTGTGCCATGTCGTTAGCCTTCGGGATGAGCCTTGGGGTTATGGCGGCGTGTGGAGAGTCGGGGAGTGACGGGGGAGGTATCTATGGATCCATCGGCGACCAAGGATGTTTGTCAGGCTAGATCTTGTTGGATCTATTAGTCGTCTTTAGGTGACAGGGACAGTGTTGCACACCTACTGGGTAGCTAGCTACCTTTTGATATATCGTCTCAAGCGAGATGAGATGGACGATGGCTAAAAAGAGGAAGACGGGCTGTATTGGTCGACGGCTTGCAATATATCCTTGCCATGTCTAATGCTACCAGAAAGCTAAAGTACCTATGCAAACATGGCACTGAGCTTAGAGCCTCTCGGTCTTCGGCTTTACCTTGTACCTTGCCTGGGCGTCAGGATACCTATGTAGGTAGAACATCTGTTTATACCGGGCCTTACCGCGGAACTGAATGGCCCGATACACGCAAACCTCCGCTGGAAAGATGCCCAGAGCGTCTCTCATGCATGAAAGCTCTCTGACTCTGTGGTATAAGCATACCAAACAACGAGACGCGTGTACCGTGTCAATAGGATACTTGCTTGAATCACAGCCAGCTGTGTGGGATCGTCCGGACCGGGCTGGCTCCCGCGAATCAGATGCGCGTTCAGGACCCAGTTGACGGGTTGCGGCATTGACAGGCAGAAAGTAGGTCAAGAAGGGATGACTAGGCTCGGTGGGCAAATAAGAGACGGATATAGATGACCGGCTGAGCCGAAGGGCAAGCAGATACGCAGGTGAGCTATCACGTGCGGAGCAATGTTTGCGATCGTTTTCTCCGTTGGGCGTTTAGGATCGACGCAGGGAACGGATGGTGTAGGTGTCAGCGAGTCGGCAGTCCGAGCGCACGTAACTAGTGCGTACCTAGGTGGTCTTGTCGTCTTGAACGGCTGATACACATACGCAGATGTGGTGCCGACGTGCCAGCAGTAAGCACCCACCAACCGTGGGTAGCTATCATGGCAAGGTGCAGGACGGTGGCTTGGAGGATTGCAGAATGAGACGCTGCAATTAACACCCTCCATCTCAAAGACGTCGATGGTAGACCGACTTTATGTCGGCTGCTGTAGATATCTGCCTTGTAGATATCAGACCGGGGGAGAAGGATACGCACGGTACATGATGGCAAAATAAGAGGCACAGCCTACCGCTGGGGTCGTACTATGTACTATGTAGTACAGGCGGGCTCGCGCTCGAAATGGATCTCACTGCATGGTAACCAGCCGTGCCGGGCCTAGACGGCGTTATGTTTGTCAACTAAGACACGGCTAAGTCAACAGATGACGCAGCGGTTCGTGGGACGGGGTCCGACCGAGCAGCTGGGGTAGAACGCAAGGAACGCAAGTAGAGAAGATGGCAATATTAGACAAGTGATATCAGATGATGCTAAGTCGTCCGTGCTACTTAGGTAGTACTATCAAGTAGATAGCCTCCTGAGCTATTGTTTACCCTACGCTCTAACCGAGAGAATAAAAGGAGGCCCAAGTGGGCTGAACCTTGCTAGCTGCTGGGGCTTCTTGGTGATACGCTTATCGGCAACGAACCCCTTTTTCGTGCCCCTGAGACGCCTTAACCCCGTCCACTCGGGTTAAAGAGTCGATGATCGAACTACATAGTACAGCACGACATGCCTAGCAGTTGATCACTCGAAAAGGGCCGAAGCCTTGCTGCTCTTCGCCATGCTGCCATCTCTACTACAGTTTACATATGTACTATGTAGTGTATAAAGGGATGTATGTACCTACGTCGTGGAAGGATTTATTGTGGCCGTGTGGTGGTGTCTCCGATCCTACAATTTGCTGTGGGAGGGTTGCGTCAAGAAGATGATATTTGAATAAGATTTAGGCTAGCACAGCGATCCTGCATCCTACTGACACGGACAGTACGGGGTTTTGGCATCCATTCTTCGTATCTTCGTGGGGTCTGGTTGAGAGTGCGCCGTCAACCAGTGTAATTCGCGCAGTCACCGTATACATGGTAGTAATCGGTACTCCCAAATTTCGAAAATTGAGGAAAGAGACACAAAACAAACAACCTACGGAATATTAATAGACTTACGGTTGTATGTTTCGTCGGCCCCCATCCCGCAGCATTCGTCAAGTACATAGCAAGCCTCAAGCCTCAAGTCGTCTTATTTGAGACACCATTTCGTCAACACGGCTCCCACTGCCTTATGCAGCCATCAGCTCACTCCTAGTGCAACGTCTTGAAGTCCCGGTTCTATCTACAAAAGTTCTCGATGCAGGTTGAGGGATAGATCGGGTTCTGTCGGCGAGCTTGTATGTAGCTTGAGCACAATACAGGAAAGCATCACATTTCTCTAGATATCGTGCTAGCACACTGTGAACCCTGTCGCCTCTCGCGTGTCGTCGTCGCGCTAGGTCGGAATCATCAACCGGATCCAGATGGGTACCTGCTTGTAGAGGTACCTGCCCAGACATACATGATGTAGGCAGGTTACAGTAGATTCCTCCACTTCCCACGAGATCATGGGCCTCCACTGTACCGTACCTAGCGAGCTTCGGTATGGGCGGCCGCCCCCCGACCTCTGCAGCAGCACGCATCAAGGTCCACGTTCCCCTTCTGTTCTAGTACCCACCAAGCCCACGCAGTTCCCCGGGGGACCTAGACCGAATCTGTGCGTTCCGCTGCTGGGTTTCGGTTTCATGATCGAGCTGTTGAGAGTCATGGACAAACCTGAGCAATTCGACCATGGTTGTGTGCCTGTGTAGCTTGGAAAGTCGTGTTGTAGACTTGTGTACGGATCTTCCCGAGAAAAAAAAAAACCAAGGAAAAAAAGGGAAGCGAAAAGGTAGTGGACGTGTTACTTGGTACTGGCCGTAATAAATCTCCGAAGCTTGAGGTCGAAATATGGATAAGTTTATTTCGTCTCATACGAACTAGAAATGGTATATCCATATTACCCGTCCATCTCTCTCAAACGTATTTAATAGAAAAAGAGCCTTATTTCATTTTGAACAATAGACATATAACGGCAATATCATTGGGAATGGAAGATGATAGATATACACACAGACCAGTAAATAAAAAAGGCAATATACATATTTCGATCCCAGTCCAGGGGTTTTCGACCCTGCCTTGTATCCCCCGTACTCCCCCTACGCACCTACGCACTTGCAAGGATATGACGAAGCCTGTCCCAAGTCGGCTTAGCGATTCCAGCTCCAAATTGCAGCTTAACTCCTAGCCTGCTCTCTGGGTATTCGTCCCCTCTTCGGCCCCCCCAGAGAGACCTAGCTCAGCAGCTTAGCGGCTTAGGTGCAGTTCATTGCCATAGTACAGCATCCGTACATGTACAATACCCCCCAAGCCTTTAGCCTCCCCCCCCCCCCCTCCAGCCCTCGCTAGGGGTTTTCCAGGGTCCCACGGTTGGCGTGCAGGCATGTAAATTTACCCTTGCAGCTCTTGCCATCAGCAGCAGCTGCTTGTAGAAGTCGTGGCCGCTGCTGTGAACATTTTCTGAAGCGGTTTACTAAAAGTAGAACATGCCGTCGCGTATTTGATCCCATCTATTCACAGTCACATCTTCTTTTTTTCCCGCTTATGTTTTCCTCCTCTCCCATCCTTATCCGACCTTGGGCTGAGCGATGTTGGTGAAAAAGTGAACGGGAAAATTCTGGAGCGACAAACAGCAGACCAGACGTCAACTCGAATCCCGGCATTAACAGAAGAAGATATATCCTGGGCCTCTGACTTGGGTGATACAAACTTGTTCCGACTTGCTTATGCTGAAGAACTCGCAAGACATACGCAGTTAGTTGTCGTTGGACATCTTGCTTTTCCTCCTCGAGTTTAATAACAGGGTATGTTAGCTAGCTGACTCTACGTCCTGTCGTCACAGCTTTGCTTTTTTTTCTCCTACCATCTTCGTCGAGAAACGGTTGCCTGTGTGGCTACTGGATTGCAAGTCCAAGTTTTGATCGTCACCAGTTCCTATGGAAGACCTCATAATACATTCAAGTAAGATATTTATCTGTCTACTGATCTGCTGATCTGCCCTGTTCACTGCCATATTCTACACATGTCCCCTCCCCCCCTAGTCGACAAGGGTCTAGATAGCTTCTGCGAAAGCCTCATTTCCAGTTTATTTACGAAATAGGGGAAGGCAGCTGGGGCTAGGAGCAGCGATCAGCAAATTGTCAGGTTCGAAAGCCCCAAGGCGGTCGTTCGCAATCTATTCCGATATTTACGCACACCTTCATCACACACACAATCACCATCGCCAGCCTCTCCTTTGGCTTCTTTTTTTCTTGTCACGATGTGTGACGCATGAGGAAAAGCTTGTCAGATTCACGAGCCGTACACATTTCCATTTGTACATGCAAAACAATCTCCCTTTACTCGCCAAGTTTCTCCAGTCTCCCCACGGAATGTTTCATCTGCAAGCTCCCATCTGTTTAATTCACCAGTCATTCTCTCTACTCCCCTCTTTTGGGACGATCCCGCATACTGTTGCTTTCTCATTTCCTTCCTGATTATTACTCTCCTCGTCACAGCGCTGCGATTGGACACCCTGGCTTAACAGGTTGTTCTAGGTCGCTGCGACAATCTTACTGCGGACGACGAGTCTGCAGCTATCCGCGCCACCACGTCGCTTCCTCTTGATCAAGGCGGCCTGCCAGGGTCAGCCGTTACAACAGATATTCCAATCGAGCATTTCACTACCGACGATTCCATCATGTCGAATCATCCGCCCGTCAGTCTCGCGAACGTCCCGCGGCACGTTCGCTCTAGAACCCAGAGTATCTCGAGCGACCGCCCCTCTACCGCCGGCCTGGGCCTCATGTCCCCTCCTCTCTCTATATCGCCCGAGGCCGCCTTCATAGCCACTTCGGCTGCGTCGCAAATCGTGACTAATGACCACGATAGCCATTCTGAGACATGGTACGATCAGGTGGGAGTCGAGCCTTCGGAGGAGACAGCTTTCGTGTCACAAGGTGCGCTTCAGCTGGCCAACAATTTCGTGGACCAGCTACTATTCAACATTATCGCCGTTGCCAAATCGACTTCTCTGTCTGCCCTGCGACCGGCCGTTAGCGAAGTCCTGAAGCCGAAGCTTGCCAAGGATGCCGTGAACAATGCGGACGAAGAGCTTCGGGAATATCTGGGTGGCGGCGAAATCGAAGATTTGACACACGCCGAGGATGTCGAGACACCTGCCGATTGGGACCTGGAGCTGGTTTGGAAGAGGACAAGGCTACGATGTATGGTCTACTCCTCCCTTGGAGACATGGAAGAGGAGGACGAGGACTACCATATGGAGCAGGAGCATCTGAGGGGCGAATCGGACGGTTTGATGTCGGATATCGTGTCTCCGGCGGTTGCCATCTTTCTTACTTCGATCCTCGAGTTTATGGGCGAGCAGGTCTTGGTCATAGCTGGCCAGGCAGCTTTCAACCGCCTGAGGCTCAAGTACGAAAAGGAGCTAAAAGACGGCACTCGAACGCCGGGGGAGTACTTCGACCGCATCGTTGTTGAGGAGCTGGATATGGAGCGCGTCGCTCTAGATCGTACTCTCGGTAGGCTTTGGCGTGGCTGGAAGAAGAGAATCCGGTTGCCGTTAGAGCCGAACTACTCCCGACCCTTCTCGCGTAGCTCTGCGGGCGGCTCTGGGGTTCCACACACAAGACGTGGAAGTGCTGCTACGCTGCTGACCCCGAAAGCTTCGGATCCGGCTCTGGAGGTACAGAAAGAGCATGAGAGCGAGGCAGAGGAGGAAAAGGCGACCAAAAAGCCAGAGATTGTCCGGTTAGAGCCAGCGGATGTTCCGCTGCCAGACAGCGATGTTGAGGCTACGTATAGCGACGAGGAGGAAAGTGAAGAAGACAATGCTCTTCCCGTGCGACCAAAGAGCTTGATCATCTTCACGATAACTACACCCTCCAAGACTTCGATTAAGCGGGTTCGATCTTTCCCTTCGCGGCGACGTTCTCGTCATCCTTCCCCCACACCGCTGAGCCGCGAACTCAGCAATGACGGCGACCACCCAGCAGAAGGGCCTGCGCAGGAAGCTCAAAAGGTCAACATTGATGGCAGTGTAGTCCACAAAGAGGCTCGGGATGTGTCAAAGCGGCCGGAGCTGGAAGCGACCAACAGTCTACCCTTGAGGGTCAACACTGACGCTGGACCTGTGGAACAAGCTGCTACGGCTGCCGCCGCTCGTACCGAGGGTGAAGATGATATCGACGAGTTCAGCGAAGAGCCTGAGATATTGACATCCTCGCGGGTTTCTATAGGAGGACGAAGCTCACCTGCCACTTCCGAGTCCGGAAAGCCTGCCCCCCTCGTGCATGTGAGGACCAACAGCGTTCGGTCGGTACGAGTCATCGAGGTGCAAAGTCCGCGCAGCCCAACCATGGGCTCGCGCACGAATTCGATGGATTTGCAGGATCTGATGGCTCGGAGAATTTCGACACCGCCGATCGCTGAGGAGCAGCATACGCAAGCGCCATCTGCAAATGCTGCAAAGAAAAACCCTGTTGTCGTTCAAAAGCCCCACGACGACTCGCAAGAAATCAATGTCCCCGTAGGCCAACCAGTGCGAAACCCGAGCCCCCTCAGGAGTGTTCTTCCGCAGTCTGCTCCTCAGCCGTCGGTACCTGCACAAGTTACCATGTTGAGTGCTCCATACCCCGACGCGGTTCCGGTAGAGAGGTCGGTTACGCCGATGAAGTCATCGAGGAGCCCACCGCTGCCTACTCTACCCGAGAGGAGCACAAGCCGTCCAGTCTATGCAAGATCGGGCTCGACTGGTGTTTCGTCCGAAATAGCCATGCAGCAAGCTGCGCCCGACTCTCCTAAGCTGTCTCGTCCTGCGCCGCACGAGTCCCCTTCATCGTCGTCAAGCAAGTTCAAGGCGGTGCGCACTTCCGAGGATAGTGTCTCCCGACGGCCTGAAGCCCGGGCCCGCGACTTTGAGAACCTCATTCACAGTGGCGAGACTATACAGTATACGCTGACACCAGAAAACATGCGCGACATGGATGTAAGTTCGCCTCCTCTCAGTATAGTGATAACTGGATCTAACATGGGATGTAGTCTGTTTCGTCGCACCACTCGCAGCATAGTGCAAGCCCGAAGCTTCCGAACAAATCTGACAAGAGCGAGACCAAGTTCTTTGAGCGTTCGCGATCATCCTCCGCATCTATAAAGAGGTCTGTATCGATAACAAAGCAAACGAGTCTAGGCTCTCATCCTCCTACGGACGTGCCTATTGCTGCAACCTTGCCCGCGTCAGTCGCGCCAAAGGGTCGATCAGCTGTCATTCCGCAGGCGAGAGAAGCGAGAATTCCTCAGGAATCGTTACAGGACTTTGCCGACTTCATTCGATCTACGGGACCGCCAGGTGAAAGGGCAGCTCGGCCCAACCAAGGGAACGCCGGCGCGACTGCAGGCGCCCGAAGCGCGGTGCCTGCTCACGTCGTAAAGAATGCTAGCATTGATAGCAAGCGGTCTGACTTGACTGCGCGATCTCGATACCAAGCCAGAGACGCCACGGCAAACGTGTCAAGCGAGAGCTCTGATTTGATTGATTTTATCCGACGAGGGCCGCCTAACAATAACGCCAACAACCCCCGAATTCCTCGTCACGTTGCGCCGTTCCGCTCCACCATGGACTCGGACCAGATGCAGATGACGGGTGCTGTCGGAGGCAAAGCAATCGACGCCGTACTTCCAAGTATTCGAAATAGCGAAGCGTCCACGAATATCACCGAGACCTCGGCCCCTTCATCACTCAATTCGCAGAGTGCCTTGTTGAACAAGGCGAACAGGGCGCAGCCATATGCTGGCAACAACTTTGACGAGGACGACATGATGCCGAAGCGGACACGGAGACGGGTGAAAGATCCGTATGCAATCGATTTCAGTGACGAAGAGGAAGATGAAGATGATTATGAGATAATCCCGAAGCCGAAGCCGAAACAAGAGGAAAGCCTGATCGATTTCTTGAACAACTACCCACCTCCTCCCGAACCAACTCCGGAACCGGTGGCTATGCCCAAGAAGAAGTCGAGCGCGCCCAACTTGATAGCCCGTTTAAGATCTGGTGGAAACTCTATCAGCAAATCGGCATCGAATGGACCACCTAAGGGAATCAACACGACGGAGTCGAGATCGCTCAGTAGCCGAGCTGGTACGAGTAGAGGCTATACTCCCATCGTAGTTCCAACGGGAGCCGAGAACTACGGGATAGAAACCAAACCGCCACCGGTGATGCCATCTGGCTCAACGGGTCGGGTGCCGATGGCGCCATCTAGCTCGGCAGGTCGTGTCCCGATGAAGAAATTCGAACCCCGAGAGGCCCAGTCGGCGGCTGATACTCGCACATCGGACCTGGCCAGCTTCTTGCGCGACTCCGAACCGCCGCCACAGACGATGGCGTCGCTTTCTTCTCCCACCGAAACCAAGGGAACCGGGTTCTCCCGCATGTTCGAACGCCGCAAGAAATCTACGGCTTACTAGGTTACGATCATTATATTTTGTAGTTCAATTTCTTGTTACATACTTTTTTTCAGTCTACATTCGGCCCTCCGACCATTATGGGTGTACGACCATCCAAGTTTCACATTTGAAAGGCGTGGCGGCAGATCGAACTGCCTGAGCTTCTCTTCAGAGATGTTGATGGATCTAGTCATGAGCATATTTCTGCACGTTTATCATCAGCTGTCAGAATCTGTACCGTTCTCCCTCAAGCCCCTTTTTTTCTTCTCAATTCTGGGTTGTTTTATTAGCCGGCGGGACAGCCCATGCTCGCCCCAACCAGGACAAGAGAGGATGTTACGGTAGATTACCACGTGCTGTGATATTTTTCTCGTTTTCCCGAAGGGCGGAGCCAAAAAGTATGGAAGTGAGGAGGAGTATTAGGAGATAGAAGGGGGTGAGGAATGGGAGGGAATAGCTGGACCCGATCCTGGCTTCACGTGTTAAAAAAAGATACTTATGGGAATCTAGGTGCAGATTTAATGAGAGCAGTGTATCACTGAACATATGGCTTGGATCTCGACCGAGAAAACGTAGCTGTGATGAGACGGCCAAGTATGGATTTATCCAAATTTCTAATGTTTGTGTAATTGGTAAGTCTATCAAGAAGTGGGTGTCCAAGACGGCAGCTTGCTACCGGGCGTGTGGTATGGTAGCGTCAGCTCTAGGGAGCTCGAGATTCGGAAGTGCTGTTTCGATATGTCTTTTGTCTTGACGAGAGAGTGCCGGATCGACTTGCTTGCTGAAAGGAATATCCCTCGTTGGTTGGATTAAGAAAGGCAGCTTGTATGTCGAAGTTGAAGGACGTCTTGATACCAGGAAGGGTTCGTGGCTCCAGCCTGCTTGCGTGGGTGTTTTTCGCTCGTTCGTAACTTGTGACAAAACCTCCCCGGTCCCCCTTTGGACACTTGAACGACAAATACACTGGCTGGACAATATCTTCCATACGTCCCCTCATCGGCCCCCATTCTCCCCGTCCATATTCCGCCTCCCTCTCTCCTTTTCCTTTTCCTATCCCCTTTCCCCCGCCCCGCTCCCCACCTTCTTTCCCAGGAACCCATCACCATCATACCATCAACCCGCCTTTTGGGAAACAAAGACGACAGCAGCGACCCCTTTACGCCACGCCCTTCCCATCAGCCTCCCACTGGGCCGTCTCAAGGTAGTAGGCGCGCAAGTTCGACTCCGCGCTACTGACGCTGTCGGAGCGGCGCTCACGGCGTGGGCGCGGGGGGCAGCGGCGCGGCGGGTGCGCCTCGAGCCAGATGAAGCCCTTGCTGGGCGGCAGCAGCATCTCCTTGGGCTTGCGGCTGCGGTTGACGCGGTCCGTTAGGTTGCTGAGGGTGCGCCGGAGGCGCTTGGTGAGCGAGAAGGGCATTGTGTGGATGCTGCTGTGGTTTGGTGCGCCCGTGGACACAAGAAAAGAGGCCGGTGGTAGGAATGACGAACATATGGGCCTGCGTGTGTGTCTGGGGATAGACGTAGGTAGTTTAGTTGGTAGGTAAGGTAGCTAGAGGTTGCGAATTTTTTCGACGGCCGTAGCTGCGGGACTGTTATATAGATAGCGAGAGGCCTCTCGTTATGACCTGGGATGCATATGAGTAATGTAGCCGAGTCAGACTTGAGTGCTCGCAAGAAAGTGTGAGCTGGGAAAGGTGAAAAGGGAACGGAATATAAGACAGAGAAAAAATCTATTATTCATTTGCTATGCAGATATCCTGTGAGTAATGCGTGAACGTGCGTTTCGAGAGTAATCGAGGTCGTGGAGTGTGGTTAAAGTACATGGAGCTATGCTTGCCCCTGCTCGTATAAACAATCTCCTCCAAGGTGTGAGCTGAGTCACGTATGACAGTATAGCTTCTTCAATGAGTCCTCAACTGAGTACTGCTCTGCTGGTCCCTCGACACCAGCACATTTTCGGCGCCCCAGCTGAAATTGGAGTAATACTGTTGAGCGAAGACCTCCTCTTCCGCAGGGAGACGACAGCTCTTCGACTTTCTTTTTAGCTGTCTCCCTTGCGTGAACAATCCTCCGCTTAACTCCTCCCAAAGACCTTCCCTATGCTACCAAATATCGAGCCCTTGCCCTCGTCAGTCTTGTCCCCGCTGGCTCCCACAGCCTCAGCGGTCCTCGCCTTCGCATCGGCGTACGCGGACTTAGCAGCGGCTGCGGTCTTGCCAGCGGCATCGCGGGCTTTCGTCTCGCCGGCCTCGGCGGCGTCGAGGGAGCGGTCGAAGGCGCGGGCCCAGAGGCGGGCGACGGCGGTCTCGACGCCCTCGCGCACCTCGTCCCAGTCCGTGGCCTGCGCGCGGCGCACCGCGCCCTCGAGCTCCGCGTTCCACCGGTCCTTGGCCCGCTCCACCAGCCGCTCGCGCGACGCCGCCGCCGCCTCGGACCGCGTCGGCGGCGGTGCCGGCGCTGGTAACGGGTCTACGATGGATGTGAGCAGCCGCGTCTGCTGCCGCAGGATCGCTGATTGGTGCTCCCGGTGCCGCTGGTGCGCGAGCACCGTCAGGTATGCCGCTGATAGCGTCAGCGTCACGCCGCCGGTCTGTAAGGGTGCGGGGTGTGTTAGTCTGTGCCTCTATCTTCATGGTGCCCTTCGGCTATTGGGAGGCGGGGGCGAGGAAGGGGAAGCGTACGAAGCCCGTTGTGAAGCCCATGACGAGCTAGTCGTTAGATTGTTGTGCGCGCTGCGGCGCGAGTGGTATGAGGGGCCAATTGTTTTCGTGGAGGTAAGATAGTTATGAACAAGCAGAATGATTCTAGAGCACCTCTCCGGCAGAGTAGAGCTCAATTGCCTAAGACGAAGGTAGCAGTGTGACGGTCGAGACAAATCGAATGACGAAAGTTGAAAGTCGCGCTACAGGAAAATTAAAGGGTACGTACCCCAAGTTAAATGCCAAGACTTTTTGACCTGCCGCCGCAGAAGTATTTTGTACCGCCTATCGATAATTGGGCAAGCCCAGCTGCAAATCTAACCGAGAAATATATCGACGACAACTTCTCACCACCAGCGAGCCTTTTCCCTAGCAATCGACGCCCATCGCGACCCAATTCCAGCTGAAGGATGGCGGGTGGTCTAGTAAAGTACCGACACTTGAGTCGGAATTCGGCGCACCGACAGGCCCTGCTGCGAAATCTGGTCACCGCCCTCATCAAGCACGAGTCCGTCCACACGACATGGCCCAAGGCCAAAGAGACGCAGCGCGTGGCCGAGAAGCTCATTACCCTGGCCAAGCGGAACAACGAGACGAGTAGACGGAAAGCCCAGGGGATTCTATTCGTACGCCTTTCTCTCTTTTGTTTCCCAAGAAGAAGAGGAAGAAAAAAGACTAACATAATTCCGCTACAAACAGACCCCACAAGCCCTGCTCCCTAAGCTCTTCGGCGAGCTGCGGAAGCGGTACGCGGAGCGGCCGGGAGGCTACACGCGGGTGCTGCGGACGGAGCCGGTGTCGCAGTATGACCAGGGCGCCTCGGCGGTGCTGCAGCTGGTCGACGGGCCGCGGGACCTGCGCTTCGCCGTGACGGCCGCCGCCGTCGCCCAGGACCGCCGCCTCGGCCGCGAACACCGCCCCCTCACCCTGCTCAACCGCCAGAAGGTCACACGCTTCCGCCCCGGCGGCGACGCCGCCTTCGACGACATGGTCTCCCGCGTCGCCAAGCTCAACCTCCACAAGGGCAACACGGCCCCGCGGCAGATGCAGAAGCGTTGAAAGAAGTGAAAATGAAAAAAGAGGTATGGTTTCAGACGAGGCGAGGGACGAGACGGGGATGATGGAGGGGGTAGACTGAGATGGAAGAGTTGGAAGACCTACATTATCCCAAAAGGATCGGATAGGTCTATTAAGAGTCGCTGGCCGTACATGAGGCCGCTTGGGCATTGGCTGTTACTATAATAACTTGCCCGGGGGGGGGGTCTCACATCCCAGATGCATAGGGGAGTGTGATCATGACGTAGGAACTACATGGACATGTTTACTACCGTAGCGTCCGCGGCAGCATCATGGGTCCAGGCACCACGACTCTGTACGAAACATGTACTACTATATATCGCACAAGAGACCAAATATTGCACATCCTGCTTCTCTTCCTTTTATCTATGTCCATGCCACTCTTCTACCTCCTACTAACCCAGCGAGTCCCCTCCCCTCAGCCCACCGCACCCTCCTCCGCTACACGAAATCAAACGTATCGCCGCGCTCCCTAATCATACGCCCGACCCTCTTACTCCCGACGACGCGCTCGAGCTTAAGCAGATCGAACTTGGAAAAGAGGGCGCGGACGGAGCCGCGTCCGGGCTCGAGGGAGAGGTCCTGCTCGCTGCGGGCGAGGCAGCCGGCGACGAGGTCGCGGTAGAAGACAGGGTTGTCGGGGAGGCCGTAGAAGACGATCCTACGGACGCCGCGCAGGGCGTAGCGGCGGAAGTGGTGGGCGCGCTCCGTGTACAGCAGGACCTGGTGGCGGCCGGCGGCAAAGTGCGAGCGCGCGCGCGACGCCCCCGCCAGGTCCGTGTACTCGCTGACGACGCCGAACGTGACGCCGGCGAGCGCCGGCGCCGTCGCCAGGTGGTTGCGCACGCGCACGAAGTCGAGGTAGCTGGGCACGAAGACGAGCGTGCCGGCGGCGGCCGCCGCCGAGCTGCCGCTGCGCTTCGTCAGCGACGGCACCACCGCGCTCGCGAAGTACTCGAAGCGCGCGTCCGGGTCCGCGGCCGCCGACGCCGCCTCGAACCGCGAGAAGGTCTGCTTGGCCTTGACGAGCGTCGTCGAGCCCAGCTCCTCGACGGCGCCGGCGTACGCGGCCGGCTGCGCGCGCACGCGGCCGGCCCAGTTGCGGCCGAAGCGCCGGTGCAGCTCGGCCAGCTCGGGCGTGTTGAAGGCCGACAGTACGACCGTCTGGCGGAAGTGCGGCGCCTGCTTGTCCAGGTACCACTCGCGCACGCGGCTGAAGTCGCAGTCGTGCGCCTCGCGCGGCTGCAGGTTGAGGTGCTCCATGATGTACTCGACGTGCTCCCAGTTCTGCATCAGCAGCGCGTCCGCCTGGTCCACGACGACGACCTCGATCGAGCTCAGGAAGTCGTAGTCCATCTTTTTCTGCTTCTTGCCGCCCTCCTCGGACCCGATGGCCATGCGCAGGCCCAGCGGCGAGGCCAGCAGGATGTCAGAGTTGTAGAACTGCGAGAAGTACTTGATGGTCTTACGCGTGAACTTGATGCCGATCCGGAACATGTCGTCGTCGTTCCCCTCGAAGAGATCGCGGAAGTCTTCCGGCCGGTCTGCCGAGAATTTAATCTCCTTATCTACGTAGGAGTCGTCGAATCGTTTTCGATTCTCCTGCTGCTCGGGTTCGCAGAGGGAGCAGATCATGTCGACCATCTTGGTCGCGGAACTTCGAGTTGGCAATATCATGAGAACTTTGGGACGTGTGAAGCCTTGATCCCTAGGCTCGAAATCGCCATTGTCGCCCTGCTTTGCGAGTTTGGCATTATTCTTGATCACCCTGTCTCGAGTTCTATCTTGTAGTTAGCGGACTAGGTCTTGTTGGTTCAGTTAAGGAGCTCATACTTGAATACGTGGTTTACGCTATGGAGACACGCCATTCGTCGCAAGTTCTCGGCGTTTTTTGTCGTCCGCGCGCAGAACAAGAGGTCATTGTAGGCAAATGTTAACGGATATAGGACCTGTTCCAACTTGTCGAACGTTGGTCGTTTTCGACTGACTGTCTCGGCAAGTCTAGTCTTGAGATTCAAACTAGACGGCCCCGGGATAGGGGTCGGGAGCGTTGTTGTTCCAGACGAATCTTCGCCGGGAAGATTTCTTATTAGCCTCCAGCCGTTCTGCTCTGTATGTGACTGAGTCCACTCATTTGCTTGGATCCCCTTGAGGCGTTTTTGCAGCCCATCCTGATCCGGGCTGACGAGGTGAGTCTCGAACGGGTCAGACGCATCCGGAATCTCATCGTCTTCATCGTCATCCGCCACGATATCAGCTTCGGGGCCCTCTTCCGGCTCGTCTACGTGATCGATATCCCGTTCTTCACCCTCTTCAACCGTCTCAGCCTCTGCTTGATCGGATTTTGAACGTGGTTTAGCTTCTTGAGGTTGATGATCAAGTTTTCTCCTTTTGGCTTGGACTTCCGATTCTTTTGATAGACTTTGCATTAACGCGAGGTACGGCCGACTGTTGGTCTGCTCCTCTTCCTCTTCTGATCCCGATGCGTCGTCTTCAGACTCATCTTCCGACGGGGATTCATCTTGTTCAGGCTCTTGGTCCTCTACTTCACTTTTTGAGAATTAGACGTAGTAGAACTAAAAAATATAGATGAACAACTTACTCGATGTCCGCGACTCTCACGTTATCGAACTTGGGCCCTCCGCCGTGGCTTCTCTTTCCGTTAGCTTTTCCGCCCCTTCCTCGAGGCGGCCCTCCACGACGGGCACCTCCTCTGGGTTTGCTTGGCATGCCTTCACCTCTCAAGACAAATCAAGGAATTCGGATCCAGCCTAGAAAAGATCGAAATTGGATTTAAAAAAAAAAGTCGACAGGAGTATTTACATAAAAGATAAGGTAGCATGAAGAAATTCTGAAGAATTCAAAGCTCGGAATATCAGCCTTGCAGAAATTCTTGTACACAAGCCACAGATAGCCCCACCACGCCACAACGCGGCGACGCACGCTGGCAAGCTAAGCTGGTGCTCGGCTGGTCAATCAGAGCTGCCGGGCTCTTTTCTTAGCAGGGCATCCCCCACCTACGCCCCGCTAAGAAACTGAAGGTCTTTAGCGGTCGTCCCGCTGTAATCCCTGCTCTTCCTTCAGCCTCGCCCACAACCTGCTGAAAGATCTTCCCCCACTACAGAAGTGTGAAAATTACATCGTCGCCAGAGAAAAAAAAGTTCATCCTTTGACGAGACGGGGACGCACACGCGGCTACGCTCCTTTTCCACTCCAAACGCACCCCGGGCTTCCAGGTGATCTCTTCATCAGACCAGATAGCTCTTCGAGATACCATATCATGTCCGCAGCCATGGAGTCGTCGTTTCTGCACCTGGCGCGTCCTTTGGCGCCCACCATGAACTTCCACAGCAGTATGGCCCCGCTCTCAGTCGCCATTCAGCCTTCGGTATGTCCTTTTCTCGGTCGCAATACATATAATCACACGTATATATGAATATATCAAAGATGTATATGCAATGTTTGGTTTTGAATGGACTCAATAGCTAACATAACCTAATCAATTCGTAGGCTGTACTCTCGATCCTCGACCATGCTACTCGCCGTGATATTCCGACAGCCTCGTCGCGTGTCATAGGAGCGCTGGTGGGCACCCGATCGGAGGATGGCAGCGAGGTGATGGTGTCGTCGTCGTTTGCGATCCCCCACACGGAGAATGAGGACCAGGTCGAAGTGGACGTCGAGTACCAGAAGAACATGCTGTCACTGCACCTGCGCGCCCACCCGCGCGAGGTCCTGCTGGGCTGGTACACGACGAGCCATGAACTTAACAGCTTCAGCGCTCTAATCCAGAACTTCTTCGCCTCACCCGAGACCGGCACATTTCCTCACCCGGCCGTCCACTTGACCGTGTCGGCCGACCCCGCCGCCGAGGTCCGCACCCGAGCCTACATCTCGTCTCCTGTCGCCGTCAACCCGGAGAGAGCCTCGGAGAGCTGTCTGTTTATCCAGGTGCCCCACCGCATCCTCAACAGCGATGCTGAGCGCTCCGCTCTCGACCTCGTCGCCTCGGCCCGCGACGTCGAGTCGCGCACCGCCCCTGTCGTCACTGACGTGGCCGCCCTGTCCCGCACCATCGAAGAGACCATCGACTTGCTGGACCGCGTCTCCGAATATGTCAGCCAGGTCATCGACGAGGAGGCCGAGCCCAACGTGGCCCTCGGCCAATACCTCCACTCGGCCCTCTCCCTCGCCCCCAAGGTCGAGCCCGGCGTCATCGATGCCGACTTCAACAACCACATCCAGGACGTCCTGATGGTCAGCTACCTCGCCAACAGCATCCGCACCCAGATCGATCTCAGCCAGCGCCTCGCCACGGCAAACCTGAACACCGAGGACGGCGGCAAGGACGGCGGAAAAGATGGTGACAAGGAAGGTGGCAAGGGTGAGCGCGGCGAAAGAGGTCAGCGAGGCCGGCGAGGTGGTCGCGGCGGTGGCAGAGGCGGTCAGCAGCGAGAACCCCGCGAGCCCCGAGAACCTCGAGAGCCCCGCGAGCCCCGTGAAAATGGCGATTGAGGAACGAAGGAACAGATGATGAACCTCGTCTCTCTCGACGATCCCGGAGGGAGACTACGTGAGAGAGAGGTTCCGTCACAGCTTCATCAATACGCGACCAGCCAGGGAACACGTGGTTGAAACCGACAGGGGGAAGTAAGATGAAGAGGGTAGAAGAAGGTTTGGCGGCCTGAGTAGCGTTCCTGTCGAGAACACTCTGGGCGGCTTCACGCTAGATATCACATGCGCGGCGAGCATGGCGAAGTGTCGAGAGAAGACACTCGGGAAAAAATGTCCATAGGCGTTCTGCATCCTCCGGTTGATTAGGTCTACCTACACAGGTGCCTTTAGGGAAAATGAGTTCTTGAGACACAGGGAGAGAGAAAGGGAAAAGAGGAAACCAACATAACTGCAGCAATGAAATCGATTCAAATGACACTCTGTAAATTCCCCGAGTAATCGTGATATGATGCGTGCTTAAGAGCGGGACATGCCCCGTAGTGATTATTTGATTCTTAGCAGGTTACGGTAACAACTGGTAGGTACTAGACGCTTGCTGGGACATTGCTCTAGGTTCGTCTTCCTCTACCTCGACTTTGGTATAAATACGACCGGGGTTTTCCCAAGTCTCACGTCCTCATGCCATCCTACCGTACCTCTTCGTACCTACCTGCCTCCTAACCCACGAAGATCAGTATACGACAAACGCAGCTTCACGAGTGTAGCCAGTCCAGGTCACGGGAGTCCGCTAAGCGTGTCTTCCGTCACCGTCACAAGACAGGTAGCACAGCGAGGACACAAGTCAGCCAGAAAATGGAAGAATTGTATCAATTTCTCCCTATCTGAATTACGGGGTAGAGATATGCAGTCATCACCATGCTCTATGGCTATTTCTTTCCTTTCATTCCTCTCCCTTTCCCGCCACCCGGCACACCTTCTGACAAATATCTAGATCAGGGGTTTAGAGTAGGTTGCTCGTAGAAGAGAGAAGAACGAAGAGAGGAAACAAATCCAGGTTGTGCGTGTGTTTAAGGGAACCGCGTCTGTTCTTTTTGAATTCTTCTTCTCAACTACCAACAACGGCGACGACGACGGAGTCTTCAGGTTACCTAAGCGTTGCGAGCAGAGACGGAGATATCATAAGCCGCTAACGCCTGAAAATAAGATTAACAAAACGCCGGTTCAAATGTACCGTTGCGCAGCCGTCTGCACAACCTTCAGATTTACGCCGGTTCTTGACCACCCTCCCCCTTCTTTCCCCTCTCGTATGGGATCCATTTATCCATCCAGCCGCGCGCCGCCCTCCGTGTTGTTCAAGTCCCCGCCGTGAAAGAATAAACACCACTAATGCTTGCTATAATTTTAATGCACTTATTGCGTTGCGTGTACTGGTCTAGATCTCCAAGCTATTGCCCAGCCCCCGTGGAAGTCGTCGAGTGCTTAGACACTCGACGACTCGCCAGGCCCCTTTAAAACCCCGAAGGGGGCTTCTGCGGCAGAGTGGCCGGGTTGCCGTATGTGGGCAGGTGGGTGAACGTCTGGCCGGGCCCCGCCGGCGGAGGCATGTTCGGCTTCGGCGGCATTTGTGGCACTTGGGTGTTGTGCATCGGGGGTGGGACTTGCGGCAGGTGAGCCGATGGGTGTTGAGGGAGATGCTGAGGCGGATAGGCCGGTAGCGAGTTGTTGGATCCAGATCTGCTCATCCCGTATCCTGGTCCGGCGACGTATGCTTGCGGCTGCGCGGGGGAGCTATATCCGCTGTAAGCGGGATGTGGTGACCCGATCTGGGGACTCCCGTGAGGGGCCATAGGATACGGAGGGATAGGAGGCTGAGCCGGCATCATTCCATTACCGGGCACAAACGACTGCGTCTTGGGGTTAAACGCATGTCGATTATAACTTCCGGGGATGGGATGTTGGCTCTTTGGATCATGCGGGTTAGCGTTGACCGGAAGTTGGCCGAAGGCATAAGGAATTCCGAGCGATGACAGATTTCCTTGAGGTTGAGGTTGAGGAGCACGACTTGGATAAGATGCCGTCGGTGCCTGACTGTAGCCGGGCTGCCAGGGCTGATGCGGAGGGGCCTGGATAGGTGGACCACCGCCGTATGCACCCATCGCACTGCTCGTAGGAGTATATCGCGGTGGAGGGGGCTGTGTTTGGGGCGGGTACTTGCAAATAAGTTAGTTGCGCTCATCAAAGCTCCTCAAGATTAAGACGTACCACTGCCATATTGTTATACTGGGGGAAAGCATTGTTAGGCATCATAGAGGGATAGGCCGGCGCGGGTGTGGCATAATTCTGAGGTACGGGACTCTGGTAAGGTGGTTGCACCGGACTGTCGTACTGTGTGTGACCGATGGGAATATACTGAGGAGTCCAATTGGGCTGGTGCGGGTTGTAGTACGGCTGATACTGCGAACGGGAGTCAAAGCTTTCGGAATCGTCCCGGCGCTGCTTGCCCGTCTTCCCACGCTTGCCGAGACTCGACTTGTCTTTCGCCGATACGGAGCTGGCCCGAGACACGCCATTGGCATCCTCGTTATCTAGATCGAATTATGTTAGCAGTTTGATCTCGCGGTTGCAACGTAACTGCGTCGAGTAACGTACCTGGCGTGGACTCCCCGGGCTTCTCTGAACTGCCGAATATCCTCTCCCGAGCCTTCAAGTATGCCTCTTCGCGTTCCTCTCTCGTGAGCCTAAAGTATGGTCAGCCACGTACGCATGTCGTGGGTTTCCCGTTTGTGGTATTACTTACTTCTCCTTTGTGGGTGCCGATTTTTCTTTGCCGTCACTCCCAACCTCTGAAGTGGCCTTGGATGGGCTAGTACTAGCTTGCCCGGATCCGCCATCCTCACCACGCCTCATGATCTTCTTGGGCAGGACTACCGGAGGTGTTGAGGCGGTGGCACTGTTGGGGTTATTTCCAGCCATACTTGCTAAAGACGGAGGCACTCTGCAGAATGGAGTTCGGTAGATGCGAACAGAACCTTGAACGGCCTCGAAAGAATGTGTCATTTGATAATAGTCGGCGAGTTTGTGGGTTAGCATCCGGCAAAACGAGTTGTTTGGCGGAAGGTCCATATACGGCTCCCTAAATTCATATTAGCTTCCCAACTCGTTATCAGTGCGAGTTTATCTATGTACTTACTTGGAAGAAAGGACAAAGTTGATCACATCCTGCTCTAGCCGTAGCAGGAAAAGGCGATCCTTGGGCGATTGCATGGCCTCTAGCAGCTTCTCGTCCGGGTGCTTACCGTAGACAGAAGTAAAGGCATCCGAAGACCCATTCACGATACCCAAAGTCTGAGTCTGCTCAACAGGGGGCGGCTGGCTGGACGCGCCGCTCTGGGGGGTTGCGACTCCTTGATCCTGCAGCTCGGGAAGTATCTGTACGATGCGTCTCTCGGGCATATCGCCAATACGGAGACGATGTATCCGAGCCCCTTCAGAGCTCATCCGCGAGTTGGCGATCAGAGAACCTCTGATAGAAAAAGGTTCATCCTCGTCGGCGGCCGCCTTCACGCTGGCGCTATCGTCGGGACGAAGAGATTCCTTCTCGTCGAGAGCAAACGTAGTTCCCGAAGTGATACTCTTCCCGTCGAGACTCGGCGCCTTGGTGTCCAACTCGGAGTTGGAATCCGCCCTTTGCGAAGCGTCATCTGACACCGATGTTGCATTGTCGTTTTTGCTATGCGACTCGGCTATGGAAGACGAGCCGTTCACGACGAGGCTTGGTGTGGTTGTAGTACTAGCGCCGGAAGACGAAAGATGCAAGTCCTTCCCGTCCTCCGCAAACTTTGTGTTGTGAGGCCTAAGAGGGAGAGAAAACGATGCGCCGTTTTCCGTAGGAACCGAAGGGGGTCTTGCGCCAGCCTGGAGTATACCCTTAGGAAGCGCGGCTGCGTCTTTAGTTGCCGCCGCCGTCTTTGCAGGGGCGGCAGAGGACTGCACGCGCTGCTGATGTTCCATGGTAGGGACGGCGACTCGAGTAGCGGAAACAATAGGAATGTTTTCCTTCGGACTGGATGCAACAACCTAATCATTTTGTAAGCTATGGTACGTCGAAAGAGGAGGCAAACTTGATGCGCCTAGCAGTTTGTGTCTTTTTTTTTCTTCAGTTGGAGCTTAGTAGAAAGTACATACCTTAGCAAATGATAACTTTTTTGGACCAGTAGCCGTCGCCGGTACGGTTGCCATGGTTTATAGGAATCTTTGTAAAAGGCGTACTGTCGAGTACGACAGATAATGCAAACCACGGTAGTGACAGAAGAAGGTGGAATATCGCACTTCGTGGACTATTTGAGAACCCTGAACGAATGCCTTAAAACGATCGAGGTGTTCGGCAGCCTTCGGCGGAACGTTAGAACGACCGAAAATCAGGAAAGAAAGTGAACAAAAGCAACCCTCGGGGAGTACGAAATACGGCTAATCATTGTCGTGATTTGTTCTTGGGTATCTCGGGAACGGTATCGTCAAATCCAGGGGCGCAGAGAAACAGGTGGATGGTTAGAGGCCTAATGCTGTCGACTCGAGTTCTACTGCCAACACCAGACACAATAGAGGTATCGCTTAGTGGTGGTGGAAAGAAAGGGGACTATAATAGGGCTGCCGTCAGCATGAGCAGGGGAAGAGCTCAGGGTGGCATATGAAAGCGGGATAGGAAGGGAAGGGAATGGATGGGTAGGACAGGCAGATAGGTCGACAGATAGACCAAGGCCAGGCCAGGCCAGGTCAGGCTACTTATTGGACTGGACGAGATAGGACATACCGAAGGATATGGTGGGATTGGTGGTGCTTCGAGAGTTGGGTTGCACGAACAGTCGCATAAGAGTCGTATGGTGTTCTATTCTGCGGCTTGTATAGGGACTCGGTCGCAGGAGATGTTGGATGATGCGCGGGCTGCTATGTCGGTATCTGGTTTCTTTTTTGACGTACTTCGGGTACAGTCATCAGCCAGCTCAGGCACCAATATGCGAGCTGATGACAGACAGACGTATGTTGCAGGTGGTGGCCGGATCGAGGCGTTAGGCGAGAGATAGGGAGGTAGAGAGAGATGTGAGGCCGAGATGATCACGATGGAGTGGACGGGACTTTCTTATCCAGTTGCAAAATAGTTTCGCCGATGCGGATGCGCTCGCGCTCGCGCTCGCGCTTGTCCGTCGAGGTCGTGTGCACTCAGCGTCGGTCCGACAGCGGGAAGAGCAAGACGTTAGCTGGTGGTGCGCTCCGGCACAAGAGGGAAGACGATGTTCATTCAGTGTCGCGTGCCCGAGAAGATATAAACTTCAACGGAAGGGGTGAAATGTACATAATTCCCAGCTGTTACTGTTACTTTTACTTCAAGCCGAGCCCTGGTCTATTTTTTTTAGTATTTAAAAATGGCAGGGCTTTTCTAAGCAGATCTTGGGGAGGCGCTAGGTGATTTTAGCGACCTAGCAGACCTGGCAGCTTAGTACCCAAAGAGGTACATATGTACCTACAGTTTACAACAGAGGCGGTTATTGTTGGTACGGTACCTGGGGAGCTGAGCCCGGACTCGCTTACCGCTTGCCGGTAGGAGCCGTACCAACCGTCACCGCCGCTAGCTGGGCCTCTTTTTAGCACTGGTGCCCTACCAATGGTACTGTATCCTGAAGTGGTGACTCGGGTGCAATAGCAGTGGCCTTGTGTCAAATTCCAAGCCTGCCAGGCCCTGCTTGATGTGGGGGTCCTTGTACCTTGGGGTTTCTCAGGTCACTCAGGTCACTAAATGAAAGGGCCCGTGGCTGTGTGTTTGGTGCTCTGCGGGTGTAGCAATTAGCAACATGAAGCCCGAAATCTGGCACCGCCACAGCCTGTAACTTCAATCTCCTATGTGCGTATTGTAAAAGCTCCGTGCACCAAATTGAGGTTACAACTTTGCCATCCATCACCACAGCAGACATCGACATTCTTTTTATTCCGCCTCACCTCGTTCTTAAATTAGTTCGTCTGATACTCACTTGCCGGTCCCAGATTGAGACAACTCTCCTTAATAAGTAGCAATCTCGTACTACAATCTCATATCGAAGAATCACTCAGCCTCACGATCATGTATCGACGAGGCCCGACAAAGTCAACTCCGGCCGGCGTCCAGTGCCAAAAATGCCTTAAGAGAGATAAGTTTATTCCTTCGACGCCTCCCGAGTTTCTATTAACATCCTCAGCACGTCATTACTCGTACGAGTGCAAGGCATCGACGCAGGAGAGGCCGTACATCTCTCGACCTTCTCGTACTCAGCAGCTCTTCAACCCCAAACTTGTTCCAAAATTGGCCAGCGATGCGCCAGCTCCTCTACCAGACAAGTACGCACCTCTTAGATGATCTGCGCTAGATGTCACCACTAACCGTTCGACAGGAAAGGCATAGCTGATGCGGAACTCGCCAAGATCGAGGCTGAAAGGGCCAAGAAACGGGACTTAGATCAAGATGACTCAGACGGCGCGTCCCCGAAACGTGCGAGATCATCTTCCTATGATTCCGCGTCTTCCATATCCACTAGGCGGTCTATTTCGCCGCCACCTCAGGCTCAACGATCATCCGCAGCTCTCCAAGGTGGGAAGGGAAGAAGCCCTTCACCAACTAGCCGTGCTTCTCGGGGACGGTCCTACAGCTCCGCCAGTGACTACGAGAGGCGCTATTCAAGTCCTCCAAGACAGCCCAGGAACGGCCGCCAATCCGATGATCTGAGTCGAGGGTCAAGATCTCCCTCGCAGGAGGTCAGCCGCGTACGAAGTCGGCGCGGCGCAAGGGATGAGCTCGCCGATCAAGAATCCGTCCGCAGCCGACGAAAGAGATATTCGTCAAGTCCTAGCAGATCGCCACCTCGACGCGACGGGCGCCATTTCCGCTCTAGGTCACGAGATCAGCCCAGAAGGCGCGACAGAAGTCGGCCAGACGGGCCAGCAGGTCGAGATGCAACACCTCCCCGTGAAGGTGGCCGCAGAAGGGAGGAGGCACCACCGCGGAGGGCAGAGAGACGAGAACGAAGCCTTAGTCCCTTCTCGAAGAGGTTGGCTCTAACGCAGGCAATGAATACGGGTCGCTAGGTAGAAATGGGTATCATACTCTTTCTTAGGTCGGGGGCTTAGGGAATGCCAGGTGTTTTAGAGCCTACTTATACAATTGTAATCCCCTTTTTTTTCGTCTCTTCTCGACGCTGTGAACCGAAAACGCCGTGACCATGCATGCAGTAAACAAGTTGCTTTTCCTAGCCTTCCTAGCCTAGAGAATTATGCGAGCTCCTCGTCTTCCCGCTCCCTTCGCTCGTCCTCCTCTTCCTCCCTCTCCCGCACCCTGACGCCTTCCACGAGCGCGACGCCGTCCATGCCCGCGGCCTCCTGGGCGCCGCTATCGCCGTCCGCGAGCGGCTTGGAGGCCGCCGGCGCTGCCTTGCTAGCGGCGGCGGTGACGCGCTCGCGCACGAGCTTCGCGATGGCGTTGTCGGTGCGCACGTTGAGGACGTCGAGCTTCCGGTCGAGGTCGCGGCGGAGGTCCCAGTTGGGCTTCTTGGGCTGCAGCTTGAACAGGTCGACGCCGGCATCGTCGCGGGCCTCCTCGGCCGCCCGCCGCCGGATGTCCCCCTCCACCGTCGCCGCCTGCTCCTCCAGCGTCGGGCCCCCCATCCCCAGCGTCGGCGGCGCCTCGAACCCTAGCTTCGCCCCCCGCGTCTCCGCGTCGTAGTTGCGGCCCGACAGGTGCAGCCGCGTCGTCGCGTCCTCCAGCTCCGGTTCCTGCGCCTGGTCTAGGGCGTCTATGGGGCCTGCGGCGGTTTTTGTGGTAGTAGTAGTAGCGCCGGCAGCGGGCGGCGAGGCAGAGCGTTCGGATTCGGGCGGCGCGATCTCGTCGGCGGGTTGCTTGCGCTTCAGGTTTTTGAGCTTGGCGAGCCGCGACTTGCGGTCGTCGGCCGCGGCGCTGAGAGTCGCGTGTGAGGTCGACATTGTGCGGTTGCGTCGTCTATGTTTCTTGCTGCTCGGAATAGGTTGAGGTTTCTTCGTGTATATTAGCTACATGCATCTATGTATTTATGCAGCTTAGAAAAGAATGGCATTGAACTGATGGCAGCTTCGAAAATGCAGGCTAATAGCCGGTAAGGTAGACGGTTATCGATAAGATGTGCTCGATAAGAGAATTAAGCGCAACTGCTATCCACTCTGCCACTCCGCGCTGGAACGAACTTTTGCTTGCAAGATTTCATGCCCTTTTCGCGCCATTACAAAGACAGTCTTTGCAATCTTCCCTTTCTCGATTGTCAATTCAGAATAACCAGATACTTGGCCGTATCTTGTTCATAACGGCGATGCCCTCCTCCACCACGTAGGATGCGAATCTTCACAGCTACGCTGACGTCAACCTTGTCCGTACTTCCATGTCTACGCCTTATATCTGCCGCCCATGCATAGCACGCCTTTCGCGACAGACGGGGCATTGGAAACCCAGCCGGTTGTATGACCAAGCAGCGCCGCCGTCCGTATCAGTCTCTCAATCAGCGTCGATTTCGACAGAAGAGGGAAGATGGGGATCCGCTCTTCAAGATTATCTTCCGGTCAGCAACGAAACGGAAGCAAAGGCCCGCGTATCGCTAGGCTTGCAGCGACAACAACAAGATGAGCTGGCTGTGGCACCAAAAGCTCGATGGGATGGGCATTTGAGAAAGTTCACTCTTCCTCCCAGACGGATGAAAACGCAAAAGAACACGCCGCCGATTCAAACAATTCAAGACCTGAAGGAAACAATACTAGCATCCCTCGGATATCAATGGGCTGCCTACGATGAGCTGAAACGTTTCTACAATTTAACACACGAAGAAGCTCGCCATGCCTTGACACAATTGGCACGACTGCTATGGAACCGGAATTCCTTAGAAGAAGCGGCGACACTGCTTGACTCATATCTTGAATGGAAAGCCAACTTCAAACAGCTTCGAGAGGAAATGGGTTCTCTCACGACTGCGAACAATTCTGATGAGCAGCTCGTAAACGATGCGTGGCATAGGTTGGAACCCCAACGGCGCGAGGCTCTGTGGCCAAATACGATATGGTCTATACTTCGCTCAATCCCTAGCATGGTACCGGATTTTATCCGGAAAACTTACCAGGCTTCATGGTGCCCCAGCTATGTCGTGGAGGACTCGGTGTACCTACTTTGTCGGGATTGGGACGAGGATAGTAGAGATGGCAGCCACATGCGGCAGCAGCTTACTGATCTCGTCTTCTTTCTACTCAGGAACAGTCCGAAGAGGTACTTATCTCTGGAGCAGACCATCCTCCGGAAAGTTTCGTCTCGTTTGTCGACGCCCCAGGTGCTTGGTCTCTGCGAAGCCTTGAAAGCAGCCGATCATCCACTTCACTATAATACAGTGCTACACTTTGCAAGTCGTCTTGCTCGACATTCGGCGTATAAAGTTCAAGCTGCTGAATTGTGTGTCTCTGTACGAAATCACCACGGATTCGACATCAATTCAACTGCTGCAGCCAGTGTGTGCACTACTCTTCTTCACTTGGGTCCAGGCGACACTATACCGGATGACGCGGCTGCGCCGGACAAGCTATTCAAATTACTCTTGGATATCGGCTTTCGACCGAACCTCCTGGGCTTGTCTACGCTCATGCGGAATTTCTGCGTTCGTGGTCGCGTTGAGGTAGCATGGGACGTTTTCAACAGCCTCATCCAGCGAGACATCCAACCAGATGTTCACGTGTTTTCCATACTCCTGAACGGGGCCAAGACTACCTTAGAGGTCGAATACCTTGACCGCGTTGTCGCCGTGGTCAACGCTAGCAATTGTTGGTCTCATTACCTGCTTCACGACCTGCTAGATTTCGTCTATCGAGGCAACGAGGCTTTCAACAAGTCGTACGACGGGACGCAGAAATTGTCGCGGTACGATCGGAAAGCGAATGCCAAGGAGGCGTGGCGGCTTATGGTGCAGATATATGCCAAACATTTCCATCTGGCCCCTCTGCAGACACTCACTCTGTTCCCCCTCGAGAACCTGCTTTCTCCCAGGGCAGAAGAGCGACTAGCGCCTCATTTACAGCAAATGAGTCGGTTAGCAGCCACCGTGAGTGCGGTGCCGGATGATCGTCTCCTGCAACCAGACAATATCACCCTGAGCATGATGTTCAAGGCCCATCTTCGATCTATCAGGGACCCGAGGAATCTGACAGCTTACTACAATCACTACACGGGACTGTTCGACAAGCAGGATCAGACCGTAGTTGAGCTTGTCCGGCACAAGGGAGCTATGATTCGCGATATCTTCTTACGCGATTTCCTACAGTTCAACGTTACCGTTAAATATGCTTTCCAGATGGTTCGAATCGCAAGTGAGGAGAGTCGACGTCATGAAACGCTTACATTGGATCCTCCGCCGTCGGTTTACACCTACTCGATATTAATGAACGGGCTCAGGTTTCACGGGCGCCCTCGGGGAGTCATGGCCACCCTCGTCACGATGATCAAAGCGGGCATCAAGCCTAACATAGTGACGTGGAATGTAGTTATCGCCACGCTTCTTCAGGAGAACAAAATAGCAACAGCGGTCAGGGTCATGCATCACATGGAGAAGATGAGCCTAAGGGCCAGCAACCGAACAGTGCGGGAAATCGCAGGCCTGTCTTATTCCAAGAGGGCACGCATTGCTCATCTGATGGACAGGTTCAGATCGCAGAAGCCGTTTGCTTTGGAAGATGAGCGCTCGTTGGCTGAGTTTCTGCTGCGGATCTGGAGCCAAAAGCAACCCGCCGTGTCGACGAGGCGGGCTCGCAGAACAAGCAGACAGCACACAGAAGCTGAGGAGCGGTCTGTCGAGGAGTCACGGCCCGCCACAGAAGACGGTTTCGAAAATAAGTGAACAAGCATCGGACACGTCACAGGTCCACATACCCACGGCAACTTCATAGATAAGCCCATGCTCGTCCTGTCGCTCATAGACCACCCAGGAATCGCTTCGTCGTTTCGTCGTATCCATGAGGCTTGCGGTCGAAACTGCACGTGGGTGCACTAGGGGAGAAATAGTCTCGTACGGCTAAATGGGACAGTCTCCCAGCACGTTTTCATATAGAAGTCGATTCTCCATATGTCATTTACCTCTATCGGCATGAATTGGGCGCGGCATTTCTCGGGTGCAAAGGGATAGTATTCAACTCTGTGTCATTAGCTCCAGTACTTCGAAAACACAATGAGTACCCATTTGAAAGGAGCCACCTCAACTTGTATTCCCTGAATTATAGGACTATAGATTCCAGTGTATACATGCCCATGATGAGTCTTGCCTTAGACATTATGCTATGGCATTGATAAAGTTCCACTTCAGGTGTGAGATGATATGAAAATGTACACCAAAGAGGCTATTTCTAAAGGCCTCTAGGTGTGAGACGAAAAAGAAAAGGTCCGAAATTTTGAAAGGCTTGTGGTGAGTGCTAAGCTCTTTCTATAACTTGAGGGAGAGGAAATAGAGGTGCAAAAGCAGGAATCAATATAAGAAAGGACTAGAGAGTTAATTATATTAAGCTGTGCTGACAAGGTCTAAGAGATGGCGAAGAGGATGTGGAATAGGTGTCTATTGAAGGAAGAGGAGAAGGGAGGAGGCGACGGCCCCGGTGAGGTTATCAGACAGGTTGGAAGGGAGTGGTCATATCGATCTTTGAGAATGGCATCTATGGGATATCCAAGGTGATATGGGCAAAAGCGTGTCCCTATTAGAGAAAAAGAGAGAGAGAAAAGGAAAGGCGACGACGAGGTCGGCGGAAGAGTCGGACCGGCTGAGAAGCTAGAGAGCGAATCACACCAGGCTTCATGACAGAAGAGCAGCCCAGAGAGAACGAGAAAAAAAAAAAAAAAGAAAGAAAAAAAGAAAGAGACAGGGTCGGTGGAGGAATCGGACCCCCAAGCTTGAGCGTTCATACCTCGCCATCACCGGCTCGAGGTGCGGCCGACAGTCGCTACCGCTCGGCCACAGGACCATCACCGACCTCATGCGTCTGCTCTGGGTTTTTGTTCTGGTGCGAGTCTGCTCTGTTATCCTGCGCTATACGTCTATCTCGTTAGCGTCCTCGTGTGTTTGTCCTTTCCTGCCCCCCTAGGTCTATGCGTTTTTCCCCTTATCCGGCCCCTTTTTTTCTCGCCTCCTTTCCATCGTGTTGACACTCACCCCCTTTTTACCCCTTTTTCGTCCCCCTTTCTTATCCTTCTATTTTTCCTTCTTTCTACTTCCCATTTTCTCATTTGTTTTATTTTCTTGCCATTTTCTCTCTCCCTTTCTTCTCCCATTTCTATCCAAGTCTGTTCCATTTTCCCCTATTTATTCCTCATTTTTCCTATTTTCTCCCTCATTTTGTTCATAAATACATAGGTATCGAATACTTTATCGCAAGGAGGTCTAGAGTAATACAAAATCAAAACTGGTAACTTCAAAATAGGAGGAACCGTCGAGCAAACTGCAGTTTTGTAGCCGGACACTTGAGGATCTATAAACCCATTACTCATCGCGGGAATCCTAGTTTGAGAGGCTCATCGGCTAGGTACGTCTACCCATCTAGAGAAGGTGAAAAAGAGAGAGCAGCGTAGAAACCGTTATATTGTGATAAGTGATTTTGTCTATAGCCAACCTACTTGACATAGTAGCGGAGTGGTAGCCCGAAGACTCTAATCACCAACCACGGATATACTCTTGCGCCGTGTACAAAGCTCGATGATATGGGACGTATACGGCTTGGAATCAATCATTCAATTCAACTAACAATTCTCTTGGGTCTCAACGTACTTATCCTTCTCCTGTTTCGAGAGAAGGGGGAAAAGGGGCCCTTACTTATGTTTGGATGCCCTATTTGGGTCAGGCATCCTTATCTCTTCCAAGCACTTGAGGCGCTGTTGGTACGCCTTACAGGCCGCCATCTCGTAGTTTGGCATATACCTCCATCGTCGCTTCTATCACCTTTGGGGCTATCCTGACCTAGGTAGGTCCCTAGGTAGGTATGTTGCCCAGTCGACTAGCTATGAGGCTCTCATACTTGTCTTGGCACATCTGGATCTGTGACCAGTAAGCGTCTATTCTTTTTCTCTTTTTTTTGCTATTTTTACTCATTTTTCCCTCCCTTTCGGCCGTGGCATTAAACCACTCGGTGCCCTCTATGACGCCCCTGAAGTCGCCTTCGAAGCCGAGATCTATATTCAGTGAACTCTTGAAGAAGTCAACTGTTTAATAATGTAAAAAAAAAAAAAACAACCAAAAGAGCATATCCGTCTTGAACCATCCCCCCCCCCCCCCCCCCCTCCTTGGCATACAATCTTCCAATCCCACCCCCAAGGACAGGTTTATGGAAGCAAGGATTGGTAGGGAAAAGGTTCTGGCGCCGGGTATCATTCCTATGTATAGTGTGTAATGTTGTCGAGCCCTTCTTGGCTCGCGTTCGTGTAGAGAGGCGGCGAATTCCTCAAACTGCCCTTAATCGTTTGGGTGTTCATTTTCTGGCCGGTCTAACAGGATCTGGTCTATATAAGTCTGTTTGCACGTCAGCCTAATTTCCCAAGTGAGGAAATAGGAGAGGATTTTCGAGTCGCCTTACCCAGTTGATCATGTTCGGTTCGTTTAATACGTTGTCGAGAGCCAGATAATCGTCGAGATCCAAAGAGAGCTCCGTGGTTGGCACCACGGGTGCGGTATACGCCGGCGGTGGAGGAATAGGATGTACGTCGTTGAGCAAACTCGCCAGTGAGCCATCTCGAACCTCAGGTCTAGCTGGCAGGGGCGCGCGATTCGCAGCCGAGTCTTGCATCGAGACTCTCCTAAGAATAGCACCAACAACCTTGGTAGCATGTGCTGCATCCGTGGAGGTTTGCTTCCTCGCGGCCCATATTTTGTACGACGTACCCAGGGCTTTTAACTTCCTCGATCGTACTTCCGGACTGTGGGAATGTTAGCAGGTCCCCATACGCTATTTAAGCAGCTGGCCTCTTTCGAACTATGCTATAGCCGTGGATGACGTCTTGAAAAGAAAAATGAGGTAGGTGGCATACCTGCTTGATAGGTTTTCCGTCAGGTCGAGGCACAAGATCATGGCCGCAATTAAGAAATCATGCAGCGTCAGCGACGAGAGCATATATTTATCCTCGTGGATCCGGCCGCCGGGTTTGCTCTCCTCTTCATACTCGGCATGCAGGTCTAAAATCCGGAGCGCCGCGTCTCGGCACGTGTTTCGCGACCTCTCGTACTTGGGGTTGTCCTTGTCGCGGTTAAGAAACGGCCTGTGCAGCACACAAAGGCTCTTGAGATACATCATCTCCAACATGAGGCGGTGCATTATGTCGTAGGTGTGGTCCGTAAAGCTGTACGAGCGTATGGGCCTTATCTGCAACGAGGGAGGAACCTGGGTATGGTACAGGCTCAGCTCGTCGTCTAATTTGGTAAACTCTTCGTAAGGCGGCGCGTGGATAGCTAAAGTGAAGCGTATCACTCGGCGCAGTAATCGGCATAGTTTGGATTTATAGCAAAGGTACAGAACCGAGGTGGGCTCGGTAAGTGGTCGCGGTGGAGGCAGCGCCATAATATTCTCGTCAAAGTCGGTATCCCACAGGTTGCTCGGTGATTCAGTGTCGCACTCGTCGTCGCGAATAATCGGCGGCATGCCCAGCTGGAAAGAGAAGAGGACGTCGAATACCTCGATGAAGAAGAAGGCTCGCCTTCGAATTTCACCGTCAAAGGGCGTGATTTTCGGAAGGTGCTTGGGGTCTCTGTGATAACCCATGCGCTGCGCCAGCCGGGCGACGAGTCCGAACTTGGCCCATAAGCTCGAGTCGATCTCTTTGTTCTTCTGCAGGTCAGTATAACTGTGCAGGAGGAGAGCCTCTATGGAGTAGGGCCTGGCAGAGAGGTAATCTCCAGATACGAGACACTCGGTCGCCAGCGCCATTAGTTGATCAGGGAGATCTGCCATCGATTCGTCACTGTCGCCTTTCATGGTGGCAATGGATGCTGCAACCCATAGCATAGAAGCAAGGCAGCTTATCCATAGGAGACTTGTATTCGTCGGCATCACCCAGAAATTGTCGTACTCCTTTTGGAATTTGGCGGTGTGGATGTAGGGCGCCGTCGTGAACTTGTGGCGGAAATAGAGCAATATGAGAGCGTCTGTTTTGCTCCTCGGAGGCAGCCGTGAAACAGCCTGGTGGACCGTTATGGGCGGTTGTCTGCCGAAGACGACATCTGGATGATCCTGATCGAACCCTTGGGGCGGGGGCGACGGCGTGGATTGGGGGTCTGTCTCAGATCCCAGGATGCCTTGAATATCGTGAATGCTGTCGAGAATGGCCGACCAGTGAGTAGCGCCGACGTACTTGTGCTCCCCTTCCCTCGTAGGGACAAGTGTTGCGCCCGATGACAAGCTAGGCGGTGAGCTCAAGTCAGAGCGAGTCTCTGTGATTTCTGCCCGCTGGTCTGAACTCGAGGGCGTGCCGAGAGCGGCCGGCTCCCGATGTTGCGGTGCGTATACGAGGCCATTCACCATCTCCTCGAGCTTCTGAAGGCGGAACTGGAGGCCAGGCCGCGTCGCAGACTCACGTCTAGCCCGGCCATCGGGGTGCAACCTATCCGAGCGCTCCTTACGTGAGGCACGGGGCGCGTATTCGCAGAAGTTAGCTTCACCGCTCTTGACGCATCTCTCACAGGGCTGCTTGCGGTCGCATTTGACCCTGAGGCTCACGATTAGCAGCGCAATCGAGCGGACGGACAAGGTAAAGTTCAAGTGCTTACTTGCGGGTGCGGCATAGGAGACAGGACACGGGCGGGCGATTGCGCTTCTGAATCTTGCGCTGCGGCGTACCGAACGGCTGTGCGCGAAAGACGTTTGTCTGGTAGCCGCCGGGCCGAGGCGTGTCATCCAACGACATTGCGGCCGTGGTCAGCGAGATATTTTCTTCTCTTTTTTTTTTCTTATTTTTATAGGTTAGATGCTGTAATTGTACGGTCGCAGATAATTTTAGCGTCGGCCTCGGTCGTCGAGACGAGACAGGGAATAAATAAATAACCTGGCTCGACGCGCGCCGCTGCTGGATCTTGGGCTACTTACAGGCTACCGGCTCCTATCATGAGAAGAAGTAGAGAATTGGCCTGGGAATATTGATATTCCTGATTGAGAATGAGAAGAATCGAGGTAGCACCTGCGGTACGAGCGTGGTAACGGTGACGGTAACGGCAATGGCAAGAGCAATGGCAAAAGCGATGGTCAAGCAGCCTGACCTCACACAAAGAGAAAGCACCAGGATTCGACCTTTTTTCATGCCCGCGTGCCTCGGGTCTTGGGGATGATATGAATATGGCACTTGGGCCTAGGTCTCATGGCTAGATAGGAATATAATATGAAGAATACAGTATGAAGAATATAATATGAATACGACACGAGGAATATAATATATAATACGATGCGGTATCTAAAGACTTGAGAACATCTGGTGTCTGTTCCGACTAGCTCTGGCGGAAGGGGTGATGTTGATGTGGATGTGGATGAGTTTTGTGGCTATAATTTTTCGAACGCAGCTCTCAGAATTAGTGATCCGTCATCCAGCGCGAAACGGCGTGAAGTCGTTT
Organism: Hypoxylon sp. FL1284; assembly: GCA_022432365.1. Taxonomy (NCBI): domain Eukaryota; kingdom Fungi; phylum Ascomycota; class Sordariomycetes; order Xylariales; family Hypoxylaceae; genus Hypoxylon; species Hypoxylon sp. FL1284. The sequence goes on from JAJJXE010000012.1 coordinate 921,475, forward strand.
TTTTGGCACTCCGTCTTGGTAGATTAGTAGGCAGTATACTGTATAAATAGATGCCTATGCCTATGCCTACCCTGGGTCCTTGCGTAGACTCTCTCCCCAACTTCCGTCCCGTCCCAGGTCCTCGTCACTCCTAGACTGCTAGACCTAAACCTGGAGGCACGGATTTATGTACGGATTAAGCACTCTAGCTGCGCATACAGACCTAACATGCTACTGCGTATATACACCCGAAGCAGCCACCTAATGAGCAAGGCATCGAGTCTTGGCACATCACATCTTTCCCCATCGGGACAGGCATACTGACGACCGCGCGCCCGCCAGGGTTTAGCTGCCCCGTTCACTGCGTCTTGTTGCCGACGGACATTCCTCGGCTGGATTTAAAACAACGTACGACCGAGGCCCTTCTCTATGCCCAAGTACCTGTACTTGCCCCCCTCCTCCGGGACTTATTTTTAAACCACGAGACGGCCAGCAAGCCTCTTGTTCTCGAAGCCGGCTGTTTACTACATAGTAGTATTATTTGTCAAGACGTGCGGCTGCTAACCCGGTCATCCCTAATCCGGTTTGTCTGTCACTGCCAGAACACAGGACGGTCCAAAAAAATCTCCGTTTACATAGTACATGTTCCCAGTGGGGTAACTTCTTAGCTCCACATAACAGAGTTGAACATCACATCGAAGGCCCGGAATTAGACACGCGACAGCGAACCTTAGGGACACAGCCAAAGTACCCAAGGTTTGTATGTGCGTAATCATGCCCTTTCCTGGTTTCCGAGGCCGTGGAAGCAATCGGAGAGGTTGCCTGTCGCTCAACTTCTACAGCCATTTCCCTAGGAACCGTAACACCGAAAAACGTGGCAATCTCACCTGCATATCGTCAATGTCGGAGACTCCTTTTGGAATTTCGATCAGTATCTAATCTCCATCGGCACATCACCCGTGACTGATCTGACGTATACAGCCCTATGGCTGGCCCTCCGTCTCGGCTTCGATCTTCTTCTTCCTCTTGTAGCGGCCACGCAGGGGTGGCAACCATTCAGGCCAACCCATCAGCCTACAATCTGCAGCCCACAGCCCGCACGATAGGACGACGGCCTGGTATGCGCCCTGAGCTGAGACCCCCCAAAAGGCTCTCCGGAAACCGCGGTAGTCGACATCTTGACCGGCAGTAATGATTCCGAGTGTGGTCTTCTGCCACCCCCCGTTCCTCGATATCCGAATTTGCCGCCCCCCCGGCATCTCCGGTAATAATACTATTGGCCCGGCCAGCTTCAACCGGCGCAGACGTAACATGACGTGTGAAAGCGTTAATTTTGCTCCGGGTGTTCTGACATGCCTAGTTAACCCCGAGCTTGGGGGGGTCTGGTCCTCAGACGGCGCGCGTGCTCTGCCTCGACGGTATTTGGAGATACATGCTGTAGCTAAGAGCCTCTATCACCGAGTTGCTCGACATCTAGATCATCCGTGACCCTGAGCGAGACAAGTCCCAGGTACATTCATGTAACACTCCTCTGCAGTACGCCCAACTACCCAATTATAAATGTTGAGCAGCGGTATAGAATGCTGTTCGCTGCATCTAAGCGACGAGTGGCGACTGGTCGCCTAGCTATTCGGCACACGCGTTTATGCTAGAAGGGAGGGTCTGGTTGGGCCTATTTCCCCTATGTTCGGGCAGGAATCAACTTTGCGGTCATAACAAGACGAGGTCAGTTGTCGTCCGAGAAAGCGTATCGGTAGTTGAAAGCATAGGCTGGCCTTGAAAGGGTCCAAACCAATAACCTTAACCCCTTTTTCTACCGCATTCCCGAATGTACCGCCGTCGGACTATCCGGTTTCTGGCTTCCTCACCGTCAAAGGTTATCGGAGTTGACGTGGCCCGATACCTTAGATACCTAACTTAATGTTTAGGTGTGGCCACGCTGAGCTCCTTTTCTCCTGTCCAAGCGACCCCGTGGATTCCACCGCCATGTGACTATCACCGCTGCTATCCCCTGGCAAATGCCTCGATACAATGCCACACTACGCTACCTTGTCGTTTATAGGCCTCCTATTCGCAACAAAGATTACCTACCTAGATATCTAGGTATGTAGTTACATATGTACATTATATGGGGTGGTAACCTTAAGGCAGACGGGCGATGAATGGAAAAAGGACCTGCCAGGATGGGTAATCTCTAAACGGCTATACCTGCATACCAGCTAAGAGGAATTAGACATAGTTTTGATAACGGCTCAGCAGTTCTACGAGGTTCCTCCAACAGTGGAACCAGAGCAGGTATAAGTGATTTGGTGGTTAAATCCATCGTTGCCATCGATAGGCCCCGCGTCCGATTCGCAGCTGATGCATTTTAGGTTTTATTTCGTATAAGTTTTGTCCTTTCGGCCGCCGACGAATTTAAGATCGGATATTACAGCCACTACCTAGGTACGCGTCATGCGATCTTCGTGGAGCCTATATGCAGATAGCGGGCATAGAACCTGACTCTGGTTATAACATGAATACCGAACCTATAAACCTAACTACTGCTACGGCCCTTCGTATATATAAAGAACACCCCCCCCCCGGGTACTCTCATCCCTTATCACCCTCCTCCCGGGGCGTCCCATGAGGTTAGGGCTGAGGCTTGTCAAGATGAGGCTAAGGTCTGACATATTCTTAGACACACGAGGAGTGTATGCTCTGCTATGTCTGGATCGTTCCAAAGTGCCTAGTACCTAGGTAGTCTTCAAGTTCGACTAGCAATGTGCTCCCAAGTCAAGCGTTACTATCAGCGTCTCTGGGGCAGAAATGCCGGAAAACGGAGGTCTGAACGTCAGATGGTTGGTATAGAGCTGTGCCAACTACCCACCGCCATCAAGGCAAGCCAAACTTCTAAAGTAACAGTAGGTGGTGTATCTGCGAGCCCAGTTCACCCTAAGTTACCGTCTGTAAAGTAGTTTGGCAGCAGGGTTACTTAGATATCCAGGTTGGGTGCGACATTGGGAAGGGGTAAGTTGTCTTCATTCTAGTATGAATCTAGTCTCGCAGCCGAGTAGTATGCTGGGATGGCGCTTATTCAACTTCGCGAGAAACGTAGTTGTTATACTGATTGCACACCTAGTTCTCTCCTTCCGTTATACGTCTAGTTGCGAAGAGCTTGCTACGGCACGATGTTCCAACCGTCACCAATACATTCACTATTTCTCTAGTTTGAAACTTCTACGTCTCATCGGTAACGCAATCAGATCTTACCATAGATCTAGTCACGGTAACATATCCCAGAACGCTCAAATGTTGTAAGAGAGGCCGGGGCGAAGGAGTGTCAGTCGGTACGGCTGTTGGAACTGGTTGCCTTATATAGATCAATGAGGCTCAGCAGCTCACATGCTGTCTCAGTGGGGGTCTACTTATAAAGTTACATCACTGATTGTCAAGCGGTGCAGAAGTATATCACATACGGGAGGATGTCAGTCAACGTCCATAGTCAACAGTCCCAGAGGGGGGCTATGGTACCATACGCACAATTCCCTAGAATGTAGGTAATAGTTTTGACACCAGAAAAACGCCCTCAAAAGAGAGAGACTTACGATACAGTATGGAATTGCGCTCAGCTGAGATGATGGTGTAGCATTATTCTGTGGTAACTGGGCGGCGAGTTTATCGATCTTACACGGCTCTTCCTCCGCCCTTGCTCATCGGGAATAATCCCTGAGCGTCTAAAGCTATAACTGTGCTGATTAACATTGGGGCAGAATTTCTCTATGTTTTCCAGGGGGCACCCCAGAAGATTTAGAGAAGCTAGGGACACTTGCACATCGAGTTGTAAGCTAAAACTCGTAGTAACTCCAAGACATGAGAAGGCCCAGCTTATAAAAATGCTCTTATTGCTAGAAAAAAAAAACGAAGCAAACAAAGACGCTGTGAGACGAATGGAGTGTATAAATAATGGTTAGCATGTAACATCTGAAAGATGTTTGACGAGCTTGTAGTCGGTTATGTTTACTAAAACTTTATGAAGGTTTGCAAGAAGTTTATAGCATGGTAGCATGGTAGAAAGGTTGTAGTTTGAGAAAAACAAGGAAACTTAAAATGAAAACGCGAGCTCAGCAGGGATCGAACCTGCAATCTTCAGAGGATTAGTTGACGAACCGAAATCTGACGCCTTACCATTAGGCCATGAACCCTGCCTATGGTGTTTAGCTAGGATTTGATCTTTCCATCCTAGTTTATATTCATATAGTGAAGCTGAGTGGGCCGTAGCCTTGGTGGATAACCCAGAGCTCCGGGCTTCCCCTTTCCACGCGGACACTTTTCTACTTAAAGTCAATTACAGATAAGAACTGTCACGTACGACCATAGGATTCAGAAAATTCGGGGTCCCGTTCGCTCCCCCAGAGACAAGCTGGATACCGCCAGATCAGTAGTTGGGTCGGTGACGACCAACGAATCCCTGGTGTTGTACGTTTTTGCCTTTTTTGCCTGTCAACCATTTTCCTCTCTAGGGGGTCTAGGCGAATGTGACTAGATCGAGGGTATCGCTGTGAGGCTCGTTGAAGCTTAGATGGGAGAATACGTGCGTATATAAGCGGTCTGGAGAAAGGAGCTTCGAGATGAATCTGTATCACATATGATGGGCAGTGCCAGGTGTGGGATGTACGAGGCTGGTCCCTACGAAGAGTAGCAAATGAATAGCGCTCAAGGAACTTAACCTATATGTTAAATATTGACATTGGTTGACTTGGTGGTATCGTGAAGAATCAAGATGAGGGGATACGTCGGCAAAGACAAATCCAGGGGTCGGTACATTATATTATATGAACTTAGCGACAATTAGCTGCTCTATCTATGGAGCTTCGTAGTAACCTTCTGAGATGTATAAAAGAAAAAGTAGGGCTGATAACTCGAACGTGAGAACGTATATGGACATATGCCTAGCTGAAGGACGATGATATCAACCAGTGTCAGGCATTAGCCTCATCCCGAAGAGCGTCAGCCCTGACCTCCCAGAATGTCCCGGGGAGAGCCTGACAAGAGATTAGGCTAAGGGCTGACAACCAGATACCTTCATCTTATGGCGATCCTAGGTTCACTCTTAGCTAGTAGTAAGATTCGACGAAGTTGGCCTTTCCAGTCACTTGACCTCTCTTGTCGCGGCATTATTCGAGCTTAACTGACTCTAAGGAGCTCAAAGCGAGATCAAGTTGGATCGCACGAAAGAGACTCTGCTTGTCACTGGGACATTGCCTACGCTTGAATCTAGGTCCCTAATTTATCTTAGGCCCAGGAACCGTGTCTAATTCCATTGCCACATGATCGACGATCCGGGACTGCTCTAGAAGGGTACAGATAGACCCTGGGCAATTGGAACGAGCTTGAGAGGCTTCGAATGGAGCTGTCTTGGTTGGCTATCCAGGAGGTAAGTTAAGTGGCAAGCACACTGACGGGACTGAACAACTCTGCTACTAACTCTACTGGATCTTGCTCGCTTGTGGGGAGTAAGGATCTTGAAAGATGTCGTTGCTTTAGCGACCTAATCTGCGTGATTTGCAGCGTCGTGATGAGTGGTAGGACATTCCTAAGAACCATCATCACTTCAAATGCTAGGTTCCGTGGATGAATCATGCCAGCTCTGGATGTAAGTCTGGTGCTTCAGGGGAAGAATCGATTCCACCTGATCGATGTTGGTACCAAAGCGACCTTGCTTCTCCGACGTCATAGTATGAAGGAATCTCGATGCCTGTTTCCAACTGCCGCCCAGTATTAGGGAGAAAGGGAAAGGGAGCAGTCATCGTCGGGTATCTCTGAAACAACTGAGAGAAGTAGAGCCGAGAACCGCCACCAATAGTCTGACGGCGAGCTAGGGGGCTACGTCTATTGGCTGGGGAACGAATAGGGGAGCGAAAGGACGGGCGGTAGCCTAGGGAGAAGTCGACTATAATCACAATATCTCTTGACCGAGCGCGCTTATGGATAATACAGTTCAATCTGGGTCTCTATTGTACGATAGCTAAGGAAGCCTGCTATTTTATTACAGGAGGTGAGGTCCATTTTAGCACCTGCAGCTCGCGAGCGGTTGCAGATTGAGGCTATATCTTTATTTAGCAACCTCCTAAAAATAAATGCCTGGCGGATCCTCGTGGTACCCAGATCCCGCGACGTGACGAAGGGGTGAGGAGGTAGGGCTGGGCCGCAAGGGAGCGAGGGACGTCCGGAAGACGGTTGGAGGCCTGGAGGCTTAACGCCGTCCTGTACCTTCTGGTACACTCGACCGATAGGGGCGAGTGATAACAAGGCAGATGACTTGCATGTACCCCTTCGCAGTTGGTGTTCGTCAGCTCAGCGAGCCGACGCCGTGGTACTTGGCGTTGGCACGGACACACACCCCCTCTCGAGACCCAGGCTCTCGTCGTCACCGACGACCTCGACGAAAGGGAACCGGCGAATCGAGGTCGCCTCGCAGGCTCCCAGGCGCCTGCAGAGGCAGTCGAGCGCGGGAGGCAAATGCCAGCCCGGTGTTTCCCCCTATTCGCGGGCGTGTACTCGCGACGGCGGGACGCGGGCTTACGCGCATAGGGGCGAAGCGCCCGGCTACCTGGGCTCTTCCCCAGCTTTGAGCAGATCAGCCCAGGAGGCAACGGCGCGGCGGTAGTGGTGGTGGTGGTGGTGCCGCCTCTGTGCCTTGCAGGAAGGATTCACAGGTGGTGGTAGTCGCCTGTAGGGCGGACATGTATCTTGCTGCAGGTGATCTGGGCCCGTGTTCCCAAAAATAGCGTTAAACGCCCGACTCGCAGATTTTGTTTTTCTTTTTTTTCATGCGGATGGTGACGTCGCGGCGCTCAATTACGCGCATACGAGCACGAGGGAGGGAGAAGAGACGGGGGGAAATCTTCTAGAAGACGAACACCCCTTTTTTGCTCCCCTGGGAAGAGCGAGTAGCGAGTAGCGAGCCATACACCGCGTCAGTTGCCGTCATGCCAGATGGCAGGGCGCTTAGATGATTTCTGGCTGGGCGGCTATTTCGAGCCTCGGTGCCCTATCATTGGATGACGGTTACTTGTGACTAAGACGTGGGTATGGAGCAACTTACCTGTAATTTTTTTGTAGAAGTTTTTCTTGTTCTTGTAAATTTGATAGGCTGGTGTGAATGAGAAAAGAAACAATATGAGATTGCAGGTCTAGCATCTGTCTAGCGTGATCCAAGCCGTGATGTTGTGGATATTATATGAGGCTCAAGGGCAGAAGGGCGCTGTTTATTGTTTAGGCGGCCCCTAAATTGGCCCTGGCGGACAATGAGGGTCACTACATCAGTACGTGGGGTACCTAGCAGGTACCTATCCGCCTGCCAGTCTGCCCGCCTACAGTTGACTGCTTGGCGTGGAATAGCTGACGTGCATAAGGCTAATTGCTGTGGTTATGCCGCTGTAAGAAGTTCTCTTACAGACGTCTTCAGAGCCAACATTATGCACGTGCCTATCCCATACCCAAGGCCACAGCCATGACTGCGGCCACATCTACGGCCGTGACTGACAGCTACACACATTCGTGTATGTACACAGAGGACATACAGGTGGTACATGGCATTTTACACATGCGCGTACGTGCATTTGCTGACCGCCAACCAACACAACACAGCTTGTGATCTATCACACCGTGCTAACCTCTTCACCCCTTGTACTACCCCATTGTTTTCATTACAAGCTACGTGCCTAGCAGCCTGGGAGCCAAGGGGACAACGTGGCTGCGCGGGTTCTGCCAGGTAGTCGAGAGAACTCGTGACGCTTGGAAACGGAGCACTGACCTTCGGCAAGACAAGCGTGTTGTCTAAAAAAGGAGATACACCGACATTATCGAAGCTGACGGGGACCAACGTCGAAGTGACCGCTCCCGAATTTCCCACATCGTGTCCAACTCTGGTTGCCCTGCCTCCCATTCCAAACCTCGCTCTGTGCTAACATGCCGAAACCAAACCAACCCGTCGGGTCGAGGCAAATAACCCTTTCTGTCGGCTGCCTCCCTGCGTTGCCCTGACCGAGATGCTTTCCGCAGCTCTCCAAGTCGAGGCTAGTGAGATACCTCCATACGAAGCTACAAGTACTCTCCAGGTCAGGTCTTCTAACCGGGTCCATAGGTACATAGATGTAGGCATCTTGCAAATTGTTGTCAGCATGCCGCGTGCCTTGCGCTTACGAGCCGGCCGGCTGTTGGACGCGACGATCCAGGTTACGCCAAAAGCACGGTAAGCAAGGGTAGCAATAGGCCATTCATTTCTCGCTTTGACTAGCCTGTCTACAGCGTCGGGACTGGCCTCCCCCAAGTCACACCTGGTCGGCTTGTCAGCCAGAAGACGCATATCTTGGCTTGATGAGTCTCACAGGATTCAGATCTACACGACGGCTACAGTTTCTAGCTGTTTTGTACTATTCAACGGCCCGATACCTGGTGGCGATGGCATGCGACGACTCGGTCACCCGTTCTAGCCCAATAGGAATAGCTCCCCTTCACCTTTTTCTTCTTACGGAAGGCTGACGGCCCCCAAGGGTACTTTGGTACTGTCCCGCCTGTCCGCCCAAGTCGTACCGCTTACCGCAACAGTACACATCTCCAAGCGGGACGAGGGGGTCGCGGGCATCAAGGGGAGGATTTTACATCTCCGGACCGCTGGCGAAGTGGTCTCGTCGACTTCGGGCTCATTGGGCCCGCCGTCGTGCTGGGCTGTCATGGGTACTCCCTCGCCGTCAGCCCGACGCAACGTTCTACGATTCCCACCTCCGCTTTCTAGTATTAGCGCTATGAGGGGGGTAGCAGTGAAGTGAACCTTATTGGGGTGAGATGGTGGTGAGATGCGAAAAGGAATAGTACTCCCGTACGTACATGCAATAGCCGCATGCGAATCCTTCTGCTCTCCAGTCGTGGCCGCGGTCATGCATGGGATACTCGTCACAGTACCGAAGACGTTTCTTGTGCCCCTACCACGGGCTCCCTGGGCGGCTGCACGTTTCGCAGGCCGAACCCGCAGACGTTTCCGCGCATTTCTAAGGAAAGAAACCGGAGTTCCTGGCTACGAGACGAGTTTTATTACACGCGGCGCGCGGCACGCGGGGCGGATCGATCTCCCTCGTCTCGTCAGCTCGTCCGATGTTGGTTTCGCCTGTCGTAGCGAGGGACATGGCACCGGGCCAATGAGCGACGGCAAGCCGCTTAGCAGCGATCACTTCCCCGAATGGCGGTAAACCGCATCCGGGCAGAGACGGACAGGGAGCTGGGGACGATTCGCGGCAAGCGCTCAGGCGCTCTGCGTTCGCCCCACAAAGATTGGTGATCCAGACTCGCCGACTCGACGGGCTAGCAGGTACTTGATGCTTCAGAAACACCCGGGTCCTGTGGAAGACGGCCGGACAGGGACAGGGACAAGGACAAGAAACAAACATGGCTACCTTACACTAATTACGCAACGAACTAGACATGACGGTTCCGTTGCTAAAACTGTTCACTCGTCGGACCAATCATAGCCGCACTCGCTTCTCAAGCTGGAAGTTCTGACAATTCAAGGTCAAGATCCTGACGATCGCACAAGACTACGCTCCTAACTGCCTCGGCTGCTTCATACGCAGACACAGCATGTATGTATGTACATACCTCTGCCCGTACGGCGTCCCGGACGAACGCAAATTGGTGCGCCGTGCACCGTGCGTACCCTGCTTTTCCCCTTGTTCCCTGGGCGAGCCTGGGGGTCTGCGAATCATCCATGAGAGTGTGGGATGGTCCCGTGTGAGCCGTGCGCGACCGGCGTCTGGTTCTGAAGTTGCAAGCAATCCGAGCAAGACCAAAAAAAGAAAATAAGAGAAGAGGGAAAGGGTGTTATCCGGCCGGTAGGGTGCATGGTAATATGCCACCTATATTCGAAATTGGAAGAGTCTCCGAAGCTAAACAAGCCCGCATGTGCGGCGCCTGGATCGATTACGTTGCAGTAAGATCCAGGGGGTGTAGAAAAAAAAGGGAGGACGGCTGCATTGATATCATTCTCTGGCTGTTTGCTTGGTGAAGGATTTCGAGTGTAGCCTTATTTCTTGACCGAGCAGCAACCCGAGATGACGACCTACAACGTCTCCTATCCTACGTCAGCAGGCGGTCGCGGATCGCGTTCCAAACCTGCACCGCCGCGTTCGGAGTCGGGCTTAATCATCGTCGCCAACTCAGGACCCGGTCTAACTACCTAGGAGGTAGGTCTCAAGCTGGGCCAAGCTGGGCCAAGCTGCCGAGATCCTGTAGTAGCGGCCGCTCTCTCGCGCCGTCGGGGTCTTAGATGCCTGGATACTGCTCGGCTTCGGTTTCAGCCCTCGGAGGGCCAAAGAGTAAGAGCATCGACTCGCGGACTTAAGTGATACGAAGAGGTTTGTGACGACGGGGCCAGCACATGCGCTAGCAGCAAATGGACTCGACTTCTTTGGTCGGCTCTAGACGCGGGTATTCGCTGCGCCCTATTAGGAGCCCTGCACCATTCTCGACATCACACGCCCGCGCCAAATTGCATGACAGCTGCATCCCTGTCTCGAGGCGCCCATTGGCCACGGCCGGGAGTACGACTAGAAGAGCTTCTTCTTGACCGCACCTGTCGGCACTGGCTTAGCAGCGTCGGCCTTTTCTGGCTCGTCTGGTTGGAGCCGGCGCCGGCTACCATGGCTTGGCGACAAGAATTGGCAGAATTCCATGAGCTCGAGTGGGAATCTCGACGTTACACCTCTGCTGTGCCGCTCGCATGCATTTCTTCTACGAGGACAGAGATCGAAGGGGACCCTTTGAAAAGGAAAAAAAAGAAAATACATACATCCGTACTACTACGCACACACATCCATACAACATAGATCCCCCCAATCGCGACAGCTCTTCTCCTTGCATCCCTGCCAGATTTGACCAAGCCCTTCAAACGCGTGTGCTATTTTGATCGCCTGCCAGCCTGGCCGGCGGCCTGAAAATGTCGTGGGTTAGGAGAATCCAGGGCTAACTGTACGAGACCGACGGGCCAATGGGCCAATAGGACACGGGCCATGGGACGTGGGACGTAGGACATTGGCCGCGGCTAGGTCGCCTTCGAGGCGGCCTCTTGTTGATTCATCGACGTTCCCTTTTATATATATCTTTTTTTTTTTAATTATCTCGTTCGTGACGCGACACGATACCAATTACCTAGGATCGATCCCAAGGCGACCTCAACAAACAGAACTCGTCGCGGGCCGAAAGTGGTGAACCTATCACAGACTCGTGTTGAAGACGAGGTGTCCAAAGGGTCAGCGAATCGGACAGCTCAATGGGTAGCGAAGGAGAAATCCCGGTGCAACGTTAGGAGGGGCTGGCCGTTGGTGACATGGAGAGGAAGGGCATGGTAGGTGCGTTTATGTATGTATGTCGAGGGACTTGGTCGCTGTCTTGGATGACGAACGGTACGAAGCGCGGTACGTGCGGACGGGAGCCGGGCGTTGACTCAGACAAGCAATGGAATTCAGGCTGGCCGAGGGCAGAGAGAATGACACGTTCCCCTCAAGGGCTTATCCCGTCATCGTCACCCGCTTCTGAAAAAAGGATGGCCGACGGGCAGAGAGTTTACCGCCGTTGGGGTCGGAAACCCCGTGTTCGTCGCGGCCACGAACACACGGCTGCTGCAGTGCCACCCAGCTCAGATTCGGTAACATTGAGAGTATATAGCATCTATTATATGGTACTGTCATATGGTAGATCTACCTGTATACATGTCTTTGCTTCTGGTCTCGCCAAAGGGGTATTACATGTGTATACCTAAGGTATGTGTAGACACGTATGAGCATATGCCCATACCAAAGATGCCATCACCACGCGTAGGTGAGTAGCTCATACGCTCATACGTAGAAGGACTGAACAAGATAAGACATTCAAACAAGCACAGGAGCTTATATGAGTTCATTTAGTTATTTGTCACTGTAGCTCACCTACATATATGGTGTGCAGTCCGCTACTGCAACTCGGTACGTTTTGGAGATCCACCGCGGAATTCTTTTCTTATTTCTCTTAAAGATATACCTGGGTACATAGAACCTCACATGTAACCACCAAGGCCTGTAGCAGACCCCTGCTCGACTCGCTTCCAGGTTCTCGAGGGACATTGGACCGTCCGTCGCACATAATCCTAGCACGTCGGGGCGTGGCATCTCCCTTCCCCCCCCCCCCCAGCTGCCCCCCTCGCCTACCTGCTATGTACCTACCTGTACCCAAGCGCCATGCCGCCCAATATTGGGACTGGCTTACCAGGATTTGGCGATCTCGAACGGTACAAGAGTATCGAAACATCCCGCAAGGTCAGGGTCAGCTCTCTTTTTGGGGAGGGGAGAGAGAGGGAAAAATGTTATTTTTATTTTTGTGATTTTTTATTTTATTTTATTTTATCTTATTTTTTTTTTTTTTTTGTTATTCTCTCTTCTCGTCATCTTGCGTCGTGCGTCTTCGCCAAAACTGCAAGAAAGCTGCCTGCCAACTCCTGCCAGCCTCGAAACTAGACTGACTGCATGCTAATAATTACTTGCATCTGTTCTTTTTTTCCCACTCTTTTCTTCTCTCCCTATCTTCTATTCCGCTCGTGCTCTCTGCATGCGTATGCTAGATAAGGTACTGTACCTGGAAAAGATACGCTGCCTACATGGCGTGCGTATTCTTCTATATATCCGCTGGCCCTGCATAACCATTAAATCGTCCCTCGGGGCCTAGAGCTTCTAGCTAACAGCTACCTACATATAAGGCTCTAACTCGACGTGTTATGATACAATAACGACATCTATACGCTGGTAAGCTACCCGGCCGTATCCCCTCTCCTTTCCCAACCTCAGTCCTGGACTTTCGTCAACGCCCTGCCTGTATGCGTATACCTGTAGGTTAGGTACATCAGGCACACGGTAGCCCGCGGCGGGTACCTCTTACCAGGTACTCGAGGTACTCGAGGTACTCGACTTAACCCCCCAGTCTTACTCTATCTTAGGTACCCTTACCTTAAATCACTTCCCGCTCCGCCTGGGCCTAGCCACTTATTTTTCTTTTTCTTTGATATTCCTCTTCTCATATACATATTTTCCTCTGCTGCCGCTACCGCTGCCGCTGCCGCTACGTACTACCCTGATTACTATTGCCCGTCTCTTCTCTTGCCCCTCCGGGCTCTCTCTCTGTCTTCTCCCTTTACTTGTCGTCTCTCGTCTTCTCCTCTGCGGCATGTTGGCTGCATCGGAAGGGAGACAAGAGAGAAGCCTTGGCATCTGATCGTTAATACCCAAGGGAGAGAGACTGAGACGAAAAGGCTTCGCACTTCCCGCAGGCGCAGGCGGGTAGAGTTAATCGCGCGTTAAGCCGCCAAGCGCCGGGCCTTTTTTTCTGTACGCATTAAACAAGATCCCGGCAACTCGCAAAGATCGATAGTTGGTCCAAAGCTGGCAGACAAGAGTTGCATCGTGGGCCGGTCCGCACGACTGCTATCCTGGAGTTTTCCAAATTCCACGGGCAGCCTATATACGCCCGTCGACGGTACCTCGCTACCCCCCCCGTCTATATACCACCAACAGCCAGACGGGACAAGGAAATTTTCTGGAAAGGATTACATTAGCAGGGCAAACCGACTTGGTTGTAGGGCGCATCCATCAGCCTACGAGCTTCCGCAGCTCACAGTTCGCAGCTTGCACCTTGCAGCGTCTGCTTACACCGCAAGCACAGCACTACATAACGCACCCGCACCGGCCCTTGCACGTCACAGTCGTATTACGCAGCCAGATTTCAGATTTGGACAAGGGAAGAAAAAAAAAGAGACCAGAGGTGCGGCTCGCTCTCCCGCTCGCTTGCACAAAAACTATCCCCCGCGCACCCGCTTTCGAAGTTCGCCGTCTCGAAGGGAAAGAAAAGGAAACAAATCAAAAAGAGACAATTTCCCTGCTGATCAACCCATTGCTCAGCGCCCGACGGCGACTGCGTCTGCGACTGCGACTGCGACTGCGACGAGCATCTTAGATTTAATTTAATCCGAAGCCCATACAGCGACCCCTTCTCTCTCCCACTGATGCGCTGATCCCCCCCGGGTCCCTCTTTCGGAACTTTTAAGACAAAGCTCGCAACTCTGACCGCTGTGCGGATTACCGTCTCTTGGCGATCTTTTTTTTTTCTTCTGCCTTTTCCAACTTCTACACTCTTTGGCTCTTCACCGTCGCATCCCGCCTCATCTGTTAGTTTCCCGAACCTCCCCAAAGTCGACGATAGCTGCACATTTCGGCTAGCTCCAACTGTGTTAGCGATCAGTCTTTTCCGAACTGGCACACAGCACCTCAAGTGCACTGGACTACGTCGATCTCGCATGCTAACTACATGTTGCGGCTGAAGGATTTGGGTTCGCGCGACACCGCAATCTCTTCCCCTCTCTTTTCCAATTTTCGTCTGGCGTACTAAGTTCCTATGCACCTCACGCAAGGTTGCTGGGCTGAAGATATCGTTGGACGAAATATGGCTACCTTCACGGCTTTGAACGGTGGTGAGCCGAAAGGCGCCGAGAGACCTGGCAGCAGCCCTACCTCGATACGTGCCGCATCCGAGGAGCGGAATGCGCGCCAAATAACTACGCAGGAGCCCAGGGTCGGAGAGAGCTCTGCAAGCCAGAGGGAACACTGGCCCGGTCCCAGCCCTGATCGGCCGTCTTATCAGTCCATGTCTTATCCTGACATCGAAGGGAGTCACAAGCGCAAGCGTTCAGTATCCGACGAACCGCATAGAGAAGGACATATCTCTAGAGACCGAGAGCAGCCATCGCAAGCAGAATCACGTGACCCGTATCCCGCTACGCCGCGAGAGCGAGATTACAGGCCGTACGGCGAGGAGGGTCGTGAGCATCACGAGTCTTGGTATTCGCAGCGAGAGCACCAGGACAGCCGCAGCGCGTACGATCATCAGAGCTCCGCAAGCCTGAACCCCTCGCCGACGGACGACCACGCTAGCGACGCGCTTCGAAGATCGGGTACTCACCCAGAGTCTCAGCAAGATTACTCGGCAACGAGCCCTGATGGTGACGACGCTTTGATGTATGGCAGTAGTTCCTACACCCCGGAACAGAGAAAGGGAGATTCAATGATTCAGTCGGATCCAAAGAAGCGGAAACGCAATTTCAGTAACAGAACCAAGACTGGGTAACTAGGGCCCCTCCACCCCTGAACCCGCCGATCTGGCAACCATGTTCTTCAGGACTTTTGCTAACTTGTAGGTATGGCGTTGCCGAATTTGTCTTCTCTTGCGTGTTGTGATCGGCTAAGTCTCACAACACGCGAGGGCAAGGCATCGGCGCTCCGTACGAGAGTTTCAGCTGCCTTACATGTCGAAAGAGAAAGAAGAAGTGCGACGAGACAAAACCGCAATGTAAGCCCCTGCCAGATGTCATCGCTTGGGACTTCTTTTCTTATGCGTGGAGCAGGTACCAACTGCGTTCGAGGCGGATTTGTATGCCACGGGTACCCCAACCAACGAGGTTACCCGAAAATGGAGAGCAAACCGGCTGCTGTGCCACTGGAATCCAAGGATCCCAGTTACGTGCCGCCGGGTGCGTATGGGATGCCTCAGCAGAGCAGCTACACGATCCCACCGCCTCCCCCTCCCCCGCCGCCGAAGCGTGATCAACCTGCTCAGCCGTATCGAGGCCAGTCGCTCCGTATAGAACCAGTGCAGGGACGGCCAATACTAGGCGACGACGCTCGGCCTCCGGCCCCTGCGACGCTTCCCACGCCAACTCCGTCTGCTACGAGCCCGGAAAACAAGCTGTCGTCGATATCGTATAACGCTCCAACGATGTTCCCTACGCCCATCAGCGCCACAAGCACCAACATGCAGCTACCAACGCCGTTGAGTAGCATCGATCGGCACAAGGATTATCAGAGAGTGCCACCATTGCACGATCTCACGCGCACAGAGCACGAGGCTCCGCATTCTGGTTCGCTGCCGCAGATTAACATCCTTCCGCCAACGCGAAGTAGCAGCCCGCCCAGTCAATCCCAACCCGCGCTTCCGCCTCCGCCTCTACCTCCGCCACCGCCTCCGCCTCAGACGCCAGCGACATCAACGGCAGCACCCGACTCTCAGGAAGCAGCGCGGCAGGCTCTGACGCACTCAGCTTTCCCGCAAGATAGGGAGAGGACGCAGAAGGAGGAGATGCTCAAAGGAAATCAATACTATCCCTTTGACGAGGAGCTGATGCTAGAAAGGCAGAGATGCAGCGTCGCGTGCTTCAGGTTTAATAACTCGACAAATCCCAACGTCGGAGTCTCGGCGGCCGAGCGCTCGCGCCTCTTCCGGGAAATCCTGAACCCGACCGAACCTATCGCCATCGACCCGCACCTGGTAACGCCTTTCGCCTCCGCCGGTAGCGTGGGACAGGGGGTAATTGTCGAGGCGCCGTTCAACTGCGACTATGGCTACAACATCCAGATTGGCAATAACGTCTTCATCGGCCGGAACTGCACCGTCCTCGACCCCAACGAGATCGTGATCGGCAACAACTGCTACATCGGACCCAACGTGAGCCTGTTTGGCGGCACGCTGTACACGGACCCCAGAAAACGCAAGGGCAGCAGGAGTCCCCATTTCGGCGCCCCTATTCACATCGAAGAGGACGTCTGGATCGGAGGCGGCGCTATAATCCTGCTCGGCATCAAGATCGGGAGAGGGGCGACGGTTGCCGCCGGCGCAGTAGTTACCAAGGTGGGTTTACGTCAAATGACGAGTCCGCGCCTAGACATCGACGCTTACGAGATATAATAGGATGTGCCACGGTTCACCATAGTGGCCGGTAACCCGGCTCGGGTCACGCGCGGCGCCGTAGGATAAAGCGATATATTTTATCGAATTTATTTTCTGATCGATTTTATGATTCGCATTGCGACCTTGCGAATCGTTCTTGATACCCGACATTGCTATCAATGTCCGAGCGCATACGCGGTTCCGCGTCTGGTCCTTCGCAAGCGCCACCACTTTTAAGTGTACCCGTTGGGAGCCAACGATTACCCCCGCGCCGATGGGACCAGAGACCTTAGGCCAGGCGAGTTGAGCAATTCCGGTTACTCGTGGAATACGAACCGTTGCGGAAACTAGGCCGGCGTGGATGTGCAATGCATGAACGGTATCTTGGTGAAAACCAAAGAGGAGGAATATAAGCAGCTCTGGAAGCTGTACAGCCATAGGGGCCTAGGGCGAGCCCCCTGTGCATCATGAGCTGCGAGGTTCTCGCTGTCGGGTGTTGGGGGAAAGGGCTCGCCCAGGCCTTCGGGATTAAGGGAAACAGGATTGATATCGCTAACGAGACGACGGCCTTCACACAAGCACAGACATACACGCACAGAGACACGGATTTACGAATGCACGCAGGTTCGCTGCTCCAGCGGATCGTATAATTTTTTTTTTTTTTTTTTTTATTTCCAGACCCTGCCTTAGTTACGTGAAGACGAGAGACAGGGTGTTTGACGAACAGCAGAGCGGAATAAAAGGAGGCAGGACAGGAAGGGGTTGGGGGACAAAGTTAAACACGGCGACGGAGGTATATATATAATATACCGACCTTTTATATAATAGACCTAGGTTTTTTTTCTTCTTCAAAAGATACCCGGTGTTTTTTATCTTTATTACCTTTTTCTTTTGGCTCGTCTCTCTACTCTTGGGTCTGCGGTCCGCTTGCTGCGTGCGTGTTATATATATATATATATATACCCAGGACGGGCTGGCGTGTATAGTAGTTGTTGTAGCTGGGTAGTACGGGCAATGGGAACTCCTTATTTTGATATATGGCTAAGGTTGCTTGCTTGCGTGGGTAGATGAAGATGTCTTGTAACTGTGACATGCTGTATGGAGCTCTTCTGGTGAGGAAAGTAGGCTGACTGACAGAGGTTCGCACTTATACGCGTACTACCACTAGTGCTACTACTACTACTACTTGTAAGGGTGAGGATGCTTGCAAGATATATAATACTCTTCTCTGTATCATCACGCTTCCCTGACGCGTGGCATGGAAACTCAGCAGCCCGACGAAACAGAAGCGATGGCTAAAGAGAAAAGAGTCATCGAGGGGACGACAAATTTGGTTCTAGTTCTTGTTCTCAGCTGCCTACCAGGTTACCTCAGGCTACGTACCTCCTATTCATGACGAGAATTACCACCAGTTTACACACGCCAATTCTCGAAGCGATGATAAGGACATATGAAACATCACGCAGACCAACATCACGTTACGCATTAGCCAAGAAGACAAGATAGCAGTATCTTAATTCATGCTTTTCATATTATCCTCACTGTCTCCCCTCCCCTCCCCTCACAGTCAGGCAGCCAGCAAGAGACAACGAACTAGCAACTGTATTCTTCGACATCTAAGCTCAAACCGCTGTCGTAACCTAGTAATATCCCCCACAGCAAGGATAGCTGGCTGGCTGGTTGTCTAGCAACTGACTACTTCTTCTGCCTCTTGCTGCTCTTATCGCTAGTCCCGCTCAGCACGCTCGCGCTCCTCTTCTGTCCCTCGCTACTGCTTCCCGGCCGCGCGCCCTTGTCTCCCGCGGGCTCCTCTTGCGCGGCGCCGTCGCCGCCGTTGACTTCGCCGTTGGTCGTCGCTCCGTTGGTGGCGGCGGGTGGCGCGTCGCCGTTGGGCTTGTCCGCAGCAGTCGGGGTAGCCGAAGATTCGTCTCCGTTGGTTGGTTTCTGTGCTGCCTCGTCTGTTGCTGCTGCGGCAGCTCCGGTGCCGTCGTCTTCCTTCTTGGCGTCGCCGCCGTTGACCTTGGGCGGCTCTGAAGAAGTACCAGCAGCCGTCTTGGCCTCGGGCTGCTCTGCTTGCGCCTGGACAGCCGGCGGCGGCGGGGCCATGGCCTTCTCGCGCTCCGCCTTCTTGGCCTTCTCGAGCCGGATCTCGGCGTCGATCTTGTCGTTCATCTTGCGCGCGTCGAGCAGCACGCCGATGGAGCCGAGCAGCTTCTCCATCTCCTCCACCACCCCGCGCGTCGGCATGTTGAGGCGGCTGGGGATGTCGAGCTCGGCCAGCGTGTTGGTGATGCGCTGGTGTTGCGCGTTGCTCTTGGTCGTCAGGATCTTGTTGATCCGCTCGTACCGGAACGTCGGCCCCGACGGCAGCCGGTCGTGGTGCGACACGCCGTACAGCTGCTCTTCTTGCTCACTGAGCTTCTTGCGCTCCGGTTGGGCTCCCTTCTTGGCCGGCCGCTCCGGCCGCTCGCCGCCGCCGATGGAGTCGCGGTGGCCCGCCGAGGACGCCGCGATGCTCTCCCGCCGGTTTTCTGATATCGGCGTCGAGCTCGGGTGGCCGGAGGGATGAGCTGAGGGGTGAGCCGACGATGGGGTATTCACTCCGTTGGCCTCCATGAGTGACTTGCGCTTCTTAGTCTTGTCCACGTTCATGAGGTTCTGTAGAAGTGTCTGTAACCCAGCACTAGACTTGAACGTATTGATATCCTGTTCTGTGTAGGGGAAGTCGAGGCGGTTGTAGAGTTCACGGCGCTCCTGGTTGAGCTTCTCCTGGCGGGCAAGGATTCGTCGTACTTCGATGAGCAGTAATTCCTCTTCCTGCGCCTCGTCTCTTGATCTTGACATTGCGTCTGCTGCGAACTTCTTGCGCTGGGTCTCTGCTACTGGGTTGAAATTCGCCATGATCTCGTGAAGTGCAAATTCGGGCTGTGTCATGTATTGGACCGGCTTCTGCACCACCATCATCTTGGCCGCTACTTCGTAATACCGAGACTTCAAATCCTCCAGACTTCGAGGCTTAGTTCGGGTCTTGGGAGCTGGGACGACAGCTGTGTTGGGATCCGTACTGTCCGCACCCTCTTCAGTCGTTTTGTTCTCGGGCAGCTTCGGTTGGTATTCGTATCGGTCCCATATCAGCGGCCACCGAAGATCAAAGTCGCCAGCCAGATGAAATAGATAGTCTGTCTCGTCCTTGGTCCAGTCCTGACTTGTCAAGTTGGAGTTATACTGATCATCGCTGTATTGCGGGATGTCGACTTGCACGTTGAACTTCGCAAAAGTCGAGTCGTCAAGCTCCTCTGACTTGCTCTCCTGCTCTGTGTCGTTCTCGCCATCCTGCTTTTCCTGTGTCCTTGTTTGGTTTTCCGTCTGCTTCCTCCAATGTCGCAGATGCAGCGATTGATCTTCTCGAGCCGAGTTGCGGAAGGGCCGCGATTCCCACTTCGCAGCTGGTTTTCGGCTACCGAACCGTCTCTTCTTGAAGGTGGATAATTCCGGAACAATGGCGATGGGATTGTCACCTCCCAAGTTTTGCACTTCCCTCGCTAAGCCCTTCAAACTTGGCCGCGGAGCGTTGGTCTTCAGTTTCTTCGTCGGTCTAGCAGCGCCATCGAGCGGGAGGTTGAGGACGTCGCGGACATCTTGCGAAGCCATTAAACGGATGTATTAATTTATGGAGTAACTTTTTATCGGAGAAATTGACCGGCTAGAACAAGCGTTCGGCCAGATTGAAGAGAAGGGTGGGAGAAAGGTGGGAAGCGGCAGCGGTCGGAAAAGACGTAAATTTGAGCGGCATACGCGTGTTAAAGCGGCGGAGGAATCTAAAACAGGTTGGCCTTAATCGGAAGTAGTCAGTGACGCGCTGGATTTGATGCGATCGTCTCTATGAGGGTATATTGTCGACCGGAAAGTGAGCGGGCGTATTGTTGAGTGGTGTTGTAAAAATGACAAAATGATATATGCGTTAAACAAGTATATCAGTAAAGAAGGGTTTACAGCTCGATTTGTGATAGGCACGTGATTACAGGCTTGGTGGCTCCAGCTGCAGTTGCTGCCCTTGGCTGTGGGCACCCCTTTTTAGCTGTGCAGCGACCAAGCCAGCCCCAAGCAGCCAAGCCTAGCTCGCTATGTTGCACCACTGACCACTGTAGCAAGTTCCCCTAAACCCCTGCCGCTGGCCTCTTTTTTCTCGAACGTGGCACCTTGGGAATTCCGGCGAAAGCTCCACGCCGATTTCAACATAGCAACGCAAAGCAGACGTTTCCCGCCCCCGAACGCACCAAGGCCGCAGAAAACTCAATTCCCGTTCGCATAAATTTTGGGCGAAGAGCGCAATTCGAGATACCACCGCAAAAGAAAAATGAGGGCGCTTCTCCCCTTCCTGATGCTGGGCTCTGTCGCCCATGCGCTGCACTTCTTCATCGACGGCGCCGCGCCCAAGTGCTTCTTCGAGGAGCTGCCCAAGGACACGCTCGTCGTCGGCCACTACACGGCTGAGGAGTGGGACGACAACCTGAACGGCTGGGCGAAGCACGACGGCATCAGCATCTACATCTCGGTCGAGGTGAGCCTCCCTTTTTTGCTCTTGTCCTTTCCTAGCGTCACGAAGCAAGATACACAGGAATATGGATGACTAACGATACTTTCCACCTCCAGGAGGTCTTCGACAACGACCACCGGGTAGTCTCGCAGCGGGGCAAGGCGTCGGGGCGCTTCACCTTCACGGCGGCGGACGCGGGCGACCATCGGCTCTGCTTCACGCCCAGCAGCAGCAGCGGCCGCACGGGCTGGCTCAACCTGCTCAACCCCAACGGCGGCATCAAGCTCAATCTCGACCTCGCCATCGGCTCCAGCGACATCGAGTCCACCGACAAGACCAAGCTCAGCGACATCTCCCAGCGCGTCCGCGACCTCAACGCCCGCCTCCTCGACATCCGCCGCGAGCAGATCTTCCAGCGCGTACGTTTCCTTCTTTCCCTTCCCTCACTCTCCCCATTCTTCCCCCCCCCCGGCTTCGCTGTATCGTATAATACATAAATACTGACAACGCCCATCCAGGAACGGGAAGCCGAGTTCCGAGACCAGTCCGAGTCCACCAACTCGCGCGTCGTGCGGTGGATGTTCATCCAGATCGTCGTCCTGGGTATCACCTGCGCCTGGCAGCTCTCCCATCTCCGATCCTTCTTCATCAAGCAGAAGCTCACGTAAGGAGAAATGCTCAGAAAAGGGGGCAAGATAGAAAACCAAGAACGAAGGCTGTATCGGGAGACGGTAGGGTTCAAAAAGCTTTTGAGGAGTTCTAGGTTTCTTTTTTTTTTTTATATCTGGGTGGCGCGGGGATGTATAAGCAGCAGTGCCAGCTATCAACGGTCCAGCGATCCCAAAGCGGACTCGCAAGAGGGAACCGAGTTTTGAGACGACATGACGGACTTGGAGATGGAATTCGCTACGACCGTCTACTGTATCTTGATGTATCAACCAGCTGATAGCAGTCTCAACATAATCCGTATTGGAACGAGAAATATAAACTATCCATCAGACTTACTGGCCTTTTCCGTGACCATAGAACATAAGACTGTCAGATGAAGAAGCCTACAGATCGACATTTACTTCAGAGTTTGATTGTCCATTCAGACTGGTCTGGCTGTGACATTGTTTCGATTCAAGCAGTCTCTAGTGGGTATCCTAGGTACGCCATCTCCGAATCTGACAGCACCGTGTTCTATATAGACAGGGAGATAAGTGCAGTTTCGGGACATCTCCTACCTCGTCAAGTCACGATGCGATTCACACGCCAGCATTGAAGTCATTATCGAGTCTTTTTGTCCTATGCCCTCTCTACCAACGCAAAAAACCAGGGCGCTTCGAATGCAACACCCCCCCCCAGAGAGATCTGCCTTACTATAGCCACTCTGTGCTCTTCCTCCTTCATGTACAGCTCTCCCGCCTACTACGCAGCCCCGACGCGCGGGTGCTCCTCCACTCTTCTCCCCCGAATTACGAATGGTGTATAAAAGGCGGACGGATGACAGAAAATACGAAACCCGACCCCGATGCCCGCCAATGGTGCAATATCCCGCCATCGCCGTGCTGTGCTTTACTGATTAAACAGCCTTGTATCTATCTCATCAAAAGAGAGTAGGGAAAAAGAAAAATGAAGTAGTTTGTTCGTATCTCGGTCTGTGCCAAACCCGGATCCTAATGTGGAGTTAGGCCTAGGCGTCGTCTTCCAGCTCTGTCGTGAGGGTATCCTTAAGATGGAATCGTGACAACAGGGTCGCGGTACGTTTTGTGTCGAGGGGTTGGTGGTATGTCGCGAAGGTCGGAACCTGCGCTGTGGCGATGATGCTCGCGCCAGGAGGTTAGGAGTCCGAGATCCGGAAAGTAATGGTTTCTGTACCGGCAGGAAGCGGTCCAAGACGTAGTAGGATACCGGGATGAATTATTGGTAGTATAAACCGGCGCAGAAGGACCTCCCATAACTCTAGTCTATATGAAATCGCTAGCATGCCTTCGTAAAACGTGTTTAACCTGTTCTATCCGTAAGCAATGTCCGGCGACTACGAGACAAGCTCTCTTACTAACCGCAGCAGAGAACTTTCATGAACTTCTGGAATCCCGTCGGCTGAGGTTCCATAGGTCTGCCGTTAACAGCTCCAGGAGATCCCAAAGCGCCCGGCGGTGCCATTCTCGGCGGTAGGTTTTGGTTGCTGTTTTGGAATTGGGCTTGAGTTGAAGGGGTTGGAGTAGACATGCCCCCGAGACCCCCCACCGCGCTACCTCTCTGCGTTGCTAAGCCGCCGGGCGCGTTTTGCCGGCGCTTGTCCGTCGGCCTCGCCGGAGACGGAGGTGGGGGCTGCGCGGCGTTTAAACGCTCGTGAGTGAGGCCAGGAGTGTTCGCACGGGATTGGTTGTGTAGCTCTCTGGCCGAGATGCCCGGGGTCTTGTTCGGGTTGTGATAAGGACCAGGCTTGTGCATAGCCTCCCAGCCCTTGGATGACGGCTCCTTGCTTATCTTCATCCAGTCGTACTCTCCGTCCTCCACTTCGCCCGTGTTCTTGAGAGCCTGCGTGAATAGCTCCCGCAGGTAGTCGTAGTCGGGAGTATCCTCGAAGCCAAGGTTCCGCACGTACGTGAGATACTTGTTGAACTCTTCCGGGAAGCCTTCGCATAGATCCTTGATCGGCGTCGTCTGCTTCTTCTCGCCGATCTTCTCGTACTTTTGCTTGTTGGTCGCAGCCTTGAGACCTTGCCACGGCAATCCACCTCGCAAGAAGTACATGAAGACATGACCGAGCGCTTCCAGGTCATCTCGCCGCGACTGCTCGCGTCCCAGATGTGTGTTGATGCTCATGTACCGAGCCGTTCCGGAGAGGGATTTGCGCTCGCGGTAAGGAATGTGCTGCTTTGACTTCGGGTCCCGGTATTGCTTGGCCATGCCAAAGTCGACGACGTGAATAACATTGGCAGCTTTGGTGCCGGGCCGACCGATTAGGAAGTTGTCAGGCTTGATGTCCCGGTAGATGAGGTTCTTCTCGTGGATCGTTTGTACGCGGGAGAGCTACAGTTTCTAGTTTAGCCTGGGGTGATCCGTTAGGCAGTGAGTCGCACGGGGACATACCATTTGCTTAGCCACCATCACGACGGTCTTGATAGTGAACCTTCGATTGCAGTGGTCAAACAGATCCTCCAACGAGGGACCAAGGAGATCTATAACTAGGATGTTGTGGAGGCCCTCCTGGCCAAAGTAATAAACATTAGGAATGCCAGCTGCGAAACGCACGTCAGTTAGTTCTGCAGGCCTTGCATGAGCGTAAGGTGTATGATGTGACTTACGGCAGCCGACGAGTATCTTATAAGTACGGTATTCATCTCGCAATTGCGGCGCGTCACTCTTTCGCGGCTCCTGCAGGTAAAGATCAATTAGAACACGCTTAATTCAGGATGCATGGATGCAGAAAAAGAAAGCGTAGGAAAATAGGGAATGGAAATGGCATATTGACAATGCCAATGATGAATCGAGGTAGAGAGTCGACTCACAAACTTGATGGCAACCTGCTGGTTGTTCAACAGGTTGGTGCCCTCGAAGATAACACCAAATGATCCTTCACCAATCTTCTTTCCCACGCGGTAGTGGACACCGACGACGTTGGACGAGGAAGACGCCATCGTGGATTATGACCGGCAATGGTCGTCGTTGAGAGGGATCCGAGGTCGTTGGCGGGCGAAGAAGTCGTACGGTCGGGAGGGATCTCCGGCCGTAGAGCTTCCAGGAGAGAGCGTTGTCTGGCGTCGCTGAACCCGACCAAGAGTATCGGGATACTCAGATGGTATAGGAGAACCTAAAGCTCATCACTCGAGTGGTTGCGAATTGAGAAGGACTCGAGTAGTCGAACTATTAGATGTAGTCCTTACCAGACGGTGGTTAGAATTGATCGGAGTCGGGAGGCGGGTTGGGAGTTGATGAGAGAAAGGTGAAGTGAAGATCAGGAAAGGGAGGAATTAGGTTGGGGGAGAAAGCGGTCGGGAGACGGCAGTGGCTCAAAGTGGCTCCTAAGCCCAGTAAAAAAAAAAAAAAAAAGCCTAGCAAGAGCCCAGCAAGAGCCCAGCCCGTCTGCCCTTTTTGCCCTTTTGCCCAGGTCGCCCAGGTCGCCCAGGAGTTTAGCAGTCGCATGTAGGTACCTTGGTTAGGAGGTGCGGTACCTCAGGTCAGGTACCACTGCACTCGCTGCACTTGCTCAGCCAGCTGCCAGCTAGCCTGCTACATAGCTCAGCCCCTTGTCTCGCTGCCAGTTCTGCTGCTAGCCTGTCGACCGTCCAACCTGCCGCATGCCATGTACCACGTACCATGTACCGCCCCAAATTGCAAGCGGTATTTTAGGCGGGGCTTAGGTAATTAGATGCGGTGCTAAGCTGCTAAAACACCCTGTCCCTCCAGTGTCTCGCCTGTACCATCCCTGGATCACTGCCGCACAAGTGTCTTTCCTGAAAGCAGGCAGTGTCTGGCTGGGCGCTGGGGAGAAATGGGCGGGGCGAGGATTCTATTTTTCAGGGGCATCAGGTTCCAACAGGGGGAAAGCAGACAGAAGTCGAGATCAGTACGAGCTGAACGGGGCAAAGCAATCGGAATTGCGCTGTCGATTAAAATATGCCCAATTACTCGAGGTACCCAGCAGATATCCAGCAGAGGTACATAGTACACAGCAGAGGTATGTACCCAGCATCGAGGCAGCAGGCCGTTGACCGCTAATGAGCCGCCGAGTGATTCCCCAGCTTGTCCAGTCTTCACGTCTATCCGCAAGTGGCAGCCTCGGGCACGCCGTAAGCTCGACCCCGGACGCCCCCCTAGTTCAGGAGATCTCTCCAGCTCTCCATCTTTTGCATCGCTTGTACATAGTATTTTCTGCTATTTTCCACTACGCATGCACCAGCTGACACGCAGCAAACATGTCCGGGTCTGCCAGAGTGAACGGAAGAGAAGCACGGCATAGCAGAGATATGCCGCTGAGTCACGAACGGTATCATGACCCGGGATATGGAGTTGATCATCCGAATATACGAATAGACAAGCACGGATATACAGAGAGCTACGTACGTCCCCTTTCCAAGGTGCCCTGTGCCTGTCGTCCGCGGCTCGAAATGAAATCTCACAAAACGAGGACGGCCGTTAAAGCAGATGGGAACGGCTGGCCCTCGCGTGCGCTAAGAAACCCGGGTTTAAACGGTCACAAGCAATGCATTAATGATCGACGGTCGCAGGCTAGCCTACGAAGGGGCGCAAGATCCGGCTGACCCAAACTTCCATGGCTGACCTGAAGTGCTGAAGTGCTTGATAAAAGACGCAACCGCTGCAGAATATAATGCACTTGTTCGAGATTCGAGATGCACCTGACAGGATGCTGCATGCTCTAACCAAGGCTACGATATACGATAGATTCTAGATAGATTCCTCAAGTCGGCTGTTCTCTGTCTGATCGTCGATCGTCTGCTTAGCCAGCTGCCAGCCTGCGGCCTGCCTCGAAAGAGACAAGAAGAGAGAAAAAAAAAAAGGCCGAGGATGGTCCAGATCGAGGTTACATGTACCTGGACCCAACCAAATCGAATGGATCCTCCAGCTCCATCCAAGCCAAGAATCTGCAGAATTATAATTTGTCCATCATCACCTGTTCTGAGTCTGCCATTCTATTCCGGCTCTTCACAGCTTCAGTATGTCTCGTTTTGGTTGTCTGATGGTTAAGCATACCTGCTCGAGGTACCTGGTATTTCACCAATACTCGAGTGCTAACGAGCGATGAACGGCCTCCCGTAAGCCAAGTGTATCATTTCTGATAGACTCGTCTCAAGCTGGCGCTAGCATTCTAAATTTATCACCGTGTTCGCGTGCAACTGGAATTGGCTCATTGGCTCATCCAGGCTAGGCCGGAATATCCATGGTTCCGGAACTTGCCGATGCGACCGCGACTCTCGATTAGGTATCGATATTTATCGATATTTAATTCATAGCCAACGGAGAGGCTCTGAGGAGATTTACGAGAATCTTGAATTTGCGTCATCTCTCGAAAAATATCCTAGCCTTAGTTTAAATATCTTGCCGCCGCGCCACTTGGTATACGAGATACGGAGGGCATTCGTGACAGAAACGAGCGTACTAGAAGCAAAGGCCAGATGCTTCAACTTGTGGCTGAGACACTGACGCCTACGAAAATACGTGGAGGATACGAAACCTCTTGCCCTGGCTAGCCCGGCTTCGTCTGAGTGTCCTGCTCCATCGAGAATATGATTTCGTCGCTTTGCCATTGGTGTTTTATAGTCTCGTGATGATAACCTACAGGTTCGTCCTACTCTGAATATAGGAGATGTACATGTTCTGACTCGTTCGAGAAGGCTATACCGATGTCAGCATAGCAAGCTCGTCATTGACTTCTGAGGGAGTAGGTATGTCGAGTTATGACAGACCATGATACCCATGAGGGAAGACTCTGGCACGGGCACCTACTCTTTCGCATTGGGAACAGTTACGATTCCGATATCTCAAGTACCTGGCATTCGTGCGTGTCCTGGGTAGCCCTGCGTGACAGAACATTCGAAGCTTTAGGTTGAACCTACCACATGGATCGAAGCAGCTTGTCTGCACTGTCACATTAGGCTCAGCACCTACAGGTACCTCCCTGGTAGCCCGTCGGGCATATATGAGCACTCTCTTACTTAGGTAGATTGCGGCATGTCTAGGTTGAGCTCTTCTCGGTTCGATCCGAGTGGGAGACATGGCTACGTGTCCAGGTAGGCACCGTTCGGCGTGAGCAGACGTTTTCCTTCCGCCTCCTTGAGAAATAAGCGTGGCTTCTGGCTAAGAACATCGGTATATAGCAATCGCAAAGCGTAAGAGTTCAGTAGTTGCGTCTACAACAATGTATCTATCTCTTGGTCAAGACTACGTGCCGAGGCCGAACATCGCATAACGCCAACTAAAACCTGGGGCACTGGGTAATTCGGGAATCCCCTCTGATTCTTGCCGGGCCAAGCAAGGCATATATATTCCCGAAAGCATCATTACCGCTGATAATCTATAGCTAGTGTTAAAACTGGGCATCCCCAGCGCTGTCCGAGCGACCACTAGCCAAGGACCTCGCCCATCTCAGTCGTATATAAACGGTCAAGCCAGTACAAGTTCCAAAGCATCCAACGGCATTGTGCACTCGCAGACACCAGGTACCGCAATATCTTCCCCCACGCACAAAGATAAACTCTCTGGTGAGGACGAACCATCTACTGATGAAGTTATGAGCGTCGGATATGGTTTCGCCTCACAACCAAGCGAAGGACAAGTGGCGAAGAAGAGCCAGGACACGGACGGGATCTCCAGGCAAGATGAAGCGAGAACTTCGTCTGATTCCTGATGGTCGGGCCCGCCTTCATCCAACTCGCCTTCGCCTTGCAACTCTTCGGCGGTTCCCCCTTCGCCGGCTTCTCCTCCGTCGAGTTCAACGAAAGGGCAGCATCATCCGTAGATGTGTCCGGAAAAAGCCCCGACAGAAGGCGAGGCCACAGGCCCCGAGTCCGCCGAGTCTGTGGAGCCCGATCGCGCGCACCCCATTGCCGCCGATTCCGCCGAGTCCGCCGAGTACAATCGCACGCACCCCGTCGCCGCCAGCGGAGCCACGTAACCACTACGCCGAACTAAGTTACAGCCTGCAGCTGGAGACAGTAAGTGCCAACCCGCCCACCCCAGATTTAGTACCGCAGACGGACAGGCACCCGAAGGAAACACGGAAGCCCAGGCGGCGGCAAACAAGCTGTATATCTCTCTTCTTCCCCTTTGAGACCCTTATGTTCCCCCGCCTCGCAGCCTAGGATAGGTTTCCATCTCTGTACACGTAGGCTGTTCCGACGACCAGTCCGCTGATGCTCCCCGCGCGACAGCAACGAATGGCGCTTCTAAGAATCGCACGCCTCGCCGACCAGCTCGCGCGAAAAGTCGGCGTCGCGTTAAAGATACCGGTCGCGTACCCCACGTTCCGGGCGGCGGCGATGGCCCTCGACGAGCAGTGGCAGCGCTCGACGGAGCAGGTGCGGCAGCTGCGAGGCGCTATCAACCGTACGGAGAGTCAAGAAGTCGACGACGCCGCCGAGGAGGGCCGGGTCCACCGAAGCGGTAGCGGCGGGGTGCCTTCTTCTTCTCTCCCGCTCCTCCGAAGCTCCAGGCCCGCGCCGTCCAATCCCAAGCCGTCGTGCAACATGCACCTGCGCGTCGCCGTCCTCAACAGCGGCGTGCACGCCCTCCGCGAGCGCGCCGTCGGCGACCTCGCCGACACCCTGCAGATGGCGAACAGCGGCGTCGCCGGCGTCGCCAACGGGTCCATGTTCTGGGACCTCCTGGCCAGGACGCATGAACAGGCGAGTCGCGCCCAGGCTGCGCTGTCGGGCGGGGTTATTCCGTCTTTTGAAGAGCCCTAGGTCTCCCGAGAGTCGTGTCAGATAGGAACTTCGAGGGGTCTCATAGGCGGCGAGGGATTGGTGGCGGGCGTGGACGGACGAGGCTGGTTCTTGGACGGCATAATAATCATGTTTGTGGTGTACGGATACTGTATAATCTAAGGATATGGAGCGAACAAAAGCGGCTTTCTGCTGCTGTAGGGTATAGCATGGCGTAAAGGGGGTATTTGCTAAGCATGTAGCATTAGATAGTCAGTCAGCCCAAGCGAGCTTGAGTCTGTTTAGACAGCTTTGCTAGAACAATCGGTTTTTTCTATTCTTTCACTCCTACTTCTTTTATTGTCGTCACCTGAAATGCATAAATTGGGTATTATTGTGATGTTCACCGCGAACCTGTTGCATAACCCGTAGGCTAGGCCTATCTACCTATGTGCCCTTTTCACCGCCATAAACACCGTGTCCTCGCGCTTTGTACGCGTGTCAAATGCCGTGATCCTCCGTGAAATGCATCGTGAGCCTTATCAAGTCTACGTATCCCGAGTAGTTTGACATCCATGTCCCATTCTAGGAACATTTTTGACGGTTAGCCGAACACAACTGCAATGTTCAGTTCCCTCCCCTAGTCTCCTGTCGTAGCCTCTCATAGCTGCACGTCATTGTTGAGGAGTCTGACCTCCTCGCCGGGCTTGAAAGCAGGGAGCCCAATATAGGGGCATCCGTCACAGCGAAAGGCATCTCCAAGCGAACAGTTTCCGCACGATCCCACCTTGCCCTGGACTGTGAAGTCAACCTCATTCAGGTCGTTAGACTTGAGCTTGAGAGACTCCAGCTTGGAATCCGCCTGCTGTCTCTTGGCGGCGTCTTCGGCCTCGAGCTTCTGGGCTAGACCACAGGTGCAGTCCTTGCAGGCACGTCGTCGCTTGCCGACCTTGGGCACGCATTCCGCCGCTGTGACATATATTAGTACCGTTTGTATGTAAATACATCCTATGGTTGATCGCTACTTACGAATGGCCACGGGCTTGTTCAAGTCCTCCTCGGTGAGCAGGGTGTCCTCGTCGATCAGCTCGTCATCGTCATCGGGCACATCAAAGTCGTCGCTGAAATCCACAAAGCCGACACCAGCGGGGGCTGACGGCTTAGCGGCCGGAGGTGCCATGTTTAGGCTCGCGTCCTTCCCGTTGGCCTGGTGAACAGTCACGTTGTTCACGGCCGGGCCGGCCTCGCTCTTCTTCTTGTTCCGACCCAGGCCTAGCTTCAGAGGCACGGCAGCCGTAGCGTTGTCATCGGCCTTGGTGAACCCGTCGGCACCCGGGAGGAGTCCAGACAGCAGAGCCTCGCGCCCATCGGGAGTCTGGCTGCTCTGCACTAACGAGCCGTCCTGGGCCTGGATCTTGCCACCGACCTTCAGCGTGGTCACGACCTTATCGAAGACGACGCGGTTGAGCAGGAGGGTCGACTCGGAGCGCGTGCCGTCGGCATCGGCGAGGACTAGGACCAGGTCGTAAGTGGCGTCAGGCAGCTTGACGAGACCAGCAGAGAGTCGGTCGAGCATCTGCAAGTCGGTAAGGGAACGGTCGTGAGCGGCTAGCACGTCGCGCAGTCTCTCCTCGTGGCTAGCGATGGACGGCGGGGCGAGGAGCAGCGTTCGCAGGCCAGAGGTGCCATTCTGAGCCGGCTTAGAGGGGGTGTCAAAGTCGGAGGTGTTGTCGATGGTCACGATTGACGGCGACATGGTGAGGCAGTGTCGCGATCGTTGCGCCGTCAAATGAAAGTTCGGTAAAGGTTCTAATTGAGTTTTCTGTTCGTCGTTTCTGGCTGTCGAGTCCTTTGACAAAGATCGGCCGAGAAATGTCGACGATAAGAACTTTCCGGGGGATCAGATCGGTAGTATCGCAAGTGAAGGAGGGGCAGTGGTGGCAACTTGATGGAAGATCCCGCGTCCTCTCTTTTCACCCTTGTAAGAACCACCAGACAAGTCTCGTTCTTGAGAGGGAATAAGAAAGAGACAGAATGAAGGAGTGAGTATAAAGATTAGTATGAGGATTACAAATTGCTTTCTTGATTCTCCAAGGAGCGGAGATGCTGTGAAGGCTCGGATTAGTCAAGGGTCGCTGTTGGGTGAGGTAATGCGTAGCGTACAAGATTTTATCGATTGTGACGAAACCTTTTTCTTAGCGCGATGGTTATCAGATCCGATTGCGGCGCAAACCATTTCACAAATGAAGGTGTGATATACATCTCTTAGTTGTATAAGCTCGGACACATGGATACTTATTGGCTATATCGCTCATGAGACGGTAATATGTATCAATTGATGTTATCATACCCGCTTGGCACATCAACAACCCTCTACGAGAAATATTCTACACAACGGCGCTCAACTACGTAAGTGGAAGACGGCCTATAGACTACTATAGAGGTTACTTGGCCCTACATGTTATAAAGTGGAAGTAACAGAGAGTGAGGTATTAGGTACTTGAGAGATATATCGTTTCTCTAATGAATTCTCCGGCGGGTGGTATCTGAAAGATAAAGAGTTCGATAAATCTTCAGATCTGAATACACATAGTTTCTAAGCGAGTTTCTAGTTGAGCATAGCTGTTTACCAAATACTGGACTCGATATAAGTTATTTCTCAACTTTTGCCTACCTAGGAACAAGGAGTTGGTATTAGATCCTGAAACCCCTTCCAAGAAATCCAAGGGTTGGTAGTTGCCAGCAATGTGTGGGGTTATAGTATGGCCTTTCCTAACTCTGCCTGCACCTGATATAAGTCACATGAGAACGTCAGAGGCTGATTTCTGCTCTTTCCGCCTTTCGTTCTTAAATCCGTGTGTTTGGAAGCGAGACCTCACGTCACGTCTCCTTGACCTGAACCAATCCCGAAGAGAGGTCTACGACTTACTCACAGACGCGAGCGATGCTGCCAGATGGCTTGCTGAGACTCAGAATGATAGAGATTTGGAATGGTGACGGTACTGATCGTGCTGTGTTTTCGACATCACATAAACCTGGCCTCTAGCACTATCACCTTGACTTGGCGGCATGAGTGATTGACTCCTGCACAGAGAGGGTGTGTCAGAATATCCGTCACGAGAATCTAGCCATCCTACACGAGTGTCTGCCTAAAGACGGCATGCAGTTTCCAGCCTCCGTTCTCTTCCCCGATATCTTTCCATAAGATTCGACAAGCTGGAGTGTGGAGAAACATGAATCCGTAATAGACGCCTTTGGTAAGGACCTGTTCTCCAAGGGGCTATTGTCATTGGTTCGGATTTGGGGACATGTATACCCCCTATTGATGCGGGACGAATTGACCTGCCGAGCCCGGGAGATACCACCGGCCTGCCTTCCACCACCCTTCCCACAGGACACCTGGCACATGGGCTTACTACATATGTAACAGAAGCAATGTAGATATAAATGACGCGCCATCACAGGGATATGAGTCTCCTGGTCGCTCGCTTTTTTCTTCTCCGCCTATAGTATAGACGCAGAAGGTCAGAATAGGTGGCTTAGCTCGCCAAGACATCAACAGATACCATCCTTTCTAAGAAGGTATATCGCTATAGCAAAGACGGCGATAGAAAATAACCCTATAAGCTGGCCGGCTGAATGTCTCGAGCTTCATGACACTGCGTCAGTCGGACACATGTGCTAGATAAGCAGTCGGAGAGCTGTAGAGGCCGAGACAAAGACGCTTTCAAGGTTGTGCTTGCGCCATTGGCGGAAATAGCCAAATCGTGAAACGAGGTTCGCCGACAACGCACAACCACCGATGCCTCCCTGCCTCGCAAGGAGGATGAGAGATCACAATCATGATTGGCTGATGAAGAAGGCGAATGATCAAGAAAGAAAGGAATCCACAGCGAGCCGCGAACAATATTGTGGGTTTCCCCGCATTGTCAAGACAGCCGCTCATCGTGGCCGGTTACATGTCGGGTACAGCAGTGTACCGACGTCTACATCTCATTCAGCCATATGTACAGGCCTATTCGTATAATCCACGAGTACCTCGCATGTACACAAGCTATTGTTACCCAACCCGGGGTATAAGTGGGACGTATATCTCCGTTTGCTGGGGAGGCGTGTGACATAAACCTGCATATCTCCTTTCTTCGGCTGTCAGCTCGCCAGCATTCTTTTCTTTTTGACCGCCGAGACCTCTGGTCCGCCCCCTCTGCCCCTCTGATCCAGTTCTCCTAGCCTGCCAGCTCTGCTCTGGTCTGCCCCAGCTCGTCTATGCTAAGGCTGAAATATCGCCAGGGGGTTAAGGGGTTGGTTAGGTAATTTGTGGTTTTCCCAACAAATCAGTGTTGCAATGGTATGATGTAACCGAACATGAATTGATTCGGATCCTTTTTCGGATGGGAATGCCGTGTTCTTGGAGAGCTCGGATTGGGCGGGTAAATCGTCAAGAATTCGAGATCGACAAGACGTTCCATCTTACTAAACGCCTGGATACTAAACATCAAACATTGACATTGCCTAACTAGCAGTCAGTCAGTCATTATACCCGACTGCTCAGCTACTGTAAGCCACTGAGGTTATCAAGCTACAGTCTAGCCAATCCACGAGAGTCCCCAATGCGGACCAAGTCATGTATCTCGGCGTTCTTATGCGCTCTGGCGTTCCAGACTGCTAGACCAGGACCCTTGTCTTACCACCCCGCCGTCCGCTAGCTCTCAATATGTAGCTTTCGGTAACGGTTCCCTGTCGCTATCAGGCAAGCTACCTAAACAGAAACAAAGCAGGACAAAGCAGCATCAATTGAGTTGCTTGTCTGTTCTGTTGCCCATTGGACTGCCAAACTGTTAGGATAGCAGGGCAGTCTTGACTATCTGGCTAAATGGCGTCTTCAGAGAGCTCCTTTGAGTTCCCTGAGTGCCGATGAAAGGAACGGCGAGGGCCGCCATTTACTTTATTGTCTGGATCAGACTGAGGCAATTGTCCAATAGGGTCATTCGCTCACACCACCTCAGAACTTGCGTCAACGTCCATCGGTCACGCGACTGGACGCCTGCCCATTGGCCCCCATCGATCAGCTCACCCTCAGTGGCCCGCAAATGAGAGGTCGTTCGAGAACGGCCAGGACGGGCGAGACGGACGAGCTATCTCGTGCCTATGTATCTTACAACGGTAGACGTATCCATGTATCATCCCTCACAGTGCTTGCTCTGCTTGTTCGATACATTTCAGTTCGGCTCAGGCCAGTCAAAACGGTGAGCACGTATATCTGTATCTCTCTGACTCAAAACAAGGGGCTAAAAAGGAGACCACGAGGTCTATGATCGGGTCTCTTTTCCTTCTTCCACGTCGTCCCTCCGTCTCCCCATCCCATCTTGTCCCCCTCACTCTAACGCCCACCCCAATGTCTTATTAAAAGACCCCGTCGTCCGTCACTAAGAAGCTTCTTGTTCCCCCTTATGCACGTCTCCAACAAAAAACATAGCTACGGCAACAAACAGCCAAAGATACTGGAATACACATCGATGCAACCCAACTCCTCATAGCCCACCCCACTCCCCCAATCCATCTGTCTGATCGACCACTTACACCTTAAGCTCAGCTGTACTACTGCCACACATTAGACAGGTCAACCTTGATATCTCCCTCCTTTCAAACCATCTCGCATCCTATTTCTTCCCTCCTGTTTCTACTTCCAATTCCTCTTCTCGTCTCCCTCTTCTGACCACCAACATCCTCTACCGACTACAAGCCATCTCGAATCAATTGCCCTGTCCTGAGCTCGCCCTTTCATCTGTTCAACCCTCTGTTCTCATCAAGAGTATGTATATATCTTCTCTCCTCATTCAGCCCCGCATGATGCTCGTGTGACGTACTCCCCTTCCCTTACCCACGATTGTCATCACCCATGTCCGATTCCAACTATCATGCCACCTTGAGGCGACTCTTATCAATACCTAGGTCTGCTGGCTAACCTACGTCGCCATCTAGTGACTCGATCTTTCAAGTTCAACGACAAGGACCACGCCGGCATTGCCGAGGGCACCGCCATCCCTCACGAGAACATGCCCAAGTTCTTCGGCAAGAATGGCTTCGAGGGCGTCGACCCCAAGAAGACCAAGAAGAATGGCGGCGGTAAGGCCAACTGGTAAGCCAGACCCCCTTTCAGCTGAGAGACTTCATCTCCAGCACTTTATCACGTATCTCCCCATTTTAAGTCTCACAATCAAGTACGGTACTGACTCGCACGTAATCAGGGGCTCCGCAGGTGAGGAGGTAGTCGACGAGAAGTTCAACTTCTCCAACGCTCGTCGCCGCTCCAACAGCAGCGGCTACTCCAACCACCTCAAGGACTTCAAGACCAAGTTTGAGGTCAACGAGCTCGAGCCCGTCTTTGACGAGAGCCTCCACGGACCCGAGGCCGAGGCCGAGGACAACACGGCCCTGTCCAAGACCGAGACCTCCTCTAGCGCAGGAAGCTCGACCTACGACGAGAAGGAGCAGAAGTGAGAAACTCGTCGTGCCGAGTTCGAGACCACGCCCGCCTATCCCCTCTAATTGCTTTAAGCTATTGCGTGACGAAAAGAAGAAAATGACCTAAACCTAACGACTACAACAACGCGAGACTTGCCCTTTTGGGAGTCTTTGCATGATTTTTCTGTTCTGACGAGACATGAGGACGTCTCTTTGTTTTTTCAACTCTAATCAACCCCAACTTGTAACTCCAGGGACATTCATCGGTAAGAGGCTGGGATACTCAACGACGGCGGTCTTGAGGGAAATGCCTTTCACTAATGTACTATTACATACGACGAACTCAGGTTGACGCTGAGGCTCTGTAACCATAGACTCAATGTCATTGTACCAACAACTTTCTGCCTGAATATGCTTGTGATTTGTCTTGGCTATGTTCTCGTAGAGGATGGCACATGGGAAGCATAATGATGCTAGTATACGAGTTGTTCATGCATACAACCACCACATACCACCTCACTGGATATACAGACGGTCAAATGACAGTCGAGCTCCTCAAAGACGCGTCTTGGCATCCATATATTATTCATTAACGTAGTTTCTTCTATATTATCTACCCTCTTACTTCCCACCCGCCACGCGGGTTTCGCCGTCCGCGCTCACAGGAACCAGAAAATCCCTGAGCGCCTGAGCGGCCGGCTTGGCCTTCTCGCCCTCGATCTTGACGGTCTCGACGCGGCAGTCGCCGAGCCAGCACTCGCCACCGCCGGAGTGCTTGGAGAGCCAGAAGACGAGGCGGGACGTTGAAGCGGCAGTAGGGGTAGACGTAGTAGTGGTGGTCTCGGTTCCATTCTGCGCGGCCTTCTCATCTTCGGGGCCCGGCTCCAGCGAGACGAGATACGGGACGGGGGCACCCTCGCTCTCGCCCTTGCTCTCGCTCGCGTCGGACGCCAGCTTCGTGGCCACGTAGCCCAGCAGCTTGGACGCGGACGCCGGGTCATCATCTACTACAGACGGCGCGTCGTCCGCCGGTACCAAGCCCGCATCGGCGGACGACGACGACGACGACGACGACGACGACGACGACAGCGACAGACCCTCGAGGATAACGCGCTTACGCGCGCCCCGACTATCGCGCGAGTAGAACCAGAGGGGCCCGAGGGCACGGAAGCGGCGCCACAGCAGCGGCAGGTGCTCGGGGCGGACGCGGCGGTCTTGCTTCGTGATCTTAGGGGCATGTAGGAGCTCTCCCCCCCCCTCACCCCCATCATCCACCTCGACCTCCACCAGCGGCGGCACATGCACGCCCTCGCGCAGCCCCCGCACCAGCAACTCCGCCGCCGGTGGCGCGACGACATCGTCGCGCAGCCGCGCGTAAGCAGCACCAAGCGGCAGCAGCGGCAGCGGCGGCGACCGCGCGAGCACGCGCCCGCGGTCGAAGGCGGCCGCGTCGAGCGTCTGCAGGGAGATCGCGGCGGCGGCGCGGCCCGCCAGCAGCGCGCGCTGCAGCGGCGCGGGGCCGCGCAGGTCCGGCAGCGCCGACGGGTGCACGTTGAGGCCGCCGTAGCGCGCGGCGCGGAGCAGGCGCGGCGGCACGAAGAGCCCGAAGGAGACGGCTATGATGAGGTTCGTGTGCGGCGGCATCTTGTGGGGGTTAGCTGTGTTGTTGTGTGTGTTTTGGATTTGCGCGGAGGGGGGAGGGTTCCCGGCTCTGGGGATAGGGGAAAGGGGGGTTTCGTGATGGGGTGGAGAGAGGAAGAGAAAGACTCACGTCCCACCCTGTAAACGTATCCCTCTCGTGAATAGGCAGCCCGAGTTTCGCCGCGAAGTCGCGGAGGGGGGCTGTAGTGGGTTACTTGTTAGCAGACGTCTATATACCTCTATATTCCTCATTCTGAAGCATCCGTCTCGTACACAGCAGCGGGCGACTCACGATGTTGTATCACCTTGTACCCTCTACCAGTCCGCTTGCCGGGCCGCACGACGACGTCGATGGACCGGACGAGGCCCGGGTCGCGCTCGTGCTCGGCGTGCAGGGCTGCGAGCGCCGCGCAGCTGAACTCGTCGGAGCCGCAGAACAGGATGCGCAGGGGCTCCGACTTCTTCGGCGTCCTCGTCTCGTCCCGCGGGGTGGCGCTGCTGTAGCCCCTCGTCTGACGGCAGCGCCGACATGGGACTAGATGCGGCGCGAGCGGCCTTGTTGGCATCGGGAAGAGCAAAGGGGAGGGCTGTGGTAGCAGGGAATTGCGCTCTGCGACGGGTGGCGATAGGAGACCGCGCCATAGCGCGGTGGCCGCGGTGGCGGGTCGCGGCGTTCGCATTTTAATTTTCCTCTTGCTCCCACCGTTCCCTGCCTCTACGCCGCTCGTCTCTCTGCGTAGAGTAAGCAGTCTGTGATTGTTTCTTTATAGTATGGGCCACTTACCTCCTAGGTAGTAGTAGTACAGGGGCAAGCTGCGATAGCTTAGGAGCTTAGGTCGCCGCTTAGTTTGACTCCAGCCCGGAAGGCGAGTAAGCCACAATGGATTTATGGGGAGGATCTTGGTGATAGGATTAATTGCCCATGTCTCCTATTTGGTACTCGAAACCCTTTCAACCAGAAAGGGCAATCCTCTTTTGACGAGCCTCCTGTATTAGATTAAGCTGTTGAGCCTTGTTCTTGACTTGAGGTTTTTGGAAGTGCAAGAATGAAGAGCTTGAAAATGGCTTGGCGCGTGACAAGTCGCGCGGCACAATTTTATACGGCAAAGTGCTCCAGCTTCTCATCTGAAGCACGTAAAGCGATGCCATCTAGATAGATTTAATTGTTCATAGCATTCCCCATTTGAATATTTTCAATCTGCCTTCTCAAATGCTCTCCCCTTTATCCCCTGTGTATTCATTCTTGCTTCATCACGCCGTCATGGAGCCTACTCGCTGTTCAGGACTCTTCCTCTTCTCGTATGCGCGGTCTGTCTTCCGAGATGAAAGCAGAAGTGAGGATATCTTCCAGATGCTATTGCTGCACGAGTAAAACCAGACAGAGCAAAGGTGAAAACATGGTCGTATGTAGTACACTGAGATGGCACATGTAAGAGTGCCTACAATTCATACGATACCAGGTACACAACAATGGAAGCATCAATGGGTTGGTATCACGCGACCTAATGGCGCGTACTTTGATTAGTCAGCCGGTAAAATAGAAATCCGAGTCCGATCATCAAAGGATCCCACGACTGAGGTCTACTTGGGTACCTAATATATTACCTACCTAAGGTATTTCGTTTCGTCTTCTTCTATGCCTGTTTATCTGCCATTTTGTACTCCGGTGCTACCGGTGACTGAAGGGGCCGAACGAGAGTGCTTGAAAGAAGAAGTTGTGATCATTCACCCAGGCTATTCGCCGCCTACCAGGTTGGCAACTTTTCGTGCTTCGGACAACGGCTCTCTGGACTACGGCACGGTCTATTATGCTTGCTCTCGGCATTATTGCCGGCAATGTCTGGACATCTGACGAGGGCCGTAGACTGACAGATGAAGGTCCCTTCTTCTCCAGCGGTCGCCTCCCTGAAACCAGGGTGGTATTTGCTAACGATCTTATTCCTGCGGGAGAGTATTACTACCACGTTCCAGGATACAGCAAAGGTTAGGCTTCTCTAGGCGGATTCTTTTGTTATATATATATACGACTAACTCCGCTTCACAGACAACCCCTACCCGATTGTGCCTAACTTCAACGCCTGGATCTATCCAAAGGACACTCCCAAGCCTTGGGAGGCCTTAAGAATCAGGCACACCCCGCCTATCGCTACCCGCCGTAGAAACCCTAGCACCGCGACCCCGAGCACGAGCACCCCGAATACTACCATCCCGAGTGCTGACAACTCACCGCCATATAGTGATGGCTTCGTTCCTCCCGTCCTCCAGGCCCTAAGTAGCTACGACGGCAACCGAAGCCCCTGCCCCG
Source organism: Hypoxylon sp. FL1284 (assembly GCA_022432365.1). NCBI lineage: Eukaryota > Fungi > Ascomycota > Sordariomycetes > Xylariales > Hypoxylaceae > Hypoxylon > Hypoxylon sp. FL1284. The sequence continues at coordinate 961,550 of JAJJXE010000012.1, forward strand.
TGACGTTCGACCTCACAGCCATACAGAAAGGCTACGTCGTGCCGAAGACTGCTCGGAATTGGATGGCCATCAACAATATGTGGAGATTCAAACCTAAGGATGGCGTTGTGGATCATTCTTGCAACACGATCTTCCTTCGTCACGATGTTCATGACCTCTGGAACGACAACTATGTCGTCATGATCCCGAAGCCTGACTTGACACATCCGGGGCAGTATCGCCTGGGCACGCATGTGTGGAATTTACCAAACAAGTCAGAGGATGCGGATATGCAGATATTTGCTTTCTATCAAAACCGCCCTTGCTATCCAATTCCTCATGTACCTGTGGAGTTCTTTTTTGCACGCTTTGCCTGGGCCATCTTCACTCACTACACCATCAACTTGTTGGATAGCGACATCGATGATAACGAATATGCCGTATACGACGTGATCGTGAACGACGATGGCTCAAGGTCATACAAGGCAAAAAGGGACTTCGGTCGCGATCTCAGTAAGCTATCTGCCCAGGCCACTGGCGGGAAAGGGCTTCAGCGAGACGTCAGTCATGTCATAGAGGCCGATCCTAGTCCCAGTAAACGGCGCCAAGTTCTGTATTCATATCACACAGGCGAGATGGGCTGGGAGTCTGATGGCCACGGTGGCTTCAGCGAGTACGATTCAGACGGTACTGACCACTCTTCTGATAGCGATTACAAGGTAAAGTCTAAGCATTCCTCACTGCAGATTCCACCGGAGCTCTCGGGCTCCGTGATGAGCCTCACGAGCGATAAGAGCTCTAATCATGGTTATCACGGTCCTCAGACTTCATCGCTGCCTCTAGGTGCCCCGGCAAAGAAGAAGCCGTCTCATGATCATCTTGTGGTGCATGCGGAGGGACACGTTCATTTTGGAAGCGGTCATTGATTATGTTTTAGGCGTATTAGGTCGGATCATGGAACGGTTTCAAGGATACTACATGCAATGATACCCATGAACTTATTTCTCATTTCGATAGTTGGTTACAATCCTGATGTTCGTTGGCTACAATATGTATATTGGCGTTGAGGATTTGATGATAATTCGTGACGTGACAGATCTGGTGATAGTGGCAATCTACAATGGCTAAGCTTCTCGCCGCCTTCCAAAACAATGCGAAATACGGTGCACTACATCGCATATAATCTGTACCTAGGTATATAATAATGCGATGTAGCTGATTTGCTCTCAATGCCAGCTTGGTTACCTAGATCTAAAACTCGTCTTCAGTCTGTGCACAAGTAAGTCTGCGTGAGTAGAGATGTCATTCAAGTTATCAATGCGAGCTGATTGACTCTTTAAGAATTTGTTTAATATTTACTAGTTTATCATTTGATATTGCAGTTTGGAGGCCATGAGATATTTAAAGGCTCCATGAATAAGGTCGATAAATCAACACTTTCCAGTTGGCCAACCACTCTGCCTCTTCGACTAAATATGCAAACCAGCAGCCGTTTTCGAAAATAGACATTGGCCAGAAAGACACGAGTTGCGATCCTCCTCGCATAGATCATGTCGCACGATGGCTCTTAGTCGTGTATAGTGGTGCTGTGGCCACTTCAGCCCCGAGGGGTAGACATCCCGCAGGCCAGCTCAAGCGTAACGCGAAGTGGACCAACATGATATGGCATCCCTTGACTATACTGCCACCCTGTTCTAAGGCCACGCTCAAAGTGTATGGACCGGGGACTCAGAGTCGTGGGCGGTCGGCGTTGCCTCTCAGCACCGCCGTAGAACCGAAGCGCATGGCGCTATGCGCGAACATGCGCAAGAGCAAGCACCGCCTGCGGACTTTGCCGCATCTTAACCAAATACGAAGGCGTCGAGATCCGCTATGGGGAATGTGGGTTACTTCAGAGCGGCGTGCCGTTTACTGCCAAGATACCTGCCATTCGCGCTCAATACTGCCGTAGAGTCATAATTAACAGATGAATTATAGTGCCGTTCCGACTGAAAGCCTCTCACACTATCGTCCTGTCTTCGGGGTGCAGGGCTTGTAGCCCCTGGAGGTCGAAATGTTCAAACTCGTCGTGTGACGGGGGGCCGGGCCTCGCGTTCGATGTGACGATGGGCTCCATGCTATGCAAGCTGCCCTGCTCGAGACTGTCGTTGGATGGCATTGGATGTATCGTCGGTACGGGAAGTTGCGGCATCGGAGGAGGCGGCGGCGCTCCAGAGAAACTCACGTGCCTCCATGGCGGGCCAAGTTCTTTCTCATCGCGCGTGCTACGCCAGCTCGTCGATCCCTTTCGAGCACTACTGTGCCAGCTCATGGAGGGCCTTCGGGTGCTGCTATGCCAACTCATGGATGCTCGGCTAGTCCAACTCTTGACTCGGGTGGAGAAGACGTTGAACAGGGGGCTGAAGGTCGCCGCGCAGGCACAGATCAGACCCGTGTTGACCTCGAGAATAGAGAAAACGAAGCTGATACCCGCCCACCTAGATTGCCCGTCAGGAACAGAATAGATCACCCATGAATCAATAACACATTTGAAGGTATCTCAGTTTCCGAATGACACATGTACGAAAGGATTAAAGAGGCAAAGGGTAAAGGGGATTGATGCATACCAAGGGCGGTCGTAGATCAGCATATTGTACGTCGATATGGCCCACCGAACGCAAGCAACAGCCCAAGCACTGGTCAAATGTTAATAACGGGATTAAAGAGAACAGTGAGAGTGCACTTACATAAGACCAGAGCTGAGAGCAAGGCTGAGTCCGATCTTCTGCTTCGTCGTCGGGAATTGCAGCCTCCAAATCATCGTCAGGGGTAATATGCCGATGATCAGATCACTCAGCATGTGGCCGGCCCCGTAAGCGATATTGGAAGCGACGGTGTTGATACAGTGTCCGGGCAAGTCCGATTGCCACTTCTTCGCGATGGGGTTGCAGCCGAGGAACTCGGTCAGGGCATTGCATGTCAGGTAGCCCAGGGTGAAGAACAGCGTGATATAACACGCTATCCTGAACCTTTTCTCGACGCCGAAGATCTGCAGGTAGAGCAGGATGAGAGCGCTCTTGAAGCCGGCCAGGCTCAGCACGTAGAACTCGGAGGAGATGCCGATCCACAGGTAGTATTCCGAGTTCAGCTCCGGCGTAAATTGCCATACGTGTAGACCCATGCCGTGGTATGTAGCGTTAGCCATCAGCACGGCGTGGGCGATGATGCTGACCATAGTCGCAGCGACGATGTCTATTATATGCCTGTCAGCCTTATATAGGACATGTTATTGACCACGAAGTCAGATACTTACAGTCGTCGATGGTCCATGACTTCCTAACTATGTACGCCCGACAATAGAACCTGGCCACCACGAAAGAGAATGTGATAAAAGGCATGATCACGGCCGTCCTCCAGACGTGGATGCCATTTTCGGCCGGTAGGTCCGGCACCACAGCGTCGGCGCTCATCTTTGACAAGACAAAAGAAATTGGAAGTACCGATGAGTCCTCGGGTCCTCAGGTCCTTTGCCGTATAAGGTGATAAGAACCAAAAAGGCAAGTGAGCAAAAGGGGGAGGTCTAGGACAGGAAGTTATAAGGTTGAAAAAAAGCCCAGCACTTTGCGCTCCAGCCCGTGTCCAAGTAGGTGGGCGAGGTTGGCATCTGGTCTCTCTGATATTAATTGGCCTTTTCCCCATCCCCTTCGGACGCCGCTTGATACTGAGGTATTCCTTCGTGCTTTAAATGTGTGTCACCGTCTCGGGCGGCGGGGTAGGTGTGGTAGCTTCGCTGCGCCGGAGCGTGACGGCATCGGCAGGGATTCGCATCCCGCCTCGTGGATAACGTGGACATCGGCACGGTTCGTCGTCCCTGGCTGCCCTGTCGTCCCTGGTGCCATGCTATCGGGGTCGGGGTGTATGTGTGTCTGGCATCGGACTGTCCTCGGGACGTATGTACGTAGGGTAGCACCATGCGTTACACCAAGCCTATACTGTCTACGCCATCTCCACTTCAGCAGCTCTATGCCGGTATTCATTCGCATCCCTCAACGCTGTAGCGGAGAGCTGTGTACTAGTGTGCATAGTACGCAGAATCCTACTGCCGATCATCTCGAGGTTCTCCGCTACCAAACAGGTATATACTCATATGGCTTGGCTAGCTAAGGTAGAGCAGCCGAGAGCTGAAGTCCTTTGCGCAAAAAGGTCTGTGGAACTGCAAAAGTCCGGCTCCATACCTAACCTAACTCGAACAGCTCCGTCTAGCGGCAGTGGTCTGGACTCTTTAGAAGCCAAACCGTTCATCCTCGATAGGATTCTCGTGAGCGGTACTTGTGTATAGCTCGGTACTTTGCGCGGCGAGGAGCGGCGGGGAGACGTTTCTCTTTTGTTTCCTGCGCGGCGCCATTTCGACTATAGCTCGTGGCCCTATATCTGTTCTAAGAATATCTCATGAACAACCCAGCTAGCACGCTAGTTATCTCGGTGGGTTGCATCGGAGAACATACCATATCGACATGAAAGAGTATAGCGGACACAAGATGCTTGCTCTTCTCGTGAGCTCCTAGCAGTTAAGAACTCCAAAGTCGATAAACATCCGAAGGATCATTTACATTCAGAACCTAGGAGAGGGGTTCGACAGTATGACATCACCGTCGTAAATCATATCCAGTATCTCCGACTATCCGAGCTTACGGGTCCGGGGTAAACGAGAAAGATGCAAGCATCGCAGTAAAGAGCCTCTCAGCTACATATGTCCATACCTAACATTTCATTTCGTACGAGGCCTGCACTTTAGGTAGGCCTTGCGACTCGGCCACTAATGCCGTGTTTCTTGTTTAGGCTGCGAACATGAAGCATTGGTATGCAACTACTATGTAACTCTGCTAATCTAGCGTAGGATTCGCCAACTACATACGTATTGTGCATGCCTATCAGGTTCCCAACAGCCGAGCGAGCTGAAGGAATCAAGGTTATCAGGGGTCGACACAGACGTTCTAGCCTGGAATGGCAATGAGCTGTGAGCTTAACCCAAGCGGCCCAAGCCTCTACTGCATAGTATGCTGCCATGCTACAAACCCTGTCCGCCCGTCTGCTGCCTGACGAGCCTGTACCGAATAGACGACTCGACCCATGTGCGAGCACACCACCCCCGTCGCTGCTCAATAAAGGTTACAGATCACCGGGACAAAAAGATCACGACGAGTTGTGTTAGGCAGACGGTCAAGCGGAGCGAGCTCCTCCCGGCCGCCCCCCCCCCCCCCCCCCCCCCCCACCACATGTATTACTTAACGCCCTTCACTGTGTAATTGTGACTATCGACTCCTATCGTCACCCATCCTCTCACCTCGATCCTGCGCCGTAGACTAGCAGACTGGACCCTCCTTGCATACAGCCTTAGCCTTGCTGCCTTGATAGACTGACAGACGAACGTCGAACAGGCTGACGGCACTCCCACAGTCCCATCACCTAGGATTTTCGTATATCCGAAATCTATACGCATGCCCTGCTCCCGAGGCCTCGTCTCATGTTCCTGATATCCTCCATAACCCGCGTCACTGAACAAAGATGTGTCGAGACGAGCTCCATATCTACACCAAGATGTATGATAGCTTCTTTCAACCTCGTCACCTACCTGATTGTGCCAATACAGCGACAACACCCTGTCCGTCTATATCAGGCTGAAGGCCAACCGCATGTAATACCGAACGACGCATAATTGCTAGAACTTTCTATCTGATATGCAGCTTTTGTGCAACGTCCGAGCGTCGAATGGAAAACCGGCAAATGATACAAGAAGCAATGCAACTTCAAACTGACCATCTCAGAACAGGAAACAGGTAACTAAGGTTGCAGACAACCATAAACTACCTACATGTAGGTATACTAGGTACCAGGTAGGTAAACAATGAATAGTCTATTTCGACTTACCGGTAGGCTACGTACGTTTCAGCGATAAGGTATTCTCACAGGAACGAATAATGGCCCCCCACGAATAAGACCGGACGACGCTCAGGCCGAAGCGTACGAGACGACTAGTTTCTACACCTGTGCGACAAATATCAGGAACCTACAGACCTGTAACTAGGAGCGTTAGATGATGTTTGCCTTGTCATCCCGATGTCTCGAAAGTGGCACGTCGGATCAGAACTTGGGCGTCGGTGATTGGATGCCAGCACCTCGTGAGTCGCCGAATACAACATAGTCGCCTCGTCAGCCTGTGGTACTCTACCGAGAGACACCGAAAACCTCTATACGTGACGCCTCCCCTCCTCAGCTCTTCCGCCTACCATAAATCCGGTCTTGCCTGTCGGCCAGCCTCGCATGCAATGGCGATCAACCTTATCATGGCCTCTCTTTCTGATTCACGGGAGGAGTCACAAAGGAGGCAAGCAGGGCAGAGACCACGGAGCGTCTGACCGTCTCCCCCTCTCTCTGTATCTCGCCCCCCATGACCCCCTTCTTCGCTCTTCCGTTTTCTTCATAAATGGAGCGTAGGCTGCACCCGTTCCAGCTTTGTAGACCGCATCGAGAGAAACATCCCCCCATCTTTTGGCCTAGCTCGACAAATTATATGAACACTCCTCGTATATTACCTAGGCACACAGACTCATAGTCAGAGATGGAGCACGACAAGAACGGAACCGGCTCAGGCAGCTGTGGGAAGAACAGCGAGCCTGCTCAGACTTCGCCACCGGCACGCGACGCGTCTGGCAGTACATCCGCCCCTCAAGCCTCCCACACATCATCCGCACCGCAAATCGGCAACACCGCGTCGTCAGCAAGCGCCACAACTGGCCAGGCCGACGATAACAACACCGTCGCCTCCACCTCAGCTACAGGAGAGCGCAGCAGCAGCAAACCTGACGACGCAAAGAACAGCGAGGGCCATCTCCGCGGCGGAGCGACGGGAGACTGCCTCTGCGAGCCCTGCGGGTGCCTCGGGTACTGGCTGAGCCGGGTCTGCTCGTGCTAGGTACGCGCCGTCCAGATATGGAGTATTGGATGGTATTTCTTCACCGAATAACGGCGGGAGAACAAGCAATGATGACAAGATGGAAGGACTGGTACGTGATGGTCTGATTTCGGGGGCGATTTTGTTGACGATTCCGTGCTTTTTTGTTGAGTAGATGTTTTTTGGTTCGTGTCCGGGCTGCTATCGGCGAAACGGGATAGCTTGGCTAAGTTGTGTTCTTGTCGCGGGTTGGCGAAGTTCAGCTCTGCCTGTCTTCATGTTGTTGATGCGAGCTGTGGTAGGGGTAAGTTGAATATCTGAGAGTGTAGTCTGTGGAAGTACTATGAATGGATATCGGAATTTTCTTGGTCGAGTTTGGGCAAAAGCGTCTTATTCTGATTAGTCGACTTCTCACCGGTCACTTGGGCATATTTATCACTTACTCCCACTCCGATGGCCCCTTGCGTATCAAGATGCCTAACCTACCCAGGGTAGGTAGTTACCTAGTATTTCTTTGGTAATGGATGTCTGAAAATGAAGACTTCCAAGTCGCTCACAGGATGTAGAAACAGGCCACTTTTATACGTGTAGACCGTTTATTGATCCACAACGTTGACTGTCCGTATCCTACAGAAATGACTGTCATCACTGCCATTGCCACTCCATGAGGTTTGGTCTCAGTCTGTGTTGTTGACAGCTAGTGTAATTCACACAGCCTTCTTAACACCCTCCAAGTGGACTGAAACACGTATAAGCCCGAACAAGAAAGCATAATCCAAGCACGGTGAAACTATGTGTTGCTTGGCGCTTATGATTCAACTTAGCAACACATTGTACCAATCTTGCCAGCAGCACGAGGTAAACCTGAGTTTTAATGCAATGTGCATATGCCAAAACTAGCGTAGCACAAATCATATTAATTCAAGAAATCTCCCTTCGTCTTTGCAAGCTGTTCATCATAATCTGTATAACGAATTAGACGTCACTCTAATATTGCCAATAAGATGAAGTAGTTAAGCAGCAAAATGAACAAGGTCTTACACGGCTGAAAAGCGAGCCACCCCTTCTCCGGGCCGCCGACCTGCAGGGCCGTGTACTCGGCCTCATCATCGTCGATAAGTATCTTCTTGTATCCCGCAGCGGCAGCAGCATCAGCGAGCAGCTGGGCCTGGCAAGTGCGCTCGAGGCTGATAAACCAGAAAGCAGCCTCATCCACAGACCCGCCGACGGTAAGCAAGCCGTGATTCTGCAAGATGACGGCCTTGCCCGCGGGGCCGAGGGCGGCGGCGATGCGGCGGCCCTCCTCGCAGTCGAGGACGACGCCGCGGAAGTCGCGGTAGACGCCGTGGGCGCGGAAGAAGCGGCAGGCGTCCTGCGTGATCATGTCGAGCGCGCGGCCGAAGGCCGAGAAGGCCTTGCCGTGCACGCTGTGCGCGTGGCACGCCGCGTGCACGTCCGGCCGCGCCCGGTGGATCTGCGAGTGGATCGCGAAGGCCGCCGCGTTTGCCGGCTCGCTGCCCTCGACTACGTTGCCGTCCTCGTCGCACAGGATCAGGTCCGAGACCTTGATCAGCGCGAAGTGCATCGAGAGCGGGTTGAGCCCTGCGCGCCGCAGTTCAGCGTTACGGACTGCTAGACGGTGATGATCAGCTCCGGGGCTGGCTCTTACAGAAGTGGTCCGTCAGGATGGGGTCTCGGACGGAGATGTGGCCGGCCACGCCCTCGTCGAAGCCGCGGTCGGCGAAGACTCGGAACGCCGCGGCGAGGTGCTGCTTGCGGTAGAGCCTCTCATCTTCCAAGTTGTCGAACTTAGGGTAAGTCCTGATGTTCAGCTTCTTTCCGCTCTTGGTCATGCCATTGACCTGCACCTGTGGCGGGTTCTCGAGCTTGTCTTTGCCGTTAAACCCATTTGTCTGGGCCTTCTCGGCTACGGAAATAGCCGGTGTGGTCTTGGTGATTGTTTCTGTGGTAGACATTCTGGGAATATGGCATTCACTATTTGAAGCTTTTCAAGTTTGATCAGACGAGACGTCTCTTATTACTTGGAGACGCCATCCTGCCTATAAGGAGGAGAGGCACTGCGGAATTACGTATCGATTTGCACGACTCCGCAAGACAGGCGGGGGAAATGATGCCGAACAGCTTGTACCACCAATTGCGAGCTTGATCAGAGGTGTAGAATCGGAGTCGTTTCTCCAACCTCCCAGCTGGAGAGAAGCTATGAAGGAGGACGGCTCCAAGGATGAAGCTGATAGGGAGACATGATTAGGAGATTTTATGAGAAGGTATTCCTAAGAGCGATCTTGTACTCATGTGTTCAGGTATGCAAGCAACGATCAGATTATGTTCAATAAGCTTGGACGTGATCTATACATTTATACATGAGTACATTCCAGATGGAAAGATGCTCAAGATGATAATGCACATCCTCCGTAATCCAGTATTCCCGATACTTGAACGAGGGCTGCCAGTTGCTTTGTATCCTACCAGCTTTATCCCATTCTTACGATAAATCCTCCTTGAGTTGACGATGTTGTATTCGATCATGACTACTATAAGTTCTTTAGATAAAAAAGAGATATTATCCATTTCTCTCCCTATCGTAATACAACCACCATTTGCAGCTGAGATGAAACATGCTTTCCGTTTCTTCACCGACGGCACAGCGGCCCAGACCAGTGCCCAGAAGATGTTTAGACAGACATCTCTTTTATTAGAAACATTTGCCAAAAACACAAGAATACCAAGATTGGTTGTCTGGGCCTCATATGGTTCATCTCATAAGATACCCCTGAATTCTACCCCTGCGCGTCCCGAGCCAAGTACGCAGGTACGTACCCGGTATCCGCACCTTTGTGCAATTCGGAAAGCCGAATACCGATAAGGAGATAAGCGAATCCTCCGCCACGATGACATATGACATCGTGACGACGCACAGAGAGGCTCAGCCAACTCTGCAAGCTTGGTAAAACAACAAATCCACGTATTTACGTCGTAACGCCGCCGCGCCGCAACGGTTATTTCTCCAGTGCCGCCTTTGCCAGCCGGGTAGGGGTTCTCTGGTGCAAAATAAGGTGTCTCTCGCTGACCTTACCTTGTAGGGTAGGATGGTAAGGTGAGGTAAGGGTTACCTTCAGCCGTGGCCAGATAGCGATGGGCTTCGATGGGCTGCCTCCAATGTCTCGTATTTGCCGCCAGACCCCTTCGCATCCACCATATACAATTGATCGACTCGTTCGCGTCCTCCAGAGACGTCGAGACCCCCGACAGTATTAGCGCCACACACAAAGACTTGACAGATTCCGATACCCCTCTTACACATCTCGCATTTCCCAACAGGCCTACGATCTGCGCCTGAGATACCAGAACGTCCCTCACCATGTCGATACGGATATCGCTCGACAACCCGCCCGAGTTCTACACCAACCTCGACTTCATCAGCGGGCGCGTGATCCTGGTGCTGAACCGGCCCGAGACGATCGGCAACGTGATCGTGAAGCTCGAGGGCGAGTCGCGTACGGCGCTGACGCTGCCGGGACCCGGCGGCGACCGCGACGAGCTGTTCCGGCCGCGGCCGGGCGGCCCCGGCGGCGTCGGCAGCGTCGTGACCGAGAACCACAAGGTGCTGTACCGCGTCTTCCAGGTGTACCCCGACGACGGCGCCGCGCTGCCCTTCCAGGCGGGCCAGCACGAGTTCAAGTTCAGCTTCAAGGTGCCCCTCAACAACATCTGCCACGACCCCAAGGCCATGAGCGCGCTCCTCGGCGTCGTCGGCGGCGGCGCCGGCTACCGCACCATGGACGGCACCAAGCAGCTCATGCTCCAGCACGTCCGCGCCACCCTGCCCCCCTCCCTCACCGGCTTCCCCCAGGAGGCCGAGATCCGCTACTACATCAAGGTCACCATCCAGCGCCCCGGCTTCTTCAAGGAGAACTGGCGCTACCAGGTCGGCTTCAAGTTCCTGCCCGTCGAGCCCCCGCGTCCGGCCAAGACCTCCCAGGAGGCCTTTGCCCGCCGCCCCTTCACCTTCCAGGCCCGCCCCCCGCCGCAGCACCAGAGCTTCCGGAGGACGCTCTTCGGTGGCCAGTCATCCTCATCAAGCCCGGATCCGAGCCAGTCGCCGCCGCCGCCGTCCGTCGAGATGTCGGCGCGCCTGCCCTTCCCCAGCATCCTGACGTGCAACGAGCCGCTGCCGCTGCGCCTCATCGCCCGCAGGCTGGCGCCGACCGCCGCCCCCTCGTCGCCCGACCTGCGCGTGTACGTGACGGCGCTCGAGATCGCGCTGGTGGGGTACACGCAGGTGCGCGTGCAGTCGCTCGTGCACACGGAGCGCACCGCCTGGGTCGTCGTGTCGGCGCCGTCCCTCAACCCGCCCGTCGCCCTCTTCGACGGGCCCAACCCCGACGCCGACGAGTTCGAGGTGCCGTCGACGGCGTGGCGCGACCGCCGCCTGCCCAACACCGTCGCGCCGTCCTTCCGCGCCTGCAACCTCGCCCGCCGCTACGAGATCGAGATCATCCTGACCCTGAGCTTGGGCCTGCCCTCCTCCTCCTCCCCCTTCTCCGGCAAGCAGCTGCCCCCGCAGTCCATCACCCTCCCCCTCAAGCTCTCCAAGGTCGACGTCTACTCGGGCATCAACCCGCCGCAGGAGCTCCTCAACGCCCCCATGCACTCGTCTGGCCCGAGCGGCTCCGGCGCCAGCACCAGCGCGCGACCGCCGAACCCGCCTCCCAGACCCTCGCAGCAGTCCCAGCAGCAGCAACCGCCACAGCCCCAGAGACCCCCGCAGCAGCACGACCCCCTGTACCCGCCGCAGCTCGGCCCCCAGGGCGTCCCGCTCGACGACGCGCCGCCCCCCAGCTACGACGAGGCCATGGCCGACCGGCTCGCGGGACCCGCCGCGCGCCCTGCGTATAGCGGTGTTACGGCTGAGAACGCGCCTAGTACTATGCCGCCCGAGAAGTCATGATGATATGCGTCTTTTATCCTTTCTCTCCGTCTTCACTCTGCTTCCTGCTTCGCGTGGGCGGGTGTGGGGAGAAGAGGGCAGGGATAAATGTACGAAGGCGGGATGTCAAAATGTACATTGCATCAGCGTGAGGAAATAATCAGGGGAAAGAGTTCGAATAGCACTGCGGCTCCGAACACGGGACAGCCCCGTCGATAGGTCGGCGAGGTCTGATGGCGAAGAGAGCAAAACGCTAGGAGAGAGGCGCGACGGTTTGCATGATACCCCTTGGCAGTTGGCATTTTCCTTTTATTTGTTCATCAACAACACGAAGCAACAATATTCAGGAGTTCGGTGTATTAATCAAAAAGGGGGAAGGGGGGTCAAGCTTTGGTTGGCGAATGCTATGAGTTTGCATTGCATTCTAGGTGCAGTTGACATAGGGTAGATTAGGTGTCTATAAACAATTCGGCTTGAACACAACACATAATGAATGATAAGTCAAGTCACGAAATCATGGGGAATATACTCCATTCAGCGCCTGCCTTTCCTATGCACATGGTCCTCTAAATGCTAGTCTAGCATTCTATCTTGTTCGCTTCGTTCAGAGCAGATTGTCGTAGGAGATGATAAGCTCACACGGGACGATGAGTAGGTTCTGGTAAGATGGAGGTAAGATGAGTGTGAGATAGTGGTGATATGGGGGGAATATGAGTAGGATGCGCGGGCTCAGCATTCAAATCCTCAGCACCGATCGTCATAGCTCTTGAACAACACCACATTCCGTTTCATGTGCTTCGTCTTTCCATTCCCAAATGCAAGTTCTCAAGCGAGTATCTGATCTATATCTATCTTCCTCTGCAAAGGGAACGCTCAATGTGTCTCACCTTTCATTTCAATAAGATGCAGTTCACAGCTTCTCCTTGAGGACGTTCTTCAGCCTCTTCTCGACGGCGTCCATGTACTCGTTGGTGGTGACGTAGTCGGAGCGGGCCGACTTGCCGCACGCGAGGGCCAGGTCCTTGGTCATGATGCCGTCGATGTCGACCGTGTCGACGCACGCCTTCTCGAGGCTCTCGGCGAAGGCGACGAGCTCGGGCGTCTCGTCCAGCTTGCCGCGCTGCACCAGTCCCCGCGTCCAGGCGAATATGCTGGCGATCGGGTTCGTCGACGTCTCGCGGCCCTTCTGGTGCTCGCGGTAATGCCGCGTCACGGTGCCGTGCGCCGCCTCGGACTCGAACGTCTTGCCGTCGGGCGTGATCAGGACGGACGTCATGAGGCCCAGGGAGCCGAAGCCCTGCGCGACGATGTCGGATTGGACGTCACCGTCGTAGTCTGTCATCTCGTGTCAATTCGGGTCGTTCTCGCAGGAGTTAATGATGCAGACTTACTCTTTAGCGCCATAATGTATCCGCCGGAGCTCTTGATCATCTGGGCGACCATGTCGTCGATCAATCGGTGCTCGTACCATATGTTCTTGGCCTCAAAGTCCTTCTTGTATGTAGTGTCGTACAGCTCCTGGAAGATGTCCTTGAATCTACCATCGTACTTTTTAAGGATGGTGTTCTTGGTGCTCATGTATAGAGGCAGTTCCTTGTCGAGGGCAAGCTTGAAGCTGGCGTGCGCGAAGCCCGTGATGCTGTCGGCGGTGTTGTATTGCGTCTGTGCAACGCCGCCACCCTCCTTGAATTGGAAGACCTCAATCTCCTCAGGCTTGCCACCCTCGGGGGTGTAAACCATGGTCAGCTTTCCGGGGCCCGGGATGACCCGGTCCTTGGCGCGGTACTGGTCGCCGAAGGCATGACGGCCGATGATAATGGGCTTCTTCCATCCCGGGACCAATCGGGGGATGCGGGGGATGACGATAGGCTCACGGAAGACGGTGCCGCCAAGAATGTTACGGATAGTGCCGTTCGGCGAGAGCCACACTGTAGAAAAGCAAAATGTGTCAGCCACCTTGCTACCTCAGCGAAATCATGGTTACGTCTGCATAGTAAGGCGCCTCTGACACTAATAAAACAGGTTATGGGATAGGTGGTGAAACAGCCAACGGGTGAAGGGGTGCGGGGTCCAGGACAATGGAATGGGCTGCTTCGAATATGCAAGACTTGGGATGCACGTAAGACTGCAGCAACTAGATCATCTTACTCTGCTTTAGGTGGAATTCCTTGACTCGAGCCTCGTCCGGGGTGATGGTGGCGCACTTGACGCCGACCGAGTACTTCTGGATGGCCTCGGCGGCGTCGAGGGTGACCTGGTCGTTGGTCTCGTCGCGGTACTCGAGGCCGAGGTCGTAGTACTTGAGGTCGACGTCGAGGTAGGGGAAGATGAACTTGTCCTTGATGACCTGCCAGATGACCCTGGTCATCTCGTCGCCGTCGAGCTCGACGACGGGGTTCTTGACCTTGATCTTGGGGGGCGCCATGTTGTGCCTGGACTGGTGGAAGAGGGCGAAGGGGGCTGCCGGTCTAAAGGCTGCGACGGGAGAGCTTCTAAGAAAGGGCCGAGCCGATCTAGAGAAGGCAGAGGGCCGGATGTAGCGGGCAGCGGACGAGCAGGCAGTGTTCATGATGGGCAGACTGGGTGCGCTACACAGCGCATACGATAGTTATACGGTGAGGACGGTAAGACTAGCAGTGCTAGGAGCCGAGGAAGAAGGGCGCGTGAAGCGAGTCGGCTAACCTGGGATGGGTAGACGGGTCCGGGCCTGAGGAAGATTGTCGGGCGCGCAGTTTTAGTAAGAGTACCTACGCGGATGTATATAAGCCTAGGTGCCGTGGACTCGTTAGGTTACTGCCCCGGCGCATCGAATGTCGACCGTGTAGATATAGCTGACGGTCAGGCCAAGGTCACGGTACTTGGGCTGTCCAAGGGCTCACTTTGCCGTCTTGAGACAACGTGCCACCATCCCTACGGGTAGCGCAGGCAAATAGAGAAAAAAAGAAATATAGAGGGGTGAGGGGAAATTAGCCAATCGCTGCTCGTTATCGCCGGCTTGCATCCCCCACATTCTGCCGATTTGCGGAGAAGGGGAGCTTTGCATGTATGCATGTAACGCTGCATCAATGCTTCTGTCGCCTATATCTCGTCGCCTATTGCACCCTGGCCGGTCCAGGCTTCGGCAGTATATATAGCACCCCTCGGGTCCGTCATCAGCGACGAGTTTCCGACCGTGACGTCTTTTACATTGATGATATCAATGACGACCATGAGAGATCGACTCTTATATGCAAGCCATGAATCGCTTACGTTGGCCGCTTTGAGAGAATCATGGCTACGAAATACAACCCTTGAAGCTATCCGCATCCGCGTATGCCGTATATTAATCTAAATTTAGCAACTTTCCATGAACGGCTCAGAATACCGTCAAAGATACAAGATTAGGCCGACGCTATCTCTGGATACCTGCCTAGCTACTCTATATATGTCTTCTTTTTGGATGACGAGAAAGACTACGGTCACCCAGCCAGCCAAATTGAGAAAACCATTTCAAACACAAAGCAGAATTCATATTAGCAGCCACGGTGCGTCGATACTGCTTCTCTATAAGACCAATATGGTTTCCGTGTGAGACACTTTGCTGGGCGATGAAGCGGTGCCTATCGAATCAAAACAATATCCAACTCAGGTCTATGATTTTGCGATTCTGGAGGACATAAGTCTCTTAACAGTGGTGGATGGCTGATTTAAAGAACGCTTCTTGATGAGGTTAAGCAGAACTTCCAAAGCGCGATGAGAATCTCGTCAAGATTCTTTTCGCAAACTCGACCGGACTTGGACGAACGTACGATCCAACTATCGCAACTACAATGCCTGTCTCAAGCTGAGGCAGGCTGTGGAAAGGCATCAACAACACGCACGTGTGATCTTACAGTTAACTTACAGAGTGTTACTAATTGGCCGACATAAGTTGTGGCGAAACAGAAAGTGCAGATATTAAGGCACAGGTCATCATACAAACCAGCCTGCAATCTAGATTCATCCAACGCAACTTGTTTTAGTTAGGAATATGCCTATTGATATTAAGACAGTGACCATAGCATTCTTGGGTGTTTCCGATGCCTCAGGATATTACGCTGGGTGTAGAGATTAGGCCCAAAATGTAAAAGCTTCTAACGAGAAGTCAGGATAGCCGAATTTATAGTAGATACTATTTATTACATAGCTGCCGAAGCTTCTTCATTGGTAAGATAAAGTCAATGTAAAACTCTCCTAGAGGCGCGTCAGGCGGTCTTCGAATGCTTTTTCGAGTTAGAGGATGGCTTCATGCGAGTATCTTTATCCTCACCAACCGCTTGTCATTATCATCTCCGACCATTGTGGTTACAACGACTTGCATTGTGACAAGGGCTGATATAAGACTCGGAATTAGTTATTTAATTTCAACTAATAATTCTCTTTGGTTTTAAAGGCCTTGTTCTCTTCTTTTTATAAGAAGAAGAAAGGAAAGGCTTTTACTTATACACATTAGGTTAACCGCTTTTAATTAGTTATTTTTTATCTTTTTCAAACGCTTTAAGCGTTATTTAAAGCTATTAATACGTTTTTATAAGTTGCCATATAATGATCCAGCCTATAGGAATATCCTCAATGCTTTTATTACCAACACTTTTGCTTTAAAGGTTATATTTTTGCGTGTATTGTTTAATTAATTGGTTATAAAACTTTAATATGTTTTTTGACATCCCGGACCATATCCAGCCGTGTAACATAACCTCTTTCCTTTTTAAAATTTATTTTTAAACACTTGTTATAGTTCGTTAGTTTGGAGATTTTTAAATTTGCCAAGATTATATTAATAAAACTATTTAATTATAGCCTTTATTTTATTATTAAACAAATGCTTTTATGATTTTTAAGTTTAATTTTTTTTTTTAAACTATCTTTTTTATTTAATTAAATATTTTACATTTTTATTTATAGTTAAAAAGTTTTTAATTATTTTTAATTAATAGTTTTTAGATTTTATTAAATTTGTTTATTATAAAACTTAATTAAAGTTAAAAAGTGTTTAATTGTTAACGCGGTAAGGTTTAATAAGCAAAATATAAAATAAATTATAAATTTTTTAATTTTTAGATAATATAAGTTTAATAGTAATGAAAGATATAATCTTTTAAATTTTAAAAAGATCGAGCATTTTTTTATTTAACTTTTTTGCAAGCTTTTTAATTTTGATATTTTTTACATTTAATATAATTAACTAATTTTTTATATATATAAATGTTTTAATTTTTTATTTATCTACCTAATTTTTCATTCGTTAGCAACTTTTTTTCAAGTTTTATTATGCTTTTTGATAAATTGTAATCATTTAGTGGATATATAACTTGTTATTTGAATTTTTGAAAGCGCCACGTAATGGATTATAAGCCGCAAGGTGGTATTTGTAATTTATATAAAAAGAAGTTAAATATATTAAAAAAGAAACAATGTTGTTATATGTAAATTTGGTTATAAATAATAAGTTTTTTTAATTGCTTATTTTATAATTAATAAAGGTGTGGAGATATATTTTAAACGTTTGATTTAATCGTTTAATTTATTTATTCGTTTATAAATAAAAGGCTGTATTTATACGAAGGCAAATACCTACCAGTTTAAAGAAATTTTTTTATAAATGGGTAGTGAATTTAAAATCTTTATTAAAAATAATATTTAAGGGCATTTTATGATATTTTTAATAGGTTTTGATAAAGATTTTTATTAAATCTTTAGCCTTTTTTTTATCTATTTAAAAAGGTATAAAATAAATTATTTTGATAAATGGGTTGATAATCATTTAAATTAAATCGCATTTATTAAAAAGGGGCAAGTTTATAATAAAATCTATTACTATTATTTGCCATGGCATATAATGGAGTTTTATAGGTTAAAGGTAATCGTAAAAGGCATGACGTAAGATTTTATTATATTGGCACTTTAAATAGCCACGTATAAATTTCTTAATAAAAGATTTAATATTAAGCCATTAAAAGTTACGTATAATAAGTTTTAAGGTTTTATTTATTTTTATATGTTTTGTTATAAAAGTATTATATTTTAAATAAGTGACTTTTTTTTTTATATTTATAAATATTTAAAGTTTATTCTTTTAATATAACAGATTATTTTTAATAATTATGTTTTATTTATTAAAGTTTATTTTGGTAGTTATATATTTTAAATTTAACATCTTTTATTTTTTAATTTATTAAATGAAATTAAAGATTTATTTAAAAGTTGATAAATTATATAATTGGTTAAAAGTGAGTAAAACTAATATTGAAGTAATAAATTTAAAACTTTTTAAATGTGAAAAATGTTTTTTTTATAAAATTAAAATAATTGATTAATCTTTAGTTTTTTTTTTTTTTAAAGCGGTATTATAATAATTAAAATAAAATATTAACTTTTTTATTTTATTTATTTAATTAATAATTAATAATAAACTAATAAAATAAAAATTATTACATTTATTAAGTTTATTATTTATTAAAAACTTTAATAATGATAAAATATAATAAGTTTTAATAATTAAAATAAATTTTGATTTAATGTTTAGTATTTTTTAAATATTAATGTTAACATTTAAAGGAATTTATTATAGCAAATAGTTTTTTATTATAAATTTTATAGTTTATTTTTATAGGTATGAATTTGCAAAAGTGATAAATAACAAATTAAAGCTTATTGTTTTTATTTTTTTAAAAAAGCATAGTTTTAATTATAAAATTAAAAACGTTAATTTTTATAAATACCATTTTTTAAAGGTTGAAATAGATGAAAATAAAAGCTTAAATAAATAAATATTTTAAATGTTTAAAGGCTTTATTTATTTTTTTAATCCATTTTTAATCTTTTTTATCCCCTTTATTAACATTAATAATAAATTAAGTGATAACGGAAAAAGATTTGATAAAACGGCGGTAAAAATTAGCAAATTCGATGAATTATTAAAACTTTTTTAAGGTTTTAAGCATTTATTATTTAATGATATAAATGATTTTATTTTAAGCTATGGAAATGCCATGGCTTTTAATAATATATTTAAGGAATTTTATTTTATAAACCTTTCATTTATATTTATGGGGCGTTATAATTAAATGGTAGCTTGTTAATTATTAAAAAACTTTTTTTATTAACCGGTTATATTTTTTTTTTATATTGGTATAAATTAATAAATTATTTAAATATATAAAAAGACCCGCGTTAATTAAATTATAAAAAATGTTATTTATTATGGTTTAAAAGGTTATTAAAGCGTTAATAAGTTTTATAGGTATAATTGTATATTTAAATAATTTATATTTACATTTAAATGCTGTTTTCCATTTATTGTTTTTTTTAATTTGTATAAAGTAAAATCTTAATTTGAGGTTAATTTTTATAAATTATTTAACGGTGTAAAACCTGGTTTAAAGTTTAATAATTAATGGAATAAGGTATTAAATTAAAATTATAATAACGTTAAAGCCTTGGTAATTTACGATGGAACGGAAAGGATTTTAAGGGTTTGATTTTTTAATAAACATTATTAAGGCTTTATAAAAGAAAGTAAACTTATATATATACCCATTATTTAATATTTTATTTAACCAAGGTTTAAAAGCATTTAATTTTTACTTGCTTATAGCATAGATGGGTTTTTATAGCAAAGATTTTTTATTAATTAAGTCGATAGCATGATTTTAAAGTTAATAATTAAAAAAGCGTTAACCGGCCTCCTTTATTATAATTAAAAAAAAATTTTAATACTTTTTTAAAATGTTATTTATTATAATAATAAAACGCTTTTACTATAAAATGGCCGCAACTTTAAAAACATTATTGTTTAAAATGTTTTAATTGATATAATAACGTTAATAATGTTTTAAAGGAAAAGTAATTAACCTTATATTAAAAAAAAAATAAATAAGTTGGTAATATTTTAATTATTATTATAAGAAGATGGCATTATATTTATTTTTTATGTTTGTTAGTTTAAAGTTAAAGCAAGTGAAATAATTTTTTTAATGTTAAAAAATAAAAGGATCTATGTAATATTGCCCTTTTTTAAACATTAAAATAGCGTTAAAGGCTATCATTTGGTAGGCTTGGACACGTTTAACGATGGGCAGCTTTCATTTGCAGGTTAAAGCAATTAAAAAAACGGAAATGGTATTACCGGTGTTAAAAAAAACCTTAATTGGATGCTTTTTAATATTAAATAATAAAAACATTTTAACAATGGACCGGTTATTTAAATAAAGCTCACTAGGCTTGCCCTTTTTTTTATTTTAATTAACCCCGGATATTTAATAACTAAACTTATTACTATTATTATTTAACGCTTAATATATTTTTAATAACTTTACAAACATTAATATAATGTTTTATTAAGGCTTTTTAAAAAAGAAAGATGTTATTATAGGTTTATTTATAAGCTATAAGATTCTTATTAATGTATTTGGATGGCTTTTTAAAAATCTAAATTAAAGTTTTTAATTTTTATAATTTTAAAAAGAGTTCTTTTAATTATTAAAGCATTTATTTATACCTTTTTTTTAACCGATAAAATGGAAGTATCTTTTATTACTTTACGTTTTATTAAAGAAGTTTTTTTTAATAAAATAAGCAACTTCTTATCTTTAACATCCTTTTTAACGTAATAAAAAAAGATCTGGTAATTGGATTTATCACATTATTAATAAGCCCTTTTATCCTTTTTTTATTTATTAATATTAACTTGGTTAATTCCCTTTAAGGTTTTTTTATTAAAAGCTTATTGCTTAAATTTAAAATTAAAAGTTAAATTATTTATTTAAAATTGTTTTTGGTTTTTTAAAGATTGATTTTGGTTAAAGTTAAAGCTTTTTTTTTAGCTTTATTTTTATTAGTTTAATTTTAAATGCTTTTTTATTAAAATAAACCCATTTTTTATTAATAAAAGGGCTGGATTTATAAGTATATTTTTATAAATAAGGTTAAATTTTTTAATAACGTTAAAGTAATCTTTATTATTTTTAAAAATATAATCTTATTACGAATAAACCATTTTAATAATTTTATACGATATAGTTTTAATAATATAAATTTAAAATGTAATTTTAAATCATTAAACCTAGTTGTTAAAGTTTATTAACTTGGTTAAATATTAGGTAATATCCTTTTTATATTTAAAACTATTTATTTTTATCAAGTTATAATGTTTTTTAACCGGGTTTTTAAATTGTTTAATAAAGGTGGTAACGTATATCAATTAAATATTTTTAACCATTAACCATTTAAATTAGCCTATTTATTATTGGTGTTATAATTGACCTTTATTTATAAGTAATAAGCCAACCTAGTTAATACGGTGATAATTATATAAAAAGCTTTTCGTATACATTTTTAAATATGCTTTAACTTTTATCTACCAAAAATAAAATTTTATTAAATTCTTTTTATTATAAATAAATAACTTATTAAATTATATCGGGTTAATAAAAACAATAAAAAGGCAAATCAGCTTTTATAAAATTTAAAACAATTGGCTATTAAAGTTTTATAAATTGTTTAAACCTTTTAAACCTTTTGGCTAAAACAAAAGTAAATTATAAAATGGTTTTAAAGATGGCCGGAATGGCCTTTTATTATCGAAATTATCTAAATTAAAACCTAAAGTTTTAAAAGCTTTTAAAATTAATTAGGAAAATAATTCCTTATTGTTAACGCTTATTATAAAAGGTTTAACGTAAGTTATATTAAACTAGACTTTAGCTTCTTTTAAAACGGCATGGGTTTATGTTTTTTAAATGGTTTTAATGGAAAAGAATGCCTTTTTAATAAAGCTAGAATGTTTAATTTAAACGACGTTAATAACCTATAAAAATTATTAATTATAAGCAAATTAAAAAGGTTAAAAAAGTTGCCAAAAAGCGGCGCGTTTTTTAAAGTTTTTAAAAACCAAATTAACGTTAATTGGTTAATTAATAATTAATTTTATTTAAACCTTAATAAAAGCAATAATAATATAAACACGTAAATTATTAAACTAATGTTAAAACTTTAAATTTATTTATAAAAAATCCATATATTAATAAGTAAAAAACTTATTAATTTATATTTTTTTTTATTAGCTTTAACTTTTAACTTATTCGATAAAGGTTTATTAAATTTAAATCTGGTTTTAAAATTTTTATTAAAGGCTTTGTATAACTTTATATTATTACCAAATTACTTTTTTAAACTTGTTAATCGTTTGTTATCTATCTTTAATTTAAATGGTAAATTTAATAATAACCTTATATATTTATTAAAAAAAAGTAAAAGCAAAAGATTTAAACTATTATTTAATTTATTTAATTTATTTTTTCAATGCCTTTAACTTAATATAATATATAGCAATTATAAAGTTATATATACTTTATATTAAAAAGTATTATTAATAAAGCGCGTTTTAGTTTTAAATATAACTTGTTTTAATTTAAATATTAGAAGTTTAAATAATATTATAAACCTTATATATACGTTAATAAAGCTTTATAAATTAAAGGTTTAAATTATTAATAATCACGTTAATAACCATTATAATTTCAAAGATTATTATAATTATATTATAGTTAAAAAGATTATATAAAATTAACCGGTTATAATTAATAAGTTAAAAAAAATGGTTTGCTTGTTTAAAAGTAGAAGTGTTTTTTATTATTATTTAATAATTAAAATTAACCAAATTTTACAAACTAGGTTGGATTGAAAATTATTTATATTTATTTATTTAACGGTAAGGTTAAAAGGTTAATTAATTAATCGCGTTAAAGATTTATTAAAGCGAAAAAAAAAGGTTAGCTTTAAAAGTAGGTTTTTAAAATAAAGTAAGTAAAGAGGCAAGGTTAAAACCTATTAAGCTATATAATAATTTAAAGGCAAGGCTTTATATTTAAATTAAAAGGGTAGGTAAGTTTTTAATAAATAAAAAGGCTTTAAAAGAATTATATATGGCAATGTTTTAAATAATATAACTCACGGCTTATTTAAATGATAGCAATAAAAAAGTTTTAATAAAAAGGGCTAACTTAATTAGTTATAGTAAAGAGACCGTAATAAGGGATTTAAGTTATAACTCGAGGAGTTTAAAAGCCGTAAGGGCATGGAAATAACGTTTAACCTGTTTTTAGGTTTGAAATGATTAAGGTTTGGAAGATGGTTCGAAAAGAAAAAAAGGACTGGGGGAATTTATAAAGGGTGGTCCATTTAAAACCGTAAAGTAGATGGGATAATGGTTATTTCAATGTTTATATAGGTTTTAAAGCTACCGAGACTTCTTTAAAAGAAAAAAGAATTATATTATGATAAAGGCTAATATAGGACTTGGAATTAATTATTCAATTTCAATTAATAATTCTTTTTAGTTTTAAGGGCCTTATCCCCTTTTTTTTATAAAAAGGAGGGAGGAAAGGCTCTTACTTATACACGTTAGGCTGACCGCCTTTAGTTAGTCATCCTTTATTTTTTTCAAGCGCTCTAGGCGCTGTTTGAAGCTGTTAATACATTCTTACAAGTTGCCGTATAATGGTCTAGCCTATAGGAATATCCCCAATGCCTCCATCGCCAACACCTCTGCCTTGGGGGCCATATCTCTGCGTGTATTGTCTGATCGATTGGTTATAAGGCTTTGATATGTCTCTTGGCACCCCGGACCGTATCCGGCCGTGTGACATGCATATAATTATTAAGTCCTATCCTGCTCTCATGCGGGCATACACAAGTTACGAAAAAAAAACTTACGTCGCCTTGTCCTCCCTTTTGAGAGATAAGCTTGCGTACGTAGCCTCTGCAAAGACACTGCGTCTTCCCAACACAGCCCGTCTCGCTCGGTTACCTGACATTCGGTGTAGAGTCCAATCAACTAGGAGATACTATACCATCTCATTCGTATAATTAGTAAAAGGCAAAAAAGGGAAGAGGGAACCTAGACTGTGGTTGTGCCACGCCAATGTCTATTGCTCCCCTTCCGCGATCTCCTCAGACCGAAACGAGCGAATAAGGCGACTGACAATATCTCGGGGTATTGGTCAAGTCCTACGACATATTGTTCGGCAAACCATGCACGCCGCACGAATAGAGCAAAGATTTCAGCTTTGAAGTAGGGAGGTACTGAAGGCAGGGCTACCTATCTAAGGCAGACGTGTAAGCAGGCTATACTCCAGCATCTGTAGGACAAGGGAACCGATTGGGGGCTGAGAACGCAGGGAAGAGAACTCCGCGATCTCCCATGCTGTGATAGGCACGTAAACGCCATGATACGCACCGCATGAGGCAGCCCCGGCCCCATCCAACAGACTCGTCTTATCTGCGTCGGCGATCCGCCTAGCATGTGTCGTGGTAGCATCGGCAGCCTGCAGCTTAAGTTAGCTGCGTATGACTGCCGCTGGTTCGGAGAGAAAAAGGGGGAGCTATTCCGAGGACGATGAATGGGTTGGGTAGTAGC
This sequence comes from Hypoxylon sp. FL1284, assembly GCA_022432365.1. NCBI lineage: Eukaryota > Fungi > Ascomycota > Sordariomycetes > Xylariales > Hypoxylaceae > Hypoxylon > Hypoxylon sp. FL1284. The sequence continues at coordinate 985,844 of JAJJXE010000012.1, forward strand.
GAAATGTCAGACAACATACGAGCCCGAGTGGCTTACCGCTATAGATCTCACCACGCAAGGCATCGTGGCTTGGTCTTTGACAGAAGCGTCGAAACATGGATGACTCTTTATAGATCTGTAACCTCGGCGTCGTTGGGCTGCTAGGACACGTCAGGCAAGACAACTCTGACTCTGAGCTATGAGGATACCCCCACGCGTGTCCTGACCCCTTTCTCTGCCTACCTCTTGTGTACTATGACTCATTCTCTATATATGAAATGTAGCAACGGTAACAGGAGTCAGTCGTATCGAAGGGAACGCATAATACGACGCAACTAGAAGCACCAAAAAGAGGCAATAGGACAACTTGTCTCCACGTTTTTGTGACACACTGCCTAGTAGTAATATCATGATCTTCCGTCCGCGTATGCCTTGGGATCTAGGTAGTGTATGTAGGTAGCAAAGGGGAAACCTCGGATGGATGCTGCATATGCGTATACATAATACGAGATACCTGCCCGAAGTGGGCATCTGGCATACGTACGCAAAGCCCACCACCCCATGCCCCTGCAGCCCTACCGCGCGCCCGACCCGCCGAGCGTAGGACTCAGGCGAGCGGAGACGGAAGCGAGAAAGAGAAGTCTGCCTAGCCGTCGGTAACGCGGACTTTCGAAAGTCTGCCGTGACAGTGACAACGTAACCCTACCTCCCAGCAGAAACCCTGCCCGACTTATACTACCACCCAAGGTACATCCATAATATGAAAAGGCGGTTAACAGGGGAAGGGGAAAACAACAAAAACCGATTTGATAGCTCGGGCGGAAAACCCCAGATTCTCTTGCGGACATAAGGCTCTTGTTTCTATTTTATTCCCACGTGGCTGTCTGCCGAATCCTTGCCCGCTCGCCGGAAAATAAGAGAGGGGAAGAAGAAGAAAACAAAAGGAGGAAAGGAAAACAGACCGGCCATTGAGAAGACAAGCAGAACGCCCAAGTCAGCCACGTCTAATGTAGAGTAATCAATCTAGACCTACGCCACAGAGATCCCAGCAGGACAATAATAGCTTGCAAAAAAATGATATGATGAGTGATGTGGTGCCGAAGGAAGAAGAGGGAAAAAATCGCCGCGAGAAAAAACGCCTCAGCCACCGGCAAAAATGGTAAGATCCAACGGACAGACAGGACAACAACCAAAAAAAAAAAAAAAAAAAAAGAGGAGGGAATCAAGTGAAACATAAAAAATGCGTAAGCCTCGTTAATTCGTTGCAACACGGATTCTGAAGTAACTCGTAAGACGGGGAATAGGGAATAAAAATCAAAAGTGCTCCTGTAAAAGAGGAAGGATAGAGAAGTGATGTGAAAGCCGCACCGCCCAGTGATTCTGCTCCGCCTAGCTCCCTCCTTATGCAGCTGAGCCAATAGTCTGCCCGCGACATCCCGCCCTTCTGCCGTCCCAGCCCTACGCAGTTCATTGCCATACTAGTACACCGAAGACAGGAGGTGTCACTGGAGAACCGCTTGTGGGGAGGGGCGGATAACAGTCTGGGGTAAGGAGGCGGAGCAGATTGTAAGAGGAAAAAAATAGGAGATAAAAAAAATAGGGGCTGGGAAGAAGTGTACAATGGTCCGCTCGACTGCGGTCGTATCCTCGATACGAGATGTGAAAAAAGGGGGAACCAAGGACAGCCTAGGCGTAACCCGGAGTTGTTATTGCGCCGTCGTAGAATACCTAGCAGCGTAGTATCCGTAGCATCGCCAGGAGCCTCGCCGTGCCAAAAAAAAGGTCCCGCCCGAACTCTCTGTTCGTAAGAGAAGCTGAAAGCCGAAGCTGGCGTTCAGCTACGGGGCGGCGTGGCTTGCTTATTGGAAGCCCCTCAGCTTGCGTCGCTCGGGCTCGCACTGGGTCTTGCACTTGGCGCACTCGAAGCCCTTGGTGTCGATGGGGATGCGGGCGAGGCACTTGGCGCAGCGCCACCAGGCCGGGTCGACGTTGCGGCTGGCCCACCAGTCGCTGTTGTTCTCCTTGTTGGGCCCGCGCCGCGGCAGGTCCTCGTTGTGGTAGTCGCGCATGTGCTCGCGCAGGTGGTCCAGCCGGTAGAAGGGTTCCCGCGACCGCTGGCACCGCTTCCAGTCGCACGGGAACGGCGTCTTCTGCGACGCGTCGCGGTGCTTGTGCAGGTAGTGCCGCTCGAGGTCCGCCTTGCGCCGGAACGGCGACGCGTTGCAGAACCGCACCAGGCACACGTGGCGGCCCGAGGTATCGCTGGCGGCGGCGGCGGCGGCGGCGGCGGCGGCGGCACGCGGCCTGTACATACTGTTAGATCCTAGGTAGATAGCGGGCCCACAGGCATCCCCCGGAAGTTGGGTACTCACGCCTCAGGAGTTGGCTCGGCAGGCACCATGGCTGGATAGTCCGTGGACGGAGTAAAGCCCGGCCTGAGCTGCCAGTACGGTTCTTGGCTCGACTCCCCGTTGGTGATGAAATTGTAGTATTGGTAATCGAAACTCGGCTCTCCTGTCGATTTTCCGGCTTCGTATGCTTGCTCGTTGAACGCGTAGGTACCACCGCCCCATGTGCTGAAGAAGGCCTGCTTCACCACGTCTTCGGCAGCCGGGGACAAGGAGACGTTGTATTGGCCGTGGCTGGATCCCGAGTAGTCGCTGTAGTCGCTTCCGTGCGATGTATCCCGCGCCATGGATGTACTGGCCGGCCAGTTACTTTGGTCACCGTATCCGGAGTCGGCTCCCGAGTTGTTGTATTCTTCAGCCATGGCTGGATCGGTGTTGACGGTCGATGAGGTCTTTGTATTGTTTTTGGTTGTGTTGTGAACCGTTCTGTTATACCGGTCTCCTCTTTAAGAGGCGAGCAGGCACCAGCTCTGCGGGATCTGCGGAACCCTGTTGAACTTATAGTGATGGGGGGCTATCCCGTTCTCGTCACAGCTCGGAGGACAAGTAGCAAACTTATCGCTGAAGGCGGGCATGTAAAACGGTTGACTGAGCAAGAGTTGCCTAATGGTTGAATAGGGTTATGGTGCGGTGATACAAGCTGCCAGCTGCGAAATCTGGTACGGTCGTTCATTGGGGTATTCCAACAGTGTCTATTGCCGAAACAGGTAGACCATGACCGGCCAGTATAATCTCATATAATCTATTGGCGAGAAGTCCAGCTGATAGGCATCGGAGGGATACTCTGAGGCTCAAATCTGCATGTTTCGCCTGGGTGAGGCGAGCAGCGTCTAAATAATTTAGGGCTTCAGGATGCGCGAATAGATATCCTTCTAGAATGTTTGATGACATCGGCCGGGATGCTAAGGGGGTGTAAGAATGCCAATATCAGAGATGATAAGCGAGGAGACTTGACGGCAATATCTAGGAGCCAGATAGCAGCATCGCCCCGAAGGAGGCGCACAGGAACACTCTCGGGATAGCATCCGAACTACTAGATGTCGAACGTGCGCTATCCAAGCCACACCCAGGCCGTCGGACCTTGGGCGCGAAGGATAAGATAATGGAGAGGCGGTATTACTGGTAGACTCTTACCCCGGGAGTATCATAGAGTGTCATGTATGTAGACTCGGTTGACGACTCGCGATCGGGTCCGTCTAGTTTCGGATTCGGTGAGCCTACCTGTCAGTAGCAGCTGAGCACCGCGACTGCAAGCAAGCCTCGAGAATTATGCATAACGTTGCAAAGTAACGCTACCCGAGCGGCGGATCACGAAGCTAGCAGTCGAGCGCGAAGATCGGTATGAGTACGCGGACGTGTCTTGCTTCTGCGGACCTGAGGTAAGGCTGACCAGGCGCGATAGGATGCGAAGACGTGCGTGCAAGCATAAGCAGCATATGAGTCGGTTAGTCAAAGAGGCAGCAGAAGGGGATTGGGCAGATGGGGAGCTCGAGAGCAGAGCTTGGGACGCAGGCAAGTAACCCAAGCGGCAGCAAGCCGAGTGTTCCTTTGGGGTAAGTGAGTGACCTCGGCTGGCCAGATGCTGACGGATTCAGGTCGAACATGGAGGACAACGGGGGGTTGTGACCCTTGCAAAGTCCTTTGGACGGCCTCGGACGTCATGGCAGCGGTAGAGATCTTTGGTTGTCGGATTAGTGCCGTGCGACATGAGCTGGTTTCGCTGCCTTTGCTGCCTCGTTGATGCCTACAAAATGTATGACACAGCCACTGCGACTGGACGGGGTAGGGCTTCAGCCTCAACCGTCGTCGAATGAGAGGGAGCTGATAGCTTCATCCGGCCCTCCAGCCCTCCGGCCCTCCCCAGGCGAACCAGGCCGCCTACCGACTGCCTTGCCAACGCAGACGTCTGAGTGTTTGTCTGCCTTTTCGCTGCCTGATCAGCCCCCCCAATCCCCCATCATTCGCATCGCGTCGCATCCCATCCCGCGTCCCGCACTCCCTCGTCCGGCGGGGACATGGGGATAAGCTGGACCTGTGCTTGGACTTAGTCTCGGTGCGAACACACACCATCAGACTTTGTGTGCACCGCACGCAGCAGCAGTTCGTCCGTCCGAGGCCGCGCCCCAGAAGGACATGGTCCATGCAGGCCATGTCAGCCAGAAGTGAGGCTGCTTAGGTGGGAACTCTGCACGACAGAAGAGCATCAATATATGCAGGTTGGTTCCCTTGGCTCTCCTGTCTGCTTCTGGCCCCCCCTGGGCATCTCACGTCTGCAGGCAATAGTCCGTGTTCCATTTCATAGATGCGAAAGATAGCGTAGCAGCTCGGTCACGTAACTTGACCGAAGTCCACTTTAAGAAGACCGACGGGCAGGCACGTCATTACCTCTGAGTCTTGGCCGTGGAATTTGGCAGGGCTTAGTTTTCGAGTAGGTAATCATTCCGAGCTTTCCTCATATCGACCTCGGTATAGTTGCTTATTCTTTTCTTGCTCTCTTTCCTTTATTTTTTTTTTTTGTGTCCCTTATTTCTTTTTCTTCTATTTGCAGCCCAAGTCTCCTCATCGACGACAGAGCTATAAAGCTTGGACGCCTTGGCGTTACTCAGCCCAACGCGATGCCATTCGACGCAAAGTGCAAATTGCTGCAGGAACCATCAGCAAATCCCTCAGCGGTGACGAGTCTCGGAGGGGATCGAGAAGATGCCTTGGTGAGACGCATCATGGGAGAAGCAAGTTGGCAGGATCATAGGACGCAATTTGGCGGACGTGCGTATCATCGCATCTAGTCAGGTCCAGTTGCGAGTTGCGAAGGGAAAAGAAGGCAACTTTTCTCGTACATATACTCGTTGCGTGGACGCCGGGTAGAAGCGTTTGGGCAGCGATGCATGCGTGACTTGTCTCCAATTACCTTGGTCCCACGTCTCGCTAGACATGGCCTTGTGTGAGGTTTTTATATCAAGACCGGCATAGCCTGAGACGAAGCCATGCGGGCAAGGAAAAGCAAAGGTTTGGAGAAACCTGCTCAGTCTCCGTCTGCTTGAGCCGTGTGCTCTTCTCCCACCGCCCCTGTCTCTATACCGTATCACTTATGAGGCATATAGGTGGAATTGCCTAGGTATCCTATATCTCGCTGGCAGTGATATGCCTTGCCCTGGTAGGCATATACGTGAAGATGACTCGATATACAGCCCCTTCGCAGGCTTGCTAGCAGCAATAGGCTATAGCAGAACTTGGAGAATACCTCTAGTGAATCAGCCAGAGACACGGGACGGAACAAGATCCAATCAGAACACCAGACTCAAGGTTCTGAGACATACATATACACCTCATATATATCATGCACCTATATGTTTGCGTCGCTACTAGTAAGACGCATAAGAGACACAGCAGCAGCCACCATCTTCTTAGCAACAACAGCTTTAACTCTATTGGCCCTCGATCCACGATAAGGCGAGCACTTACACAGTACATGGCAGATCACGAGCCGTCCTTGGTCACGTTTGGGGGTGGCTTCTGCTGCCTCCAGAATCTGCCGGCGGCACGCGTCCATCAATTGGATAAAGGCGGTTGATAATTCCTATAGTACAGTGGCCGTCATCTCTACCTCCCGTCCGAGAGAGAGAGTCCGGTATAATAATACACGTCCCAAAAATATATATGCAACCCGTATAAAGACCTATTTTACAAATGTTTCCCTTATCCCGCCTCGCGTTCCACCGCGTCGAAAGATCGTCAGCCAAGATAAGAAGAAGAAAGAAGGGCCTCGCTGAGGTACCTGCGAGAGAAAGATGTCTGAAAGAAATGTAAGGCGCCTGGCTGCGACGTCGCACGCGAGTCCCATCCAATCCCCCCCTCTTCCCTTCCTGCCCCGTGCCAACACGGTACGGGCGCCCGATGTGGCGATTGGGATGCATTACCCACTTGCGCATCTTGTCCTGCGCCGATCAGCGAACGCGTAACCCCGAACATGATCGGGAGCCCCGTCCCTTTGATTTGTCGGCCGAGGCCATCTTGTGCGAGGCGGAGCCCGTCTCACCCGTCTCACCCGCAGCCAGCGAAGCAACGTGGCCATGTCATACCGGAGGGGAGGAAGAAGAGAAACAAGGGAAGAAAAGTGAACCGCGGCACGAGACGCAACGTTCTTGGCTCATGCAACGAAAGAAGGCCTTCCCCTTTCCCTGCGCGGCACGGCTCGTCACCGTCGGCGCCAAAAAGAAAAGAGGGGAGCAGCCAACCCCGCACGCGGCCCAAGAACCGGCCGCGCTTCAGTACGCCGGCTGCTGGAAGTGCTCGTAGTATAGCTTGACGAAGAGCTCGTGCTGCGCGGGGCGCTGCGACTCCGAAATGTTGTTGCTGCTGCTGGTGCTGCTTATGCTCCTGTTTCTGCTGCCGCTGCCGTTACCGCCGGCCGAGCCGTCCCCGTAGTCGAAGCAGATCTCCTTGAAATTGCTCGCGATCATCTCGTACGTCTTGAGGTTGATAGGCTGCGACCGCCTCGATGATGACAGCGACCCGCTACCGCCTCCGCCTCCGGAGAAGTCTCCGAGGATCCCCGAGCCGCGCCGTTGCTGGTCGGCGGTGTTGATCGGCAAAAAGCGAACCGGCTGCTGATGCTGTTGCTGCTGCTGGTGAGCGGCGCTTGGTGTGTGACAGAAATGTGTATAGTCCCCGAGCGCCGGGCCGAAACGTGCATCGTCGAGGTCCATTATGTCGTGATGGTGCTGCTCGAATATGGGCGCCTGGCGTCCCGCCGCCTCGACGAAGCTCCTGCTGCTGGTCTCGCTCCCCGCCACGCTGCTGCCGCAGCTGCTCTTATCGTACGAAAGCGAGCCGGTGCCGCCGCCAAAATCTAGCAGGTCCGACGAGAGGGCCGGGCCGGGCGGCGGGTAGGCCGCCGAGGTCTGGGACCTGACGGCGTAGAGGAGCTCGCGAAAGGAGGCGTCGTTCTCGAGGAAGGGGGCCGCGGCCGCGGCCGACGCCTCCTCCCTCTTGCCGCCCGGGCCCGCGAACGCGGAGGAGGCCTCGTTCTTGGGCAGCAGGGAGGAGAAGTTTCGCGGCGACCTCCGGGCCTGCTGCTGCTGCTCCTCGGCCGCCTTGCCGTGCTCGAAGTTCCCGGTGGAGGCCAGGAAGATCTCCTGGGACGGCGAGCGCGCCTTCTGGCCCCCGGCGTCGTCGGGGTACAGGCACTGCAGCGACTTGGCCGAGCATCGCAGGCACGGCTCGTCCCGCGAGCACCTCTCGCGCGCCCTCGCGCACTCGGTGCACGCCCGCTTTCGGCTGAGGGTGTTGCTGGCCCGCTGGGTAGCGAGGTGCATCAGCTCGTGCCGGGTCAGGATATCACTGTATAAATCAGTGAGAGTTCTTTTCGTTGGTCTCCTCGAAGAGTATGCAAAGGGAAGAGAGACACAAAAAAAAATCAGTCTTATAATACCTCCTGAAGAAGCGCTTCGCGCACACGGAGCACACGAAGGGCTTGCGGCCGTCGTGGCTGCGCTGGTGGCGCTTGAGGTGCTCGGGTCGCTTGAAGCTGCTGGGACAGCGCGGGCACTGGTATTTCTCTTGAGCTTCATTCCCCGGCGCGCAGTCGTCGCGCCAGCTGCTAGCCTCCGGTGCAACATTGTCGTCCATCTTGGTACGGATGCGTGTGGTTGGAGGGGGGGGGGGGGGGGTGCGGGATAGCCTAGCCTTCTCTCGAATTCATGCTGATTAGCAGGACGTATTATAGCCCAGCCGTCTCGCGAGCACGGATCTGCGTCGGACGGGCGCGCGGTTTCATCCAATGCAACCCGGGAGCCGAGATGGGCATGGGGTTTCTAGAAGCATTCTGGACTGGGCGCGAGCTGTCGCTCTACCATAGCACGATGCGAGAAAAGGGGATCGAGAAATATGGGAAGGGGAAAGGGGGGTCGTTCAACGCTGGCTCCTCGGTGGTGCGCTTAAAAACAAGGTTCGTCGGGATAAGTTACCGTTAGATGGATGGGATCGTGGAGGCGAGTCGACCGCAGAAGGTCGCGGCTCATTGGCTGGCCTGACCGGCTCACCTCCAGAGCGTTACAGAGCCGTACCCATGCTCGCTGACTGAACGGGCTCGGGCTAAGATTGCGAATAAGGACCGATATAAGACCACGAATGATTGGCCGTAGCTATAAGCCTATACAAGATGCGTCCAGGCGCGGTACACTTGGTCGCGGAGCACCTCCGTCAAGCATATGCCTGAGAGAGAGCTGTCCGAACCAGGAGCGTACAGGAGGAATCTTGGTTAAAGGGATGTCCCTTTTTCATATTTTTCCCTTTTTTCCCTTCTTTTTTCTTAGAGGATATGTCGGCGCTTTCGAGCAGATCCATGAGCAGATCCTTGCTGCTCTGCTCCCCAGAACCCGCCAAGGGCACGGTCACTGGTTCGATTAACGAACGTGTAAAGAGAGGGTCGGCGGCCAGGCGGCTAGACGGTCAACTCTTTTGAAACACGCCTTACCTGGGGTCGGCATACATGCCTACATATTCACAGGTAGCTGGCCTAGGTAGGTAGGTAGCTATATGTATGGACGACTTGTCCTGATTAGCCAGCAAGGGTAGAAAAGGCCCATACACATACGCATACATGGTACACATGCACATCCCCATACACGTACGCACACACACATACAAGCAATTACTAAGGCCGAGACCAAGACGCATCGGAACCCGACCCAGCTGTTCCAGCTGAAGCCAGCGTAGCACTATTGGCCCATACTTTTGGGTGGACGTAGACCTAGGTAGGGAGGTATTTTGAACAAAGATTCCGAAATCTGCAGCTTGCCCGATGGGGCAGACCTACCTAGGCAGGCTAACGGCCCCAAGGATGACGATCCAGTCGAAGGGGGGCGCCTACGTACTATGTACGTACGTCTTCCAACCTCTAAACCAGGTTGAAAAAATACCACGCAGCAAAAGCAGCCCACGCCTCCCCCCCCCCCCCCCCAACCAGCCAAGCAAGGCAAGGCAAGGGAAGGGGGACCGAAAGGGGGAGGGGAGCCAGACAATAACCACGCGGGTGTTTCGGATTCGTTCCTTTATCGCCTGAGCAAGCCCACCCTCATGTGGCCCTCACCACCACGATTCGCGCGGAGGTAATAGGGGACGAACGTGAGGACCCCCCTCCTCCTCTCCACGCCCTCGCCCTCGCCCTCCTCCTGCGCCGCGTCAGGGAGCTGCTGCTGCGACGATCCGGGTTGGGCTCCGGGCTCTGCTGCCGCCGAGGACTCGGGCCGACCCTCTGGCAGCTGACGGATCCAGCAAGCCGCGCGGAGCGCGACATAGCGCTCGCCTATTTGGTGCACCACCTCGTCGCTCTCCTCGACCTCGGCGTCGGCTTCGATCCCGACGTTGCGGAAGTGGTCCTGTTCCCAATCGTTGTCGACGTCCTCGACGCAGTACACCAGCGGGCCGCGCGCCAGCGTCAGTGTCTGCTGATTGGTATAGGGATGTGGAGACAGGAATCGAGGCTGGAACCCGCCGATCTGGATCGAGAAGGCCCTGTTCTCTGCCGTGAAGTCCGGCGGCAGCACCAGGTACCCCTTCTCCAGCTCTGCGGCCTTGCAGCTCGGCGTAAGCTGTTGCAAGAAGAAACGTTAGCGAGATTTGTTCACACCCCTTCCCCTACCACATCCCCCCATCCTCGACGACAAGATTAAATCAGGACCAGGCTGGGCCATACCGTAAACCTCCCTCGTGCCCAAGAGGGAATCCTAAGTCGGAGCGTGACGCTGGCGGAGGTCGGCGCCTGCAGCAGGAACATGACGTTCCCCTTCCAAGGCCAGTTGGACTTTTGCTCGAGCACGATCTGCCCGTCGTCTACCCGGAAGGTGACCTTGGCCGTCGTGTACAGATGTACGTTGACGTACGCGTCCTTTCCCTCACCTCCGTAGTCCCAAAGGTACCCTCCGAGCGAGCCAAAAAGCCGCATCACGTTAGGGGGGCAGCACGAGGTGTCGAACCAGTCCTCTCGGCGGTTCCTGTCGGCGTCCGAGCTCGCCAGCTGGTTTACGTACGTGAACTCGGTCCCCTGGAGGCTCAGCCCCGTCATCACTGCGTTGTACAGGCACAGCTCCATCACGTCGGCATACTTGGAGTTTAGTTCCAGATGGAGCAGCCGCTCGGCCAGCATGATGACGCCGATGGACGCGCACGTCTCGTTGTAGCACCCCCCTTCGTCGGAACCTTGGGGCAGGAAATAGTCGATGCCAAACCCTTCCCACTGCCACATGGACCCGATTCCCCCGGTAAGGTACATCTTCTTGTCTACCATGTTGTTCCATAGCCTAGTCAGCGCTTTGTGATACTCATCCCTGCGGTCAAAAGACTTGACCCCGAGCTTATCGAGACACAGTAAGTCAGCTACTCCAGTCAGGACTGCAGCACGAGAGTTAGCATGCGTCAGATGATGAGTTCAGTGGCATGTGCAAGCCCCAACATATCGGTATCGCTTCATATCAGCTTGCACAGGGACAATCTCCAAAGCCTAGACTCGCTTGATCGGCCAATGATGCGGGAAATGCAAGGAGAGCCTTTTACGATTGGTCTGATCTCGGGGAACGAATACGACCAGCAGATCCGAGGAACTTCAGGCCATCTAACTAGGTTGAGTTCCTTCCGTTGCGATTCCGATAAGGTCGCGCGGTCGAGTGCTGGTTCAGGAAGCTATCGACGACTCGGAGAAAAAAAATCTTGAAGGGTGGTCGCCACATCGGAGCGAGTATAGAAGAGGCAAGAGTCCAGATGGAGATAAGAGGGGAATGACAAAAAAGCCAGAGATATACGTACGGTACATCGCCCTGACAGCGTGGCCCTCGATCGACTTCTGCTCCAGTATAGGCGCGTGAGCTTGGTTGTACCAGTGGCTGTCGTGCATCTGGTAGCTATCGGGGTGCTTCCAGGGACTGTCGCCACGCTGCTCACGCTCCCAGTCATAGTACGGCTGACCATCTTGACCTTTTTGGTTTCCGCGCTCCTCGATGAAGTACTGGGCCAGCCCGTACGCCTCCTTATTCCCCGTCGCCGTGTACAAGCGCAGGAGTGCGAGTTCGATCTCCGGGTGGCCGGGGTAGGCGTGTTTCTAGGAGAAATGAGCAAGAACATGACGATTGGATGGTTCGAGGGCGAGAGAATGTATTCCCTTCTGCATCACGACACTTAGGTATGCCGAGACAAGGAGACTGAGAAGGAAACTGAGAAAGAGAGAAGTGTGCCTACTGACCTGGTCCGGCCCGGGCCCTATGACGGTGCTGATATACTTGACGTACTTCTCGATCGGTTCGATCAGCAAGTTATTCTTGTAATAATTGCTATGCGCCAGTGCAGCCTCGATAAGATGGCCGGCGTTGTACCTAATATCGAACCTTCGTCAGCGCCGACCCTCGAGCCTCGTCCGATAGACTCGTTATACAACAAGCCGACCGACCAGCCAGACAGCCAGACCCAGCAACTCACAGCTCATGCTGATCGCGAATATTCGACCACCGGCGCTCCGGTTCCGCAATAGTAAACCAAGTATTAATATACCCGTCCGCCTGCTGCGCGCCGCGTATCATCGCCGCGATGTCGCGCACAGCGGCGTCGAGCTCGGCGTCGTAGGCGTCGGCGAGCAGGTAGCAGGCGCCCTCGAGCCACTTGGCCACGTCGCTGTCCCAGTAGACGGCGGGCGGGCAGGGCCAGCGGCCGCGGTCCGCGTACGCCGGCTGCGGCTCGAGCGAGAAGGCCCGGTACCGCCCCGTCTCCCGCAGCTTGCGCAGCTGCGCCCCCGCCGTCCGCGAGGACACCGTCGCGCGCCGCGTCTGCAGCAGCGAGGGGGCGTGGAAGGAGGTCTGCGGGAAGAGGGTCTGCGGGTGCGACATTGTGAGGTTTCCTCTCCTTTCTTTCTTTCTTCCTTTCTTTCTTTCTCTCTTCTTGATGTAGGTAACCCAGGTAGATGGGTTGTCAATGGCTTCCCGTAAAGAAAGATCGATGTGTGACGACGACAACCCAAGACCAGGTGAGTGCTCGAGAAAGTTGTGGGGTACCACAGCTCATAGAGCTCCAGCTTGAAGCTTTATGACTTCAGCTCCCTCGAAGCTATCGGAGCTTGGGAGTTATTAAGTAAAAAGAATAAAAATAAAAGACCGAGAGCTCGTCTTGTGAATGTGTATCGACCCTCTCCCCGTTCAACGCGACCGGAAATCGGAGCGCACGACGATCTGAGCCGTCCAGATGTCAACCTCGTTCTCTGCAGCTTTGCAGCGTCGCATAATAAAACTCCATGATGAAAAGCCCCCCAGAAAGCGCAGCTCTTTGATAGGCGCGAGTGAGGGGAAATTCTCCGGGGGGGGCAAGGGCACACTGCCGCTTAGACGCATGCACGGGTTATAGAGCTGCATCGCCCCGACGAATAATCGAGCTCCAGGTATTTTCGCAGACGCAGCTGGCTCTCCTCTGTCGTATGGATATTCCGGTTGAGCTGATCGCATGGAAAGATGTAAAAGAAGATTAAGATTAACACGAAAAAGAATAGCAAGAAAGAACAGGTAGATAGATACCTGGATATACAACCAATTTGTTACCTTGTCTTCCACATTGGGGGGATCCGTGGGGAGATATCATCACAGACGAACCAACGGCAAAAAAAAACCGTGGCCGCTCCTTCAGAACAGCGGAGCGATGGCGCCCGCCCTTCTATTTTCTGCTCTGCTGCTTGGATCACCACAAAATTTGGTACTGATATAACGAAAACGCGACCGCATTGGCTGCCGGCCGTGGCTATCTCATGCACCCGGCCGCCTGGTACCAGACAAATCGAACCGTATGCAATCTTGACGCGGCCCCGGAACGCTTCCGATAGGCTCAAGCTGCAAATCTTCCCAAAATTTCCCGAACATCCATACGGAAAAGACCACATGGGATGTCAGATGACTGGGAGGATTTCCACACTTACCTCCATCACACGTTGTATTTGCTGGAATAACCGCTGTTGATATTTGGTAGGTTATAGGCATGTTTCCAGCCTGCCAGCCAAGCCAAGGCTTTGCCAGGGCGTCACGGTACGGCACGGCACAGCCTCTCAGAGAGCGTTACTAGAGCAGAAGGAAAAGAGGATGTGGTAGTCATGTGTGTATTCCATAGAGACATTACCTAACAAGGGGGTCCCGATACTGGTCAAGACCCTCCTCAACTCTTCGCCCCGCCTAGTGATACCATACACATGTAGATACCCCCTAAGATAGGCATTCGTGCTCACGTCGTACCGGCATCTATCTCTTAAAAAAGCAAGAGCGCGTGAATATGAACGACTCAGACCACCCTTCATACATCATCTTCCAGGAAACGATAAGCGAACTTGAAATCAGCCTTCCTCCGATTCATCCTATTACTCGTGAGTGCTTTGTCCTAGAAGACAAGATTGCGGGTGCGGGACCAGGATTCATACCAGGTGGACTCGTAGTCGAAGAAGCGGTAAGTTCCTTGCTCGAATTCTTCCGTGATGTTCTTGGGCTCCTCGTGTCGCTGGAACCACGTCTGGTACTGCTTGTGGAAGCGCCAGCTCTGGTCCTTCAACGCCTTCGCCGCCAGGTACTGTTGATAGGTGCCCTGCTTGTAGTAGAATACGTAGAATAGCGTGTCCGGCTCTATCTTGGTATACAGTCGAGGGTCCTCGAATATCGGCAGAGGCTCCGTGGGATATCCCGACGCCGACGGGAACCTAGACTCGGGGCGATATTGACGGGGAGGTTCCGCGTCGAGGGAATCTACCATGTTCACGTTCGCGTGAGAAGCAGCCAGCATCCGCAGGTGAGAGGGGCTATTTGCTGGTACAGGATTCCTTCGAGTAACCTCGAACGAGTCTACCAGATCTTGCAGCGAAGCAGGAAGATGATATATCGACTCCTCCTCCTTCTGCTCCTTGACGCCGTTCGTGACGCCGTTCGATTGAGCAGCTATAAGTCATTATTAGCAAAGGCAACCTTGATCAGCAAAAGGCAATTTCAATCAAAGTCAAAAAGGTCAAAAAGTCAATTGTAGAGGGACAAAAAAACTTGCCCTTTGACGACTCGCCATGGTCCGCAGCGGCTCCAGCTGCCTTGACCTTGGAAGCGATCTTATCGGCCTTCTTGGACAGAGAAGTCGTGACAGCCGGTTCGGATGCTTTCGAGTCTGCCACGTTCGTGGGGATAGAGAGGCTTGTCGCCCTCTGTTCCGGAGGCGCTGGTTGTAAGAATGCCGTATTCGGCGAGTTCGCGGCGCTCGTCCTCGATACTCCGGCGGGCGGCAGCGGCGAGATGCCGGTGGATACCGGCAGAGATCCGGGTGGCGGCGGCAGTGGTGCGATACCAACGTTGTTCTTATCGCTTGCCGCAGCGGCTGCGGCAGCAGATGCATACTTCAGCCCCTCGCCCGCCGGACGAGTTGGCAACGACGCGGGTTTCATGGCATTGTTGGAGCTGCTACCGTTAGTAACATTAGATAAGGGGGTGTGCAGTGTCGCCAGGGTTGGGAGAGGCGACTTGAGCTGAGCCGAAGGCCGCCGTCCGGTCGCGGCAGCAGCTTCGACGGCCGTTCGCGACTTTCCGGGCAGGCTGCCTGATCGCGATTCCGGCTCCGCGATGTCTTCCTGCACGGACTGCGTGTCTTGCGAGGATACTCGGTCGTTCTCCTGGCCCATGCCGTAGACATCCTCCTCCTCTTGCAGGTTCAGCTCGTCATACAGCTGCTCGTCGTCGATGTAGTCGTCCGTCATGCCATCCGTGACATAATAGCGAATACTCTCCTCCAGGTCCGTGACTTGTTCCGTCTCCACGCCTCCGTTGTCCAGCGACCGGCGGATAAGCTCAAGCTTGGACTGATGCCACTTATGTCGTTCGATTATCTGCTCGATGGCGGCCATCCTCTCTGCTTTGGCGGCGTGGCTCTTGCCCTTCTTCATGGTCGCTTGTATTTGCTCGCCTTCGGCCTCCAGTGCTTCAATCTGTTGTTCGAGCTCGTCCACCATATTACTGAGAAACTCGCCGGCCTCCACCTTGGCCTGCTCCTTCGGATCGAGTTTGGCAGCGGCCGACAGGCCCTCTTTCGAGTAGGCCTTGGTCTTCATGGCCTTTTCCACGGCCTTGAACCGCTCCATTTGCTAGCAGGCATGTAAGTGACACTACAACAGAGCACAGGATTGCCGCGACCGCCGCGTGCAACATACCGTCTCTATCAGCTTCCTGTTCTCCAACAGCGGAGCCTTGTCTTTGATGTCGTTTCCTTGGGCCCATGTCTTGATCTGGTCACGTAACCGCTGCAGCTTCTTGATCTCGCGCTTCAGGTTGTCCTCCAGCTTCTCCTTCTGGGCCGTGTTATTCGACTGCTCGATCTTGTCGTAGATTGCGTCGAACTCGGCCACGCCTTCGCTGACCTTCTTAAAGCACTTGTCTATCTCTTGCTGCAGTTTTCTCGCGGCCATGGTGATTGCGGTCGCTCAGGAGTCGCCCCCGAGCCAGCTACTGGAGAGGTGCTATGTCGCCGCGTCGACGTGTACGGAGGGTGTCGGTGGGTGCAGGTAGGGTGTGATGTAGCCGAGTAGTCAAAATCTGACGGGATTTGGTCGTGATTGCGAGAGGATGATGGCGTAAGGCCAGGTGAAACCGGAGCCGAGTAGCACTGGCTTCAAGGTGGCTGATAAGATAAGAGGCAAGTATGTTAGCTAGCAGGGCCAGGGCTAGTCATCACTAGCTGGCCGGGTGCTGCGAGAGTGGGAATAGCAGGCGGAGATGGGGCGAGAGGATGTTGGTTTGCTGAGGTCAAGTGACGGTGGGATGTCTTAAGATGTTTGCCAATTACCTGCTGAGTTGTCGCAAAAGGCTGAGTGTTTTGCTTTTAGTGAGATGCGACGACGAAATATTACCGCTTCGATAGGTGCAACTAGCCAATCAGCTGCACCGTCCAGGTGGTCGCGCGGTCTGCCTTGCCTGTTGTGCTGTGCTAGTCCGCTACAGGGCAGGAATCTGGGGTTACACCTTGGCAAATCGGCTCCCCAGCAACTCGGGTGGAAATATCGTCAAAGTCGGGGACTTGCAGGTAACGAATCTTCCATGGCACTAATCGTTATAAGCATCGCGATCGCTCATGTTACTCATATTATCACATAACCAGGCCTAGGTAGTATACATATGTAGCTATAGAATATCTACATACCTGGGTATTTACTGTAGACATCCCATCTCCTCGTCTTCAGTTCGACCGATCCCATATTCAAAGCCGCTCTCATAGAGCCAAGATGAAAGGTGAGAGCCACGCAGTCAGCATCAGGTACCCAGACCCCTTTTTTAATCTCAGCTCCCGCCTTTCATGCAGCCATCCTGCAGCGCGTGCTGTCCGCTTCCGTGACGGTGGAAAAGGAGGTGGTGTCGTCGATAGGCAGGGGCGTTCTGGTCTTTGCCGCCGTGGCTCCAGGCGACACGGAGAAGGATGCCGACTCGCTGGCAGCTAAGGTGCTCAAGATGAAGCTATGGGACGACGATGCCGGAGGACGGGTATTAGCGCTCCCCTTTTCCCCTACCCACCCCTATTTCCCCCCGCTTGTCCCGCCCGCGCGCACTCTATAGTCGTCTCTAACGAACGAACAATATGCTTAGTGGAGGAGGAGCGTGATGGACATCGGTGGTGAGGTTCTCTGTGGTGCGTTGAGGTCTCCTCATCCTTATAGCCCCTTTTTGGTCCTAATGCTGAGATGCCTAACCAGTGTCACAATTTACCCTACTCGCCTCTACCAAGAAGGGCAACAAGCCCGACTTCCATGGCGCCATGGGCGGCGATGAGGCCAAGAGACTCTACCAATACTTCTTCGACAAGGTGCAGCAAGGCTACGTGGCAGACAAGGTGAAGAACGGCGTGTTTCAAGCCATGATGGAAGTCGCCCTTGTAAACGACGGACCAGTATGTCTCGACTTCCTCAGCCTCTTATTCGAAGCGCCATGCTGATAGCTGTCTTCAGGTTACGCTGGAATTAGCCACTGGTCCGAAAGCCGCACCCGCACCAGCACCCGCGCCAACACCTGCGCCAAGCAAATAGGGGCGAGTCGTGTGGTTTAGCAGATCGCTGGTGGCTTTCGAACATAGAACTATCCGATAGGAGTGTACATACGCCTCACCATAGGTCATCAGGTTATCCAATAGACGACTGATAGAGAATATAAGGCGTATGATCGCAATGAGCGTTGTCGTCTTCTACCTTTCGTAGTGATGGTATTAATAATATCGGTAATAATTTGACTCGTGTCGTCGTGAATAACCAGAAAACAAAACGCCCCATGTTGTCCAGATTGCAGCTTAAAAGATTCAAATCCGTAGACTCCTCCCCCCTTATGTCAGTCCTATCCGCCGAGGGTATTTCGTCGCCGAGATGCTTTCCCTTTATCCTGAAATGCATTCTTGGGCATTTGCCCTTGGGTATGTAAAAAGTAAATGAGGTGAGAGCTTCATGCCGCCGCAGATCTGATAGTCCCATTGGTGAGGGGCAAAACTGTAGATTCATTCACCCTTCTTCTTCTTCTTCTGGCGCTGGTTGACCTTCCGGCCGCGCCTCTTGGCTACGATCTCAGGGTCCCACGTTCCTGAGAACAGGTCCTCGCACTCATCCTCGTCGTCTGAGTCGAAGATGACAGGTTCGTCGTCATTGTCTGCCCCGATATACTTCCGCTCCATCTCTAGCTCGGGCATCTCGTCGACGGCAACGTCTTCCCAGTTCCGATAGGTAACGGTCCGCTGTATCTCGAGGATAAACTTGCCGATCTTGTACTTCTGCGCCTCCTCCTTGGCATCGATGTATTTCCAGCCCAGCTTGGAGTTGCATATGGCACAGGAGATGTCGGCGACGACGTGCGAGCCGGTGACCAAGAGCCGAGTCTCTTCCCTGCCGATCTTGATGTTTATCAGTTCCTTAGCCTTGGAGCCCTTGCGAGGCGCCTGATCCGGTGGCTGCACTAGTAGTGCTCGGCCGTACCGACCCGTAAAACCCTTGCTCACTATCTGTGACGTGAAGGCGAGGTCGGAAGCACAAGTAGAGCACCTAATGGTATCTGGCTGCGTCTGCGCGAGCTTCGTGGTCTCTGTCCGCTTCCCAGACCCGCGGGAATGCTTGTCCTTCGACCTGAAGTTTGGTAGGATGGATTTGGGTAGGGAGAATGTGGGGGTGTTCGGGCTCCCCACTGGACTCGACAGTGCCGAGTCTGTCGGAGACGCGCTCAGAGACGGCGGCGTGTCAGCGGGCGAGCCACTGGAGCCGGCGCTGGGGCTTTGTCGCCTTCGGCGGAACGGAATAGCGAGTGTCGGCAGCAGGTAGACTGGAAACTTGGGCGCCGGGTGCGACGCTTCAGCTGGCGGAGGCGGGAGGGGCGGGAGAGCCGGAAGCATGTCGCTGAACATTATGGAATACATATGGGCAAATGACTTGGGACGAGTCCAGCAAGCGATGAGCAGGATCGAAGCGAATAATACTGTACCTGTCTATCAAAGTCGCCGACTTGACTAGATAGATGCTAATGGCGAGTCTAGCTCAGATTCTGGAAAATAATATGGTAAATGAATCTTGTAGCTTGCTGATCACAGCCCGGCTATAGCTGACATGGAGCGTGACAGCGACGGTGACAGCATCGACAGCGACCAGCCCCGCATCCGAGTGCTGGATCAAATAGGAGCAAAGAGCATGACAAAGGAGACGCGGTTGGCTGCTGGCAGAGCGGATGGATTAAATGGTTGGGCAGAGATGGAGGAGGAGAGGAAAAGGGGCAGGCTGGAGCCGGAACCTGCGGGTGATATCCCATGTCAGGCTGTTGAGAGGGAAGGAGACGGAGCTCCGAGGCGTTGATCCCTTTTGCGTTCCCTTTTGCGTTCCCTTTTGCATCAGGTGCGCATCACGACGTGCTATCGTGCTGTCCTGACTGCGTCATGTACAGTTTACATGGAGCTACCCGGTCCTTATCAGAGACACCCCTCACCTGAGCTGGCGAGCTGGCCAGCCTGCCAACTTTATCCAGCTTTATCTCTGTATCAGATGTCGGATGCAAATATACGGATAAGCTACCTTGGAGAGTCTCGTCTCCCTGACTCTCAGCTCTCCATATGCAAAAGTGCCATTTGGGCATCATTCCTCATCGTATTTTTAAGAATACCTACCTCCTTGGTAGATATATATCAAACCTCCGAAAGGCGAATCCGAAAGTCGGACCCTAGCATGACATATATATGCACCCAACTCCGAGTACCGCCACGGCTTTAAGTTGATCGACTTGCCCGCTTGCCAGCTTGTCAATTCGCATGTTAAGGGCAAACTGACAAACCCGCCTCGTCAGCGCCAAGTGTGGCATCATAGTGACCAGCCAGTGCCTTTCAACACCGAACTCTCCGGGACCAGATTATTCAAAGTTTGATAGTCTTTCTATTCAGTCTAGGTAAGCCATGCAGATTTAAGGGTAGCTATCGAGTACATTCGATATAAGCGCGACGATTATCATTTCAGCGACACCTAAAAGGAGCTATTTGTCAGATCGAAGCCCAAGGATGGCTGATTTCTTTCGACTCTACCCAAATATACACCAAATACACTCTGGCTACTCGCACCGGCGGAAGCTAGTGCTGGACCCTGCGCAGACTAAAGTATGCATGTAAATGTATACGGCGGCACCGTTGCAATATATGTACGATAACGATAATCTCTTGAGGGACAAGCAGCGAGTTATCGTCGCTCTTTTGACAGGCCAAGAGCTGAGAGGCAAAAGAGGGGTTTGCCAAGGATAGAACCAAGAGCCAACCAATCAGTTCCCTCCCAGTTAATTGGTTCTGTCGCTGGCAGATCAACACGTGATGGACATGCGGGGTGGTACGGTGGTAGCGCATCTCTCTGATTGGCCCAGCTGGGCAAGTCTGGCCGTTTCCAGAACGCATTTGCAGCCTGTCGTAGCCCGTCGCAGCCCGTCGCAGCCCTGAAGCAGCCTGTAGCGGCCTGTAGGTTCGCCCCGCCTTGGCTCGTTGTTTGGCCATTGGTGAATGGGCCAGCTGGTAACCGTTCGCCGCTGACCGCTGTTGTCTTTTTTTTTTTTTTCCGTTTCCATTTTTGATCAAAGTTGCCTCCCGTCGACTCACCCAACTCCACCAGAAGGACCCAAAAGGACAATAAACTCCCACTCGTAAAACGCTAGCAACTTCTAAACACCTCGAACCATCACAAAGAAGTTCTTTCAGCTCTTAAACCACATCAATCGCCATCTCGTCATCCGAGTCTACCAAGACCTATCCGAAGAGAGAAGCCAAATCCTGTTTCGGAACTCACCGATATACCTGTCTCGACTCAACTCAGATCGTCCTTCGACTCCTGTTTCTCCGCTAAACCCTGGATTCCATCAGCCATGGCGCCAATGAAAAACAATAATAACAGTAGTAGTAGTAGTAGTAACTACGGCGAGGCGGTGGCCCGCCAGGTCAATGTCCTCGCCAGCTGCTACCTTGTCGACCCTTCTGCCTCGCTGAAGGGTCTTCACTACTGCACTACCGGGGCTGCAGGTATGTAACATATCCCCTGTCCAGCCACGTCCCGTATCGATCATATCGATCCAAGACACCATTACGTCGGTGGCCTCGTACGCTAACTCGTGATCGCAACAGGGGCCGAGTGGTATTCCTGAGGTCCCCATCTCAGGTCTACCATCCCCTCCATCAAGTCCCCCCCTCGCGGCCATCACGTCCTCCAACCAGCTCGCTCTCCAGCCCAAGAACAAGAAGCGAAGCACCAATGCCGCGCCGATCAATCGCAGCCGCCGAGGGGGGGCAACATTTCAGATCAGGGGAGAATGTGAGAGATTCTTCTGCGAGACCATGAAATCTGTGTTCCAGGGTGAGTGGAACATGGCCGGTAATGGCTCCTACCTGACTGGTGTTAACTGCGCACTTACACCGCCCGACGACGACTATTCCACGCCTCCGTCTTCCGCATCGCCCGATATGGACGTCGGCCTCGATGTCAAGCCTGCCGTCCGCGTCAACGGATGGATGGAGTATTGGGATTACGTCGGAGGAGCGAGCTTCCGCGCTTTCGCCGCGGAAGACGGCGACGAGAGGTCGCTATTTGCATTCTTTGACAGCGGACTCGTCGGCCGCGATCTCAAGCAAGCGTACGTTTGTCTTTGTCTCTGAAACAGTATGTCCCAAGTCCGCGCTAACTCTGCCACAGACTCATTGGCTTGATCGAACTGGCCGATGGACCCATGGAGTGCTCCAACGTCGTCATCTGCGTCGATCGTCGCATGCCTGAGGACTACGCAAAAGGATTGATGAAGAGTCTCCAGTGGGTCGGTTTCGACTTGACTACCTTGGACCACTGGGCCAAGGATCTTGACGTTACGAGCAACAAGTGGCTATTCATGGGCATGGAAGTCTAACCGCCAATCTTTACCTTCGACATTCGTTCAGCTCATTTGCAATTTCTGCTAGGAAGTTAGGGAGCTCGTCGGCGTCAGCGACGAGTTTTATGACCAATTGGGTTGCTTTCAGGAGTTGTCGGGAATTATTGCATGCATCATTACGTTGGCTTTGGCGCATCGGTCGTTTCTTACAATTGCATCTGCTGCGTTCGGTTCTCGTTCAGTTCTCGGGCGAGATGAGGTACGATACATAGAGGGCCAACATCGCGCGAGCAGGACCAGCGTTGCAAAAGCAGTTATTAAATAGTCGTGTAGTAGCAGATCATTATCAAATAAACGTTGGATTTCCACCCTTCCCCTTTCCCCTTTTGAAACCCGCCTCGCCTTTAAATCTCTAATCCAAGAAACGCCTGTATATCAGGTATGGTATAACACAAAGTGCGCCCGACCCTTCTAACCTATCTCTCTACCTACCTAGGTACCTATTCACACACGGCTCGGCCACACAGCTCGGTGCTTTCCCACGTCTCATAAATCGCCCTCGTACTGCCTTACCTCGAGCCCCTTGTCGGCCAGGTAGTCCTTGACCTGCCGGACGGTGTACTCGCCGCGGTGGAAGATGCCGGCGCCGAGGGCGGCGTCGGCGCGGGTCTGGTCGAAGACCTCGTGGAAGTGAGCGGGGCAGCCGGCGCCGCTGGAGGCGATGACGGGGATGCGGACGGCGCCCTTGACCTGGTCGACGAGCTCGAGGTCGAAGCCCGAGTTGGAGCCGTCGCGGTCGATGGAGTTGAGGAGGATCTCGCCGGCGCCCATGGCCTCGACGGCCTGGACGAGCTCGACGACGTCGATGTCGCGGGTCTCGCGGCCACCCTTGATCGTGCAGGCGTACCAGCAGTACTCCTCGCCCTTGGGGCCGGGGAAGCGGGTGCGGATGGTGGAGTGGCGGGTGGCGTCGACGCCGTTGGGCACGTAGACGCGCTTGGGGTCGATGCTGACGACGACGGCCTGGTTGCCGTAGGCGCGCGAGATCTGCTCGACGGCCGTGTTGCCGAAGAGGCGGCGGCCGCCGGCGAGGTACTCCTCGGCGGCGAGGACGGCGTCGGACCCGATCGAGACCTTGTCGGCGCCGCTGCGGAAGTAGAGGGACGCGATCTCGAGCGCGCTGACCTTGGTGCCGTCGGCGTCGACCGTGTCGCGCACGCCGCCGCCGATGGTCAGCGGCACGAAGACCGTCTCGGACGCGCGCCGCAGCACCTCGAGCATCGGCAGGTCCGCCACCGGGCAGTCCCGGAAGCTCGTGATGTTGAGGAACGCCACCTCGTCCGCCCCCTGCTCGTAGTACCGCCGCGCCAGCTCCACCGGCTTGCCCAGGTTGCGCACGTCGCCGCCGCCCGCCGTCTTCTCCCGCACGTCGTACTGGTCGCCCTTAGTTACTACTAAGTCGCCCTGGTCGTTGGCCCGCACGTCCAGGCACGCGACGACCCGCCGCGTCAGGCCCCCCGTCGCCGCCGGCCCGGCCACCTCGCGGCCCAGCGTCCCCGCGCCCTCGCCCGTCAGGAACGCGCGTATCACGCGCAGGCCAGCCGCGCCGCTCTTCTCCGGGTGGAACTGCGTCGCCAGCACGTTGGCCCGGGCGACGGCGCCCACGAACGTCTCGCCGCCGTACGTGCCCGTCGCGACCGTCCAGCCCTGGGCCTCGAGCTCGCCCGCGGCGTACGGGTACTTGTACGAGTGCACGTAGTAGTACTTGCTCGCCGGCCGCAGGTCGTACAGGCTGCGCCCGGACGCGTTGGCGCTGTTCCAGCCGATGTGCGGGACCGCCTTCTGCGCGTCGTCGAAGCGGTCGAGCCGCCCGCGGATCAGCCCCAGCCCCGGCACCGCCGGGTCCTCGACCGAGCCCTCGAACAGCGCCTGCAGCCCGACGCAGATGCCCATAAACGGCTTGCCGGCGTCGACGTGGGCGCGCACGGCGGGCAGGTAGCCCGCGGACGCTAGCTGGCTCAGGCAGTGGCCGAAGTGGCCGACGCCCGGCAGGATCAGCTTGTCGGCGCGCGCGACCTCGTCCGGGCTCCGGATCCAGTCGACCGTGTAGCCGCACTTCTCGATCGCGTTGACGAGGGACCGCACGTTGCCCGCGACGTAGTCGAGCAGGTGGACCGTAGGCATCGTGGGGTCGAAGGGTGGGAGGAGAGGAAGAGGGGTCTGCCGACGCAGGGAGGACTCGAAGTCGTATCAGGCGATGGTGCAGTTGCAATGCCTAAGGTTTGTATATGCTCGTAGCTCGTAGCTTGTAGGTGTGTAGGTAGAAGGTACTCGTTTGTCTGCAACCTTTAAGGTGTAATTCTTCAAGTCCAAGGCAGCTTTTCGTCAGTGACTCAATCGCTGAAGAGCAAGCCAGCTCAGCGCAGCACAAGGGATTTTTTTAGTGGGGGGAGGGGCAGGAGGGGTGTCGAGACGACTGACTGCCCCTCCAGACGCCTATCTCGCCTGTGCCTGCCTGTACTGTGCAATGCAGCACACCTGCAGTTTTAGGTACTTGCTAAAATTAGCAGGCTGGCAGTAGCTTCAAGCTCTATTGCGTTTACCAAGGAACAAATTCACTTTGTCAACGGACATATCTTTCAACCCCAGCACCAGCCATATCGGTTTCCACTTCTCAAATGCGTCTATACATCTACCTGAGCCATCATAATACCATTCTACAAGTCTCCGATGGCTAGTAACGGACTGAGTGAGGGAGGCCCTCACGTCCCGGAGACAGTCTCTGCCGGCCCTCCTAGCCAACTTCCGCCTGAAGAGAACGAATCCGAGTGGGAGTATGAGTATTCCACTACTGAAACAGAAGTACGGTTTCTTTTCTTTGAACATACGGATCCATCACTGACCTCATATCGTAGACCTTCTATGTCACCCTGGATCTCTCCAAGGCAGACTTCACCGACCGTGATGCTAGTACCATCTTTCGGCCGGGCTACAAAGGCAGCGAGAAGGCTGACCGAGCCAAGCTGTATCTGAACAGACGGATGAGCCCGGACAACAGCAACGGCAGCAGCGCTAACGACAGCGACGAGGACGACGACGGACCTCGCGATGCTCACATCCAGCAACCCGTCGCCGATGACGACGCGGACGACCACCAGGTGCAGATCATAGAGCTACACTCGGAGAACCCCGTCATCTCGTACAAGGGCCGCGTATACCAAGGCCAGTGGAGCGAGAACATCGGCACCGAGTTCCTGATGACGCGGCGCGACGAGGACATGCCGCTGCCGGCGCTGCTGCACCTGGACCACGACGTGGAGCTGCTGGGCGCGAGCAGCGCGCGCGTGACGGTCGACGAGATCGAGCTGCGGGCGCGGGAGCGGCCTAACAAGCGGCGGCGCAAGATCAACTACACCAAGGAGGCCAACGCGATGCGGCCTATCGTGCCGCCGGCCGAGCGCTGGGCCACGCAGACGCGCCGCGACCAGGGCAGCTTCCTGGCCAGCCTGATCGAGCTGAAGAAGCGCCGGGGGGAGACGGACGAGGTCACGGTCATCGCTAAGGGCACCGACCTCCGCGTCAACCACAACCGCAGCCGCAAGCGTAAGGGTCATCGCGGTAAGTTCAATCTCCCTCACCTGCGCGGGCCTAGGCGGCCCCGCGGCGCCGACCTGCTCCGCACCCTGTCCATCCGCGAGCACTCGCCCGCCGCGCCGTCGTCGAACGCGTCGCCGCTCGGCCCCGACGCCGGCTCCACGCCGACGCCGCGCCGCTGGGAGGATCTCGAGGGCCAGGAGGACTACGAGGGCGACGGCGCCGCGATGGACGGCGTTAACAGCGAGTACTACGACGAGGAGGAGGAGGAATACGAGGGCGAGGGTGAAGACGAGGGTGAGGATGAAGGCGAGGGCGACGACGAGGACGAGGAGCTGGATGAGAACGGGTACTCCGGCTCGGAGGAGGACGGTTCAATCGATGATATGGACGTGGACGAGGACTAGTGGTTCCCCTGATGTCTATTCACTGTATTGAGTGTTCACTCGCGTTGCTTAACTAGAGGGCGTTTGGTGTTGGAGTATTGCAAAGATACGACATAGGACGGTAGACGGTTCATAGAGGTTTGGCGATACTACGTCTCACCATTCAAGCATAGCCATTAGACGATAGAGTGTAGCCTTCGTTTTCCAATAATCATTTTGAATTCGTTTCATAAACCAGATTATGTATTCTGAAATGTTTCAGAATAGATCATCAATGCTCTTGTCGGCATCTTTCTTGATCAAATCCACCATGCCCTATATTCCATTAGTTGCCTAATTCAGCAGCTAACCTTTTCCACCTGACTGGCCCTCTCGTTTCCGATGAAAGCAACAGGCAGAACCGAATACACTAAGGAGTTGATGTAGACTCACCTCGGGCATGATGGGGTTCCCGTCCTTGTCCTTGACGTACCGGAACGGCATCTGCGTGCTCTCGTGCTCGTTGAACTTGAGCTCGGGGAAGTCGGTGTAGGGGATCTTGTTCAGCGTGACTGGTTTCCGTCAGCTATACTCGCTCTTTTTTCAGCAGGATAATATGGCCGAAGCTATAGTATATCAAGGGGTAGCTTGCTGGCCGAACCCCGAAGAACGAGGCAAGGGGAAAGAAAAAGTAATGAACGTACACTGCTCCTCAACCACCATCCGCGTCACCCGCACCGCCGTGTCCGTCGTCATCTGCACGGGGCCCAGCCGCCGGCCCTTGAAGCCCTTCTTGCGCAGTTCCGACGTCCGATCTATATTGAGTCTTCGTTTAGTTCCGTCTTACAGACCTTCTCTGACCACCCTCAAGTCTACAAGTGCAATCAATATATGAAGATTCGACATACCCCTTGGCGGATCGTCACCTAGAGCTCATATTGTTAGCCATCAGTCCAAGCAATCAATAAAGTCAGCCAGCCAGCCAACATATCCCCAATCAGACGAAGACGCGGCATAACAGTTCAACTCACCCAGAATACCACCGAACAAGAACACATCGAACTCAGTCTTGTCATCAGGGCTCAAGTCCTTATCAGCCTGCGGATCAAGCAGACAGACCCTGCTCCTCTTGCCTCTCTTCTCGCCATCTTCGCCATTCTCATCGTCATCGTCCTCGGCGCCGTACATATCCTCGACGCCGCGCTCCTCGGCGCGGAACGACGGGACGGCGGCGAGCCGCTCGGGGACGCGGAACCCGGCCGGCACCGACGACAGCATGAATGTGTTCTTGCCGCCGCCGCGCTCCTGCGTCTCCCGCGCGATCGCCCCGTACTCGAGCTCCGACCACGGCCCCAGCTCCGGGTCCAGGTGCTCGACGATGTACGTCTTGTGCTCCGGCATGGTTTTTTTTTTCTTGTCTTCGTTTCTTCTCTGGGCTTGGCAAATGTGTTTAATATGTGAGAACGAGAAGAGAGGGAAAAAGAAATGGCAAGGTGATTGGACTATTGCTCGGTTCCTTGCTTGGTATTGTTCCTCGTGCTTTTGTATGTTGGTAGCAAAGATATGAGATCCTGGACTCGAATTAGGCCGGGGACTTTCAGGGTCTATCTACCTGATATGTCAGGTAAGTGAAGTTTGCCGAGTTCTTACTACCAGTTCAGAGAAATCCAAAGCCTTCTCAGATATTGAATCGTCACTTATAACATGGTAATGTGAGAAATTTACTTTAAAAGACGGCACGAGTTTAAGCTTCGAGGTCGAGGATAGCAATCGAGAAAAAAATGGACTACAGCTGTGGGAGCCAATCAACGGCCGCCAAACGAGACAAGCACCTTTATGTCACTCAGCTACGGACAAGCCATTGTGAAATCAAATGTAGCATTAGTCAAGCGTGGCTCTTCCCAAGAGCTCGCCGTAGTCAGAGTCTGACCTTGAGACGAAGAAGTAGAAAGTAACAAATCGACCTGACACAAACTCCGGCTCGCAAATGCATCCTTGGAGCGACCGCTTATATAGGTGGCTTTTCCGCGATTCCAGCTACCGTTCCGAACTCACAACCCTTATGACGCCTTGTCCTGTGCGCCTGATGATTGTCTGCCGTCCAATAGAAATGATAGTAATAACAACAGGAATGGAAGAACTGCCTTATTAAGACTCGCAGGAGAAACCTCGTAGTAATGTAGCAGAAGAGCATAGAACTAGGCGTTGGACTTCCTAGAGCTCTTGGACTGGAGAGCACCCGACAGATCCTTGCTCTTGCGCTTCTTAGCGGATCGGTGTCCGCCCTTAGGTCGATATCCCTTGTCCTCATCCCGCTTCCGTTTGCCTTTGGGCGCAGGCGCGTCATAGCCAGCGTCGTCGTCCCAGTCCACGGACTCGGCCACCTCCTTGTCCTTCCGGCTGGCGGTCGACTGTCTCTTCGTTCGCGCAGTCCCGCCACTCTTGCGCTTCTGCTTGGCTCCGTCGTCGTCTCTGTCTCCATAGCGATCGTGCTTGTCCTTGTCTTTGGATCTGTCCTTCTCCTTCTCCTTCTCGAGGTCTTGGAGGAATGTCTTGGGGGCGTGTCGGCGCAGCCAGTTGTAGACGCTTGTAGGGTTTCGCAGCGCAAAGTTGGCAGCCGGGTTTGGCACGTCTTTCCCGATGGCGCTGGGTGCGAGGGTAGGCTTCGGCGGCAGCTTCAGCTTGGAATCGAGCTCGTACAGGTACTCGTCGATGTCGTCAGCGGTCAAGAACGTGGTCGGATGGATGGACGGGTCCTCGGGGTCCAAGTCCTCCGTGACCTCGGGGAATTGGTCGACAGTCTCGGCGTATGATTTATGAGGGACAACGTCTTGTAGCTGCCTGAGAGACTTTGTAGGTTTCTGGGTCGCGTCGGAATCATTGCTGTTATCTTCATCATCCGGCGAAAGGTCTATGCGCTTCTCGAACGGGATCTGAGCGGAACTGTTGATGTCCAATAGCATGTCCATGATACGACTGCGAAGACACGATATGTTAGCCTTCCTCTTTGGAGCGAATGCATCGGATAAAGAAAAGAAGAAAAAAAGGAGATTCCTCTTACTCGTTCTCGATGGCTAGACGCTTCGCAGTTCGCATGGCCTTTTGTTCTAGCCTATGCAGAGTCTCGATTTCTTGCATCTGCTGGTCGAACTTGATACGCATCTTTCTGTACTTCTTCTTCCATGACTTGTAAGAAGGTCGCGCGTCCGCCATCTGGATGTCGCCATCGTCGTTCTCCCGGTCCATGACTGAGCCTCGATCGATGGCTGCCTGGGTATGTGATGGCGGGATCCGGTTTCCGAAAGGGGAGATGATGAATGATGAGGAATAGATGAACGTTGAAGGAAATAATTGAAGAGACGCGAGTTGTATTGATGGGGGATGTGATTGCGAGATGGAGATTTGATGGAAAATTGAATGGAAAAGAGAAGGGTTTTTGTCCTGTTGGGAAAATTCTCAAGGTTTTAGGAATGATTGCGGTTGCTGCAAGGCTGGAAAACAAGTAGTTTAAACATTCAGCTCCTGTCGCGGTTGCAGGCGTCTGCCTTAGGCGTCCGATCGTAGGCTATCGCAGGCTGTGAAACAACACCACGATAACAAAAAAAGGAGCTGTTTGTAGTGTGGATGGAGCTATAATGGATACTCAGGTCACCTAGATGCCCAAGAGAAAGGAGGGCTACTGGGTTAAATGAATAGCTTCAATTTGCGCCTGAGGCAGATACCGCGCAATATTCCCTCCAGCAAACAACACGCGTTCCTTCCGCTTCCCGAATGCCAACATCCCGGACCATTTTCTTAGGGAGGCATAAGCACTAAAGACACGCCGGGAGGAAGCCATTCCCACTCCCCGAGCTATCGATACCGCAATCTGCGTGACCAGCTAACCTGATACGTCAATTTTGCCAGGTTCTCGACCCCACCATATCTGCCTTCCCCATCCAACTCGATAATATTTATCAACTGAAAATCTACCAGCCTGTCTAGCTACCTCTCTACCTGAGGTTCACGATACAAACCAGTCGACTTATTCCTACCTCGAGAAGAAAAAGAGAAAAAAAGGGCCTCAGTAACGTTTTATGCTCCGCCAGACATTCAGGATGGCCGAGAGCGCAGCCAAGAGACTCAAGACGGGCGACGGCGGCGTCAAGATCGGCACGCACAACGGCCACTTCCACGCCGACGAGGCCCTGGCCGTGCACATGCTGCGGAAGCTGCCCGCCTACGCCGACAGCACCCTGGTGCGCACGCGGGACCCGGCCGAGCTGGCGACGTGCCACACCGTCGTCGACGTCGGCGGCGAGTACGACGCATCGCGCAACCGCTACGACCACCACCAGCGCGGCTTCACAACCACCTTCCCGGGCCGCCCCACCAAGCTGTCGAGCGCCGGGCTCGTGTTCCTGCACTTTGGGCGCGCGCTCGTGGCGCAGCGGCTGGGCAAACCGGCTGCTGGGGACGAGAAGAGCGAGAGCGAGGACGAGGAGGTGGGCGTCATCTGGAACAAGATGTACGAGTCCTTCGTCGAGGCGCTCGACGCCCACGACAACGGCATCGCGGCGTACGACCCGGCGGCGCTGGCGGCCGCCGGGGGCCCCGAGAAGCGCTTCAGCGACGGCGGCTTCACGCTGGGCGCCGTCGTCGGCCGCCTCAACGCCAACTGGAACGACGCGGCGCCCGCCGACCCGGCCGCGGCCCAGGCCGCCGAGGACGCGCGGTTCCTCGCGGCGAGCGCCCGCATCGGCGAGGAGTTCGACCGCGACCTCGACTACCACGTGGGCGCCTGGCTGCCCGCGCGCGCCCTCGTGCGCGACGCCTACGCCAAGCGCCTGCAGTTCGACCCCGAGGGCCGCGTCATGGTGCTCGAGGGCCAGGCCGTGCCGTGGAAGGACCACCTGTACACGCTCGAGGAGCAGCAGGGCGCCGAGCAGAAGGTGCTCTACGTCCTGTACCCCGAGAAGCCCGCGCCCGACGCCAAGTGGCGCATACAGGCCGTGCCCGTCTCCAAGGACTCGTTCGAGAGCCGCAAGGCGCTGCCGGAGCCCTGGCGGGGCGCGCGCGACGAGCAGCTCGACGAGGTCTCGGGCATCCCCGGCGGCGTCTTCGTGCACGCCTCGGGCTTCATCGGCGGCAACAAGACGTTCGACGGCGCCAAGGCTATGGCTGCCAAGGCCGTCGCGTTCTGAGGGGGGAAATATTTGCTGGTCACGTAGGAATTATACGGTCGTGTACATGGCAC
Organism: Hypoxylon sp. FL1284; assembly: GCA_022432365.1. Taxonomy (NCBI): domain Eukaryota; kingdom Fungi; phylum Ascomycota; class Sordariomycetes; order Xylariales; family Hypoxylaceae; genus Hypoxylon; species Hypoxylon sp. FL1284. The sequence goes on from JAJJXE010000012.1 coordinate 1,016,808, forward strand.
GGTAGAAACACGGGATAAGAAAAAGGACAGGGGCAAAATCACTGTCAGGCGACGCAAAAGTCTTAATTCGGCCTGGGCAGGTTGCCATCATCAGCAGATATCTGACCATAAGTACCAAAAACGATGCCGGATCCTACTCCGCATCCGCGGGTGATGAGCAAAAGCACCCAAATCATTTCAAGCATGTACAATGAAGGGCTATCGTCAGGATAGAGAGAAGAAAACAAAAGAACTTGAGATGCTTAGCGAACGTCTCAGATCAAGGCTGGGAATAGACAGCGCGATGACAACATCGTCGTTATGCAGTTTTTAGCATTTTTTTGCATGTGTGAAGTAATCCTTGCCGATACCAGTGTGAACCCTTCCTAAACGCCTTGGGGGAATGAGAAAACTAGGAAGAATAGCAAAACGACCAGATTCAACACGATCCTCGTAACCATCGTCAAGGAGGAGCTAACTGCCGCCTTTTACAACGTATTGCCTTCCCGGCTCCCAACCGCTCGATCGCAGAACTACTCAGCGTACAACCTGCTCAACGTACATCATAGGTCAAGCAACCCTAACCTAGGTCAAAAACCTCCGCATATTTGAGAAGAGAACTCGGGAAAGAGAACCGCGATCGAGGGGATGGAGGAGAGTGCAGGTCCTGCCATGGAGCGCTTCCTTCGGATTATGTCGCGAGTTTTTTGTGTTGCTTCGTCCGCGGCTAGCCACAGGTCGAGATTATCAACTCTTTCCTTTAAGAAACAATAAGTCTTTCTGTTCTGTTCTCTCTTTGTCTTTTTTTTATTGCGTCTCTCCAACTTTTATCTTCGGATGGGGATGCCCTTCATACCAGCGTTCTCTTGGGAGATGGGAGACGAGGCGTCAACCTTGCTCTCCTTGTCGGCGGCAGCGGCGGCGGCTTCTTCGTCGGCGTTGGTCTCGCGGTGCAGGAAGCTGCTTTCTTTGACGGGGCTACCAGCCGAGGTGACCTGGGGGCTACCACCGGGGGCGCCGGCAGCACCGCCGTGGAGGCTGGGATGATGCTGGTGGACGACGTTGTTGGCGCCGCCGTTCTGGCCGTTGGGGGAGGAGAGGTGGGGGATGTTCTCGGGGACGGGGTGCTGGCTGCCGACGCTGCCCGTGTCGACGCCGTCGCCCTTACCGGCCTTGGACATGGCGTAGTCGCCGCTGTCGAAGTACTTGCGCTCCTTGAGGTGCTTGGCGAAGTGGTCCGACCGCGACGGGAGCTTGCCGTACAGCCGGAAGAGCCGCTGCTCCTCCGGGGAGAGCGACTGCGCGTTGTGGCACGTCAGCGTCTGCAACGAATGGCTTACCAATTCGGCCGGGGAGAAACGTTGTGGCGGTGTGTGGACGCGGGACGGGTGCAGAAAGAGACGGCTAGGGCAGACGAAGCGAGAATCGGACTCGATTTGGCAAGAACAAGACCCCAGAGTGATATTCTGGGCCTCGTTTATGGTGTCTCCTTGGTCTCTTCGCTTGGGCACATAGTGTGGGTGTCCAATGCCCAACCCAATAAGAGGTGGGTGGCCGTGGAGGGGAGGGGGGCGAAGGGGGGAAAACTGACCTTGACGTCAACCTTGTTCTTCTGGTGAGGGTTCATCTTGACTGCGCAAAAGCCGCCTTGGCCAAAAGAAAACGACCCTGGAAATAAATCAAAGGGTATATCGCAGGATCGTGAGAGTCGTTGGTGTCTTTTTTCCTTTCAAAAGAGAGAACGAGAGAGGAAGATGCAGTCGAAAGAGGTGGGGAGGTTCGTCGTTGGTGGTTTGTAGGTAAGGTTCGCTTTTGGGGGGGAAGGCTTGGCTCGCTATAAAGTGGTTTCGTCTCTTCGTATGTACCCGGTACTTGGACAGCTACGTGAGTTGGTTATCCGTTACCGTACTTTCTACCGGGCACAATAGCGGCATGTGAGGTGGGATGCCAGCGGGCGATCTTGATTGGCCAGATTGGGGTCGCAGGGTCGACGGAAATGCAACACTTAGCGTTCTTTATATTGGGGCCCAGCCCAAGCAGCCAGAAAGCCCAGCGAGCCCAGCCAGACAAAGCCCGATCTTATCTAGCACATACAACTGTATGCGGCAGGGATTGGGTATGTACCTTATACCACTTATACCATTATGTCACTTATGTCATAAATGATATGTATCTTATCTTACGCGCATACCCTGATACCTGCGTATCTCCGGAATTTGCCGCTCTGGATATATCAGGGTCCAGCGATATATCCTTTTATTTGTTTATTAACCCGCCACGATTATATCAAGTCGGAGCCTTTTCCAACCCTTCCTTACCCAAAGATCCAACCTGTCAACCCTCAAAACCTGGCATCAACCCGGGCTTGCAGGCTTGCTACTTTATCGTTCAGGGGTCCCAGGTCGCAAGCCCCAGAAACTCCAAGCTTGTGAGTCAGCGTTGACTCTTCCTCGCCGTCGCCATAGCAGCGCCGAACACTCGACGCTCGCCCCCTTGACGATGCCCATGACGATGTGTGTTGGAGATTGATCGCTCTGCACATGGGCGATGCTATTCAGGAAAACGTTGATCCGGCGTCACCACTCTCTCCTAGCGTATATCAGCGATGTTGCCCTCCCATGTGGCCATCCTTACCCAGACTAGGCACGCCTAGCATTAGCGACGAAAAGATGTGTGTCACACACACCTATCTAGCATGAACTATGATTCGTCATGGTACATGACGCCAATGAGGAGCTCTGCCGTCCGAGCACAGCAGCCGTAGAACGCCACCATTCTTCGCTTGCCGGGGAGCGGCATTGGAGAAGGGGAGGATCATTAACTGATAGGACGGCGCGAGTGCTCACATGCGAATGCGTAATGCGGAGATCCCGACCTACATGCCACAGGGCACAATGGTCCTTCGACGACGATAGCTTGACCGGTCTAAGAAGTTCCTCCTCGTTCAAGCTCGTACAGATCGACCCGGTCAAGACGGGGTGCGTTACAGTAGGGATATTACTTCCGTCCGCATTGCCCCCCGGTATTATGGCCATCGTCCAGCTATATCCATGCCGGCGTAAGCTGATGCGGTAGCAGCGACGTTGTTAGGCAAGAGTTCGGGGCATAATAGACTACTTGTGTTTGTTTCTTTGCCCCTGTCCGTGGCGCCAACGTGCCTAAACTCAGAGCGGCCACGTTCCTATCAATATCTCATGGTTGTGCCTATGGCATGTGAACAGGACTAGCAGTACGCCATCTCCCGTGGGCTGAAGTCCTGCCCTACCCCAAGATCAAGGAATGTTGGGGTATCATGGTGTTCCAGTCCCGGAGCTGTTTGACCGAGTGACCACAGTCACTATCATGGCTTGCAGTCTAATGCCACGACAGCAACGCCATGAGGACTGTCAGACTGACCCCTGAAAGACCGAGGTGCATGACAGCTTTAATATCAAGCGTTTGGACATTCTATGGACCTAACAATTACCTGAGCGAGCACTCTCCAGAGTATAGACACTAAATCCAGTTTCTGTTCACAGAACCAAAAGGTCTACAAAGTCAACATTGCCGCTCTGGACCAACTCACCCTGCATAGCTCCATGCAAATAAGCACTGCCCACCAGCCTTACCTGGCTAGGATTTCCACCGTGCGATAGGCCTCCCGTGACACCTGCACTGTTGCCCGTCCGCCGAAATACAAAGGGCGTGTCGGTTCCGGCCACCAGGCAGACGACGTCGCCTGGCCTGACGTTCCGCGATGCGAGCCCGATAAAGTTGTGCTGCCGCGTCCTGAACAGCCGGCGGTGCTGGTGCATCTGGTCGATGGCCCACCCGACGCCGCCGACCTGCTGCTCGATGTGCTTCCAGAAGTTCGCCACGCCGGCATTCGCCTCGAACTGATTGAGCAGCTTCGCCTCCGCCTCGGCGCTCTCGGCGAGCTCTGCGCCCCGGACGCCTGCGTTCCGCGGGTAGTTCTTAACGCGCGACCGGAGCGACAGCGCGTCCGAGTCATGGGCGGTGAGGAAGGCCGCGAGGGCCTCCCGCGGCTTCACCCGCGTGCCGTTGATGGTGCCGCAGTCGTGGATCAGCGCCGCGTTCCGCTTGCTCGCCGCACGGCTAAATATAGCCTTCCCAGGCTTCGTCTTCGCGCGGCTGAACTGTAGGTTGGAGATCGTTGTCTCCAGCCACACTATAAACGCGTGCTGCAACTTGGCCATCGGTATCTTGTTGTCGCGACCGAACACGTCTGCCGTTAAGGTCTTCATCACGGCGTCTATGGTCGGCTCGTCGGTGTGGCTGTACCTATTTTCTAGCTTCGCGATGAGATCCAGGAAATGCCCGTCGGCGTACTTGCACTGCTTAGGGCGGAGCTCCGCGTGGCTCTCGCCCACCTGTGCGACCTCATCGATGTAAGAGGCGGAGAGAACTAAACACCGAGTAAAAGGAGCGACCAGGTTAAATCTGCTCCCTTCGTCTACGGAGAAATTACCAGCTACCGTGCTCGCCGCTTTGAAGTGAGTACACCCGTAGAACCAAAATGGTTTGGGATAAAGGGGATCTCGAAAGTCGGGGACCCACGACGGCAGGTCTTGACCCTCCGCAGCTCCGACCGCTGCAAGAGAGAGCACGTAGGACCATCCATATTGGCCTGCGATGAATTTGGTGACGATTGTGTAAAGCTTATCCAATGGCAAACCTAATGCTAGGGTTTCTTGGATGAGCGAACGGTTTGTCCCGGGATCTACGAGACCGAGAAGGGATAATATCTTGTCTTCGGGTTTGGAGGCAAGCCTATCTCGACACAAAAAGAGGAAGTCGTCGAAAGGCCACGTGCGACCATTCTGGTGATCTTGTTGAGCCTGGAGCATATGGGTCATCGCCCGAAACCCGCCGCCTCCTATAAGGGCGGGGTCCGTCAGGGGCGTGTGTATAAGACCGCAAGCCGAGATGAGCTGTATCGCGTTGAGCAGCTGGGCGGACGGGATCTCCATGCCGCCGACGAAGAAGACTAGCTGGCGCGCCAGCACGAGCTCCTGCACCACCCAGGCACGCTGGAAGTAGTCGCGGTTCAGCAGCCGCGCCAGGCTCTCGACGGTGGTCCCCTCGAGCCGCGGGAGTATCGCGAACGCAGGCGCCTTGTTGCGGACCTTGACGATGTCGTACTCGGACCGGAAGCCCTCGTATTCGATCTGAACCTCCTCGATCTTGCGCAGCGACTTGGGGAACGAAGGCATCGACGTGATGTTGCTCGACTCCCCGAGCCACACCAGGACCGTCTGGGCCGAGCCGTAGATCCGGCCCATCATCGCCAGCTGCCTGTATTTCTCTTTCTTCGCCTCCTCGTCGTTCTCGTCCTGCTCTATGCAAATCGCATCGATCCAGAGAGGGAGCCCTCTCTGCTTGGCCCGCAGCCGGACGAGGAAGTAGTACAAGTTGCGCTGGACGTGCAGGACCTTGCCGTTGCACAGGATGAGTTTGGGATTGTATGCCTCGCCTTCTTTGGCGTACATGGGAAACCGGTCCGGAAATAGCTTCGCGGCGGCATCGTTCAGATAGCCGCGAAGCACGTCCTTCCGCCACGAGTACGATACCGCTTCATACCTGGGCGGCGTCGAGGCGTCAAGGTCGGCATCGAACAGCCTGCACCTGATAACACTACCCCTGCTACCGTCTTCGAGCTTGAGAAGCCTGATGTAGGATGTTCCCGCGTCAGTCTTGAGTCTCTCGTACTTGAAGGTGCTCTCTTGTTCTTGAGCCGAGAGGCCAGCCTGTACGGGCGACATTCATCAGCGAGAGCTAAATTGATCAATCTCTCGGTGTGTTTCACTCACCTGCCGCTTTTCAGCGCCCGTTCGCCAGATGCCGCTGATCGTATTCATTGTCGCACGAAGTATTACCTGGCAAGTTTCGGTCGTCTATCGAATGAATGGGCAGCTATATTATTGGAAATGTCTACCGAGAAGGTTTCGGCTCGGAAATTTCACATCCCTGCTTCTTTTCTCCGAGCATCATGAAATCACTCGATCGTCTAGCAGTCATGAAATCTGCCCGCGTTCAAGAATCGAGCCGGTGGGTGTATTATCAAAAAGCGTTTTATCATCTTGTCATCATTCTCAATCTCAGTCATCATCTAATGCTGCCGAGTTACGTTAAGTACCAGACTTGTTTTGTAAATGGCTTGGATATACTTCCTCCCCTTCACATAGCTTGCGCTCAGCTGTGCTGTCTCGTAAATCTAGAACTGCCAGTTTCCGAGGTTACAGTGGTATGTCGCTACGAGAAGAGAAATAGCTGATCAAGTCGGGGTGAAAGGTAACTCAAGGTAATAGGCGGAGACGACGTCGAACTTTTGGCATGTTACTTGATGGAGGGTGCTAATCTTGAGGATAAGAGAGTTTCGGGTAATAAGTCATGACGAGGAGGCTGGACAAAGGTGCTTCATCCTAGGGATTTCCATGTATCCATTCCCAAGACGTTCACACCTCTGAAACTTTAAACCATCCTGCGTCACTTCTCAAAATAGGGGTGTCTCGACGTCTCTTAGGTAAGCAGGGCAAGGGCATAAAACATGGTTGTAGGTGTTTCTATCATTGTCATGACGAATGATATTCCGTAATAAGGGGTCAAAATCACCTGGGCATGAGGGGAGAATAATATGAGGGGTCAAAAATATAGGGAGATGATTAATAATATAAGGAGACATACATTATTTAATTTTTACCCTCTTCGATTTGACGAGGGGGTAAAATTCAGCTTAATAAGCTCTTGTAACATATCCCTTCAGGGTTATATCTCCCCTCCAGCTTCACCGGCGATATATCCGGAGAAGAGACGTCAGAGCCGAATAGATGCTACGCGGACAGCAACCATCAACAACATTCTAGTTTAACTAGCTTTATGGAGTGAGTTATCTCCAATGATTTGCTATTCAGTCTAAGCAATATTCGCCCATATACCAGGTAGTTGTTGGTCTGTCTTGTGACAATCCAAGTAAAGAAGAAAGGCCACGATCACCAACTCCCGTCATTCTAATGAAACTAGCATGGGTTTCAAGAGTTGGTGGTGAACGTTCAGACAGCCTCTAAATCCGTTCAGCTGTATTTCCGTCGTTCTATCCCCTTGAGCTCGGTAGACAGCGAATGAGCTGGCAGGAAGACTGCATGCTGAGACGTCCCTTGATTTGTCAGAGGCTCAACGACGTTAAACTCATAAGGCAAGACTATCTGGCCAGGAATAATATCATGGATGTCAACCTGGAGTAGAAAGTCCATTCTGGGTGTGATCATCAGTAAGAGCAGAGTTATAAATGTCTCGTCGGCGAAAGCCCAAATATATCCGAATATCACCGACTAGATGACCACCAGCCCCTATCCTATATAACTGCTCAAATTCCCGAGCCTTTCAGACATAGACTCCAATGGGTTACCAGTCCGCTCTGCTTCATCAATATTCATTTTACACCTATCTTTCCACCCAAATCACCATGACTGCCGACCTCCCAGCCGAACACCGCGGCCTCGTCATCGATGACGGCATCAGCGTCAAGACGCTGCCAGTGCCGCAGCCGGAGATTGGCAGCGCCGTGATCCGGATCGAGGCGGCGGGGGTGCTCTCGTACCACCGCGAGATCTACGGCGGGGAGCGGAAATACAGCTTCGCGCGGCCGGCGGTGGGCGGCGTGAGCGCCATCGGGCGGGTAGCGGCGGTAGCGGCGGACGCGACGGCGCTGCGCGCGGGGCAGCTCGTGTACGTCGACTGCACGATCCGGGCGCGCGACAACCCGGGCGCGGTGATCCTGACGGCCATCTACGACGGGGAGACCGAGGACAGCCGGCGGCTGATGCGCGACGTGTGGCGCGACGGCTACATGGCGCAGTACGCGCGCGCGCCGCTCGAGAACGTGTTCGCGCTCGACGAGGCCCGGCTGTGCCGCGGCCTCGGGTACACGGTCCCGGAGCTCATGTACATGTGCTACCTCGTCGTGCCCTTCGGCGGCCTGCGCGACGTGCGCCTCGAGCCCGGCGAGACCGTCGTCGTGTGCCCGGCCACCGGCGGCTACGGCGGCGCCGGCGTCCAGGTCGCCGTCGCCATGGGCGCGCGCGTCGTCGCCATGGGCCGCAACGAGGCCGAGCTCGCGCGCCTCAGGGCGCACGTGCTGCGCGGCACGCCGAACGCCAGCGTCGAGACCGTCGGGATCACGGGCGACGAGGCGGCCGACGCCGCCGCCATCCGGCCCTTCGGCCCCGTCGACGCCGTCCTCGACCTCTCGTCCCCGGCCGCGGCCAAGGGCTCGCACGTCCGGGCCGCGGTCCGCAACCTGCGGCGCGGCGGCCGCGTCAGCCTCATGGGCCGCACCGAGAACCCTATGGTCCCGTCGGTCACGGAGCGCAACATCTCGCTGCGCGGCAAGTTCATGTACGAGAGGGACGACGTGCTGCTGTTCATCAAGATGCTGGAGAGCGGCCTGTTCCCCAGGGGCAAGGACTTTGTCGACGTCAAGGCCTACAAGCTCGACGACTGGAAGGAGGCGTTCGACGTGGCGGCTGAGTTCGCGGGTATCGGGAAGTATGTCACACTGGTACTCTAGGTCGTGACGTTCCAAGAGGTTATTCGGTTGTGGACTGTGGAAGGGTCTGGTGAACTTGCGTCCTGTATCTATATTAGATGTATTGAAAATCTCCCATATTGCTGGCTATGCTACTTGTAGACATTCCTCAAGTACTTGTACCAAATATCTCTACTTGCTGTCTCTGGCTATCCTTTATAAGGTATCCGAGGTATGAGGATTTAGTTTATACGAACAGGTATTATGAAATTACTATAAGATAGCTTGTTGCAAGGGGAATCTGCGTTTAGATTAGCTTCTTTCTATCCTTCTGGGGGAATTTGCGGCAAACTAGGTCCTGCCGCTGTGCACTTGACGACAGGATAATCTCGTGGTCCTCTTATAAGCACCAGAATACCTCAAGTCGTTTATACCACTCCCGCATGACAACGAAGTTGTTCTCTCCCACAAAACATTTGGGAGATTACTCCTATAAGCCTCGATGAGCCTCTAACATACATAGATGGAGATAGGAATCAGAAAATAACAAATAGCCTAATGGTCATAGGCGTGGCAAAAATACTATTAGTTTATTTGTCGACACGCCGTCTATATGGCGTGATTGTGATAGCTTCATCGGGCTGTTGTCTAGTGCGCTGAAGGAAGACGGTACGTATGCTCGCTTGGCCAGATTTACCTAGACGCCCATGTGAAATTACGTGCTGCGTATCTGATCTAGGCAGGGAGCGTTCGATACGAGCAAAACTTTATTGAACAAGTTGAAAAGAAGCCAAGCTCGTAGGACGGCCCGGAAGGTGCCCTAGAAGCTGGATATAGTATGAACTGTTTACATACCCATGGGATTATACTCGTCTTATAGTCCTATGTAAGTAGCTCCTTGGCGACCCAGGGTGTATATTGCCGAGCACAAATAAGATATCAAAGGGTGTGGACAAAAATGAGAGCTCCACTGGGTAGCTAGCTTCACGTGGGATTTCCGTCCACCATTGGTGATTCCGTGAGTTTTGGTGACAAGAACGGGACCTGTAGTAGAATCTGGGGTAGGGAAAGAATATAAGTCGCTAGACAAACGTATCGTACGTACATACAGGTAGGTAGTACATATGATTGTGAGTATTGAGATCAGCGTCGGGGTACAGGTGTCATGGGATCCACGCCTTGGAAACACTTGTGAACACCCTACTTCGATGTTGGTTTGAACAGGTTTCGATAGATTGACTCGTTAGGTACCGGGGTAAGCTAGGGGGGTATGAAAACACGATAGATGCAAGGCATTTGGTGAAAGATTCAACTTCGGGAGAGCCCTGATGTAAGGAGACCCATTCCCGCATCCGTCCGTATAGTATCATAGCTTCTGGGTCCAAATCATCGGTTCCTTGGACTTAGCAAGCTACTCTAAGGTGGGCTAAGATATGGATCCAGACTGGTAGAAAGTGATGACGGGACGGGAGCGATAGACCTTTCTTAGGTGCTTCAGCTTCATATCAAACCGGACATGTCCATCCGGAGATGAGCTCTGGACGGGTTCTCGACTGGCCTGATACCTACCTAACGTAGTCAAGGCTGAGGGCTGGTGGACAAGCTGATAGTTTAGAGTATTGGAAAGCGAGCTTGGTTCGAAGTATACAAGCGAGGCAGCAGGAAAAGAAAGAAGGTAGTACAAATCCCTGCAGGACGGCGAGCACACCATCGACGACCCACATATCGTCATTTTCAGGGGCTCCCGTTCGTCCCAGCAAAAGTCATATCACGACCTTGCCTGCGACGATAGTGGCAGAATCTGCTTAATTGCACAATGCTGTTGCGTGCCGCTGCGTGTATCGCGATTCGGGGGCGATTCAGTGCTATCCGCTCCGTTCCAGGGATCGCTCTCAGCCCCTCGGCCTTTCGCTCATTGCAGGATTCCGATGTCTTTCATATTAAAATATCACCACGCCATGCAGAGAGCTATGGCCGTCGTCCCAGGATCAACCTCCAATGATCTATTCTGGTGGGCACCTTGATGACATCTGCTTTAAGCTTCGCCGTATTGTGCATTGTCTTCTCATAAGTCGATTGGGAATCTGGACCGACTATCTCCGGAGCCGATTCTGAGGCCTTGCTGCTTACGCCCCAACCAGCACGGCACGGTACAGCACATTTCCTGTAGCTACTGAGGTGGCTTAACGAGCACCGGGGGTGTGCGCCCCGTCACTGCCCTCCTAAGTCTTCCGATCTTCTGGTTCCTCAATAGCTCGGCGGTCCGGACTTGAAACGAGACATGTCTTTCCCCTGGACCAAGGTAGGCCACGGCCTTGCCTGGTTCTTCAACCTGAACCTCGACCCGTACGGCCAGCACGAGGCCGAGCGCACCGACGCCAGAAACGCGTCTCAGTCTCACCCCAACGTCGAGCCGTACGAAGAGAGGGACCCGACCGCGGCCGAGTGGCTCGTGAGTGTAACCCCGACACCCCTTGGGATCTTCCGTTACTTCTACCGGCTGTTCCCGTTCCTGCATTGGATTACCAGATACAATCTGACATGGTTCGTCGGCGATCTTATTGCTGGTAAGCTCCTTATCTGCCGGCCCATCACACGGCTACAACTGACCCGGCTCGGCTCTTAGGCGTTACCGTCGGAGTCGTAGTCGTGCCCCAGGGCATGGCTTACGCGCTGCTGGCCGAGCTTGAGCCTCAGTACGGCTTGTACTCGTCTTTCATGGGCGTGCTCATCTATTGGTTCTTTGCGACTTCGAAGGATATCACGATCGGGGTATGTTCCACTCTCTTTCCCCTCCCCCTCCTCATCCAGTGTCACTCCCCTACGAATACCTTAATCTCGCACACATAACATGCTGACCCGTAAAGCCCGTCGCAGTCATGTCTACCGTCACTGGCGGCATCGTCAGCAGGGCGGAGGAAGCTATCCCCGACGTTCCGGGTCACGTCGTAGCATCTGCTCTCGCCGTCATCATCGGCAGCATTGTGTGCTTCTTGGGCCTGGCTCGTCTCGGCTGGATCGTCGACTTCATCCCTCTGCCCTCGATCGCTGCCTTCATGACGGGATCCGGGATCAACATCGCGGTCGGCCAAGTCCCCACGATGATGGGCATGAACTCTAAGAAGAAGCACTTTTCCACTCGAGACCCGACGTATTTGGTCATCATCAACACCCTGAAGAATCTCAAGTACACCACCATCGACGCGGCCATGGGACTCACAGCTCTTCTCATGCTGTACATAATCAGGGGAACCTGCACCTATCTGGCCAAGAGGTATCCCCGGCGAGAAAAGGTGCTGTTCTTCGTATCGACTCTCCGAACCGCTTTCGTCATATTGCTGTACACCGGAATCAGCGCCGGCGTCAACGTGTATCGCCGGACAAATCCACTTTTTAGCGTCCTAGGCGAAGTCCCCCGAGGTAAGACTGCCATGAGTATCATATATCAATATATGATATAAATACAATCATATTTGGAGCAGAAGACTGACGAACACAGGCTTCCAACATGCCGCCGTGCCCAACCTCGACCCCAAGATCCTCTCATTTTTCCCTTCGGAGCTTCCCGCTGCCGTCATCGTCGTCTTGATCGAGCACATATCCATCTCGAAGTCTTTCGGGCGTGTCAACAACTACGTGATCGACCCGTCTCAGGAGCTCGTCGCCATCGGCGTGAGTAACCTCCTAGGTCCTTTCCTCGGCGCATATCCTGCTACCGGATCTTTCTCCCGTACCGCCATCAAAGCAAAAGCCGGCGTGCGGACGCCCTTTGCTGGTGTTATCACGGCAATAATCGTATTGCTAGCCTTGTACGCCCTGACGGCCGTCTTCTGGTACATTCCCCAAGCGTCTCTGGCTGCCGTCATCATCCACGCCGTCCTGGACGTCGTATCCCCGCCGAACGTAGTCTACCAGTTCTGGCGGATCTCACCTCTCGAAGTCATCATCTTCTTTGCCGGAGTCCTGGTGACTATCTTCGATACCATCGAGGACGGCATCTACACCACCGTCTGCGTCTCCTTCGCCGTCTTCATCTTCCGTCTGTTCCAGGCGAAGGGCCGCTTCCTCGGCATCGTCAAGGTCCGCACCGTCGGGGACATGAGGGCCGGCGCGCGGGTCAGCGAAAGCCGATCTCTCTCCCGCAACACTTCGCCAGAGGGCGACACCAAAGGTCCTAGATACGACGGCATCTCGAGCGAGCGCAATCTGTTCATCCCAATCTACCACGAGGACGACTCAAACCCTCTGATAGCCGTGGAACACCCCTACCCCGGCGTATTCATCTACCAGTTCTCGGAGCTCTTCAACTACCCCAACGCCACGCGCTTCCTGGACGGTCTCACGGCGGGCATCTTCAAAGCCACCCGCAGGACAGACCCGGATTCCCTAGGCAAGCTGGGTGTAAGTTGCAACACTGTCTGTCCCTCATTCGTTCCAAAGCACGTGCTAACACGCCCCAGGACCGCCCCTGGAACAACCCGGGCCCACGCCGCGGGCAGGCGGAGACCGACGACACGGCGTCGCGGCCGACGCTGCGGGCCGTGATCCTCGACTGCGCGGCCGTCAACAACGTGGACGCGACGGCGGCGCAGGCGCTCATCGACGTGCGCAACCAGCTGGACCGGTACGCGGCGCCGGACGCGGTCGAGTGGCGCTTCGCGCACGTGCGGAACCCCTGGACGCGGCGCGCGCTGACCGCCGCCGGCTTCGGCTTCGCGCGCCCGCGCAGCGAGCGCCGCTGGAAGCCTGTGTTCAGCGTCGCCGACCTCGCCGACGCCGCAGAGCCGCTGTCGAGCTCCGGCGGCAGCGACGAGAAGGGCGCGGCCCGCGGCGGAGATGACGAGGAGATCAACGTCACGCAGCCGCCGTCCGTCGACGAGGACGAGAGCGCCGGAGGCCGCCGCGCGCCCGTGTACGGCCTCAACCGGCCTTTCTTCCACGCCGACGTCCAGGAGGCGCTCGACGCCGTGCTGGAGAACGTCGAGCACCGGCCTCCTGCCTTCAAGGCGAGTTAAGTAAGCCTGCGAAAGAATGGGGGGAAGATTATGAAGTGTTGATCGTAATTATTTTATTATAGATATACGTAGTAAAAGCGACCCCGCTATTGCGATAGCGGCATATATATACCCCGAGACGTGAAAGTAGAATAGGTTGTGTGAATTATGTTCTTTTCCATTACTGGTATAATTGTAATTTGTCTTTTAATATAATAACATTTATTATAACTTTATTGTTTCTTATTATATCACTTCCTTGACGTCTTTTTTGAGCTCGACCTCGCCCACGGCGGGATCGACAGCGGCAGCAGCGGCCGCGGCCCGGTGCAGGCGAGCGCGCTTGCCGACGACGATCCAGGGGGCGTCCGGGGCGAAGACGACGGCGCCCATGTGCTCGAGGGGCACGCGCTTGGTCTCGGGGAGGACGAGGTAGAAGAAGACGGCATTCGTAAAATTGCAGACGGCGAAGAGGACGAAGAAGCGCCAGCCGACGCGGTCGACGGCGACGCTGGTGACCTGGCCCACGAGCGTGTTGAAGGCGAAGCTCGCCATGGTCGCCATCGACACGCCCTTGCTGCGCGTGTGCGTGTCGAAGATCTCGGCCGGGATGATCCACGACAGCGGGCCGCATGCGAAGGAGAAGGATATGTTGTACAGCCAGGTGCTGCAGCGGGTGCTGTTAGCCGTTGTTTACAGGTGATACGTGCGGTAGAGAGGCAGAAAAACTCACACGATGATGAACCCCCACCCGGCGGTGCCGCCCGCACCGGCGCCCGGGGGGAACAGGGCGAGCAGGATGGTGGCGATGATGAACATGACGCAGTTGACGAGGTTGCCGGCGATGAGGGTGGGGCGGCGGCCGAAGCGGTCGATGAGCAGCATGCAGGCGGCCTGGGCGACGAGCGCCAGCACGTTGTTGATGGCCTGGTACTTGAGCGCGTCGTCGGCCGAGATGCCGATCTGCGCGAAGATGCTGACCGAGAAGTACTGGATCGCCGACACGCCCGTCATCTGGATCGACGCCTGGATGGCCACGGCCAGGAAGAGGCGGCGGAACGCGGATCTGAGGGGAGGTCAGTCAGTCAGTAACCCCCTAGGCATATTTATAAACGGAGAAACAGAAGAAGATGGACGCACGGGCTCGTAAACAGCTCCAGATAGCTCTTAGCCTCGTGCTCGCGCTCGAAGCCGACGGTCTCCTGGATGAGCGCGAACTCGGCGCGGACCCAGGGGTCGTCCCGGTCTCCGGCGGCGTGCAGGCGGGCGAGGGTGGCGAGGCCGGCGTCGGCGCGGCCGTGGTCGACCAGCCAGCGCGGGCTCTCGGGGAACAGCAGGATGAGGGCGGCGAGCGCGGCGGCCGGCGCGTTCTGGATCCCCAGCGGGATCCGCCACTGGCCCGTCCCCCGCAGGCTCGTGAAGCACCCCCACGAGATCCACCCCGCCGCCAGCGACCCCACCCCCAGCATGAACTGCTGCAGCCCCGTCACGCGCCCTCGGATCGACGGGTGCGCGATCTCGCTCTGGTAGACGGCTGTGGTGTCGTGGTTAGTATGTCTGGTGATGTCTCTGGCCTCCTTTGTGTTCCCTCTTTATCATCACGTTCAAAGTCTCTTCCACTATGGGTTGGCTGAAGAGAGGACGAGGTTACTCACTATGCCAGATCGTTAGCAAGGCTCATCCCTACCACACGCATACACCCGCAGGAAGAGCTGACTTACCGGATAATCATAGTCAAGAACCCGACGCCGAGCCCGGCGACCGCCCTGCCGCCGTATAAGTAGTTTATGGTCTGCGCAGCGGTCTGGATGGCGCCGCCCAGCAGGAACAGCAGGGCGCCGACGAGGATGGTCAAGCGCCGGCCGAGCGCGTCGCCCGCGGGGCCGGCGAACATGGCGCCGAAGAAGGCGCCGCCCGTGAACAGGGAGACGACGGCGCCACTTTGCACGGGGTCAGTTTGCTTGTTTGTTGTTCCAGACGG
The DNA here is from genome assembly GCA_022432365.1 of Hypoxylon sp. FL1284. Taxonomy (NCBI): domain Eukaryota; kingdom Fungi; phylum Ascomycota; class Sordariomycetes; order Xylariales; family Hypoxylaceae; genus Hypoxylon; species Hypoxylon sp. FL1284. The sequence continues at coordinate 1,032,286 of JAJJXE010000012.1, forward strand.
TAGGGGGTTGTAGTGTGTAATCGAGGGAAGAGAGACAGAGGATGACGAAACTCACTTCTGAGCTGCGTTCGCGTGGAACAGCTCGGCGTACGAGGTGCTCCCGACGACGCCGGCGATGACGCCCAGGTCGTAGCCGTACAGAACCGAACCCACCGAGGCGAAGACGCCGACGAGGAACTAGGTATCGCGTGTCAGTTAGTTCAGTGTTGCTCTGTTCGATTTCCGGATTCCCTCGTCGTTGTCTTCTTCGAGTCGTCTACTGGATGAGAAGCTCGAGTCTTGGCACATGTGTCTGAGATGGACACTACCGATTGGAACGGAAGCGGCAGAGAAAAGAAATTACCTGGTAAGTATGAGGCTTCATCGTTATCGCTGCTCCGCGGCGGCGATTCCAGCCTGTTTTATTTCCGTCGAGCCGTCGACTTCACCCGTCTTATATTTTCCTTCTTGAAAGCACCTCAAGTCCAGCACAATCGCACACTACACGACGTTGGTGAAGCCGGCCAGCCTGCAACACGAGACGCCGAAGTCGTCTTATATGCTCAGCTCACCTTGTCTTCTCCACCCTCACACCACTCATTCTCGCTTCCTCCCCGAGCCCCGTCGCGACATACCTGTCCCTGCGGAGGTACATACTCGATCCGGCCACGCGAGCCTGGGGTAGAAAGTCCCAAGCCTAGGGTATTGAAGAGGAAAAGGAGGAATGTTCAGCGAACGACTCTCGGATGCGCTCCAATCAGGGCGCAGGGATAGCGTGGAGATTCCCGGGGGAGGGGGCGAATCCGGGGTAGCAGTGCGGAGAGGAAGATCTCCCCCAGCTTGTAGCATGGAAATCAACTCACCGCCTACGATCCGAGACGCTCGTGCATTGCTGCTGCTACGTGCTTCAGGCACTCTGCCGATTCGGGGCCGCGGTATATGCAGAGCGTATGCGAGGCGACGCTTTGCCCTGCTGATCTACATTGGTGCGCCGTCCATCGCATATGTTGCCTGGCTGCGCAGCCCTGCACATATTCGTAGGGCTGAAGCTGAAAGCGATCAGGTTAGTATCGTTTCATTTCTTCGAGAGCTGATATTCACAGGACCAAACAGCGCGGCTTGTCTAGAAGAAAAAAGTCATATATATTTTCAAGAGCCTACAAAGCAAGCCCAACTACCGCTGGGGTATCAGATCCGTAAAAACGCCAGTCCTAGTGCATCGTCTATGGTATAATCTTTCATGAATGCCAGCTCCCCTTCTTGCCCTCGGCGATGCTGTGGATGATGCGGCACCTCCACGTCTGGCAGACCTTCATCCTGCCGAGGTTCTTGAATTTCGGTCCCTGCGGCCCCGTCACGTAGTGGTACTGGCCGAACAACCGCCATTGCCGCGAGTCGTCCAGGCCGTACAGCTTGTCACCCCAGGTCCCGTTGTAGTGGAACCAGCTCGTCGGCGCGTCGGCGTTCTCCTTGACCGGCTCCAGGCCCTCGTCCTCCTCGGCGTCGTAGTCGTACCAGTAGCCCCTCAGGTTCTTGGATGGGTCCCAGAGCGGGCCCCGATCCGTCACGTCCTTGAGTATGCCGAAGGGTAGTACGTAGGGGTGGTTTCCAGGCGTGGCGTACATGGCGTGGGAGCCCACGGCGCTGTAGATGACGGGCCTTTGTATCTCGGTCTCGTTGCCGCGCTTCTCTACGGCGTGCCAGGCGTACGCCTGACCGCCCTCGTGCTCGCTAAAGAAGACGCCGCGAGGAACACCTGCTTCGAACCGGATCATGCAGTGTTCCCAGTCGCCCACGTGGTTTCCGTAGCGAGTACCCAGAACCGTCTGTCCAAGGTTATAGGCGTAGAAGAAGAACCAGAAGGCATCAACGATCCCTGATCCTTTGTCTACCAGGACGAGGGTAGCCGGCGCTCGCGAATACCCCGACTCATCGGGCTTGTTCTCTGCGTCCTGTTCCTCCTGGGCGGAAGACGACATGAGTCTCTGCTGTTCGCGAAAGCGAGCCATGGGGGATCGCCTTCCTAGCGGGCGGTTCTGGGACGGCACGCCGCCTGGAAGTTTCCGCGGGTCCGATATACGTCTTAAGGGATGGTCTCGATCAACCTCATGCCACGTCGTATCGTCGCCGGTCACCTGGTCTGGCTCCGACTCTTCCACATGGCCTGCGTCGTTGTCGGAGAAGGCAATTGGTCTACTCTTCTTGCTGTGAAGCCAGCGCGGACGAGACTCGACATCGTCCTTGCTGTTGAGGTGCTCGAAACCCAGCTCGGAGCTCAGCTCGTTCAAGTTGGACAGCGTTAGAGTTCGCGTACCGTTAAGCGTCCACTCGTCGTCGTCGTCGTCGAGATCGGGTACGACATGGCGGATGTGGCTAGCGATATCAGAGGGCCAGAAGAACTCTTCCGAGTATAAGTGAACTAGAGGAGCGTATTTCAATACGTAATCTGGTATTTCCTTGAGCTGGCCTTTTGTTTTGCTGCTTCCTCCTGAAAAGATAGCAGGATCCTCCCCTACTAGGTTCCTCAGCTCGAGCCTCAGCTCGCGGTCACCGTCGTCCTTCTTAAGCTTCGACGGGGGGTCTTTCTTGAGATGCCATAGGCCGCAGAGACTGAACCAGCGGCAGGCCTGTCGGTCAAGCCAATGCGGGGAGGTGTTTATCCATGCCTGGTCGGCCTCCTGCTTTTCCTTGCTGGGCGGGACGGGGTTGAGGGCTCGAGGTAAGAAGGTAGCGAGGAAGATGACGAGGCCGACGACGACAACGAGGATGCTTATACGGCGGAGATGGTACATCGAGAAGAATGGAATGCGTCGTCGAGGCGCATAGCACGTCGACAGTAAAAGGGCGGTGTGTTGCGCGGTCGAAGGTTTATACTGAGATGGTTAGGTGAAAGAGAGCGGTTCGACCGGAATGGCTGCGCACTTTAGTGGCAATAAAGACCGTGAGTGGTGAATTCCGACTTGCGAATTGGGAGACTCGGGACTGAATGAAGGTGTTTAAGTAGAATGCAAAGAAAAAAAAAAGAAGGAGAGGCAGTAGAAGGCTAAGACGAAAGTATCATGACAGTCGACCGTCCATGCGACGAGAAAGTATATCCAGCTTTACTGCGCCTGGGTCGATCCTGGGTGGTGCGTAAGAACGAGCGGGATTGTCAGGCAGCAGGAGACGCAGGATCGGTTTAAGGATGACAAGTGCAACGGAATAGTTCTATGGTGGGGGGACAGGGGGGAACAAGGGGCTTTGTAGGGGCTTTGTACTGCATAGTAGGGCCTTCTGGGCCTTCTTAGGTGCTTCTGTTGGGGACAGAGGGGCCTATCGGGGGGGGGGGGGCTGTTACGTAGAGGACCGTAGGGGTTTTTCGTGGATCTACTTCGGAGGTGCGGCACATACCGTAAAACCATACGTGTACCTGGCAGTGTTTGAACTGGCCGGGCTCGAGATCGACAGTTGCTGGCTCTTGGCCCCTCTTAGTCTGTTGCATAGCAAACACATGCATACACCGGTCTGTTAGCGATAACTTGTTTCTTGTATGGAGATGATACCGTGAGACAGGTATTGCTTATCCCTTCTCTATTTTTATCCAACTGCCGGCCTACCAGCTTACCCAAGCAGCCAAGGCCCCAATCCCAGACTGCACACGCCAGACTCATGTGTGCCCCTGCATGTCTATTCCGTGCTACTCCCCATTCCTGCCTCGTAGACAAAAACTAGCCCGCACTACTGAATTCTAGACTCGAACGGGATAAAGTAGTCGGGATAGCGGGCGCACACGCACACACCCAATCCACACCGCCACCCAGCCCAATAATAAGACCACATGTGTCGATTTATTCGCCTTCACTTCACTCTGCCATGACACTCGGCCGTCCTGACCGACCTTCGCGATACTCTTCCGATTTACAATATTCGCCATCACGCGGCTATTAGATGTTACGACGCCTGCGATCCCGCGTCTCGGGCCTCGCCGTCTAGTCACGAAGCAGACGTCAGTGACCACTTAGGTTGACAGCTCGTTATCTTTCGGGTCGCATCGTGTACCGTCGCCTGACCACCCGTGCTTGTGCTTGGATCCGCGACTGTGTAGAGCTGCTTCTCTCTCGTTTTCGCCATCATATCTATCCCCTCCCATCCGAGACTATTCAGCAGCTTCGGTTCTCAAGCAAAGGGCTTGCCGGGAGATGTACATGATCTATTTATGTAGTGGCGCACTGCGAAACCGCCAATGAACCATTTGTGACAGGAATGCAGCGAAAAGTACAGGAGTCGTCCAACCCATCCGCAACCGGCTAGAAGACAGAGCAAATAACCGGTTTATCGGTTTTCTGTGAATGATCGGTATAGCCAGAGACACCATATAGAAGTCTATGTACACGTATTTTCAACCCATGACTCTGAGTGTCCTGTTTCCAGGCTAGAGCGACGAGGCGATAAGCACGGAAACAATGTTGAGCCTTTTCACCTGAATTTGGAGGCGTAACTCTGGCTAACCGATCAACACGTTTGCCACTCACACCTCAACCTGCTGTCGACGGATGCTCTGACTAGATGTAAAGCTCAAGACAGGTGAAGACTTGTTTTCATACGCATGTGTCACTATAAGTGAGTGTAAAAATGAGTTAGACATTTTGACATATTGAAATGGGACTACATGTGCTTGGTTGAAGCATTTACCTGACCAGTAAGCTTACTACAATACTACGACATCCTCATAGCCTGAGGTGGATACATCGGCCTCTCTATGGATCGACATAAATACCTCCTAACTTACCTCATAAGATATCTAGACGACCAAGAACTTGGAAACTGAACTGGCTGTGAGAGTGACGATGGCCCAGCAGCTTGGATCGACCAGCAGCAAGGCCGGAAATCCGGAAGGTATGACAACATCTTTCCAATAGCTCGTTGATCTATCTAGATGAGGTGGATATCATAGCAGAGCATTTTATCAAGCTAGGCCAGCTATGCTCCACGCTACCAGGTATGTCTACCTAGGTAAATACATGCCAACAGACAAAGAGAAGACAAGAAGACAAGAGTCCATCTTCAGCCTCAGCCTGACATGTAATAATCTCACCTCGACATGATTGGCGAGACGCTAGACGTTCCCTTGGGTCCTGGCACGGCAACAGCGACAGCGACAGGCTCGGTTGGCTGGACCCTGGAAAATGGAATGTCGTGCCCCGCAAAGCCCCGCGATTGCTTTTTTTCACCTAGAAGCTTCTACGCGAGCTTCACCTTTCAGCTACTGTGAACGCCTCAGGCAAACGCATCTCTTTAGCTGCATTCCAATTGTTTCCGTCGACGCAAACATAATCCTGTCCAATACTCTCCGCCTTTTTTCAATTGCTCCTCGCGTCTTCGTACCCTGCCAATCGTAGAAGATCCCGACCTAGCTACAAGCTTACAAGTTGCTCCTCTCTTCCTGTTTGCTCGTTTTGCTTCCTCCCATAAGCTCAACCACCATATCTGCTCGATTCGCAAACTCCAGTAATACGACCTGACCTGAACCAACTCAAGATGGCATCCTCGGAACCCAAGAAGCGCAGCTACGTCTTCTTCGACGTGACGATCGGCGACAAGCCCGAGGGCCGCGTCACGTTCGAGCTGTACGACGACGTGGTGCCCAAGACGGCCGATAACTTCCGCGCCCTGTGCACGGGCGAGAAGGGCCTCGGCAAGAGCGGCAAGCCCCTCCACTACAAGGGCAGCGGCTTCCACCGCGTCATCAAGCAGTTCATGATCCAGGGCGGCGACTTCACCGCCGGCAACGGCACCGGCGGCGAGAGCATCTACGGCGACAAGTTCGACGACGAGAACTTTGAGCTCAAGCACGAGCGCCCCTTCCTGCTGAGCATGGCCAACGCTGGTCCTGGTGAGTCCTCTATATAGTCTCAAGAATAAGAATATGCCTGGCCGAGCTCGGTGTCTATCTCGATAGCCAGCACCGGATGAGAAGACATCAGTCGCTAACACCTCCCGCTTCCCCCCACAGGCACCAACGGCTCGCAGTTCTTCGTCACGACGGTAGCAACGCCGCACCTGGACGGCAAGCACGTGGTGTTCGGCGAGGTGAAGACGGGCAAGTCGGTGGTGCGCAAGATCGAGAACCTGCGGACGGTCGAGGACAAGCCGTCCAAGGCGGCCGTCATCGCCGACTGCGGCGAGCTGTCGGGCCCCGTCGGCGGGTCCTCGGAGGCCCGCGTCGCCGACGCGTACGGCGACGAGTACGAGGACTTCCCCGAGGACGACGCGCCCGAGCACCAGCCGCTCACGGCCGCCCGCGCGCTCCGCGTCGCCGCCGACTGCAAGGACTTCGGCAACCGCGCCTTCAAGGCCGGCGAGCTGCTCGCCGGCCTCGAGAAGTACCAGAAGGGCCTGCGGTACCTCAACGAGGAGCCCGAGGTCGCCGCCGACGACGACGAGACCCGCGCCAAGCTCGACGCCCTCCGCTTCACGCTTAACTGCAACGCCGCGCTGCTCGGCCTCAAGCTCGAGAGCTGGGAGGAGGCGGAGCGCAGCGCCGCCGCCGCCCTCGCCGTCACCGGCGGTGCTGTTACCGACGCAGAGCGCGCCAAGGCGCTATACCGCCGCGGCCTCGCGTTGGTGAAGCTGCGCGACGAGGACGCGGCGCTCGCGGCGCTCGAGCAGGCTAAGAAGCTGGCTCCCGCCGACGCTGCCATCGCTAGGGAGCTCGACGCCGTTCGCAAGCAGGCCGCTGCCCGGCTCGCTAAGGAGAAGGCTGCTTACAAGAAGTTCTTTGCCTGATCACCTACTTACCTGATATCTACCTAGTAGATAGGTAGTTGGTATTAGGGTCTGGCGGGGCCGGGGACAGAAGCTGAATAGGACATCGTCACGACCCCTCCTTTTTTCCAGATAGGTTTATGTGTTGCTTTCGGGAGATTTCATGACGATGATGAGATATGAGGATGGGGGAAGAAAAAGGACATAAAGGGAAAACACCTGGATTACTTTGATGAGACCTCTAGGGGTAGGCATGATCGTGGAAAACGTCGTCTCCTCTACGAGGTAACTGATTCCGATAGTGAGTTAAGGCTCATAAAGCTCTCTAGAATACAAGCCTCTAAGGAAAGGGGCGAGAAAAAAAATCACAACAGAGCAAAACATAATAACACTTCATAATCGGGTTCTCTTGACTATCCATAATGCTAGCAGTAAACCGGTCCACGTCGAGAGGGATGTGAGCGCCGTAGATACCCATCTCGCAGGTAGGATCGTATCTATCCCTTTCCCCCCCAACCAACCATCAGTTAACTCGTCTCCCCGCTCGTCTCTTTTTCGCATCGCCCGTCTCTAGGTACGCCTGCCTGCCTGTATGTCTTGAAGGGGAAATTTTTTGCTCACTCGTTATGCGGTATGGTGTGGTATGGTATGGTACAGTACAGTATGGGAGGTTGGTTACCTTGGTGTAAGGTACCTGATGTATATGGTCGTTAAAACAGTAGCTCCCTCTCCTTCTCGCCCCTTCACTGTCTGCTCTGTCCGTACGTCACGTACAGCAAGAAAAGGAAGGCCGCCTCTTCTCTCACACTCTCTGTCATTGACGTTGACCTTGCCTCTCTCTACCTAAATAGGAGGCCAAAGTCTTTCCCGCCTCTCACGTCAAGGTATTTTTGCGAGCGCCAACGCTTGGAAAATGCACCAGTGCCAAACGTTTCTCGCCCTTGGAGCTTGCTTCAGGGGGGGAATAATGGGAAGAAACAGGGGAAAAACAAAAAGAAGAAAATAAAAATATGCTGCATAAAAAAAAGGGTGTTCCGCGTCAAGAACCCGCGTCGTAATACGTGGGTCATGTTCCGAGAAGAAGAAAAAAAGGCATGCCGCCTGCCACCCGCCGTTAAGGGATCTCCAGCTCTATTTTTCCCCCTTTTCCAACCAGACTTTTTTATTTTCGCGGTACTACTGGTAGAAAGTAAGAAAAAAAGGTATCATCGTCTCAATCCCAGCACGCTAGCTAAACCTCCCGCTTTCGGAGTAGGTGGTCGTTTCGTCAGTCGTTTTCGAGGCCGGGAAGATGACATCGCTTCCCTTGGCTGCGACCCGGTCTGTTCTCCCGTGCACGGATGCGGCTGACTCTTAGAGTCGAGGCATAACTAGTGCCTCGAGCTTGCGTCGCTCTGCCACGATTCCGAAAAGCTTCCGAGGATGCTCCTGCCGCCCTTCTCCTCCTTGTCCCGGCTCTTCTCCCTGACCGTCGACGGCGAGCTGCTGCCCGACTCCTTCCCCTTCTCCTTCTTGCCGCCGATGAGCCCGTGCAGGAAGCTTCGAGGATTCTTCACGTGCCCGGCCTTCGCTCGGATCGTCCCGAGGGGGTTCGAGATGTCTATGCTATCTGATACTGCGCGCAGAGCGCCGCCTTCTCGACTGATATTGCGGAAAGGCGTTCGGGTTCCACTGTCCAGCTCGCTTCCGGACGAGCCCGGAGCCCGGTACGGATCATTCTCCATCCACGCCGGCTGGTTCCCGTATGTGAGATTGACCGAATCCATAAGAGCTGCCTTCTCCAGGGTGTCAGCCAAGTCTTCCGTCGCAACCGACTCGGTCTCTGCGTCTCGGAAGGCCTCAATCCTAGCAAAGCACTCGTCAGAGCGTCTCTGTAGTTCCACACAGATCAGGTGGAATTCTGCTAGCTCGGCATCAAAGTCTGAAGGATCCGAGGCTGTGGACTTTTTACTAGACTCGAGCCATAGCTTGACTAGAGCCGCAAAATTCCTAGGTTGATCTATGAGATATGGCAGGGACGGGAACCCCTCTCGAGACATCGGCGAGAGGCGACCGCAGATAGTGATAGGTGTAGAGTAGGCTGCGAGGATAGTGGTAGTATTACGCTCCGACTGTATCGAGCATATCTGGTCGATATAGTCCTTGAATGGTTGTCTGTGCACGCTTAAAAATTTGTTCATCGGCTCCATCCAGCTTTCCTTCTTGCCGAATGTGGAGAGGTTAGCCAGCGCCTGAAGCCCCTTCGCTATGAGCGTCAGAGTCCGCTGAGCCCGGCTAGGTGGGTTATCGCGGAGGATCCCGAACAGCTTGGGATTCAGTATCGCTGGACAGATGAAGCGAAGGAATAAGAATCCCGACACGCTAGTGTAGTTGACGGTGCGGAGAAAATCGCCGTACCGGTCCTCGGCGACGGCTCGGACGTACTTGAGAATCTGTCGAAGCTCAAGCGGTAGTCTGGTTGCCGATACGGAGATGCATTTCCAAACTTCGCTGGTCAGCCGTATCAACTCGTCCCAGTGTTGATGTATCTCGTCTTCATGCTGGATTCTGCTCGGGTCAACTTCGCAGTCCGGGTTGAGCTTGTTGATCTCCTTAATCTTAGGTTTGAGCACCTCGTCAAGATACTCCTTGCCGAGGCGGCGCATGTGAAACTCGAGGGCTTGCGTGAGCAGCGAGTTGCCTCGGAATAGGAGGTTCGCCTCTCCGGCCAAAGTCTTCATGTCGCGGACCAGCTGATCCCTATCTCCCGCGGAATTCGAGGATTCGTTCGATTTTAACCGCCGGCTGAAGCGCAGTCTCTTCATGCTGTTCTGACTGCTGATTCCGTCAATCTCCTCCTCGACAAGCGCCATGAGCCACTCGCTGGAGCTGCCCGAGACCTGAAATATGTTCAGGAAGAGCTCCGCGAGCCGACGCATGGCCGAGGGTATAGCTAGCGCGATCTGGCTCGTCAACCCGACGCTGAACTTGTGTAGAAGTGCTGACAAGTTTTCGTAGTCTCTATTTCCGAGAACAACCAGCTCGTCGTGGTTCACCTTGACGAACATGCTCCCGATGGGCTCGCGCTTCCCGTCGCAGATCTGAAACCATTGCTCGTGATCCTTTGCCCGCTCCAGCTTGTCCAGGGGTATATCCACGGATCCGCACATGACTTCGGCCAGGTTGCCCGTCTTCTGGAGATCCAGACTCTCTTGCAGTTGGTGACTAGAGCTTTCCAGGTCCCCCTCAACTCGCTTTAGGATAACGGAGAGATACGGCAGCGCCGTGGGAAGCTCGGTAAACTGGGCGAATTCACGCCAGAAGGGATTCTTGGTATCTGTCTGCGTCGTTGTCCGGGACCGGACCTCGCCGTCTAATATCACCTCGGCAAGATAATTGCCGGATAGGGGATCTCGGTTTTTACTGTGCCGCTCATATTGTTCGGGGAGAGGGGCGGCCTTTCTTATCTTTGCTTCTGTGACCCTGATCTGGATCGTCTTCTCCAGGCGGAATATCTGGCCGTCAAACTCGTCACCGAAATCTCGTATTTCCGTCACCTGGTCCGCGGGTGCTTCGAGCCCGTAGAGATCCGGGACGGCGAAGACTCGTAGGAGAGCGAACCATGCTTCAAAGGGGATTCTTGTATCCACAGCAAGATAGACTGGTCGGAATATTGAGAGCCGGGTAGAGGTGGAAGAGTAGATGGGTAGGATGGCGATGCAGAACTCCCTCTCAAGCACAGAGCTGTCCAGCTTTTGTATAGCGCAGCGGGACAGCTGAGGCACTTCGATAATCGACAGGACCGACGCGTCGCTCTCGTTCACGATCTTGAGCTGGCCGTTGTCCTGTAGGATGCAGGATACGCTCATCCACGAGGTCAACTCGGAACGAAGATCCCGGGTAGACGGACGTTTCACGATGGCGCGGGGTGACGTAGCGGTGCCTTTGTTCCACAGGTCGACCTTGGCGACCTTGATGATGGCCGCATCTTTCGAGGACGAAGTGGCGGCCGAGGATCCTCGCCTCCTCATGTCTAGTCTGCTGGAACTAGGCGAGTTCGTGTTCTTGCCGTTGGCAAATCGCCCTGCGCTGGGTCGCAGTTGTTGCCAGCAGAGCAGGGTAGCGAGCCACAGGTCGTATTCCTCGGCCACGAAGGGTCGCAGCAAAAGCTGGACGCCCATTTTATTGTTCAGGATCTCCAGACACTTTCCTTTGTCGTCGGGGATCTCGAAGGGGTAGACCCTGCACCCGCGGAGGTCGGCGACCAGAGGGATGTGGAACTGCCCGCTCTGACCCGGATCGAATAGTAGACTTCCGCGCTCTTCGTCGATGTAGCACACCCCGGCGTACCAGGGGCCGTTCAGCTCGCCTTGATATTCGACCTCCCCCTTCATTCGGCCGCAGAGCGTTCTCATCAGTAGGATAATCTTGTTCGCATCGTCTGTAGGTATGGGCACTGGCAGCGAATCAACAGAGGGCGCCGGAGATAGTACGGGGGATGTCGGCCGCGAGGAGACGCGCTTGGTCAGCCGTCGGTTAGACGACTTCTTCTCCTTGCTTGACGCCACGGGAATTTTCAGATCGGGGGGCCTCGTCGGCGCAACGGAAGGATAGCCCACCGACTCGAGCACGGCTGGCGGCGTGCGAACTTCCATATCCAGGACTTGTTGCGAGCCCGAGGACGAGAAAGAACCCACCCTATGCCGATGCTCGGTGGGCGTGCCAGAACTGTGCTGGCGCAGCATGAGAGCGCCGTCCATGGTATGGGTGCGCGGCCTCAGGGAGGGCTTCTGCTGCTGTTGTGGCGGCGGGCTGGAAGGTTTGCCCTCTATGGAATCCTCAAAGGCCTCGTTGAACACGATCCCTTGCCTCCTGCGCTCGCCCCCGGGTATAGATCTAGGCGAGCTCTGCTGGGACGAGACTGCAGCATAGCCCCGGGTCATCTGTGCCATGTTGGTCGCATCCGCGGCGCCACCGTTCTCGCCCGGCGCAGGCGTAACCGTTCGAATGGTGCCCGGCTGCGTGTTCGTATTGGACCTGATGCTGGTGCGCGTGCTACCGCCGCCACCGCTACTGCTCATCCACTCGCCATTTGGTGGCAGGGTGTCTCCGGCGGTCGCTACAGACCAGTCTGCGAGGTTGTCGATGTGGTGGTGGTCGCTATGGTTGTCGTCTTCTACCTCCGACGGCGGGGAGATGCCGCGAACTCGGTGTTTCGAATGCATCGGGGCGGGTGATATGAAGCATCGAGTGCTGGGCCGGTCTCGCGCAGATGGGACGGGTCGGTGCGGTGCCTCGCGGTTACGTTTATTGCTGTCGCGACTGGACTATCCACCACTCTTCACCAGTATGGGTGTCGTTTCTCTGAATTGCATGGGCGAGCCGTTCTGGTTGTTCGTCCGAGCCTGTCATAAGTCGCGGAAAGAAGTCTTGTTCACCAGCTGCCATCGACGGGTGATCATTCTAGAAGGGTGGTGCGACTATCCAAGACGAGGACACACACTATGCAGGGCGACGAGAGGGTCGGCGCATGATAGGGCAATGCAGGTATAAGGTCGCTGAGCCTGTAGGTACGAGCCTGTACCTACCTCTCAAGGTACCAAGCAATTCGTTGGCGCGGGATCGGTCTGGGGCGTGGTCTGTGATTTGTGATTGGGGACGGGCGAGACGTCTAGCTGGCGAGGCAGCGGATGGGACAGCAGTTTGGACGGAAGTGCGTATGCGTGTATGCGTGTGTGCGTATATGTATGCGTGTACGTGTATATGTGTGCATGTGTTTGTGTATGTGTGCGTGCGGATGTGTGAAAATGTGTAAATATGTGTGAATATGTGAATATAGGTATTTGTATACCGATGTAGACCTGTTACCTATAGGCTTAGAGGTAGGCGGTAGGCGGTAGGCGGTAGGCGGTATAGGCTAGCAGACCCGTATAGTATTGAGTTAGGTATATTGTGGTAATTTTTTTTTTGTTGGCAGCTGGAGATATTATCAAATCGTGCGCCTACTTTCCTCTCGCTCTAATCGTCTACCTTTCCGTCTAGTAGTAAGGTACTCCATAAAAGCCCAGTACCAGCTCATACAAGCCCATACAAGCTCATACGGCACGTGGGATTTGAGGAGGGCGAGACGGCCGGGGTTCAGGTTCAGGTTCAGGGTCAGGGATTGACAGGGACTTTCACGGAACGTTGATTAGAGGTGTGGGCGAGACGACGACTGGACGAGCTCGAGCTGTCTGCCGGGTTCAACTCGCATCAGAGGACGGTCAGGAGGCAGACGGCTCTTTCGTTGGACGGAACTGAGGGACTGGCACTAGACTTATGCAGCTACTTACATGACTAAAGAGAGTGTGAGAAGAAAAAAAGGCGTATGGGACCTCATGGACTTATGGACTGGACTTATGCAAAGGGCGAAGCTGCTTTTGGAGGTGAGGGTTTCTGGGGGGGAGCATGGTTACATTTTTTCCAAATCGTGAGATAAATCCAGCTTAGCGTCTCTCTTGCTGCGTCGCTGCTTTAATTCAGAAGATGCTGTCAGATGCATATGATACCATAAACGGTGTATTCTCTTAAACAAGTCTCAAATTTCATTCATGGAATCTGCCATAATTCACATACCGTAAACTTGTTTCTACTACCAATTTCCTATAAGGAGCTTTAATGTTACCGCATTTAAGATGATCAAGTTGGGATGTTTCATTGAGTCATCCTAACTATTCCCAGTGTTTTTGTTATTTCATTATCACCTTGATCATCCGAATCATTGCTGTCGTCACCCGTTTGGATCTGGAACAGCAGTACGGAAAGTCGGCCAAAGCTCTCAGCTCTCTCTCACTTAACCATGCTCCGGTCTGCCCAGCCAGCCCAGCTCAGCCCAAAAGCGGCGACGCCCCAGGTGTACATAATACTGTACCCTATCTCACCACAGCAGGGGTCTTGCGTTCAGGACCCGTCCTTGCTCGTTCTGGGACGTTTCTAGAGCTTCTGGATTCGCGCAGCGAATGTCGGAGTATTATCTGCAGGGAAAGCTTGCTTGGTCATGAACCATCTCAGTGCGACGGTTGGATCCCCTGTACACATCTGTACCATGTTCACCTTTCAGGGTCGACACGGCAGGTTGCCGACTCCAAGGCATCTTTGGGTGAAGAGACGTGTTCTTCGTGAGTTGTTCGTTACCAAGGCGTAGGTGCATACACAAGCACCTCTGTGCAGGTATAGAAACCTGTAATAATCGCTCTAGGCAGGCAAGGATCCAGAGGCAGGTCATCAAAGTACCCGTCTTTCCCCTATTCTGGTACGGGCAGTACGGCCACACCTCTTCAGCTCCCTTGACCTATCTCGCAGCAGGAAACCCCCAAAGAAGGCGGCCAATATGATGGGCTTGATATTGGAAGGATTGAAGTCGAAATTTGTTACTATGTTACACCTGTCCATACATGCTCGACCTGGTCATAGCTCTGCAAGAGTTGCTATTATTATCTCCGGCTCGACCAACGAACGTCTAGCCGTATTCTGGCTAGTCAGCCCTCTCTATTCGCCCTTTTATTATTTTATTATCAGCTCTCCTCTCTGCCTACGAGGTACATATGTAACGCCCGTAACATATGCACCCCAAGACATTACACCGACGGGAGGGCCTGGGATTACGCTGCGACAAGACATGTCGTCCTGGCCGCAGCAGCTGTTTAATTATCGAAAATCCTGCTAGCCCGTATCTGCATCGTCTCATAATTCTAATCGGTAACGGGGGTGCGAGGTGGGTTGCCAAGCGGTAAGGCTACGAGATGCCTACCCGCCCAGACGTGTGCCTGGCATGACCGTACGTGTGGACATGATATGACGTGAAAAGCTTCTCTCTTTTTATGAAGGGGGGGGGGGGGCTTACTTTGAGAGGCAGCCGAGGCAGCCCAAGGCAACAAACGGGGCAAGCTGACAGCCTGAGCAGGTTGATGATGCTCTGCTACCTATACCTAGCTAGCACCAACGGGAAAAGCCACGGCGATAACGATCCTTCGGTATCTCGCCCGGTCCCGTCTTGGAGGGACACAAGACGACAGAAGCAGTGACGAGCTCGCTGGGACACCCTGACACTCTGCCGGCGTGGCCTGATAAGCGCTGACAGCCTGACAGGCAGACCAGGCAACCGATAATATGATATAGGTGTTACACGGGCGAGCAGATATTGTGACGGGCTGCGTTCGCCTCTGGCTGCATGTGAAATGTCGAAGCCTTGCATCATCGAACGATCTGGTAGGCCTGCTCGCCTCGGACACGACAAGCACATATACATACAGCTCCATCCTTCTGCTGCTCGCAAGCCACACATTGCCAGGTAAGACGTTGTTGGACGTGGGAGCAACACCAATTTGGGCATCCCGAGTCAGGACATGACTCTAATATCGAGTGTCTACGTAGCTGGTAGGGTGGCATCCAACTCCCGGCTTCTCGAGGCCTCTTGATATCGGAACCTTGCGGTCCTGAATTTCGATTCTCGGCTCGCATCCGAAAAGAAGAGACGAGATAAAATAAACACATGGCGCAGCTTCGTCTGAAAAAAGGAGCCCACCTTGATCAGGCTAGGCGAGCTGTGTCTGAATCACAACAGAACGATGCGACGCTGTTCCCGTCGCCATGGTTGCCTCGCGAGATGTGTGAAATTAAGTGAGTCATGCATGTTTCTTTCTCGTCCTCGAGCTCTTCCCGTCCAGGGGCCTATCATGGAGCCTCGGCCTCGCACGCTGGAGGTGTGACGGGACGAATGTCACCGCTCAAACAACCGTCCGTCCTGTGTTGCCCTATCCAGCTTCCCGGATCCCCTTACGTTTGGGTTCCATGAAACCTGTGCGCGCCCGTATGCATGATTCACACCAAGCCTTGTGATATATCATATATGTGTAGACCGCATGTACATACCTGGCCTTGCTTGGCCTACCTTGGCCGGACTTGCAGGAGCGTGCCAGCTTGAGTGCTTGTGATATGATATCTTTATTGGGATACCTGGTGTAGCAGGGCAGGTAGGCTACGTCAATAATAGGGCATAACAGGGCTTTATATATAGGTAGGTACAGATACTCCGTACCAGCTGAAGCTATTATTATTTGACACCTCTGATGAAATATGAACCTGGCTTGACCGCTTGGCAGCCCTAGCTATGGTTCCATCAGAAAAAGAAAGTTGAGATGATCCGCTCTCCCGTTCTGCAGCAAGCCACGATTCTCTGGCAGAGCATACTGACATGCAGGGCCCCCGTGCCAGCTGCTCAGAGATCTGCCATCCAATGTCTGTGTGTCATACAGGTGGCTCGATCTGACACTTGTCTCTTCAATAAGACGGGTGTTAAGCATTGTGTTTTTATCACATCTCACAACATCTTTTTCGGCTGCAGTCAATAAAGGTGGCTCACATAAGTCCAACCCAAGCTACCTACTAACTACCCGTCTCTCACCCGGCACCCGAGTCTTGACATTACATATTGCATATCTTAACCAGCATACCATGTAGTTGTCTGACCCTCAAAGGCAACCATTCTACCGCAGAGGCTGCTAAGGAGCGGCAATACCGGCCGTTCAAAGAATGGAAAAAGAAAAGAATTATGGAGAGGAAGCGGGAAGACGGTGGGGGGAGGATTTGCAGAGGATCGAAAGATCTGGGGGACGATCCCCATTCTTGAAACATCGAGCCTCATCCGCCCGTATTCCTTTCATCAGCCAGGCAGCCAGGAACCCGCACAGCATCATGAAACGGCCAGAATTATGCCGTCCTATCCTGCCTTACGGTTGTTGACCGCCTTCCCGTAAGTATGTAGCCACATGTAACTTGGCCTGCCTTGCCTACCGGATCCCCCCGTGATCTCCTCCACCAAGAAGAAGAAGCAAAAAAAAAAAAAGCTCCGCGAAGGAATCGAAGCCCATGTAACGGATTACGTACGTTTCCCGGCGCCATATACGTAATAAGCTCAAGCCGGCTAGGGTAAGCAGTACGGTACGTATGTAGGAGCCGCGGTGAGGGCAGTACCTACGTGACGCAAGGAACGGGAGCCAAGTTCGAAGATCCGAACAAATGGCCCCGGCCTAGCCAGGTAATATCTGTCGTGAGGCTTCGGACATCTACGTACGCAACGACAACGCCCAGCCCACGTGACGTGTATACCATAGCTTAAGTACCTTACATATGATCAGAATACATACAGATTCCCGGCTCACGGAATACCTAACCGCCGACATGCACATCATCTATTTCATAAGACTCAAGGAGGAGACGGAGAGGGTTGGTGAAGGAAGCCGTGAATCCCCCCGAGATCCGAGGGACGCAGAACGTAAGAGGTCGTCGACGTCTTGACAAGATCCGTAGCAACAACATATCAGATCCCAAGCAAGTTTATTTTCGACTCGATGTCGTTAAAGAGGTCTAGCCTGCTTGGCCAGCGTCTTCCCGCCTTCCCCTTAGCCGGATCTGTAGATGGGCGGTTCTAGACGCGGCCGGCATGGCGGATCGAGCGGTCTAACAGAGCGGACTTATGCAAGGGGAACTTGAGGCTAGAGCTATGGCATATGTATGTGTACCCAAGTAGGGGTAGGTTAGGCACGTAAGGTAGGGCTCCAAGCTTGTCACAAACATGAGATCGCGAGATCACGAGATCAAGAGACCAGACGTCTTCATCTACCAGATCGCAAAATAAAGTCCAAAGCAAAGTGGTTTTGCCAATGTAGCACGATCTATTTCCGCCATGCTTTTGCTTAGAAAACGGGGACGAGTATATGATATTCGGATGTAAGAGCGAACATACTCCTGTCGTTTAATCTTCCCTCCGTTCCTGTCTGAAAACCCCCTGAACCATAAGAATCCGTACCGCCAAACCTGTTCACCCTCGGAAAAGACGTAAAAAATCCAGACAGCTGCCTCGCAGCGATAACGGTGTTTCTTTCAGAATGGTATCCCCTCCTCCCATGCGGATGGTATGATATGAGAAGCAGAAGAAGAAAGAGTAGGAAAACATACGCCTATGCCGTAAAGTAAAACACACATCTGTCAACTCCATTTGCCCAAACACTGATCTCCCTCTCTGTCCCTCCCAAAAATGACAAACGGTATCCATGAGTCCAAACTTCCAAACATCGAAGCATAGTGTGATGTGCTCGAAAATCGAGAACGGGTGGGAATTGGCACGGTCCTTAGAGTATGCTGCTTTTCCCTAATATGCAGTCTTATGCAGTCACTTCTGTCCAGGCTAAGGCAGCTCTTTAGCTTGCTTGCTTAGCGCGAGGGACCCTCGATGGGGCTGACGGGGAGACTCCTGGCAGCGCTGAGGTCGGTGCTAGCGGTGCGTCTCAGGGCTTGCGACATGGTCTCTATGTTGAGGTCTCCGTTCACCGAGAGGCTGTGCTCTGCCGACGTAGGGCTTCCTAGCGGTTTCCGCACAGGCGACATGCTAAGTCCCTTGATGGATCCGGGAATGCTGCTCGGCGGTGACGTTTCCGGTCCTTGCGAAGAGACAGGTGATCTGATGGGTGACGGAGAGCGGTTGGTCCCTCTTGAGCCGATCGAGGTCAGACCAGCCAGGTGCATCGAGTCTCGACTGCTGTTGGGAGGAACCTGTTCGGCCTGGACGACGTCTGCGAACGATATGAAGCTCAGACGTCTAACGTCAGACGAGTCGAGCGAGCCATAAGTCGAGTTCACCTCTTCCTTGTCGGAGGAGAACGCGGCCAGGTCCTCGGCCCAGGAGCTGGCAGTGCTGTCGTAGGGAGCGGCACCCGTTACCGTCACGCTCGCAGGCTGGTGCGCGTTGTGGGTTACGATCTCGACGGCGTCGGGATTTAGGCGGTCGTCCGTGATAGCTTCGGACGATGCGTCGAGAACGGGAGGGATGTAGTTTTCCGTCTGAATATGGGTCGGAATTGCCGGCGAGTTGGGCATGGCGGCGGAACTCTCCTGCACGTCTCGCTCGAAGATCTGAGAGCCGGCGGGAGAGCTCAATCGCGGGGACGACGTGGACAGACCTCGACCGCGCGAAGACGGTGTCATGATGGGGCTGCCAGCTTGGATAGGTGAAGCTGTAGTCGATCGTTTCGTTGACGTCTGGGCCACATCTTTGGCCAGAGGCGGACTGGGTAGTCCCGAAGGGTTGCTGGGAGGCGATTGAGGTTTCGCAGCGGTCTTCTGGTCTGCCTTCTTCTTGCCAAAGCCGAACAAGCTGCGCTTCTTAGACTTTGAATCGGTCTTGGCCAGATCGTCCTCCATCTCTTTTCCCTGTTCTGTGATGGTTGACGTCGAATCGCCCGTGACAACTTGATCCTTCTCTGCCGACTCAGAGGTCGAGCCCTTCTCTCGGCTAGTTTTTATAGGGGCCGCCGGTGCGAGAGTCATAGCGGCTGCAAGGGGTGAGGTTTACGATGGGGATAGAAGAATGGGGTGATTAACTGGCAACCGTCCAATGAGTGATATTTTCGGGTTCCTGGAAGATGCCGAGAAGACGAATATTAGCACGAGACCCCAAGAATGAACAGGTCGACAGGAAGTAGAGGTGCGCCCGTCTCTTAATGGAAGCAGGCAGTGGAATGTCGTCGTTGGAATGGGCAACCAATGTCTAGCAGAATAAATTGGGGGGGGAAGACCTTGTGACTCGGCTAGGACTGAACAGATACCATGGAAGATAGCGAGATTGAGATATTATCTCTCCAATCTCTACCTGGGTACAGCCATTGCCCTTTCGCGCGTCACGAAGTACCGGGGTAAGAGAATTTCCAATAGATGAATTGCCACTTACCCTCTATTTTCGGCCCTCCGTGAACTCAGGATTGGTCAGGCACGGCCGGTACGACCAGGCGCGCGTATCGTCTCTTCTCTTTCTTTGGTGTCCGGTGCTATTCTAGGAATGCCCAGCAGCCAGGGGGTCACAGGTCGGACTCGTGGGATATCTTGGACTCGGCCTGCCTGCCAATTGCTTTTATACCTTGCTGCGGCTATGTGTGTGCGAGACTGCGACTGCGACTGCGACTGCGACTGCGACTGCGACTGCGATCGTGACAGCGGCTGCGACTGCGACTGCTGCGGCGGCGGATGCAGGTGCTGTTCCGATTGCAGATGTGAGTGGTGAACTGCAAAGTGCGAGTGTGAGTGTATATAAGTGGGATAGGCGAATGCGGCAGGGCGACGATGCAAGAGGGATGCAAGTGCGCAATTCCGGATGGGGACAATTTGGAGACCCTGCTGAGGATCTCTTGGTTCAAGTACGTAAAGGCGCCCCGGGGGAAGGACCTGGGACGGTATTGCTTGGGGCCTTGGGGACCTTTGGGGCTTGGGACTCGGGACTGGGGCGTGCTACCTACGTAGTGCCTACCTTACATGTAAGTAGGACTTCGCGGTTGGGGGAAAGGAGGATGGGCGGGCGACGATCGGCAGATTGGCTGGATATAAATCGGTAACAGGTGACGACGATGGATCGTGGGCTGTGGGTTAATCAGTGTCGTGTCCTGTCCTGTCCTTACATACCCTGGGTAGGCAGTAAAGAGGGGAGGGTCCCGTCTAGGTAAAATGACGACGAAGGGGGGGGGGAACCAAGTTTATTTAGGCCTGGTCTTCGGTACGCGTATCGATCCTCGAGTTGCCAGTTACCTTGCAGAACTGGGAAACGGACGGGATATGACGGGGCCGGCCATTAATTGAAGCCGAAAATAACACCCAGATGGAAGAAGGAACGGTGAGTGCTATTGAGCCTACTACGTATGTATGCATGTAGAGGGCTTAGAGAGGGAAGAAAGGGAGAGAGAATGATGGGGGATATAAATCCGGGACAACTAAATTAATAATAGACGCTTTTGCTTCTGCTTTGCTTCCGTGCTTTGGGACCTACCTAGGTACAGTAGATACATATGGCTTATAGGTTGGAATTCGACACGCTCGGCACCTTCAGACTTTCAGCATCAGGTCAGGGTCAGGTCCGTTACAACCATCAGCCAATATAGAAACAAGTGTGTATGCGTGCTTTGCGGCCTTGCTTGTATGTAGCCTGTAGCCTGTAGTCTGTCCGCTTGTTTGCTTGCTTGCTAGGTCAGCTTGCTTTTTTTTTTCTGCCGCTTATAGTGACTTGGCCTTGGCCGAAGCAGCCTAGCTGAGCCACTTGGGAATTTTCAGGGTCCGACTAAGACACGAGACTAGAGAGATCGGTGCTTTTTTTTTTTGTTTCCCTAAAACTTGCTAAAACCAGGTACGAACATCATGTCCTGCTTCGGCAGTCGAAAAAATAGGTGAGCAGATATATACATGCATACACGAGATAAGAAGGGAAATCCACGAGATATCTAGACGGATAACATAGACAGAGATAGACAAGAGATAGCAGTATCAGAGTACAATATTGAAATCCCTGATTGCGTAATTCTGCTCACATGTTATAAGTCGAGTTACATAAAGGGGGAGCCAACTTGCGACGTCACTTTGGTGACAAACCCGACGATCGTCAGATAGCAGAAACAGGAGCCGGACCGTCTTTCGATCGTCTTCCAAGCAGCCAAGTTCAGCGGTCAACCGAAGATGCTACATAGTGGCTATACTTTTCACACAATCTCACCCTCCTACCTGCCAGCCAGCCAGCCAGCCAGCCAGCCAGCCAGCCCACCTCCCATACATAGGTAGTATATTATCAGTGCCGACGCGGGCTTATGGTCCTCTGCGACGAAACTGGGCATGAGCCAGGACGGGTATCAGAGATGTTGACGGTGGCCAACGATTGGACCCCTGGAAACCAGGCGGCGCATCGCATGAATTCAATGCAATCCCACAGGCTGAAAATAGCTGCCGGCAAGGACGCACAAGAGTTGAGACGGCTTGGCCCAACAATGATACAGACTACCCAACTTACATCAAGCCACTCGAGGTCATTGAAGACTACTTACTACCTCATTCTCTAGCCCAGGTAGCGAGCTAGCAAAATTACTTTGGTGACGAATCATGAACTCAGGCATAATCCAGAAACGCGTCTCATGACAGCTGAGCTTACAAGGAAGACCGGTGAAGAGGATACTTTCTTCCACCCACACCTAACCAAGCAGACGAGATGGAAAGATCTGTAAGTTGGGACGAAATCCCACCGTAATGGGTTGCCAGCTCGCCAACCAGCTGCCAGGCTGAATCGAGCATGTAGTATGTATTATGTAGACAAATCTGGCCGAAATCTGGTCTCGCAATCTGGCACATGAAACCATTGAATTTGCATAGGTACGTCACCGCTGGTGAGGGGTCATCCCGCCCATTGGCCGGAAGACGGGCTGTTTATTGAATTTGAACGGGGGATGGGTGGGAAAAGAAGAAGAAAAGGGGGGGTTCATAAAGGGGCGTTTCATTTGGGGCGCCGGCATCTCCGTTCTTTCAGCTTACCAGCTTACCTTATTGCCTTACATAAGACTTGACCGCTCTGCCCCGCCACCGTCAATTGGAATTGGAGCCATTGGAGGTGTCATGTGACCATGTAGGTAAGCAATCGATAGAGCTTATCGGGCCGACGAAGCGTCCGACAAATTTCACGCCTATCGATTTGCCACGACAAATTCGAGTCGTAAGTCGTGATACCTTCTGGGTCGAGCCGGAGAGGAAGCAGAGGAGCAAAGAGACAACATCCAATTGGTCGACTATCCTCTCTCTTTCTCTTGAATTCGCGTCCCTATCTGCAATCTTCGAGGCGTCTTCTCCCAGCCCAGTCAAGATGGAGTCACGGTTCTTTCTCCAGCCGATGCTGCGCTGCGTCGCCCGATCTTCGTGCTCGACCGCCCCGAGAATCCCAGTAGCACCAGCGCCAGCAGTCACAGCAGGAGTCACGGCCACAGCAACTTCAGCCTCGCGGCGACACCAATCGACGACCTCGCGAACGAAGCGCGCCCTCAAGGTCGCCCCGCACCCATCCTTCCTCGGCGGCGAGCGATCCGCCGACAGCGGCGGCCGGGTGGTCTACAACCCGCCGTCGTCGAGCGCATCGGTATACCACACGCCCTTCAAATTCCTGCCGCCGTCCGACCCGCGGCGGCAAGCGAACCTAACGCAGATGCTGCGGACCTCATCCGACCTGACCCCCGCGACCTCCCCTTCTTCCTCGGAGCTCGGGCCGGAGCTGGCGTCGCATCCCAAGCTGTACAACGTGACGCGGGAGCAAGTCGACGAGATGCGGCGGCTGCGGGAGGAGGACCCGGAGACGTGGAGCGTGCACCGGCTCGCGGCGCGCTACGGCTGCGCCCCCTTCTTCATCATCATGTGCGTCCGCTCCAGCCCGGAGCACCGCGACCGCGCCCGCGCCCGCCTCGACGCCGTCAAGGCCCGCTGGGGCCCCATACGCACCGCCGCGCGCGAGGAGCGCAAGAAGCGCAAGGCCCTGGTGCTCAAGGATGCTCTGTAGGCTTTTCGCTCGTTTAGGTCCGAGGGTTTGCATGCTCTTATCCGTGTTCAGCACGTCTTGTGCCTGGAAAGGCGCACATGGGGTAATGGCTGGCCTTGCGAATTATTTGGCGAGCTCAAAGTTGACACAGAAGTCGGCGGCCCCTTGTTAGCCGCCACAAGGGGGGATATTGTACAGTGATAAGTGTTAACGACGGTGGGAGGCTACCAAGGGGGAGGCCGCGAAGAAGATTAAATGAGCCAAGGGAGGGTTCCAAACCTGAATTGGATGGATGGGGGCAAAGTGTATATCATCCATCGAAACCTACTTCGGGAGTATGGTATTTTAAGCACGATGAACACATCCGATGTGGCTCAGCAAAGGCATTCATGAAGAATGGTTATGTCACCCGGAGAGAACCTTCCGCTACTTTATTCCCAATATATAAAAACCATCACCACATCATGCTCGACTTGTGCCACCTAGTATTTGTAATGCCACTGTATGTGAAGCTTTGTACTACGATTTCTCGTCGTCTGTAGCATCGTCCCGCTACCCAACAAGCCCGTAGTCGAATCCACTTCGATTCTCTATTAGAGGCCATGTTTGACGGACCTACCGTAGATAACGACGGCTCACCCGAGCCGGCCCCTCCAAACCAAGAGTTGCTATACACATCATTTTCCCTTCTTCTTCCCCAGATAGGTAGATATATGTAGATATACTAGGTATATATCCAGCGGTATGACCCGCCACGACACACATCTATCACCATTATCATCATAAAGCGACCCCGGCGCCGCCGTGGTCCTTCTCGCCCGGGATGACGCGCGAGCACCACCCGCACCAGCTGCGAGCCTGGCGGGCGACCTCGCGGCCGAGGATCTGGCCGCGCTTCTTCTCGTCCTCCCACTCGGGCACGCAGGCGCCGACGCGCACGATGCGCACGAGCTTGGTGGCGACGATGCCGCCGAAGCCCTCCATCTCGTGCCGCGCGTACCCGGGGCGCGGCGTCGTCGCGCCGGCACCGCCGTCCGTCGACGGCGACGGGAAGGCGACGAAGCCACCGTTCTCGTCGTTCTGCTGCTGCTGCTTCTGCTGCTGCTCCCGCGCGTCCGCGCCGTCGCAGTCCGTCTCCTGCTCGCGCTCCTTGGCCCCGCAGCACGCCTCCTCGCGCCCGCACACGACGCCGCGGTCGCCCTCGCCGATGCCGGTGCCGAGGCCCCCGAGCACCTCGCCGTACTGGTTGCGCCACTTCCAGATGCTGCACGCGCGCGACGCCGGGGAAGACGTCGCGTCTGGTTAGCTGGTCGGTTGCGGAAAAGGGGGGAGGGGGGCTTAGAGATTCGTATAATGGGAAGCGGTAGTGGGAGATAAGGAACGTACGCCTTGTAGTCGTGGTCGGCGCCGCGGATGCTCCGCCCGCAGGGCTGGCAGAGCCAGACGCCGTCCGTCTCGCAGCAGCACACGGCGCGCCGCATCTCGTCCGCGTCCGCCGGCGTGTGCGGCCGCAGCGGCGGGCGCGCGAGGGTGCCCAGCGGCGCACGGGCGCACGCCGCGCACAGCCGGCGGTGCCTGTCGCGGAGCACGGCCGGGGCCGGCGGCTTGATGGCGCAGTTCTATCGTACGTGCACATACGTATTAAGCCGTGTTTCTTCCTCCCTTTCGGCAAAAAGGGCATGGGCAGATCAGGGTGCTTACCCGGCAGACGACGGTGGCGCAGCGCCTGCACTCGGCCACCAGGTCGCGGGCGCAGCTCCCGCTCTTGCCGTTGTAGTACCCGGTGCGGCCGTCCTCCATGTAGTACCAGTTGCCGGCGCGGGCGCGGTAGCGGAAGGTGTCGGCGGGGTTCACGGGCACGTCCTCGTTGACGCAGCGGAGGGCGGCGGCGAGCACGGTGCTGCGGTACGGCAGCAGGCCCTGGCGCACCTGGCGGCAGGTCTTGGACAGGCTGTCGAGCGTGTTGAGGTCGATGGAGGAGGCGACGGCCATGACGATTCTGCGGTTCGGTTAAGAAAAAACCGTCGAGTCAGCCTTCTTGACACCCCGGCGCCGCCGCAAGCAAAGCTCGCACAAAAGTCGTGGACAGTCCCGAGGAGAGGAGGGTCTGCGAGTTTGTGCAAGAAGAAAACAATGGCGAGGTTGCGTCTGCCTACGGATAACATCCGAGAGCCTTCGCCATCCCATTATGCTCGTTGGCGTTCTCGAGCTCGCGACTCGACGCTTGCTGGCTCTGACTCTGCTCTCCCTCGCCCTTCGCGGGGGCCGACGACCCGTCCGTGCCGTGCGAGAGCTGGTGCCTCGCTCGCTCGCCGTTCCATTCGGGCTTGAGGGGGTATTGATGGGTCTGGGGCGGCTCGGGATCCTCGTCGAGGTCTACGAAGAGGGCCATCTTTGACGAATGTCGTAGTCGGAGGGGACGAGGTCGGTGGGAAAGCAAGTCACAAAACGAAAGAAACCCTCCAGACTAAAAAGGAGAAGATAAACAACAATAATAATAAGTCGTTAGAGAAAAAAAAGTAGAAGAGGAAAATGAGCAAAGAAACCCGAGTGTTGGAAAGCTTAAGTCGTAATAAATCCTTGTCTTGGACCCGGCCAGTTTACCTAAAGCTGCGGCTATGCCACCAGAAAGTGCCACACCACGATCTTGCGTAGCTCTTTCTGTAGCTTGTACTTGCACGTACGTTATACGGCGTGATATATGTGATGAATACGGATTTAATAAATATTCAATGGCAACACACTCTTCCCGAGCCTCAAACTCAATAATATTGGCGACAAGATGTATATACTCCAGAGCTTCTGCCACCAGTTCTGGGTTCTGACGAGGAGCATAGCAGCGAGGTGGGGTTGTTCGATCAGCACTATGCGGAGCTATATTACGAGACACGATACATGACCCGTCCGTTACCTAACAAAGTACAGCGCTGCCTTGTGTTTAGAAGAGGAAGCTATCGTGAGACAATTGCTGAAATATCATGGCCTTTGAGGTTTACTATCTAATAAACCCCGAAAGATATTATGAATTTACATTAGGTATATGAGATCTATCCTGTTTTTTGTATTTCCTATTCATAGATTCATGTCGAGAAACAGAAGAAAAAGTCAAACCAAAGCTCCCAACCCAATACTCCGTCCAATTCCTTCCTACCCAACATTTACACCATATTTATCCAGACAAGAACATTACTCCCCTGCAACTAACAAAAACGTCTACCAAGCAAACACCATGAGCGCGGGGTTCAGCACGACGGGCAGCAGGAAGTGGCAGCCGACGATCCAGGCGAGGGGCCAGATGGACGCGAGGTGGACGATGCGCCACTCGACGGGGAAGGCGTAGACGCCGCAGATGAGGAGCGCCGTCATGAGCGCGCACCACAGGAACGTGCCCTTGAACCGCCGCAGCAGCCGCGGCACCTCCTCCAGGAAGTTGACCTCCTCGTACTCCTTCGACGTCGCACCCCACGCCATGTCGATCCCCAGGAAGTGGCTCACCAGCGCCTGCGACACGTGCAGCGACAGGCCTCCCAAAAAGATGGTCATCAACGGGATCCACTTGACGTTGTTCCAGACTGTCGAGAGGGATGGTTAGCCTCGTTGCTAGTATGCTACTGACTTGGGGAGACGAGGGAGAGAGAGTGAAAGGGGAAGGGGAAGAGATGAAAAAACTTACGGGCTGCGATCAGCGACTGCTGATTCAGCCGATACCGCAGTATCGCCAGGGACAGGTTACCGAAGCCGGTGAAGACGACGATGACGGACACGTAGATGGCGAACGAGTCGATGTAGAACTTGTCGTAGAGGCCGAAGAACCAGCCCGAGAGGAAGTAGTTCATGAGCGTCAGGATCCAGCACGCCCCGATGGCGTAGTACGTGCCGATGTACGTGCAGATGGTCAGCTTCTTGGGCAGGTGGATCGACGACAGCATGAACTTGCGGAACAGCGGCGTGATGGGTCCCCGCGTGATCCAGTACCGCAGCGGGTGGAACAGCAGCTCGTTGCAGCCGTACGCGTACTTCTCCCAGCGCGCCAGCTCGTCGTACACCGTGAGCGACACGCCCTCCTGGAACCCCTCGCCCGTGTACGAGGCGAATCGGATGTCGTAGCCGGCGCATTGGAGTCGGAGAGCCATGTCGAAGTCCTCCGACACGTGAGACTCGGACCAGAACTTCTCGTAACCGTCTTCGTCTTCGTACGAGGCGGCGTCCTGGATGGCAGACCACCGCAGGATGGCGTTGTGGCCGACAAAGGGGCAGGCATCGCCGTTAGCCACGACGAAGGTGATGGCCGAATAGATGAGATTGGTAAACCAGGTAACGCTGCAAAGTTATTAGTATAAGGGGCGTCTGCCAAGATGATCTTCAAACTCACCCTGCCTCGAAGAAGGACGTCGTCACTCGCATGACGCCCGAAGTAAACTGCAAGATGGCTACCTGAGGCGACTGTTCCATCTCACTGACGGCATCGAGCAGGCAATCCTCGGGGACACGAGTATCCGAATCGATGAGGAGGATATAGTCGCCAATGCGAATGTTGCCCTCGGCCCAGGTGATACCACTGTCCTCCTCCAGCACGTCGGCAAGGCATTGCTCGTATGCGCCGTGCTCGTCGTTCTGGGTCCAGTATTCCGTTCGTTGAATCTGGCGCAGCTTATCCTCGACACGGTTGCTGATCATCATGGCGTAATTCATATTCGACGCCTTCTTGAACTTGCCACGCCGAAGGAAAGGTCGGCCTCCGTCCTCCGGCTTCGGTTCGTGCTTCGGTCGAGAGACCCATCCGATGTTGTTCTCCTCGTAGAATTCCCGCCGAGCTTGCGCCTCTTCCTTGGAGATCAGCTGAAGGCCGTCATCGTTCACGAAAATGTTGGCAGACCCGCCCTGCAGCTCGTACATCGAGATGCACTGCTTCAGAGATTGGATAGTTGGTATAATGACACCCTTCAGGCCCTCCTTATAGACCGGCATCTGGATAGTCACGTGAGGCAACCTATCGACCTCTCGGTTGAGACGCTTCGGCGCTTTCCCGGAATAGTACCTCGAGTTCGCGTCGACGGCGGAGATGGGACCGATCGTTTCGAAGAGGTTGACGATAATGGTCTGGAAAAAGAACATGGCCACCCACATCTCGACGGGGATAACGGCGATGAGGGCCAGACGAACATACGAGCCGTCCATCTGGGTTTCGTAAGCAAGGTTTCTCAGTCCGAGCCCCATGCATGATATGCAAAGGGCCAGCGTGAGTGCCACCATGAATGAACTGCTCAGTTTTATCCTTCTCTTTTCCGGTTCGGATGCCGCCTCCACGTCTACTGCCGTCACGTCCACCTGGACCCCTTCGCTCTTCTCGGCCTTCTCTTCCTTCTCCTCCTCTTGCACGTCTTCTTCGTCTCCGGGACCCCATATCATCCTCATCAGCTGCCTTTCTAAGGCCTCGGCCCTTGCCAGGACCTTCTTCGGCTCGTCATCCCAGACGACCAGGATTTGAAGATCCTGGATGAATGCGGCGAAGTGGTGTTTCTTACAGTGTGGTAGCTCGCGCATGCTCGGTAGCACCTGCAAGCGGAGGCCGTCAGAGAGCGGGATGTAGTCATACGTCGTTCGCCTCGATGCGAGGATGACGTTGATTACCCTGGTGTTGACTGTCATGGCACACTGCAGAGGGTTAGCGCTATCTTCTCATCACGATGGAAGGCGAAAACGTACCCGAACATTAAGCTGCATCGCCATATCGTGTAGATTGTTTGGGACATCTTGAAGATATGCTGGGCAGCAGGCGTAGTTGTTCTTTCCCTTCTTCAACACGACGCCTTCGCCGGGTAGGATGCCAGTCGCGTATTGTCTCTCTAGCTGCTGTTGGTATAGCCAACTGCACATGACATCTCCTTTGACATCGAGGAGGCTTTCTTGAGCATTTCTAAAGTCGCCCCGGGGATATATGGATGCTGGCCGTGATACTGGTTGCGATACTGGTTGCGATATCGGGTTTAGTAGTATATGTTCTACTTGTGATGTAGACGCCGATTGTCCCATAAGTTGTTGCTCTATAAACGGCTGCTGTGGTGAGGGTCGTGATACAGACGACTTCGAGGGTGGTGCTGTACCGGCACCAGAAAGGGGCATCAAGACCGTACTCGGACCCTGAATGTTGCCTTCAGCTACCGTAGGGTGTTCTGCCGTCTTGCCGAGGACATCTTCCTCGTCTTTGGCGCGGCCAGGAGCGAAGTACGATTTGATGAAGCTCATCTTCGCGGATAGTCAAGAATGGAAATTGAATGGCTGTGACGGCTTTCCACGACGATCTCTTGAAGAGGAGGCGATTTCAAGAGATTACAAGCTGAGAGAAATGGGTTTGGAGTCTCACGATGGAAGCTGGCAAGCCCTTAAGGACTTTTGCCCCGAGAAATGGTAAATCGAAGAAAAGTTCGGCGACGACTTCAGCTCTACAGCTCTAGAGCTTCCGGACTCGCGAAGACGCCATGACCATGACCGTCGAAGTAAATTTGACCAAGGTTCCCTACAAACCCGAGTGGCGCAACTGTAAGTAGGCTGAAAAGCAGTTACTGACGCCAACAGACGATAGTGCAGCTATCCATCGACGCCCCCGAGAGTTAAGATGCGAAGGATCCGAAGCCACGAAAGTGAAAAGGCTGTTGAGTACGGAATAAGAAAAGCCATATTCTAGATATGCTGACAATCTTTTTTTTTCTTCCCTTCCTCTTCCCAAGTTACCCCCCACTCGAAAGGGCAAACACATGTACCTGCCATGTAAGATGTGGCTGCCGATACGGGTTTTCGTGCATCGTGTGCGAGCCGGTTGGTACCATGTAGAGGGTAAAGGGTAGCAGTAGGAATGGGGGAGTTGCCCGAAAGAGATGACAGTCGCCAGGGGCCGCAGAGCCTAGGCCGCACGGCAGGCGGGCGGCAGCTCGTGGCTCGGAATCGACCTACCAGCTCGCCAGCCAAGACGACGCCAGCAAGGGAAAAGACCATAGAATGCGAGGTCGACCTGCATGATATCGGACAGGGGGCGGCCTAAGCTGCATGAGCGACTCACTGGCTCTGGCTGGCTCTGGCCACGGAAACTCTTAAGCCACGGCATCCCGCGAAGTACCTGTCTGTTGAGACCTCATTTGCTTTTTCAACGAAAGGCAAAATGCCATAGTTAGAAGTTGAATTTCTCACTTCCTGAGGCGAATCTCATATTGTTCACTTCGAAGATAGGGACTCTGAGGTATGCGTTAGCGCAAGGCTGAGAAGTCTAATATTTGATTGTCAAGACATTTACCACTCGGTTAAGAGCTGGCAAGAGTCTGAAGATGGGATGCAAATACCTATAGGTGGCCGAATACCTGCCTAAAGGTGCCTGTTGTACAGTAGCTGAAAAGGTAGCCCAGGCTGGGCTCGGCGTGGTGCGAAGTGGCAGCCCGTGACAGCCCCGTTCCAGCGCTTTCATACTTCCGCAGGCTCGTAAAAAGTGACTTGTCAAGCGTTCGGAATACCCGCAGCTCTAGTTGGTCAGATAGCCGCCCCTCCATTGTGAAAGCGGCTGGAGGGTGTGAACCATTCAGGTCCCGGAGGGCTGCTTGTAACGTTGGCAATACGAGATAGAAGATAAGATGTGTCTGATAAAAGGGCCAGCCTCTTCCTATCAGCTGGGGTTAATAAGCAAGATCCACGCCTTACCCGCGACTACATGTACTTTGTCTCGGTTGAACATGCGAGATATGTGATATTTAGGAACTACAATATGTAGTATACCGGTATGGTTGATGGTGCTTTTCTTTTCCCTATGCTTCCTCCTCAACTTGACCGCGCTCATTCCATCGTATTCTTAACCCTCATTTCGCCTCCCCCGTATCCGAGGGATTACTTTCCGCGACACCTTCGGGCTACGAGGCCACTTCTAGCCGTGTTGCAGATGTACTTCTTACGCCTCTTGCAACTCTCAGCTCGGCCGTCGAGCCAATAGCTCAGTTGTTCTCGACGGCTTTCGCTACAGAAGCGGAACATTACCGTACTGTTCTAGAACTCTTCTGTGCATTACGCGGTAGTCGATAAGCGGCAGCTCCCTCCTTCAAAGTGGTGGTCAGTTTCTCATATTAGATACTTGTTCTACCATTGTCTGGACTCTTCGGTAGCCCCTTGACGATATAGGTCCAGGTCTGTTCCTGTTCACTAACCTTGGATACTTAAACTTGGACACTCGCTCGTCGATTCGCCGTCTTCTAAGTTGCACAGCAAGCAGAAGGCAGCCCGGCTCCATGGTTCCCATAGTCAGAGAAGGGAGGTGTGTGTAAGAAAGAAGAGATTAAGTGGTCTAGGCCAGGCTATATCTTCGCGTACCCAATCCAGGTGTATCCAGATCTAACCGCAGGCCGGTACGCATGACTCCGAACCGAACGCGTCGGGCGATGTAGTACAAAACTTGAGCTACCTTCCTGAGGTACCAAGCCTTAGGCGCGATCCGATTCTAGGTAAGGTCCACGTTATACCGGACTTCCAAGTTATCCTCTGGCCTTTTCAATCTTTACTGTGCCCTCGAGTTAGACTGCCTAAATATGCTGCACACCTTCACGACCGGCGAGCATTAAGTTTGCTCCTGAGCATATTCGCTTTCTGTGCCTTTTCCACAAGTCAAGCTCCGGGCTTCAACAGTCTCGAGGAGACGGCTCATCTCCTAGAGCTCACGGCTGGAGAGCTGCAAGTATATGTGTTCAATGTCCCGATTCATGTTGTACATATGTGAAGATAGTCTTCAGGTCTAGAGAGTTGGACAAAACTCATCGAGCATTTGGTCTTGTAGAGTCGAATAGGTCTAGAAGGATGTGTGATCCTATGTTAAAGGCTCTTACTATGAAACATTAACAACGACCTAATAATACATTATGACTTCGAGATAGAATATTGTAACTACGGGAAGATGTGTAAGAAACGTATCGCACATATATCTGGGTTCAATGTATGCATGCGCTGTCTGACACCCGCCGGAAAAAGTCTCAAGATCAAGATCAAGACCGAACTCTGCGGTATCGCCACAGGCATTCGGTCCTAATAGTGGAAATATGTATTCGGAGTCGCATGAGGAGGTGGAGTGTATATTGGACCATTGACGCAGCGAGCTCCATGATGACTGGTTTCTGGCCGACTGAAATTTCTGAATGGCATCTTGTCGTTATGAGAGTATCTACCACCTAGGCATGGAATAAGAGGCGATGAGGATGCTCGCCATCTTCCCATCCCATATCATTGGTCTATTTTAGTGTACATATGTAGGCTCTCGGCATGGAGGCTCAACGACAACGTTATATTAGACTAGCATGTAGGGCACTATATGCTCTTCGTCTTGGTGGGGTCACAGCTCAGGCGGGGCACAGCACCGTCATTGTGCAGTTGTCCGAGAAGACCCTGACAGTTCCGATAGGTGAAGGGAAGACTGCAGACGAGGGATCTGAGATACCGTACAAGAACGGCATATATAACTGCCTGAAGATATGGCATTTAGGATGAGTCAGATATTGTCTGCCTACGTCATTGGATAACGAGACCAGGAGACGGTGGATATCGTGGCAGTGAATATCGCCTCGATGTTAGTCTTCAGCAAGGTCGTATAGCTGCTGCAGAGGGAAAGCAGCACGAGTTCGAAGGGAGCTTACCGTTATATTCTCTTATCTATACGATACCTAGCAGGTCGTTGATAGCTGATGCCATGCCTCTCTTTGTTCCAAGACAAACTGTCACCAATTCTCGCTCTCTTTCCGCCTCATTGGCCGGTCACCGCCGGAAAGAGAGCACGTGCTGCCCCGTATGCTGTACCGAGTATGCTCGGATTGGTCAATTCGGTGCATTTGCGTTGTTGACGCACACTTTCCGCCTATAAACTGAGGTCGATGGGCTACCCGAATCGTAGGTAACATTAGTTTGTCTGACATCATCCGCCCCGGCGCAACAATTTCTTATCGGACGGACATAAAGTTTGTACTCTCTCTCTGCCTCTGCTTGCCTCTCTACCTCTACCCATCCCTCGCCTCTCTATCTCTTTTGCTCCTCTCTATATATATCTCTCTCCGTCTTGTCTCTCTAGCCTCGAAATTAATACCTATTTTGCTCCTTCACCCAAGGTCAGACAGAGTGGAACCTTGTTAGCATCGTACCTAGTTTCTCTACAAAGACTAACTCTTTGATTCATAGCTGCGGCTTGGTTCTCGTCTTGACCTCATCAAGTCTTCAGCCCTAAAAATAAGTTATCGGACGATTTGCTAGGACCCTGTGACGCGCAAGGATCTTTGACTGATCCGTTCACTCTGTTCCTTTATTCCCCTGTCGACTCGTGGCGCTCACCGAAAATTCGCCCTCCTATTTACCGTCCCACGATCCCCTCGACCACCCCGCGGTCGTGCTACTGTATTTAATACCTCGATCTCGTCCTTCTTACCGCCACACCCAATTTGGTCTGTCACGAGGTGCAACAGCTACGAATATCCTTCTGTCTCTTCTGTCTCGGAAAATAGCGGGGCCCTGTTTCTCTACTGCATGAAAAAGAGAAACAGAAAAAAACGAAAAGGATTTCTGAAATATCCCCCACCAGTTGTAATCTGAATATACCTAACCTCGTTCATTCCTCGAGTGCTGTGCTGCTCGGGAACCTATCTTCGTGTATTGCTCTCTATTTTCCAACATCTTTACCACTCTTCTACCAACTGCTGCCACCGATCCGCTATGCCCGAATTTCTAGCACCAGGTCTCACGAAGGCCCACCGCGCAAGCGACGATTTCGGCGTTTATGACGATGCTAGAACCTACTACACCTCCGACGCCCGCCACGGAGATCGATCCCACAAACGAAACCGCACGCTATCCCAGGTATGTCGGGCCGAGCCGATACGCAGCTTTACCGAGAATATTGGAGGCTAAAGCAGGTTTAGAATGGCATCGTTCAAGAGATTTCTCGCTTAGGACTCCACGAACCGCATAGGCGAGGCAGCCATGGTAGGAAAGATCCCCGGCCCAGAGTCAAGGGAATACAGGCTGACGAGGGCGGTCGTCAGACGAATCTAGCAGGCCGCACAACCGCCAATTCCTTGTCGACGTTGATCACACCCTAGAGAGCCTGGCTGCGCAAGAGGATACCGACGGCAACATGCAGATCACCATCGAGGATGCCGGTCCAAAGGTGAGTAGGCAAGGTCACTTCCGCGTTGCTCGACTCTGAACCTATTGCTAGGTAATGGCTCTGCGAACCGCCGCGTCCGGTGGCCACAATCGATTCGACATCAGAGGTACCTATATGCTGTCCAACCTCTTGCAAGAGCTGTACACGGCCAAAGAATTCGGGAGAAAGCGAATTATCCTTGACATCGGCCGCCTCAACGAGAACCCCGTCAGTCGATTATCCAGACTCATCAAAAACCAATTTTGGGAGGGCTTGACTCGGCGTATCGACGCTTCAAGTATCGAAGTTGCGGCAAAAGATCCTAAGGATTGGACCGACGATCCGCGGCCTCGTATCTACGTACCGAGGGGTGCTCCAGAACAATATGAATACTACACAAATCTTGCTCTGAAACGCCCAGACATCCGGCTAGACGTCCTATATCTACCCGAGGAGATCACTCCTGAGGCCTTAAGAGACATGAACGCCAAACCTGGGCTGCTGGCCGTGGCTATGGAAGAGGCCAAAGATGCCAAGACGGGAGAAAAGACGTTGCGTGGGCTTCCGTTCGTGGTACCCGGAGGGCGATTCAACGAGCTGTACGGATGGGATAGTTATATGGAGTCGCTCGGGCTTCTGGTCAACGATAAGGTACACCTGGCCAAGTCGATGGTGCAAAACTTCTGCTTCTGCATCAGGCACTACGGCAAGATCCTCAACGCGACCAGGTCCTACTACCTTCTGCGATCGCAGCCGCCGTTTCTGACGGACATGGCACTGCGCGTATACGAAAAGATCCAACACGAGCCCGGCGCAGTCGACTTCCTCCGAACAGCCATGCTGGCCGCCATCAAGGAGTATTACTGCGTATGGATGTCGGAGCCGCGACTAGACCCCAAGACTGGACTTTCCAGGTACCGCCCGGAGGGGTTAGGTGTGCCGCCGGAGACAGAAGCCTCTCATTTCGTCCATATTCTCGAGCCTTATGCTGAGAAGCACAACATGACGTTTGAGCAATTTGTAAAAGCGTACAACCACGGCGAGATAAAAGAGCCGGAACTAGACGAGTACTTCCTCCACGACCGAGCCGTCCGAGAGTCGGGGCACGATACTTCGTACCGACTGGAAAAGATCTGCGCTAACCTGGCGACCATCGACCTGAACTCGCTGATCTACAAGTACGAGATGGACATCGCCCGCACGATCCGAAATGTCTTTGGGGACAAGTTCGAGATCCCGGCCGAGTGGTGTAGCGGGTCGATGCAACCTGGGCAGGTTGAGACTTCTGCTATCTGGGACCGCCGCTGGAAGAGGCGCCGGGTCGCCATTAACAAGTACTGCTGGAACGACGAGAAGGGTATGTATTTCGACTACGACACGGCGAAGCAAGAACAGTGCTCGTACGAGTCGTGCACGACCTTCTGGCCGCTGTGGGCCGGCGTGCCCGACCCCGACAGAGCAGCCAAGGTGGTCAGGTGCGCGGTGCCCAAGTTCGAAGCATACGGCGGCCTCCTATCCGGAACCGAAGAATCTCGCGGTGCCGTCAGTCTCGAGCGACCAAACCGACAATGGGACTATCCGTACGGATGGGCGCCGCAGCAGATGCTGGCGTGGACCGGCCTGTACCGTTACGGGTACGCCGATCTCGCACAGAAGCTGGCGTACAAGTGGCTGTTCATGGTCACGAAGGCCTTCTTCGACTTCAACGGCGTCGTTGTCGAGAAATACGACGTCACGCGACCCGTAGACCCGCACCGAGTCGATGCCGAGTACGGCAACCAAGGGCTCGATTTTAAGGGTGTTGCCAAAGAAGGGTAAGCAAAATAGTTGCAAGGCGTTGACGAGAGCATAATGGCTAACATTTGATACCTACAGGTTTGGCTGGGTCAACGCCAGCTATGTCTACGGCCTCCAGTTCATCAACACGGAGATGAAGAGAGCGCTTGGCACGTTAACTCCTTACGAGACGTACGAGAAGGCGCAGCAGATAAAGGAAGAAAAGCTGCTCCAGGAACTCGCTTAGAACAAGCCGGCCTTGCGATATCGACATATAGGAGATTGCAGTGGTCCCCCAGCGTACTCATCGTTATTGGGGAACAGACACCTGCTTCCAAGGTAAACAAATGCCTTAGCATGACGATCATGACCAAGTCTCATTTTGCATTGTTTGGGATGGGCTAGAAGGATGCATGAACAGGTTGCATACTTTTAATCTTGCTTTGTAGTGTCAGTTTTGCTAGTAAGGGGACACGGATGAATGAACAAGTATTGTCAAGTAACGAATTTTAAGATTGATGATGGGAATTTGACGGGTCAGTGGAACAGACGATGCTAGTGTATGAGAAGGTATGCTTGTATTTGCTGAGAACCACGTGGTTGACAGATGGAAATATGAAATTCGTTCTTGTCCCAAGCTGAGACGTAGGTACTTGAAGCCCAACGAGTACCGGCAGCAGCGGTATAAGTAAACAGATGGTATATGTAAGACGACTAGCAGCTATGAGGAGAGCTATGCGGAGCTAGGCCGGAAGAACGGAAGTATGCATGCAACGGGCCAGGAAGGGGATTCAAGGGGCGACAATAGCTTCAGGACACTAGCTGTATCCAGTATTTTGAGATACTATACAATGTACCATCCTGGCTTGAGATCGAGACGCATTATACATAAGTGTATCATGTCAAGTGCCTGGCACGTTGCGGCTTTCAGCTTAGCTTCCGGGAGCCGAGGCCCGGGGCGACGATGCGAGATGTCGGGTGCAGACGGGCAACGATGTTTTCATTGCTACCGTTGCTGTTTGATATATGTACATAGTAAGCAGGCATCGAAAGAGAGTTTAGAAATTCCATCGGACCAGTCATCAGTATCTGCTTTGCGTAGAGGCTTGCTGATTCAGACGTCTGCATCTTCACATGTCAAGCGTAGCTGCGACAGTGTCGTGTAACCTCACCACATGTAAATGAAGTGAGAATCTGTGTGTTACGGATTATACCAATTGACAATCAACGGCCATGTTCTACCAAGCCAATTCTAACACGATTATAAAATTATAGAAAATAAACAAGGCAAATCGAGATATTACTTACCATGCTCTAATCATATTGCTGGCCGATTGACTTATGAACTGCGAGCATGGTCAGTCTCATCGTATAAAACCGTAGCTCAGAAAAACGTCATTATCAAATGCCAAATCTGGGGCTCGGCTCTGGGGATATACCTAGATCTGACACCGTCCAATGAGGTCCGATGCGGGGGACCACAAGACCGGGTCCTTTGTCTGGATCGACCTGGAACAGCTTCTTTGGTGTCCTGGCGCTCTAACTCGGCAACTCGGCCAATTACGGCAAACTCGCCCCCCAAGGCCCTTCCCTACAACTCTGCCGTCCCCGTCCCCTTGAGCCGAGAAGCCCCAGCTAACCAAAGAGACAAAACGTCAGAAGCCTTTGCCCGACTTTGTTATTGTCGACCGTGGGCTAGCGGGCTAGGTACATACATGTGCTCTCGCTGCCGAGGCGCACGCACCCTTACCCACTCCTGGAGAGGTTCCCTGCGACGGCCAATGGCTACGCGCGACGGTGCCGTGGCTGACATGTACGTTACGGGAGCGCACTCCAGTCACGCTATCGAAAGGGGGCAAGCTATGATGGAATCATCATTAGGTAGCCGCTTGACCGATCCCTGCCGAGCCAACGCTCGCCCGTGGGAGTCATGGCTCAGAGCCGGCTGGGATTCCTTTTGAAGGGCGGGCGAGCCCTCCGTGTCAGCGATCTAGGTCATTGTCATCTCGGTGATTCTTTGTTCTCATACATATCAGAACTTTGTCCCAACAGCCAGTCACAATACTGCTGGCTTGATCCCGAGCTTCTTGTATATTCACATCAAGTCTTCTTACACTTAGACCTACGTAGGTTCAGTAGTTGCCGAGAAAGCAGATACGTACTTGTCTCTCTGCTTGCCTAGGTACTATCCAGCCAAGAAGGGGACTCCCGTTTCTGAATAACATCCTGGGAAACTTACCGTCACACGACAAAACCATACGCTATACTGGCTGCTTTAACCTAGCCCATCATGGCCGCCAACAACATGCTCAACCCGGCCGTCGACCCGAACACGGAAGACGAGCTGTTCGCGAAGGAGGTCGAGGCCGTCAAGGAGTGGTGGAGCGACCCGAGATGGAGGTACACCCGGCGACCCTTCACCGCCGAGCAGATCGTGTCGAAACGGGGAAACCTCAAGATCGACTACCCGAGCAACGCGCAGTCTAAGAAGCTGTGGAAGATCCTCGAGGGCCGCTTCCAGAACCGCGACGCCAGCTACACCTACGGCTGCCTGGAGCCCACCATGGTCACGCAGATGGCCAAGTATCTAGATACCGTCTACGTCTCCGGCTGGCAATCATCCTCGACCGCTTCGTCGTCGGATGAGCCTGGCCCGGATCTAGCAGACTACCCATACGTACGTCTTTATCTTCTCCCTCCCCTCTCATTTATCTCGGTGATATTTCCAAGTACTAACAAGAAAAACAAAAGACCACCGTCCCCAACAAGGTCAAGCATCTCTTCATGGCGCAGCTCTTCCACGACCGCAAGCAGCGGCAGGAGCGGCTGAGCGCGCCCAAGTCGGAGCGATCCAAGCTGGCCAACGTCGACTACCTGCGGCCGATCATCGCGGACGCGGACACGGGCCACGGGGGGCTGACGGCGGTGATGAAGCTGACGAAGCTGTTCGTGGAGCAGGGGGCGGCGGGGATCCACATCGAGGACCAGGCGCCGGGGACCAAGAAGTGCGGGCACATGGCGGGCAAGGTGCTGGTGCCCATCAGCGAGCACATCAACCGGCTGGTGGCGATCCGGGCGCAGGCGGACATCATGGGCACGGACCTGGTGGCGGTGGCGCGGACCGACGCCGAGGCCGCGACGCTCATCACGACGCCCATCGACCCGCGCGACCACGCGTTCGTGCTCGGCAGCACGAACCCGCAGCTGCAGCCCCTCAACGACCTGATGATCGCCGCCGAGCGCGCGGGCAAGACCGGCGACGAGCTGCAGGCTATCGAGGACGCGTGGCTCAAGCAGGCCGGCCTGCGCCGCTTCGACGAGGCCGTCGCCGACGCCGTTGACGCGTCGCCCGCCATCGCCGACAAGAAGGCCGCCGTGGCCCGCTACCTCGAGCGCGTGCGCCGCGACGGCGGCGGCAAGGGCATCGCCGAGGCGCGCGCCGCTGCGAAGGAGGTTACCGGCGTCGACGTCTACTTCGACTGGGACGCCCCCCGCACCCGCGAGGGCTACTACCGCCTCAAGGGCGGCTGCGACTGCGCCGTCAACCGCGCCGTCGCGTACGCGCCCTACTGCGACGCCATCTGGATGGAGAGCAAGCTGCCCGACTTCAAGCAGGCGCAGGAGTTCGCGCAGGGCGTGCACGCCGCGTGGCCCGAGCAGAAGTGCGTAATTTTTTTTCTCTCCCTCTCTCACCCTTACTTACTATCATCTACCCCCCTTTTCCCTTCCTTTTTTTTTGTGTATGTGTGTGTGTGTGTGTGTGTGTGTGTGTAGAGATTACGACGGAAGACAACTAACAGTACGACAACAGGCTCGCGTACAACCTGTCGCCGTCGTTCAACTGGAAGACGGCGATGCCGCGGGAGGAGCAGGAGACGTACATCCGGCGGCTGGCGGGGCTGGGGTACTGCTGGCAGTTCATCACGCTGGCGGGGCTGCACACGACGGCGCTCATCAGCGACCGGTTCGCGCGCGCGTACGCGGCCGACGGCATGCGCGCCTACGGCGAGCTCGTCCAGGAGCCCGAGATCGAGGGCCGCGTCGACGTCGTCAAGCACCAGAAGTGGAGCGGCGCCACCTACGTCGACGAGCTCCAGAAGATGGTCACCGGCGGCGTCAGCAGCACGGCCGCCATGGGCAAGGGCGTTACTGAGGACCAGTTCCATTAGCGGCTGGTCGGGCTGTTGCTGTAAGTGGATGGGTGATGTTACTGAGCTAGGTAGGATAAGGAGGTTGGTTTTTCCATAAAAGCAAGTCATTAGACAGTGGCCCCCGTTCCGTTGGCTGTACGTCGTACGGAGGATGTCTTTCGTGCTCACATAGTTCATCTTGGAAATAGGTTAAATATAAGTGTAGGAAAGATATGTATCAAGAATTTAATTATATCCGTAAGACTTGGTGTGGAAGTATCACGTATTGCTGAAGGTGAGCTCAAGAGGTATTCATTCTGAATAAAACTAATAATACTATTAGGGGTAGGTGAGCGTATGAAATAGCAGCCAACTTAGATAGGGGTATGTTAGGAAATCCTCAGCTCGACAATCTGACGGAATATTAAGGAACGACATTCACCCAGCAACTCAAGAAACGAACCCAGACCTCAATACGGCGCAGACACCTTCCTCTCCCCGAGCCTCTTCTCCAGCCACGGCCGCGCCCACGACGTCCACCTAGCCAGCCGCCTCACGGGCGAAGCCGCCTTGCCGTCGACGGCGATCTGCTCCCCATCCCCCTCCTCCTCCCCGTCGGCCGAGAGCCGCCCGTCCGCGCGCCGGTACTCGAGCCAGCGGAGCCCGAGGACCTGGTCCGCGAGCCGCGCGAAGACCTCGTCGACGTTGTCGCCGGTGCGCGCCGACGTCTCGAGGAACGCGCAGCAGCGGCCGCCGTGCTCGGCGGCGAGCCGCCCGCCCTCGGCCCGCGACACCTGGCGCGCGCCGGGGGGGCAGTCCGCGTTGCTGCCCGCGAGCACGAGGCCGTAGTACGGGCGCGCGGGGTACTCGTCGTTCTCGTCGTTGTTGCCGCCGGCCGCGTCGCGGACGAGGCGGCGCAGGAGGGTTCCCGCGATGTCGAAGGAGGCGCGCGACCGCACGTCGTATACGAGGATCGCGGCCTCGGTGATGCGCACCGCCTGCTCGAGCCGCTCCCCGCCTGAGAGGTGCTCGGAGGGGAGTTCGAGGGCATCGACGATGTACGTCTGCTCGCCGACTCGCATCTTGTGCCGGTAGCCCCGCCCTGAATCTTTGTCGTCGTCATCGTCGTCGAAAGGCCGGTCTTCGACCGTGAATGTGCCGTGGCAGAACTAATAGACAGCCATGTTAGGACGAGACGGTATAATTTCTTCTACCTGAGATGAGATAGGAGGCAAGTACCCTTTCTAGGATCGACGTCTTCCCGCAACTCTTAGACCCCAGGACCAGGAACATGAACTGTCCCGCTGGCATCTCGAGGGGC
Organism: Hypoxylon sp. FL1284; assembly: GCA_022432365.1. Classification (NCBI taxonomy): domain Eukaryota; kingdom Fungi; phylum Ascomycota; class Sordariomycetes; order Xylariales; family Hypoxylaceae; genus Hypoxylon; species Hypoxylon sp. FL1284. The sequence continues at coordinate 1,073,727 of JAJJXE010000012.1, forward strand.
CGCGATTTCTCTTGGACGGCGCCCTCGTCATCTTCGTCTCTCGGCTCCCACGAGAGCAGGGCTTGGTAGTATCTGATCTCCTCCTCGGTAAATATCATCGAGTCCATCGTGATGTCTCCGACCTTCTCAGAGCAAAAAAAGCAGCGATGGGTAACCGTCGTACGGAAAGAGGAGAAAGGGAAAATGGCGGTGCCATGGTCACCGGGCGTCGACGCCAACTTCATGACGACGAGATGTCGCTCGCTCGGCACGATAGCACGGAAGAAAGCATCGCACGACTGCGAAAACGGGGACATTGTCCTGTGACAACGTCTAATACCCGACCTCTCTCAACTGTCACAGAATCTCGTCTTGTGCGACAAGCTCTCGAGTACCTGCAAATGAATTGGGTTTCGAACGTTTCCGCAGGGGAAAGAGCTGCATGATCCGGCAGAAGTGAGATGACATCCCCGCGGCGAGGCTTGTTGAGGGCATCATCTTTTCCTCCTGCTCATCGGGCGATGGCAGGCCAATCTGGTCCAAGACACGTCCCGAGGCGCACTGCGTCGTGCATTATCTAGGTAGGCACTTGCATCGTAGTTCCAAGATACCTCCTCACCTCCTATGCCATCCCGCTATGGCCCGCTTCAATAAGGTCTCGAGGTGCGTCTGTCTGCTTGCCAAGAGTTGGGGTTGACTGGTCAATGCAATACCACGTCCGCACGTGCTGCAGTTCTTCCGCTCAGCTTTGGGACGAAGATGAAGTAGAAGACGACTGTGGTGTCACAAGACGATCGATCCCATCTTATCGCCCAGCCGTTGAACCCCTCACCTCCTTTTCGGCCCCGCCACCAGATTACCAGATCTCCGTGGGCTGCATGAAGCTGAGTGGGCTAGAACGGATACCAAGTCTTTGGCTCGAACTCCTGGGTGGGCTTCTCTCCGTGTGGTGAAATTTATCATGAACGCCGAGCAGAGCCATGCTGATGCTCTCACCCTCGGGAATAGTATCCTGGGCCATAGCACGGGGAGCTTTTGAAACGTCCCGAATGTCGAGGTCAAGGCCGCGGTCAAGGTCAAACGATTAGGCACTAGTACCATCTGTCGACAGCGTTCCCAAAAGGTAAAGACCAACCACGACGGTCCCGGCCCGCATGCAGTTCTCGCCCGACCGCGCCGTCCCACTGGGGAGATTTCGTACGACAGCCAGAGCGCACACGAGATAGATTCCCGAACCCCTGACTCTGGCGTAGTCGTACGGGCCCGTCCGACAGGTCGGAGATTTTGTGGTTTCAGAGACTGCCGGAAATGCATGCTGGGGCGTAATCTGAAGGATTATTTGCCGTCAAGCCATAGCCGCGGGGGCATCGCACTTGCGTAAGTAGGTCGGTAGGTACACTGCCTTCGACTGATGAAACGAGAGTAGATCTGACGATTCTGTCTTTCGTATTTCCTTTCTTTCCACAGTCATCAGCCTGTAATTACTCCTAGCAACTACACGTCATGAAAGGGGTTCGTCATCCATCCTGCACCGAGCTCGTGAGACCTGATCGTCACACCTGCTTATTTCCCAGATGATACGGCCGCGAGCAACCGGTCAGACAAGTTAACTCTCGGGTCATTTCAATCCTGTTCGTCTATCTGCCTTGAGTTACTGCCAACATTCGTAGGCTAAGCAGAGTAGTAGAGCACAATGAGCCGAGGAGTACCTATACACAGGACCTACGAGTGACAAATGAGAGAGAAAGGACGGAAATGCAGGAATTGAGCCCGACTCTCAGCATCCGCAACAACTTTTACCATAGCCAAGTCCATGCAAGAGCCAGGGCCGAAGATTATGTATTCCGTTCAGCTTATGCTGCTCTTACTGGGGGACTTGCTAGCAGTTCCTTACTTTCAGAAGATATCTCTATTATTCCTTATACTGTTTCTATTATATCCGATAGGTAAAGCCGGGCACCATGTTCACTGAATCTCAACACACAAAACTTACTTGTCTATCAACCTTCCACCTCCCCTGTTGGCTAGTGATGCCAATCTGATCAATCTTGTCAGAAGGAGGCCGGTTGTCCCTGTTATACTTATCCGGATACGGACACGGCTCTTAATAACTTTAACCAAAGAACCAAAGACTCCCGGCTTGATCAACTCGGAGACCAAGCCGAGACTATAGATTCAGCGCACACGGAAGTCGAAGATAGACATCTAGCTATTAGTAAAACTGGCGACGTTGGTGAGGATAACCCGGTGCGAAGAATCAAGCTCGGCCAAATTGTGCGATAGATTAACTTGAAGGTGAACAATTGATGACTGCTCCTGCACCAATTACACCAATGGGACATTGGTATCTTGCCGAGGGAGTCGTATCTTCAACTATAGCAAGCTTCACCTCATGGGCGCTGAGCAAATCGACATGTTGCTGTCATAGATAGCGGAGTCGTCGGTTCAAATCTATACTAACTCGTGTGGGGGTCTTTGAAGGAAAGACGATTTGGTCTTGTTGTGACTACGCCGGAGAGCTGGGGTTTATCTCTGCCCACTGGATATCTGCAGGCAAGAAGATTTGACGGATAAGCTCGCTTACTCTCTGAGAGCGCACGAATCAATAGCGAAAAGTGATGAGATTGACAGATGACCTGATGGACGATAACATCCCACTCAGTCAGCTTACGGTGAGTGTCTTACAGCAAAGCGAAAATCGCGCGGGACGGCCGGGAGCGCCGCTATGCCAATACGACGTGTCGGCAACGGCAAACGACGAAGCCGATGGAGATGCCGGAAGGCTGAGCCAAGCCTACACCTTATCGCAGCCCGGTAGCCCGGAACCATGTCTACATGGCCGATGACGAGCTCGCATCTGCCGCTCCCCTGCTCCCGGCCGAGTGTCGCCTGCGCAGGATCACGATCCCGGCTGGCCGGATCTCGCGGGTGACATTAGGCTAAGGCTGGAATCTCGGATGCCAAGGAGCTTACGCTGAGGCTGCAGGGCTACAGGCAGACATGCATCAGCAACCGCATGCTAATACCCAGCTAACCGTCTGACAGCGACTGAGCGGTAGAGTGACAGCCTGTGATAGGACCCTGAAAGGGAGATTCCGGTGCGGCTGTGTGGTTGGATTGGCAGGCGGACTGATTGACGTGAAACGCGGACTCGGGAGAAGAATTTAAAATGACGACTATTTGCGGAGAGCGCAGATCGGTATCAGAAGACGGTGGACCGGTCGACGGGATCGGCGTCTCTTCTCTTCCATCGTTTCGTCCAAAGGTCGGATGGGAAGCAGATGCTAGTTTAGACACCGCAAATAGTCGAGTAATTGGCGTCGCGGGAGGGCGGTGCAAAGCGCGAAAACCTGAGCTGCCTGACGCGCACCATGAATGCCTCCTATGAAAACGGGCAGCACGATACGAGCTGTGCGGCGAGAGTAGGCAATAAGCGACTATAAGATGAGCAGGACGAGTTGAAGACGCGGCTCGCTGACCACCTCCCTAATGTAGACAAAAGGGAATCTACTAAGCCTCCTCCACGGTACCATCAAAGTATAAGAGTTGGTGGACTATGAGCGCAATACGAACAGCGAATATCGCACATGTCGAGGCATCGCACGTGCGGAGATCGAAGAGCCGTGCAAGTGATTGACCGGCATAAACATTCTGGCATTTCATAATTTGATTTAGCTTCGTCCAACCATGAAAAAGGGAAGATAAATAAGAACAGAAAAGAGGATCAATTGACTTTGTTCGCCAAGACAAGATGACGGCTGGGCTTGCTGGGCGCATCCAGGGGGGAAGTCTCGCAGTCTCGGTGGTTCTCAGGCGCTGAGTGGGCTGGCTGGCGGGCTGGCTGGCTGGCCCAGAGGGTGGCAGTGCAGGTTACAGGTGCGCAAGTTCTACAAGAGGAAAAAGGGATGAGGTTCCAGGGGGTTTGATTGGTGACGGGTCGGGTAGGGGGTTGGGCCTTGCCGGCGTGCCGGGCGTACCAAAACAAGCATTGTCTCAGGGCCACAGACGCCAATTCTTGATGTCATTGACATGTTTCGAGAGGGCGGCCGGGAGGATCTGCGCTGCTTCTTCTCATGTTTGGGAGTTTGGCTTGCCCATCGCAATCGTCGTGTCTGTGTCTTTACCACGTACATATATGTGTGTCTATGATGCAATTGTTCGTGTGGTGTGATGGCTTTATGCTTTGCGTGCATAGGATATTTATGTCTCAAGTCACGACAGCGAGCGGCTACGAGAATAGCTGAGGAAATGCAAGCAAATCCAAGGAAAACATGGGGGAAATGGGCATGGAAGACGAGACGAAGGGGGAGCTCGAGTTCCAAGTTATGCACGCTTTGCACGAACCCAGTTAGCCGGTGGGGCATTTGTCTCCGCCAAGCCGCCAAGCGCCTCGTTAATCTAGTGATCTGAGGTCTTGGGAAGTACCGGAGGCGCCCTGAAGGACTGGCAAGCACTGGAACTGAGCGCCTCAGGTACCTCAGGGTGTAGGCATGCGAACAAGAGCGATTGTGCAATAAATAATAGATGGGATAGCTCGAGTCCAGGCGTAACTAAGACGACCAAAAAGGGTACAAAGCGGATGGGTCGTCTAAGAGACGCCGGCCGCGTAATGCATGTTTTCTTTGACCTCTGATCGTCTTTGTCAGGTACGGAACTGTACATGCGGCTTGTATGCCGCGGACCGCACAGCGCCTTGTACCGCCTCGTACCGTCTCGTACCGATGTGCACCACTCTAAACGAACTACCCACACAAGGGCCACACCTGGCACACCATAGCTGCAAACCCCGGCCAGCCATCCCGGCCCTCACTTCGTCCCGACTCTCTACCTCTCCTTTCGTTTTACACCTTTACTCTTGGAACCCCCTTCGTCCATTCGTCCTCTTCTCTGTGTTTCCCATTCCACAAAAGTCACTCACTCACTCTACTTCTCCCGTCCACTAATCTTTTTCCTATCTGCTCTCTCACATCATCAAAACCCTTTCCGCGAACGGGTGCCCGTTTTCCTTTCCCCGGCTTCGAATGTAAAACGTCTTCTTTTCTTAATTCGGCCTCCTTTCCCACCACTTTCGCTCGTTTTTCCGGAAAAGAGGGAGGAGCTGTTCGGGACAGGCGACCGACCACTACAACACTCTCGCTACTGACCACTTCCCTCTCCGTCGCTTCGGTTCTCTTAGATCTTTCGCTTGACCTAGAGGACAAATACGGCGGCTTCTTTGTTCAGTCTGGTCTAGATCCGCCGTCGAATACAGTTGACACCGACAGAGGAGTTAGAACGCCAGTGTCGCCACAACGTTCCTCTCCGATATAAGCTAGGAGGACCATTCTAATATTCGAAGAGAACGTCGAGGTTACATATCGCCGCATAGCAACCATGTGGTTCTCAACGCTGAGATCCGTCTTACTCGTATCATGGCTCTCCGCCGTCGTTCCCGGCGCGTACGCCGCGGAGCCTATGCTCGTGTCTAACTCACTAAACACATGTCAAGAGGATTCCATGTTTACTGCGAGTTTGTTCAAGGTCGTCTACACCCCGAACAACAACACGGCGTTCCTCAACATCGTTGCCACCTCGTCCGTCGAGGGCAGCGTGGTGTTCGACATCGCCATCTCGGCGTACGGCTACAACATCATCCAGACCACCATCGACCCCTGCAAAGTCGGGCTAGCTGGTCTATGCCCCATGACCGCAGGCAAGATTCCCCTGAAGTTCAACCTGCCCGTAAGCGACGAGGCCGCCTCTCAGATTCCCGGTATCGCCTATACGTTTCCCGACCTCGATGCCACCGTCCGCGTCTTCCTGAACATGACCGACACCAAGAAGAGTGTGGCTTGTGTCGAAGCAGATATCTCCAACGGAAAGACGGTCGATTTGATCGCTGTGAAATGGATCCTCGCCATCATTGCTGGTCTTGTCCTCTGCTCTTCGGCCGTCATCAATGGACTGGGTCACTCGAACGCCGCTGCTCACATCGCTTCCGGTGCTCTCTCCCTGTTCGGCTTCTTCCAGGCCCAGGCGATGCTCGGATTGACGTCTATTCACCTGCCCCCGGTTGTCCAGTCGTGGACGCAGGATTTCCAGTGGTCCATGGGAATTATCAACGTCGACTTCATGCAGGATATCTTCACCTGGTATCAGCGAGCCACCGGCGGTAAGCCGTCTACCATCTTCGACTCGTTGACGACGGTCTCCGTCCAGGTAGAGAAGCGTGCCCTTGCCGGTGCCTCAGAAGCTGCAGTGAACCTGTATCGAAGATCGGCCGCTATGCTTCCGCGAGCCGCCGTGTCGCTGATGAAGCGCACCAACGTCATGACAGGCTCTGGTAGTTACATCGTCTTCGGCATCCAGCGTGTCGCGTTCAAGGCCGGCATTGAAAGCACAAATCTGTTCATGACTGGCCTGACCTTCTTTTGCCTGCTGGTCGTATTCACCATTGGCGGCGTCGCTGCGTTCAAGGGCATCTGCGAGTTGGCAGTCAAGCAGAGGTGGATGAAGGGCGACACGTTCCTCGAGTTCCGCAACGGTTGGCTCACGGTTCTCAAGGGCATCCTCTTCCGACTGACGCTTATCGGATACCCCCAAATGGCTATCCTGTGTCTCTGGGAGTTTACCCAAGTCGATTCGCCAGCCGAGGTGGTTCTCGCCGTGTTCTTCATCGTCGGAATGACTGGCACTCTCGGCTGGGCTGCTTCCAAGGTGATTCGCATCGCCCGCCGTTCCGTCGTCATGCACCGAAACCCTGCCTACATCCTCTTCTCGGACCCTCAGGCATTGAACAAATGGGGTTTCTTGTACATCCAGTTCCGAGCCTCTGCGTACTACTTCATCATTCCCGTCCTCGGGTATACCTTGGTTAAGGCTATGTTCATCGCATTCGCCCAGACCAGCGGCACCGCCCAGGCCGTCGGGTTTCTGATCATCGAGGCCGGTGCTTTGATCGCTGCCAGTGTCCTCCGTCCGTGGATGGACAAGAGCACCAACTCGTTCAACATCGCCATCTGCGCCGTCAACTTCATTAATGCCATCTTCCTGCTGATTTTCTCGGACGTGTTTAACCAACCGCCCTTGGTCAACGGTGTCATCGGTCTTATTCTGTTCTTCCTTAATGCTATTTTCGCCACCATCCTCCTACTAATGGTCATCATCTCCACTGCCCTGGTCTTCTACCGCAAGAACCCCGACGGCCGCTACCAGTTCATGGCTGACGACCGCACTTCTTTCATGAAGTCGCAGTCTCAGCTCACCGGTACTACGGAGCTAGACGCCCTTGCCGCGACTGCTCGTGGTGACAAGGGAGGTTACAAGCCCGGTCTGGATCTCGACGAGGACAACGAGTCGATATCATCTGAATCGATGCGACGTCGCACCAACACGTCGGACCTGGGAGTGCCCACGGCAGCCCCGAGCGGTCCGTACGGCCGTCACAACGCCCCCAACCCGCCTCGCTCCCCCGTGGACCCGTCTATGCCGCTATTCCCGGCTACGGGTAACCAGCAAAGATCACAGAGCCCGTTCGGCGCTCCCGTTGCCACGCACCACAGTGGCAGTCCGCCTAACTACAGGTCACAAAACACCAGGTAAGCAGAATTGGGACTATCTTCGTTTACGGATATAAGCTAACCCAGAAACAGCCCGTGGCAACGAGGCGCCGGTTACGATTAGATAAATGCATGATATTGGAGGGAAGGTTTCTTCTGACCGGGCTTTATCCCGGCTCTTGTTCATACCAGGATACCATTACGACACATGAGGCCGGAGTTAGTTTCTTAAATTTGCATCAACCAAAAGACTCTATTTTCGGGGATCTCTAGATTTGGAATGGAGCTGCCACTGGGTACCGGCGACTGTGCTCATGCTTGTGCCTACTGTTCAACCGATAGCTGTTTTCGATACCTGCTACCTTCCTTCTAAAAAGAAACCGGCCTCATCGCAAGCTCGCAATGCGTCGAAGAGCATCAGCAGAGGTCATTAGGACTCTTGATGGCTGTTCGGCAGTTCATAACCACCGATACCGTGTGGACACTACAATGTAAATACACCCGAAGACCTGTAAGGAGCGGAGTAGCGACGGAAGACTTGATTTTTTTCTCTTTCTCTTGATCCAAAAGACCTGGGAGCAGCTGGGCTGGGTAGGGGAGTTAACGGCAATGATTTGGTCACCACACCAGTATAGACCGTCTGAACAACTCGACGGTAAAGCGTCAATAGCTAATCCATTTTGTAAAATTACACTGCCTGTTTTATTTGTACGGCTATTGCTAAGAATGTTGAGGTTGCTGTCTGCTTTGTAGCCAACGTATTAGACTGTTGAGGTCTTACGAATGTCTTGATAGCGACCGCGGTCCAGACGATGAACCTTCCTAACTAAGTACCATGGTACAGGAAATTATATAGTCACAAGAACCAGACTGGTCACCGAGACCGAGCAGGCGATACGGTAATGTAGACGTAGAGAGTCGCGGAAGAAGTCCCGTCGCTTGCGCAGGCCGGCCCGGCCCAGTCTGCGAGCAAGTGACCCCGAGTAGATCAGACGCCAAGCATCGCGCCGGCCCCCGCGTGCTGCCGCCCGACCCAACCAGCGGTAGGCCGGTCGTGTCGTACAGGTATGTATGTCGTTGACGTGAGAGAGTCTCGCCGACGGGCGCTTCGGGACGACGTCGCGACGTGCACCCGTTCGTTCGTCCGCCGCCGCGGCGCGTGCGGCCGGTGGCAGTAGCACGAGTTTGGGGTCTGAGGTTCAGCGTGTCACAGCGTGCTGAGTGCCGGATTAGTATTGTACCTGGATGTTCTCCATCAAGACCAATTGCTTTTTTCTTCTTCGTCTATTCTTCCAACTCTTCTCCTTTTTGCTGTCCTGTCCTCCACTGCGATGCAGCCGCAGACCCGTCCAGGACTCTCGGCTAAAATCCTTTGGGATTTAGATGCTACTAAGACGTGGAGGTTTTCATGGGCCCTATGGCGCAACGGTAGCGCGTTCGACTCCAGATCGAAAGGTTATCCGTTCAAATCGGGTTGGGGTCACAAGTTTCACTTTTGCATTTTGTCGCGGTTATTGGATGCTGGTAATATCTGGGTGGGTATCTGGACTAAATGGCTGGAGTTCAGTGTCTTTATGTGCGTGTTGTACGTTTTACCGCGTGCTGCAGTGTGAGACTGGTCTGGGTGTCGTTTTGTAAGCAGGTTTTCTCGATGCTGATCACCGTAGCCAGACATCTATAGCTCATTATTATTCTAGAAAATTACTCGATATTTATATATGACACTTTCTGCCATTGTAATTGCGAGATATGATGGAAATGTTTCTCTTCTTGGATATATTACACCTTTCGTGTTCTGGTCAAGAATCGCGTCCTTTGGGCGGACCCCCTGTTGCGATGCCGATGAGTGCGCATACCGCCATGAAACCACCCAGGTACTGTTATATAAATTACATGTAGGTAGATGTGTCCTGTGACTTATAGCCCTCATTCTTCGTTATGGATCTCTATCCTCGTGTTCTCATTCAGCCGCCCCCGTAGCTTGAGCAGATGATGCAGCGTCTCCCTATTACACCGATCTACCACCAGCGAAACCCGCCCCACGTGATCGTGTCCATGGGTGTAGGCTTCCAGCGTCTCCGGAACGTGTCCGCTGCTGCTGGTTATTTCGTAAAAATTGTCTGGGAGTAGGAGATCTGTCTGTGGTATCGCCTGGGTATTCATAGACATCTGGTCTCCAGTTCCAGTTCCAGCCCCAGTTCCAGTTCCAGCCCCAGTCCCTGATAAGCCAAGGCTGGCGTCGTACAGGAGCCCCGTCCATGATGGATCGACCGACATGGAAGGTTCCGGCGTCATGAGGGCAAAACTCGCGTCCGAATGCGCCTCTAGATTATCGAGATCCATCAGACCCGACATGCCATCCGCCCACGCCCCGGGGTTTCCCATCATGCTCACCCAGTCCTCCGTCATGCTCTGGGGCGTTATGAGGCCTGTCGCTCCATTCCCGATGGCCTCGTTGCCCGCTTCATTCGTCTCTTTAACCCTCGTAGACCGAAGGCCCTTGTCTCTGCTGGCTGGGAGGTCTGAGTTAGACGGTGAAGAGACCGAGCTTGTGCTGGGACTCTTCGCCCAGATGTACGGTGGCCTCGACCTCTTGGAGATGCCTGTGTATCTGCAATTTGAGTTTAGTATCACTCAACTGCACCTGGCGTAAGGACTTACCTATTCTTGAGTTCGTTCAAGGATCGTCTGGGGAAGCTTTGTTCGTGGATCATCTTCCAGTCCCGTCCGTTCTTACGGACCATGAACTGAAGTAGCTCATCCTAGGAGACAGTCAGTAACTAGCTCTGTGACAATACGAGTCAAGCAGACGTTATGAGTCTACCTCTTCTATTGTCCACCCACCATGTTCCAAGGTTGGATCAAGATTCGACTGCCAACGCTTGGCACATTCTATACGATCACGTTAGATCCATCCACGACAGAGATCCCTCTACCACGCGCCTTAGTTGACATCTTATGAGATAAGGATAACGTACGATCAGGGCTGCGGAAGCCGACGTCGTTGGCCACCAGTGTCCATCTTTGACCATTTAATTAGGGAGGTTCGAGCGCCAGGGGGAGGAGGGAGATTGAAGATGGGGAGAGACGGAGGAGGGGGTGAAGCACTTACTTCAGACCGTGTTTCCTTATCGCGTTCACCAGGCGCTCGTCTTCGTCGTCATCCCACGCCCCCTTCTTCAGGCTGCCGCAGACCTTGTTCACCCAGCGCTTACGGCAGTCCTTATTCGTTCGACCGGGAAGCTTGGACGCGATGCGATGCCAATCTTTGATAGTACCTGTTGCCGCTAGTGTGCGTGCCAAGCCATCGAGGTAAGCGGCCCGAGTCGTGACGTGCAGTGAGATGTTGCGAAAGGAGCACTCACCTTGCTTCTGGGTCTCGTCGTGTAGTATCTTATCCTCGTCCTCGGTCCACCGCTTGGGTACTCTTCTCTCCGTAGGATTCATTTCGAGGCGAGGAGGTCAGGTAACCAGCCCTGCTGTCATGTTATAGAGCAAGATCAATAGTCGTGTAACTTTCTATACGCACGAATGGCGAAGCAACCTGGAACCCTTATATATCGAGTACCTAAGCAGCCGCAGTGGAGGTCGCTTGGGTCTGAATCGTGCATATTTTATTAGATTTCCAAGTTACACTGGATTCGAGGCGACTGAGGACTCGTACCATGGTACGCATTGCATGAGACCCTGGGCCTAGCCTTAAGCATGCCTCTCGTTAGCCTCGGCTGGTGGCACACCTCTGCCTCCCTGGGCAGTCTTGCGGTATATAGAGCGGATAGATGGAAGAGGATTCTGGGCGGTGCCAGATCTGCGTTGTCGAAAGAGCGGTAGCACAGATCAAAGGTTTTACTATGGCATTTGCCATGTCCCTTGAAGGCAGACCTCAGATGTCTAACTAGGCTCCAAAACACTTAGGCAGGTGAGCGCATATGACCCTGAAGAGGCTGTTGAGAATGATGTGGCAGTCTGATCAGACACCAGGACGTACCTGGGTAACTGAGGTGGTCTCTGCATAATCTTGATTGGACTGTGCCGACGTATATTAAACAACTCATGCTACTTCACCTACTGCTATCTTGAAAAAGACCGGTCACTGAATATCTCGATGGGATGCTCTGTGGTTGCCTTAGGGAGGTCAGTGGGCAGATAGAATGTGGTGATACAATAATAGGTAAGCATATCACGTACTACTTACCCCTTAGAGTAACAGAGAGCGGTCGTCTAAACTTTTTAGGAAGAGTGGCGGTATCGGAAAATTGTTTTACAAGAGCGAATAATATATCGAGAGGAATTCCGGAGTATGCCAACCCAGGGCTTCGGGCAAGTGTCGAATCCCTCGGCGAGATAGGGTAGTACCCTTCGTTACCTAATTGCCTGGGGACGTATCGTGTTCCAGCTCCGCTGTGAGACGGAGTAAATGTGGGTGGTTACACCTCCATTTCTCTGAACGCAATGATCGGGCTAAGAGATGAAGCTCGTGGAATTCCTGCTGCTGTGCCGCAGAGTTGCCTTCTGTTCTCTTAACATAGTAGAACAACCTGCGCCGGCTTGTCGTCACGGGCTGATATTCTACTATCAATGTTGGTTTGGGAGCTGAGGTTTTGCGGGGAAGTACTATAATAAGCTTATCTGTATCAGAGGGTTGCGTCTGATGTTACACTCCAATGCGAACTTCCTACCGATACACCTGCCTCGCTGGCAGGCAGGCTGGTAGGGTCGAGTCCTTCATAAAATCAAAACCAGAGTATTGGCAGATCAATTCCCAGAAGGCTTTATAGCGCTAACGCGCGGTGCGTTGGAGGCTCAGCTCTGGAGCTGATAGGGTTTACATAACTCCTACCTGAGTCAAAAATATCTGAATTTACGTCATCTTGTCCCCCCTTTTTTTTTCTATTTTTCTCTTTGGCATAAATATTGACAACTGCTTATATTTTAAGGCTTAGATATTCCTGTGTTTTTCTCTCTCTGTTAAGAGCGAATAGAGCAAGTAACAGGTGACACCTAAAGCTATCCGACCCTGCCGACCTCCCCCGCGTGCTCCCACTCTGTCAGCCAGCCACGCGTGCATCTCTTCTACCATGCACGACGGCGCTGAGGACGCCTCCATGCCTCTCGCTAAAGAAAGCTGCGGGTTTTATAGTCCCGTGGCGACATGGCAACTATCTTGCTTTATATCGACTCGATCGAGTCTAGTCGCGTAGCCGACGGAGCGCATTCGAGCATCTGATTGCTCCCGCTCTCGCCACCATATTCATTCATTCATTACAACCTCTTTCTTGGCCATGCCATACTGAGCGCCAATGTGGTGACGACATGGACCTGAGACCAGCAGTTCGAGAGTCAAGAGTAAACCAAATGGCCGAATCGTCACGTGTTGACATGAGCTGCTTTTCTATCCTTAACTGGTCGCCAAAGGTGATGGAGTCGGTAATGACGGGCGGTATCATTTCTGCAGCACAGCCAATGCTCGAGATGTGTGCAGTATGATCGCCGACCCGGCAATCAAGCCTTCCGTGGAAAATGGCACGTTACGCCGTAGACATCTATCTTTATCCTGTGACCTTCTACTGATGCAGTTACGATCATCAGTTCGACGGGTTCGGACCTATATAGCAGCATCTTAAGACTATGATATGCAACCAGACATCACCAAGCGTCCATGATTCTCGAATTCGATGATTCTAGACCGACCCCCACCAGAGCAAGCATACAAGTGCCAATGCCCACGAGGGCCTGAGTCCCAAAGCATCTGGGGAATGGTGGTACCAGAACTTTGGTGATGCAGGTTGCGCTCGCTTAAGGGAGATGTGACGATGTGGTGGCAGCGCCGAGAGAAATGCAACTTGCGAATTGAGTAGATACGACATGGCACACTGATCTGGTCAACCCTTGCAGCTCGCTTGATATTCAGATTATTCTGGACGCGTACCTAAACCGCATATTCTGCAGAGGCAGCCAAGCAGCCAAGAAAGCAAATAATGAGGAAGAGGAGCATGAGCATAAGTGGCTGCGCTCAACTCTGCTAAGAAAAAGAGCCACGACGGCGAGACGGGCAGACGACGGAGGCGAGCTCCTCAATCACGCAGCACGAGATATATCATATTGGCCTTGATCTATCCCCTTGTATTGGCCCCATTCTCGATCCAAAACCAGCGATGCGAACCCAGCTTCGGGAGAGTGACACCCAAGAGCGCAGTCCGTGACATTCGTCTCAGTGAGGGTCACATACATCCTCCAATAATACACCAGAAGTAGGGCGATGGCTAGAGTTCTCAATGATTTACAGGAACCAACAAGTCCTTACCGACATATCCGGATAACTCCCTATAAACGATCATGAGACACACTGAAGTGCCGGATCTCGTCTATTTTCCTCCCGACGTGAACAAAGTAAACGATTCCTTGGTGGTTGAGCTCAAGTAGCTGGAGGTAGTTCATCGAGGCGAACCTGCAGGCTTACTATGTACCCCACATTGGCAAAGAGATGCTACGCATGCGCGATGATCGAAAAGTCTGACATAGGATGGTCCGTGCCGATGGGATGGCATCAGCATCTAAGACTTCAGCCTCATCTCAGTGAGATACGCGGCTGTAGGAACGTATCGATTCTCGGTATCCCAGAAGAATCAGGCTAGGGATTATACTGACCATATTCTGCGATGGTCAATGTCACATATGCTCATGGCCGTGCCTAAGGGAAGCTATCCGAGCAATGGAACACTTCACCAGTGAGCATTCTATAAGGTAGGTAGTCCAGGTGCTAAGCAGCACTTGAAGCTTGAACGATGACCGTCAAGACCTGTTGACAGATGTTAGACGCCTGTCTACCTCCCACCTGTAGAAGATGCGGAAAGCAGGAGCTACGAGAAGCCATTCTGGAGGTCGCTCGTTACCAGAGGTGAGACTGCCTCGATTTGGCGGCAGAAGCCAAGAAACTACTATATTATAATCCTGCCAATAGAAGGCCCTAGATAATGATAAAATCTATAGGACGAGGGAAAAGGGGGAACTATCATGCCGCGAATGCAAAGGCTTACCCCGTAACAAACCCAGCCTGGGCCGAAAACCGTCGGCGTTAATCGCGGGAGTTACATCGACAGGATGAGACGCGTCTTGATAGTTGTTCAATAGACTTCTAAGAAAATCCTGGGCTCCAAGGTCTTCTGAGCTTCATACGCTTCTACTCAATGACCTATAGGCTCTCCTGGAGATCAACGTGAGCAGCGTAGACTTGCGGTCTGGCAGAACAACATGAAAATGAAGAAAACAGAACTGAATTTCTCCTAGATCGATGATTCAACTTGGACAACTCCGGCAGGACCGAATACCTACCTGGTATAGATCGCTCTGATGGTACGCACACGACAATGAAGCCCCCAATTCGGCGATAGGCGTTTGGGGGCGGTCAGGTAGGTAGGTCTACGTCGCTCAGACGATGCATGGTGGGTAGCGAGCACGCACGGATGCTTCCAGGGCATAGAAAAGGGCGTCGTGTCGTTGAGGAATTCAGACACTTCTCTCTCCATCTTTCTCCTTGCGTGCCGAGAACAAGTCTGTTGTCTTTGCCCCTATTTTTCGATCTTCACTCTCATAGAGAACACTCCTTTTCCCTCGGTCGTATATTGACACCAGACAGAACCAAGACAACAACAAACCAGACCCAGAAAAGATGACCGACTCACGCGTGTGGCTCGTAACCGGCGCCTCTTCCGGCTTCGGCCTGGAGCTAGTCAAGCACATCGCTCGCCGGGGCGACCTCGTCATCGCGGCGAGCCGCGACCCGGCGAAGCTGGCCGGTCTCGGACTCGGGGAGAACGTGACGGCGGCGCGCCTGGACCAGAACGAGGCGCTGCCGCAGCTGCGTGCGGCGATGGACGACATCGTCAAGATCCACGGCGCGGTGGACGTGGTGGTGGCCAACGCGGGCTACGTGCAGACGGGCACGGTCGAGGAGAGCACGCCCGCGGAGACGCAGGCGCAGTTCCGGGCCAACGTCCTGGGCGCCGTCGACGTGTACCGCGCGGCGCTGCCGCACATGCGCGCGCGCCGATCCGGCACCCTCGTCACCGTCGGCTCCATGGCCGCCTGGTTCCCGCTCGCCGGCTGCAACGTGTACAACGCGTCCAAGGCGGCGCTGCGGCGGCTGGCGCTCGGGCTGGGAGACGAGGTCCGCGCCTTCGGCGTCCGCCACTGCCTTGTCGAGCCCGGCTTCTTCCGCACCGCGCTGCTGACCCCCGGCCAGCACATGACGGGCTCCTTCGACACCCGCATCCCCGACTACGCCGACGTGAACCGCGCGGCTGCCGCCGCCTTCGCCGGCTTCGATGGCGCGCAGCTCGGCGACCCGGCAAAGGGTGCTGCCGTCCTCTACGACGTCGTCACGTCGTCTGGTCGAGCTGCCGGCCGCGAGCTCCCCAGTTTCCTGCCCCTCGGCAGCGATGCTGTCGCGCGGATCCGCGAGGAAGCCCAGGCCGTCATCGACGAGGTCAACGCCTGGGAGGATATCGCTTCGCAGAGCGATTACACCGACGGGAAGTGAAGGCCGGCAGAAACTTTGATATTCGTTTACCTTGTGCAGGATCCGGGAAATTGTTTTGAAAAAGGGAGAATGTATCGAAAGGAAAAGAGGGAAGGGTAAAGTGGGCGCTCCTAAAGCGATGTTAGCAGCTATATTTCATCTTGCCCCTTTTTTTAGCTAGTCATCAGCAGTTTAGTGTTAGATCTATATATTGATCCTCTCACCACTTGAAGCGACTCGACGTAAATCTGCACCTTGGTTGAACTGCTGGTTTAGACAGTTACCGTAGAGACGCCAGGACGGCGATCAATAACCTGTTAAGCTTCTAGATAATAAGGTCTTGGTGAGAAAAAAAGAAGTGAACATTCAACCTTCGGGCCTTCCCCTAGCTTGCGATGTTCGCCGAGGCATGCGATGATCGCTGCCGAACAAGCTCGGTAGAAACGGGTGCCGCGCACTGTCGTCAGAGGCTCTAGGCTGCTCCGCGGCCTGCAGCATCGGCATGTCAAAACGTTTGGGGATAGCGTCGTCGCGTTTGCCGAGACTCGACGGGAGGCTATCTATCCTCCTTTTGGCTGCTCGCGTCATATAGTCCGTACAGGGAACTGCGGAAACTATCTGCGAGAACAATAGTACCTGGTCGTGATATACGGGGCCTGCATGCGTCGACGGCGTGTGTAGCGCGGGCTGTTCGTCATCAGGCAGAAAAGAATCGTCTCGTCTTGGCAGCAGCTCACGATCATGCAGTCTCGCGGCACACACCGAATCCTCCCCTCTAAAAGAAAATCTTACGTTGAACCCGAGTTCGCGGAACCGCTGATGCAGATGACAGGTCGCGTAAGAAAGAGATCCCTGGGTAGTACGAGCCGTACGAGTCGCCTTTCTAGGTCTGTCTGTGCGACATCTTCCCCAGACGAATCGTCAAAAAGGAGTTTTCGGAGGCAGACGGCTGGTATGCTGGACTGTGGAATGTCTGAGTCAGGATGTGTTCCGAAGATCATTGCCCTTAGAAAGAATGAGTCCATGCCGTAGCAGCTTGATATAGTAAGTCGTACATGGTTCCATCGGTAACCACCTACAGGTAATCTATGTACAGTGACCGAAAAGAATGACGATCGGGTATGGTCAGGGACGTGCATTGAGCACTTCGGGACGATGTTGAATAATGACTGCTACACTATGCAACTTCAACCTGATAGGGCCCCCTTTGAAGCAGCTCGGAGTCGACGGTGACCATGTCGACTAGACCGACTTTACCCCTGCAGGTCCAGATCTTCCTCAGAAGTAGACCGGCCCGTACCGGGTAGCGGAATTCGGCAAGCCTGAGCTTGATGCCGTTGGTGATGGACATCACGGCTGGGTCACGCTAGTGCGAGTGCATGCGCGTAGTTTTCCTAATTCGCCAGCAGCGGCTCCGGCGCATTTTCCAGCTCCTCGGCCCCGGTCGTCGTCTTCGTGGCCTGGTCACTAGATATGCATACACGTTAGCTGCGGTGTCGATGCAACGGTGATACGAGCATTAGGGGAAAGTGGCCTCGCTAGATCAGGATACGACGGCTCGGGCCCGCTGTGACGGTCAAGATAGAAACCACGTTGAATGCGCGTTGGTAGCTATCTTGTCTAGCGCTTGCTCGCTTGAGACAGGCAGGAGGTTACTTGTCGACACCGCCTCCTACGTCAGCTACTAGAGCAGAGGCCCATGGGGAATCCAAAGAAGAAGGGGTTGGCGCGTAAGGCGGTTGGAGCGATAGGCTGCGTTGGGTATTCCGCGGTCTCCTACCATAGCAAGCCCCAGCATGGTGTGTTCTGGGCCTGCACAGTTCCACCTGGTCGTGCTCGCGGCGGTATTCGGGCGGCCGGACGACTCCTTTACACGGTTAGGCGGGGCCGCTCTGTTCAACGTCATCCCCGTCGCTTAGCCCACATCCTTCCTGCGCGAGCAGTTGTCGGCCGAGGTCATCGACCGGTTGCGGGTGGCGGGCGCCCAGGTCGTCTTCGACGGCCGCGCTCTTGACAGACTTCTATGTCGCCTGGGACGCGAACCACGATGGCTGCGCCTTCGTCGTCGTCAGAATTGGCCTATGAGTCGGCGCAATGACGATCCTGGGCGTGACTGATGCCATCATGGCGTGTTTTGAGGGATTCCTGCAGGAGCGGCGAGGCAGTATTTGCACATAGATGAGTCTGTCTTGCACTCAGGGAATCTTTTCAGGAGGTTATAACAGACATTTCCCATTTACCTTTCGTCTGTGATCAAAGAAAGTAACTTAGGTGATGATCAAGTGAATGCCTGATGCTTCGATTCGTGACTTAGTAGAGAGGTCCTTAGGTACGGAGTACCTAGGTCCTAGTTTACATGTATGGAGTTGAAGAACAGCTCGAAATCCTTGGACGGGTATTGATATTGCAATCGTAGCACCTATCGGCCCTGTAATTACAGGGGAACTGGGGCTGAAGCCGCCATCATCATAGCGAGCTATAGCGTACACCTGTTGCATCATTTTAGGGTTCCCCAGTGTGACATTAACGATAACGATTGCTCTGAATCATTGGTGGCCTGGAAATACTTAGTCTCAATCACCCATCTTGCTACTTGAGAAAGCCATCATCTAGCCATCTCTCGAGACACTCGGAAAGTGGCATCTCGTATGCCATGATAGCGAGAGCACTGCTTATAGCCGAACGAGGTTCCCTAGGTGTACAATGCGTTCCAACCCTGTCTCTGTGCAACACCGTCTTGACAAGGGACCACGCGGCGCGGCCGACTGACATCCAGGACCTGATCTACGCGTAACAATCAGCGTCTCTACTGACATTACCCACCCGAACCCGAGAAGTCAACCCTCGGCTATAGCTGGTATGCTCGACGTTGACGATGCCTTGCCATTGGTCGCAGTGATACAGCTGATTACCAGACGTGCGCCCGGAGCGTTCGGAATGCCGTCATCGAGAGCACCGTAGAGGTCCTCGCAGCTGTGCTAACGCAGGGCAATCAATATCCCTGACTCGGTTTGGCTTGCCTAAACAGCCAAGAAGGAACATCATGGCATCTGGACCAGTCGAATCTTTGACTCGCTTTGCCGAGCACTGCGCGGCCAATGGGATCCAGTCGAGACGGCCAGGATAGTCTGTATGTACGGAAAACTCGTAGGCTCCAACGTCAAAGTCGAGTCGAGCTGCTTCGTGAAGCACGCACGCGATGCAGTCTGCTTTTTACTCCGCCACCGAAGACGTCGAACGGTCTTTCCCAGACGCGGAGATGGACTTTGTCCAAACTGGCCCATCACCGTCAAGTAAGTCGATCATCATCAGCCGTTTTGTATTAGTCATAAGCTGACGTGGTGCTATGCGCAGCGGAATCAATCATCAGGAGAGCCGTCGGCAGGGCTCACCAAACTTTCCTCCCGTCGTTGCAGCCAGCTGATGAGTGGAAACCCCTTGCATCCAGCCTAGGCGCCTCGTCACAGCGTAATCATGTTGTGAAATGGAGGGAAGTCCATGACGAGTGGTCCACCAAATTCCTGTCGCCGGTCCCGACGTGTCCGTCAAACCCATCTCAATATTTTGTTGATTTCCGGGTGCTACACCTCGACATCGTTCAGACGAACACACGCTGGGGCGAGAGCTCTTAGGACTGCCGTTCGAATTCCTTGGTGATATTCAGCAGAATCTGCTTCGTCGCTCAACAGGCTCCACCACGGGCATGGCATCTCTGTCGAGATATATCGGAGAGCATATCGTTGGTGGCAAACCCTCTTTGCTCGGCATCGGTCCTCATGGAGCTTGCTATTGAGGCTCTGAGCGCTGCTCGTGAAATCTCGGCCTTCAGGGTACATGTTCTTGAATATATTGCTTTCGACAGGCCCCTGGTCTACCTACGCAGAACACATGGAAGGCCAGCAAAGTATCCAAACCGTCCTATACACCGAGAACAAATAATTCGGCCCGTTTACTATGTTTATGGCAAGACCAACTTCACCTTTCCGGGTATGCTACTCGGAAGTCGGCCCGTAATATTGTCACTATTTTTACCAAAAAGGGGGCATACATACGTCAAGAGACAACGTCGAATAATCCATGCTGACCCTGGCGCTTATTTCGACACTTTCTCCTTAAAGACGATTTACAAGGTCATCTTTCCTCGAGTAGTCGCCTACGGTAACCCGTTCCTTACGCTCGAGCAACTGGCAGACGGCGAATCTAGGCTTGAAGGCTGCGGTGCGGAACCTTTCAGCCAGAGACGTTGCCGTTGAATGGAAACTTCGTCTGCCCTCCTGCCTTTTCAGATATGCTCCTGCAGGCTGCTGGATTCATAGCCAACACCTACGTCCTATCCGATGTAGCATGCATATATGCCGGCATCGAGCGAGCCATACTTACATATTCTGCGGATCCAAGCGATAGCGTGATGACTATCGACTTTAATCTAACCGATCTTGGATGCTTCGTCATTGCTGGTTCTTACGTGGTCAACCCAGACGAAAAGGTCGTGGCTTTTGTTGACGAGTCTTGCTTCAAGAAGATTCTATCAAGGTCATATTACAGTCATCTTTCTCGACTAGCGGGTGAGCCGGCCCATAGGCTAGTCCTGTCACCCCTAGCTCCGGCACCTGCTCTCCCAAAAAGGAATGCCGTGCCTCAGCCGGAACCCGGGGTCTCAGGTCGAAGAGTTGATCTAGTCCAATATACGGGGCGCTTATGGAGTTTCTACCGACGCTTTTGGCAGCGCTACGCTTTCGGAGCTGGGCATATACGCTCTCATGCTCATCGAGATCGCACAATCAGTCCGCAGAAGGTTGCCACAGTTGGAGATGGACGAGGCTAGCGTCGAAGAGGTGTACCACGTTGCACAAGTTAGTGGCTGCCGTTACCGAAGCACCCAGACTGGAAGGATTCTGCAAGATAACGACGCCGAACCTTATTGCGCAGGAGAGCTCTCCTGTCCACAGTCGTGAGCCTCCCAGAGACTCCGGCAACGAATGATCTGGAAGAATACTCTCCAAAAGAGAGCCTGCTGCCTGAAACGTGCGGGAAATACGTTGTGGAGGACACGAAGGACCGTCCATTGGCGTCATGGGGTGTCGAGTCGCTGCTCTACCAAACCCACCTCTGATGAGCAACAGGGGGGGTTTGGTCCGACGATCGACGACAGCAAGGACCTTACATTTCGCCGATTGGAGGCTTTGCTCGCAAAGAAGTTCTGTACTCCAATTGCTAGCTCGACACCGTCTTCTTCCCGATCCGACGTTGATGTGGCGTTTTCGGTTTCCGAGTCAGCCCCTGAACCAGCACCAGACGACGTCTTCCCCAAGGTGGTACAACGCCGAGCCCATGGCACACCGAAGCATGGGGCACATCTATTCCACCATCGAATTGGGCACCGTAACATGTACTCGCATATCAGGCATTTATCGCGATATATTACAGGGGTCTGTAGCCCAGACCCCCTATCTGCCACGTCGATGACGGAACGGCTTGAGGCCTTCACGGAGTTATATACCAAGCGCACCAATCTTATAAACGAGCAAGATATTATTCTCGGCGGTAAGTCAGCTCGAAGCGATAATAGAGATTAGACCAAGGGGCTGACAATATCTATCCGTCCTAAACAGGCTGGTCGTTGTGGGGAGTCTTGGCCTTTGAAGTCTCACGCCAATTACGACGATTGGGATGCGTCGTCAAAGGCGCCCTGCTTATCGATTCGCCACCCCAAGTAGGTCATCAGGGGCTCACGCGCCGAGTCATATCATATTTCGTGGAGAAGAGGCAGTCTGACGGACCAGGGACCAAGTTCAGGGGTCTGAAGCAAGCACGGCTCAAGGCCAGCCTGACCTTCCAGCATCACGCCACGCTACTACAGAACCACAACCCGCACTCGCAAATCAGCGACGTGCCGTGTATGATGCTGAAGTGCTTGCTGACCACGGATACACGAACGCTGCGCAATATTGCGTGTTCTTGGCTCGGCAATGAGAATCTTTGGACCAAGTCGATAGCCTTCTGGGAACTGCTGGTAAGTAAACTAGTACACAGGTCCTGGTGTTGGAGGTGGCGTCTAACCACTTTGAGATGCTAGACTCCGAATACGTCAGTAAACTTCCCATAAGCCCTTCTGTTGAATGCGTGCCAGCTGGCGTCTAACTCTACAATACAGATTTGACAGGTTCCTGACAAGTTGAGTCTGCCTCGAATATCCTGGAGTGTCCGGAGGCTTGTGTAACGCGAGGGCGGCGAGAGTGAATATGTTGACGTAAATAGCTCAACTCCGCCGTCGTTCTTGATTTTTCATCTTCATTTTGCTCCTCGAAGTTGTAATTCATCAGAGCATCTGTAACGTCGGATTTTGTAGAGTTTTCTTCATCGATATCACCATGTGTGAGAAAGGGAGGAAGGCTGGCCGGCTGAAAACCAATGGATAACGAGAACTTGTGACCTGCTAAATCTTTTCCCATGTCGCCTTTCGACGGAACCGTAACGCACGGATCTGCGTGTTTCATATCACATGGGATAAGGGATACCCAGTAGCAGCCAAGGCATCGAGGTGGCACGAAAGACACCAGCGCTGAAGAAATGACCAAAGGGCTGTCCCACCCCAGCGGTGGGTGGCGGACCCCGAGTACGGAGTAGGGATGGCTGCCATATTCTTACCATAGCGGACCAGTGGGCAGGGGAGGGGGTGGAGGGGGTGGGAGAGGAATATAACTCGATTTTATTCCCATGAAAGTTTTAGCAAGTAGCTACTCGGCACTCGGAGAAGTCGGGACATACCCTCCAAAAGAAGAAAGAAGACGAAAATGTTTGTCACGTTCGACGAGGTCAAGCGGCCCGTATGGGTCGTCACCGGCGCATCGTCTGGCCTCGGCCTGGCTATCGCCCGGGAGGCCGTCGAGTCCCTTAACGCCATCGTATTCGCCGTCGGCCGCACCGAGGAGTCGCTCAAACCCGCCGCTGACGCCGGGTGTCGCGCCGTGCCCCTGAACGTCGCCGGCCCCGCCGAGACCGTCACCACCTCCATCAACTACGTCCTGTCTAGCGTCGGCAAGATCGACGTGCTCGTCAACGCCGCGGGTTACCTGCTCGAAGGTGCTGTCGAGGAGACGAGGTACAATTTTTCCTCCCCCCTATTTTTTTTTATTTCCATCATATTTGAAAATTTAATACAAGGGGTTGAAACAACAACAAAACAAGAAAAGAAGAAGAAAAAGAAAAACAGCACAGCTAACGCAACCAAACAACCCCGCAGCGACGACGAAGCGCTCGACGTGTTCCAGACCAACTTCTTCGGGGCGTTGCGGATGGTGCGGGCGGTGCTGCCGCACATGCGGCGGGCGGGGCGGGGGGTCATCTTCAACATGGCGGACGCGCACGGGGGGCGGGAGGCGGCGAACACGGGGGTGTACGGGGCGGCCAAGGCGGCGCTGGCGGCGGCGACGGAGGCGCTGCAGCGCGAGGCGGACCCGCTGGGGGTGCGGGTGTGCCTGGTGCAGCCGGGGCGCTTCCGCACCAGCCTGCTGGCGCGCGGCCACCGCCTGCGCGTCGTCGACGACATCGCCGACTACGACCTCGTCCTCGCCCCCCTCCGCCGCCAGCTCAACGCCCTCAACGGCGCACAGCCCGGCGACCCCCGCAAGGCCGCCCGCGCCCTCGTCGGCCTCCTCCCCCGCCCCCAGCAGCAGGCCTCCGTCGCTGCTACCGTCGGCTCAGACGACCTCCGCCGTGTCCCCTTCCTGCTGCTCCTCGGCTCCGACGCGTCGGCTGCCGCGCGCGCCTCCCTCGACGCGCACGTCGAGTCGGCTGTTAAGTTTGAGCAGACGGATTTGTAGGGGGAACGGACGGGACTTGGGCTTGGGCTTGGGAGGATTATGAATTTATGTAGATAGGTATTGAATAGTGTGCATTGCTTTATTATCGTATTTATGAAGTATTATACCTAAGAGAATATACTCTGAGAGAATAAACGATTGAGTGAATATTTAAGCCCATATATATATATATACCTAAGGTACTTCTCATTTTAAGTCACCAGCTACGGTCAAAGACAATGCCCGCGATGATATACAGGGTCTGCTGGCATAGAAGAATTCTACAGTAAGCGAAGAGCCCTCGTCAGTTTACAGGAAATTATTACTGCCGAACTGGCGTTGAGCACATTCAGAATTAACTACCTATCACTTGATCAGAGACAGTAAAAACAGGTTCTGTTATAAGAAGTAGGGGCCCTTACTGCCGCAAGGTATGGCAGTGTCCCCAATACTTACTTGAAGTGGTTCAACTCAGAAGAATAGCGGTATTGTACAGTAGCAGTGGCGTTGAAAACTTTTACCCAGATCGTCTCCAAGTTGAAGCCCGAGTACGATACTACCCCCTTTTTTACGTGGCAATAGATGGCGATCCGTATAAACTATCTGCCGAAGGGGTGTGTGTATCTATTTAAGGTCAGGTATATAAAAAGGGGGGCTCACACGTATCTGTGGAGGAGACTGCAGTCTTGCACATGTGTGACCTGGGTCTCGTCGAAGTCGTCGTGGGATGGTAGGACCTCGTCGGCGCCATCCATCGAGTTGGAGATCATGTCGAAGTAGACTATAATCATCACGGCCAACAACAACGCCCAGATTGACCTTGGCGTACTAGGTAGCGGCCGGTCATGGCAATCAGGCTGGCTGGGTCTAATGCATCTTTCAAGCACACACAGAGTATCCAGGGACGTACAAGTATGTCCAGCGCGAAAACAAAGAGGGATATCCCACTCTGGCTATAAACTTGTCAGGCAACGGAAACCACACGTTCCCGGATGTCGGCGGCATGTTGTGAGATCTGACTTGGATTTACCTTGCTTTCCTCTCGGATCTCCGAGCCCCCACGCCGCTGATCGATGTCGAAAACTGGGGTCATCTTCCGGCCACATACCAAATCCAATCGTCTCAAGAAGGACGATTGGTCGCGTGCTTCGTTGCATATTACAACCTGGAGATCGCCAAGTATGACTGGTGAGTTCGACTGGCACGCTTGACAACGTTCTGTGCGACTCTTGCTGCCGTCACTTTCACCTACAGGCACCGTGTTGTCGAGGTGCCTAGACATCAGGAGCCAGCTTTCCTGGGAATTAGCCAACACGTGTGTCCCTTCAGCTGCGATGGCTCAATGTTCCTTGAAAATCCAAACATCGTGATTTTGTAGGTGGTGAGAATAGTGAATTGGTGGCGGGCTAGACAAAGCGGAAATTTTGGTAAAAGCACGACTTGCGTATCGTATAACAGCATAAGTTGTGCTTAACCAGGTAAACAAGCGGTAGACCAAATGACGTCAGTACCGATCGAGATGCAACTATACATTCCGTGCATTTTCAAATAACGAGCACCTACTCGCGAGACCTTTCCTTTATCTTAATAAAAAGGGAAGATGGAAATGCCATAACCAACTTGACGAGGCTCTGAGTGTTTGGTGTCACCTCACGCCTCTTCGGCCTGTCACCTTTTATATCCACTTCCGTACATGTTCAATTGGTCTCTCCTTAGCCTGTCCTATATTTCTTCATGTCTCACCACCAAATTTGCTATGGCCGTCTTCGCGATAACCTGCCCCTATAGACTTACCGATGCTGTGATTACGAGACTTAGTCCTTTTCTGCGATGACGACCCCAGCTTCTCCTCCGGCAACCGTCGTGCCGGCCCAGCTAGGCTTTCTAGCAATCTTCAATCCCTCCCTAGGCACCACCGACGACACCTTAGACGATCAGATAGTTTACTATGCCTCAGTCAATACCCAGTCCAAGAAGCGACGGCACCGCTCGCGCGGCAAACCGACCGACAGCATCTCCCACGATGAGCGAAACGAACGATTACGACAGATTGGGCTGGCCCAGGGTATGGTCGAATTCAGCCGTGGCTTCGCCGAAGGCCAACCCGTCAACACTATAGATACCGAGAAAAGCCGTGTTGTTCTGCACGAGCTAGAGCCTGGGTGGTGGATATTAGCTGTGAGTAGATAGCAGATACGATCTGTCTACGTAGAACCAGGAGCTAACATGACCTGCGTAATTGCGGTGTAGTCTATCGACTTGACGAAGCTACCTCTACCGCCAAGGCTTGGAGGTCCGTCCCCAAATCAGAGAGATAATCCGTCCGAAAATGTCGAATACTCGTCCCGAGAGCTCAAGCCTGCCGCTCTGCTCATGCAAGATCTTCTGCGCGCGCATTCCGTCTTCCTTTTACACCATGCCGCATCTCTGAGCGCTCTGTTCGTCCGATCGAGACGGTCGAAGTTTATTAGCATACTGAACAGGTACTGGGACCTGTTCTTGTCAACATGGGACGTCATGTTACACGGCAACCCCGCCACAAACGTTTTTGGCGGTATCAAGATCGCTGCTTGCGGAGAGCTTGGAGTTGGCGTTGGTGAAGAAGAACGGGGCAGCGGCGAACGAGAAGTTTTAGAAGGATTCGTTGATCGGGTTGAGGGCCTCATAGACTTGGTCGTATCTAAATTCGGCCCTTCAGATCCCGAGGCGGACGAGGACCCAAAGAAGGAGAAAGACCCTAAGGCTGTCGATGATTCGGCTCCAAAATGGCTCGGCACCGGTGAAGAACCGGGAGCCGAAGACGGTGCCATATTTTTAGGTGTTGGGACTCTGTCAAGGAACTCACTGCGCGACATCGCGTACTGGATGGAGGACCTCTACACATGGAGCGAGGATGCCTATGGTGTGAGAGACAGCCCGGCCTCGATACGCCAGACAAGAATGCCGAAGAAGACTCCTAAGAGGAACGACAAGAATGATCTCCAGCGACAGAGCGTGGAAATTCCAACCACAGCCCCTACTGAACCAGATGCGGCACCACCAAAAGATGCCGAAGACTCAGCGGATGGAGGCGGGGTGAACCGGTTCATGAGTTACCTAAAGATGGGGTATGGCACACATTGGACATTAGGCAACTCTGGTGGAAGCGAGGCTACCTCCCAGGACGGAACGGCACCGGAAGCCGATCCCAAGAATGACAACCCTCCTCCTGGTGATCCCCGTCCTTCAACTACTTCCCGTCGTCCCTCCAAGGCCCTCAGCGTTGACTCGGGGCATTACCTCATCGGACTGCTGGGAAACGTCGAAGAAGCGGGCAGCGTCGATCACGACGAGGGCGGGGACGTGTCTGATGGCGGATTTGAGGATGTCGAAAACAACTCAAGAGTTTTACTCCGAACTTTGACTGTAGAGCTAGAGAAAGCAGACCGTCCTGAAGCCGAGATGAAGCGAGATTTCGGAAGCCAGGATCACGAACTTTTGACAACCAAGGAGCGGCATGGAGGCTTTCCAGAAGAGACGCTCCAGTTCGACAGCCAAGACCGCAACAAGACCGAGAAGGTGCGCGTGGTAGTCTACGTCAATAAGCCGTTCATATATACGTTCCTATTTCAAAACAGGACGGACTCGCTAGCCTGGGAAGGATTGTATAGATCACTGCACTATCAGTTGGCGCCTCTTCGGAAACCACTAGCCACTTCCACGGCCTACCGTCCTGGGAGACCAGATGTCGGCGCGATAGGCTCCCATATATTCGACTTGGTATGGGACCCGAAAGCTATGACAGTCCACTCGACCATCCCGAGCATACCCGCGCCCGTGCAGACCACGCAAGAGGAACCGCAGCCCGTCTGGTCTCGCGCCGAGGCCGTCAACACGCACAATCAGATCCTCAACACGTATATCGCGACGCTGGCGGAGTCGTCCGAGCTGGAGCGTACGTGCAAGACGAACCGCGGCTGGTGGGTGGTCTGGACCCGCATCGTCGAGAAAGAAGACGACGACGCGCAGAACTCGCCGCCTGAGCCGGAGCCGTCGTCGTCGTCGTCGTCGGACGCGAGCCAGGCCACCGCCGGCCTCCGGCAGAGCGGCTCGATAGACAGCGCGGACTCTTCTCAGGACAGACGGAAGGCCGTCGGCGCGCGTACTAAGGCCAACGTCAAGAAGGAGATCTTCCTGATCCGCCGCGCCGGCGAACACTCCAGGCTCCGCGGGCTCAGCGGCTCGTATGCTGAGGGCGGCAGTGGTTGGGCTGATGGCGCGAGTCGCCTGGCCCAGGGCATCGGCGTGGATACTAAGAAATACATTGAAGGGTTGTTGAGCTTGGGTCGGTAGATCTCCTTTTGCATTGCACACTGCCTACTTGGGTTTGCTTGATGGTAATACGGGCCTTGCGAAGTTGAGGACGGTCCTTTTCAGTGCGCTAGATGGCGTATGATAGTATAGAAGATATTACCTAAAAGCCCCCGTCGATGTCCAGTGGAAATAAGGAGGGATTTCCTTTTGGCAGGGTCGGTTCAGGGGAACTAAACTGACATGATCACGATTGTACGAACCTATGCTCAATAATGGAGCGGTAGAAGGCGCGGTTACAGGTTGATTGGCTTACGAGAATACTTTTCAATATCAATACTTCCCTACTTCCTGAGCCGCTCGGTGTGTCCGCCCATTGAATATACAACGTAGACCAGCGCATGTTGATAGTATGCGGATATACACTGTATAGATGTTTCGGGTAACATTACGGCTACTTTTGATGAGGAACGCGAAACAGACAGTTCTTACCACGCTTCTATCGCCGACTCTCGACAGTGGCTGTTAAGCTCAGATTAGAGATTAGCAGCCGATAGAATTAGGTTTTGACATGCCTTTTGGTCGTCTACGTCCGAGTAAATGGCTGCGTCACTGGCTGAGTCATGCCACCACCGCATGTATGTATAAAATGATGGAAGCTGTTGTTCTGTAACCAATGTGATTAGTTCATCACATTGGCTAACGATCAGGAAAACTCGACGTAGAGGTGCTCCAGTCACTTTCACCTGTGTTAGATATACCATTTATGATGAGAAATATGCCCGGTCCGTATCGCCACACGTAACCTGTTGCCTGTATCTGAGCTGATTCAGTCACAAGCAGGGACATG
Organism: Hypoxylon sp. FL1284; assembly: GCA_022432365.1. NCBI lineage: Eukaryota > Fungi > Ascomycota > Sordariomycetes > Xylariales > Hypoxylaceae > Hypoxylon > Hypoxylon sp. FL1284. The sequence continues at coordinate 1,102,704 of JAJJXE010000012.1, forward strand.
TCCCCAAGGGAGAAGCAGAAAGCGCTTGGTCGACGCAGACAACATAGCATACCTATGGGAAAGCGTCCTAGGCTATTTCACTAAGTCGGTTGGCGACCCAAGTAACCTAGAGCTTACGGCGAACACCGAGCACGAACGACAGCAGCAAGCTGGTAGAAGCCTTTTTTTCATTTCCGGGTATCTCACCAGAGAATGTAATTATGGACAAGAATCGAAGTCTATGTTCCGCTCCCATAAAAAAAGCCGAATTTTCAAATAGGTATGAGAAAAGGAAAAGGAAAAGGAAAAGGAAAAAAAGAGGCACATTCTGTTTCTCAACTCCCGAAGTTAGGTATGAAATACACATTTGCCCGGGATCTGCCAACCGACCTGTTAGTCGCCGGTCTAGGTTGGATTTGGATATCTCATGCGCCATCCGATTTGATTTTTTATGTTTTTAATACACCCCTTCCCTTCCCTTCAGTGTAACACCTGTGCCGAGCATTTCAGAACTGTTTAATATAGACCTCAAGTTATGAGAGAAAATGTCATCAAAGGTTCAACTCTGCCGAAAACGCCCGGAACGTCGTCAATCAGATCCCCGTGAGACCCGTTGGCTTTTCATCACGTTCAAGAAACATCCCAGAAAAACACGATTATGCCAGCGGAACTAGGACGACGTCTACTCGTCGATGGCCCAGGAGCAGTCCAGGCGGCCGCCGTCGAGGGAGCCGAAGAGGGTCTGGAAGAGGCTGGGGGTGACGTCGATGGCGTGGCCCTGGCAGCCGTCGCAGCGGTCGCGGATGGTGGCCTTGGCCTTGGTGCCGTCGGGGGCCGTGATGGTGATCTTCTTGTTGCAGAGCGGGTGGGCCGGCTGGTCGACGCCGAACGACGTCGCCGTGCTGATGCCGTCCCAGAACGCCTTGGGGATCGCCACGATCGGGTCCGAGTCCCCGTCCGTGAACCCGCACGCGCCTAGCGCCGGGTTGTAGTACGTGATCTCGCCAGAGAAGTCAGTGTTGAACGGGATCCCGTCGGTGCTGCCGCCAGAGCCAGATCCGGAGCCAGAGCCAGAGCCAGAGCCAGAGCCAGAGCCAGAGCCAGAGCCAGAGCCAGAGCCGCCGGTGGACGCCGGGGGAGGCGGCGGCGGCGCGGCCGCGTACGTGCTGGTGGTAGGCGCGGCGGGCTGCGGCGTGGTGGTTGGCTGGACAGGCGGAGCCTGGGTGGTCGTTGCCAGAGTGGTCGGCGACGGAGGAGGAGGGGCCTGGTACGTAGTAGGTTGGGCGAGGCTGACAGTGGTAGTCGGCGTGGTCTGGGGGTAGGCCTCGATGGTAGCGGAGCTGGGGGTAGCGGCAGCAGCGCTGCTAGAGGTGGACTCCAAGAACTGGCCCGGGGCGCCAGAGCTGCTAGTCTCCTTGGGCGACGGGAGGATGGTCTGAGTAGACTCGTCCCCGATGACGACGGTGGCCGTCTCCCAGACCGTATCCCATTCAGTAACAAGCTCCCGCTTCTGGTGGTGACGCTTGTGACCGTGCGGCTGGGCAACGGCAGCGGAGGCCAGAAGGGCGGCGGCGATGGCTACGGACTTCATGATGAATAGTGCTTTTGTGATGTTTATTTGTCTGGAAAAGATGGAATCAAGCGCGAAATCGAGGATCCAGCCGAGGCAGATATTGTTCAAAGATGCTGATCGAGGTGCGTAAGGAAGGACTTGTTGAGTTCTTGCTTGTTAAAATGATTGGTAGGATTGATTCCGATTGTTCTCTTCCGTCAAGAATGAGCGTAAGGGGAGCAAGCTGTACCGGAGAATGAATGTATACAGTCAGTGAGCACTGCTCCTGGGGAAAATGAAGGAATGCACGATGTGTTTGGGCGTGGAAAAGCACAAGAGACTAGAAGGAGTAGAAGTTGACAGGAAAGGAATGTTCAGGGGGTTATTTATTAGACATGGGGAGAGACGGGGACAAACAAAAACCTCTGGTGGAGGCCAGCAGGGGAGGCCGGACAGGGGCGCAAGGGGGGACGACGGGATAAAGAAGATCTGAGCTGTATTCGGATTAGAGCCGACGTGCTTCTCGATTGTACTAAACGGTATGTACAGTCACAGTAATTGTACAAATGCAGTCAAGTTATGTACATGCACATGTACACGGCTCGTACCCTCTGCATCTTGCGAAATGAAAGTGATTGGCTCAGCCTAGTTGAAACAACCCGCGACTGGGAGGTTCCCGGATCCCTTTTTGTTCGGGTTCCAACATTAGACCCAATCAACCCCTACAGAAGGCATACGAAATGGAGAGGAGCGGAACGTGGCTGATGGGCTGGCTCACCACCGTCAACACCTGAGGTCGCCCATCAGCTTAGGGCTGCCGGCTGGGCGTACCTGGATGGTACCTTGCCATTTATGCAAGGTACGCTAGATGCCGCGGCGCCGTCGGTTGACGAGCCAATGAGAACAGCTGCAATCCCCGACTTAATCGGACGTCAAAGACGCTAGGCCTGGCTAGCGAGATGTAGCGTAATTAGCGCTAGGACCGTCCAAAGGACGATCACTTTTAATCGAAGCTCCCTTTCTTCGCCTTTCCTGGCTTCCTGCAAAGTACAACTTCGGTGATTCCAACCAACGAACAACCCCCGATCCTCAAGCCACCTCAGCCTAGCCCGAACCATTTCCTCCCCCCATTCTGTGAGGCTGCATTGGTGCCAGCTGTTTCGTTTTGTCTTCTCTTTCACCGTCTCCAGAGTGTCTCCAGAACATGTTTCTCCACGTCGGGGGGCCACGTTGCCTTGCTCAGAAGGGCTGAAAGATTTTTTCTTTATTGATCCTCTTCAGCTAAACCCACACACATAGAAATCTAGACAACTTCTCCGCCCCGGCTCTTACCGGACGAGATATCTATTAGCTAACCGTATCTCTTTATTCGCACGTCTGTTGGCAGCTTGGGGTGGAGCGAACCCGCACGCGTGCAGTAGAGAGAAGGCCAGCAGAGAGCAACATCAGATGGCGCTAGTACTCGGGCCGGTGCCAGGCACATACATCCTGTCGGGTCTGGCTTCGCCTTGGCAGTACGATGTAGACAGACAGACAGGTAGGTATCCAAAACTCCTGTCCGATGGCATCGACTTTTTGGTCTCCTCTCTTCTCGCTAGCTTCGGGACATGTAGAAGAATTCGGCCGACTCTAATCAAGAAAACTTCTCCATACTGCGGGCATCCGAATGCCGGCATCTGTCTTCCTTGTCTCCCGCTATTGGTGTCAACCTGCGGCCGCCTGCATTCCAGCACGTCAGCAATCTATCTCCTGCCATTATCAAGCCTATTCGGCGAGATGAATCGATCCCGTTCAAGAGAACAGCTGCTGTAAGACACAAAACAGTCTTCTGCTGCGAGTGAGCAAGTTGCGTCTCGGATCCTATAGTCGGCTATGAGAGATATAGCTAAGGGCAGTTGAGCTTTGTTTCTTGATAGACTAGGAGGCCAGGGAAGGTCATGGCTAACAACATGGAGACTCGAGTTGCGGAGCCAGCCTCGTTTTATTTTATTTTTTTCTCCTTTGGTCTCTTTTCTCCGTTCAATGACGCCAGTGACGACCCCCATCTCCAGCATGAACCTGGGAAACTCGAGCCTCGAGCCTCGCCCCTACAATATAACTAAGCGTTATGCATCCACATGCAGAATTTTAATGCATTCTCCCTATGTGTTCCGTCGCCAGTGAGTAATATGCTGCATCCACTGAGTGACACTGCCTTCAGAAACCGACTCGAGTCATATTTCTCCCATAAATGCGAATCTATGCATAGTCTTTAAATTCTATCTATAGGCTTTGCTTGCATTGGTGCTTCCACATGAAACCCGCACGCACAAAGAGGCGCAAACGCCCTGTTTCTGACACGCGGACACGCAGTTGCCCATGAGCAGGGCCAACTATAGTTCTATCGGGTGGCTGCTTACGCCGCCTGGAAGCTGTAGAGGAAGAGCCCCTGACGGCTGAAGACGGGCCGGTCGTCATCCGGGATCTCGGCGACCCTGAACATCTTGCGGGCCCTCTTGAGGAACTGGGCGTCGGCGCGCCGCCGCTTCTTGAAGCAGAAGTAGACGGTGGCGGACGGGACGAGCGCGAGCAGGTCCGCGAGCGTGGCCAGCAGCAGCGGGAACGCGGGCTCGAAGTAGACGCAGTCGGCCGCGAGGATGACGTCGGGCTTCAGGGATACGATGGCTTGCGGAAGCGGCTCCCCCCTTTGCCGTCGGAGACGTATAGGGCACAGGTCAGCCCGGCTGCGCGCACGCGTGGAGATCGGCGGTGTTTGTGGTACGCATAGTTCTGCGGGGGAAGGGAGTGGGACGGGAGAGAAGGTTCGTGGCAACTGTTGACTGACCAGTTTAATATCGCCGCCTTGGCTTTGCCCTCGAGACGGTTCATGCTGATGTTGTGCTCCATCAGGGAATGCATCTCCACCTGGTCCGTGATGTAGAGCGGGTTCTCAACATCGCACCCTCTGGCCACGGCCAAGCCCACCAGGCCGCCCCCGGCCCCCAATTCTAGTCTACGCCGGAACTCTGTGAGCGAACTTGGGCCACGATTTGCATGTAGCGAAGGGAAAGCAGCGGATCTAGGTTGGGGTGGCCTTACATTCGTGATCCTCTCAGGTCGTCTCGGTGGTACCTGAGCATGTGCTTTCCGAGTGTCATGCCCGCCGGCCACGTCTGTCCGCCGCAGCCCGACGACAGGTCCTCGTGTAGCTCGAGCGGCTCGGCGAGAAGCCCGGAAAAGTCGACTGAGGCGGTGCCGGCGGCCTTGTAGACCGGCAGGGGCGTCAGGTCCTCACCGACTGCCAGCGGCGAGAACTCGGGAGACGGGGATCGCATCTCGCGGACTTGGATCGACGGCTCCTTAAACGGCTTGGATATGGCTGTTCCCCGGTAGTTGGATGGAGAGGAAATGGCTATTTCAGACATGGTGAAGGACCTAGTTTCTTCGCTCCGACCCTTATCTTTCGGTGCTTTGCTGATCTTCGCTTGTCTCTCTCTTTCCGCGAGTCAGGCTTATCGGGATCTAGACCCAACGCCCCCTTACCGCGTTAAGCAGTATCACGAAGTCCGGGCTCCACTCTGTGTAATTGAATAGATACGTTCGGGTCCATGATTTATAAGCCGAGCCCTTCTTTGAGGCAATTATTGCACTTTGATAACACCGGGTGGGTTATGATGAAGAAGGTGGCCATTGACAGGCGAAGATCTTGTCGCTTGTCGATAGCATCATCGAAAGAGGACTTTTTCTCCACCACGCCAGCAGACATGTTAGACGTTTATTCTTCCCGTTGCGGGGAATAAGTGATTAATATTCTTCTCTCGTGGTTGCGAATAGATACCGGTGATAGACACCAGTATCCGCAAGTGAATATTCAAGGGTCCCATCGTAGCCCAGAGGCTCAATCCTTGAGTTATCATGGTGACGTCCTTGCCATTCATATGAAAGATAGCCCCTTGCTCTTTGCCTACTGGAGCAGCTGGTACGAAAGATGTAAGCAGAGGTAGAAATATACAAAGACTTGGCTTTATGGTCCAGTGTTTTAAGCGGGGCGTTAACAAGAGCCTCATTATTCATATGCAAATCGCTCTACCTATAAGCTTCAGTGAGCACGAATCAGCTGAGGGGTGACGAGAGTGATAAGGGACAGATGGTGGTTAAGGGTGGCATTGCTGAAGCTGGGTTCATTCGGCCACGTTGATTTCATTTCCATATGATCTGAAAACGCTGCAGGCGATGATGGGCCAGGCATCATCATAAGATTTTGTGAATGATTTGTATCTAGGCTGTCTCCCTAAACTCTGCTGTCATGTCTGTCGAGACTAACGGAACGTATTCATTCAGTTGGGACGCATACAGATGCGACTACCGCGCTTCTGCTTCCTAACCTTGGCTCGTCGAGCTCTAACGGACAGAATATTGGCCAGCCGTGCCATCTCAGCTCCCAAGGGGGCCAGCGCTCTTTTATTAAAATGCATCAAATTTCTCGACGGCACCCGCCTCCCTTAGCACACAGCCCGCGCGTGGTTGTATGTAGGTAGTCGCGGGCGGCCCGCCGTGGAATGCGATCGGCCGCCAGCCGCGAGACGATCGATGTCGGCGCGTGGCTAAGACATCGAAATTCCACCAGCCTCGCTAACGATTAGGAGAGAAGCTCGAAGCGCGTCGAGACGAAGAACCATCACGCGATGAAACCAATTAAGCACCGTGAAACTGTCCAACCACCCCCCAGGTCCCAGTCGTCATTATCGAATTCGCGCGCCTGGTCGCCGCCCCGCGATGGGCCTTCCAGCGCAGGGCAGGGCGGCCAAGGTCCGTGGCAAGGGAGCGATAGTCAAGTCCATCATGTCCGCTGAAGAACGACGCTGGGCCTTTCCACGGCCTGGCCTTGATGTTGTTGCTTTTGTAATTCTCTTACCCATTCTACTCACAATAGTATTGCTGTCTTGCTGCTTCGTCAGAAGAGTCCTGTATATCAGATTATCCGGTTCGATCCTCAACCTGGCGCTGCCTCACTCGGCGCAGTCGTTTCCTCTCATGACAGCGAATAGTTGTCATACCTCACCATGGTGGAAAGATGTAAAAGAGCGCTCGCATTCGGCGTTGCGGCGGCGGTGACGCTCGCAGGCGCTGCTCCAGTCGACTACTTCCCCATCAACTCCCAACTACCGCCTGTAGCCCGGATATCGCAGGCTTTCGAATTCACCTTCTCCCCGCTGACCTTCAACTCCTCCTCTAATATTACATACCATCTCAAAAACGCGCCTAAATGGCTCTTTGTAGATAGCTTCTCGCGTCGGCTGTTCGGGACGCCCAGCGACGAAGACGTTCCGCCCGGTGAGGTTGTTGGGATTCCGATCGAGCTGGTTGCCGAAGACGAGACAGGGTCTACGACGACGAAACCGACTCTAGTAGTATCTAGGAATCCTCCGCCTCGAGTCGCCGTACCTATCGCAGAGCAACTTCCTAAATTTGGCACGTATATAGCACCTTCGTCTCTACACCTTCACCCTTCGAAGCCCTTCTCCCTCGCTTTCGCCGAGGACACGTTCCAAACTGCTAGCGGAAACGGCGGGCTCAACTTCTACGCCCTGACTGGAGACAGTACGCCTCTACCCTCGTGGGTGTCCTTCGACAGCGAAAAGCTCGCGTTCTCCGGCGAAACGCCGCCCTTCGAGTCCCTTATCCAGCCCCCACAGACCTTTACTTTTCAGCTGGTAGCATCGGATGTTGTAGGATTCGCGTCCGTCTCGGCGCCCTTCTCGCTCGTGGTCGGAAGTCACGAACTAACTGCTGATCCGTCAGTGGTTAAGCTCAATGCAACGCAAGGGAAGCCTCTGGTATACGAGCATCTACCACACGTGCTGAAGCTCGACAAGAAGCTCGTTAAGCCGGAAGATATAAAGGCGATATCAGCCCTCGATCTACCATCCTGGCTGGCCTTCGACGATCAAACTTGGAAGTTGGACGGCACGCCCGAGTCAACCTCTGAGTCATCCAATATCACCATAGCCGTTACGGACAAATACTCCGACACTCTTAACTTGACGGTCTCGATCAAGTTCGGGTTGTTTCTCTCCGATCTGCCGGATCTCAATCTGGCGTCGGGCAGCGACTTTTCTTTTGACCTAAAGAAATATTTATCGAATGCTTCGGATATCCTAGTCACGTTGGACGATGGTCAGGATACCCCTTGGGCCGAGTTCAACTCCTCTTCGATGGTCCTTTCGGGGACCGTCCCTAAGCCTAAATCGAAGCATTCGGCATCTGCGTCGCGTGTCGCCTTCAAAGCCTCGAAGCACACGACTGAAACAGAAACCAAGTCTATGAACATACGCGTTGCCTCCACTTCCGCTTCTCCTATCCCACCACCCCCGAGTTCTGAGCCAAAGAAGGCTAACGACGAAGGCCCGAATAAGAATTTGTTGTGGTTACTCGTCATCCCAATCCTACTGACCTTTGTCGGAATCATAGCTCTGCTCTTCTATATTCGAAGAAAGAGGCATCAACATGCGGGACTCGGCATAAAGAAGCTCGGTCGTATTCCGGGAAGCTTCGTGTTCGACCGCCCCGGCAGTCCAGGCAACGACTCTGGACTCGTCAAGAGGCCAATGTTGGAGATAAGTCGGCCGCGTCTATCCAACAGCAGTATATCCGCACAGAATAGCGGCGTTTCCGCTGCCGTATCAAACCAGCAATCCTCGCAGGCTACTTCGAGTCTGGCTGCGAACTCGGCGCCCCATACTGTGATGGCTATGTATTCCACGGCGAAGTCGCCGGAGATCAGCGACATCTTGGAGACGAGGAGTTCCTGGTCTGCGGGGCGGCGCAACCAACTATCACCGCCAGGAATCGGCGGAACAGACGAGATAAGCTTGCTCTCAGATACCAGTCTCGGATCGGGGGATGCGTATATCGCGGAAGCGCGTGCCTACTCTATTATCAGGACACCTAAGGTCGAATCTTTCCGGGGCCTCGAGGTGCCACTGACTTCGGAGCCTTTTAGCATCCAGAACACACCAGAAATTGCCTATACGACGGCTGGAAAGGATGATTCTAGTTCAGAGAATGCCGTACCGCCAGCGGTGGGGTATACCGTACGACCAAAACCAGGACATCAACGACAGCAGCCGCAAGACCCGGGCCTAGGGATTCGCAGCGTCGGCCAGCGGTTATCCAACCTGTGGAAGCGACAGAGCGGAAACCCAGCGGCGGAGGAGCGCAAGAGGCAGAGCATCCTCAGCGACGCGACGGGCCAGACGACGCGCACGAGCATCCTGACGTCGGGGATATCGGGCGTCGGGGAGGAAGAAGCGACGACGAGCACCAACATGGTCGCTCGGCCGACCATCATACACATACCCGGCAGGCCGGGCGAGGTGCGGCAGATGAGCAGGAACTCGCGGCTGCACGAGTCGTCGCCGCAGGCCGCGGGCTTCGCCGCGCGCTCGCCGGAGCCCGTCATCGACGAGAGCTCGGAGCTGCCGCCGGCGCTGCAGGACCCGACGGCCCCGCGCGCCAGCGACTCGTCGTGGGACCGGCTCGCGCGCAACTCGCTGGGCATCGCGTACAAGGACCTCATCATCACGGAGCCCCGCAAGGCCGCGCCGGGCCGCGAGCCGCTGGCCGAGCTCGTCTACGAGGACAACTGGATCAAGCACGAGATCGACCGGGACCTGCTGTCGCCGGACCAGTGGCTGAAGCCCGCCGCCGCCACAAGCACGACAGCCGTCAATTTGGTGGGTATAGCGACTACGTCGCCGGCCAACACCTCGACCGAGCTGCCGCGGCTGCCGCCCACGTCGGCGCTCGCGACACCAAGAAGCGTCGGCGGCAAGCCCGGGTTTTTCGAGCGGCGGCCGTCGCGGACCGCCGTTCGGCCGCCGGCCAACTTCCTCTACCACACGCCGTCGACGAGCTCGCGGTCTGACGCGTCGTCGTCGGTGCGCACGCAGATCCGGGGCGGAGGCGCGGCGGGGACGGCGACGACGCCGTCGACGGCCACGGACGGGTGGGCGCCGCCGGACCGGCCGCTGCCCGAGACGCCGCCGCGGGGCGGGACCAAGCTGGGGCTGGTGCCGCTGGCGGAGCGGCCGCCGAACGGGTCGTCGTCGCACTACTACAAGAAGAGCGGGGACCGGGTCACCGTCAAGAGCGGCAAGAGCGGCAGCGTGTGGGCCGACGACGTGGCGGACGACGAGGACGACGCGTGGGAGGACTTGCGGCCGCCGACTACTATCGTTGACGACTGGGACGACGGGGTGGGCAGCGATGGGAGCTTTGCCGTTTATATCTAAGGAAGAAAGAAAGAAGATGTAAGGGGGAAATATGATACCTACCTCTTACCAACTTGCCTATCTAGATAGTCACCTATAATGCTATTGCTTTGTCATATTATCTGTCCGTCTGCTGGGTCCTACCTTGGGTGACTTGATTGTGAAGCATGTTCCTGGTCTTGAAGGCATATTCAGTAAATATCCAGCTAGGAATGTGCATCGTCGTGCAGATGACTTCATCTACCGGAGACGATCGTCCTTATACCGGATTGGATCTCGCACTCGGTATAGCAGCTTGACAGAACAGGTCCGGTGTGCCCGGGACAGCCCGAGGCCGGCGTTGGGCGTTTGGTTGGGGGTCGAGGTTGCATCGATACTACGTGGCCGGGAAAGCCGAAGCGGGAGGAGTAATCCAGGTGGCTCCCGTATCGAGATGCGCTATTGGTATAGAATAAGTCACATGAGCGAGTGCGGTAGGCGAATAGAAACCATCTTGACGATCTTTTGGACCTTGGTACGGAAGAGTTTTTTTATTATTTTTTTTAATATCCCTTCTCCTCTGTGTACTGGTTGATTCCGCATCGCTGCTCGCGTGAAGTCGTAGCAATCCTGCTCGATGACGGGTTTCTTGTTTGACGTATGCGCAGGTAGTAGTAGGTAGTAGGCAGTAGGCAGTAGGCAGGCTGGTCTATAAAAGTCACTCGGCTATGTCATCGTGCCCCGATTGAGAGATGTCTAAGCCGTACCCCATTTCTATGGGCAGGCAGCATGCACATGGAGACCGTCTCCTGCTGTGCGAGATGCAAGCACAGCTAACAACTTTGGAAGTGCAACCGGGCATCATCAAAACTCCATTGTTTCCGTTTCATAACTCCGATACATGGCTCACACGAGGCAGAGGATGAGTTTATGTATGTCATCTGGTTTCTTGTATTGTACTTGCCTGGCAGCCTGGGCATAGAAGGCGTGGTATTCAAGATTGTATACCTAAGGTACATATGTACACGTGTGTGATATATCCGATGAAATACCGGGCATCCAAGATATTGGGTATTACGGCATGTAAGGGTGAGTTGATACCCGAGTGTCAACCTTGAAGTAGACATACTGCTGGGTTCGGTCCTCGGAAGTGAGCGAAACAAATCGCGGGTAAGCTATTGTGTTTCGACTCATCCTGATGATTTGTAATCTTCTCGACAAGACGAAGAGGACAAAGAGAAAATAAAATAAAATAAAATATACATGATAAGACAAGACAAACAAAGAGATATTGTGCCGCCTTGACGCACATGACTCTCTTCTCCTGGCGACATCATAGGTACAGGCAGGCCCTAAGTCCCCTCCATCTCGACTTGCCTAGGCTGCAATAGGCCTCAGCAGGCCTCAACATAAGGTGGTCTCGCGCAGGCACCAAACTTACCTAGACTGTAAAGGATTGTGCATCACAGCAAGGAACCTGCTAGGCTAGCACATAGGACTTGACGTTGGAAGTCCGTGTAGCAGAAACGAGGTCAGATTCGATAGACGTCGGTAAGAGGTGACGTGATATGGATACCCCAGACACACCTTACCTGGAGGTACCTACAATGAATGTATGTGCATACACCTAATGTGAGGTAGGATGGTCAAGGACAAAAAGAAGAGAAGAGAAGAAACACGGCAGAGGGAAGAAGAGAACCTACCTAGGTACCTACAGGAGGTAGATTAGATTAGACCGTCGGTGGTCAGTCCGTATCGGAATTTTCTCTTATTCAATAATTTTCAGTGTCTGGTTGCTGCGAGAAAGGCAAAACCCCGCCTTGACTGCGCCCTTCCCTTTTTTTCCTTTCCCCCCCTCCTCTACCTAAGCCTTAAGGCGTGGGAGACCTAGAACTCTACACCTAAAGCCACCAAAAGCACCGGACCAAACTTGGGATTTACTCCCTTTCGCGCAACGTCTCGTGCCATTTTCTCTCTCCTCCCTTCACTACTGAGTACATCATTTTCCCCCAAGGACACTATCCTGTCGACGTTACCGCATTCGTCTACCTACCCACTTTCTATCCTCATTGAAAAATTTCTGACGATCAGCTCGACCTCGCAGCCCACGATATCTGCCCCTCCTCCGTACATGTCCATCCGACTCTGACGCCTACGCCCGAGTGCTGCGACATAATCAACTCTTTTCGCCATGGGTCAAACCCTCTCTGAGCCGGTCGTCGAGAAGGTACGTCGTTATTTTTTTCCCTACTGACTCGTTCAATTGCGCCCTCTCCCACCCTTCCCCGCGCCCTGCCCTGCCCTGGCTTGCCTTGCTTTGCCTGCTCTGCCCCGTCACCCCAGGCTTGGCTTTGGCCGACGCCTGTCGTCAAACATCATCGCATACCGGGAGACCCCGCGCCTCTGTCTATATTATATATATGGCCTCGATTAGAGCTATGTCGGGCTTGTCACTGACTCGGCAACCCCCAACCAGACTTCCGACAAGGGCGAAGATGACCGACTGCTGTACGGCGTGTCTGCCATGCAAGGATGGCGTATCAGCATGGAAGATGCCCACTGCACTATTCTTGACCTCTTGACGCCCCAGAGCGACGAAGACAAGAAGATCCACCCGTCGCGGCTATCCTTCTTCGGCGTTTTCGACGGACACGGCGGTGATAAGGTTGCCCAGTTCGCGGGCAAGAACATATTCGATATTCTTAAGAACCAAGACGCGTTCAAGGGCGGCAACTACGAACAGTCCCTCAAGGATACCTTCCTCGCGACCGACCGAGCGATACTGAGCGGTATGGCATTCTGCAATATGAGATAGCTGCGTCACGTCCGAGTCTAACACCTGCCTAGATCCCCAGTACGAGGAGGAAGTGTCCGGCTGCACTGCCTGCTGCGGCCTTATCACCAGCGAGAAGATATTTATCGTTCGTACCGCGCCATCTTTCCGCTTATGGGCCACGGCTAATCCGGGTTGATAGGCGAATGCTGGTGACTCGAGAAGTGTCCTCGGCGTCAAGGGTAGAGCGAAACCGCTCTCTTTCGACCATAAGCCCCAGAACGAAGGTTGGTCTACCTGCCCGGCGCGCCGGAGCTTTCCCTGTTGCTGATGTGTCTTTGTTTCTGTTAGGCGAAAAGGCCCGCATCACCGCTGCGGGCGGCTTTGTCGACTTTGGCCGTGTCAACGGCAACCTTGCCCTGTCCCGAGCCATCGGAGATTTCGAATTCAAGAAGAGCGCCGAGCTTGCGCCGGAGCAACAAATAGTCACGGCTTTCCCTGACGTTGTTGCGCACGAGATCAGCGACGACGACGAGTTTTTGGTCATTGCTTGCGATGGTAAGTTTGAATCCGTCCTGAGCGAGTAGCTGGACGTAGCTTACCCCCATTCTAGGCATCTGGGACTGTCAGTCTTCGCAAGCCGTCGTCGAGTTCGTTAGGAGGGGTATTGCCGCAAAGCAGGATTTGGATAAGATCTGCGAAAACATGATGGACAACTGTCTGGCGTCGAATTCGGAGACGGGCGGGGTTGGCTGTGACAACATGACAATGATCGTCGTGGGCTTCTTAAGAGGCAGAAGTAAGGAGCAATGGTACGAAGAGGTTGCCAGCCGCGTGGCTAAAGGCGACGGCCCTTGTGCCCCTCCTGAATACGGTATGCCTTCTTAGAGCCCCGGGGTCTGTAATAATTTCATAAAACTGACGTTAAGACCCAGCTGAATTCCGGGGACCCGGTGTGCACCATAGCGTCCACGAGGACAGTGACAGTGGATATGACCTTGACATGGAGAACAAGTCTAAGTCGTTTGGGGTCGGCGGGTACAAAGGTCGCATCATCTTCCTGGGTGATGGTACCGAGGTTCTCACCGATACGGATGACACCGAGATGTTCGACAACTCTGAAGAAGACAAGGACTTGGCGAGCCAAGTGTCCAAGACGCCGTCGGGCGAGGAGGACGGCGACTCGAGTCAACCTCCGCCCAGAGCCCCGTCGCCCCCTCCGCGCGCCAAGAAGCAGGAGGACAAGTCTCAAGCGAAGGCTGGCGAATCGAGCCCGACGAACACGTCGACCAAGGCAGAAACGGCAGCCAAGGAGGAGCCCAAAGAGGCCAAGCCAGAAGCCACTGCGACATCCTAAAGAATGATTTGACGTACAAATTCACCGAGGCAGGATAATGTCAGGACTGGTACCTTTGGGCGATTCAACCCGACTCGCCCGCTGATTGTTGGGGTCCGACCCGCACGCCCACGGAATGACTAGGAAGGGTTACGACAGCAATGTGAAGTTCTTTTTTTCTTATCTGGAACACGTGAAAACTACGAGAAGGAAGGGGGGGAAGGAAAGGATGAGTGGTGAACCGATATTCTCCTTGAAAGGGGGATTTGACAGGCCAGAGAAGTCGAGAGACACGATATGACGATTGAAACCACCGAGCCATCAGAAACCCGACGATCAAGGCTTTAGGGAGTGCTGGGCAACTTTGCATCGGAGCCCCTCGGAAACCCCTATAGCTTGGGAGCATTTGTCACGGCTATGCTGCGAGAACTGCAGGGGGGGGGGGGGGGGGGGGGAACATTCTCACATGCATCCGTTCTGTATTTTTGTTACGAGTGCAAGAAGTAGCATGCTGATGAAAATGCATTAATGCCAACGAAATGCCTTGATTATTTTTTTATTCTTTTTCCTATTATGATGCCTTTTTGACTCCCGTGAAGTCTTTTGAGATAATTCTACCATGTGAGTGCCGTATCTGTACATACATATACTGCTTGACTGCATATATGTTACGTAATGCCAGCCTATTCCGATCCCACTTTTATCCAAGCTCTAGTCAGAGTCACGTAAATATTTTTTTCTTCACTTTTTAAAAATAAGGTCCAGTCGCATCCTGCAAAAAACCAAACTCCTACGAGGGGAACCCAACACCAGAGTCGGATAATGCTGCTTTGAATATAGCTAATGTCCCTGGGACTTAGGTCACTATGGAGAGCTCGAACTTACACAAGTCGTGGCAAGGAGCTCTCCCTGATTCCCAGGGAGCAGCACAACCCACCGTCAGCGTTCCGACTGCCCAGTCCTCAACGATTGCTCTCGACTTTCCGCGATGAGAAGCGACCAAGCGCGGCGGCTACGGAATGGCGCGCAAGAAGAGCTTCTAAGCGGAGATTACGTCCTCTTCCGAACCAACACGTCCTGGTAAGGCCGGCATTTTTGTATCCCGACAGACGCGAGACGCAGCGCAGCCTGCACAAACACGGAAGAAGCGTAACGAGGCTTCACTTACTCCACGCATACAATGAAGCGGCTGCGAACCCCGTCAGCAATTGGCGAGCGACCTTGGGCTACATGCTGCGGTATACGTCCGTCACCGAGGAAATGCTGAAGTTCCGGGTCATCATGAGGCGTGGCATCGCGGCAGAGACCTACAGGCTGCTTTCCGAACCAGACACGAGCCTCTCTCGCATGGACCAAAGAAATAAAACCCACACACAAGTTGAGAGCATCAGCCCTAAGACCGGCGACCTGACTATCATCGTGTCCGGCTCCAAAGAGTCGATGAGAAGGACGCTCATAGACCTGGTTAGACTTACGGGGAAAATCAAGTTCGTCAGAGCCTCGGATCCGTCATGGGAGGAACTATTGTCGAACATGCGGAAGAAGGCTTCGAGCAAGAAGCCGAAAGTCGAGCTTGTAGACGTCAACGTTGCGGACGATGCTATACAGGAGTTCGCGTCCAAATCTGCCTGGCCCAAAGACTACGTGTTGTTTAAGAGAGCCGACGAAATTGCGCGTCCCGCAGAATGGACCAAACTTTCATTCGAGAGATACGTTTCCGAGCTGGTCCGTGGCCGAGTGCCATCCCATCTAGCCAATTCGCTGTACCCAATCGGCCCCAATCATCAAGAGACAGTGGTGTCTCTGCTACTCGGTCTGTTTAGTTCGGGAGAGAGCCGATCGGCAGCTTCCGTGTCTGCCCTCAAGCTGGCTATAAAATTCATAGAATCTAGCGGCGGCGGCTTTCACCGAGACTCCCGGACGCTCTTCAACCACGCCGACTCGCTAGGACTGCCCATGGGGTCCGACGTGTTCAATCAATTCCTCGTCACCGCGTCAAAAGATAGGGATCTGAACGGCTTCGACACGATATTGAAGTTGATGGTTCGGAAAGGTTGTCGCGTGGAAGGCGATGCGTGGATGGCCTTCCTAGCGATGATAGAGAGCTCGCTGGCCAAGAAATATATCCTGGAGAAACTGGAAGACAAGAAACTTATGCGCAGTCCGTCTATCCGCCACGCAATAGGCAGGCAGATGGCGTTGGTCGATCTTAGGGAGGCCCTCTCAACCAAGGAGCATAGCACTCCAGTCGAGGCGTACGACATCGAAGGGTTTCTCAACGTTCAGGAGGAGAAATACGGCGTTGGGTGGATGGATACAATGACGCTTCATCGTATCGTCGACATACTTGGTTTGTACGGCCAATGGCAGGCCTGCAATGCCCTGTGTGATCTTGTCTTCACTAAGCAGATCGCTTCACCGGATGTCGTGCTGCTGAACACGATGTTGACTCACGCTCGGACCATATCACAGCAAGTGGCAACGCTGCGGTCAGTATTGCGCCGGTCAAAGCAGTCGATGCCGTGGCTGCGGCCAGACGATGTCACCAACAATATACTCTTTCGCAGAGCGTGGAGGGAGCGGCGCCCGAACATGCTTCGCGTCATTTGGCGATACGGGGTTTTGGCAGGGTCGACACATCCCAAGATGCGATATCTGCTAACCAAGCTGCTTCAACGCGGACGCTTAAGCGCTGTGGATGATTTAAAGCCCTGGGAAGACGTGATATTTGGACGAGCAGAACTGGCCGAGATGCGAGCACGCCACCCGAAAAGGCTTGCGGCGAGTCACATGGCGTCCAAGCACCTGGATCAGGCACGGGGCAAGACTCCAGCCGTCCCATTCGCAATCAAGCTGGCGGAAGCCCTGGCGAAGGATACGAGGATACACAAACTCGCGGCAAACGGTCCTCTTGATACTGAGCCGTGGACTGTTGAGATACCACTCAAACCTGCAAAGAGTCCTCTCGTGGTGAGAGGTGTTAAAGATACTACCTAGATACTGCCTACTTGCAGTCGACCTGCTCGACTGCTGGCACTTGTGATACCACGTGTACATAAGACGACGACATGTGCATACATGTATATTAGACAACTGCATGGGAAGGAAACGGGATTGCATGAATCAAAAACAAGTCAACTCTTATTATATCTCTTCTGCTCACATAGCAGCGTACATAGTAGATCAGCGCAGATCCCCGGTACATGAAAGGGGTACAAGTGGCATAGTGGCATAATGGCATACATGTATCTACCTGTACTATTATTGCCTATATGCATTAGGTACACGTAAAGCCATTGCTAACCGTTGGCCTGTCAATCTGCTATCTACCTGCCTATCAGGCCTATAGCTCTGCCGAGATACAAAGTATTTGAACCCTGAATTAGACAGCCTGCCCGTTTATCCCCTCCATCCACCCCTCCAAAAAAAGAAGTCACCAATGCTCGTGCCCCGCACTCTTCTCACGCGACTCGTAACGCAGCTACGTCCGTATCCAACCGCAGCTTCGTCTTGCATAAGACCAGCTCTCCTCTCTTCTTCATCATCGAAGTCTTCGTCTGCGTCTGCGTCTGCGTCTGCGTCTACATCTACGTCTGCCCACAGAAGAGGAGCACATCCTGCCACAAGAACGTACCTAACCGCCGCCCTTCGCAAACACCAATCTCGCAAGATGGCGCCCCAGCTCGACGGCTACTTCTCTCAGGTCGACAGCCTCTCGTCGCACTTTATCGACCGTCTTAGCAAAGCCGTCGCCATTCCCTCCGTCTCGTCAGACGCTTCCCGCCGGCCTGATGTCGTCCGCATGGCTCACTTCCTAGAGTCGGAGCTCAAGTCTCTGGGCGCCGAAGTCGAACTGCGACCCCTCGGTAAGCAGCCTGACAAGCCCGAGCTTGACCTTCCGCCCGTCATCCTCGCCCGCTACGGTAGCGACAAGAAAAAGCGCACCATCCTCGTGTACGGACACTACGACGTCCAACCCGCCGAGAAGAGCGACGGCTGGGCCACCGAGCCCTTCAAGCTGTCCGTCGGCGAGGACGGCCGCATGTTCGGGCGTGGCAGCACGGACGACAAGGGCCCCGTCTTGGGCTGGCTGAACGCCATAGAAGCGCACCAGAAGGCCGGCGTGGACTTCCCCGTGAACCTGCTCATGTGCTTCGAGGGCATGGAAGAGTACGGCTCGGAAGGACTGGACGAGCTGATCGAGAAGGAGGGCAAGGGCTACTTCGCCGACGCCGACGCTGTCTGCATCAGCGACAATTACTGGCTCGGCACGGAGAAGCCGTGCCTCACGTACGGCCTGCGAGGATGCAACTACTACAGCGTCGAGATCTCGGGCCCGGGCGCGGACCTGCACAGCGGCGTCTTCGGCGGCACGGCGCAGGAGCCCATGACGGACCTGGTGCGGGTGCTGGGCAGCCTGGTGGACACGCACGGCAAGATCCAGATCCCGGGCATCATGGAGCAGGTGGCGCCGGTGACGAAGGAGGAGGAGACGCTGTACGACGGCATCTCGTTCACGATGGAGACGCTGCACGAGTCGCTGGGGTCCAAGACGACCATCTTCGAGGACAAGAAGTCGACGCTGATGGCGCGGTGGCGGTACCCGTCGCTGAGCGTGCACGGCGTCGAGGGCGCCTTCTCGGCGCCGGGCGCCAAGACGGTGATACCGGCCAAGGTGATCGGCAAGTTTTCGATCCGGACGGTGCCCAACATGAAGATCGACAAGACCAACGAGCTGGTGTACAAGTACGTCAAGGACGTATTCGCCAAGCTCGGCAGCAAGAACTCGCTCAAGGTGTACGCGCAGCACACGGGCAAGTGGTGGGCCGCCAGCCCCAACCACTGGAACTTCCGCGCCGCCGGCAAGGCGGTCGAGCGCGTCTGGGGCGTGCAGCCCGACTTTACGCGCGAGGGCGGCAGGTGAGTGATTGTCTACGGACTTCCCTTTTTCTCTCCTCTTCTTTTCTTTTTTCTTTCTTATATCAGCTGGGCTAACATAATCGCAAAGCATCCCCGTCACGCTCACGTTCGAGGAGGCGACGGGCAAGAACGTGCTGCTGCTGCCGATGGGCAGCTCGACGGACGGCGCGCACTCGATCAACGAGAAGCTCGACAGGCGCAACTACGTCGAGGGCGTCAAGCTGCTGGGCGCGTACCTGCACTACGTGGCCGAGGAGCCGCAGAAGTGAGGTGGTGGGGGGCGCCTGCGGATTGTACATACGGCAGACGGACGGGCCAGTAGATACAGCCAGGTGGAGAGATAGCTCTCTCAGA
This sequence comes from Hypoxylon sp. FL1284, assembly GCA_022432365.1. NCBI lineage: Eukaryota > Fungi > Ascomycota > Sordariomycetes > Xylariales > Hypoxylaceae > Hypoxylon > Hypoxylon sp. FL1284. The sequence continues at coordinate 1,121,849 of JAJJXE010000012.1, forward strand.
TACCATAATGTGAAAGAGCTTCGGATGAATTGAGTATCAGCTGATCATACGTACATGGAAAACTTGGGCGCTTGTCCCTCTGCGTGAAAAAGATTGCGAGCACGAGGTTATGCACGTCTGTATAGGACTGTGAGTTTCGTCTACTGAAAGGCGCTCCTATCCCCCTCTCCAGTCACTGCTAAACAGAGCCGTGAATACACCCCTTCCAAGATCGTCGCAAATAAAGGTAGGGTAGACAGCTATGTACTAGAATACATTTGAACTTGAGGTTTACACAGCAGTCACACCAACCCCTTTTCTTCACTCTTCATTCCTCACCCCCTATTTCAACCACACAACCGAACCAACCAGCTCAGTACCACCGCCATACTTCATTATGTCTCCATATACCATCTCCTCCCTACCCTTTCCCCGCCTGAACATCGTCTCGCCAACTTTCACATACACTCTCACAACGTCACTTATTCACCTAACCTAGCTCTCCCCGAGAAACGCGAGCTCCCTCGGCCGCCCCCACACGTCGCACGGCAGGAACCGCCAGGCGCCCGCGTGCCGCGCGCTGAGGCGGTCGGCCACGGCGTGCAGCGCCGGCACCGAGAGCCGCGGCCACACGTTCTTCTGGTCGTGGCTATTACTCCTGCCGCCGCCGTCGTACGTCGCGTCGCGGAGCCCGGTTATCAGGGGTGCGATTACGAACTGGTCGGCGATGTCGCTGTCGCCGCAGATGTAGTCGCTTGCGAGGGATGGGGTGGGGGAGAGGTATGCGCGGGTTAGGGCGTGGGCTGGTGAGGAGGAGGAGGGATGGGAGGTGGTAGAGTTGGAGTTGAACGAGGAGGTGGAGGAGGAGGAGGAAGAGGAGGCGGAAGGGGAAGGGGCAGGGGAAGAAGAGCACGGGTCTTGGATGCGCGCCAGCAAGGCCACTTGGTTGTGCAGGTGCGGGACCAGCGCCGCGGCGAGGGCGACGAGGTGCGCGCGCAGCGTGGATGCGGAGTACGAGGCCGGGTCGGCCTGTGTTGTCGCGGCGTACGCGTGGACGCGCTGTAGTAGGAGCGTTATGTCGTCGTCTGCTCCCTCTTTACCCCTTTCTCGCCCCTCCTCTCCCTCTTCCCGTTCCTCGTCCTCGTCACCTTCATACACCTGCTCCAACTTCCCTTTCCCCTTATCACCCCGTCGTCCCCCCTTGCCAAGCCTCCCCGCACCCAGAACCGCAATCGGAACCAAACTCCTCACCATTAAACTCCCCGGCGCAAGCGCAAGCGCCGCCTCGAGAGCCGGCAGCACGACGTCCTCCTTGCGCCGGTGGTGCGCCAGCACCCAGCCGCTCCAGGCGCGCCCCAGGAACAGCAGGTCGGCGACGTCGGCGCGGCCGTGTCGCGTCGCGCCCGCCGCCTGCAGGTACATGGCGTTGAGGCCCCGCAGCATCGCGTTGTGCGCGTGCGCCAGCTCGTCGGCGATGTGGTGGGGTGTGCTTGTGAGCTGTGAGGGGGGAGGGGTTAGTATTCTGCGCCGAGGGAGAAAGCGCGGAGGTTGGGTAGGGAGGTGGGTGGGAGGTGCAGATAGACATACCCGTTGCGTCCGAGACGGCGCCTCGATGAGCGGCCATGGCCCGTCTGCCCATGGTCGGCGGATGCCTTTGCCTTTTCCGATGAGGGTTCGAGAGACTCGTGCCGGGGCGAGTTTGGGAGGGCGAGGGAGAGTAGAAGAGGGCTCGATGCTGGGCGTGTCGATGCCGACGGCTGCTGTTCTCGGGGAGAGTAGCATCGTCTTTGTCATTGTCATCATTCTGGCTGCTTGCCTGCTACGGACCGTGCTCTACCCGCTGGAATGTATGTCGACCAATGCAACCCGGCAAGCATCTACAAGGAGGTGAACGTCCTCTTATGAGGTCAAGAAAGGTCCGAGAGAGCTGGCATGCTGTCATCCCAAACTTACGGGACCGAACCCTTCCACTCATCTTTTCCTTTTCGCAGCTATCTCCGCTGGCGATAGAGAAGTCCAGAACACAAGTGATCTGACCTCGATACTACCTCGCCTCGCTTCAGCCGCGTCCTCCCAACACCACCCCACTTCTCATCCCTCGTCGGGCTCACGATCGCGGAAAGGAGACAAGGACAAAACGCCACCGAAAATCTCAGCCGCCTTGTTATCTCGCATTATCGAAAAATAGCGCGCCAGCGGAACCCGATAGAACGGAACCTATTAGCCTACTGATAGTGATGTGGTTCGTATAGGTATGCAAATATACTTTAGGTACTTAGGTACCATGAGATGACTATTTCACTCACCCTTCCGCTTACGCGCCTAACAGCTCCGTTCCACACCCATATAGGAGCTGATACGACCTGGAAGGTCGATAGCCCGCTCGCAGGTCGCGGCATGGCGCCGGTCTGGACCCAGCCATCTGACGATAGACCACGTGTGCCGCGTAGCATTGGCGCCTCAGCCTCGGCGAGCTTGGATTGATAAGCCAAGGTCGAGAACTACGTAGGCACGCGAAGGAGCACCGATCGAGGAGCGCAGAAGTGTGCTGTCAAGATTTGTCATTTCCTTCGTGATATTATGTAACGCGATATATGTTTTCCGCTCATCGAACAATACCTGGGCAAACCCGTTCCGATCCGTCGAGAAGACACTTTATTGCCCTCCCTGAATCCCGCGCAAGACGGTACGCGAAGCTGCTTCGCGACGCCATAATTGAAAATAGTAAAATAGATAAGATTTCCCGTTACGGAAGTTGGTCCTCCTCCTTGACGCCCTTTGGGCCGCTCTTGTCCAGTCCCTCCCACCCCTGGTCCCAGCCTTCGCCGCAGTCCACCGCGCCCCGAGAGGCGCCGCTTTCAGCCATGCCTTTGATGTCACTCCAGTACTCGAGCTTCCTAACCTCTTCGTCCGCGTGCTTGATCGCTTCGGCAAGGTTTTCCGCCTTCTGCCGTGTTGCGGGTGATTTTCCCTTGCGGTCGTCGTCTGCTTCGTTGTCGTGAAGCTGGATAAGTCGCTTCAGGAGCAGCTCCCGAGATGCCTGGAATACGAACAACGCCATTATCTCGTGCATGTAAGCTTCGAGATTCCCGAATTCGTCCGAGCAGTGTTCTATGTAGTCATTTGCGGCGTCGAGTCTCTCCCGATCGATACGCGACCTCCTCATAGCGGCCATAAGCTCGTCCGAAGTGGTTATGCTCAATCTGGCCTCGACCTGGTCTTCGTCTCCTCGTCTGGTATCTCGAGACCTCCTAGTAGTCTCCTGCGATAAGCGTAGAGACGCCGGACTGATGCTCGCTCGTTCAGAGTCTCTCGACGGAGTAACTGAGAAGTAATCTGCACCCATGAGAGAGCCATTTTCCTGATAGCCCAGGGCCTTCTTGATTCGCCTCCTGATCCACGCTCTCCTGCGAACGAATGAACTGTACCACTTGGGGCCGTGCCATGAGAACTTCTTGGAGAACATGAACGAGTATTCCCAGCCGTCGCTATCGGCCTGCGTAGCTTCGTCATAGTTTACGCGCCACTCGGGCCAGACCCATTCCCAGCTCGGATCGGGCACCTGCGCGGTACGTATATCAGTCGGACTAGGCTTGTGGGCAAAGTTGGTCCATGCCGGGGGGTCAAGGTTGCCAAGTGCCGCGGAGGAGAAGAGAGGAAATCCGCAGAGGAAGCCTCCACGTTGGTTTTCGTAAAGTATTTCGATCGCCGTCTCACGATCCTGCGATTGGCGCGAACGGCGCTTCTTGCTACCAGGCTTACTGCGGATGCCATCCTCGTTCGGAGTTGGCCCCTCTACAGTTATTACGACACCATTGTCTTTTGTAGGTGCGTGTGATGTGTTAGGCTCGTCGGATGGGCCTGCTTCGGCTGTCGGGGCGGTAGTAGTCGCAGCCCCATCCGAGACTTCGGGGGTATCTTCATCGGGCTGCGTAGAGGGCGGGCGACTCTCGGAGGGGATAAGGGGTTGGTTTGAAGAAGAAAGTCGAAAGTCACTGCCGTTGTTAGCCGTCTCTGTCGTCAGAGGTCGTGGCGAATCAGCTTGTGCTGAGTGGTCGACGAGACCAATCTCATGGTCGATTTCACTGTCTTTTAGCGGAGGGACGCGACGAGAGCTCCGCAGGTGGGCTTTGGTTTTGGGCATCGTTGGATGTAGACGACCTCAGCATAATGGAGACTACGGGTAGTTGGTAGTGACAAGAGATAGTTGGCAGACGTTAGAGCTAGCAGTTAGTTGACCTAAGCCCTGGCGTCGATGTAGAGCAGAAAGCAAACTGCCCTGGCAAAAGCAGAAGCTGTTACCAGCTCAGCAATTCGCTAGCTGGTGTTGGAAAATACCGAGTAAAGGAAGGGAAGGGAAGGGGGGCTGATATTCGTGTCAGGACCCAACGACGCGACGCCGACCAGGCAGTCAGGATTGACCTAACAATAAACTAGACGCAGCGAGGACCAAGGTGAAGGCCGGGGAACTAGCTGCCATGACGAAGGAGGCTAAGAAAACTAAGAAAACCAGGTAAAAGCCGGCAAGCGACCTGAGAAGAGCTGAGTAGAAGTGAAACATAGAGCTCCGAGCTGCTAAGCCACAAACTACTTACAGCTAAGGTAGCAACAGACCGTCTCAGCCATGTTTCTGGTGACCTCTTCAGACGGTCAAGGCGCACGGCAAGACAGGCGACGATAGTTGGCAGCCTGGTACGGATCAATGCGAGTATGTATGCGTCTAATATGTAGGCATATGCTAGAAACGTTTGACTTCACGATCTGACAGTTGATGATGTAATTTGCGAATGATTGGGCTAGCCATATAAAGCTGGGTAAGACAAGGTCATCACTTATTGTAAGGTCGTAACGTGCTTGCTGGGAGGGAGAAAAAAAAAGAGCTCCGGCAATGTGGGGTTAAGAGTAGAATACTTGTCGAATACCTCTACAATACTCGAAATGCCATGTTTATATAGGAGCTGACGCAGGTGAGACAGAACAGCCACAAGTCCCCTGCAAGTATCTCTTAGCCACTCTTCTCTGGTTCCCCACAACACGATCTACGTCATATATCTTGTGACAATGGCACAATAGAAGCAACCCATCAAGTAACGACTGCTGTAAACGAATCACCATCGTCAAGATCTAGCAAGAACCTGGCGCTTAACCGTGCAAGAGTGTCAAAGAAATAAAATTAACGTGGAACGTTGTATTTACGTACATATATGTAGCTACTGGCCCTATTGAGCGCAATAAATTGTCTCCCGTTCCTCCAACGACTGTATGCTGTCATTCAACAAATTCAACATTCCAACCTCTAAAAGCAGCTTTCTGCCCAAGCAAGGCTCAGAATAATCCACCCATTTCTCTAATCGCCAGTGTAACTACCGGAAGCTCGTCATATCATAATGTCACGATCCAGAGCACCCCTCGCCTTCGGTATGGCTGCCGCCGGTGGTATCGGCTACTACCTCTACAGTGCTGGTGGCGACCCCAAGGTTGCGCAGAAGAAAGCAGAAGGTATTGTCTTAGCCGCCGTTCTAAGTCTTATCTACCTTATTTCGAGTTCATGCTGACCCTTGACGTTTGCTACAGCCGACGCGCACAGAGCCTCAGCCCAGTTCAAGTCAGAATTGCCCGGCCGAGGAGAGCAGGCCAAGAAGGACGCCGAGAAGTACGGCGCGGAGGCTGGTGCCAAGGTTGACAGCGCGGTAGGTCCTCACTGCTGGTTTCCTCGTGTTGAACATCTAGATTCTAACGACTATCCAACCAATATAGTTTGGTAAGACGCAAGCCGAACTGCAAAGAGCGGCCAAGGAGACAGAAGCCTACGCGAAAGATGCCAAGGCCGCTGCTATGAAGAAGGTGGACGAGTTCGACAAGAAGGTGGAGAACGAGGCGGCCAAGGCCAAGAGTGGTATCGGGAGCTGGTTCGGGTTTGGCGGCGGAAAGTGAAGCTATAGTCATACCACGTCGAGACGATCAGTAGTTCCGTCCTTTGGTTGCCGAGGGCTGCTTTCGGCTACATGAACACTTTGTATGATTGACGTTTACACGTACCGAAGATTCTAATAACCATTACCCATGCAAAGCAGTTCCCAGGCCGTTGTGAGTCGCTTCGCTCGCAATATGTCACATCGCGGCGCACCATATCATCGACCACAACGCCGTAACTCCTTGCCCTATGCACTATAAGCCACCAGCCCCCCAAACGCCCACGTCATGAATCATGCTTTCAGGACTGGATAGGTCCGGTCGTCTATGAGAAATGTATGCCTTCCGCGTTAAATGCGCCGAGCAGACGGAGGAAGTCGTTCTCATCACACTTCCCGGACCGCTTGTCGGCAAGCTCAGTCACATCCTCGAGGACCTTTCTAACCTTCTCCTTGACGAGCAGGTAGACTTTGGGGAATGCCTTACGGCTTTTCGTCTTCTCTACTCGAGTACTCGCATCGGTCTTGAAGAACGACGGTACATCATCCTCATCCTCGCCCTCGTCGATGTCCATAGCTTGGGGAGCTGATACTGCGTCGTCTCCCCACGCTTCGTCATCATCATCGGCGGTCACCATCTCCTCGTCTACCGGGATATCGTTTGTGGCGCACCAGAGTCGGTAATTTCGCTCGATGAGGAGGAGGACCTGCTTATTTCCGAGCCATGAGGCCCTTAGCGTCTTATTTCTCCGGTTGAAGCATACCCGCAGCATGCCATCCCACTCCTCAAAGCTAATATTCGGCCGCTCGGATCCTAACTTCGGCTCAATCCGTACCACGCTCGAATCCACCTGCGGCGGAGGCCGGAAGTTATTCCGACCAACTTTTAATATGTGTGTTATGCCTGTACCCGTCGTAGTTAGCATTGCATCTCAAGGGGCATAGTAGGCATGGCTGCCGACTTACGCGCCCAGAATTGAGCATTCACACTAAGACGACAGTATAAGGGGTCGCCTGGACGAGCCGTGAGGCGCATTGCGAATTCTCGTTGGAACATGAGTACGCATGTTCTCGGGGGATTCGGCATGGACAAGAGCTTGAATACTAAGGGTGAGGAAATCTGGTAGGGCGTATTTGATATGCACACGTCGAAGCTAGATAACTTATTAGTTTATAGTCGAATGGCAAGACTGAAACAATAACTCACTTGGGAAGCGTAGTCTTTATCACATCTCCGAGCAAGACCTCGAGTCGTTTCTGCTCTGGCTTTCCTTGTACGCGCTTCGTTGTTTCGGCGGCCATTCGGGGATCCATCTCAACGGCCTGGTTATACTCGCGATTAGCCAAAGACCGCGCCAGCGCAGTAGTCGCAAGGACTCACAATGACTTTCTTGGCTTGCTCCAGGATCTTGACTGTAAGGTTGCCTGTTCCCGGACCAACCTCGAGCACAGTATCCGTTGGTTTCAGATTCGACTTGTTAACTATTGCCTCTGCGATACCCGGGTTCTTGAGGATATGCTGGCCGAAGTCCTTGCTGAACTTGAAGACATTGTTGGCGGCGGGGTGCTTGGACGGACGATCGTAGGGAGTCGAGTTTGCGCCTCCGCGCTTAGCTGCTTTTGCTTTGCCCATTGGTGCTCCCACCAAGAGAGTCGAGTGTAGGATAGGGCTGGTCGATTTGGAGACAAGATATACCGGATTGCATCAACGGTTGGAGTAGAGAGAGGCAGCACAGGCAATGCAGGCAATGTGGGGTGCGAGTGTGATTGTTAGATTGGAACTTTTTTCCCGATTTTTTGGTGTTGTATGGCTGCTTATCAGTTATCGTTATCGGGACCTCTACTTTCTTTATCACATCCCTGCTGTTCCGTTAATCAGGAACGAGATGGGTACCTTCATACGTACATATGCGCCTTACATACATTTCTTTTTTAGAGCTCTCAGCTTTAACAAGAAAATTAATGTGAAGACAAGGCTTTCCTCCTACTCCCCTCTCGATACAATCTAGTCGCATCCATATGCGCTCGAGTCGCAATACGACGAATCAATACTACATTTCAGAATAATATCACAATCGAAAGGCGCCATGACGGGGCGACGCGACTTTCTCAGCCAGGCGGCACCGGAAAACTATGTCGCTGGATTAGGACGTGGTGCCACGGGCTTTACTACGCGTTCCGATCTGGGTCCCGCTAGGGAAGGCCCCTCGGAAGATCAAATCAAAGAAGCCCTTGCGAAACGAGCAGCACAGCTAGGATTTGGCGATGCCGCCGGCAAGAAAGATGATGAGGAGGAAAACGATGAGCGGTACCAAGATCCCGATAATGAAGTCGGTCTCTTCGCCGGCGGAGTCTACGACAAAGAAGACGATGAAGCCGATCGGATATACCGAGACATAGATGAGAAGATGGACAAGCGGAGGAGAGCAAGAAGGTTAGTCATTCCTCGTTTATCTCCCCGTCTTCTTCCCCAGCTAGTTCACAGTTCATCCCAAAGTTAGCTTGGACAGATTACCGACGATTGTTTTACGCGAATAGGGAAGCCCGCGAAAAAGCCGAACAGGAGGAATACGAGCGCAAGAACCCCAAGATCCAACAGCAGTTCGCCGACCTCAAGAGAGGACTCGAAAGCATCAGCGAAGAAGAGTGGGCAGCCCTGCCCGAAGTCGGCGACCTTACTGGAAAGAATAGGCGAAGCAAGCAGGCGAGGCAACAGCGCTTCTACGCCGTCCCGGACAGTGTATTAGCTGCCGCTGGCAGCTCTGGCGAGATGGGAAGCACTGTGATGGATGAAGGAGCAGCTTCGACTGCCGGCGGCTCTAGTGCACAAGACGGAACCATGACAAATTTCGCCAAAATCGGTCAAGCGAGGGACAAAGTTCTTCAGGTCAGGCTTGACCAAGCCTCGCAAAATGGAGCTGCCACCTCCGGAAGCGCTACGAGTGTCGATCCTAAAGGCTATCTAACTAATCTGGCAAAGAGTCAGCTGCCCGAGAGTGCAGCGCAAGTGGGTGACATCAACCGGGTGAGGGAGCTGCTCGAGTCGGTCATCAAAACTAACCCTAATAATGGCCCGGGTTGGGTGGCCGCCGCGCGTCTCGAAGAGCTCGCCGGTAAAAGTGTGGCCGCGCGAAATGTCATAGCGCGAGGTTGCGAACACTGTCCCAAGAACGAGGACGTCTGGCTCGAAAGCATACGACTCAACGAGGGTCGCAACGCCAAGATCATCGCCGCGCAAGCGATACAGAAGAACAACCGCTCGGTGCGCCTGTGGGTCGAGGCGATGAAGCTGGAAGACGACACAAGATCCAAGAAGCGTGTTATACGACACGGTCTCGATCATATCCCAGAATCAGAGGCCCTATGGAAGGAGGCGGTTAACTTGGAGGAAGACCCAGGCGATGCTAAGCTGCTCCTGGCAAAGGCTACGGAGCTCATCCCGTTGTCGGTGGACTTGTGGCTTGCTCTGGCTAGGCTCGAGACGCCGGAGAACGCGCAGAAGGTGCTGAACAAGGCCCGTAAGCACTGCCCGACATCCCACGAGATCTGGATAGCTGCCGCGAGATTGCAGGAACAGCTGGGCCAGGGAGAAAAGGTCAACGTGATGAAGCGTGCCGCGCAAGTTCTTGTCAAAGAGTCGGCGATGCCGAAACGAGAGGAATGGATCGCAGAGGCAGAGAAGTGCGAACAAGAGGGCGCTATCATCACCTGCGGTGCCATCATCCGGGAAACCCTCGGTTATAGCCTCGACGAAGACGATGACCGCAAAGACACCTGGTTGGACGATGCTCGCGGAAGTATCAATCGTGACATGTACGAGACGGCACGGGCCATCTACTCGTATGCGCTACGTGTTTTCCCGACAAGCAAAACGATATGGTTGGCTGCTGCGGACCTCGAAAGGAACCACGGCTCGAGGGAAGACCTGTGGCAAGTTCTCGAAAAAGCCGTTAACGCTGTGCCTCGTAGCGAAGTCTTATGGATGATGCTCGCCAAGGAGAAGTGGCAGGCGGGAGAGATCGATAATGCTCGGCGCGTCCTGGCGCGAGCGTTCCAGCAGAATCCGAACAACGAAGACATATGGCTCGCAGCCGTCAAGCTAGAAGCTGAGAACGGTCAGATCGAACAGGCACGAGGCCTCCTGAAGACGGCTCGCCAAGAAGCTCCAACGGATCGTGTCTGGATGAAGAGTGCTGTCTTTGAGCGGCAGCTGGGTGATCTTGACGCAGCACTGGATCTTGTCCAACAAGCCCTTAACCTGTTCCCAGCATCGGGCAAATTGTGGATGATGAAAGGTCAGATCTACGAAGAGCTGGACAAGCCATTACAAGCTCGCGAGGCCTACAGCACGGGAGTCAAAGCTGTGTCAAAGTCGGTGCCTCTTTGGCTGCTATATTCTCGCCTGGAGGAGAAGTTGGGTCAATTGCCCAAGGCTCGCTCCGTCCTCGACCGCGCCCGTCTCGCCGTGCCCAAATCAGCTGAGCTATGGGGCGAGTCTGTCCGGGTCGAGAGACGCGCGCAGAACATGAAGCAAGCCGAGTCGCTCATGGAGCGCGCCCTCCGCGACGTACCGAAGCCCGACCAGGGCATCCTCTGGAGCGAGAAGATCTGGCACTTGACGTCTCGGCCGCAACGAAAGCCGCGAGCTCTCGAAGCGATCAAGGAGGTGGACAACGACCCGACGTTGCTCGTGGCGGTCGCGCGCATCTTCTGGGGCGAGAGACGGCTGGAGAAGGCCCAGAACTGGTTCGAGAAGGCGCTGGTGCGAGATTCAGATCTGGGCGACAGCTGGGCGTGGTACTACAAGTTCCTGCTCGAGCACGGGACGCCGGAGAAGAGGGAGGAGGTTATCAGCAAGTGTGTCGGCGTAGAGCCGCGACACGGGGAGATCTGGCAGAGCGTGGCCAAGGATCCGAAGAATGCGAAGAAGAGCATCGAGGACGTGCTGAAGCTCGTGGCTGCTGAGCTGCGTTAGGATAGCTAGCTTTGATAAAGATGCCTTGTCATAAGAAATAAAGATTCATCACTTGATAGCACGGGCACGTAGATCTATTGAACACCTGATGGGACTTTGTGCCTAAAATTCTGTCTTGATACGCGCCGAGTGTGCCTTACTACGTGCTTATATGGCTCTCCTATTCCATATTAAAGGGGCTTGTATCACTGTAAGATTACGTAAACATAAAGTACCGGCAGCCATTTTACTGCCGGATTTTACCGCCAAATTTCTTCCAGCGAACTTCAATTAGGTATCGCATCTATTCGGCTCCGCGCACAACAGCTGAGAGAAAGGTCGCAAGCTATATGCAGTCACGATTATTGCCATTTTTATAGAGTAGAAGCACGAAGCTCTTGGAATCGCGACACTGGCACAACCGCACCAAACCGAGCGAGAAAGCCCATCATGAGTCAGGTCGGCGAGGTGCCGAGTTCTTCGGCGGAACCCCCTGTCGCCATCACGATGCCAGACATGGAGGACTTGACTATTGCCGAGCCGGCTGCGCCTAAAGAAGCTGAGGAAACCAAAACATCTGCTTCTACCGCTCCGGTTACAGGCACTTTACCGCCGCCTTATTACCTTGAAAATGGTTTGCGGCGAGTGGCACCTTACGACTACACGTACAAGACCTGGGTCAAGGAGCGATGGAGAGGCAGGGCTCTCATAGACGTATTCGAGAGCGAGTTTAGAGACCGTCCGTTGGCATATTACAAGAATGCCATGGAGACAGGTCAAATCTGCGTCAACGGTAAAGCGACCACTCCGGACCATATTCTGAAGAACGGAGAGCTGGTGTCGCATACGATACATCGCCACGAACCGCCCGTTGTGGCTGACCCTATAGGAATTATTCACGAGGACGAGGACATGATCGTAATAAACAAGCCATCCGGCGTACCTGTCCATCCTGCAGGAAGGTATAACTTCAACTCGGTGATCGAAATCATGAAGGCCGAGAGACACCCAGAATGGGTTGCGCACACCTGTAACAGACTCGACAGGTTGACTAGCGGCATAATGTTCGTCGGCAAACATCCCAAGGCCGCAGATCGGCTCACCACGCAGATTAAGCAGAGAAGCGTACGCAAGGAGTATATCGCTCGCGTTATCGGCAACTTCCCTGACGAGGAAGTTGTCTGTAGCCAGCCTTTGCTTCAGATCTCTCCAAAGCTAGGATTGAATCGAGTTCGGGCCAATGGCAAGTCTGCCAGGACGGTCTTCAAGAAGCTCGCCTACTATCCCCCACGCGAGTCTCAGCAGCGGACGCAGGGCCAACATACTGCTACGGCCGGGAACACCGACGACGAGAAAGACAGGCCGTGGCTGCACAAGGAGGGCTACTCGATTGTGCGATGTCTTCCGGTCACCGGCAGAACCCACCAGATCCGGGTCCATCTGCAGCACCTGGGTCATCCCATCCAGAACGATCCCATCTACGCTAACCAGAGGGTGTGGGGAATTAGGCTCGGGTACAACGATCCTGAGGCGCTTGAGAACACGGACGACGATATCATTACTCGCCTCAACCGCATGGGCAAAGAAGAAGTTGCGGATGCGGTCGCATACCATGACGAAATGGTGGACGAGTACTACAAGAGGAAAGCGGAGAAGATGTCCGGCAAGCTCTGCGAAGTCTGCGACACGCCACTCTATACCGACCCAGGGCTCCAAGAGCTGTCGCTATGGCTGCACAGCCTTCGATATGAGGACGCGGGCGGTAGCTGGAGCTACGTCAGCCCTCTCCCTGACTGGGCTCTCCCACCGTCTGGTATGTCGGGTCCCACAGAAGTGGGCGGCATGGAAGCGTTGGTGTCGGCAGTCAAAGACGTCAACCCAGAGATTGCTTGACTCGCACCCGCTGGTCTGTCTCTCTGTCTGTCTCTGGTCTTCAGACTATTCCACCAGTTGCCAGTCTAAACAGGAAAAGGAGACGATGGTAATAACCAATCTCATCCATATATAAACAATCGACTCGAAATACCGCGACGTCGTTTATCTGATCCTCTTAGGAAGTCTGACCTATGTTTACTTCATTACACCATCAGGTGGTAAACAGTGCTCTACTCAGAACAGAGTTCAGACGGTTCTTTATTATTCTGGAGTTTGTGCCGCCTCGATTGGCTCACGACTAGCGACCATTCCCCCACGCACACTAGAGACAACACGTGCTGATTTTCCCATTCCTGAACCAAGCACCCGAGAACGCATCTTAGCGGCTTTGCCTTGACTCCAGTAGCTTCAAGGAATCATGGTGATGGAGAGAGGCACTCACTGCTTCTCGTGCTAAGGTTTCGGTCAGAAACATCCGCTGTGAGAATACGCCTACGCCTCGAGTCTTCGCTTTCTGGTTGGCCCTTTGCAATTTGCTGCCGTCCCCTCCAACCACCTAGTCACGGTACATCTCGATGCTGCCCAAATCCAGAAATGCTGTGGCTAACTGGTAACCTAATGTCGATATACAAGCTCAAGCCAGTAGCCACCCGTCTACCTCTTTTCATCACTGCCGATGCCTTGGGGCTGTGAGATACAAGCAACTTCGGCAGCATATCGACAACGTCCGTTTGACTCCCGGCGTTCTTATACTATCCAATAATATAATTGAGCAAGTCGTGAAAGAGAATCGAACAACAGGTTTCCAGCCTCAGCACCCCTTCATCCTGAGATATGCCCTGCCCCCTATTCAGGAATGCCTAGAGCAGGATCTATCAAGTCGGATTCTCGATAAGCTAGTGGTCGCTGGGCTGGACTAAGTGGAGCTTTAGGCTCGGGTCCGTCCATGGGATCGCTGCAGGCTGGGTGAGTGGGCGCGGTGGGTGAACTCTGTTCCCCGGAAACTTCTCCAATAAGTCGACCGAGCTTTCTAGTGCCACTACAGACAGAAACACGTACGTTATACGTTCTCCTGTCTCTATGTTTACATGCAGCTTTCTCGTTGGCGTCCTCCACGGATACCTGCTAAGCTGGGCTAAGTCTAGGTTCTCGTTGCTGATACCATATTGTCATTGGCCCGCTCATCATGTCGGTTGGATCCCTCGATTTGAGTCCCATATGAGAGAATCTATGGATCACTGTAGAGGCTAGCTGCATTTATCATGGTCTAGTTAATTATGACAAAGTGTCGACGTCCTTATAATACCTAGAGCTATGCCAAGAACAGCCCGCTTGCCTCTTATATATTCGATACTCTGATTCGACAATCTTCGACGTTCCGTCAAACTCAGGTTGAACTCACCAGCAACGTGCTTCGCCTACAAAGTTTCCATCGTTTCGCTATTCAGAACAGCTCGTGCTTCTAGGCATGTCGACAATACCAGGACCCAGAAGCACCCCTCAGCTAAACTCAATTCCACGACTGCCAAATATCAATATGAAGACCACCGCGGAGACGATGAGGAGTGGGAAGCGCAAGGGTAAGCCAAGACCTACGATCTCCACCCAAACTTGATGGCGCTGAGCTGACTTGGAGTATAGGTACTAGGAGCGTGTCTACTCTGACTCCATCGCAGCTTGCCCGTAAGCGTGCCAATGACCGAGAGGCACAAAGGGCGATCAGGGCACGGACAAAGGAGCATATCGACAGCCTCGAGAGAGAGATAGAGGAATTGCGTAGTCAACGGAGTCAAGACCAGACCATCCAAACACTGCTACGGAAAAACAAGTTCCTCGAGGACGAGCTTCGTCGTATGAGAGAAAGTATCGGGCTGCACACCACCGACGCCAGCGACCACTACCAGTCTGGTATGTTCTGCACTCTACCCTTTGCCAGTACGCAATGTAATTAACACATCACGAAGGCCTTCACTCATCTGACTCCCCTCGTCCGCCCTCCTTTGGGCAGCCCGTGTCCATCTACCCTCTGATGCCAAGAGTAGCCTCTTACGGCAGCGTAAGTGACAGCACGGACGCCTGGTCTGCGTCGATGCCGCGCTCCGTACCGTCTTCGGCCTCCAGTCCTTCCTCCTCTGAAGTGACCGAGGATTTTGGCGGGAACAACTATCTTTCCACTAACGCGCCATCTACGGTCCTGGAACGGTCCAGCATCCCGCGAAGCATGAACTCGCCGTCCGTCTCGTGCGTCAGCGGGGAGGGGGCACTGGACGATGTAAAGCCAGGTACGTTTTTCTCTATCAGCCTCATATGTTCAGGTCCTAACCAGATACCTTCAGATTTTGGATGCTCGCAGCTCAACATGATGCCCATCAATCCAACTTACCAATATCAACCTTGGGGGATGTACCCGATGCAGCATTACCAATCCCCGGTCCCGTTAGAACAGGGCCGCCAAATGCCTCAGGTTGGGAGATGTACGTTTTGAGTACATAGCAGGCGTGCTTTGGACAGGATGCACCATTGACGAGATACACATGCAGGAGAGCCAAATTATGACGAATGTGACCCCAGCACAACTACACTCGGAGTCCTCTTTTCGGTCAGACGACTGCTCGACTTTCAAGCAGAGATTACATCTACCCTGAGATGACAGCACCAAAAAAATTTTTCCAGTCTCTGTTGGCAATTACTCCTATGTCATTTCAATCGTCTTTGCGGTCTGGCTACCGAGATCTCGACGGTGTACATGAAGCTTCATCCTGTTTTCGGCGGCTCATTACCAAACTTCACATGTCTAACAGGGGAAATATCGGCAGCGGACTCAGGGGCACACACGCCCCACGGCCCACAGCCAAGTCAACGGCCGGCATCACGTATTTGGTGGTATAGCTTACTCTTCTGGGCCCCACCACGAGAAGCGGTTAGAAAGAGACAAGATATTTTACATACACACAGTCAAGTTCCGCCACGTCTACAGTAAGGAGCTTACGAGTACGAGAGGAGTCTGGTGGGATAGGATGGCCAGCTCGCTACGCAAAATCACGCCAGCGACGCTATACGTGCTAAACACGGGCTCGAGGAGAAGGTGTGGAAATTAGAGGACTAGGCCCCTTGGCGATGGTTTCTCGAGACGATACCCTAAGTTAACGAGGCTAGTCGAAGAATCCGCCGTAGACGGTTCGGGCATAAAATTTAGTGAAATACAACAATTCGAAGAAGAAAAAGGTGATAAAATCCCACCATTTTCATGTGATTGATCAAGTGTAGGTCGACTCTTAGAACACCACCTGGGCATCAGCCTCATAGCCTTACAGTCTCATGGCCTCAGTCTCATAGGAAGTAAGCAAACGTCAAGACTTCTAGAGTCTTTTTCGAATGTCTTACTCATCAACCAGAGTCAAGCTTCAAGGGGTAACTTCACCAAGTTGATGATGTAGTCAGGGGAGAAGCCCATGAAGCAGCAACATGGCTACTAGTCGATCTATCAAGATGCATCTACCCAAGTCTCGTGCTCGTATAACCTTATATTACGTACTTAGATCTCCAGGGTGCCTAAGATAAAGTCCATGGGAACGATATAAGATTCTGCAAGGACGTTACATGAAACAAGTCGGCATCATGAGACAAAACCAGCAGTCGCGGGAGGCTGCTATACTAGAGGGAGCCCGTCTCGAGGGTCGGCGCCTGAGGAGAGTTTGTACCAGTACGGGCCTACTCGGGAGCTTAGCTGAAGCTGGCTTAAGCTGGGTCTCAAGGGCAGATCGTCGGTAACTCAGACACTGATCCGAGATATGTCCTTTTTTCCCTGCCCTCTTCTTCACGTGCGAAAGGTGTATGTACGTATGTGTGTGGCGCCTAGCCCTTCCGCACTTTTCACGTCGACACCGACCCGGTACTGAGGCTAGTCTAGCTGAGAGGACAGCTGTTCGCTCTTCACTTGGACAAGAGATCTCCAACAATCTACGAAGACGCCAGTTCTTCTCTCTATTTTTTCTCGTGCTACCCGTAGCTTAGACAGCCTAGCTCTCTATCAGCTGGCCAATTAGAGCACGATTCCACGCGTCTGGCCAGATACGTTGCCTTGACTATGCGAGCAGGTTAGGCACATAGGAGACTGTGGTAGGGCAGCTAAGCTGAGGCCCAGGCTACTTATTCCGCTATACTACTTCATCGTCTTGCAGTCTACCGAGACTACGGCAGTTCCTAGGAAGACCGCTACCAGCAGGCAGTGACGTCTTCTATCGGCTGCAGAGTCGCAAGAGATCTTAAGATACCATGGATTTCAGACTGGTAGACCTAGCCCAGAAATTTTCAGACCACGCGTGCCCCCCCCTGCCAGCCTCCAACGACGACAGGCATGCTGCGAAGACGAGAAGATATCATATCACTCAGCTCACGCAACAAGTCCGAGTCATTCCTGCTTCCAGGCGTAGAACGCAGATCCTGGGAAGCACCACGTGAATCTCTATCAGTATAGAGTTGGAACCCCCTGGCCCTAGCTTATCGGTGCTGAGTGTTGCGCATCGAGGTGTGCAGCCTGGAATACTCTACGCTCGTCTCCCTGAATCAGAGCATGCGCAAGCTGCGACTGGGAATAGCTTCCTCCCCCGTCCACCCTCGTCCATGCTATCTATACCAGGCCTCGCGCTGATCTGCGAATCTCGTGGCTCGACGGGCGCTAGCGAACCTCCCTTCTACCTTATACCTTATCCCTTATCCCTTATCCATGCCACCAGGAACTTTTGCTCCGGCAGCCGACATGGTATCGCAGATCCGGTCTTCTGCTTCATTTTCAAAGATGCCGTCGCTCCAATACTCCTCAAGATCTATTATGCCAGTGCTCGAAAAATGTTCGACTTCGTGATCACGATTGCAGCCACAGCCGATCAAGATCAGCTAACGTAAAGCGAGCTAAGACCTCACACACACACAATCTTCAGACGAAACCGGGGCCCCACCCTTCGAGCCGGCGATGGGAGATACCCTCCCCGCTAGGCTGATCTGCACCGGCGCGCGAGGCTAAGCGCTAGCTCCTAGCACACTGTAGCTGAGAGCTCACAGGGCGCCTCGGCACCGCGGGTTTTTGTGGAGGCCAGAGCGCGATCTAGGGACGCCGTCGGCCAGGGTCGCTAATGCCGGAAGATGGAGCCGAAGGAGGTGAGGAGGGCCACCAGGCCGCTCGCCGGACAGCTCTCTGCCACTCTCTGATCCTTCTCCTTTCATTTTTTTTCTTGCTTGGGCACCGGGTCCCCGATCTGCGGACGGTCGAGCTTAGACGCGCCCGCTGGCCCCTCTGCCGTGGCTTGGAAGAGGCTGGTTGGATGCGCGTTACAACCGCGACGTCAACGAGGGGGTCTAGAGGTTGCCTGCCTGTCATCGAGCTCGGATTAAGCCGACGATGTTGTTTGAGATGATGTTAGCTCCTATCAAAGCTGGCATAGTTGGTCTGCTATAGAAGTCTCTGTGCTTGGTATGTGGGATCTCTAGATGCGATAGCGTAAGCGTCTGAACTTCCAAGTTATGCGATGCTGAGTGCTCTATAGCCCCGCCTTGGATAATATCTTTTCGAGCCCCGCGTACGGATACTGTACTTGTATCGCAATCGGACTTCGTCTGCACGACAATCCTCTCGGTTGCGACCTGACAGACAACTGGGGATACGTCTATATCGTTCTGCTGCCATTATCAGGTATATTTTTGAACGGATCGTGTCGACACAAAACGATCAGGAAAAGACAATCTTTCAAACAGCCCTGCCTAGTACTTGGCCATGACAATTTCGATCTCCGGAACCCGATTGCGCCATGCTTGGTCTTCAGGTGGCTGAAGTAATCACCTCCTGATGCATTCTGCAGCCACCCGAGATCCGACGGAGCTTTGATCACATTATCGCCGTTATCATCAGCATCGGTTTCTTGTCCCTCGTCTCGGAAACTTCTCGCCAATACCTTAAGTCAAACAAGTAAAAGA
The DNA here is from genome assembly GCA_022432365.1 of Hypoxylon sp. FL1284. NCBI lineage: Eukaryota > Fungi > Ascomycota > Sordariomycetes > Xylariales > Hypoxylaceae > Hypoxylon > Hypoxylon sp. FL1284. The sequence goes on from JAJJXE010000012.1 coordinate 1,140,539, forward strand.
CCAAGGCGATATTGTACGCTCACATGAGGAAAATAAAAAAAGAAAAGGAAGAAAGATGCTGAATATCAAATAGATTTCGATACGCAGCGACTTGGCAGCTTGGTTGAAGTCGACGCCGCTGAGCTGTCAGTCGGAGATTTAATCAACCAATCACGAGTCGCGATCTGCCTTGGCTGGGAAGGATCTCAGGGGGACCATCTCCACTGACGGCTTCTGACAGATGGAGGTGACCCTTGGAGTTTTCCCTCTCATTTGTTCAAGTATTAAAACAGGCTTGGATCAGCAGGTTTATGCGAAACAACACCAGTGCTCACCCATGGCGGCTGATGGTCTTAAGATGTCTGATATGATGAGAGGTAACAAGTGACGTGCAAGCGACTGACATGAGTATTAGGCACCGCGTGCTGGGGAAACGAATCAAGCATTCCACTGCAACACTGTATCTCGGTGAGGAGAAATACTCCTGATAATGCCGACGTTGTGTACGATATCCTGCTTCTGCACATGCACGGTAGCCGGCAGGTCAACCTCGACGCAACGTAGTGGCGAGAACGAGAGATACATGTGTGCTTCGTTGACAGCGCACAACCAACCCTTGTCGGCCGTGCTACTTGGCTGCCATCTCATTCGATCTGATGCTCTCGCCTCCCCTGCAAGTTCCCCTCAGACATGCCAGGAACGAATCGAGAAGGTCTCATCTTGGACTCGGTCCTCCCGTCTGCCCGCCCGCATGCCACGAGCACATGTTTGAAACGGGCCCTCCGCTGTGCCTTTCTTTGGCTGCAAGAGTCCCAGAGCCCCTGGTCATTCCTCCCACCGTTCCCTCTTGACCAACCATTCTATTCCAAGGCAGTGCGTTGGTGCGCTGTCGCAGTTGCTATATAAAACGCGAATGTGCCACCTCTGCTTGGGTCGCGATGGAGTCGATCAACTTGCAAGTCGGGACTTCTCATCCAATCTTCGATTCTGTATCTGTACATAGTTAGACATTAGGTATTGATTTACCACTTCATCTGAGTACAAGTCCCTTGCCAGCTTCAAGTTGATACCGATAATACCACAGGATGCATGCCGTCGCCTTCTCCGCACTAGCCCTCGCCTTCGCGGCTCGGTCCCTCGCAGCCGACTGCAACGGCCATGCTGAGCTTTGTGACCGGCTGTACAGCGACGTCACTTTTGTCGCAGCGCACAACTCCCCGTTCGTCGGCGTCGGGCCCTCGGACAACCAGTTCACGTCCCCGACGGACCAGCTGAACCTGGGCGTGCGATTCCTCCAGGCCCAGACCCAGGACAAGGACGGCGCCGTCGAGATGTGCCACACATCGTGCATACTGGAAGATGCCGGCACTCTTGAAAGCTACTTGGGAGAGGTCAAAACTTGGGTGGACGGCAACCCGAATGAGCTTATCACGCTGCTCATCACCAACCCTGACGCCATCGATATCACCAAGTTCGGAGACGCATTCGCCTCGACCGGGCTGGACTCCTATGTCTACACCCCGGACACGCAGCTGACCCTCAGCGAGTGGCCTAAGCTAGGAGATATGATCTCGAGCGGCAACAGAGTTGTCGTGTTCATGGGTACGACTCGCTTACTGTAATGACAAGCACGGAAGCTAACCGATATGCAGACTACAACATGGATATATCCAAAGTTCCCTACATCCTCGACGAGTTCATCTACTATTTCGAGACTCCGTTCAGCCCGACCGAGGACAACTTCGTCCAGTGCGACATCGACAGGCCCGCCGGAGCTTCGGCCGACGGCCGCATGGTTCTGGCCAACCACAACCTCAACATCGAGGTCCTCCCCGACGTGCTCGTCCCGGCGCCCCTTCAAGCCCCCGACACCAACTCGGCGGCCTCCATCACCGAGCAGACGGACATCTGCAAGCAAAACTACGGTCGTAATCCTAATGTAGTGCTGGTGAGTTGAACCCTTATAGGCGTATTGACCTGGCTTTAACTGACGAACCGATACAGTTGGATTTTGTCAGCGAAGGAGACACCATAGCAGTTCAGAACCAGCTAAATGGGCTGTAATTTCTAATAATCATGAATCTCATAATGATGATCAAGCTTTTTGTTCTTGCCCAAATTGGTCTTCACCTCATGTATTTGCGTAACAAAGACTTTTGTCCATGTGAACTTGGACTAGGTCCTTCGTGGACGCCGCACTTTCGATATGCGTATCACATCTGGTGTCAACTCGGAGCATATTTTACTGCCGGGTGATACGACAAGATGAATGCAGTGGTACTATTTAGCGGTCTGCTGAGAAGAACTAATACTCGATACACAGGAGAATGACACGAGTCAAGCTAGAACAGCAAAGGAAAGCCAAATCCTCCTATCCTAATCTATCCATGAATGATTGTATATCTTGAAAAAAATGAAAGAAAAAAACAGATCTTTACCTACAGCTCGTCTAACAACCAGCGACCGGTATCATTCTACCCCCTCCCGCCATATGCCGGCCTAGTAAGGCACGCCGTACGGGTGCGAGTTGACCTCGGGCGCCGTCAGATCAGCAAACCCGTAGACCTCGAGCTTATCGCCGTCGGCGGCGCGGCGCGCGAACTGGCGCTCGGCGTCGGCCGCGAACGTGGCGACGGCGGCGGGGTCGCTCAGGTCGAAGGGCTCGCGGCCCTTGGCCACCTGGCGCATCTGGGTGCCGCCGGCGAACAGGTGCATCACGAAGCGGTCCAGCACGTCGTCGCGCGGGCGCACGGCGCCCGTCACGCGGCCCGCCAGCACGTCGGCGGCGAACCGCGGCTCCTGGGCGGCGGGGCGGCCGACGCCGACGCCGTCGAGCAGGCGCAGGGCGTCGACCATGGCGGCCGCGGTGCGGAAGCCGCCGGTCAGGTACGACCGCGTCGTCGACAGGCGCGGCGCGACGTCGCGCACGAACTCGAGGAAGAAGGCCTCGCGGCGCAGCGTCGACTCCCGCGGCGACCCGTACCCCAGCACCTCGTGGTTGCCGCCCGACAGCTCGACGAAGTCGAGGCCCAGGTCCGCCGCCTGCAGCGCCGAGCACAGCGCCGCCGCGTCCGCCGGCGTCACGCCGCCGGCCTGGAACTCGACAGAGTTCAGCTTGACGCCCAGCACGAAGCCCGCGCGGCCGACGCGCCGCCGGATCGCGCGCGCTATTTCCGCGACGAAGCGCGTGCGGTTTTGGATTGTTGTGCTCCCGTACTCATCGGTGCGCTGGTTGGTCAGGGGGGAGAGGAACTGCGCGAGCAGGTAGCCGTGCGCCCCGTGCAGCTCCATCCCGTCGAAGCCCGCCGCCTGCAGGTACGCGGCCGCGTGCGCGAAGCCGTCGATCACGCGCGCGATGTCGGCTGCTGTCATCTCACGCGGTACTGCGTATTCGGATCCCAGGACGGACTTGGGGGCTGTGTTGGGAAAGGTTGTGGTTAGCGCTGTGCTCTGTGCGAGGTTGGGGTTTCGGGTAGGAGACAGGCGTCTGAAAAGGGAAGGGGGGGGAGAACATATAGGATAGGAATAATTAAAAGGCAATTTTCAACACATACGGTGCTGTATCACCGACGGCGCGATGGTGTCCTTCCTAATGTGTGCGCTCAGCTGGCGCCCCGGGTGCGTCATCTGCGCGAGGATCAGGCTGCCGTGGGCCTTGGCGGCCGTGGCCAGCTCCCGAAAGGCCTCGAAGCGCGGCCCGGAGGGAGGGCACTCGGGCGTGATGATGCCGTCGCCGACGGCGTCCAGCATGTCGAACTCGATGTCCATGTTGCCCGTCAGGATGACGCCCCATCCGCCCTCGCCCCATCTGCCATATTCTAGTTAGCCTTGCGTGTTACTACTATCCATTCTGCTTGCGTGCTTGGTTGATTCGATGTGTGATATCATCAAATGAATCGCTGAGAGGAGAGCGGACTCACCTCCTGTACAGCTCGATCGTCTCCTTGGTCGGGATGCCGCGCTCCTCGAGGTTGCGGGGGCTCCAGCTGGCCAGCTCCTCGGCCATGGCCGCCTTGAAGAAGCGGTTCTTGGCCACCCGGCCCGAGTGCTCGAACTTGAGCGGCCGTCCCAGGGGCTCGACGTTGGTCGGCGCCGACTCGTAGCGTGCGACGGGCATTTTGCGGGAGCGGCGGGAGATTGTGTAAAGTGATGATGCGATCGGATGCTCAGAAGGCTAAACGATGGTGCTAGATTATTGCAGCCGAAGGTAATGCTGAATCTCTTGCCAGTATGGAAACCTTAAGAGCGACAGCCGTATATATACCCGTCCCGGTCTTGTCATATCACGGAGCCGTCACGGAGCCGAATTTGTCAGGTCCAATAGACACTCGTCCCATACCCTTCCTTCCCCCCCATCTGAACCAGAATACCCGAAGACCTGCATGACTTTCATGGCCACCTCGTCCAACGATTTGCTAGAAAATAGGGGTCGGTCCGTATCAGCATGGACGGTGAATGACTAAAGACGAGGCGGCTCTGTTTAGTCGCATCACCCGATTACAAATTTTGGCCGTGTAGAGAGCTGTAATGTGACCTGTCAATAAACACCACGGAGCTCCACGGTGTTCCGTGGCTATCAACCCCCTGTCTGACCAATCCGAGATTAGCAAATTTGCCTGGGCATACACACAAGGACCGTCGCGTTGCAAAAGGATTGGATGGGTAGGAACAAGACATGAAGCACGCTTTTGAAAATTCAGTCTACCTATTTTATATCAATAGGCTAAGGACGCATCGGTGCCTGTGACGCGGCCCTTAGATCTCGGATACTTTTCGCCTGGCCATGTAGGAAAATGGCATTGCACGAACCACCGAGATTCGTGAGCATGTGGTCGGTTAAACTCCAACACCATCTAGGCTCTATCCCGCCAGCCTATGCATGAAAAAAAAAAAAACACACAATACCACCCAGCCCTAACCGACTTTTCGTCTTCCTCGCTCAGTCGATATCTACTTCGATGTTAAGGTCCATGGCCGCGATGATGTCGTCGTCCACGATCGGCTTGTGGATCTGGGGGATTCCCTTGTGATCCTTGCCGGTCTGGTGGTTCTGTATCTGCAGCTTTTGCAGATGGGGTAGGAGAGGCGCTTTCGCGGGGCCCTGCTTCGGCGTGCCGTTCGCCGGGGTCGACGCAGCGCTGCCACTGAGCGGCGTCGACTTCTGCTCGGCTGTCTCGTTTACGTCCTGCATAAATTTCGGCTTCGTTCGCAGACGGCGCGATGTGTCTTCCTCCACGTCCTCTCCTCGTGCAATGCGCGCCTCGATTCTTCGCGCCTTCGCCTTCTCCATCATCTGTGCCTTGCGCACTGCTTCAGCGTTGCGTCGACGGTTTTCGGCGTTCAGTGCTGCTAGGCGGTCTTGCTGAGAGGGCATCGAGCTCGTGGACTTCTTCGCCGGCGTCAAGCTCGTCCTAAAAGCAAGGCGCGGCGTCTCGAGGGCATCCAGCTGGTCCTGTAGCTTAGAGATTTGTGTGTCATCCCCGCGACGCTTGGCGTCCTCGACTGCGTTGAGCAGTCGCTTTCGCTCCGTAGGCTCGAATCTCTCCCGCAAACTTCGCTCCCTCTCTATCTTCTCGTTCACTTCGGCGTCAGTCCAAGATCGATTGCGTAGCGCGTTGATATCATCGATCTTTGCATCTAAAGCGGGCTTCTTAGGGAACATAATTCCCTCGTCTTGGCAGACTTTCTTGAAGCGGGCGAACTCGGTCTATAGCTAGTTAGACGTGCTCAAGCCTAATCATCGCAATTGCAGCTTACCTCGATGAACGGCTGGTCGGAACAGCTGATAAAAGGCCAATCTTTCTCGGCCTTACCGTGAGCAGCCTTGACATACTGGTCCGTGACAAAAGTCTGACCTGGCTTCTTCTCCATTGCATACGGCTTTCCCGTAGAGAATCCTGTGGGAATAATATAGTCAGCATAACAGCCCATCAAGCATGATATGAGAACTGCTCTACCTTTGACGTGACACATTCTATACACGCTCTCTCCGTCAGGACCCGGGCCGATGGCGACACGAACGTAGCATCCGGTTATCTTGTCGTTGAAACCGGGATAGAAGCAGACTTGGGCGAAGCGGCTGCGACCAAGTCGAATGCGCTCGAAGTCACGTAGGTCGGCAGGCGGGAGTTCCTTAATCTCGGGAGTTCGCGATCGAGAGTGTCTATCCTCGATATCGCTGCTTCTGCCAATATCGCGATCCGGGCTGTCGCGCGAATCGGAATGCGATCTTCTCTTGCGTTCTCGGTCTTCTTCTCTGCGACGCATGCGATCGCTCTTCTCCGCTCGAGCGCGACGGAGAGACTCGATACCGGCACTGGTTTCGCCGACCTTGGAGCCGCCCACTCTAGTTCGTTGCCGGGATGTCTTGCGCTGAGCGTCGTCCAGCTCCGAGGTGCTTGCCTTGCGCTTCTTGCCCACCTGGCTCTCATCCTCTCTGTTCTTTAGAAGTCGACGCAACAAGGTGTTTTGTCGTTGACGATCGACCTCTTCCTGACGCTTCGCAAGCAACTGTTCTCGCTCCAGCTCGGGCAAAGCCAGAATCTCGTCCTTCTCTACTTCACTGGCATAGATGCCATCGACGGGATATTTGTTGTCGTCATCGTCATCCATCTTGCCGTTAGTGTTGATGGCCTGGAACGGGTCGGACTCCGAGTCGGATTCGTCCATGGGAGCGGAATCCTGCGAAGCGGGAGAAGCCATCGAGGATCTGTGGCGAGGGGGAGATGAAAATTAGTTTAAATTGTTGGTCGGTCTGGGAAATAAAAGATGGATGAGCCGCGCCGCGTGAAGTTGAGGATGCGAGGCGAATAGAATGGTGTCAGGTAGGTGATTGTAGATTGGCGTTGGGTCAAAGTGATCGAATAAGACGTGAAGTGGGTAGGTTAGGTAAGTATCGAGGCAGTTGGAAAGGCAACTTTCTTTTCTTTTCTTTTATGTGGTCGAGGTATTACTGCTCTTTGGAGGGAAAGGACGCGTTTGCAGTAGAAGCAACACAGAAAAAGTCGGTAGCCGGGCAACAGAAATACTTTGCACATGGCGCGTGGAAACGCGGATAAAAAAACATTCTGGGCAACTTTTGGAGAGAGAAAAGCTCTGGGAGCAACTTACGCCTCGCCCTCCTCCTCGTCCGAATCATCATGTCTTCTCTTTCTGGGCTTTGCGTTGGCTTGGCTCGCCGACTGCTTAGCACCCGGCTCAGGCGAACCAGATGCGGAACGGCTATCGTCCTGCTCTACTTCTCCGTCAGACTCGTCCCCACCAACAAGCGCAAGGAATTCGTCGTCGACATCAGCCATATTGGCGCGAATTGGAGCCTGCGCAGCTAATTGGAATCGAGCTCAAGGGTTTGGTTCGCGAGACGGTTTACGCCTCGGACGGAAGACGTGGGGATGACGGGCAACGCAGCCACAGGATACGGGACAGCTATGGCGCGGTTTATTAAATTCCTAGATTCGGAAAGTAGGTAGTAAGTATTAGAGTTAATATTCAAGAAGCCGCGCGAAGCAGAAGGCCGAAGTGACGAAGTTGATTCTCCTATTTAGGAGCAAAGGTTGAAGGAAGAAGTTGCTGTACGGCTGAGCCTCGTCAGGACAAATACTATGTATTACCTAACATCTGGTATTTCTAGATTAAATATGGAGACACTGCTACTGAAGTTAGACCCTCGATGTGGCTTACGTCCCTACCTGATAGCTTAGGTAGTACGTGATTAGCCGCCTACGCCTCACTACGCCTCAGCAAAGATGCTACTGTAAGTGAGATGCTAATATCGAATGTTTCCTGGTCATGACCTCAAGATACCTCAGACATTGCCATGAACTCAGACCACAACTCAAGACGTCTGTAATAGTTACTCAAGATTCTTAAGCTATCTATACACTGTCTATCCATGTCTTTACCAAGGCTACAAACGCGCTTGGTGCGCTGCAGTCTACGGCCATCTCTACATGAAGTCTTTGTTCCCGCTTCTTCCTCTCAAACGCTCTCAAGACGATGCCTGAGTACGACGTCCAGTAATAGTGCAACCGTAGCAGCGAACTCGTCCATCGCAGCTGAGCCCTCTCAGTCGTCCAAGCGCAAACGCAAGCCTCTCACAAAGGAGCAAAGCGACTTTCTCTCCTCAGCTGTAAGCTCTCATCCTTGACAGTTGATTCGTCGGCTTGCACGTACGCTATATTATGTCCGGTGCTAAGACGCCCTCTCAAGCTCCGCGTAAACCAGGCGGGCGAGCTGGCCGCCACCTTAATCTACACGGCGCAGACGCCGCCGCTGGTGAACGCGCACCCGCACCTGCGGCTGCTGATGGCGCACATGTACGCGCAGGAGGAGGGCCACCTGGCGACGTTCAACCAGCTGATGGCGCGGCACCGGGTGCGGCCGACGGCGCTGTACCCGGTGTGGCAGGCGATGGCGACGGGGCTGGGGTGGACGACGGCGGTCATGGGCCGCGAGGCCGCCATGGCCTGCACCGAGGCCGTCGAGACCGAGATCGGCGGCCACTACAACAACCAGATCCGCGCCCTGCTCGCCATGTTCGAGCGCTGGGACGCCGACGGCTACGACGTCGGCGACGACCTGCGCCACCTCGTCGCCACCCTGCGCCGCATCCGCGACGAGGAGCTCGAGCACCTCGACCACGCCGTCAGCAACGACGCCAAGAAGGCCGAGCCGCACTGGCTGCTGACCGGCGTGATCCGGTTGGGCTGTCGCGGAGCCATATGGGTTAGCGAACGGGTATGAAGCTGCTCTCTAAGGACTGCTATGACTTCGAGGGCTGTGCGCTGCCCGACTTTTGTCTATTAGAATCTAGCTGTACATATCTTGTAATATAATGGTGGCATGCATGAATAGGCATACTTCTAGTTACAGGTATAAACATTCTGGGTTTGTAGGCTTCACGTTTTCCTTTGTCGACTTGCATTTGTCAGCTTGAGAGAATCATGACTATCGCAGAGCGACTTGGACAATCTCATCAATTGGAGCTTTCACTCTATTCAGAAATCGAGAATATGATAACTTCATCTTCCCATATATCGGAGAAAACGCATTCGCATTGATATCACGTAAGACCGTTACATCGCTAGCATCTCGCCGACACGAGTCATCGGCGTGTTGGTAAGCTATAACGTGCCTGCATCATGAGTGGGGCCAGCCAAGGAGTTAAGCCAAGGGGAGAGTACGAATGTAGCCAAGGTGGCTAAGGCTAGCAGCTGAACACTCGTACGAAGAGGCAAGGATTCCAATTACCTTCCTCTCTGAGGAAACTCCGCGTGGATACCTGTGGTGATCTCGGGGAATGGAATTGAATATCGAACCGAATATTGGTGAGGTCTATATAATCCAGCTAGAAAACGGTGATATCTTCGACTCTGAGCTCGGGTGCAGAATAAACAGACATCCTCTTGGACCATACCTACCTACCTAGGTACCCAGCCCAACCGAGACTACGGACGAAACCAAAAGCAATGGCCCTCCCCTTCCCCGTGCCAGATACCCTAGCCCCGGCGTTCACGCTGTCGCGGTGCACGGAGGCGGACATCGAGAGCATGTGCGCGGCGTACTACGACAGCTTCGTAGAGGACCCGCGCAACACGTTCTGGTGGCCGGGGCGGCCGGCCATGTTCGCGTGGATGCGGGGGCGCATGGTGCGCAAGCTGGGCGACCGGGACACGCGGCACTTCAAGGTGGCCGACGCGGCCTCCGGCGACCTCGTCTCCTTCGCGCGGTGGGATATACCCGAAGGCCACGGGCGCACCTTCGGCGAGTTGGTGGAGGAAAAGCAGCCGCTCGACGTCACGCAGGCCGTGACGGCGGTGGCGGGCGAGGCCGGAGGAGATGACGGTGATGTTCCCGTGACTAGCGCCCCCGTCGACGCCGCCAAGCCCTCCGCGGCGGCGGATCTGCCTGAGGGCGCCGACCCGGTGCTGTGCAATCACTTCTTCGACATGCTGCACGCCATGGCCGAGAAGCAGGACGCGAAGGCCATGCTAGGTGAGTTAGCGGCAGACCCCGCGCGCGTCTATCCCGTTTGCGGGGCTAAACGAATCTTGATAGGTCTGTCGCTCCTGTGCACGTCGCCAAAGTACTACCGGAGGGGCGCCGCTAAGGCGTTGATGATGCCGATGCTGGCGCTCGCGGACGCGCACGGGCTCAAGACGTACCTTGAGGCCACGTCCGCGGGCAGGCCCGTCTACGAGAAGCTGGGCTTCCGGGAGGTAGACGAGCTGGTATTCGATCTCAAGAAGTTGACGGGCACCATGGATGAATTGTACAAGATCACCATCATGGTGCGAGAGCCGAGACCTGCATGATTGATACGTGGGAGATTGGGGCTAGGACGGAACATCACCTGGCGTATCTCAGGTAGACTCGCAACCTTGAGACTAAAGAGAGTCCGTCTCAAACCCAATGGAACGGATACAGACAACAGACAAAGTTTCGAAAACAACTGCGAAATCTCTCAGTATCAACGAAGAGCTCCTTCAGCAAAGAGCCGTCCGATATCGTGACGTAATAAATCAATAGTCGGCTTCATTCAGCCTTACGCTCTCAATGACGGGCATGACGGTTAGATACGCAGCGAAGACGGTTTCGTGATGTCGCTGCTCATGACGCCATCATGAATAATGGCTAGCGGTCCGTTGTCGATATAGTCGTCTCATCTCTGGCTGCGCATATATACTGAGGCTGGTTTCGACTTCCAGAAGCTCAGATCGTCAGTGGTCAACAAACGTTACAGACCTTGAAAGCATTCATAGAACGACAGCAATATACACAATGTCTTCCTCCGGATATGGAGCAGGTCAGAACGACGGCGACGAGTCCGCCAAGGCCGTCGACCGCGGCGCAACAGCAGGCATGATCAATACCGACCTGACGAGCGGTATTCACGAGACCGCAAATATGAGGGTAAGCCCAAAAACGGCAATGCTTCGTACGCATCTCACCGGATTTTGACCAACCCGCCTCGTTTTGCAGGAACCCGCAGGCGCCAAGACGACGGGTACTGGGGGCTCGGCATTCGACTCCGCCGGTGCCATCGGCAAGCAGTTTACGGTATGCGTGCCCTGGCGTCGTTGTATGCTCAAGACGACGCGGCCATAACGAACACTAACACAATCGCGTTGCATAGACCCAAGGTGCTCTAGGCGGCGTAGCAGAGAAGGTCGGCGGTCCGCTGTCCGCAGACGGCGCGGTCGGAAAGCAGTTCACGGATAAGGGATCCATTGGCGGCGCCATACAGGACAAGCTGGGTAATAACAAATAGAGATGGACTGAACAATCAGCGGCTCCGCGCGGGTTTGATGACGAATAGACGAGAATAACATCATGTCAACCCCGAACGCGACGCATCACTCGTGTGGCGCCAGCATGGCTCGCCAGACAGCTGATATGTAACATATCGTTTACTCGTGCTGCATGCCAATGCCGAGTGGCTTCTTGGCTTGCTCCTCCGGTGACCACGCGGACCTGATAAATTAAGCCAGGAAGCGATTTCTCGTCATTGCCTTTTACCGCCGTTGCGGCTTCAACCCGTGATCGTCGCAGCGGACTGTCGGGCCCCGAAATGACGAGACGTTTCACTACCAGATAGCCGGGACGGGTATATCGCCGGTCGGGTACCCGTGCTACTGAAATAAGTAGAAGGACGTCACATCGTTGGGTGGCCGCAATCTGCCAAGTCCTGCTGGTCATAACTCGATCGGTGGTCGATCGTCATACGTACCTGACGCCGAGAATAGCACCAAGGCGACAGCGCCCCCTTCCACCCCTGCCGGCGGTTGAGATCCTTCTGCAGCAAAAAGCTTATAGCCGAAAAGGAGGGTCGACGTCAGAGGGTTGCAACCCCACGAGCACTGACGAGATCGGCCGGTCAGCGCCAATCAAGAGCCCGGGAATAACAGCTCGTACGGTCGTAGAGATGAAGGTGAGGTCGAATGTAGCAAAGACTTGCGACAGGATTCGACTTGACCTGTGTATGTATCTTTTGCTTCCCACGTGTCGGACTAGGTGAGCAAATGGGTAACTCGTTGCCTATTCGCTTATTCACCTACCCAGGTACTCACATTACTAGGTCGTGACTGAGAGTGGGATTGTGCAAAGGAAGACGAGAAGAAGCACGAGATCAGTATCGCACTTCGGAATAGATATTACGCAAGCTTCCACAGCGAGGTGGAGGTATTCGTAACAGCCTCGTCAGCTGTGAAGTCTAGAATCGCATTAGAGGTTTCCAGATAAGCTATTTAGATGAAGTAGTGCCGACTTGGCAAGTTGTTTAGTTGCTTGGCAGTTACCGCACGTACCTGGACGGCGCGTGTCGAATACTGCAGACTAGATCTCTCTACAGTATTCGTACCCAACTCGCCAAGCCTCTACAGCGACTTACTTGCGCCCTTACCTCATCTCATCTGGAGGTTTCATGCAGTTTCCCTAAAACTAGCCTCGGGCAGCTATAGACTATTAGGACGAGTCAATAGCCTTTTTTCGTTTCGATGTTGAAGAGACCTGTTCGTCATACTCAATTGCCTACTAATTTACCCACATACTTCAGGTACGCATGCATGACCTTAGCAATGTGTTCCTTTTTTCTGCCGTTGCCAAGACTGCTTTTCCCGACAAAAGGCTCGCCTCAATCTGGCAAGGTCACAGTCTGCCATACAGAGCGTGGCATATAATATAACGTGATTACTGGTCGGCAGGGCTTTCGAGTCGCCGAAAAGGGCAGTGATATCCCTGCGGGAGATCTCATATTAATAGAATCAACATCCCCAAAAGGGCCCCCATGCTGTCCTCTGATCTCATCCGCGCTCAACCCTCAGGGCCTGCCTTTACCCTAGGTTCTAGAAGGAAGCCCGCAAAGCTTGAAACATTCGAAGGCCATAGCCTACGAGTCGAGAACATGAACCCGAAATCGGTCGACAGTGGTGGGGGAGCGACGTCAACTCTACGTTGACTCTCCAGAGACTAACTCAAGATCTTTAACTCATTGATGCCCAAGAAGAAGAGGAAAGAAAGAAAAAAAATCGGGGATTGCAGTCGACGAGGCCATCGAAAACAGACTTATAGGTGGTGCTTACGTACTATTGCCCGGGTTATACGGTTAAAATGCTTTTCCAGTCAGCCTGTCAGTAACGGCTACTACAGAGCATGTGCTCCCCTCTCTCTTGGCAGATATATGCGATCTGCATTTCCCGGGATGGCGCACAGGTGAGACAGCAGGGACAGCTAGCTCGGGCGAGCTCGGTCGTTTCCTCTTTGTCTGCTTCTTCTTCCCCGTCTGCGCCGTTCGGCTTTTTCGACAAGTGGTCGGCGCCTGCCCTTCGCCTATGTGCAGCGATTCTCGGGAGGATCAGAAATGCTTAGCCCTCGAGCCTGCCAGGGGCTGGCGGCGCTGGTTGGCTGGATCAAACGGGATCGAGGTCGAGGAGGAGGTGAGAGGTCCGGTCTTTGCGAACTCGTGGGTGGCTGGATCCTGCTCAGCGATCCTGGGGAGATGCCAGTCGAAGCTCGCTGCGGGTTAAGACGTCAGTCAGGAATGCGGCGCAACTCCCAAGAATGATAAATACCCTCCCGTGCGGACGCTCCCTCGCTGCATTGCGCCAAGCGGGAGCAGAGCATATTCAACGGCGTATGAGTAATACACGGCAAGACATAATAACCTTCAAACCGTCGAGAGCAAATATTACACACCGAGACTTGGTTGCACGATAACACCGTCGTGGTACTGCATTAATCAACATCTGCTATCGCCTTCGTCTTCAACGCCTCGACTTCGAAATGTTGGCCAACAAGAACCTGCTATTATGCCTAGCAGCATGCGCGTCGCAAGCGATTAGAGGTAAGCCCACCGCTGAGGCCCGCTCTCCTCCTCTAAGAGATTATATTCTAACAATTTCCCCAGGTCTTGCCCTGCCGGTCTCCGAGGCTCCAAGCGACAGCGAGATCCTGTCCAGGGATAATCTCGAGGCCCGGGCGAAGGGGTTCGCCAACGGCATGACGCTGCGAATCATGCCGCTGGGGGCGTCCATCACGTACGGGTACGCGTCGACGGACAAGAACGGGTACCGCAAGATCCTGCGGGACCGGCTGGTCGACAACGGCAACCCGGTCAACATGGTGGGCGACAACCCGTCGGGCGACATGCAGGACAACAACACGGAAGGGTGGAAGTCGTACACGGTGTCCCAGGTGCACGACAAGGCCAACAAGGCGGTGCCGCAGTCCAAGCCGAACCTGATCCTCGTCAACGCCGGCACCAACGACTGCATCCAGGACCAGGACCTGCCGGGCGCCGGCGACCGGGTCACCGATCTCGTCAACGACCTGTTCAAGGAGTCCCCCGAGACCACCGTCGTCCTCTCCACCCTCGTCGTCAACCGCGACCCCGCCGTCCAGAAGCGCACCGTCGACTTCAACGGCCAGCTGCGGAAGCTCGTCGCCCGCTTCCAGCTCTACGGCAAGCGCGTCGTCCTCGTCGACATGCAGGGCAAGAACGGCCCCACCGTCGACGACCTCGTTGCTGATGGTATCCACCCCAACGACGACGGCTACAGGAAGATGGCCGCCGTCTGGTTCGACGGCATCAAGGACGCCGATACCCGCCACTTCCTGCAGCCCCCCGAGAAGGTCCAGGGGCTCTCCGACGCGTGAGATGCGTCTGTTATTTTTTCCTAGCTAAGGTCGGGTCGGTATGGGGAAGCATGATACCAGTTCGCATGGGACGGTGTTTGGCGTTTGCGAGGGGCTGGACTGAACACCTTTTTGCTTTCTTTCTTGGTGGGAGGCCGGTTCAATTTATATCGATATCCAGTATTCCATATGTATAACTATTTCCATTATATACCACTATTCAAACTACTTAAAGTCAAGTATCCTGGTCAACTCATTCATACCTTCAGGAATTTCAATGTGTTGTTATACCTGGGCTCGCCAGGCAAGGCCGAGTTCGGGTCTGGGACAACGGTCCAATTGCTAAGGTACCTAAGTTATATGCCAGCGAAGCTATAATTCTATTTGAGAATATCAGTTCCCAAGTTTCTTCTAAGCCTAGTATACCTATAGTGATACGGATAATAAGTTTTACCTACAAGTAGGTACCTACCCGTTAGTATACCGACTCTAGGGTGGTCTACGTCTGGTTCTAGGGCCATCTATATATGCACTTTGCGCCTTCTTGCCTCTACATCAACCTCCTACAAGTCCGACGGTTTTCTCAGAAGCATCAGCAAAGAAGGCTCTAGAGAGATCGAAAGGTGCGCCAATTTCGGTTGGCCTGCTCAAGCTGTACGTCTCGGCGCCCTCCACTCTTTCAGAATCGGACACCACACTGCCATTTACTGCCGTTACGTTCCGGAAATAGAGTTCGTCGACATGAAGCTGAGCGCTGGGAGTCATCGGATCCCTGGAGCCGCCAAAGTGGAAGATTTGGTTAGTATTCCCGTGGCCAAAAGTTCCATTTGCTGTCCGAAAGAAAAATGCTTTGCCGTCGCGGTAGGTTTTTAGGTGCGAGGTACCATAAGGAACCCCGTCTCCGAATGCCTCGAGGCCCGTTGGAAACACCGAGCTACCTCGCACCTGGAGCTCAAGTCCTTCGATTGACTGCGCACTGATTGTCAAATTGCCGTCTGACGACGACATATATGTTTGGTTACAATATAACGGATACCTATAGGCGGCCGTATAGGAGGTAGTCGGTCCAGTAGCCACATCTACTCCGTTAATAGTGAAATTGTTGAGTTCGGTGAGTCCAAAATTAGACATTAGTGCGTTGTTGGAATACGATAGGGTCTGAGACCAGTTACTTTCGCCGACTCGGTTCTTCGATTTGACTGTTGATTTAACGACGAGAGTTCTCGAAACGACTGTGTGGAAAGCCAAGGTCTCGTTCAAACCTGTTTCGTTCTTCGTGATGGAACGCGAAAGCGAAATAGTCGGCCCTACGACATCCACGATAGGAGCAGTACCTGTAGTCACCGATCCTTCTTCGTCTAGCCATAAGAAGACCTTGCCTGTGACGTACCAGCTATTATTGACGGTGTCTGTAAGCGTGGTGCTGTTGCTGCTCTCGTTCGTGTTTAGACCAGCAATCTTGATTGCGAATGTGTGCTCGGCGCCATCGCACAGTACTGGCAGCCAAGGGGTAATGTCAATCTGATGTTCTCTTAGGTCGAAAGCCTGCAGGCCAACGATAGGCCGGTGCAAGCCAGGGACCACGCCGCCGGTGAATATGACGGGGAATGGCCATTGGACCCCGGCCAGTTTGCCATCGATCAGTAACTGGACTTCGCGGAAGGGAGACAGACCAGCCAACTGTCCAGCAGTCCGGCGAAAAGTAAGGACATCGCTCTGTAAAACGTTGGCCCACCAAAATTCCTCGGAGGCCTGACCATTAGCGGAGATAGAAAAGACGGCGCGTTTGACATTCTGAGGTAGGGTGACTGCGCTACTCGCATTATCTGCCGGTAGGGTGAAGTGGCTTGCGCCATTCGCTTGACCTTTCCGGGCGGATATGGGAACAATCAAGTCAGCCGGAGGAGCTGTAGCGGCTTCAACACGTGCAGTGAAGAAGGTGGCGGTCAAGGTAGTATTGAAAGACCCCGTATACTTGTCGTCTATCAGGTTCCCGAGGTCAAAGATCAATTTCTGAGGAGACTTCCAGAAGTACATGTACTGAGTCATGTCCTTGATGAAGGTCCAGCGGATCCCGGGTGGTAGCGTTGGCTCTGCAGTCGACGTACGCCATACCTCGGTATCGCCAAAGTACATCAAGGCTATGCGATCGAACTGGCGGCCTTGGGAGACGACGGTGAAGTTGATGACTACACGATCGAAATCGCAATCAGGCGGGGTATAGTTTCCTGTTCATATGATCAAAAATCCATCTGCGGAGGTGCTCTCGGGGCATACAGGCTTGCTTATGTCGAACGTACCAACGAAAGGCATTCCATAGCTAAATCCAAAGACGTGTTCCATCAACAGGACCGAGCAGGACTCGGATGGAGCTCCGTGGGTAGAAGCCTGCGCGCCACTGCAAATAGATGGGTGCGAAGATGGGCCGTTGCGAGTCAGCACCGGCTGCGCGACCTGAAAGCACTCGAGCGGTGACTCAAGGTCTGACGAAGCGGGATATGGAGCGAGAACTCCTGGAGACTGTTCGAGACCCGGATGCAACGCATGCTCGGAAGTCGAAAGAGCTACGCATTGGTCGCAGCGATGGTACGCTAAGCAGACCAAGGACAAGACGACACAAACAGCTGTCCAAAACTTGAGACCTGAGAAACTCGCTCTCCTAGTGCCTAGTTCCGTTCGGGACAGGCCCGAGACATGGCGAGGGTGAACTAAAGGTGTCTCGGTGGTTTTCTTGGAGAGTTCAGAAACCATCTTGGTGACACTCATAGTAATATGAGAGGCAGGCAGATGAGATGCTGACGAGACAGCAACTTGGCTCGGTTTCAAGAAATAACCCTGGAAACCATTGCCTGTGAGGTAGTCCGAGGGCGGTATATTGTTACTGAAGAGCTCAAGATAAGGACGCACTTGGCGGTTCCTTGCAAAATGTCCAGCGTCGGACGTCTGCGAGTCTGAAAGTGATGGAAGTGAGATGTGAGATGGAAGGATTGACGTCTGGCAGTGTGGCAGTCTGCCAAGTCTGCCAGTCCGCCAGTTCAGCCATACACGTGACACTGTCCGATCTGCCAGTTGGAGAAATTCTTATATAATCAAGGATTACTAATAGGTATAGGGGCTCTCATCCCTTGTCAACCCTCCTCAGGGGGCATTCCATGAGGTCAGGGCTGAGGCTCGTCAGTGTGAAGCTAAGACCTGACAGTCTATGGCTTCCCTGTCCCAACCAAATCTATGAGTCTAAACGGTCCTTCGTCTAATAAACCTCTTTCTTGTTTCTCTCCAGTACTCTTCTCCCACGCCATCACCCCCTTACTCAACATCGCTAACTCCTAAAGCAACATTATGTTTCCACACTCGTCTCTGAACCCGTTACCCTTTGTTGAAGGCAACGTACCATCAGCTTCTTTGGGATGCCTATCGCCCTCTTCTGAAGGTAGCTTCTCGCTACACTTCCCTCAGGCGACTTCCGGCAATATCTCAGTGGCTTCGCACGCTTCGGGCCATGAGTCTCCGTCCAGAACCTCGCCGTCGCTTTCCTGGCCAGGTCCTTCTTCTCGGGCACGTTGTGTAGGTGCTGGAAGTAGTTGAACACGCCGAACTCGTCCCAGGTCATTTTGTATGACATGGGCTTTGCCCATATCTTGTCCCAGGTCATCTCGTAGGCCTTCCATATCGTACGGAAGGAGTCTGTGTCGGTAGCCCACGGGTTATCTCTCATCGCTTCTAACGCTTCCTCCAACTCTTCTTTCCATACTAATGTATATGGGCTTCGAAAGCTCGGCTCTTGAAGCTGGGGCTGCGGTTCCATGCCCAGATCTTGGAGCTGGTGTTGTAGTTCGATGTACGGATCTTGAGGCTGGGGCTGTAGTTTTTCTGGCTTCGCATCTCCCTCCGTCACCTTCCACGGTCCCACTCTCGACATGTTGATTGAGAGATACTGCCAAGGACCGAATTGGCTTGGGACTGGCACCAAGAATTCTGGAAAGAATTCTAGAAAAATTCCTAGGGGTGTCATTTAGCATGAGACATATAAGGAGCATAAGGAAGAACGACCACGAATCCAGATAAAAGGTACTTGTGCTTCACACGAGAGGTCTCGTTGATACGTTGAAAGTCGGAACGAAACTCGTGGTGACTTGAGGCGCGGGGGACATTTATTGAAATGGTAGATGCATAGGGTTCGGTAGAAAAGCGGCCTACCTGGTACTTATCTAGGTGCCGTGTCTTAGGTTTGTTGAAAGGTTCGGATGTAGGATCAGCTGGCGTGATTAGACTCTGTATGAGAGAAATCAAAAGAATTTGTCGGGCAGTATGAACTATCACTTTGACTTGGACATCTTGTGCGGCTCGAATCGCCTCCTATATACTTCCCATCAAATTTCCTAGATGCCTAAGTAAACCTAGGCCACGTATATCCACACACTTTATTTCAGGTACGGTCAATCATCATTACTCGCACACCGATATAAGTAAGGCGTATTGTTATATTACTTCACGCTAGCCATATGACATACGTAGAGATCTCGGTGGGTAGACCGAGTAAAAGTCAGGAAGACACGTATGACTTAGAGGTGATGAATACCTCGATTGCACTGAAGAGATGGAGAGAGGGAAACAAACAAACTGGTTCGCAGTTGGTGAACCCCATCTAGGCTCTAACCCAACCTTATTCATGCCACGTTTACTCCCCCTTGGGGGTCATGCCTTAAGTCTTCATGACTCGAAGCCGCATGTTCTTTGGACCCATGCTCTCACGCAGTCGTGTTTAGTTGGTCCCGCGCCCGTGGTCCGTACGGCAACGTGTCAGTGCTAGTTATCTCAAAGTCGAGTCAGATTGAGGTTTTAAGAAACGCCCACAATCGCAGTCGAGTTTTCGGTGCGCTAATCAGGTAACACTGCCCGGGTTGGAATCCGAGCCCAGCAACTAAAGGTGTAAAATGCTTGCCTTCTGAAGGCGAGAGCCTGTTTGACTTGAGGGAGTTTATTGATGGTTTAGGAGGAAAGGCTCAAGCTTTCCCACTACAATTCAGCAGCAGCTAAAATGCCCTGTAGTCACATAATCCTCCCAGCAAGATTTGGCATGACGAAAAGGGGTAGCTGGCGTGACCTAGTTATATGCCAAGGCATAGTTGACTAAGTTTTCGCATCGGCGATTAAGCGATCGGCTACGTATAAACAACGCCTAAAATAGGGGGCGTCGATTATTAGGTGGTAGTAGATGTCGAAGCTTCCTAGAAGACTCCTAGAAGGCACTTTAAAAAACAGACTAGACTATCGGAAGAGTCTTCCAAGAAACCTTCGAAGAACCTTCTGAGTGTTTTTCTAGCAGTTTTCTAGCATCCTTCTAGCAATCTTAGCAGTCTCTAGAGGCTTTCCACGAGTTTTCTAGCAGTTTTCTAAGGGCCTTTAGAGTTGCGACATGACGATTACCAGGACTACGTCGTCGCCCTAGTCTTCTCAGCAGCGTAGCTAACTACATCACCTATCGTATGTGAAAGGTTCGAATCACGTCAGAGCTTCTGTGATCCTGCCACTCCAGAATCTTCTCTTGTGCTATGGTGGTAGCAGCTTAGGCATATGACTTGAGGTGGTTGATATAATGCGTGGATCCTCAACGTATCCGTGTTCACTCATCTACACAATATGAAATATCGAAGTTTGGCGTTGGACATCGAGATGGGTAGATCCAAATCGACCAAACTTTAATTTCTGTATGTCGTATCTTCCCGCGTTGCTACATGCTGCTCTAGTCCAACATATCACCTGACAAAGTTAATGACTACCTTACTGTCTAAGTGGGAGGTTGACTTATCTGGGCATTAAAGTGGTGAGTAAAACTGTTATAATCATGATATTGCTGAAATCATAATTTTACTTTGGCTTGACGGTCCCTTTCGCGTAAAGACAAATCAAATAGGTCTGTTGCAACGGCTGAGCATGGCTGTTGGTGAGTACATGTATGTACATTGGTTCTATGTGGAGTGCGTCTAATTATATGTAGATACCTACCTACCCCTGGGTATGTATGGTAGAGACCTACCAATGTAGGTACCTTATGCAAGTACTGATCTCCGAGGATCGTACATACCCCCTTTTTATCTATTGTACAGATATCCTCTGCTAGCTCCCATGTCTAAGGGGTCGATGGGAAATGCTAGTTGGTATCATTAATGACCTCCGAGGATATGTTCTCTTCACCGCTTGGCCGGTCGTTTCCCAATGTTCCAACCCCAGGAACGGAGTACTTTGACCACCTTAGGCGTAATGGCGGCGGTCAGGGGAACTCGGAGGAAGATGAAGCTTTTATGTACAGCATAAGCCAAAGCTAGTTGAGTTCCAAGACCTCGAAGCTATGTCAGCATACCGTGTTGCTTCGTAAAAAGGGTGTTGCGACTAAACTTACTGGCTTCTGCGTTGTGCCTCCTCTCGGCCTCTTCTACACCCCAGCCAGCCATCTCGACGTGTTCGCTAATATCATTATTCCCCATGTCTTCTTTCTCCGCTTCCTTTAGAGCTCCGCGGTATTCACGCCACCGGTCCCGGGCGGACTGCGGAATGAGCTTTGAGACATTCGAAACGATAACGTGCTCGATTGCACCTATCCGTTCGGTCCCCACCGACCTGACCAGCAAGAAGCAGAATGGAAAGTCTATGACGGTCAAGCCCAAATAGACCCCTAATGCCGCCCATCCGTATTCTCTTGATAGCTTCCTTAACCTTGCCGTGAGCCCATGCGGCTCCTGGGCTTGGGCATTCTTCGGAGTAGATTGCGCGTCTCGAAGGCGGGAGGTTCTGTGAAATGGTCGAGTGGAGCGTGATGCGGTCTTGCCGGACTTGGATAAGCAATTCGCCGTCGTCCGTCGTGCTGCCGAGGACTGAGTGGTCCTCGAAGCTGCTAGCGACGAGGACAGGCGCCAATCAGGGCGGAAGGTCCTCCGCGACGCCGCATTCTCGGCGTTCGGCGCTACCTGTCGTAATATGCGCGCCCAGGTAGTCTGTTGAAGGATGCGGGAATAGACCGGAGGCATCTTGTAACCTTCCAATGTCGACAGCCCAAGCACGGCGCTGAATGTCGAGTCGAGTCGAGTAGGGAAATGTTTGTACGTGTGGGTCGAAGTTGGTGAAAATCTGCTGACGAGCCGGAGGATTTCGGTCGAGAAGGTTCGGAAGTTAGCTACTTGTCTGTTCCCTATATCCGGTCGTGCCGTAAAGTGTCCGGCAGCGGGTAGCTCGCAAGTTCCCGGTCTGTTCCCGAAGCAGAGAGGCAAACTGAGAGCTGACAGCCTTCAATTGCTGCGGTGCAATACTACGCGAAGGTTAGCTGTGATGCTGTAATGGCCACGACATGGCCATGAGCTCACGAAAATAGCTCTAAAATTTTTGGCAGTGGAAGCTTTGGACTGGCAGCTGACAGGCTACGTAATTGAAGGGCGGTCATCCCTTTTCACCCAATCGGGTCTCTCGAATCTCATAGGATCGGGAGCCGACAAACTCCCGCCCGCAGCCGGGCAGCCAACTGGTCATTCATGTTTGTTCAGAGGTGTATAAACGTATCCATCTTGTTCTTATATCTTATAGGAGGTAGTCATGTAACAATATATGAATTTACGAGGTACTGCGTACACATACAGTCTTGGGCAAAATTAAAGAAAATCGTTAAGAAAATATGTTTTGGTCAACGAAGAAAAAAAACATGTTAAGGCAGACAAATCAGCAGTTGTGAGATTAAACGCCACCAGCCGCACGCGGCGCGTCGCAAGAACAGGGTCTGCTTGCCCAATCAATTTACCGCCGTCTGTAGAGGTGAAACCAGATCTTCAAACCGCTGCAGGGTCCGGAGAGCGAGTTGGAGAGCTGGTTGAAAAAGGGTCCAGACAGCAAGGGTCGGCGGTTGCTGGGTGAAGCTGTGCAAAGAAAGCCACGGGCCAAGCAGGTGGCAGACCAAAGGTGAGAGAGGCTGTGCGAGCAGGGTGAGCAAGGCGAGCCAACCAAAGAAGAAGCTTGGAAGCTCGGAAAGGTGGCGCGCCGTGTTGCGTGATTGGCTTACAAGTTGACTGCCCGGCCAACGGCCAAGCAGGGTAACCCCTCCATCCTCGACAACACACAATTGGCTTGTCCGCATCCGTGCCCATTCTAATTGTTTGGATTCGGGAATCAAAGGAAGCCGACAAGCGATGGCATGACATAGGAGAGAGAGAAGAGAGACAATTCCGCTAAGTCTTTACGTCTATACAATAGTCAAAGAGACACTAACGGCTACACTTTTCCCTTTTCCCTCGTAGACGAACAATACAGACGAGTCTCTCGAGTAATGCGCCCGTTGTGTACGTCACTACTTCGAGAAAGGCTGAGGGACGATCGGCCAATGAGGTCATAACATCGCATACAACAACACTACCAGACTACGTACTTCTGCCACATTCCCGCAGCACCCGATCACCAGATCATCGACATCGACGAAGCTGTGCCTGGCATACTACATATGTACATTGGCTATGTACCGTACCTACATCAGCTACATGGAGTAAGAAGCAGAAAAAGGAAAGCAGAATCTCTCATGCGCATCATTTGATCGACCTTAGCTCCCCCATCCATCACTTAAACCCCCATCAACTCCATAAACCTCCATAAACCTCCATACGCCCGTCAGACCCCGTACAAGATCTCGACCATTTTTTTAAAGTTGTTGACCCCTCGTCGAGCCAATTCATAGGATCATCCTATTCCAAGGTATGAACTGATCTCCTTTTATTATTTTTTTCTCGATCCTTTTTTTTTTCCTTTTCTCTTTGTCGCTCGGGGGAACGGGTAATAAACTCAATCACACCTCCAATCGCAAAGTAAACCCGATCCAAATATCGATCCCATATCCCATCCCAACCCTCGTCGCTGTTCTTACCACTTCGCAAACCTACCTGACTTGTCCTACTCCCGTACCAGCTTTTCCACGCTCGTATCTAACCTTCCTTGGTAGCAACATAAGCTAAAACCCGCTTCCACGCCGCAAGCCTGCTGCCGTTCGAAGCATACGACATACCACACACGTACGCACAAAGAGAGCGACGTATCAAGCCGTCATCATGGAAGTAGTCAAGTCGATCCTGCGCATCCTGCAGTTCCTGCTGGTCCTGCTCACCACGGCGCTCATCGGAAATGTCATCGCGAGCAACGTCAGCGGCGCCGAGTCCGCCATCAACTTCACCATGTTCGTCTGCGCCCTCTCGTGGCTCGCCGTCCTCTACGGCATCGTCTCGCACTTCGTCGCCGCCGCCGCCATCCCCATCGTCGCCCTCGCCCTCGACAGCGCCGCCACCCTCTTCACCTTTATCGACTCTATCGTCCTCTCCGCCAAGCTGCAGGCCGTGAACTGCTCCAACTTTGTACGTTTCCGTTTCCGCTTCTGCTTCTGTTGATTGTTGTTGTCGCAACCCCAGTCCGATCCGTCTCTGCTCCGTCGCTCATAGCTAACCACGTCATCCACCCACAACAGGGCCGCAAACCCTCCGACTACATCGCCTACGGCTCGCACGACAACGAGAAGCGCTGCCGCGAGATCCAGGCCAGCATCGTCTTCATGTGGTTCCTCTTCGCCGCCTTCACCGCCAGCCTCGTCTTCATCCTCCGCGACTTCCGCCGCAGCGGCGGCTCCGTCCGCAGCTCCGTTCGCGGCCCTAACATGTCCCAGATCGGCGTGTAGGTGGTCGAACCCACGATCTGCGGCCCGCCGCCCCGCGCGCGCGCGCTTGGGGCGGCTCGGGAACGCAAGTGTACGATGTGACGACGACGGGGGTAATGCGCGCTGCGCCTGGGATACATAAGAGCACTAAACATGCATGATTACGATGCCGAGAGAGAAGATGAATTGAGAGCTACGTCATTTTGTGACTCGGTGGGCGAGAGAGCCCGCCGGGATGATGCTTGTCTATCGTGCGAGCGTTAGAACACCCTTTGGTCTGTCGGCTTGAAGAGAGGGAAAAGGGAGTCGTGGGACGGGGTGGTTGGTTGCACGGGTTTGCTGATACCACCGGGAATACGGAACCATGACTGCTGTATACTGTATACGTGGATAGGATCATGTTTGTCTTGATTAATCGAGTATTTAGATAATGGTGATACCATTAAGGTATCGATAATTTGAGTTCATGATTTGTTCTCTCGCATTCTCGAGTACGGGTCACTTGTTGTTCGATATCGTCAGCTTTGAATTGGATTAACATCATCATTTTCCATACATGCCCCTATCTGAGTAGGTGCTCACATACCTACGCTGCTGGATTAAGGTGTATTAACTTGTGATTAACTTCAATTTGAATGAGTCAACTCGTATTCTTATCTTGAGTCAAATATGGCTGGCTCTCCCAAGTGTAGATGCTGTAGAGCAGCCTAGCGACCGCTAGTCTTCCCATCTGACGAGCAAGTCTCCCCTCGCATCGTCATAACGACCAAAAAAGCGCACGCCGTTTTAACACCGCGTATCTGCATACACACCCGCCGGAACTCATACCTCGCCGCGCGCCGTAACCTCTCCCGGGCCCGGCTGCGGCTGCGGCTGGCCGGCCTCGGCGCCGCCGTCGCCGTGGTCGAGCCGATCGAGGGCGCGACGGACCTCCTTGTCCCAGTTGCTGAGGCCGACGACGGCCCACTCGAGGGCGCCGACGAGGTAGAGGGCGGCGCACTGGCCGACCCAGAGGCCGCGCAGGCCCCAGCCGTGGAAGGCGAGGTAGACGCCGGCGGGCAGGGCGCCGCCGTAGTAGCTGACCAGGTTGACGAGGGCGCCGACCCACTGCCGGCCCATGCCGCGCAGCGCGCCCCCGCAGCTGCCGTTGAGCCCGTCGGCGATCTGGAACAGCGCCACGTACGGCATCACGTCGCCCACGAGCCGCACCACTCGCTCGTCGTCGTTGAACAGGCGCCCGAACACGCTGCGCGTGCTCATCAGCACCGCTAGGATGACGGCCCCGAGTATCGTCGACAGGATTGCGGCGCAGTGCGCGGCCCGCGCCGCCTCCCGCGGCTTCCGCGCCCCTAGCAGGTTGCCCAGCCGCGCCGATGCCGCGACGCCAAGGCCGAAGGGCACTGTGTTGATGACCTGGTCGGCCGTCATGATGACCGACTGCGCCGCGAGCGTGATCGTCCCGAGCCGGCCAGCGGCCAGGGCCACGATCTCGAAGGCCCACCACTCGGTCCCGACGTGGATGACTCCGAGGAACGCGAGGCGCACGAACGGCCAGAGGTTCGACACGGCGCGGCGCGGAGCAAGGCCGCCCCAGCATTCGTGGCCGCGGACGAAGGCGGCGTACGCGACGAGAAGGAGGAACGAGACCCAGTACGAGATGCCGGTCGCCAACGGTGCCCCGTACAGACCCAATCCGAATTTATAGATGAACAGATAGTTCAGCAGCGCATTGAGCGGCGAAGTGATAAGGAGGACGTAAGTTCCCGGTCGATAGATGGCTTGCGCTTGTAGGTATTTCTTCATCGACTCGAACCATATGTATCCTAAACCGCCGGGGATTAAGATCTGCAGGAATTTGCTGCCGTCGACGCAGATGAACTCCTCCTGGCCGAGGGCTCGGAACAGGGGCTCGGAAAATGCCCATATGACGGCCACGACAGCATAGAACGCAGACAGCACCATGATTCCTCGCTGTAGTAAGATTCCAAGGTCGTGCTTGTCTTGCGACCCTGTGAAGCTTGTTGACGCAAGTGTATCCAGGGCTGTCGTGCCACCCATGGCGATCAGCCAACCGGTGGCCATGGCAAACACTATATATGGTATACCAGATTAGCAACTCCTTGGCTTGTGTTGACAACGAACGAGATTGGTCCAGGTACAGCTCTTATCGTAGTAATACAAGATCAACGCAAAGGTTGTGCTCCGGACCGGGCGCAGTGGCACCGGAGTGAACCAAGCGGAAGCGGTACTTACTGTAGCAGAAAGCAGCCGTGGCCAATGCTTCCGGAGAGAGTCGACCGACAATTAAGACAGAAATAGTCTGTAGACTATTCTGAAGAGTGTAAGCTAATATGACAGGAATAGATGCTTTGGTTAATAGCCATATTTCGGCCAGCCATTGGCGATACTGTGGCGACTGGCTTTCTGAGCCGGCCGAAAACACCTTCGGAAGAAGAGCGGTTCTTTCGTCGTTGTCAAGACTTGCCAGTGAACCCGGTGTAGCCGTCGATGATGATGGTTCGTCCGCCATTTCGGGGATGGTTACTGAATTAGTCTTGAAGATATTTGCGAGTATACCTTGACGGAAATCCAGGTGAACACTCCTAGGTGTACATGGTATATATACGGTGTATATATGACAATGGTAAACTACGATAAAGGCAAAATATTACCTAAATATCTTAGAAAACTCGTCTGAATTCCTGTGCATCCAAGATCCACCTGGATGGAGGAAGGGCTACTATAAGTGAACAAGCTTTAGCTGGTATAAATACGGACCTAGGCTTCTGCCAAAACTACGTCCGTACATAGAATGGCTGGATCTAGATCTCGGACGGAAGACGGTATATGATACGACTCAACAATACTTGCAGACCGATTCGCGTAGACACCTGTCCCTACATGTACCGAGTCCTACCTGGACAGCGAAGCCGCAACGCACGAGTACTGGCATTCTGCCACTACGGGATGCTAAGATAAGAGCAGTCCACTTCGCGAATAGGAGTCTTGGTGAATTTGTGGGACTCATGTAGAGAAGAGATGACGAGCCAGTGTGGAGTCGAGAACGCAAGCTTCAATGGACGACTCGGAGCTCGGTAGCAATGTTGTGCAGGCAGAGGTACGTGATCTCGACATCTACTTGGCCGCTGAAGATGTCGGGCTTGTCGAGGTTTGCACGTTTGCAGTAGATGCAGTACCTGCCGGACTGGTGGGCCCTGTCCGGTAAGGACGGACGGTGGAGGAGCGATCAGGTCGGGTTGCCAATGGAGAGGCGCCAAGAGCTAAGAAGAGCCGGCCTTGTCCTTTCGTAGACATGAGCTCCTGTGGAGGCGCGTCGACGCCAGACTATCATAGGTTGCTGAGATGTGGGTTTTATCTAAAACCAATTGATAGTAAGTAATGAGTTGGCATTGCATTGATACTGAGAATTGGCAGGATACCTGCTATTACAGCATGAATTTACCAATGTCTTCGGTGAAGGCATCTTCTATAGGATGATGTGATAGTTGAGTCCATCGTTGGAACGTCATAAATGTTCATCAGTAAAGGTCTGTGGGAAAGCCGATGGATTACATAACAAAGCTGAAGGAGGGTGGAGAAACAGTTCTTACGATAGAGTGACATTACAGGTATTCATTAGGTAAGCCAACCCTTATACACCCGCGTCTTCACTCACCTCAAGTCAGCTTCATCAGTAATCATCAATAAAAGCACACCCGATAATTCATATATTGATAAGCATATGCAACATCGGCGTAAGCTGCCTCAGTCAAACACATATCCTCTCGCGGCAGGCAGGCCGGGCAGGATAGCAGAGGTTTACTTATTTTTAACAACATGAAGACCCCCTTGTCACCTCGATTAACAATTCTAGCAAGGGCTCATTGTCGCCTCCCCTGCTCCTGGTCTGGAGATGGTCTGCCGGCCCGCGGTTCGTTTCGATTCCTTCACTAGCTGTTTGCAGTTAAGTGCCCTCGCGACGTGAAAGTGGTCCTGCCGCCGGCATATATCTACTATGTATATATATTGGCTACGACCATCATATGCTCAGCTGTTCAGCTCACATACAGTTTAGACGGCAAGATGACTACAGGCACTGACCGGCAAGGATATATATTGGGTCTTCCTGTCCGGGAAGTTGTACGTACGTACGCTGCAACCCCCCTATACCAGTCTATCAGAGCACGCCAAGCCCGCCTGCAAGCTGCTTATGTTGCTGGCATTAAGGTTGTAAACGCCATACCTGAATAGGGGCGGCAGGGCTGGTGGAACCATGTGCTCACGATAGTTAGGTCTATTCCGTAGCGCCGATGTAACTCTAACTAGGCCTAGATTTGAGTTGCCTGCTTAACTGAATAGCCGACGACATGGTTTCAAGTCCAACTAACAAGTGATTAGTGCTTCGATACTACCTGGCAACTTGGGGGGTCAGCTCAGTGTATCCCTGATGGCTCAAAGCTAAATAGCAGCAAGCCAGGACCAAGATCCTTTGACACCATCAAAACCTATCAAGATATATCTATTGCTGCGTACAGTAGTAGAAGCAACTCTATTGCAGGCTGCCCTCTTGTCGTCGAGCAAGGGCCCATGGCCTGTTACGCGAGGACCCGCTGAAGAGACATCCAGGCCGACCTCCTATTGTAGGTGGTGCTTGTAGATCTTTCTTGGCTTGATTTCATTGACCCTCGTTCGTGAGACAATATCTACCTATATATCAGCTTATCTCGAATATATCGTCTTTGGTGACCATGTCGAAGACCGATTCTCCGGGAGGTTCCCTTGCGGTAGCTTCGCCTTTTGCTACACATCGTTGCCCATAAGTTGTTGGCTCTGTCCGTCGCCGACGACGATGAAGAGACCATAGTTGATATTCACTAGCCTACTTTTGCCTATTTGGAAGTTTATTTGCTGGTCACCCAGCTGAGCCTCTAGCCTACCAAGCCCGTTTATCTATCCTACTCGCTCAAGATGGCCTCGGTCGAAAATGTACCGAAGGGGACGGTCAAGTCTATAGGAATGGCGTCTACATTTACGTCAACGGTTAAGAGCAGCTCAACGTTCAGAAGCAGTACAAAGAGCAGACGTGGTTCAGAAAGCAGAAGATGGCGAGTTCGCGAATCGATTGGGGGCTACGGCATTCTGGTCATCGTCGGCGGCACTATCCTCTCACCAGTAATGCTCGGACTTCTCTCCGTCATCTGGAGTGGAAAGGGTCCGGGGAGCGGTGAGAGTGCCACTGCGTCGTGGCGATCTGTCGTCTTAAAGGGCTGGGTCACCGAGGCAGTCACACTATGCTCTCTCGTCATTCAACTGTGTACGAGCGCCCAGGCAATTATCTGTACGAGTCTAGCAGCGGCAACACTCCTGGAGACGATTGGTGTGCCTCTTTCGCACGTCGCCGAATTCTCGACGATGCGAGGGGCGAATGGCGGCCCGTGGAGACTGGTCTATCTTATGTTCCGGTCCTCGGCTCGCTCGTTCTTCTCCTTGCAGTCTATCTTGATGCTGATCCTCTTCCTCGGGACAATGGCGACGCAGTTTGCTTCAACCATACTCGTCACGGACTTGGACGTCTCCTCTATAACGGGCAACGCCAATCATACCCGACTAAATTTGACCTTGTCCGACGGCATAGAACTATTCGAGCCTGTCACGTCGCAATGGTACATGAAGCCAACCGACTACTCTGTCTTTGGCGAGATTCCCTCAGGAACCAGTGTGGAACCAACCGCCCAAGGCTTCAGCGACACGGGCAACGTCAAGAGAATCCTCCTACCTTTACAACACGAGAACAGAACTATCCTACACCACTACATAGGTGGCGCGTACGGGATCAACTCCAGAGTAGCCTGCGCTCCTCCGGTCCTCAACGGTCGATTCGAAGCGTTCGATCCACTCTCAAAGCCGCTTCCCTTCCTATTGACAATGATAGGAAACATATCATACGAAGCCACATTTGCAAATGCTGGGCTCCAAGTCCCGTCCCTCTGTGCCGACGGGACATGCCTTCCTAGCCAGTTCAACTGTACCATGCCGACCACTGGAGTACCCGGACGACAAGGGAAGTTCTTATGTATTCCAGATCTATCGAACGTTGTCGATGCGGAGAATATGACCTACTTTCCAGACGGTCGCAAAGATCCCGTTACGCCTCATTCACTGGTGTTCTTAGTGACACGGAACAACGGGACATTCGACGACTGGTCCTTCGTGAATAACGTCAGCGCAATTCCAGACAACCCAAGCCGCGAGGGAGAGTGGGCAAGTTGGAGATTAGATAACAATGTCCACCTTGATGCGTCAATATGCTTCTCGGAGCTTCTCTGGGACTTTTCCCACGTCGACATGTCCACTACGCACGATACGATTGAGCCGAGCGTATCAATGGACCCTAAGACCAGGGAAGTAGACTCGAGACCTGCTCTCACTCTTCTAGGCGTAGGCCCCAACGCGACAAGCCCGTCGAATCGACAGCTCCTCACGGTCAATGCGGTACGCGACACGACGAGAAACTCGCGGCTGGTCCGCTATCTGGACGGCGCCATTAACTCGGGCATATTTCCCGAGCCTGACCCCCCTTCAAGCTTTACGATGAACGGGGGTGGCGTCAGCTACGGAGCATCGAGCATCAACCCTTTCGTAGACTACGCGACCATCTATGAGGACTCACTGGATACGACGAACCGTCCAGCGCTAGCCATACAAGCCATGTTCACCATCATGGCCATGTCACTACACTACGGCCAGGTCCAACTTCTGGACATTGAGGAGGCCGTGAGCATCACCACCGCGGTCTCCGTGACCATCCCGGTACGATGGACGGGATTGGCCATAACCGCAGGCATTGTCGGCGCGAACCTGATATGCATCCTCGCCATCACGGTCCTGTTTCTGCTTCGAACTCGGTTTTCCAGGCAGGGGCACTTCTGGCATACCATCTCGCAGCTCGTCTCGGAGAAGACGGCAGACATATTGGAGGCCGGTCCCGAGTTGAGAGATGACGACGCCGTGAAACAAGTGCGGACGGACGACTCGCTGGTGGTCATCGGGAGGTGCAGGAGCACCGGAAGAGTCCAGGTTCTTCAAAAGGGCGACCCCGAACTTGAGAGTGCATAGTGATGCTCATGCTGTACTTTCGCGGCTATGCTATGAGGAGACGATATAATGAATCTAGGGTAAGTGGAGTAAAAATGAGGATTTGAAATAGGAAGATCTAAGCTCAGTGTAGCATATTGCTTGTATAAATGTATTATATGGAACTTACATATACCAGGTGGACGACTATTTATGCCTCTTGACCTAAAAGCTACCTAGGTGCCCGTTGCTCTCTGTCCGGGTCTCTCACCGGCAAAAAGAGCCGTCATTCCAGCATCTAATCCGAAAAGGGTCACACTCGCAAGTTGACGACTACACTAACCTGCATTCTCCACCGCTACGATCATACTATACCGTACTTATCTAGATACTTTGCATCTACTACAGCGTCAAGCATGGAGCGAAGAGTATCTGCAGCGTCTTACAATGGTCATTGTTGTTCTATGGGGATCAATCTTTCGGTTTCAACTAACTCAAAGCCGTCGACAATTAAGATATGTATCAAAAGGTACGATGGAGATTCCGAGCCCATGGGAGCGGGACAGAAGACTGGAAGAAGACTCAATACCCCGAGCTACCCCAGACCCCAAGCAGGTTCTGTAGGTTACATGCAGCAACCTCCACAGTTTTGCGGAGAAGTCGAGATCTACTCGGGAGAATGATGCTGGGTTGCCGAGGAGATCTAGGCATTGTAACTGCTAATGTCCCATTGGAATAAGTATGGGATCTGAAGGCGGTCCTGCTTTGCCTCCTAGGCACTTACACAGCGTACGCCTCTCTGCGGGCTGCTAAACACTCGACAAGAAGGCCCACGATGAAGCTCCGCTCCTTATTAGTCGCCGGCCTAGCCCTCCTAGCGCCGACCGCATCGTCGTCGCAGGCACTAGAAAACTCGACGACGACATACTATAACCCGGTGCTATCCGGGTGGCACTCAGACCCGTCGTGCACGCAAGTAAACGGGACCTTCTTCTGCGCGACGTCGACCTTCATCACCTTCCCGGGTCTCCCCATCTACGCGTCGCGAGACCTCATCAACTGGAAGCTCGCCAGCCACGCCTGGAACCGCGAGAGCCAGCTACCCGGCCTAAGCCGGCGCACGACGGGCCAGCAGGACGGCATGTACGCGCCGACGCTGCGCTACCGCGACGGCGTCTTCCTCGTCATCTGCGAGTACCTCCTCGCCTCCGCCACCACCGGCGTCGTGTTCCGCTCGCGCGACCCCTTCCGCGACGCCGCCTGGGCCGACCCGGTCGTCTTCGCCCCCGACCGCATCGACCCGGACCTGTTCTGGGACGACGACGACGACGGGCGCACGTACGCGGCGACGCAGGGCGTCGCGCTGCAGGAGCTCGACCTGGCCACCGGCGCGCTGAGCCAGCCGCCGGCGAGCCTGTGGAACGGCACCGGCGGCGAGTGGCCCGAGGGCCCGCACCTGTACGCCAGGGACGGGTGGCGCTACCTGCTGATCGCCGAGGGCGGCACCGCGCTGGGCCACAGCGTGACGATGGCGCGGGCGTGGAACGTGACCGGCCCCTACGAGCCGTGCGAGCGAAATCCGGTGCTGACGAACCGCGGGACGGGTGAGTACTTCCAGACCGTCGGGCACGCGGACCTGTTCCGAGACGCGGACGGCGCGTGGTGGGGCGTGGCGCTGGCGACGCGGTCGGGGCCCGCGTTTGAGACGTATCCTATGGGCCGCGAGACGGTGCTGTTTCCCGTGACATGGGACGAGGGCGAGTGGCCGGTGATGCAGCCCGTGCGCGGCCGCATGGAGCTGGACGGGCTCGGTCGCGCGCTGCCGCCGCCCGACCGCGACGGCGTGCCTGGCGACGGACCCTTCAACGCGGACCCGGACGTGTACGACTTCGACACAGAAGGTGCGAATCTTCCCCGCAACCTGATACACTGGCGCGTGCCGCGGCCCGACGCCTTCGCCATCACGGCCGCCGCCGGCCTTCGCGTCGTCCCGAGCCGCAATAACCTGACGGGGGTGCCGCTGTCGGACGCCACGACCCCGGAGCTGACGGGGCAGCGCGGGCTGTCGTTCGTCGGGCGGCGGCAGACCGACACGCTGTTTGTGTTTTCGGTCGACCTGACGTTCCGGCCGCGGGAGGTCGGGCAGGAGGCTGGGGTTACGGTGTTCCTGACGCAGGTCAACCATATCGACCTGGGTGTCGCGCTGTTACCGCCGCAGCAGTCGAACGACTCTAACTCGCCGTGTCAGATAGGGGCGACATCGCAGCTAATGGTATGGTTCCGGGCCGAGGGGACGGGAACCCCGCCCGCGCCCAGGACCGTGCCGGTGCCGGCCGACTGGCTAGACGGCGATAAGGGCGGCATCCGGCTGCAGATCGAGGCGGCCAATGCGACGCACTACTTGCTCTCCGCAATGCCGGCGGCAGACCCGAAAGCCCAGGTACTCGTGGGCGTGGCGCCGGCGGCCCTGGTCAGCGGCGGCAACGGGTCGTTCGTCGGGGGCTTGGTGGGCGTGTACGCGACGTGCAACGGGGCGGGTGCCGGAGACGAGTGTCCTGAGGGCGGCGACGCGTACTTTAAGCGATGGAGGTATACTGGTAAGGGGCAGTATATCTCGGAGACCACGGTTGTGTAAGTAAGGAATGCCGACTACGTAGTGAATGATAATGAATCGTAGTCCGTGCATGTGCTCCATCTTGCCAGAATATAGACAAGTCACTGAATAGGTCATGCCGTGTGCCTTGGTTCTCATCTTCCCCACGAGATCAAGGGCACCAGATCAAGTCATTAGATCAAGTGAAAGTCAACGAGGAAAGAAAAAGTCCGAAAACCATAATACAGGCAACTCGCCCTTGTTATTTTTGGAGCGTTAGTAACTGTATTCTTTTGCTATCGAGGTAGTCTTCGCCATTAGGAGAATTTCTCGCTCTGTCCATCTCGGGAATGCCTTGAATTCACAACAAAGAAAATGTTTTGTTTTTTTCCCACCCTATCAACCATCGCACCGTAGCGAAATATATAGACAAGAAGCGGAACGGGCAGTAATGCATTATGGTACAACAAATGAAAATCTCAAGCCTAACGCCAACACCTCGCCCCAATGTGTGCATCAGTGTCTGTCTGTCCTTCGAGGGATATACTCCGCGGGGTTCGCATGCCAACTGTCTAATGTGTCTTTCCGGTTTGTCCATTAACACCTCCCAACGCCCTCGACTGCTTTCTCGTCGACCCCGACACCGACCTGGGCGAGCTCGGAGCTGCTCCGGCTGCAGTTGTCTCGTCGTATTGCAGGTCGACGGCTTCTTCGGCAAACTTCCTTGTCTCTTTGGCCCACTGGTCCAGCCGGTACTTCTCGATGTACTTGAGGAGGTTGTTATTCTCCCATCTCATGGCCTCGAGCACCTTCTCGCGGTAACCCTTCTCCATCTTCTCAAACCGTCGGTCTAGGGCTTCGGTATAAACACCTGCCACCTCCGACGGCTGCAGTCGTCGGTAATCAACCTTGTCACCACCGCTGTGTTCTGATTTCAACGTTAGTTACTATTGCCACGATGCAGGACCGAGAGAGCTACTTACGATTGGCGTACAATGTACAGTAGAACGAGAAAAGGTGCGTCTGCCCGAGGATCTCGGCAACATCGCTATCGTTCTTGAGTGTTGTGTTGTTGAGTTGCGACCAGTCTTCCTTTACGTAGCATCGCCTCCAGATCAATCGCTCGGCCTGGACGCGCTCCGCGCCTTGGAGGCCGTTGTAAGCCACGCGAAGGGCCGAGAAGAACACGTCGCCCATGTGATCCTTCGTCTCCGCCGGCAATGTGATCAGGGTGAGAAGGTCAATTAGCGTCAGGGGGTCCAGAGCTTCGTGGTTGATGAGTCGTCGCAAGGCCTCGTCGAATAATTGCGACAGTATCTTGTACTTCTTAAATATCTTGAGCGCAAACGTCTCTTGCACTAGGCTTAACTCCTCTCCTTCGAGCGCTACACTGACTACAGGACGTATCTGGGTGTTGTAGAGTAGGTCCTGGACTTCAATGATAGTAAGCTCCTTATCAATGGCGTCTACCTGTGCGTCGTCGGCGATCGACAACACACTGGCGTCTTGAACGCTCGCCGAAGCTTTGCTGGAAGGTCGGGAAGACTCGGCCATTCTAGCCAGCTTGCCTAAGCTTAGTTCGATCTTCTTGTTCCAAACCTGCTGCTCTCGTGCCAGGCCAAGGTCGAGGAGCGTGTTGGCAGCGTGATCGATGTCCTCCTCATCGATGATGTCGTTGATCCATGAAATCTTGGCCAGTTCGGGCTTCGTTCTGAGGTACATGGTCTTGTACTTCTTATCGCCGCTGTAGCCAAGGAGAATGTCGATCCCAAATGAGGTAAAGATATATTCGTAGTACGGAAAGGCAAAATCTTGCCCGTACGTCGCGAAGCACTCACGCACCTGCTCTTCTTTCGCATCCACTTTGGACTCCAGCTGCGCGGCTTGTTCCGGAGAAAGGCTGTGCGTAGCAAGCTGGGTCTGAAGCGCGTGGATTTCGCGAGTGAGAATCTCTGCGAGGGCAGCAAGCGATTCGTGGTTCTCGGCGATCCTGATTCCGGCTTCCCAGTTCTCGGTTTGTGCAAGGAGAACCACTTTGGCGTACCGATCCTGCTCGTAGATGCGCTCGTAGTTCTGACCGTCTGCTGCCTTTTTAGGCTCGTCGCTCGACACATACGAGCGCGCTAATTCTTGGATAACGGTGAGATACACCTCAGTCATCTGCGGTAATAGCTCACGAATCTTGAGAATAGAACCATCCTGCGTTTCGGTCTCGGCTGCCCAGTGTTGCTTGACCCACTCGGTAGAGAGTTCTACCTGGCGCTTCACGTTGTTGGCAACAAAAGGATGACAAGTCCATGGCGTCGGCAGTCCGGCATAGCCGCTGGCTAGGATTCCGTGCTCCAGCCTTTCCTGCCCGAGACCATAGAGCTCGAGGTTCCTCGAGCGAAATCTGAAGGCGTCCTGGATTGCGCTGTTGTAAATCTCAGCCGCCTCGTATATCAGACACGTTAGGGATGCTTGGTCCAGCTTGGCTTTCGAGTTGTGCTTGATTACTTCGTAGGCCCAGGCGATGAATATTTCCATGCGGTCGACATCGCGGATGAACCAGTGGCGTAATTCGTCAATCTCCCCTTTCGCGGCGTTCGGCTCCGACTTCTCCTCAGATCGAATGTACTCGACAATCTCAGCCACGATGCTCTTCTTAGAAGCCGCAGGCCGAAGATTTGTAAAGTCTTGGTGCTTGTGCCAGACAACGTTTGCGACATGCAGCTTCTCTGCATTCCAGAGGAGTTGCCATTTCGTGACACGGTCGAGATTTACCTTGAGACTCTTTATTTGCGTCATGATCTTCTCCAGGTACTGTACGCGTTCTTTGATGTTCGTGTCGACTCGAGCTGCTAGGCCCGAGAAGTGCTTGCCGGTGGAAGTTAGGATCTCCTGGCTCAATTCTAACGCAGCCGCGCCGTACTCTGCGTCGGTGAAACGGAGACCGTGAGGGACATCGAATACGAGCGGGTTATCTTCTTTAACGCCGAAGAACACGGCTTGCTCGAGCTTGGTTTTAGCTGTGACCTCGGGTGGCCTTTCGCTAGCAAATCGTTCCACGTCCGCCACGGCAACACGCAAAGTACCGGCCCCTCGAACCAAGAGCACGGCGGCTGGGTTCTTAGGCCTAATACGAGGCGTTCTCCCTTCGCTAGCGTGAAGGCCACGGCCTTGGGGCTCTTCGATGCCAGAACCAACAATCTCGAGTGTCGGGTCTGCGCGCAAGTCGACCACATCTTCGAATGATGCTGGGAGGAGATGGTTGTCCTCCAGCAGCTGGGAGTCTGGGGAATCGGGAAGTTGAGCAATAGAAGCCACCACAGCAGCATGGTCGAACACGAGGAAGGCAATGATGTTGGGCCGCGGCAAATACAGGCGCGGTTTCGCGAGAGCATGAGGATCGGGCGCGGTAGAGTAGGCAGATATAGGCCGGACCATACCGATTTCAATCGGATTCTCCGGCGAGATGCTAGTCGACAAGACAACTTCAACGAGCGTGTACCGACAAGTTTGCTTACCGGAGCTAGAGGACAGAGAAGCGAGCAGTAGTAAGTGTTGCTGCTCCTCTTCCTCTGGCGACTGGCGCAGCTGATTCATCTCGCTGTATTTGTGATCCAGATCTCTGCGTATGAATGAAAAGTCCAGTATCTTGAACGACTCGGCGGGCATTCGGGCGTTAGCCT
Source organism: Hypoxylon sp. FL1284 (assembly GCA_022432365.1). NCBI lineage: Eukaryota > Fungi > Ascomycota > Sordariomycetes > Xylariales > Hypoxylaceae > Hypoxylon > Hypoxylon sp. FL1284. The sequence goes on from JAJJXE010000012.1 coordinate 1,178,160, forward strand.
TGTCCACCTTTTGCATGGCGTTCAGGATGGCACCGCGAGCATCCACCTCGGCTAGAAGGTCGTGGTGGCCCCCGCGATGAACCTTCCACGAATGTAGCCGACCTCGGGACGTCACGGCGACAACAGCGCATTCACCCTGCCTAGAGGTGCGTTCTGATCGGATGGCCGCGATATCGCCGTGCACGGACGCGTGCGAGAGCGCATGTCGAATGCTTCCGAAGAAGCCGCTGCCGGTCGGGCCAAGGCTGGTGCGCAAGAACTGGGTCGATATTTTGGGACGGCCCTGGGCGTCTCGCACACTCAAGTAGGCCATGCGTCCACTACTAAAGGTAAGAATGAAACTGGCGGCCGACTCGGCGTGGATGACCTCGGTGACGTGCTCCCCCGAGAACATTCCGGAGATGGTGTCCTCGATTCCATTTCGCTGCTGTCGCATGAAGTCCAAAGTCGTCGCACTCGCTATCGATTCCCAGTAAGTGACCTTGCCGCTGCTTGGCATCACCACTACTAAGCCTGGTTCGGAAGAGGAGGCGGACTGGGGGACAAGGGCGCCTAGTGGTAGGTGGTCGGTCGAGTGTTTGGATGGGTACGGCAAGGCGAAGGTGAAGGACTCGGGAGACGGGGTATGCGTCGCGTATGGCCACACGACAGCGTGAGTATGGGAAAGGCTCAGGGCATAGCCCGTGGAGCTATCGAGAAGCCCATGCTGGCGACCTAGAAGTCGTTAGCTATCATGATGGTGTGCGGGCGGTGAGGCGGACGGGCGACATACTCGTAGCGTCCAGCTTTAACCGGTCTGGTAGGGCAGGGAGTTTTCTAACGTCGAAGGCAATGTTGGTCGACTAAAACGAATTGGCATGTTAGCATTCTCTAGTTGAGATGACTGCCAGTCGGGAGACTCAGTCGCCTAGACATACCAGAAGTGTACTGCCGTCCCCCTTGTTTAGACGTTCGCTAGGGCGAATCTTCTTGGAACGAAAACTGAGCTCGTGTTTGGACGCGGGAGAGTCCTCGATTCCATCCTGCTTCAACTCGACCATGGAAGGTCTCACGGACTTGACTTCGTACGTCTCGGGGGCAGCGGTCGGATTCACGAAGGTCTGGTCGTTCAAGGGTATTCTCTGTCGCTTCGCCTTAGGCTGCTGGGGAGAGTTCTCGGAACTCAAGGGTCTCTGGCGTCTTCGGCCACGAGTAGCGGTCGAGGCTAGAGACGCGGTCTCAGCGCCGTTATGCATAGACGCGGAGAACATGATGCTGCGGATGCACGGTACGAGGACGAAAGGGAGAAGGATCGAGGGTGCAATCGGGTGCTTCTATCGAGGCGAGGGTGTTATTATCGATGCGTCGATTGATGGAGAGAATACGTGCTCATCGTGATGAGGACGGATGTGTCGCGGAGGTGGACGAGATGGCGCGCGGGCGATGGAGAGGCGAGGCGGATGTTGTTAGATGGGATGGTGGAAGCTGATGGATGAAGGCATTCGCTCGCGAAAAGGTAAGAATGACGAGGCCGTCAAATTGTTTGGCAATAGTTGATTGGGCTGTTGACCTCTGGGGTACATGGCAGAAAAAAAAAATAACACAACACAGACAGCGCTGGAATTGGATTAGGGGAGTGGAGCTATGTAACCAATCTTGGAAGACGGGAAATGCCAGCACTTGCCAGATCTTACCAGAAACGAGCACGTATTTTTTTATATTTATTTCTTCAGTCGGTGATCTGTGTGAGTTATAGTATTTCCTTTCTTTCTTTATTCCTTCACGTTCAAGCTTGGTGAAAGCAATTGTTACGGAACTATCAGGAGGCAGGCATGCAAATCTGACATATAGGTACCTCCCTACGTCTAGGTAGCCTTTAAGCTTATTAGCAGCTACAGCAACCAGCCCGCGCTCGGCTGCCTGCGGTGCCTGCCAGCGCGGCTAAGACAGCTACATTGGGAAACATCTATCCATATGAGATCTGCAGGGAGATTTGGCTGCTTACGGAATGCCTGAGAAGCCGTGCATTGGCCCGGGCAGACAGGCAATAAGCCGGTTGACGGGCATAACGATGCGCATTACCAAAATCCGGGGCAGCTTGTACGAGTACAATGTTCCTTTTTCGTACGTACCTCTTCCGATGCCTCGGAGATAGCCTCAACAGCTCAAGGCTTTCTTGGATTACATAGATTACAACGTGGAAGTTATACCGTCTTTTTGATAAATGAATTACTCCATGCTATATGTTCCTCGACCACCGTCACGAATCCTTTGTCAAGTACTTTACTAAAGTCAACCTCAGGCCAATGCATTTTATATGAGAGGGTATTTTTGCCACATTCTAAAGCGATGCCGTCTGCTCTAAACTGTAACTGTTCTAAGCGTTCATGCTATACCCACCAGAAATGTCGATCTACCGATGCGCCGACAGATTCTCGCATACTGCTTGACTACTAGACAGTTTGGGATATCATGCCAATATACCTAGCACGTTGCAAAGAGACATTCGGGTTTCCGGTGCGCGTAACGGACCCTCAACATGAGACGAGGCTTTAGTTCAGTTACCATTACAGACCCGTTGGTGAAATATCAGTCACTTGTGGCCACCGGCACCTGTTCTCCTGACGCCGCCCAACATCGACTGGCCATCCATCTACAAAAGGTCTATCGCCGCCTCAAGGACTACTCGCCCTCGACCGAGTACCGCACCAGATTAAGGGCCATTACCAACGCCCTCGATCAAAGCAAGAAGAGAGAGGCTGACGGGTCGCGCACTCTCGCTGTCGAGAGCCATCCTATCTGGCGCAACCCCCTTTTTGCGCGCTTCTTCGCCCGCAGCGAAAGCAAAGATGCCCTCGCCCTGATAAGAGTCTTGACAAGTCATGAAGAGGCTATTCATGTAGATTCCCCTCAGGGCTTGTTCCTTTCGGGCGAGGTAGGCACGGGCAAGTCGATGCTTCTCGATCTACTCGCCGACGGCTTACCTACAAGCTTGAAGAGGAGATGGCATTTCAACACTTTCATGCTTTATACGTTATCTCAGCTAGAACAGTATCGAAAATCCCACGACCAACTAGATCGTGGGGATCAAGAGTACTCCTTATTGTGGATGGCCAAGGACATGGCTGAGAAGTCGCCCATCCTCTTCCTAGACGAGTTTCAATTACCTGACAAGGCAGCAAGCAAGATACTCAGTAATCTTTTCATTGCCTTTTTCCAACTAGGCGGTGTCCTCATAGCGTCGTCCAACCGCATGCCGGAAGAGCTAGAGAAGGCCACCGGCATCGAGTATGTTCCACCTACGACCGGCGGTCTCATAAGTCAGGCTCTAGGTCTCAAAGCGTCTCGCGGGAAAGGCGAGTTATTTGGCTCTACGAGTGACTTCGCCTCATTCCTCGAAGTCTTGAAAGCAAGATGCGAGTTCTGGCAAATGGAAGGGGGCCAAGACTGGCGGCGTCGCGAGGCCGATGTGTCATTATCCCGAGACTCGCAATTATCACAAACACCAATCGATCAAGTCCTGTCTGGCAACCTAGTAGAGGAAGCTGAAACCAAGTTGCAGTCGTCACTAAACACAACTCAGCAAGATGATGAAGACGTTGCAGCTTCTGACACGATTAAAACACCTAGAAACTACTTGCTTATGAACGAGACGAACGACGATCTATGGACGGAAACACTAAAGAACCTCGTTTCGTCTCCTTCTGGAGAGGCAATTGTGTGGGAACCCTCAACACTGACCGTATACGGCCGCACCATCAAAATACCACAACAATATAACGGGATCGTGCACTGGGATTTCAAGGACCTAGTATCATCTTTCGGGCCGGCAGACTACATCACCATGGCCTCGACATTCCACACGTTCATCATCGACGGCGTTCCCACATTGACAATTCTTAAGAAGAACGAGGCTCGAAGACTCATTACATTACTAGATGCTCTATACGAAGCCCGCTGCAAGCTAGTGGTCCGGGCAGAGACCGGCCCGGACGACCTCTTCTTCCCAGAAACCAAAGCCGCCACCGGCGCGCCGCAGAAGCCGGACAACGCGCCGGGAGGCGGACGAGTCGACGAGGACGCGCTGCACTCGGAGACCATCGCCGAGGCGTACCAGGACACCACATCCCCCTTCCGGCCCAACATGTCGCCGTACGCGGATGCGGGCAGCAGCAGCAGCGCTAGCTACGACGCGGACTCGGACTTCGGCGCGCGGGCCGTCGACTTCAGCAATACGGGCGCCTTCACGGGCGAGGACGAGCGGTTCGCGTACAAGCGCGCGGCGAGCCGGCTGTGGGAGCTGTGCGGCGCGCGGTGGCACGCGCGCGCCGGCGACCGCTGGTGGCGCCCGCTGCCGCGCGAGGCGCGCCACTGGGAGGCCGCGGCGGCGTCGCAGCCGCTCCGCCCCTGGCCGCCCGCGCGCGGCGTGCGCGGCGGCGACGCGCGCATGGGGCCGTCGGTCGAGCTCGAGGAGCCGGCGGGCTTGCAGCGGCTGCGGGTCGAGCACTTGAAGAAGGCGTTCTTCTCGGGGAGCCGGGGGGAGGAGGCTCGGGATCAGGAGAGAGGGGGCGGTCGGTAGAAGATAGTTCGATTCGTAATGTGGAATATGTAAAGCGCATGCAAACAGTGCCGTGAGGTGACTTGAATGCCCCTTGATATAAACACCCCAACTCCAAACGGCAATTTTACCTTTACCCGTAACGCCGCACATACTCGTAGCAGGCATCCCCGTCTAAAGTCTCGCAATACGCACTCCACTCCCGCATCTCACGACACAACCTGCCCACAAACCCACACCTCCCTGCCCCTACAAAGCCGCAACGCCCGGCGCCCACCCCTCGCCAATCCGCCTCATCTCGTCCGCAAACCTGCGACTCGTGATCCTCTTGCCGACGGGCTCGCCGGCGCCGGGCGGCACGAGCGGGGCGTGCTCGTCGGGGTCGTAGAAGGGGTTCTGGAGGAGGCGCACGTACGCGGTCTGCATGGCGCGGAACACGACGCGGAGCTCCGTGTCTCGCAGCCCCACGCCGCCCCCGCCGTTGCGGACCGCCGCGTTGCCGGGGCGCCCCCGCATGTCCACCACGGCGACGAACTTGACGCCCGTGTTGGTCTCGAAGCCGTACGCGGCCAGCCGCTCGTCGACCGCGTGCAGCAGCCCGAAGTCGCCGGTGACCGCCGGCGCGGCGCTGCTGTTGCTGCTACCGCCGCCGCCGCCGGGCTGCTGGGCGGAACCGCCGCTGCGCGCGCGCGCCTCGAAGACGTCGAGGGCGCTGCTGAGCAGCAGCGAGAACTGGATCGGCGTGCGCAGGGGCGCGCGCGTGTTCGTCGCCGCGTCATACGAGGGGAAGACGGTTACGTGGAGGGGGTTGTTCTGCGGCGAGGTGTTAGCTCGGCTGGCGGTAGTACGGTTGCTAACGTATGAAGGAGGGTGAAGGGGGAGGGAGAGAGGGCAAGAGAGGAAAAGGGGGGAGCGACAAGAGAAGAAGCGTACGTACATGTCGTCCTATTATGCCTAGGCAGGCTATCGAAGGTATCGCGGACGCCATCGCCACATGTATTCGCTACTCCTGGCGCTTTCGATTAGTACGGTGAAGGCGCTTTGTATTGCAAGCAGAGATGGATATTTGGCGAGGATGGACAATTGGAGGTCTCTATCGATAAGTGTCAATGAGCTCCGATCAGCTTGCCCCACCATGCTATCATCTCTCTTCCTGCAGATCCGTACTGTACAATAAGGGGCCAAATAAAGGGTCAGAGGAATCAATCCGCCCTCTATTCAAGCTTTTCACGAGCATTAGCATACTTGATTCTGAATATCAAACTTGGCAGGGGAGAGATAGAGATAGCTCATCATAGAGAATACACTGATTGTACAGATAAATCGGCATGTAAGTAGCTGGAGTAGGCAGCTGGTACCCTACGAGGCCCTGATGCTACATGTGTTTGTGATAGGGATAAGTATATCACTCAGCCACCTGCATGAGATCTTTCAAACGTCTCCATGACAGACTCGAAAGGCCCGAGCCCAAGGCCAAGCCCAAAGACTTGTATCGGGCCAATACAATAACAACACCCAACTCCCCATCCACGGCCCGGCATTTCCATCAACGGCTGAACCCAGGCGCCTTAAGACTTAGACATATCGTCCAACGTAGCATCCTGAAGACCCTACTTCTCTTCCTCCTCAAGTGATTCGGTCTTCTCCAGATCTCTCAAAACGTCCTCAATCTCGACAGGGTCTGTAATAGCCCAGACACCTCCCCCTTTGACGATGTCGGTGCCGCGCATACCGACTTCCTTGCCCACGAGGTTCCTGCCCACCCTTCCTGGGCCGATACCGATCCATCTCCTGACCTTCTGCTCCTGATCTAAGTATTTGATGCTGTCCCACCACCTCACCGTTTCGAGGCACTGCCGCGCGAGGAGATCCCTCACCTCCGCGGTGCTCCCGAAAGGTCTTGCGCTCACGTTGCTTATGCACTCTAGCTTGCCCGGGAACGTGATCATGTCCTCGTCCTCGCGGCCCTTCACCCTACTCTTACTCGACACTAGCTTCCGCATCACGTCCACCGCCGGCCGCATGATCGGGCTGTGAAACGGGCTGTCACTATTTAGCTGGACCGCTCTGGGATCGTGGCCCAGGAACTGCCGGACGTGCGCTATCAGCTCTTTTATCCTGTGCATGCTCCCGCTCAGCACGATCTGGTTCTTGCTGTTCACGTTGGCTATGAGCACCTGGTCGATCGGCTTCATCGAGTCGGCGCTCTCACTTCTCGCCCCCGCACTCCGATACCCCACGAAGTCGTCTATGGCCTCTACGAGCGGTGCCAGGTGATCGGGCTCTGTCACGACGGCGACCATGCCGTATGCGCCGCCGTACTTCTCCTTGGCAAGGCGCGTGGCCTCGTTCATGGCCTCCGCTCGGCGGCGCACCATGTACAGCGCATCTTCGAACTCTAGCACCCCGGCTGCTACCAACGCTGCAAACTCGCCTAGGGAATGTCCCAGCGACACGTCCACTCGTTCGGTAGCATCGAAGCCAAACTCGCGCTCGAGGATTCGGAGGATGAGAATTGACGTCGCCATTATGGCGGGCTGGGCGTTCGGTGTCGCGGTCAGCACTCGACTCGGCCCGTTCTGTATTATGTCGGATAGCTTGTACCCCATGAGGCTGTCGATCTCGTCGATGATGGGTAGAGCAGTGCGAGGGAAGGCCTCGATCCAAGGTGTCAGCATGCCGACTTTCTGGACTCCTTGGCCTGTAAGCGGTAGTTTGTTAACTCATGTTCCTGGGCGGCAAACGCAGACGCTATCATGTCCTGACCTGGAAAGAAAATGGCCGTCCGCGGCCTTCTCTTGCTCGACGACGACACATAACGTTGACTTCTAAACTGACTCGTCCGCTGTGGATTCGTAGCTAAAGAGTCAAGCGAGCTTAGCCGGCAGTACGCTTCGCTAAGAGAGCGAACTGGCCGGCGCATCGGGTAAGCTAACACGCTCATCGCCGCGGGCCAGCTATGTATGTGCTGCGACGCTGGATTCTCGCGGTCATTGAATTGAAATCTCTTAAGAACACTTTGGACCGGCAGATGCTCACGAAGCTGACGACGAGGCGAATAGCTCGGGTCAAAGAGGAGGAGTTTCTAAGTCGAAGCTTAGATAACTTGCGATTTCAAAGCCCGTAGCTCCGTGGGGGAAAATGTTTTGGGGGCAATCAAGGGACCTCGGCCCCTTGTAAGCGGCCAAGCTTGTACATAGTAGGTGCCAAGACGCCCTGCGCTACGCCTTACTTACCCCGGACTGATGGAGAACTGGAAATGTCCACCATAAAAGTACACACGTACAGTTTAGACAATACGTACACCCCTGTAGCGACGTGAGGAGTCCGAGTTGGATAGGTACCTAAGATTCATAGATGTAAGAAGTTATTGACATTGAATACGGCAGGCAGGCAAAAATAAGATACAATCTTACACGGAGTTTAGTAAACCCTCAAATTGCTGTCACTTCTCCGGAGCTTATTATAATTCTGATAGACTGATAGAATGGGCAATACGGGTCAGATGAAGCTCCCAAATGTAGAATATTTATCCATCTGGTAGCTTTAACCGAAGCTTTCACAGAACCGGAACATATCATAGAGCACGGTATCACTTATTAGCTGTGGTGTAAGATTTCACGGTTCAATGCCACGATTTGCCTCTATGTAATGTTGGCCATACGCCAAAAAATGGAGATGTAGAAGTCTTCTGTCTGTCAGAAGCTCCCCCTGCCGATCTACGCATGGTCATCCCTCGTAGCGGCTCACGGGCACGCCAGCTACGCCAATCATGCAATGCATATCCAAACCCCCCCAAATGTAACGTCCCTGACGTGCAGCTAACATCTGACTTCGACTCCCCCCTTGCTGATAGTAAGGTACTTTACCCCCTTGTACGGCTTGATTCCCTCACCAAGCCCTCGACTTTTCCTAGGATCGATGAGGATGCTCTCGATTTTGATCCCGCTCGATAGCCATCCCTTGACCGAGAAGCTGACAGAGGCAGAGTTCGGCATCAGAATCTTATTCTGCGCCGCTTTCTTCCCGTCCTTCTCGCTTTCTTTATTTCCCTCCTGAGCCTTGGACTTCTCCAAACTGGTCTGGTACGGCTCGTCGTACGTGTATTCTTTACCGAAGCCAAACCCGTTTATGTCCGAATCCTCCTGGTCTTCTGTTAATTGCCCTTGAACCGTACACCGGAGTCCGAAGTAAGACGTTCCAGTAGAAAGCTCCTTGGCTGGTATATGCCATTCGAGGACTTTGTCTGCGAGGTTGAAACTAGCATCTCCTTTACTTGGCCGTATATCCGAGAGGTTTCTTACTTCAGAAGGTAACGGCACCGACACGGCAAGGTCCTGCAGCAACGGCGCGGCAGCCGAACCCGGATGAGGGGCCCCGAAGCTTCTCCCCCCTGGGCCTCCTCCCCTACCAGAAGCCCCGGACATCGAAGAACTAGGTCCAAACGTCTTGTTGATATTGAGGCGAACTTCAAACTCGGAGCTGGTCGAGCCCAAGCCAGTCTTGACCTCCATGTTCACGGGGAGCTTTAAGCTGTTCGCACTGAAATTGCCGCTCTTTCCGTTGGTGAAGGGTAACAAGTCCACTTCGTAGCCGGCGAGTATGAAGCGTCCATCTGGAGGTATGAAACTGAGTTCCCCTGGGTTTTCTTTCCATCTATTCAGGCGCACGCACGGGTGGAAAACCGGCAGTTCCATGACGCTTTTCAAGTTGTGTTTTCCCGAAGGCCCCGTAAGATTCAAGACAATATCCGGAATCCCAGACACCTTGGACGTAAACGCAATAGTGCCATTTGCAAATGCAGAAATCGGCCGGCCCGATGGCGCAAGAGTGACAGACAGAGTCTCTACAACGTCAGCGTATAGTTCGTTTGACGTATGTCGCACATTGGCGCGCCTCCAAGGCAGCGCCGGCGCAGTTTGGGCTGTAAGAGACGTCGCAATCGAACTGCTTGGAGATTTACTGGGGAGGTTAATACTCCCCAATAGTTTCCCAAGGAGGCCTTCCACTTCGACCACGTCCCTCAAGGCGTTTGGCTCGGTTGTGCTGACGATGCCGGCATCGCACATCTCGGTGAGAAGTTGGGCAACGACATCGTAGTTTGCTTCGATCTTGTGCGCCAGTACCGGCGCGCCGAGAAATTCTTCGAGAGCATCGATCACGCGGTGAAGGAACTCGAGCACGAGAAGCGGCTCTATCTCGGAAGACGAGGTGGCTAAGTAAAGAAGATTGGCATGTATAAGACTGAAGACGAGTGTCGGAGGGTTGGTGTTTGGTAAGTATATTAGATTCGGTCTTGGTGCCGGATGTTCGAGGTAGAGAGGTAGAAGATGTGCTGCGGAGAGAGGGCGGTAGGTATAGGTATGGGAGAGGATCGCACGGCTACATTTGTTATCAGTTAGACAGAATCTGAATGGGTTGAACTGCTGACTGACTTATGCTCATCGTAGATGTGCAGCGCCTCTATTACACCATTCATGGCGGCCGAGTTGCGACAAGCATTATCGAGGTCGAATGTGAAGTGGTCAAGTCGAGAGTTGGGGAAAAGGCGATGCAGTTGGAGGGGCTGTCTATCTCTTAGCAGCTTAGGTCCTCACTACAGCGGTCCTCACTATAGCATTATCGATAAGCGCGGATGCCAGCCATTACTGCGTGGGGTCATCTCTTATCCCCTGTCCCTTGAGCCTGGGAAATTTTTTGAGGCAAGCATCGCTAACCCAATTTTTTTTCCTGTTCGATCCGCCAAACCACATCGCGAAGCCATTTTTATTATTTCAGTTTGCTTGCCTTTTCCTTTCTTTCGTCCCGAAAACACTGAGAAATGGCTGGACCTGCTAGTACCACGTCCTCCATGACCTCAACCTCCCACACACTAACACACGCTCCCTCGGTGGGATTCTTATCTTCCTTCGCCGACTCTTCGAAGCCTTCCAGCGCCATGGAGATCCTGCAACTGTTCGAAGCTGTAAAGCCGGGCAATCGACACAGCTTCCTACAGCCCGCCGCCTCACTTCCAAATGCTTCGCTTCAACTCGCCAAGTCAACACTGGACGCATATGCCGGACAGGTCTGTGACGAACAACAACAGCGCCAGAGAGAGGAAAGTAAAAAGCGGAAGCGAGCTGAAAACGTCCCCGCCAAAGGCGAAGTATTGAAAATACGGAAGCTGCACGTCGATGGATTTGAAAGTGGCCAGGTCTGGCAGCAGGCTAAAAGGATTATCACGAGTACATTGCAAGACTCCAAGGGCGCGCTGCAAGCACTGCAAGACCTGGACCATATCCAAGTCAACGGAATCAATGGACATGCGCATGCCGACATTATCGAGCAGAATGAAGACGTCTCCGAAGTCGCCTCGGACAGTGACGAGTTAGCCTCGGGACTCGACGAGACCGAACGATATGTAGAGGACGATGACGATGACGAAGACGAGTCTCTAGAGGAAGGTCTCAACGGCACCGAATTGTTGGACGACGAGGCCGAAGAAGACTTCGAAGATGATGGTGAAGAAGTCACAAATGAGGATGACAAAGACCAATCTGAAGAGGCTTCGGGAGAGGAAGAACTAGTCGAAGACCCGGATGGCCTCAATGATGGTTTTTTCTCCATTGACAATTTCAACAAACAAACCCAATGGTTTGAAAAGGCTGACGCCCGAGCCGATCCAGACGCCGACGCGGCAAGTGACGACGACGAAGTAGACTGGCATGCCGATCCTCTCGCCGAGAGAACATCAACCAACGGAAAGGCTACGAAGAAGTCAACCAAAGGCGTCGAAGATGATATACCTTTTGATATGGAGGACGACGATGAAGATGAGGAAGACGAAGACGGAGGCCCTACCTTTGGCGACATGGACCTTGATGCACCAGAAGGACAAAGCGAGGATGACGAGGAAGATATTGACATGGATGGTGGTGACGAATTCAATGCCAACGAGGTTTACTATAAGGATTTCTTCGCGCCACCACAACGGAAAGGGGCCAAGGGCAACAGACCTAAAAAGTCCAGGGGGCCACAGAGAAATGCACCCGACGACAACGACATGGAACGGGCGATGGCTGACGTACGTCGGGATTTATTCGAAGATGAGTCGGAACGGGACGATTCCGAAAATGCGCTCTCTGATGTTTCGGCTGGGGATCCGAAGTCCAGAAGATCTGCTCACGAGAGACGGCAGGCTAAGCTAGCAGAGGAAATTCGGAAGCTTGAAGCTGCGAATGTGGCCAAGAGAGAATGGACGATGTCTGGTGAAGCAAAGGCTGCCGACCGGCCAATGAACTCTCTTCTTGAGGAGGACCTCGACTTCGAGCATGTGGGCAAGCCCGTTCCCGTCATCACTGCCGAAGTAAGCGAAAGCATTGAGGAAATGATCAAGCGTCGCATCCTGGCTCAGGAATTTGATGAAGTCATCAAAAGGCGGCCTGACGCATCCGAGTTTTCGTCCACTACTCGACGTGGTCTTGTTGACTTGGACGACAGCAAAGCTAAGCAGTCGCTTGCGGAGATTTACGAGGAAGAACATGTCAAGAACACAAATCCAGACTCGTATGTGAGCAAGGCCGACGAGAAGCTTCGGAAAGAAGAGAAGGAGATTGAACAGATGTGGAAAGAAGTCAGCGCCAACCTTGACGCTCTTACCAGCTGGCACTACAAGCCAAAGCCTGCCGCGCCGTCGCTGACGGTCGTGTCGGACGTGGCAACGATCAGCATGGAAGATGCTCAACCGACAACGGCGCAAGGGGTTACCGGTGGTGATACGGCTCTGGCCCCGCAAGAAATCTATAAGGCCGGCAAGGACACGGCTGAAAAGGGCGAGCTGGTGGCCAAGAGCGGGCTACCGGTGGCTAAGCAAGAAATGAGCCGGGAGGACAAGATCAGGAAGCGCCGGCAGGAGAAGGAGAGGACACGGAAGGCGGGCGGAGTCGGCGGCCAGAAACCAGAGAGTGCAAAGGCTCAAGCGCAGAAGCAGACTCTCGGTGATCTCAAGCTGGGTGGTGTCAAGGTTATCAACAAAAAGGGCGAGGTCGTGGATATGCAAGGAAATAAGGCGAGGGCCACTAAAGCTGCGTCAAGTAGTAACTTCAAGCTTTGATAGGACGATAAGGACGAATATAACTTGTTTTAATCACTATTCCAAGCTTCACATATTTTGCACAGCTGCCTGGGTGGCTTAGGTACTTTTTATGAAAGCCTTCTTCAGGGTGGTTGAGATGTCAACTTTAATCTCTAGCTAAGCAGCTCACAGCTAAAAGTCAAGGGGTCGGAATCTCGCAAGCTTCTCGGCTTCGTCCGAGACAGGTTCAAGGCTGACGGGACGATATAAGGGGTCAGGGTACGAAGTACATGCAAAAAAAGGTATCGTCTCTTGGCGTTCGTGGGAAGGAAAAAAATTGGGTAACCGTACCTAACAATATTTCATATTTGTTCGACACCGACGATACAATCTACGCAGAATTACACTCACTTTTCTCAACATGAGCAAAGACAAGGTGCCAAGTGTCGGCTCCCTCGACAAGCCAGAAGATCTCAGAGAGCTTCTCAAGCAGGATCGCGGCGATGATTGCGCACCCTGCAGGGTCATAGGTCAGTCGATATAGCCGCACTTGCGACTCTCTCATTATCAAGGTAGTTTACTGAACAGACACCCACGAGAGCAGGTGGCGGCGCCTTCATCGGCCTGGCGGCTTACAGCTACTTCTCTGGTCAGCGAGAACTCGAGAAGAACCGCGCGCAGATACTGGCGAGGAAGTCCATGTTCGGTATGCGTAGTCGCAGGTTTGGCATTGCCGCCACCTCGCTGGGCCTTGCGTGGCTCGGCATCTGGAGATTGTTCTTATAGGCCTACGATGAAAAAACCTACGACTTGAGGTTGCATGAATATCAAGATGCGCTTCACTCCACTCTTATACGCCGAGATGTTGCGGTAGAGGACTAAGCATCGCCATTCGCCACGGCTATCTGGCGCACTCATGAGAGTACGAAGACTTGCCAGACACGACGCGCATTGGAGTCCTCTGGCCGCTGAACACCATGATGAGGGGGATGGAAAACTACGAGCGCTGCCATCACCGGCACGAGGAGAGTTCTTTATGAATATGCTGTACGAGCCAGCTTCGGGTACAACTACTAGACTCTCACCAACTCAAAAGATAGTAGTTGACCCGATCAAACAGCACGAGATACTTCAGCATGGAAAACTGAACGACCAAGCTGTTGACGCGCGTTCGACGCTTATACGCGAAGGCAGAAGCAATATATTTGTTTTATCATTCGGCAAGTCAGAGCGATGCGTGTTTGAAGTAATCCGGTATCAGTCCTCCATGACGTTCATCGTCTGACAGATGTTTCTCGTCAAGTCCGAGACAGACGTCAGCGTATGAATCAGATTCTCGTGGCTACCTGAGTGGGTGGCGCTGATCCGGATCGTGTAGTGGATGCAACATTTCGCAGGTGAATCCCAAACCGGTACAGTTGGATAGGGGTTCGTGACAGGTCCGCAATCCGGTGGTTGTGCAGTGCTGCTGGCTAGCAGTTTGGTGTTTTACATTGTAATCGTCATGTGGTGAAATTCACGGAATAGCCAGGCGGTTGAGGAACATTTACACAGTATTTACTCGCAGGCAAGCTAGAAACCATCATCAGATAGCATCATGTGCTAGAGCGGGAAGAGGCTAAGGTTGGCAGGTTGGCTCGGAAATATTTGCGAGTCCTAATGCCACGGTATGTACGTACATACCTCTTTCTGGACTATCTTAACCCCTTTCCTTCGGCCAGTAGATGCTCGATTCCCTATCGGGTGTGCGGCAAATCCCATTTTATTTCGTCCCTGAACCAAAGGAGAAAGGGGAAAGAGCACTAGCAGCGAACCGTTATAGGCCGAATAGGAACGGCCCCACGAACAAGTTCATGCACGCCGCAGGACGCAGGTGCAGGTCGCAGGCCACTGCCGCTGCTGGCCACTCAACGGCTAGCTGCGTCAACAAGAAGGCGCCCCTCGACCTCGCGGGCTGGGCAACGGTGGACGATTTTCTGCCCAGTGGTCTGCCAGATACTGGCTTCAGATGGAGTATAAGGAAGTAGAAATGAAAAGAAATAAAAGAAAAAGAAAAAGAAAAAAAGACGGAGAGAGTAAGCGACTAAGGCCAAGTATATGAATGTCACCCAGCTTTTGTTTACCAGAGACAGCGCAGTACGGCACAGGCACAGCAGTACCGAACTCGAATAGTTGGAGAACAAATCAAGCAGGATTGGCGCCCCCTTTTCATCCATCACGATTCACCCGGCAACCATCTCAGTCTTCTTATGACCTCTACATACACGAAGACACGCCGGGCATAAACGTGGCAGAATCAGGGAATATACCTGGTCTGGCTAATTAGACGAAACGCGTTGGAAAAGTAAGATTGTCTAATAACAGCCACCACCACCTTACATCGCAGGTAATATCGGGAAGTACGAGAAGCAGAAATAGAACATAAAATAAGACGGCCCATCGTAGATCGGGGGGGGGGGTGTACCCTTCGCCAGACGCCAGACGAGAAGGATAAAAGCTCCGAACCCTTGGACGACGCCCGCTCGACAGCCCAACGTCCTGCCCTGATTTGCACGGGCATTCGCCCACTGATACCGCGCGTCTTGCCACTCTCACCCCGTCTGCCCGTACATTACAAAGTAGCATCTGGGACGGATGCGCTTGTGTCATGATGGACCGTCGCCAAGGTACGAGATTGGCATGTCTGCAAGTGCATACCTACATGTAGGTTAGGTCCCTTAATAGATCAGTTACACGTATAGGCATGGAGTAGAGATGCAATCAAGCAAACATTGGCCAGTTACATACATAGTACTATGTAGTAGAAGCCGGGATGGGGGAGGGCATAATTGATATATCGAACTAGGCAATCGATCAGTGATGATCCTCAGATGAGCAGAGGCTTTTTAGGGGCAGTAGGGGATGCGTACAGACTGCTGCGCTAGCCACCGCTAGACCCCAACAGCCTAATGGACATCCAACGCGCTAAACCGTAGCCTACCTCGGTACCTATAGTGATTGCACTGCGCGATGCACGTACCTATAATACAGACAGCACGATATAATACAGCACTCCTGTTACGCATTGTCCAGTCCCCAGCCCAGGCGCCCTTGACCAGCTCGCCAGCCAGCTGCCAGATAGCCCAACCGTGCGCCGTGTAGTCGTGTTGGGTACAGCAAACCATACCCTTAATGCATCTGTGTTAGGTTCCCAAGTAGATCGTGTCAGGTGGCGTGGAAGGGGTGCTTGTTTGATAGACGCGCTGTGTTATCTCAGGGACCGCACCCTGTCTGCGGTCTGCGGTCTGCGGTCTGCGGTCTGCTGCACAGACGCGGACAGATTGACAGGCAGACGGGTGCAATGCAATAGCAGGATCGGCGCGCTTTTAGGGGACCCGCGGGACGCCCTGACAGCTAAAGACGGCTCCCTATTACACCTATTCCACCCATTACACCCTCCAACAGGTACCCAGAAGAAAAAAAAAAACTGGTCAACGATACCGCAAAGACGGTGTGGGTCTTAGCCCCATTCGACCTCTTATTTTCTTTCCCTTACCTTTAATGAAAACAATCCACCAACCCTTTCCCGAGATCCTCAACCATCACTTGGCACCAGACTCACTGTCGGTCAACAACAGCCAGCTCACTGTTGTCGTGCGTGCGTGTGTGTTTTCCCTCATTCTTCCCCCATTACACTCCCACGACCGACTTCATCACCCTCCCCCCCCCCCCCCCCCCCCCCCCCCCCCCCCATCTCGCCTCCCCTCTTGATCCCGTAATGCGGTAGCAGCATCGTCGCACTCAGCTCCTTAGCCGGACTGAGACCGATCGCGAGCCTCTTGGGGATCCTCTGGGCCCTTGGGGATTCCCGCCCGCTTTCGCCTCTGCGCTCGGTAGAATAGGCACACCTATTCGCCTCCATCTCTCGCGTTCGGCATTCATCTTGATCTACCCCTTCCGACCGTCGATTCAGAGCACGACACCCAGCTGCATAGGTCCTTATGATTAGAGATCATAAGGCTCCTGCTGGTCCCAGACCAGCTGCGCAGTCCCCGACGAGATCGTGCGTCTTTCATTCTTATTTCGCATCCTTTAATGAGCCTCTGTTAGACAGAGGACGAATGGTTCCGTATCGTGGATTGACACCGCTATGATGGCTACTAACTCGATTCTTTTTTAGGGGCAAGGACAACGACCCTCGGACCAGAAACGACAACGAACCAATGCTTCATGCTTCGTCTTCCAACAATCATTCTCTATTTTCCTTCGGTCGGGATGGGGCTCCAAGTGACGTAGGCGACACAACCACCAGCTCTCTTGAATTCTTGCCGTCCGTCAGTTTCGATGATCTCCAGAGCAGCCTCGAGTCAGCCTCTACCGATTTCAAACTGACGCAATTTCCTTCTCCGTCTGGTCAAGGGAGCATTCTTGACGAAACCCCTCTGGGCACCATGGCCGGTCAGTCATCGGGTTATGTCCCGAGCAACGCGACGAACCGTTCCGCCGGCCAGCCGAACCCTACTCCCAACACGGCTACCAGACCCTCAAGATCCGGTTCTATACTCAGACGTCCTAGCACGTCCAGTCGGCAAGTTAGCAATGGTTCGACTGGGTCTGTGCCCAGCGTCTTCGATGCGCCGACGGCGCCTGCTGCGATGAGGAACAGGCGCCAGAGTCACTACCCTCCAGTGTCTTCTACTACGAACATCAGCAAGCCACCGAGGAAGTCTATCGGTCCCGGCGTAATTGAGTCTGATTATGCAAATAGAGGCGGGCAGAAGCGGAGACCAAGCTTAATCTCGAACGGGCCGGACCGAGGTGTGGTTGAGTCAACTCGAACGTCCGTCGAGATTAATAGCGGGCGTCTAGGCGATAGTTCGAGACCTTTTCCAGACTCGCGCGCAGCAAAGGCTCGTTCGGTTCAACCCGCGCCGAGGATAGCAGCCAACCTCACTGCTAGTAACAGCGGCAACAATGGCCTCGCTCCAGACCAGAACCGTATCTCGACCGCTTTTCCGAGATCGCCACGAGCAGCCGGCAAGGGGGGCTCTACGCCCAACTCGGCGAGGAGGACGTCTATCATGCCTGGCTCTCATAGCTCACACGTCTCTGGCCTGGGTGCTCGGACCATCTCGCCAACGGACGCGCAACGGATGAAGCGCATGTCGAGTCACCCGGCTCAGAGCCTGTCCCAGGTTACAAATGCGCCTCCGCCGCCGATCGACCTCCGCCCTCATTCCCGCTCACCTTCCATGATCCCACGGAAGACGTCCACTCCGTCGTCCCTAAGGACGACACCCGAGGTCACTAATAGGAAATCATATAGTTCGGGGTTATCGGTCAACTCCACGACCAGTTTCAACACCCATCGAACGTCAACGGGCTCTATGCAGCGGAACTTCTCACAAGGTGGTCCAACCTCGAGACTACCAGCTCCTAAACCGTTGGCTGCGCATAACCCGCCCACCGGTGAGGAAGAAGAAGATGTACCACCCGTACCCGCGATCCCCAAGGCTTACGAATCACCCAAAGACTCGCCGGCAGAACTGTCTTTTCTCGATAAGAGAAAGTCCAACTACGCGTTTGATTCCAGCAGTGTCCACAGCAACTCGACAGGGACTCCGTCGGGCACTCCGTCTCTGGAACCGATAAAGAAAACGCAACGTAAACCCAGCAACCGGAAACACGCGCCCCGTAAAACTCTGGGTGGTCCCGCGTCCGACATTGAACAAAAGCTCAACGGAAGCCAGTCCAAGAAACAGCTTCAGCCGTTACGGCTCCCGCCACTCAACCTTGGACCCTTGAGTGTGCCCACAGAGGCAAAGATCGCGGCTCTGCGGGATCAAGGAGAGGATGATGGCAAACTGAGTCCGCCGCTCTCGCGCACGATCGCCAAGACACCCACAACGCCGATGACCGCGTCCAGAAGCACGTTCTTCTCTCGAAAGGAACGAGAAAAGTCCGCTCCGCGGAGCAGCAGCTCGATTCATCATAGCCGGGTGGACAGTCCAACCGATAACGCGAGAACCTCGTCCGAATCCCCGCTTGGCGCAATCAAGAAACCGTCCCGCAAATCCACTACTTCTCCTTTCCTATCTACGTCTGCCCCTAAGGGCAACGAAAGCTTCGCAAACCAAATTACGAAGTCGAAAACGGCTGGAGACACGAATCAAACTATTGCGATTGATACGAGCACTGTTGAGACCAGGCCGCACCAGAAGCCATCCGGTCCGCGTGCGCAGAAACTCACAAAGCCAGCCCCTAAATCACCACCGCCTCAGCACAGTCCTGAAGAGCCCCCCACGCCTTCCTCGATGAGTAACCTGAGGAGAAAGCTGAGTTTATCGTGGAAGAGGAGCAACTCCAAGAGTAGCCACCACGCCCCAGCTGGGTCTGTCGACAAGGCGGCAGACAAGCATGCTCGGCAGGACAGCATGCCACCCCCGCGGATACCCGTCTCGGCTTCGATGAATATCAACTCGGCCAAGACGTCTAGCCCCAGCAACACTGTGAAACCTTCGGGTTCGTATCTAGAATCCAGACGGCGGAAGAGTTCGGCATCTAGCTTAAACACGATGTTCACGCAGAAGAACCGTAACGACGCCTGGTCGAGCTCGAAGGAGGATGTGGGCAATCATTCGATGATCGAGACTTCCCAGTCTCGCAATTCATCTGCACACAGGATCGTCCGGCCGAGACCTTCGGTCGCGTCTATTAAACGTCGGGATTCTTACACGGCCGATCTGGACAAGGATGATATGGTCGCCGAAGACGAAATGAAGAAGTTGGCCACGAGGAGGAAAGAGACGGAAATGGCCGCTCGGACGCTGGATGCCCTCCGCAAGAGGGCATCGCCGAAAGAGCGCGTCGGTGCGCACGAAGCCATCCGGATAGCGATATTGAACATTTATGAGAGAGGTGAAATTATCGACTATAACGATGTCTACTTCTGCGGCACCCAGAACGCCAGCAAAGTTGTCGGCGATCTAAATTCAAGCTTACCGAACTTTGGCTACGACGACGAGCGCGGCGACTACACGATTGTTCCAGGCGACCACCTCGCGTATCGCTACGAGATCGTGGACGTTCTCGGAAAGGGCAGTTTTGGCCAAGTGGTGAGATGTATCGACCATAAAACCGGCGTGCTTGTGGCTGTGAAAATCATTCGCAACAAGAAGAGGTTCCACCAGCAAGCTCTTGTCGAGGTCAACATCCTGCAAAAGCTTCGTGAATGGGTAAGTAGATGACGATTGCTATTGGGTTGAGGCGGACTTAACTGACGGGAACGTGTACAGGATCCTCAGAACAAGCACAGCATGGTCAACTTCACTCACAGCTTCTACTTCCGCGGCCATCTCTGCATATCCACAGAACTCCTCGATATGAATCTCTACGAGTTCATAAAGTCCAATTCCTTCCGTGGATTCTCCACCAAGCTTATCAGACGATTCACCAAGCAGATGCTCAGCTCGCTTAACCTGCTTAAACAGCACAAGGTAATTCACTGCGATCTCAAGCCCGAGAACATCTTGCTTCGGCATCCTATGCATTCCGAGATCAAGGTGATCGACTTTGGCTCGAGCTGTTTCGAGAACGAGAAGGTGTACACGTACATCCAGTCCCGATTCTACCGGTCTCCCGAGGTCATTCTGGGAATGACCTACGGCCTTCCGATTGACATGTGGAGTTTGGGCTGCATTCTAGCCGAGCTGTACACGGGCGTCCCCATTTTCCCCGGTGAGAACGAGCAGGAGCAGCTGGCTTGCATTATGGAAGTGTTTGGCCCTCCTGAGAAGCATCTCATCGAGAAGAGTACGAGGAAGAAGCTGTTCTTCGACTCGATGGGCAAGCCGCGCTTGACGGTGTCGTCGAAGGGCAGGAGACGCCGCCCGTCGTCCAAGACGCTCCAGCAAGCCCTCAAATGCGACGACGAACCCTTCCTCGATTTCCTTGCTCGTTGCTTACGATGGGACCCGGGCCGCCGTCTCAAGCCTGAAGACGCTATTCGCCACGAGTTCATCACGGGTCAGAAGACTTCGGTGCCGGTTCCTAGAGCCCGCGACCCGTCGCCAATGAAGCGTCACAACACCATTTCCACCCCGCGGCCCTTGCCGGAGCCGCCGGTTGCCGGTAGAGGCGGTACGGGCGTGCGCCCCCGAGAAACCAGTAACATCAGTCCTTTGAAGTCGACCGCCGGCGCTAGACGAACCTCTGCTTTTACTGGTCTCAGCACCGGCGGCGTGAAGCGGACCAGCACGGGAACAGCCGCAACTGGTGCTGGCAGCAGCCTGCCTCGCGTGGCCGGTCGAAGTACTAGCGGTAAACAAGACCTGGCCTCGGCAGGGGCTAATGTTGCTATGAGTCGACGAGCGTGAACGATTTATATACTTGCGTTGATAGGCACATAGCTTTACTGATCCCGTCACGCGTAATGAGAGGAAGATTTTCTTAGATCAACATGCTGTGATGCGGGCAGACCGACCTACGGGCTGGCTTAACGGCTTGTTTCGCACCACGTCGCCGTGCGTTGCAGATGGTTTGGCACCAGCCAGCAAACCCGAGAATCAGCGTCGACTACACTCCCTAGACCAAACCACCGCCACCACTTCTTAGCTAGATGCGCCAACAACGGGATCGAGGCTTGCTTCCCTTGACCTGAACATGATGGCTTCGTGCGCGTCACGTCTGTATCGTATCAGAACTAGACAGGCTTAGCTAGATGCATCGAACAAAAAAGGCGTCAAATGATACCCCAAAGTCCCCCGGGCACGAGTACTTGTTTTATTCTTCGATTGTACGTATTATACTACTTTATAATGACAAACACACACACACACACACACACACACACACACACACAATAGAGACGGGGAAACAGCTACCTAGGTAGGCTTGAGGAGCCCTCGAACGGATTGCCTCGATGGCAGATGAAGAATAGGGGAGGGGGTTTGCTGCAGAATGAGGCCGCAGTTGGCACGATTACGACATTAGAGTAGAGGGAAAACAGTAAAGGAGAAGGAAAGGGGTTGAAGGTGATTAGACGGGGGATCAAGGCTTCGAGAGGCTTCCCGTCTCGGTCAATACCAAAGCATTATCCAACTCCAACTCCAATCTTCTACCTACTCGCATTCGCACCATATGTCCCGCATACGGCCTTTGGAGGCCTGTTCTCGACGGCCGTAGCGACGAACGAACCAACGCGCATGCGGGGAATTCTCCGTAGGGCAACGGTAGCAGTCGGCCAGGACGAGAATGGGGGGGAAAGGGACCTATCGACATGCTATCAGCATCGTCGTCGTATCCAGCCAGCAAGTACAGTCCGCTCACCGAAACCCACGTAAAAAGCCTGCATAGGTAGATACCATCCCGCCACGCACGCACGCAATAAGCAGATAGGCTATAGACGAAGCAAGTACCTTAGGTAGTCAGGGGGCCGTTCGTCCCTCGGGAAGCAGACGACGACGGAAACGCGGCCGAGGAGAAAGTCACTCGCGAACAGCGCGAGCCCGCGTCTTCCGCGGCGGCGGCAGCAGCAGCAAAGTTCGAGGTCGCTCGCAACCTCGCGCCCTCCGCCAGTGCCGAGGGGACTGGCTGGCTGGCTGCAACCGTGACACAAAAGGCAAGCAAGGCGACCCAGAAATCGGGCGCGCGCATAAGCGGACATGGCCGTATGCGGACGAGGGGCATCGAGAGAGGGAGGGACGTCGGCGTAGAAAAGAAAAAAAAAAAAGACGCGTCAGTCGCGATAGGTGAGAGCAATATAGAAGTCGTCGTGTCCTATTTTCTCGGTGTACGAGCGGGCGCCGCGTCACATTAGGTCCTTCAATTCGCCTTTTTTTATTTAATGTTCTTCGTCCTCGTCGTCGCTGAACGCCCCCAATTTGACGAGGGTTTTAATCTTTCTCCTTTTTTTGTTCGTATGTGTCCTCTCTTCTTACGTCGTCGCTCAAAATATCTCCCTCGCCTACTTGACATGACATGACATGATATGAGACCCGAATATGCATAGCCGGTAAGCAGCAATGCCAACCCCAAGGATAGACAATGTAGATGACCTCGTCGATCGCCGCGTATATGTGCGGCGTTCTCTTCGGGTGCGTGTTCCGTGTTTCAGCCCTAGCATGGCTCGCTGACCTGTCAGCTTGCCAAATTTATAAGGCCTTTTCAGCTGCCTTTGGTTTGTTCCCCGGCGCCATCTCCGCGGGCGCATTTTCCCAGGTGCGACGTTGAACCAGAAACAAGCTGCGGACTTTTTAGGTCTGTGGTACCCAGACATCTGAACCGGGTAAAGTTGCATCTTGGCTGGCGCTGCTGTCAGTCCAAAAAAGGAATGAAGATTCGTCCCCCAGCCGCCTCGACTTGCCTCCTCCTCCTCCTCCTCCTCCTCACATGTGAGCAGTGCCTATTGCAATTTGTGACGAGGCGTGTATTGGGAAATCCTCTTTGCCCCCTTACCCCTAAGCCCCCGGCAGTTGGAGGAGAGTTGAAGCTTCGACATGTCTTTTCTCATATCTCCGCCCCCCCACTCGTCTTCCTCTTCGGGGCGGGAATAAATCTAGAAGGAATGTGTGTGGCATGTAAATCGATGGATAGGCAGACAAGGCTCAATTTAGTATACTCCTTGCGAGGAGGTACACCTTCAAGAATTATAGGAGCTTGAGGTGGTAATACGTGTACGGAGCGTACGGCGTAGCGAAGTTGGCGATACATTTCCCGTTCGATATGTGTAACGTACTATTCAGGCAACTTGGGATTGTCTTCATGTTGCATATAAGGGGGTAAAGTACGGTTCCCTTCGAGATTGCACTCTCTGGAAATAGCATCGTCTGCCTAGAACAGTGGTCACGATGGCGCAGCGTTGGCCTTCGTAAGAGCAACAGAGTTCGTTTCCGCGAGCCGGTCCCGAGCGAGGCCACTGCAGGGCGTTTTTTTTTTTTTTTATTAATTTTTTTTTGTTTGCTGCTCGTCGTTGGCTATGGGCGTGTCCTGTCGGCCGGCAGGTAGGGAGGGTAGGATGAAGATACGAAAGTAGAAAATGTTGACCGGTTGCCTTGTCCCTACATATCTAGACCGGTGCCGTTGCAGCTTTGCCGCAGTTGAGCATAGAAGGATAGTCGGCGACGATCCCTTCGTAGCCTTGACCGGGACGGAGCATCTCTCCATACCCTCAGCGCCTCGGCGTCATCAATCCCGCCGTTGGCTGGCGAGCCGAGCTGCAGTCCGGCGCGTTGCTTTGGGATGTCTTGCATGTAGCACAGGACTCGACGCCGTAAATACGGGATCGGGCAGGGCATTGGTGAATGTGCTGCTGCACCTGCGCGTGCCTGCAAGATGGGGGTACACAAGAAAAGCGATGCAGCACACCGAAAGTACCCTTCTGTCGTTCCATTGCAGGCTGCCTGAGGTGCCAAACTTTGCCGGTCCGCATCCATCAGGACCGCAGCTGCAATCGAAGCCGTTGCTGATCGGCGCTGACGCGTTTGACTTGTCGGTACATAGCAATGCCAACGACGGCCAGCAGCCGTCAGAAAGGAGGTCAAATATGCCCGCTTCGCCTACGGTACCTCTCATGAGCAGCATATACGCGATGCACTGCGACGCTTTGAGTAATTGGCCGCCCTCGTAAGGCATCCGGGATATATGTGAAGAGCGAGGGCGAACTACCCAGGGCTCGCAAGATCATAGTCGACATCGCCGAGGCACGAAGAACTCGGGATAGGACAGCTCGTATTTGGAGCGCCCACCAAAGGACTCGCTACATCTGTCTCAATATTGATGTCCACAGAGTAAGTAAAGCATGGCGTGTCATTGCGCATGGGGGACAACGCCCCGAGCAGATGCCATACGGTGTCTGGGTAGGTAAGTTGCATGCTCCGGTACGCATCGTACAATTTCCAAGGCTAGCAAGATCGGGACTTATCCGGTTAGAGGTGTTTGAGAGACGCTCCCAGACGGTGGAAAAGGCGTCGGAGAATATACTCGAGTCCATGTCTACGATGTCGCACCGGAGAATTTGGTCGAGTAGGGTAAACGGGTTACCGAACTGGGAAATAGGACCCTCTCGGGCCTGTGCTAGATTAGATATGATGTGGAGTGTCTTGGATCATCAAACCCTAGCCCAGCTGATGAGATCCCTGGGAAGGACGGGCAGTTTGACTGAGGCTGGCGCTGGTATTGCCAGGCCAGAGCCCCGCGATGGAGCTCACAGGAGCGCAGGCCTGGCCGCGTACGGAAACATCCCTCGATGATACTGTTCAGGCATCACTCTATCTATTGCACCCTCGTTTGACATGACGATGTGAGACCGCAGTCGACGGGAAGGGTCGAGCATCAGGTTTGGTCGCAGGTAATCCATCCGTGTGAGATGCAGCGTTTGTGACCAAGTTTCCTTGCCTTGGGTGACTGCATACCTAATCGCAGCATATAGATTACACATGTTTACGAGGCGTACGTAATGCGACTGGACTGCGTAAGCGACGACGTCGATAAGGTCGATGATGTACTGGGACGACTGTCGATGTCATGGTCATGGTCGTCTACTCAAGGTAGTGCTGCCTGGCGCAGACATTGGGGGTTGTCTGGCCCCCGCTCCAGAACGCGCCGCATCAGTGACGATGCAAAAATCTGATAATTGTTAGCGACTCCGCCGGCGATTCCGTCGAACTGGTGGAGCAGAGCGTCGGAGGATCATATCATGGCGATGGGAAATTCCGCAGATTCGCTGGCTGCTCTGCTATCCTGGTCAGAAAGTCATCGCTTGCCCCAATGGAAGAGACAAGCCACCGCAGGGTGGCTCACCTTTGAGGCGCAGTCTAACCGGAGGCCGGGGTCATGCGGATGCCACACCTGCACGCTCGACACTTTTGCAGGGACGAGGGACGACTCATCACGCACCTAGCAGGTAATACCTGGTAATACCTGGTAATGGCCCCGAACCCGGCATGCGCAAGACCCAGCAAGACCCAGCAAGGCGGGACTCGGAGGGGAAGCGATTGGACCAGTTGCGAAACGGCTGCAATCACTCATCATCGTCTATCATACCGCCGCTAATTCTCTTGCTTGTGCCTGTGACTCTTCCTCGGCCAGCCGGGCTTGCGCGCTACTGCTGCACCCCCCGGGGCAGGTCCGTGGGGCAAGGCTGACACCGCTTCACAGCGAACAAACAGGACCTACCAGCCACAATGTCTCTCTACTACGTGGTAGAGCCAAGCGATGTTGGGTGACGATCTAAGACAGATCGGTTTGACTGATTCCTCTTGAGATCTCGGTAGGTCGTACACGAGCAGAATATGGACCGTCGACTGTCATTCATCCTTGTATCTCACCAGCGCCGCATTCGCCTCATGAGTAAGGTACATTAGGGAGCCAGGCCCCTAAGCGGATAAGAGTCACGCCGAATCTTGTCATGACGGATTCGCTCACCTTGAGAACGCCTTGGGCCGCCTGGAGGGGTCGATGCAGAGCGTCGCTCGTGCCAAGCCGATGATCAGTACCTGGCTCCGGTTAGTTCGGTGAAGGGGAATAATTTCTCGTGTCTGTTTATCGCTTCCAGGTCACTTGTGGGCGAGGCCTATACGTAGGACCTCATGCTCTGTAGACCTTGGCGCTTGACTCGGCGCGGTCAGAGCGAAGACAGGCAGAGACGTCTCTCGTCTATCAGGCAGTCGTAGTCATGCAGACCTGCCTAGACCTAGGTGAGCAGAAGGACGTGAGGCGGAGGAAGTCCTCCATGACAGGCACCCAAGCTTCCCCCGGGTGTGTAGGCACATGGAACATGTAGGTATTCGCACGTAATCGCCAGTGTCCCGATTGAAAGGAAAAACCCCTACCAATAGTCAAACAGCCGGCAGATCTGCGTCAGATGGCTAGGCCTCGCGTCTCCAAAAGGCTCGGGGAAGTCCTTTTGCTCGACCCAGGGCTGTGGTTAGGTTGCAGCCGTCGATCAGGACTCCGGGTGGTATCTAGATTCGAGAAGCGAAGTAACGGGGGCTTCGTCGAGACCAACGTACCTGACAGTCCATCGAGCGTCGCAGGTACCGGCTAGGTATCTACAGATCTGTGACCTGCATGTCGGCATGTCTCAGGCGGGCGTTAGACGCAGGCCACGAAGTCTTGTCTTGTGAATGGGGGGGGGGGGGGGGGGGGGGAGAGAGGGATGGTGTAGGGTTTAGGGGGGACTTCCCGCCTGCATTACCACTAACATAACCCCAAGCCGCAGTCTATTGGGTGGTGGTACGAAGTGCTGCATTCCATCATGCAAGTTGTGCGTATTGTACATCGACTGCTCGCACAATGTCGACTCATCAACATGTGTAAATAGGTACCTACATCCCTAACCAAGGCTAGGTTACGTATGTGATGATTTCAATTTAAATGACTTTGAGTAATTCGTACCATCTCCTGTTGGGTTGGTATAATATGATGTCGCCACATGCTGGAATTAATAGTAGTGTACTCATGCCGGTGAGATTGTACGAACGCGAGAGCACTGCGTAGATCTAATATGTAGGTGATATGATGATAATTCTAAACTGTACAGGTGAAACAAATACCAGCTACGCCCTGTGAAACAAATACCAGCTACGCCCTATTAGATCAGCGCATCGACTCCAGGGCGCTGGGTAGGGGAATGCCGTCATCAACCCGGGCGACCTCATCCGCGATGGCAGATCGTCCTGCGATGGGAAAGCGACGATTCCGCATTTGGACCAGTCCTCATACATGCCACAGGGGCCCAGCATGGGCACGGCATGTACAGCTTCGTACCTCACAAGCCACCAAGGCGAGCATGGGTTGCGGGAACGTCAAGCCGTACGACAGCCAATCGTCGCACACGCGCAGAGAGTACCGGGTAGGTAGCCGTCGCGCGTGCAGCCACCATTACCAAGTGCGCCGTAGTGTGCGCCGTAGTGTGCCTATACGCTGTAGTGTACATGCAGTGTTCGACTAGAACCTCGGCCATGGGTTGCAACGAGCCACAAGGGAACGGCCGTTACCTCTCTCAGCCCTACCCAAGAATAGGAAAATAAGAACCAAAAGATGTCAAATCTATACATTCAACCTACTTGGCACGGGACACGAAGCAAGAGGTACACCTCGCCATCAGAATAATATGTCACCATCTACAGTACACTATATTCTGTCAGCCCCATGCGACGAGCAGCTGCTGGTGGCATCGGCGTCGGCGTGATATTTCGAATCGACGTGATAATTGTCAGAGCTCTAGCTCTTGCTCAGGATATCTAAAATATTCCACGAGTATATTTGTAAAATACCACGTCCTGCTGACCACCAGATGGATATGGATAGATCGGCAGTGAGTAACAGACGGGCCAGGGACGCCCGGCCCGGAGTTGAGGATAGCACCATCGGGCAACAATTAAATCCGTTCATGGCGCCATACGCACCCGACCTACCTGCCTACCTTAGGTAGGTAGATAGAGCTGTTGCCCCTAAAGCCGGCTCACGCCACCCGGCGCTTGACCGTTGTCCATAGCTCCGTCCCCGATAACCGTTGACTTCTTTCCTCACATTTTCTCCTTCGGTATACTATTTGCGTACCCGACTTGCCCTTGCTCAGCGTCTCTCGGGATAAGTCTCTCGGGATAGGATATCTGCTATAGACGGTGCTGTGTTATTAATCTGGGTCGCGTTGCGATGCCCTTCGCGCCCCGCCAGGTACCAGGTCGGCGCCCGGTCTTTGTCGTCTGAGCCGAGATTCGCGCTTAGGTATTTTGTCATCGGCCTCGGTTTAAACCCGGCGTGTATTTTTATTTCATTTATTTTCTTCTAACCTCATGCCACTTATACTATCGGGTAAGCCTGACTTTCACCATATCTACCCCCCCGTGTATTATTTACCTGCAGCAGATAGGCACCGTCAAGGCAGACGTATATATTTATATATATACCTAATTTATATTAGAGGCTGCGAGTTTGCCGCAGCAAGATATTTTGACTTGGGTTCCTATCAATGGGTAGATTGTGAAACAGGAGCGTCCTCCATCTCCGAAGACTGTATAGGTGCCCCATTCTCTAAGCCACTGCAGATGAATAAGACCCGACGCTGTCTAGTCATCGTCATCAGCACGGGAGGGCTAGGCGTGACATGGTATTATCAATTCTCGCCTCGCCCACGGCTCGCTGTGACCCATGCTACCATTACCATGTAAGCCAGCATCGGTTATCGACGACTGGCGATGCGGAAAAGGAAGACTCGGGATCGACCCCCCTCCCCCCTCCCCCCAAATCGGGGAAGCAATCTGGTGAGGAAGAAACAGCTAGATGCGAGCAATATGATTAATCCCGTATTCTAAATCCGCATGCGGCGGAAAGGCACAATTCAAATCACACAAGTACCAGTTTCTTGTAGCCTAACAATGCCAGATCAGTACCTCTGACGCCAAGCATCGATGCCTTCCTATATGACGGATGGGGATGTATTTGTAGACAGGAGAGATCCTGATAGCTTGGTATCTGGGTAGTGTCGGGGCAGTATAGGAACAGTGATCAGATTGTTACGAACGGGATCGCCAAGCTCGGCCCGTCTGCTGTTTTCCCACTTAATCCTACATGCTATACTAAGTAGAGTCTATAGCAGGATACGCATATAGCTATGCGAAAGCGACGACTTGTTGCGCGTTGTACGTACATGCTATATGTACGTATACACAAGAAGCAGGTACTTGTAGCTACCTGGCCGGTCGAGTAAGACAGAATACGTCGTGGCGGCGTACCTACAGCCATACAACCGTACAATACAGCCTGACAGCATCCAAGACAGCCTGTCACAGCCTATCCTTTGCCTGGCACCTGCAGCTAACGTGCGCTAGGGTACGAGTACCTGAAGCCGGGATCATATCAGCCCTGCAGGGGAGCGGACGCCAGGCGACAGGCGACAGGCGACAGGGAGTTGTGGGGGGGGGGGACGAGTATTTTCAGGGCACAGGGAGTCTTGTATGTGGACGGGCCATTCCCCGATTTCTGCCCAATTGAAGAAGGGGAGTGGTTCACAAGAAGCAGAAAAGACCGATGGAAATTCACCATTAACACCGAAAGACGGCGGGGGAGGAGGACAAATTAAAAAAATAAAAGAACAAAAAAAAAATAATAATACAAGAAAAAGAAAATCAAAAAAAAAAAAAAAAAAAAAGGTTTCGTTTCACTTATTGTCACACAGAAACGAACCTCATCACCCTTAACCAGATCTAAACCACAGACAGACGGACAGGACAGGACAGGCACACACATATCCTGCCCCTAACAAACATATACATGGCATATACATGCTATACATGCTATACATGCTATACTACATGTACATAATGTACATCTATAAGTGCTTCTTACTTCTAACAACCCAGCCGAGACGCACATACGCACACACGCACACACGCACACACCCCGGCCTCCTATACATTGTGTAGACTCGGCCTGCGCTCCACTCCGCCCGTCACCTTGACCTTCACCTGACTGCCCGGAAAACGAGATGGGCTCGGCTGGCTTGAGAGGATCCTGAATCAGGTACCCTTCCCATGCGCTAGTGGTGCTCGGCGGGTCGCTCCCGGCAGACCTATACCTATTCCTATTCTTATTCTTATTCCTATTCCCATATGGATACCTTCATCTTTTTTTTTTCCCTCCTCTCTCTATCCCACCCTCGCCCTTCGCCCTCTCACAGACGACCTCCCGCCGTACCCTGATTATGGCTGCGCATTTTTTTTACTCATCATCCATGGCAAGGCACTACCTGCGGCCCCCCTTCTACACTCCTCCCCCCCCCCCCCTGCGCCGCCTTTTTTCCCATGTACCATCATGGATTCTTTTTTTTTTTTCTCTCTTTCTGTCACTGTCGGCCTGCATGTCAGTCGCATGCAAGAGATACGGACTTAGTCGAGGCGTGTAAGCTTCTGTCGTCACAGCTCCCCTTCCCTGTCCGCTTTCCCTGTCCCTCCATCTCAGGCACGCGCGACCCGGGCCAGGCTGCCAAACCTATAAGGCTACGATGCCTCGTCTTGCCTTGAGTCGCAACAGGAGTCCTGTAGACTCATCCAGTCACCTGAACACATTCACTTCCCGATCCTTTCCTTTCGTGTCCTCTGGGTCCGGCTTCTTAATAAAATATCCCGTTTTCCTTTTGCCACTGCCATCCAGATCCGTTCTCGTCTTCCCTTGCTTCACATCATCTTAGCGAACACACTTACACCAGTCATACCCGTTCACGTCTTCACACACGCAGCATCGGACCGCCTGAGCACACAGCTACCCAGCTAGACAGCTCAACCCCTTGTCGATTCACACATCACCGTCGACTCACCTCCTCCCTCTGCCTTGGTCTATGAGCCATCGGTCAGCACCATCATCGTCACGAGCCTTCACGACCTCATAACCTCACCATGTGCTTCCAATTAGTGGAGAGATACTCGGCATGCCACTGCCTGTACTTCCAGCACGCCGTAGACCGTTGTCCGGCATACGGCCAGGCGGGCCACCCCATCACGACGCGCACGATACTGGTGGGCTACGCTTGCCAGCAGCACGCCCAGGCCAGCAGCTACGGCTCCTACGCCGAAGCCCAGACATACTCGGACTCGGGCTACTACAGCAGCCAGTCGAGGGACAGCTCGTACCGCCGTAGATGAACGGTCCTGTCTTCGGTAATGGGCTGCCGTGGGTGGCATTCCCCGCCGTTGTCGACGTTTCGATTCGAGGATTGGGTCTCGTACCTGTACGCCTTCAGACCCAAACCGAAAAGATGGTCACCGTCCCGCCGGCCTTCGCAGCTCTCGCTGCTGCTAGTAGGCCACGACCGAATCACGTCGACCTCGGCTCCCCCGGCCCTCTGACAAAGTTGCAATTGGGCTCCCCCTGGCGCCCTGTCGTATGGCCCGGCATCGAACGGATATCACGAATGCCATGATACACGCATGGAGTTATCGAAGACACAGAGACGGAACGACATACGATCTACTACCTTCCACGACCTCAGCTGGCAACATGCTCGATTTTCTGGCTATTCCTATCCTCGACGGCTACACATCTCCGGTGCCCTTTTTTTTCCTCTTTTTTCTTTTTCTATTTGGAAAGCAAAAAACATCTTTCTCTCTCCATGGCGTTCATGTACGGTCACACGATCCTGGCTTCACTGGCTGGATGCCACTCCCATCTCCTTTCCCTTTTTTTCATTGGGGTTTTCTCGTTTTCCTTTCCACCTTTTTTCCTTCCTGGTTCATTGACTAAGCATAGCGTCGGCGAGGGAACAAGTTTTTGCATTGGGAATTGGGAGGACATACAAAAGGGATCGGGCTAATGTGGTTTCCGATTCGTACGCTCCTAAGGTCACAGCACAGCACGGTTCAAACGATGACTTTGACGAGAAACGCTGAGGGAAGAGGTGGTAATGGGTTTGGAAACGTCGTTTTGCTTTTTTTTCTCCAGGAGGTCGATCTCATTCATGTTCCGGGTTTTACGCATTTGAGGGACGAGGCGGAATATACCAGGCGTTACTTGAGGAGGACTCTTTCGGCTCAGTTTTTTTGGGTTTCTGTTTTCTCGGAACGGGGGGATATTACGTGGTTTCTACGACGATACTACGGGTTTCCCTACTGTATCACGGCCTAATCATGCGCAGGCGGCAATCGCTGTGGGTTTCCTTTCTTTCTTTTTTTTTGCTTCCTCTTGGTCTTTTTCTCTCTCTCTTCTTCTTCGAGGCTGTAAACTAGCTGAGCTAGTCTGTGGGACGCCGGAGGGTCAGGGGGTGAACTGGATTCATTTCCCTGGCGGACGGGGCCGGTCGATGTCAAACGGTCTACAGGCATAGGCCAATCGCCGGGCACGTCTACACTCGTGTGCGCTCACCAGCTTTCCGCATCTTGGCCGGTCTACCAAGACGCGTTTCTCTCCATCACTTAGACACAATAGAAGCTCTCGGCGAGTATAGAGGGGACGACGGACAAGCCTGGGGATGTTACACGTCAGGCAGTTCGTTCAGTTCCAGCTAGATAGAGACGGCTCAATAAAAAAAACTGATTGACGGGAATCTTGCACACTTTCACAACCTTGCATGTGACATGGCATTGACATTGACATTGACATGGACTACGAGTGACGAGATGCAGTGGGAGCTCTGTCCCGCAAGAGGCAATGCAGTATACAATGTTACATACTTGTCAGATGGCCCAGGCTGCCCAGGCTGCCTTACTGACATACATACAGAGAGTGCTACGTATCCCATGCAAGTAGGATCGAAGAGCATGTGGAGTTTAGC
Organism: Hypoxylon sp. FL1284; assembly: GCA_022432365.1. Lineage (NCBI taxonomy): Eukaryota > Fungi > Ascomycota > Sordariomycetes > Xylariales > Hypoxylaceae > Hypoxylon > Hypoxylon sp. FL1284. The sequence continues at coordinate 1,210,998 of JAJJXE010000012.1, forward strand.
GGGTTGGTGGGCGATTAGGTGGGCGATATTCCAGGGTCCGATGCGTGATCGTGTAAGCAACCGATTCCTAAGCACACTTTCCTTGACTAATTCTGTATGCCCATCTGCCATCTACTTCTATCTAATGCGACGGGGCGCGGCGATCGGCTCCGTTCCCTATTTTTACAAATAACTGACTGACTGGCTGATGCTACATACGTATGTTGTATGTTGTATGTAGGGGGGGGGGGGGGGGGTAAGAGAGAGGCGATGAGTCGACAACTGATCTGCAGCTAACAGATTCGCGTGTAATCCCGTAAGACGGGGTTATATAATTGCTAAACTGTACCGCCCCCGGACCGCCTATCGGACGCGGCGCCAAGAGAGCAGCGGCGAAACGTCCCTCGGCGAGCTGGCAGATAACAGAATGCTGCTATTATGGCAGTCGATGACATGAGAGGTTTCCGTGCCATGGGCGATCCTTATCCTAAGCCATGGAGCTATGTGGGTGCTTGGCATTGGCAATGCGGTCGGTGCCTATAAGTTTGTAGGCACGTACTCGGTAGTCGAGTCATCTTTCTCTCCGCCTCTTGATCCGGGCCGGCCCCCAGAAGACCGTTGTGGGATGACAAGAGGTTTGACGGATTTCCTGGGAAAAGGGAAAAAAAAAAAAAAAAAAAACCAGCCTTGCCAGCCTCGCATATGAGGCCACCCATCCCACACACACGCACACTCACACACACACCGTCCACGTCCGCAGCGCAAGCCTGTCTGACCTGCATGTACGGATGCGCAGCGCAACGCAACTACACACACATCTCGCGCGCTGATAGGCCGGGACCCCCCAGACGGGTTGGAATAGGTAAACGGTACCTTGCGCCTTGTGCGCGTTGGGCGTGAGCACTACCACACTGCCGAGCCAGTCAGCGCCCCTGCATCGTCCGGCCGGACCCAAGGAACAGGAACTGCAACGTGCAGCAACCCATCCATCCATACATACATATGTATGTACGCACATACATACATACATACATACATACATACATACAACCCGCGCAAATCACCTTCGGCCCAAGATGCCAAGTTGGTGGTTTCCGGGAACCCGTTGACGAATTTCATTGGGGTGCGAGGGGGAAGGCGATCTTCGTGACACGGCTCACCACCTGCACCTCCACTACTTCCACAATATCATATAGGCGACCTGGCTTTTTACTGCCTCAAACTTGACGTAGCGAGTCGGATTACCAGGCAGCTAAAAATGTCGTATAGGCACCAAGGGCCGTGGCTAAGAGAGAATCGAGCAAGTAAGGGAGGGGAAAACCAGAATTAAAAAAATAAGTCGCAGTGCCGAAAGTAATCGGATGCCAGGTAACCGTCGTGATTGGCCAGTCTCTTTCTTAAAAATAGACATACGCTATCCCTCTTCGCCAACCTCGAACTTCCATTCGATGAACTCGTCTTTGGTCAGCTTGGCACGCCCTATCATTTATTAGCTCTGCTATACCGGCCGCGTTAGAGGTGACTGGAGGTATGCGTAAGTGTTGGGGTTGTCGAGGGTGTGTAATTGTGATCGTATAGGTCTGGTAAAAATAATAGCAATAATACTAGGTCAGGCCCATATGACCTCATGCACGCACGTACGTAACTCCATGTCGCGGCCTGTACATGCACGGCTCACATATCATATCTCGGAAACGGTGCGCAGAAGCTGCCCGAGGTGGCCTCTCTTACCACACCACACCCATCCATACTATGTATGTAGGTCACACCCATACATGCTTCCTGTAGATACATATGCATGGAGCATCATGTAGGTACGGCCATGTAGGTACGGCCATGTCGGTACGGCGCACGACAGCCAGCCGGGCGTCCTTCGACCAGTCCGAGTGCTGTGCCATACACCATCGCAACACCAATCAGCTGGTAACCTACGATCATAGTGCGACTACTTTCCCGCAACGGAAAAGTCCACTTTTTGTTTTTTGTAATCCCCTCCAGCCCTACCTGTCTCACCTGGCTACGTACCTTAGGCAGCTTCATCGTTATCTCCGACTTTCCATTTCGGCCGCAGCCGTTCCACGTGGCTTTTGGCGTTAGCACCGACTCGCCTCTGACGCGGTAAGCGCCAGTATCCGTCTACCTACGGGATAACCTGTGCGCTGGTGTAACTCGGGACCTGAGCACGATCTGCCGCGCCAGCATTCATAGCAGAGGATGCGGGAGAGGCCATGTCCAACAGTTCTACAGTCAGAAACATATGCACACAGGCGTAACTAACATCAGCTGATCGGAAACACAGTTGGAATCGCCTGACGGGCTTACTACTGCCACCTTCGCAGTGCTCCTCCAGTTCACCTCACAGCCCGTGCGGTTCCCGCAAGCCAGAAACCTCGCCTCAGTTGCTGATATGCTGTTAGAAACCGCGAGCTACGCGGGCCGAATGTGGGTACTTTGGAGGCCGAACGATCCTACAAGAGGCAGGGCGAAGCGAGCAGTGCTCTTGTTAGTACAGCGGACGATGGTCCCGGCGTGCGAGAAAGGGGTAAGGGGAGGTTATCCCGAGGAAAAAGCCACAGTGCTAGATAAGCAAACTATGGCTTTTTGGAAGCGGTGGTCATGTAGACGGCCAAGCGACGTCGTTGCCTTTCGTCATGGCAATGGCGTAAGCCTTATCGTGCCTCCCCAGCGGGGGACGGGCTGGATCCCGAATGGTTGGGAAGATCTCGTGTGATGTGCGATGCGTGATGTGTGATGTCGCAGGTAGCCTAGCGTATATTAAAAATAAGAAGGCGGAAAGCCACGACAGGATGTGCGGAGAGAGCCTTAAAGCCGGGGTGGGATCGGGTCTGGGCATGGGATAGATTAACCTCTACCACACCGTCCGCGCTATCTGCCTGCTCGTGGCATCCGACATCTCACGTCCTCGGCTTAGATGCAAATATACGGGGCCCCCTGCGCCTCGTACGGTCGGGCTGCACACCTGATCTGGACGCCTCGAGGATGCGATACCTTGAGGCCACTGTGTGCTTGCCGGCAAAATAAGGCCGAAGAGGAGGGCAGGAGAGTCGAGAGGTAAGAAAGATGGAGAGGAGCAGAGCAGGAACACGGGCTCCAAGCCACGGCTCCTCCGGCATTACAGCGCCTCCTCCTGTTCACCATCTGCTAGTGCCGTGGGAAAAAGGGAATTCCCGCCCGGGATTTGCCTTGCCTTGCCTCGACCTCGACCTCGACCTCGATCTTGGACTTGGGCTTGGGCATGACCTTGACCTTGACCTTGACCTTGACCTTGACCTTGACCTTGAACTTGACTTTCGACCTCGATCTCGACCTCGTGCTGCCTTGAGATGCGACGGGTTCGGGTTGGCGTGCTAAGCGCGATGGTGCCACCAGAGCCGGCCTCGCCACGGCACAGTCGGGTACGAGGTCGTCGGCTGTCAGCCTAGCTCTCACTATCATCTGGGCTGTTTCAACGTCTGCCGTCATACAGATCACGAGTCTCATTTTCGGCCCCCTCCTCCCAGAACAGAGGCATCCTGCCACATCTTCCCGTCTGGAGTATGGTATGGTAGCAGCCGAGGTACCTTATATAGATCTCAGCTGCTATGTTGGGCAGGGCTTGACTGATGCGTATAGGAGAAGTTTGACGTGTACCTTAGGTAGGTAGACAGCTTCGCGGCGGCCCCTTGTATGGAAGAGAAGCTCGATTTGATATTGACGTGTATGATTTCTATAATCGGTTGGACCGAGTGACAGATATTGCCTGAGCCTACGCGTAGCGTTGCTAAATTGGGGGTTGAAACCATCTATGTAAAACCACGAGAAAGAATAGGTGCTGAACACTTGTTATCTTGGGGTACTATTTTCAAGGGGCCAAGGTCAGGGTCAGTTGCTCAGGTGCCTAAAGCAGGCACCTAAGGTAGCACGGCCAGCGATACGGCTTAGGGCTCTTTGGGTCTAGGCGCAGTACCTAGCCTGTCTGCCTGTTACCTAAGGTACCTAGGTACTTACTTAAGGTACCTACAATTGTGTCGTTCCTGGCCTAGATCAAGCCGTTATCCCACTACCCCGCCAAAGCTCCCAAGCTCCCAAGCTCCCAAGCTCGCCAAGCTTCTTCGCGCCTTAACGCACTTTACGCGTTTTCCTAAAGGTAACCTTCTTACCTCGCGTACCGCGCAGTTCTGACCTGTACATGACAGCAACCACAACAATCTGACGCCTTTCCATCATCTTCAAGACAACCCACCGCGGTGAAAGGTTCATCGCGGTGAAAGGGTACAAGTGTTTGACATCATGACGACCGATCCAGCCCGAATACGGGCAACGCCAGAATCCTATCTCAGTATCGCATCGAAACAGTATGCGACGCAGAAATACTCCAAAGCCGAGGAGCTATTTGTCAAGGTGAGCACTGTTCCTGTCTCTTGTCTGATCTCCGCGACCCTGAACTGATGCGATCCTGCCTGGCCAGATCATTGAGATGTGCAAAGGCCATCCTGCCGACCAGAAGCAGCCGAATATTCTAGCTGAGATTCTAGATGCTATCGCAAGCGACACCCTACAATCTACTCTGCTCCGCTTGAAGAATACTACTGCGCGTTGCACTGTCAAATGGCATCTGGACGCCCTCGACGGCCTTATTGCAACGTACGAAAAGCAGGGACGTAGAGACGAGGCTCTTGAGTTGGCGGCCAAGTTTGTCAACCTCAATCCGAGAGAGCCCAGAGTACGATGTCTATCCAGCCCTTACCGGACTCTTGCCGTTGCTAATCTCCATTGCAGGGCTTCTTACGCCTGGGACAGCTGCTCTGCTTGAAACATGACCCAACCACAGCTTACCTCGCCTACAAGCAAGGATTCGAGCTTGTCAGGAAGAGGCATCCGGAGCATAGCGGCCTGGCAGTGAGTACCTGGTATCTGCCAGCGACGATTGGTACTCGAAGGCTAACCGCGCATTACAGACTATAAGTGAGCAGAGAGACAAGGTTAAACCGTTCGCCAGATTCGATCCCTTGCTTATATTCCCCGCCGAGCTCGTGCGCATGGTATTCAAACTAGTCGATATGGACACGCTATGGTTGGTAGCTTCGATTTGCCGAGTCATTATATCCCACTAATACCGATAAACAGCCGCTCCCTGAGAGTCTCCAAGACTTGGAAGACGATCCTGACATCGACCGACTGCAGAGACGTCTGGAGCAGTCAGCCGTATAGTTTTTTTCACACCGGCAACCACCTCCTGAGTAGGCCGCGCATACGAAAGGCCTTCCACACGCGCGCTCAATATGCAACGGGGACCTTGGAGCTGAGCATAAACGGCTGCGACAGCTTCTTCCAGTCGGTCGCACTCGAAGATGTCCTCTCTTACTCGGATGCTCTGAAGGTGCTCCAATTGAGGCAGCCGGTTCATCCTTATGAGCTCAACATATCGCGCCCCTTAGAACCCCAGCTCACCCCCCAGCTCACCCACCTGTACCTCGGCTGGGGAGTCCAGCTTGGGCTGGACGCTTTACGAGCACTGCTTGAGGCGTCTGCTGGTACGCTCGAGGAGTTCTCGCTCTTCGACCCTCCGCCATGCACAGCACCCGGCGGACTGTGGTCTTTGGATTGGCCGAGGCTGGAGAAGTTGAAGGTGGCGCGATTATCGTGGGCGGCCCACGGCCCAGCCGCGCACCCTGGGCATCCCCCGCACCCCCTCGTCAAATTGGTATGTTGGCTTGAGCTGCACAAACGTGTCTCGATTCCTAAACTGTGATACAGGATCCCTTTATGGCCTTGACTCCCAACTTGGAAAAAGCCTGGTTAGACTTTGTCAAGTACTGCCCCCGCAATATGGCACGTCTCTGGCCAGTGCTACGGAGCCTGTTCCTCGGACAGGACGCTTACATGTCCTTGACAGGCCAAGACATGATCCAATACAACGGCCTCCAAGACCCAAACTTGTCCCCGAGACTGGGCCGTGGCCTGGGTCCAGAACTAGGGCCTTTCCTGAACGAGGACTTGCGAGAGTTACACTTGGAGGGCCGCAGCCTTGCCCAGCACATCTGTAAGACTTTGCCGAGAGCAGTCGGTGGCCCCTTTTAAGCAAGATAGCTGCTGACCTTCTGCTTGCGTGCCTCAGGTGTTCCCCGCCTCGCGAAGCTCGAGAAGCTGTCGATGCTTTTCGATCATGAACTGGGAGTCAATCACTTCGAGAGGATCGTCAGACCGAGCCTGGAATCAGGCACACTCAGAGAGTTGGACATCCGACCTCTGCCTAAGTTCTTCTTCGCAAATTCGATTTGTCCAGTACCTTTTCTCCCTGACTGGTGGCGCAGCGAAAGCATCGAATACATGAGCGTGACGGGGCTGGCGCGCCACGGAATATGCGCGAGCCCGTACTTGTCAGACGTGCCCGAGCTCACGCAGCGATTTCCTAACTTGCGCAGCGTGGACATCGGCGAGGAGGAGTTTTCCGACGGGTTGCTGACGAGATGGATGAATGGTGGCGTAAAGATCATCTACCACAGGCACGGCGTCAGATATGATCTCCAAACGCGGGTTGCCGATGCACACGGAGCCGAGCTCATCAACAGAGCGCCGCGTCACATACCGTCGATGCAGCCGGACAGAAACCCCAACTTCAACCATCGAATATGCTCTAGGCACGTCGTGTGCCAGATGATCCCGCCGAACCAGGGCTACCGACGTTTCGGACTTTGATTCCCTACCTAAGCTACCTTGCATAGGGTAGATTCGAAACTTGAGCATCTGCCTTGCTTAGGTCGAAGACTTCTACACACATGCATGGTATTAAGACCATTGCCTCGCATCGGGGATTCGTCCTCTCATCCTCTCATCCTCTCATCCGGTTTTCTTTAAAGATACCCGCTCTTGATACAGAGCACGACTTTTTATTATCCCTTTTAACTCGATGCATTCATCGCGGTTGCGTTCTATTACAGGAGGAAAACGAACAGACTGCCTACGCGTACCTGATTCGCCGTCAAGGATCAAAGTACCGGTGGTGGTAGCAATTACGATGCATTCCCAAGCACCATAGGTAGTCACGTAGGAAAAAAAAAAAAAAAAAAAAAAAAAAAAGCACCTGCAAACTGTGATAGTTCTTTGATAAAATGAAAACAGCGTGCGTGATAGTATACACAACGATTAGGTGGGAGAGACGGGCCAGCCTTAGTTGCTGCCGGTCTTGTAGTATATGTCATGACTCATTTCAGTTCGATCCGTTCATCTTCTCGGACCACGACATCCTTCCTCTCTGCCTGAATTTGTCTAGGAACCCCCCCCAACCGTCTCCTTTCTCCCTCCTCGTCATCGCCCCTTTTTCTTTCCCTTCCTTCCTCCCCTCCTCCCTTCATCTCCCTCGTAAAAAGACCCCGAACCGCCCAATCGCTCACGGACTTTCTTCCTTTCTTTCCGGCCAAACGCCTATCGAACCGACAAAAACAAAGTAAAAGCAAGAGGTCCTGGGAGACAGGTAGTGGTGGTGGTGGTGGTGGTAGTGGTAATGGTAGTAATGATGGTATAGCGACTTTTCCGAGCCAGCCGTCTGCTCAGCTCGCCGGCACCCCGGCGCCGCCGCCCTGGATCAGGGTCTCGAGCTCCCAGGGGCTCAGGGTACTTCTCCGGCGCGACGCCGCCTTGCTGGTGCGCCGCTCTCCGCGCCGCTCCCCGCGGTCGCGCCGGCGCTTGGTGATGCGGATGCCGTCTAGCTGCTCTTGCTGCGGCGGCTGTGGCTGCTCGCCGTTCGCGGACCTGTCGAGCCCGTCTGCGACGTCGTCGTCGCCCTGGGCCTGCTGCTGGACCGGCGCCGGGTCCTGCGGGGCCGCGGGAAGATCTCTCTTAACGGGGTCCACGGAGCCGGCGAGGTCCTCGTCCAGCTTGGCCTCGGTTTCAGGCGATGGTGCGGAGGGGGCTTGGGTAGAAGGGGCCAGCCGCGTGGCATTCGGGCCGCCCCGGCGACCGTTGCGCACGGCTCTGAGCTTGGCCCTCACGCGCGCGGCGTCCGCCTCGCGCTCCGACGCGGCCAGCTTGGCCGCGATGGTGGCCATCGTCAGCGGGCTCTGCGGCGGGGGGTTATTGCTGCTGTTGGGCCGCGGCAGGCGGGACGAGTTCGCGGCGACCGCCTGGTTAACCACGCGGATCGGCGAGCGCGGACGCGGTATCGACGGCTGCTGCGGGGCCGCGGTGGCGGCGGCTTGTTTCAGGGACGACGATGATGTAGGCCGGGGCTGCGCGGCGGAGAGGATGGTTGGGGATGAGCCCGGCCGTTTGATGTCGTTTGCTAGCGGATCGGGAGATTCTCTGGACGACTTGGGCCTGTTAGACTTCGTAGCTTGCGTCCTGGTACCCGGTTCCGGCTGCGATTTGCTCTGCGTCTGCGGACTTAGGTTGGAGGCAGGCTTGGAAAAGAGCTTGCGGGAGGGATCCGACTGCGAGGGCCTCTCGCCTGACCTGCCAAACAAGGGGCTGTCGTACGAAGCGATAGAGCTCGGCAGGTTTTGTTGCTCTTGCAATTGTGGTGAGCGTTTTGAAGTGCCCGTCTTCTGCTGTTTGGGAGACTGATTTAGTCTTATGACGTGCGGAGGTGGTGTAGGTGCCCTCTCCTCTTCTGCCGCTGCTAGGTCCCGCGTGTTCTCCTCCATTATAGTCGTAAAGTCCCCATGTCTCTTACGCGACCAGTCCTCATCGTATTCGTTTAGCGCCGCTCCTCTGTTACCAGACGAGTACGAGTCTTTGAGCGGGCTGATCTTTGGGGGGACTGGGAGGGGAGGCGAGTCGGTCAAAGTCGAGTACGTGGATTCCTGTAGGACCTGGACGTTTGGCTCTTCGGTATCGAGCTCCTCGATATCAATGTCCTCATCTTGGAAGATACTGCTGGAGTTCGAGTCAAGTTCATCGTTCTCCTCGACTTCGTAGCCCGGAGCCGGGACCAAGTGTAGCGAGTCGACAGGGCTTGGAGACCGACGCTGATGTGGCTCCGATTCCTGCTCTAGGTCTTCCTGCTGCTGCTCGTATAGTTCTGTTGGCGGATATTCGTCGTTCTCTTGTTCCTCCTCCTCTTCTTCCTGGATCCCAGACAGTCTCAAGGGTATCGGGACAACGTCAAAGGTTTCCTGAACGTCGTTGACTCTGACGGGGCTAAGTCTGAGACCCATCTGCAAGTCCTCCAGATCGACCGACTTGCCACTTGCCGCCATCCGCTTCCGCCAGCCGTCGATCATACGCACGGCATCTTTCCAGCGCGACTCCATCGTCTCGAGCCCCGCGCGTAGGAGGTTGATAGCCTCCTCGCGCGACTCGACTTCCTCGATGGGTACGAAGGAGGGATTGGTGAGTATCGTCCTAAGATGCTCCGTAATCGTCTCCAACTCGATCGCGAGCTCATCTGCGCTCTTCCGAGGCCCCAACACCACCACGTCGCCGTTGACATCTTCCTGGTCCTGGTTGACCTGTTCTCCGTTTACGCCCTCTGAGCCGCGCTCCAGCCCGCTCATTTCGCGCAGCCGGTCAATGGTGCGCTTGACCAGGGCGAGCAGGCCTTCGTTCTCTTCGCTCAACCCCTTTGCCAACTGGGTAAGGAATTCGTTGGTCTCGAATCGTAAGCTGTAGCCGGCGTCCTCGGTTGCGCCAGCTGGCAAGCCGCGCTCGCCGCCGCCGACTTCGCCAGTGACGCTGATGCACAGCACATCCCTACTTCTGTTGCCGCCTCTGACGCGGCTGGCATCCGTGATGGCCTTCTTCAAGCCGTCGATCTGGCGGTCGCGCTTGCGGATCTCGTTGGCGCAGGCAGCCCTGGCCTGGGTCAGCAGGACTTTGGACTTGGCAGCGTCGTCCTTCAGGCGGTGGCCGGTCTGCTCAGCAGTCTTGAGCTGAGTGCGTAGTGTCCGCTCCGAGGACTCGGCGATATCAAGCTTGCGCTGCGTGTCAGCCAGCTTTTCAGCCTGTCGGGAGAGCTCGGTGGTCTGGCGCTGGGAATCGGCCCGCATGGTACGAAGGGTTGTCGACAGTGATTCGCGGTTCTCGGCATCGCGCTGTTCCTCTTGATATCAGCGCATGATACACCACAACTGTGAGAGGATGAATACGTACGTCGCGTCGCAGAATCAAATCGTTAATCACACTCATCACCTTTCCCATCGTGGCCTGCGACCCGCCGTTACTGGCCTCCGGGTCGGCGAAGTCGATATTTTGGCCATCGCGCAGCAGACCGCGTGAGAGCAGTTGGTTATTGATGTATAGCGACGCTGTGCGTAGATTATCTGGGTCGAGCATCTTGATGGTCTGTCTCGACTCGTCGTGTTTGTCTTCCTCTTCCTTTTCCCCCTTCAATCGCGTCTATTTTTGCTTTGTTTCTTTCTTCGGCTTGACAAGCCTTCAGTCTCGTTGTCCGCAATTGGATGTCTCTTACTGGGAAGCGAAACACAGGAATATAGAGACCGTCGGCATTGACCGTGAATGTCGCGCGTTGCTATGCGTGTACCTTATTTGTCTTTCTTTGATTCAGCGTCTACTTCGATGCGATTGAGCTCAAGCGGCAGCGTTGCGAGGAGAAATAAAACCGGATCTGAGCTGTACGGAATAGGAATCGAAGCAAGAGGGGAATCGTCGTGTTATTTTGCCTGCTCGTTTATTAGTATTGTCAGTGTCGCATTGGAATGTTTTCTTCGCAGTGCGTCGTTGCTATGCGGGGTGTCGAAAGTAAACAAAACCTGTCATTAAATTCTTAGCGGTAGGCACATGTACTAGCCCCCCCCCACGGGTACCCAGAGGCACCAACCGGACAGGGGTTCTCACTTTTGGCGCCGAGTCACAGTTCACCTCCCAGGCCTGTCAGGCCCACTAACCCCATCTCGTCTTCACGTGGAGGCTCCCTATTGAACACCCGTTTTCTTGACCGCATGTGCGTCTTGTCTTATTTGCATATAGTCACCTCTTTTTTTTTTTTTTTTTTTTTTTTTTTGGTGCTCCTCTCTATCCCTCACTCTCCGCCTCCTCCTTCTCTCCGCCTCCTCCTTCTCTCCGCCTCCTCCTTCTCTCCGCCTCCTCCTTCTCGTCGTGACCGCCATCCCATCCGGTCCGGCAGCGCTGTCCCTTGCAGCTTAAGTGGTCAAAGACTGGATGGTGACGTGGGTGCCTATCTCTTCACGTCACTTGTGCCATTTCTACTCCGAGACCGCGGCCGAAGCTGCCGTTCATCGTCAGCTACGAGCATCGTCGTGACAACTTGACCCCAGCAACTGGAGCCTACATGCTCAGAAGAGGATGCCACCAATACGAACATCTGGGAACTCCCCTTTTGGACATGCGTTCTCTGCCATCTTCCATATCCACTTCTTCCATGAGCCCCATGAGCCGACGCTTGCTAAGTTGCTCGCTCCTAGGGTTTCCATGCTTCAGGCCCCGTACATCGGACCCCTCGAGGGACCCCTTCTATCCTTCAAGTCATTGATTTCGTAAATAACGTTTCCTGTGTTACAAATCTGCCCTATTCGACTACTGATCTAGACCTGCGGCACGTGCGCGCTATCCGAATTCTGCAGACCTCCACGGATGCGGCGGTGTGCCTCCACCTTGTCCGCTTCCGTCACGTCCTTCTCGTCCTTGCGCATGTCAGGCGCAAACTGCGCCATCTGCGGTGAGTGGCCAACCGACATGCCTGCTCGGATCTGTACACTAGGTTAGCTCTTCACTGTAAAGCACTGCACAACATCGTATTGCGTTCATACCAGCGTCTCCAGCGCACTGTTCGAATTGTCCACCATGTCGTCGTCGAACACCATCTTGCCTGGCTCAAACAGCGTCACGATAGTGCTGCCGCCGAACTTGAAGTAGCCAAGTTCCTCGGCTCGCTTTACCTCGTCCCCTTCGTTTCGGGTGATTACCGTGCTGCCGACCATCATGGCACCCACGCATACCACCATCACGCGGCCAAATAGCTCAGTGTCGATGGGACACAAGACGCGAATATTCTCACCGTACACATCTAGCGCCGAACGGATAGCCATCGGGTTGACTGTGTAGTATTCGCCCGCAATGAGCTTGGGCTTCCGGAGAATGCCGTCCACCGGGATATGGAAGCGATGGTAATCCTGCGGAGCCAGACGGAAAATGCCGAGCGCACCACCCTCGTACCGCTTTGCGTCTTCGGGATATGCATCGCCAAGGAGTCGCTTAATAGAGAACTCGCGGCCCTTGACCCATATGTTCGTTGCCGAGTCGATCGTGTTGAAGACCACGGACCGGCAGTCCGCAGGTGACACAATGATGTGGGGGTTTTCCGGGGCCGAGCAAGGCCGAGCGTCGGGCTTGAGTGCACGGTAAAAGAATTCATTGAAGTTCTTGAATTCCTCAATGGGTCGCAGAACCTCGGACATGTCCAGCTGATGGAACTCAATGAACGGTAAGATCTGAGATTTCGATGCAGGGTCATCGTATTTCTTGCCCTGCTTGATGCTGAGACTCTTGAGCAGCTTTCGGACTGCGTATTTCTGTTAGCCAAAGGCCTACGATATATATGAACAAATAATTGAGTAATATTCTGAATGCCACTTACTTCTCTTGTTCTCCATGTCTTTCGACTTTAGACCCTTGTACAGCAGTCGGATCCCAAGTCGGACGTAAACGCTCATCTTCTCTTCGTTGATCTGCCCAGTCAAGCGATCCTGCACGAGGATGTTGGCCGAGTTGGCACCGAGCTTGTAGCCGCCGTAGGAAATCTTGGTGATGACTTTCGAGTACCATTTCCTCTGCGCTTGACTGGCCGTGACGAATCCGCCCATCATGAGCGAGTTGACTTGACGCCAGTCCTGACTGGCACACGTAGCGATGTGGGTGATTATATCGGCATCCCTCCGTTTGTTGAGCCGAGGCTGGTGGCAGATTGGACACTCTCGTATCTCGACGACGTGCTCTTCACCACGATCGATGTTAAGATCGTCCTTTTCTAGTACGTCACCTTCTTCGCCGGGCGTGCTGAGGTCAGGAACAACTATAGTAGATGTCCCAGACTGCGATCCCTGAACGCTGGAGTCTTCGGAGCTAAGAGTAAAGGAACTCACGTCCGAAGCTGGAGGGTTGCTACCATGACTTGTCGGGTTGAGCAAGTTCTTCGTCTTTTCCGCGTCCGGCATCATGTTCTTCAGGCGCTCGGCTGCCGTACCTGGTTTGGTCTTTGCATCTAGCTGGTCCTCCAAGCAGACCACAGCTTCATCCATGGTGATCTCGTGCTCGCCGTTTACTGCTTTGTGCGGGAATCGCTGGAAGAAGCGATCGATGGTCGACTCGCGCAGAGTAGAGCCGAGCGTATCGAGCATAGTAGTCAGCTCGACCTTGCTGATCTCGCCACTTTCATCCGTGTCATATTGTCGCAGCATCGCCCGCCAGAATTGCTGCCTCAAGGCTGGATAAGGCATGTACTTGGCGCGGATAGTCAACATGGGGCTATGTTTGGACTCCCATTTTTCCAAATTCTTCATCTTTAAAGGAATCTGGAAAACGCTGAAATCAGGATCGTCGAATTCGTTACCGTCACCGTTCCCATTGCCGTTCCCGTTTCCATTTCCGTTTCCGCTGCCATTCCCATTGCCGCTATTGAGATTTGGCACTTGGTCCGGTGTAAGTAGATTAGGGGTGGGGGCTGATGTAGGGCCAGCCTTCAGGTCACTCTGTCCCTCTGGCTGCGCCGTCGAAGTTGTACTGGGGTTCTTCGGCAGTACTGGCCGGCCCTTATTCAGGCTCTGGGCAGACGATGACCTCGACATGCCTAGTCTTGCGAGCCGGGATTTCTGCACTGGTACGTATTCAGCGGGCTCCTTCAGCTCATATAATCCAGTCTCGGGGTTGGCACTAGGGCTCCTCTCGATCAGGTCCTGCAGAGGAAACGATGTCGAGGCAATGAAATCGTTTCCAGAGTACTTGTCGCGGTCAATGACCGTGAATCCAAAAGAGTATGCCTGCTCGTGGCCTAGGACGTGGAAGAGCATCTTCTCGTTGAACACGGGGTTCAGGTTGTGACGGACAACCCGCGTGCGATAGGTCTTCTTACCCAACGATGCCACGACAAAGGGGTCCATGTCGAAGCTGGTCTTGGTGAAGTTGGACTCGGGAGGAAGATCGGTTATGTTGCAGATCTCGAGGAATACTAAGCCGACCACGTCGCCACCGCCGTTGACGAATTCATAGGGGTTTTGTCTCTTCTTGCGCTTCAGCCCCTTGATTCTAAGCTTTCTCTTCCTCTTCTCGATAGCTTCAGGCTTGGTCGGGTCTTCATCTTCGGGAGTTTCATCCTCATCAAGCATCTCGTCGTCATCCTCATCGTCGTCTTGAGATCCTTCGTTTTGGCTCAATTGAGGAGACCGGTTTAAGCCCGACCTGGGAACTGCGGTCGGACCCAACATGGGCGTCATATTGGGCGTAGCGTTTCGAGACGAGGATTCAGGTAAAGATGAAGCCAAAGAGCGCAGCTTTTCCAGTATCTCCGGGTCTGTCGCCTCCTTATTTGTTGAGTCGAATAGGGTGCATTGGAGCAGAACCTCGCCCGAGACAATGCTGGACTTTCTGCCTCTTCTCTTGCTCTTTAGGGAATACCACGTCGCATCCTGTTCCGTCTTTTCGTTGGAAAAGATCTCTTCCAGGGCCAATTCGAACTCCCCTAGGTAGTCCTTGCTGAACCGATCCTTGTCCCAGCAGATACACTCGAGGAGTAGGTTGTCGACGCCGGTGATGGGCACGGTACAGACGACGTTCCAATCCGGGTTTAGCGACTTCGGGACGTGATGGGTTACGACTTTGGTTTCGCCACAGGCCAGTTGAAGATACTAGAGATAGCACTTGTCAGACTTCTATCATCTTTCCGCGTTTGCATTCGGTGCCGCCAAAGACTAGGGGTTCACGGGGCTCACGTACAGGATCAGATGTGCCTCCACGATCTTTCGCGGCTAGATTCCTGGCCTAATTCAAGAAGGTTAGAAGGTATAACAAAGGTGCCGAATGCATGAGCTCATTGATTGGCCTTACTCTGATCACAATGACCTTCAACACCAGGCCCGTGTCCCTCCGCCCCTCCGAGAGGCTCGAATCGACCTTAGACGGCATAGGACTACTACTTCGACTATTGGCGGTAGAATTGTTGTTCGATCCCGAGGTGTAGGTTTTCAACCGCTGGGGGATGATGCGAACCATGGTGGAGGGACTCGGGGGAGAGACGGAGCTAAGCAGGGCGAGGAGTACAAATAGGGAGTCTGTGTCGAAGAAACGTGACAAGCAAGCGAGCGGTTCAATGTGGTGACGTTGTGCTCAGTCCGCGTCCTGGCAGTTCCCGGTATGGTTGTATAATCGTATCGTCAACACGCGGGCTCGAGCAGGTCGGCCGGTCTCTTGGCGCTAAAGATATGATGTCAAAGGGGGGGTTAAGGAGTCTGGATGAGAAGAAGCTAAGCATACGACGAAGCAGCAGGACATGGATAAGTAAATATGATGACTTTGGGGCTCGAGCCAATGCTCAGATATGTATATTGTCGTTACCGAGGTGTGACTGCAGCTTGGGTGGACATAGCCGGCACAGCTACGATGCAATAAATAGGAAAGAAGAAAAAAAAAGAACCGGTTTGGAAGAGGAAGCTGTCGAACACGCAGACGCTTTTGAAGCTGAAAGCCAAGTTTACCGCTGTTGGACTGGAGGGGCAGCCGAGCAGGGGCAGCTTGGTAGTACTTGGGTTGCACCTTGGGTAGGCCTAGATATAAGTACAGTACCTGGTGGGTACCTGGCCCTACAAATGGCGTGGTGGGTTGGCGGGCGGGCGGGGTGGTTGGGTCAAGGGGTCGGCAGCTTGGGGAGGTGAGTTGTGCTGTACTCCCGTGTATAGTGCTACCTACCTGCGCTGTAGCACATGTCACCCGTTGTCGTAGGCAAAAGAAGACCTATAGGATTGCCTAGGATGCGCTGTACGATGCATAGCAGATCGTCAATGCTGCTATGCTTGCCCCAAAATAGAATCAGGTAAAATTGCCTATAAATACCTCTTACGGCGTAAAGTGTCAGGAAGCCGTAAGAACGAATATTAGAAAATACGAGACCAATTACTTTCACTGTCACTTTCCTATATCATAACGAAACAAGAGATGAAATCCCGACGAGACATATCAGACCAGGAAATTATCCCCATCTTATTATCTATCAGTGCCAACTTGCACGCAATTCCACGCTGAAGGCGAGCTATCGAACAGCCTGTCTCAATAGTTGACTGGTAGGCCGGCAAGCCGGGCCCGTTTAGCTGCGCGTCGACTGTATTATCGAAGATCTCGCATTCCAGCAAATCCTAGGCGTAAGCAGAGAGGAATCACCACTGCCACAGCATGCCGTAGACTTCGTCATCGACCAGGAATGCAGCACACGGTGTCGAGACGCCCGAAACCCGAGCCACGCAGGCTGACAAACTGTCACATTTCGTCGTAGAGCTGCCGCCACATTGCGAACGAGAGGCGCTGTCGTGGTTGCCGAGGAGTCCGTTTCCTCTCAGAAGCATATACTACATAGTACGCGTATACGCACGTAGCAACACGCATCCGATCTGTGCCTCCTATCCAGCATATTAGTTCGCCAGCTCGGCCACTTGTGAAACGCAGATTCTCTAGAGGGTGGGTGTGCTGGAGGCGTAGGGTGGGTAGTGGCCAGTTATGCGCCTCCCATTGGCTCGATCTCACGATTTGGGCAAGTCCGCTGCCGTTACAAGCGAAGAGCAGGCGAGGCAGGGTGGAGGAGCGAAAACTGACGATTTCGTCCTCAGCCCAGAGAGGAAAAAAAAAAAGGGTGAGCTCAACATAGGGTAAGTACCTAGGTATACCTAATCTGTCAATATTGAAGCACATATATGCTACATGTAAATATTTATTTTTCTTATTTTATTTCTTTGGTTTATTTCTATCTCTTTCCGTTGTCTAAGAGCATATGTATATCCGATAGCCCGCCTATATCCCTCTTGTGTGTATATTCCAGGCGTAGGTATCCTATCCTCCCCCAACCAGAAGCCATCATGCTGTGCCGCCCGTATATGTATCTCATCCTTGTATTATCGTAATTCGGTATCGTATGTAACCCCATTTCGCCGTACAATGCCAGATGGTAAAAAGTATGGAAAACAAAACGCCAGTGTATGCGCACGCCGTGTCTAGAGCGAGTAGGACCTCTAAGCTTGGACCCGGGTGGTGGGAGCACCCGACACCACATTCTCCTGCACGGGCATCAGCGACGACTCGGTAGCCTCGGCACTCGGCGTCTTGAGCTCGCTGAAGGCGTCCGGCCACAGGAACATCTTCTCCTCCCTGGAAGGCGTCATCGAGACAAGTTTCGGGACGGCGTTCTTGCTTGACACACGTCTCCACATGTTGGCACGCGGGTTGAAGCGGGCCGGCACGCCCTTGCCGCCCGTCTTCTTGGCGTCCTCTTCCCGGATCTTCACGATCTCGCGCTGAATGTCCGCGAACGTGTCGAACGGGATGTACTCAATCTTGTGCTCGACGCAGTACTCCTCCAGCCGCAGGCCCCGGCGCGCGAACAGCACGTCGGCTTCGCGGGCCGCCGGCAGGTCCGATACGCCGTCTCCGATGAAGACGATCAGCGGGATAGTGCCGTCCTCGCATGTGAGCTCGGCTTCCTTGCGGGCCTCCTGGACGGAGAGGGCCTTGTCATGGCCAAGCTCGGTGTCGTGTCGCCAGATGGGCTTCCAGTTCGATCCGTCGGCCGAGATCTGGGCGTCGTTGGCAACGATTTGAATGTGCGCCGATTCTTCTTCGCCTAGGAACGTGTCGAGCACTCTCCGCAGGATGGGCTTGAGGCCTGCCGAGATGACGTTGAAGGGAATGTTGTTGCCGACACAGAACTTGTGGAAGCTCTGAAAGTCGGGGTCGATCTCGAGCGTCTGATCCATGACATCGAAGCCGTCTTCGAACGGCACATTTAAGGAGCCCCACATCTCTTCGGATACGTCTCTGAATGACCTTTCTCCCTTCTTGATCTGCTCGTCCAGCAGCTCTCTTCGCTTGGAGCCGCAGCCGTGGTTGTCGAAAAGGACATGGCCGGTATCTTGCATGAAGATGGTGCCGTCAAAGTCTGGTATTGTCCAAGTTAGTTGGTGATTCTCAACGCCCGGGTGGAACATGACATACCCGAAAAGCAGATGATTTTTCTCTTATTCAAGGACTCGACCTTGGCGTTCTCGAGGTTCTTGACCTCGGGGGCCGCAGGTGGCGTAAGGGCGATAGGCATATTGGCTTGGTGGGGTAGACGGCGGGAAAGATGAGGTATATTGTAGTCGAACAGGACAGGACTCTTTCCAAGGCTGGAAAGAAAGTAAGGACGAATTTCGTGAACTTTTATGACTAGAATGATTTAGGATGAAAGAAACTAGAAACGGAGCACAGGGCGGAAAACAAAGACTTATATAACCGGGGAAGCCATCGTGGAGAAGCTAGGATACCTCCTGATAACACAAAAGGGGGTCGGGTCCTCTCTGCAATGACGAGACCATACAGGAGGCATCAGACAAAGGAGGCCATCGTCGTATCAGAGTCCTGCTTGTGATTCGTACAGGGGGGTCTCATGCAAGCGCCGATTTGGAGTGCAGGTCCAGCTCGGCAGAAAAAAAGCGAGACCATCGTCCTGCATGCATACTGTCATAATCTAGAATGACCTTGTCCCTAACTTGGTGCCACCCGGCCCACTCGGCCAGTCTCATTTTTTCTATAGCCAAGTCATAGACCAGGGGCTGTGTTGAAAATCATACATGGCGGCAGCCCGGGCAGTGTGGCTCTCTCGGTCCTCAGGTAAGCAAGCACCCAGCCTGGCAGCCCGAGTGCGGTCGATCCGCCCAGCCCGCTTTGGTTTTTGTTTTTTCCTGTGCTACGGATCGAGAGCCCCAGTATTTGTTATACCGAATCGGCTTTTGGACGTTGATCCCGAAGTCTAGATTTCTTCATGGAAAGAAAACGAGTGGCAAGCTCGCGGAACCAAGTCGACACTTTTCACTTATCGAAACGTTCCATGAAGTTGAGTGCCTCGACAGCCTTATCGAAGGAGGCAAGGAGGGCTGGCACTCGTGGTCACCGGATACATCTGGTGGGCAGACGGGCTAAGTGACTGGCTCAATGAGATATTTTCCTTCACAACGAGCCGTGCTATGTGCTAGCACTAGCGTAATTAAAAATACGATACTACCCAGGCGAGAGGTACACTAGGTTTGCGGGCGGTTAGAATGACTTCAGTGCCGGCGGACGAGTCACGATGTTCTTTGATTAGGTACCTTGGCAGCGGCTGCAGGGAGCCATGTGGTGAGTGAGCGCGGTAGGCTCTGAGAGAACACGGTAGAAGCAGGGCCGAGTGAGTGGATGATGTCATATATCTCTTCCTAGTTGAATCCCACGATATCTCGCAGCTCTGCCACACGTTCTGACTGGGCAATGGGGAGACTAGCGCGGCAGAGATAACGGAAGCTCGTGGAATCCAGGCATGCCAGAAGGGGGTTAGTTTAAGGCATGATGAGATCGTCAGAGGCTCTGAAGCCAATGTAACCCCTTGGGCGGTGAATGGAGAGTTAGAGAGAGTGTGTACCTAGGTATGTAAGAGAGAAGAGATAAGGGGGGGTGAAAAGGAGGTGAAAAGGGGGGTGAGAATGGACGGGAGAAAAAGAAGACAAAAATGTTGAGGGGCATCTCACGAACCCTCACGAACCCTCGGCTTTCCAACCCCTCAAATGTAATGTAGTCTGCCCCTCCACACTCCTCCACCCCTCGTCTCCCCAGGCTCGTCTAGACCAGACCACCAGGCACATACCACACTACTATGCAGTATGCTCTTGATATTTAATACGTTACTGCAACTATAGCATGCAAGTCAGCACGTTGGCAACACCAAACAATATTAGCTTTACGGCCCAATCACCTTTTGTTGTTACTATCGTCGACATTCCATTTTCAAATGTCTTAACATCTTACACTTGCCAGGCGTCATTCTGCATCTGAGCACGGTCCATGTCTGATCTCGAACATCTTTGCTGCTTTGTTCATTACTTCACCCATCTATCTATTCCCAGTCTCGCCAGTGATGTCAGACGTGTTGAAGGGTTCTGATCAGTGATTATGCAAGCTGTGAGATCAGTCACGGTTCATCGTCGATTTCAGATATCCTTATATGGGTCCAAGGAGCCCTATCGACCCTACATAGGGACAATACCTGCCTAAGTAGGTAGTGTGGTACGTAAAGCGAGTATAATCGGTGATATTTGCATAACTGCTTTCTATAACGGGTCCAGGTGTCGGCACTTGCATGCACATACCTACCTGTAGAGGTATTTTTATGGAAACACCTCCAACGGTCAACGCCAAAGCCTTCTATAATATATGGATCGTGAGTTCACTTGACGTTGTCTCTTTGTTACTCTGACCTCCTTGCCTCCAAGCCAACACGGGCAACACATGGCGATGGCAAACACCGGACCAATGCCGTATAACTAACATTTTCGTCATATTCATTATCCGCACGGGCTCGTAAAAGCCCCTTGCGCGCTTCCTCTCTTCCCCTTTTTTCTTCCCCCGCCATTTACATCACAGCCCCGTAAGTTGATCACCGGTATTTTAGAAGCTTTCGGAAAGTGATGCCTCTACCTAAGGTATTTATGTTTCTATCCCAGGAACCTTTGAGTTGCCACTACGCCGACACCTTGGCGCTGTATTTTGCAGCGGCCTTGTCAAACATGGCGCTCTTCTCCTCTAGATCAACCAGGAAAGGGTGCTGCGGTGCCGCTTTCTTCAGGGAGCTGCAGAGATAAAGCGTCAGAAGGGATGATCAATCTCAAAGGTGATTCAGACAGCACGTACCTCGTAAGCTCGGTAGGGTCCTGGCCGATGATGACTGTGAGAACAAGGAAATTGGCAATCGCCTCAGCATAGTCAGGCTGCTTTTGCACGGCTTGCCCGAGGGCGCTTTGCGCCTCTTCCACGCGACCGAGGTGAAGTTCGCATACTGCCTGGGAGACGAGGGACGCTATGGAGGATGTAGAAGGGGCCTGGGCGAGTTCTTCAAAAACGTAAAATGCTTGCTGATATTTGTCCCCGCCCTGGATAGAGGCTTTGTTAGCAAGACCGCTCGAGTGTGTGCATCTATCCGCAACGTACCACTCGCAGCCCAACCCACGACTCTGCCAGGTTGACCAGCAGGCTGTCTTGTGCCCATCTCCGTGCCGCCGTGACTTCCTTCAGAGCTAGATCGGTCCGGTTTTGGTGGAGGTGGATTTGCGTGATCAAGGCAACCGCGTCAACTAAGGGGTACATGGTCTGTCAGTATTTGGCCTTGCAAGCTTCCAGTTCTGTTGTGTTGAGGTGGACTTACGGCTTCCCGAATGCTGGGACAACAGTGCGAGGGCCTCCTCCGACTTGCCGGCAGCCTGTAGAATAGTGCCCCCTAGAACCTGAACTGTCTGGTTATCGCTTGCCTCCGAGGCCAGCTTCTCAGCAGTCTTCACCGCCGCATCTGTCTTGCCTAGGCTATACTCTGCCAATGCGCTGGCAATCGCCAACTCAGGTTGCGAGTCTCCCTGCACGTCGGCGATGACATCTTCTGCTTGTCCTAGGGCGATTCGAGCTCGCAGAGCGAGCACTCGGGCGGGTAGCTCGTTTTCGCTGGAAAGGGCAGAGGTGTCGAAATCGATTACCTCTTGGTATTGGCCCTGGTGGAAGTGGTTGTGGATGTTGATCAACTCGCCCTCTGCCGAATAGGGATCCATCTTGGCTGAGGTTGTCGGCTGCTCGTGCTTGGGTTTGTTTATGGGAAGAGGTCGTAAAGATAGTGCGTTTCTGCAGTATAATTGAGACTTTGGTGATCTGTACAAGTCAACAATTCTGGCAGCTGCCGTGCTAAGGGTCTGAGGGGCTTGGCGGGATTTTCCAGCTGGCAAGCCCGATATCAAGCTATCAGCTCATCTACGGGTTAGAATGAGCAGGCGAGACAGGTATAACATCCTATCCGTATTATTTACTGGACAAAACAGTATTCACACTCCCGTCTCTTTGTTCATACGCTGCGTAGTACAATGCTACTCTTGTTATATCATGCCACCCTCTGTATCTCGACATCATCTCAGATCACCGCGCCATTCATAATTATGATGGATATATTGAATATACGAACTGTACTGCAATAGCCTTCCATCTCATCTCTACCAAGATGCCACTTGCCGCAACTAACGTGTTGAATCTCCCGATCCCTGCCTCGTCTATAAGCTAGGCAGTCTCGAAACTGCAAGCTGATGCATCACCGCCCTGCTCATTACTGGCAACTGCCTGCGGCTCTTGGTGGTGAGTATAAAAGTTATCCAAGTATAGCAACAAGTCAGCCAGCTGATACGGATAAGCCGGGATAAGGATACGGCGACGTAGCAGCGGTATGGACAAACCCGAGGTAATGCCGCTAAGCCGGGCTTGGTGACGGATTTAACGCGCAAGCAGATGGAACGCGCAAGCACGAATACGTATGTCAGTGATCTCACATTGGTCGTTGGTCATTGGTCCTTGGTCCTTGGAAAGACATAACTCATCTCACTGCTCTCATTCTCATGTTTGATAGTTATAGACGGCGGGTCGGCTGGCGGGATTAAGGCCAGATATCCAAGTCGTTTTTGGTTCACGCGATACTCACGATTCCTACGTTATTGTCGGGTCAGTACTCTATTTATTACCCAGGGAACTACCCGGGAATAGAACGTTCTAATTTCCACCAATCTAGTAGCCAACCCAGAGCTCGACAGTTCAAGCTGTACTAGCATGCCAAATCGTCACGAACGTCAAGCAAGTCCGCCTAGACGTCAACGAGCATGTGCTCCTTGCACCAAAGCAAAGGCACGCTGCCACTTTGAGACAGAAAGGATCGATGATGGTTGCTATAGGTCATACTATCCCCTTCACCTCGCTGAGCAGAGTCGATACAGAACTAACCGCTTCTCGATATAGGTGTCAGCGAATGAATATTACTTGTACTCCTCAGACGACTAAGAGCATTAGGAGACCGCGACAAGTAAAGCTTGCTAGGAGGTATGTTCGCCGTTCTAGCTTGTCCTGAGCCCTGCCCGAGGTCTCGGACCCCGTTTCTGGGCATGTGCCATACGGCAGATCTCAGGCAGCTTTTCAACACTTACTAAGAGAGTATTGTAGCGAAGACACCGCCGGGGAGCACAGTAGCCATGGCTACCCTTCCATGCGAACAGCTAGCTACGGACATGTCTTGATGGCCGGCCCCTACGGGCTATCTAGCAATAGCACCTCTGCTGAGAGCACGACATCGTCACCTGCTGCTCCGGCTGCAGGGGAAAGTCCCCTAGGCAACATGGCTGGTGTAAATATGGCCAGAGAGGACCCTAACTCCCCACCGAACCAGAGCCAAGCTCGCGTATCTCGTCCCCAACAGCCATTACCTTCTCTTCCTATCAGGAGATCAACCCAGCCAGGGTTTGGTATAACATGGGCGCAAGCTGAGCAGGCGGTGGCCGACTTCAGAACTAGATTCGTGCCTTTCTTTCCGTTTGTCGCCATTGATCCTAGTGTCACTGCACAGGAATTGCTGTCCAAGAAGCCGCTTCTTTTTAGGGGGATCATGCTGGCTGCAGCTCAGCTCACGCTTGCAAGGCAGAGAGAACTCAAGAGAAGCATGCTTGCTTACATAGGACACCACCTGCTGGTAATGGAGGAGCGCGATCTGGGCCTGCTCCAGGGCCTGCTAGTCTGCATAGCCTGGTTAGGATGCCGTTCGTCTCCTTGACCAATCGGCTAACTTACGGCACAGGTGCGAACATGAATTCTACTTCGATCAGAAGATTACCTATCTGTGTTATCTCGCAATGGGTTATGCACACAATATTGCCATCACGCGACCCCCGCCGACGACGAAGCAGAAGATGATGGTAGTCATTCAACCAAAAGATGCCAAGGAAGCCCTCACAGCGCATAAGTTGAAAACAGTCCTAGAAGAGTCACATACCTCTGAAGAGCGACGGACCTTTTTGGGCTGCAAGTACATCCTTTCAGTGTAGGTAAACTGCCCAGACGGAACGAGTAGAATATATACTCAAGGAACGAACTGACGTGGCCTTAGAAATTCGTCCCAATTTGGGAGAGACGGTGTCCTGAAAGGGGAATACATTGGTCGCTGTCTCGATTCGCTTGTCAGCCTGGCCGACTTTGGGGCGGATTTTATCCTCGATAAGATGGTCAGATTCCAGATGATAGTCGAGCAGATATTCGTGAGATTGCCTATCCCCTCTCAGGTGGACGATCCTCAGCCGTTTACCATGTCGATGAACGATGAAATGTTGTCGATCCGGAATCAGCTCAACCAGGTCTTCGCCAACATATCCCGAGATCATCGGCAGTTTGGTAAGACTCACTCATCTCAAGCCTAGCTACTCGGCCACTGTCAGGACAAGGTCTAATAGTCGCGATAGTGTTATTCTGGGCCACGCACAACTACGTCCTGGTCCGTCTCTATCTCCCAGCATCGTACCACTCCCTGCCGCCGGACGGGTTCGCTGCCGAGTGTCAAATCCAGTCCATGCTACACTGCTTACAAGCAGCGAGGTCGTACTTCACAACAGTCCTTTCGGTAGGACCAGAGGGATTCCTCTTCCGATCTTTTACCTCATTCGCGGAGCTTGTATTCGTCATGGTAGCCTCCTCGCGACTCTTACTCGTAGAGATCGAAGGCTGGGATCTTGCTGAGGCAAGGCAGATCCTCGACTTACCATCGACGCTCGACAGCCTCATATCTACATTCAAGGGTGTCATCAGCCTGCGGAACCAGAGAGCTGCAGAGGCAGCAGCTACGTTTGGCGTGAGCATAGTGCCGGACAACGCAGGTGATGAGAAGGATGATCGGTGGAACAAGTACGCGATGAAAGTGGAATGGATCAAGAACTGGTTCGAAGCCCAGCTATTGGGCGGGTCGGGCATCCCAGGCGACCCCAATGCTCCGTATGAATGGCCGAAGGAGAACCAAATATTGACTCCTTTTATGTTTGGGCTGCTTGGAGATGATAGGTGGAATATTGAATTCTAGCAAACGCCAGCATGCATCCACGACACAGTATCGTCACAGTCATGACGGCTAGAATCATATCAGCCATGTCTGCATGTCGGAGCAGATTCTGATGAGATCGGAACCTATATGTGGACATGTGTACTATACAGAACCAGTCCCGGCCTGGACTAGATAGTGGCACATATTACAAGATTCAGCGAAGAGGTGATAGAAACAGGGCTAGATAATTACCAACCTGTAAGGTTGGCCGATGAGTGAGACGACAATGTTCGGCCTGTGTTCATCGGAGGTTCCGAGCTGCCGAGTCGAGCTGGTGAGCGGAGTTAAGTCTATAATTGACGAATCAGCTTCTTTTCTTGCGGTACTTGCGATAACGGGCCTAACGATTTTCTCATCGGTACCTACACATCTGCCTATACCCGCCATGGACTTGATCTCTTTCACGGCCTCTGTGCCATGTACACCGGCAAGTTGGGCAGTAAGATTGGAGAATTGTGCGCTAGACGGTACAACCGGTCTCAAAAGATGGCCCTTGGGGTCATGTCGCAGTTACATCCAATGATGCCCTTTCGTTTTTCCTTCTTTATTCTTTACTCCCTTCAATACAGGCCAATCAATGACTGTCTTCTCGATTCTATAGTACGCCTTTTCTTATCGCCGATAAAAATCCCATATTTTATCTCTACTTCAGTGCCCATCCCAGACTTTCCCTGGCCGTAAATGTTCCTGGTGAATCCTCACTCCGCCTCTCAGACTTGGATATCTATCGTCATCCCCGCCGCTAGAACGGTCAATGACTAGTCGCAAGCCGAATGAGTCCGAGGACAGACATGGCAGTTCTTTAAGTCAAGCTGAAGTTGACTCTGATGATAGCAGCCACCTCGAGCCCGGACTTGGCATTCGGGATGAGAGCGGACAGGATACCACTCCGCTGGTAGCGTCCCGTGCCGGTACCTTGAATGTTGACACCGGCGCAGCGCTTTTGGGTCCCGACCGGCATGGCCGACGACCGAGCGATGCTTCCAAGAAGGTAGTTGCCTGGAGAGATCTACCAAAGAAGGGACAGTTGGTAGTTATCACTCTAGCCCGACTCAGTGAACCGTTGGTCCAGACGTCTTTGCAGGTAGCCAGCGCCCCTACCTGGGTTCGCCTCTCCGGCGCTCGCTCACAAGTGCTGATGTGTTATATCTCAAGTCCTACATGTTCTACCAACTGCAATGGTTCAACCCGAGTCTACCCGACTCCGTCATCTCGGGCCAGGCCGGCATTCTGCATGCAAGCTTTACCGCCGCCCAGTTCGTCACCGCTATGATATGGGGGCGGGTAGCCGATTCTACCTGGGCCGGCCGTAAGACGGTTATCCTCATAGGATTACTCGGGACGCGTACGCCTAGAACCCCTTAACCTCCGTCTGGAAGCGATCCAATTGACAATACTCAGTCATCTCGTGCGTTGGGTACGGATTCTCGACGTCCTTCTACCAAGCCTTGTTCTTCAGATGTTTAGGCGGCGCCACCAACGGCAACATTGGTGTGATGAGGACTATGTAGGTGGAATTGTCCCCAAGCAAGGCCACGTGGAAGGGCTAGTACTGATGTTGATAATTGCAGGATTAGCGAGATTGTCCGGGAGAAAAAGTATGCCTCACACTTCAACTCATCTATATGGGCCACATCTGACTGCTTCACAGATACCAGTCTCGGGCATTCTTAGTCTTGCCGATGACATTCAACATCGGCGTCATCATTGGACCAGTCTTGGGCGGCATTCTATCTGACCCGGCAGGCTCATATCCGGATACGTTTGGCAAAGTCGACTTTCTTATTCGATATCCGTATGCTACGCCAAATCTCGTCAGCGCCGTTTTCCTATCCATTGCCATGATGATGTGCTGGCTGTTTTTGGAAGAGGTATGGCATCCCTTCTCTATATTGAGTTTCCCTTGGACTGGACGACTTACAAGTGTCTAGACGCACGATGCGCTCCAGGAAAGGCGAGATATCGGAGTGTTGCTGGGACGTAACCTAACCAAACTGTTCAAGAGACGCAGCTCCTCTATAGCATATACGCCTCTCCACTCGCGAGACACGAGCATAAGTACCGATGTCGAGATGTCGCCCGTCAGTCCCCGAGATTCCCTAGAGGGCACACCGACGGCGTCTAAGAGCGCTACCACGAGACGCCGGTACACGACCAGGCTACCATTTCGCCGCATCCTCACGTCGAACGTGACCTTCACCTTCGTCGCGCACTTCTTCCTCACGTTCCACGTCGGGACCTTCAACTCGCTCTGGTTCGTCTTCCTCTCGACGCCGGTGTACGACCCGGCGAAGCCGGACCCGCCGGGCTTCGAGCCGCGGCTGCCGCTCCGGTTCACCGGCGGGCTCGGGCTGCCGCCGCGGTCGGTCGGCCTGGCGATGGCGATCCTGGGCGCCATCGGCATCACGATGCAGCTGTTCCTGTACCCGCGGCTGTCGTCGCGGTTCGGCACCGTCCGCTCGTGGCGGTACTGCCTGTTCCTCTTCCCCGTGACGTACCTCCTGCTCCCGTTCCTCTCCGTCGTGCCGTCGACGACGGCGCCCCCGAGCCAGAAGACCGGGCCGTACATCTGGCTCGCCATAGCCGGCGTGCTCCTCATCCAGGTCACCGGCCGCACGTTTGCCCTCCCCGCCCAGGCTATCCTGGTCAACAACTGCACCCCGCATCCGAGCGTGCTGGGCACCGTTCACGGACTCGGTCAGAGCGTGAGCAGCTTCGCGCGGACCATCGGCCCGATACTATGCGGCTGGCTGTACGGCCTTGGTTTAAGCCATGGTTTAGTGGGCGGGGTGTTTTGGGGTCTGGCGGGTATGGCTGTGTGCGGACTGGTCGCCAGCTTCTGGGTTAGGGAGGGCAATGGCCACGAGATCTGGTTAGAAGGAGACGAGGATGATGGATAGATGTCTTTTTAAACTCTTTTTCGACCGGATGTGGCACTGGTTAGATCATTAGACAGTGGGGCATTGGAGATATATGATATAGGAGGTTGACTTGGGTACATAGAATCGGACAAGACATATGCATTTCAGGGGCAGCGCTAACGAGAAACGAGGCTGTCCATTTAAAACTATAGACTGCGAAAGAAACATCTCATAGAACAGCCCTGCTATTCTCTTAAGACGTTAATTTACCTTATCCGTGTCTGATTTGCCTTCTTCCTTCTCTCCTGTCGCGCCTGTACCTACGATACGAGCAACTATCCCTTAGATTCGCTGGACTACTCGCTCTTGTGGTTCCTGGCGTCGTCGCAGTGGCGCGGTAGGATGAGTATCGCCGGGGCACTATTACAGCCCGTGTGAGGGTCCTCACACTGCCTATTCAGCTTACAGGGGCCCACGGCGCGACATCCGCAGGAATATGCTGGTATGATGTATTCGCACATCCGTCGTTTTACCTCGTTGTTTTTTCTTCATCTGTTCCTTTCCTCTCTAGTAGCTATTGGTGTGATAATTGAGAGGGAGCGATGTTCTTGAGAGAAAAAGGGGGTGTGGGGTTGACAATGGGTTTATATTACCTTGGGCTTTTTGTCCTTCATTGGTTGCCTCCGTCGGCGCTTGTCCCTTTCACAATGACTTGTGAGGCCCCGGAGATGCTAGCTGCCCGGCCACGGCGACAAGGTAAGAGGCCTTGTTGATTGCGCATAGGAAAGAAAGCAACAAGGAACCCCGAATCTAAGTGCCCCTTGAGTGCCGACAAAGACATTCTCCTCTATTACGTGAGTTCCTAATGATCTTTTGAAAAGACGAGGACCAAGACTACATACACACACTGGTCACAGTTGCTCTCGTAGATGGCAGGGATTTTGTAGGTTATGCGTCATTGTCTGAAGCCCTCCTGTGGCCCTAATCGGCGTTGGTATCTGGAAGTTGCCGGAGAAGAGCACTCATCACATTTTCTCAGTCATCGTCCATCTTCACGTAGTCACATACATCGAAGATATGAGTATATTAACTACATCGCACGTAGAGCAGCGGTATGCCAGCAACGACTAGCCGCTACATTACCCCGCGTGTACGAGGGTCCTTGCTAACTGAACAATGGTAATTTGAAAGAACGGTCCTCAGGCACTTGCGGTTGGCACGACCTCGTCGGCACCATACCAGCCCCCGTTCCTCATGCAGGATGTAGCGCTGGCCCTGTCCGTCGAGGTTTTGTATTTGGTTTCCCTACACAAACCAGTTAGTTACATTCTGCAGTATCATCAACTGCTCTCGCTAGCTATCTTCAGGAAGGGGGAAGTGGGTGCACATGTATGGCAGGGGAAATTGATGAGACAGCATGAAGAGGGATGTGTATGGGATAACCTACCCGACCCAGACGGTAGCGTCTACATGAGTAGTAGAATATTCAATATCCGTTTGCGTAACGGTAGCAAATGGTCTGGTGATGGTTACAGTAGATCCCGGCCTGGTGTCATCGCACACAGTGGTGGGGGCAGGCGTTCTATGATGAAAACGCAGCTCGTTAGTTACACCAGCTTCTCAGTAATAAGAGGGCATGTTAAGGACTAGGCTTACACAGTCGCCGTAACCGTTTGGTAAACTAGATAGTTCTCGTTAGTCCGCTCAACTTGATAGTAGAGTAAGTATCACTGTTCACTCACCCTCTTCCGTCGTCGTCTCCGCGGGCATAGTGGTTGTAGTCGTGCTTGTGACGGTATATGTGGTCTCCGTAACTGTCACCGTGGTTGCTGCGACGCCTTCTACACCTCGCTTCTCGGCCTTGATAACTGTGTCTGGAACGCTTGGAGGTCCGCCGTGACCCGGTAGGCAGGAAAGGCCTATACAGATGGTAGGCTGAGGGTCCGGCACAGTGAACGACCTAGTCGTAATGTAATGACACGATGCCGTCTTCGTCATCGTGATGGTCGAGTGGCTTGTCACCTTCTTGTCCGTGACCGTCCGGGTGATGGTGTATGTGCTGGTGACCGTCGGCGCCTTGGGTGTAACTGTTACTGTTTGGGTGATCCCAGCGCAAGGGGCTGTTACCGTTCCGGGCTTGAGGACCACGGTGGAAGTCTGGGCAATCGTCGTGTATATTGCTATGAGAGAGTTAGTCTGATAGCACACGGGCATGGAGAGACCAGGGAATCTGTACTCGATGCCGGAGGGGTGCTAGTCACACCGATCTCTACGGTTGGCGTCGCCTGTATCATTGTTAACTTTGAGAACCTCATTGTGGCTTATGGCATATGCCTACAGTGATGGTAATAGTAGCCGGAGTGCCCACAGTAAGGGCGATGGTTCTCTGGACTCCGATGGAGGCGCCTTGCATGGTTATCTTGTACAGACCGGAGGTCATGTCGGAGTATCTGAGTTGACTAGATGGTGATGAGATCCCTATCAATCACCAAACTGGAGCTCAGTTCTCACCATGTTGATGTGACTTGCGCCCCATCAGGTGTTGTATCGATCGTCGAGCACGGGTGCTGGTCGCCTCTTGGATCGAGAAGGACGGGCGTTATGGTCTCTTCCGTGCATCCTGGCCACCGTCAGCATGGCAAAATCACGGATGTATATGGGTCCACCAATGTCTGTACCTTGAAATATCGTCGTGAATGTGAAGTTGTCGTTTGAGGAAGCATCAATGTCGTATGAGCCGCCATTCACGTAATCAACGCCGTAGCTGCTGCATGCTGCCAGCACCCTCAACGTGAAGATGCTTATAATCAGCCAGGGACGTGGGGAAGTAAAAGCCATCTTGGCTATCTAGTGTCATGTAATATTGTGCTAAGACTACCCTGGATGAGGAGACCACGGAGGATTAGATCTGGGCGGGTAGCCTTTTGTACTTGTAGTAATCTCAAGATCCCACGACCCAGATACCTCTCTGGATCTATTAATCAAATAAATAGAAATGTATAATAACCTCTTCCCTGCTGTTAATAGCGGCAGCGGAATTCCAAGTGCTGTAAGAGGCACCAAATAGGCGTCGGCGTGCTGCACCGAGCAGTAAATATCAGGTGCTGTCAGATCCATTTCGCAAAGGGTCGCTCCAAGGTGACGTGACGCTATATAGGCTCAATTCAGTCTTGCGCGATGGGCGTTTCTAGACCTTTGGGAATCGGCCTGGCTAGACAAGGCTTCAATCTGAGCCAGAAGCCTAATTGTCCAACAGGACTCTACCGCGCGAACTCGAGACAACGTTGCTCAGAAGGCTTCGTGTGAGAAGAGTCTACCTTGTAGTCCAGTGGATGACGGAGCCTGCGTACTTTCCTGTCCTTTCCTTTTATTTTCCTTCGCTGCTTGCCGGGCATTTATCTCATATAGGCGTTAGCATGGCAATGAGTCGTTGGCTATATGCTCCTTGGGACATTGCCAAATGCCATGCAGGATATCTACCCTTGACTGGATCGGGGGTTACTTAACCCAGTCTCGTTCCCGATTGGACATCTTCCCAGGGCTAGGGCTGACGCTCCCATTAAGCATGGAAGAGGCTGTTGACTGTCATGCACGTCAGGTATTTTGCCAGAACCAGAGCCCCTTGGCTGTGACCCGTAGATACGTTAAGGCTAATTCGGAGAGTGGTAGAGAACATAGCTGCCTGGAATTATACGGTGAGCAAAGGTCTCGGCTGTAGAGCAATCCAGAATTATGTCACGTTGCATTATGATATGGGAGACGCGTATAGGTAAGTAGCCGTCGGGACCTTGAAGCTGTCACGATGGCCCTATGGCCGAGAAGGTGGCCGTGCCGCTGTAGGCTTGGTGTTGTAAAGCCATACTCAATACTATCCCTGATATAAATCTTGAATACGAGGATCCTCCTATGCCGACCTAAGCTCATTTTCCAAGAGCCCTAGCTGGTGATGGGCATGCGGATGGTCTACGTCTAGATATTCTCAGCAACGTTGCAAAGACCTGCTCTCTAAGTTTGGAATTGCTTCAAACATACGTGAGTAACGTCAATACCAATACAAACTTGTTGACTGCGAACCGAGGTAGAATAGCACCTACCAGTGCATCACCATCGCAGTTACCGTTACCGTAGGTTACCACGTTCATGAACGCGTGAACATTGAAGCTAGGATGTTAGAGCCTTGCGTGGCATACCGCAGATAACGAAGTGACCTGGGCATCACGGCTGCTTGCTCTGTGATATGCTGGGCCTGACCTCAGGCACCAAGCCGAGACCCATCTCAGTCGTTGGTGATGCGGCATAAGCTTGAAAATGCGGTTAGACCATTGTCTGAAATCTCACCTGCATCGTCGTGCCGTACGATCCCAAGGTTGGGCGGAAGGAGACTTCGCAGTCCATGCCCAGAGGAAGAGAGGCTATTAGACTCCTAGACGCTCTAGCAGATGGCCGTCAAATTATTCTCAGGTGTGGTGAAGACTGAATGATTAACCAGACGCGCGCGGTGGCTCGCATTGCAAGCTCGTCCAGCTGAGGCTGGGCCATTTCGGGACACGTATCTATCGTACGGCCGAAGGGCCTGACCGGGCTCGGACCAGTCGTCGTCAGCTTGTCCCAATCTTTGAATGTTGCTTCCTGCCTGTACTGATCAGATAGGATTTAAGACGCACATTCGTTCTGCTTTAGAGCTTACTCGAGCTGAGGCCTGGAGGAGCCAAGCTGTGTGGCTGGACCTGAATCCTTGCAGATGTCTCCAGGGCAGCATTTGTCAGCACCCTATTGAACCCCCTTGTCCTGAGATTACTTACCTCCTGGTAGGCAGGTATCTTTTCCAAGTTCACGTATAATAGGCCCTTGAACTCTCTGGGGGGAATTGATCAGATTGTCAACGTCTCGACTATCGCGAGAAACGCCCATAATCCATCCCAGCTCGGGTTTGCTTCTAGTCCCGCGTAAAGATGGAGACGAGCTCCCGCCGCAAGGCATGTAGGTTGTTGTCTGCATGCTTTATGGTATCAAATATATCTCATAACTAACCCATGTTTCTGTTTGCAAGGCGATACATGCTTTAGGAAAAAGCTTAGGTGCGATATGCTGAAGCCAACATGCTCAAACTGCCTGCTTTACAATGTAACATGCGGCACAACTGCCATCCGAAGGAGAGCGGCTGCGACGGCAGCAACTCCATCTGAGAGGCCTCGATCGAGACCTTCTATGAATGGCAATAGCGTTGAGGCCCGTCTTGCACGAATCGAGAGCAAGCTAGACAGGCTCGGTGGTTCTAGCAACACCGAGCTGCTAGACGTCTTGAGCAGTCCGTCTGGTCAGGACAAGGAGACTGCCCCCTCGCCGGTCGAGCCCCCGTCGGCACCATCGAGTGTAGATAGGCTGTCGCAGCATCGTGAGCGCAGCATACCACCACTTACTGAAATTCTACCAGTGGTGGAGGACTATTTCCGCGACTTCAATTTCGCCCTGCCGTTATTTTTACAACACGAGTTCATGCGAATGTTGTACAATTTCTACTCGGAGAGAGAGCAAACCAAGAAGCCCGGGGCCGCCTGGGCTGCCATAAACGTGGTCCTTGCGATTGGCTATCGTACGCGCATTGTCGAGACCAACGACATCGCGGTTCGATTTGACGATCAGAAAGCTGAGAAATGTATTGACAATGTTCAGAGGGAACTTGACGAGCTTGTTACTCGAGAAGAAGACACGCTCGGGGTTCAGGTCCTCCTAGGACTAGTTAGTAAGTATCTTACCTCCAAGATGACCTAGGCAGAAACTTGTGCTCTTTCGTCCGTCGGGATACCTCTCGGTCCACAGCCAGTCATGACCACGCAGAGCCGGCGCTAAATCTATGGTGGTAATAGTGCTTTTTCAGACAGACATCGATCAGAAGCCAGCAACAATCTTGATCGGTACCGCTATGCGGTTGGCTCACAGACTGAAACTTCACGTCAAGGCCTTGGAGTCCAGCTTCTCGCCCGAAATCGCCCAGCATAGGAATAACATATTCTGGCTGTGCTATTCCTTGGACAAGGTATTTTATATCGTCCTATCTCTGCTATGCTCGGAACCTAACGAAAATTAGGATGTCAGCCTTCGTGCGAGAATCCCGTCCATTCAGGACGATGACGACGTGGACCTTGATCTCCCCGGGGTACAACTAGGAGAAGAAGATGGGTACCTCCAAGGCATTGACGGATGTGCGCACTTTAATTACCTCCGCACAAGAGTCCAACTCGCGTACGTGCAAGGGAAAGTCTACGACTATCTTCTCAGTAATCGGTCTTCGAAGCTGTCGCGCGAGGCCCGTGGGCAGAAGGTTGCGTATCTCGGCGGACTCCTCGATCAATGGTTACAAAGACTGCCAGAATCTCTGCGGCTGGAGAGAATAACGCAGACTCTCGAGAAGGGACCGCTAACTCACGTAATGTTTCTGTATCACACTTACATGGTGTGTTCCACTACACTGCTTGGCCTGTACTCGCTCGAAGCGCCCTGGATTCAGTCCATCAGCCAGTACAGTATCGAGGCTCTCCGTAACTTCGACAGTCAAGCGCATCTCTGCCTAGGAGATCAGAGTCTGCTACCCCTGAGTGCTTGGAATACATGTGTCGATGTTAGCCGCAAGTGCCTCGGTGTCTTTGACATGCAATCGTACAACTGCTGCAATTTATGGTGAGCGACATGGCAACCCCATCTCTGTGAAAGGTGCCATTGCTGACCGAATATAACACGTTCCAGGCTGAGCAGCTGTGCCTACTTTTCCGCTTTCATCGTTCTGTTGGCTAACATAGTCTATTTCCCTTCTCATAACCTAGTGGACTACGATCGGGGACTGACGGACAGGACGACGCATCGCATGGAGAAGCTCTTGGAATACACAAAGTCGATATCTTTCCCAGAGCTGCACATAATCCTAGTTGGCCTGAAGCAAGCGGCGGATTTCGCAGCTGATCGGGCCAGATCCGTGGCCAAGGCTTACGAGACTACGCCGCCCACGACTCAGCCGGAGTGCATCTCGTACCCTCCCACGGCGTTCGGGGTGTTTTCCGATTACATGAACCGGGTACCGGTGAGTAGCTGCAGCTCTCGTACGGCGTATTATATGTTGAAGAGGTCGCTAAATGGGCTTTTAATCTTGTCTAGGTTGCTCAGCCGACCCCCGATCCCGAATGGCTTCACGCCTCGACACTTGACGGGTGCGGCGTGGATCTGAACGAGTTCAATTTTGACGAGGAAATCCCCCTGCCGGCGTTTATGCGAGGGTTTTCGTGAGGCGGAGAGACATTAAATGTAGATATGAGATACCCAGCATATCGGAAAATACCTATGTATGACACAGAAGCTGCGTAGCAGATAGGCAGCTACTATAGCCGTGCGGGATGCTCTGGCAGCTTGGGCAGCTCTAAGCGTTGGGGTGTGGGGTATGCAGCTGCTCCCCTGGCAAGTCCTGATGTCATCGAGTATCGTGACAGGATAGCTCCGACCATTGACGAGCTCCGGATTACGACTCTCGCAGCTCTTTGTTTGCTTGTCCCTACAAGGACATCCAATACCGATCGATTATGGGCTGGCTAGCTGCATAACAGCTTGCATTGAGCAGATGAGCTGCGTGGACACGGACATGGCGTACAAATCGTGTCGAATGTTCACATCATCTTGAGCCAATCTGCAACCCTCTTCTCCTTGACCCCTCATTGTTCGTCTGCGTACGCTGCGTCTCCTCGCCAATTCTCACTCCAGTCCTGACAGATAATTGACACTTGCTCATTTATTCTTGTCCCTTGCCTTGGGCCTCTACCCAACCCTCCAGCTTGTTTCATGAATCCCGGAAGAGTTGTACTCTTGAGATCCACGACAGTCCGTGCTATTGTCAAGCTCGCTCCTCGGATCAGTCCCAAGTTGCAAACGAGTAGTTTTAGGCAAATATCCGTGTCCGCATCCAGAGCCATGCCCCAGTTTAAGCTGAAGGACGTGTCGTCGCTGTCGCTGCAACTCGGCGAGAAGCAGGAAGTCGAAGTCGAAGGCGTCGACGGCGGCAAGGTCCTTCTCCTCAATGCCGGCGGCAAGATTCAAGCCATGGGGCCAAAGTGCACCCACTACGGAGCACCTCTTGTCAAGGGAGTCTTAACTAAGGGTGGACGATTGACATGCCCATGGCATGGAGGTTAGTTGCTACTTCTAGTGCTGCTTTCTTCTCTTCATCTCTTCTTCTTCTTCTTCTACCTTGTATAGCTATCTAACGTTGCCGTCTTACCCCGCATAGCCTGTTTCAATGGTCAAACCGGTGACATCGAGAATGCTCCTGCATTGGACGCTCTGCCGGTCTTCAAGGTTACCGAGAAAGATGGCGGTCTCTACATTGAAGGTGACGAGGCTGCAATCAAAGCAGGAAGACGGAAGCCCAACTTCAAGTGCAGCGTGAGCGGCGGAGCCCCAGGCAGCGGCGTCGTCGTAGTTGGTGGAGGTAGCGGGGCAATCGGTGCCATCGAAGGTCTCCGAGAGAAGGGCTTTTCCGGACCTATTACCTTGATCTCTAACGAAGGCTACCTCCCCATCGATCGCACCAAGCTATCCAAGGCTCTGATCACCGACCACACCAAGATCCAGTGGAGGGACGAGGACTGGTTCAAGTCCGGATCGGTCGAAATCGTGCACGACGAAGTCGTCGACGTTGACCTCAATAGCAAAGCGGTGATAACCAAGGGTAAGGAGAGGTACGCGTATTCCAAATTAATCTTGGCTACCGGCGGCTCGCCGCGGAATCTGCCGGTGCAGGGGTTCAAGGTACTCGAAAATATTTTCCCGCTGAGAACTGTTCACGACACCAAGAAGATTGTCGATGCCATTGGCGACAAGGGCAAGAAGATTGTCATTGTGGGCAGCAGCTTCATCGGCATGGAGGTGGCTAATGCGACAGCTGCCGACAACCATGTCACGGTTGTGGGCCAAGAAAGCGTTCCGCTTGAGAGGGTGATGGGCAAAGAAGTGGGCGCTGGACTCCAAAAGATGCTGGAAGGCAAAGGGGTCAAGTTCCACATGTCAGCGGGGGTGGGCAAGGCTGAGCCGTCGAGTTCGAGCCCCTCCAAGGTTGGCTCGGTACACCTGCAGGATGGTACGGTACTCGAAGCCGACCTGGTTGTCCTGGGGGTCGGTGTGGCGCCGTCGACGGGATACCTCAAGGAGAACAAGGTGATCCGACTGGAAGATGACGGGTCGCTCAAGACGGACGAGAACTTCTTGGTCGTGGGGCTCAAGGACACGTACGCGGTTGGCGATATCGCGTCGTACCCTTACCACGGGCCGGGGGGTCAGGGCAACTACACGCGGATCGAGCACTGGAACGTGGCGCAGAACCAGGGGAGGGTGGTGGCGCACCACATCGTCAACCCGTCGTTGAAGGCAGACTTCTTCACGCCGATATTCTGGTCGGCGCTGACGGGACAGCTGCGCTACTGCGGCAATTCGATGCACGGGTGGGACGACCTTGTGTTGCAGGGTAACCCGGGCGAGGGCAAGTTCGTGGCATATTACTGCAAGGGTGACACGGTGGTAGCAATGGCGTCGATGGGGGTAGATCCGGCTATGGCCAAGTCGGCAGAGCTCATGAAGCTGGGCGCCATGCCATCCAAGACAGACCTCAAGGGCGGGCTGGACATTTTGAACGTTGCGCTGCCGGCGTAAGGATGGCGGCAGCAGATGATTATTCTATTTACGGAGGGGGAATCAAGGAGAGAACCAGTATCAAATATGGCCAGGGATACCTATATGAGGCTATCTAGGGACTGCTCGGAGCTGTCGGGACGAGGCTTCGTACATCAATGGGGACCACACGGAGCTAGTCTAGTGACTTATGTACTATGTATGGCAATTTTACACTGAGCTAGGCAGTCCAAGTGCTGCCTAGGTTAGGTAGCGAGCGTGGTTTGGGACCATGGTAATAAGATATTTACTCATCGTGTACTCCTTTTCTCGTCTTTTTCTTCATCTCTCTTGGAGAAGTTAGCACAATGGCGTAGTTGTGCTAAGAATGGTGTTACAAACAGGCTGATAACTGTGAGCCGTGGTGCGTCATGACACATGTATCCCAGCTTGTCAGATCTGGATATTCCCCCCTGGCCGAGTCGCGAGGATCTTCCCTGCCGTACCGCGGCCCTACCTATCAGAGGCAGCGAAACACGCAGACACGCAGACGCGGTAACAAGAGTGATGATCAGTCCATGTGATCATCCATTCTGTCTCTCTCTGCGAGTGTGTGTGTGACTCTTTTATTCTCTGGGTATACCCTAGTTTTAACGGTACTCATTGGCCAGGTGGGCATTTATTTTGATAGGCTGGTAAATGAACAAGACCTGAGCTGCCCTGGAAAAAAAAAAAAAAGATACCTAAATACATACATCTCTCCCAGCCCCTGGTCTTCCCCAGCTGATTTAATTGACCTATGTGATCATCCTTCACTCCCCCCCACCTTTCCAGGAAACAACGACTTGAGATACCCAACCGTTCATTTTTTAAATACTAGCCAGGTCCAAGACCAGTCGAAGCCACATTAGGTTCACCTCTTGCCTTAATCTTTGTCATTTCGTTCTTATTTTCTTCTTCCTCATCACCGATTCTGTTTTATTGTATATATATTCTTCCATGCTTACCACCTGCCTACCGATCCAAGGTAGGTGAGAGTAATGTGTTAAATATATCAGAGACATATGTCTTTGGCCCTTTTTCTTCTTCTTTCAATATCGGACGCCCCGAACGGCGCGGCTTCTTTACGCGCTCCACTCAACCACTCTTCAGCCCGCCTTGGACGCTTGATTAGGACACGCACCCCGACCAAGAGCTTCTTCACCCTTGAAAAAACCCTCTCCTGACTCCGTGAACCAGCATGCTGATCGCCCAGCTGAGCTCGCGCAACCGAGACGGAGCGATCTTCGACCATCTTCATGGCTGATGTCCATTATCCCGCCGCTGCGGCTGCTGCCCGCGACCCAGATAGCAATCGAGATGGCGACGCCAGCGACGGCGCCATGGTGCCACACGAACTGGGGTCCTTGACATGTTGTTGCGGTTCCGACGGGTGCCTCTTCCTGAGACACAACTGCTCTGTGCTCGCTAGCGTCGAGAAGGACGTCCACACAGCTGCACGAATGGGCCAGGTGCGTCTTCCTCAGTGCCATAGACAGTGCCTGGCACAAGCGAGTCATGTCCATCCCAAGCATTCTAGCCCTCTTCACTAGCCTCCTCTGCTCTCCTTGCTATGACTTCTGAGCGTTCTACTGCCATGCCTTGTCGTAGGAATGTGTCCTGAGACGTCGTCTTGTTCTCCCAACTGCCCAGTCACTCATCCCTTTTGCAAATTGCATTCCTGTTTATCCCTGGAAACGCCCTTCAGTGCAGCTATGGGAGCTTCCAAGTCTCTAACTTTTGCGCTGCAGGCACTGCTAGCACGCCACGAGGCCTATATGGCCGATGCAGAACGAGATCGGTCCGAGCTCACTGCCCGAATCGAGTTGCTCGAGACCGACAACAAGGAGCTCGAGGCGAGAAACGCCAAAACGATTGAGGAAAACAGAAGCCTTCTCGACCAACTCGAGGCCCTCAATACTGCCGTTGTAGATTCTGACGGTCATATTAAATCGCTCGAGGCGACGCTCCTTTCCTCACAGAAGAATGTCCGTCAGCTAGAAGGCGAGACGGCCCGCGCAGCTGCGCTAGAGCGTCAACTTCTGGCCCTGGAGCAGGAGCAAGCCGATCTCCAGAGTCACCTATCCTTGTCCCGCGAAGAAGCCCGATCTGCCATGTCGAGATGGAAGCGTGCCGAACGTGGCATCACTGACCTCCAAGAGCAGCTTGAGCGGATGGAGAGGGAGACAAAGGAAGAGAGGGAATACCACGTTGAGATGATAGGACGCCTGGAGAGGCAACGCGAAATGGAGAAGGAGTTGAATACTGCCGCGGGCCGATTAAAGGGGGCAGCCTCTGCTAAGTCGCTGGATCGTGGCAACGGCGGTGGAAGCAGTGCAGTGTCGCACTTTGTCCGCGATCTCCTCCAGGACAATGCCAATCTGCAGTATGGCATTGCTGAGCTACGAGAGATGCTCATGAATTCCAACGACGAAATCCAAGCGCTTCGAGATCGATTACTGTATCATCAACCGTTAGGAGACGGCGGGATCAAGGGGGCGGTCTCGACACTAAAGGCGGAGCGTGAGCCCGGAGAGGACTCGCCTCCAGCGAAGCCCAAGAGTCCTCATGAGCTTCATATTCACCACCATTTTCACATACCCAAAGCAAAGCAGGAAGTCAAGAGACAGCGGAAGAAGCGTCACGGCCTCGTGGCGGGGATGTTTACTCCGCCTGGAGGTTCGTTGCCAAGCACGCCCCCCAACGGCCCAGCAGTGCGACCGCAGCTAGGGTCGCACACGCACAGGGACTCGTTGCCTTCCAATCGCTGGTCTGCGTATTCAGAGCAGCCATCTGACTTTGCTCCTTCATCCGTCCCGAGTTCGCCTCTTTCGAATAACAGGAGCTCGCTATTCGACCATGTACCCGACTCATTCCCTGGCTCACCCACGACGAGCATCGACCCGTTGTCGCCGACGTGGTACCCCTCTCACCAAAGACAATTTTCTAACTTCTCGCGGAGCCTTCAGCTACCGACTAGCTCAGCTTTTGTGCAACCCTCCGCCACACAGCCCCAGCCTATTATCGAAGAACCTGACGATGTAGATGACCCTCCAGATCTGACTTCGGCGACGGACGACTATGCGGCAGATGATGCCATGTCGTTTGGAGATGGGCATCTGACCAGTGATCAAGATCTGCTGGCCGATGACGCCGGCGAGCGTCGGACGCCGCTTGTTCGATTGCGGAGGGCCTTATCCCACGAATCCATCGTGTCGTTATCTGACGGCCTTGATATACACACCTTGAGGACTCGGCCTAGTCAGCTTACGATCAGTCACCTTGGCTCTGCCAGCTCCGTGACAGGTAGTAGTACTGTCACAGCGCGGCCCATGCTATCGCGTGACAGTGCCAAACGGAGCAGTGCAATGCTGCGCGAAAGCTACGCCACCTCCCCTGTGGGAAGCCTGCAATCTATCTCAGACGCGTCTACGCGAAGCCATGGGCCTTCAAGACTCGGTAAATGGGTTGGTTGGCGGCCTTGGGGTGGAGGTGCAAGTTCTTACTCGAGCAGTACATCCACCGAGACTGTCAAAGAGAGGAGCGAGAGGATGCTTGGTCGTTCTCCGGGCATAAATCAACCTGGTGCGATACCTGGGTTCTCCGAGTACATGGCCGCGGCGCAGCGCAGAGCACCGCGTCCCAAGATCAATCCTGATAACGTGGACCGCGATGCGCTGAGAGACGGCCTAGGCGAGTAATATGAGGCCGGTATGCGAGACCAGCTCGCTCTATCGTCTCTCGACAGCATACCCGTGATTTTGCTACCCACATTCTTTTATTCTTTCCTGTTTTTATCGAGGCGTATTACATCTTAGGTGGGAAGTGAAGTGTGAAGTTCAAGATTGTATTTATTATGGGCGTATGTGGAGTTTCGGCGACGAGTTGACACACTTGGAACAAGCAAATGGCGGCTTAGATTGTTTCTTGTGTAAACGGATATGATACCCCATAAACTGGAAGACACTTTCTTATCTACTCGCTATCCCCATATACTCTAGTTCCTTCGAGGCCTGTGTCGGGAAATCTGGTAAACATAATACAATACTCTACAGCCGTAGCATCGGTACTATTTCCCCTACTATCTGTGTAGAGGGGAAGGGAAACAAGGAAAAGGTCTGACAGAAACACCAATACAGCATATGGAGACTTGAATCAAAATGTATTAATCGTTGGCGGATGAGCCGAAGCGCGGTCTATCTCATACCTTTCATGTATTATATAAATAAGTCAAAAGCACACCTCTAACAGTGATGCTACACCTGTAATTCAACGTAAAGCAACCGAACTCCCGATTTTCACGTGGACGGGCAGCAGTTACATATGGCATGGCCAATCCTTCTTCTTTTCCCTCCCTCCGGTTCGACGTTTTTGGCTCGATGGGCTTGTCGACCAGTAGTTTTGAGTTCGAAAGGGCAGGCAAGTATACCTACCTTAGGTAGGTACCTGCACGTAGTTGTTTTAATCACTATTGGTTGGTTAGCCATCGAAACGGTGTTCTCATATGTGTTCAAGAGCAGTAGGGACGTACTAGATTTCCTTGGGCGCCAGCAGATCGGCCTGGTATAGCCAATGATTGTCCTTCTCCTCGGCCTCGAGCCAGTCGTACGGAAACTGAACCAGGGTGCCCTGGATCGCACCGCACAGCTCGTCAGCCTCGTCGCGGCTCAGAAGCTCGTACGGGAAGACGGGTCCGCGCCGGCTACTCTTAGTAGTGGCTCGTCTGCGCCGCCTGGTCGAGTTTTGATTGTAAGGGCTGGTGGTGCTGCCCGGCCCCGGCGCCGACTTCTCGGCCGACGTGAACGTTGCCCTGCGGTCTCGCTTCTCATCCTGGGGGTCCAGGTGCGACGATTCAACCTGGCCGTCGTACGATGGGAACGGCGTATCTCCTTGGGGCTGGACAGGCGACGGCGCTTCGAGGGAATTCTTGGCGCTTGTCTTCTCCGCATCCGTGCCGAGCTCAGCCTTTCCTTTGCCCGGTTTGCTGCCTTCGGAAATAGTCGCCTTCTCATTCAGGACAGGCTGGCTTTCACCGGACACCATGACCTTCGGAGGAACTTCGGTGCCCTGGCCAGAGTTCATCTTTTCAGATATGTGTGGCGCTCCTTGTGCTGCCGCTGGCCCTGCGATGGCTGCCGCTGCTCCGCCAATGTGACTCATCTGAGGATTGATCTCGAGCTCGTCGTTTCTTGGGCCCGCCATGCTCTCCTTGAACCGGCGAGCGTAGTCCTCGAATTCATTGTACTCCTTCCACGTAGACACATCGCTATCAGGCATACACCGGAAGACGCGTCGATATAACTTCGTGTTATTAGACGCAACCCTCGCCCAGACGTCATCCCAGAACGCCGGGTTCACCGGGTCACGCATGCAGTCCTTGTCTACCCTAGCGGGAGTGATGTCTGTGAGCAGAGGGTTCAAAGGCTCGTTCGTAGGTCTTCCGGTATCGTCCAAACGCATCGGAGGTCCGCCTATGTCAGTATCATCCAACACGGGCAGCGCTGGAAGTTGTATAGGGTGTGGCAATTGAGCCTTGGCTAGCGGTTCAGGGTGAGCTGGGGGGAGTTTGTCGTTTCCTCTGCCGAGGTCTCGCTGCGACGAGCCTTTGGAAGACGTTTCCGGGTACAGCCCGCCAGGCTTGAGGTCTGTCGTACGACTGCTCTGGCCAGCCCTGTGAAGAAGGACTTCGTGTCCGTTTATGACGACAGAATCGCTTCCAACATCAGTCCCTGCGACTTGAGCGGCTTTCCAACGGTCTGCGCCGTAGCCCTCGACGTCTTTGTCGTGTTTCTCATTTCCGTGTACCCGAGGATCGAAGCCGGGCGACTCGGCTCTCGATGGCGAGGAAGTGGGTGACGAGTGCGGCGATGAAACGTAACCGTGATCTTCTGGGTCGACGTCATGATTAAAGCTTGTTCCTCGCTGATAGGCGCTCGACCTTCCGCGTCGAGTCCCCTTCTGGACCGGGCCCTCCTCGCCGTCGTCGTCTTCCCCGTAGATCTGGCCCATCTCTGATTCAAAATGAGCTTCGGCACTAAGCTCGGCTTGCCTCTCTTCCTCAGTTATTTCATCCACGTCCAGTCCCAGATGCTCTCTCATCAGTCGCATACGAAGTGTGTGGGCGAATCGACCGACCCGGTACGTCTGGCCTGCCATCGTCGACCATACCATGTCGCTGTCTCGAACAATGGCCGCGACCTCCGAGTCCCGGTTACCGAGCATTGACCGTTCGTTGATATTGGCAGATCCTATTAAGGCGACGCGGTCGTCTACGATGATGGTCTTGGCATGTATGTACAGCTGTTCCGTTACAAGCTGGTTGTGCGTACCGATCCGG
The DNA here is from genome assembly GCA_022432365.1 of Hypoxylon sp. FL1284. Classification (NCBI taxonomy): domain Eukaryota; kingdom Fungi; phylum Ascomycota; class Sordariomycetes; order Xylariales; family Hypoxylaceae; genus Hypoxylon; species Hypoxylon sp. FL1284. Next base: position 1,254,973 of record JAJJXE010000012.1, read on the forward strand.
CCCCATTGTCTCAGACTGAAGAACTGTATGTAATCCTCGGCATCTATCCCTGCTGCTCTCAAGCGGCCGAAGATGGAATTGGGGCCCCGGCAAATGCTTCGATACTGGAACTGCATGATCAAGCGCACGCTACTGCCCTCAGCCTGGTCCACCGTGTTCTGGAACCCAGGCATGAGCGGGATCAGAATACAGCATCGCCAGTCCTCGTCCTTTTCGTGGGCTCTCATAATGCGTTCGACAAGGGCATCTCCGATGCGGTTTACCACCCTGGTATTCATCGTCTCTGTACTTGTGATAAAGAACTGGTTCTCCATGTAGACAAAGTGCTCAGACTCTTCGATAAGCTTCATGTATGCCGACTGGATGCTGTGCTCCCTCAGGTCTTTCGGATAACCTAGCGACCAGTCCCCGGCCGAGCGTAAGATCTGGACCTCACACGTACCAGATAAGCCGAGAGCCTCGAGGTCCACCGGGTTAGCGTCCGGCGGAGGGAGCAAAAACGGCGTCGGCCGCGTCGGCTTGCGCTCACGTCGCAAATAATTCCATCGCTGAACAAAGTGGCGGGTCAGGTCGCGCGCCGGCTGGCCTACAACCTGCATCGCAATATCGTGCCAGGGCATTCGCGGCACCTTACTCCTGTCGTACATTTCCTCGTAAGGTTCGTTCAGCTTGAAGAAGTCTAGAACACGGGGGTTCGAGTAGTCCTTGCCGGGGAAGAGCTGGCAATGCTCTGCGTCTCGGGGGCTGTCACCGTCTGGCTCCATGCCTGTCGGTCGATCGTCCGTGATTGGATGCTGCGGGTTATCCCACCGGCCAAAGCAGAGGTCGACTCCTCCGAGGAAGGCTACGTCGTGGTCCACGATGCAGACCTTTTCGTGGTGCGCATAGAAGAATTGGTTCTTCTTCAGCTGGTTCGGCGATCTCAGAACCAGGATATTGTCGTGCAGGTTGAGAAGCGAAAACTTGGTATACTCCGAGTCTATCGGAATAGCTTGCTCCACGTTCCTGTAGATGATAATGAAGACCTTTACACCTTCTCTAGCCTTCCTCTGGAGCAGTCGATCTAGACGCCACTTCTGGCTAATACAAGCCGGTCTTCGCATGTATAACTCAGGGCTGAGCCACCAGTCGTGGATATAAATGACGTCTTGCGCCATGCTAATGGCACGGGAGACATTCCACATGTAGTCTCTCCCGTCAACCAACCACTGAGCGAACGCTGCTCTCCGCACAGGCGCAAAGCTGTCGAACCTGTGTTGCTCGTGCCACTGAGTCTGCTTGAGCATGCCGACAACCGATTCTTCGAACTGGCGGAGCACCGTCTGGTTGCGGGAGAACAGCTTAATCTTTCGATCCGCCGAATACAACTTCAAAGTGTGGTGCTTGCCGCGAGACTCGTCCTCGGTAAGATGGTTATCGTCGTGTTCTGCCGCCTTTTCCGACTCGATCTTCAGCTTGGCACCAAACCGCTTAAACGTATTCTTTTTAGACACGACACGGAAGTGAGGGTCTACCAAATAAACGTCATATATGTTCATCGTCGCTGGCGATTCGACTACAGCGATGTAATTCTGGCGAACCAGAAACCATTTGCGACTATGTCGCGCTATGACCTTCTGCGGGTCGAGCACACGTCTGAAGTCGATGCCCTTCGTAGACTGTATATGCAGGTAGCACTCCTTTCCGTGAAAGCTGCCCTCGGCGGCAAGTCGCACGCCGAGCGCAGAGAGCTCCAGAAACTTGCAAAGACGGTTGCTGTCAGCACGGAACATGAGCCAATGGACCATCTCCTGCAGATACTTCTCGAGCGTTTTCCTCTGCCTCTCGATATACTTCTTTTTTAGGGCGGCAGAGTTCTGAACGCTCGCCAGCGACGTCTCACCATTTTCACCGAGCCCCGAGGACTGGCGCCGCGGTAAAAAGGTATTGATGCGAGATTTCTTCCTTTGAGTGTTTGGCCGTCTTTCGTTGTCGCTAGCAGTGCCCTCGGCAGCGGTTCCTTCACCTGCGGTGCCCTCCGCAACCGTATCATCAGCTCTAGTCCCCGGCGGCCTCTCTTCTTCATCAGACTCCTCCTTGTTTTGGTAAGTTCTGAGATAGGGGAATGCCTTTCTTGGGAATCGAGGCTGTTTCGGCCGATTCCGCTGGTTCGTCGTGCTCTGAAGGGTGATGTCGTTCTTCAGAGACAATCTGTATTTCCAGTGAATATTCCAGATCTCCCTGACGCTACGAGTGACGGTCCATCTCATCCGGCTCAGCCCGCTACCATATTCCAATTCGATTGTGAAGATGGTATGCCTCTCGCTCGTGCTATCCTCGGGACGGCTCTCGACGACGCGTAAATTGAGCTGCTCTAGTAGAACAGGGATACGCTTATTCCCGTGCTCATCTCTCTGCAGCATACTAGCAAGGATGACAACGGCCGGCGTCACGGCCCGCAGCTCAGCCATGAGTTCGGCAGATTTGTAGAAGTCAAACTGATCCGTCTTTCTTTTTCCTAGCATTCTCAACGTGTGCTTCACCTGCCTCCACCTCTGGGCACCGAAGGTCGCAGCTCGGTCAGCACCTAGGAAAGGTCTTTTCGGTGTCGTGAGCCAGTCGCCGTCCGACGCACCGCCTGCGCCAAACATCTCGGAGATGCGGCGCCGGTGCCCTGGAGTACGAGGCTGCGGGCTCTCGGCGTCATCCACACTGGGCAGGGTAGGTCGCGGGGAGCCGATCCATGAACTTCCGCGAGTCCAGCCTGGCCGGTGAGCACGGCCCTCCCCCTCGGACATGACGCCACGATGCTCTACTGTTTCAGGCATGGTCGAACGCCTAACCATTGTGTTCAGACGACTCGGCCCGGGGGAGTCTGGGTCATCGACAGGGCGAGGAGTACTCGGGGCAGTGAACATCTCCAGCTGTTTCAGACGACGTCGCATTCTCTTCCTCTTGCTCTTGGGCAAGTCCCTCTCTTGGGCTTCATCCCCGCTTGCTTCAACGTCCGCATCGCTTCCCTCCTCTTCGTCTAGGGTATCCGGAACACGGTGGGATCTGCCTACGACGGGCGAGTCGTTGGCGGACTGGGGTGCGAACTCGGACGACCCAGGTGACTTGGGCGGTTGGATAGTTCCGGAACTCCCCAAGGTCGATCTCAGCTTTGAGATCCACCTCTCGCTGCGAGATCTAGCTCTCGCATCGCCTTCGTCCCATGAATCATGTCTCGTATGTTGCCTCGGGGGGTCGAAGAGGACATCGGTACGCGCAAACTGCACGCTGCGCCTTCCCGGAGAGCTTGGCTCTCCCTGGAAGCTGTCGTGGTCTGGTGCTTGGACCAGAGTGTTTCGCAAGGGGGATGGGGACCGCAGTGTCGTCGGCGGGTTTAAAGACGCAGGCGTAGAAGACTTGAGGGGAGAAGGGTTTTCATGCGGTCGCCCACCGTTCAGATAGTCTGCCGCCTGCTCCGAGTCGGAAGTAGTTGAGGAATTGGGGAGCGTGGGGTCAGGGAGTGGTAAAGTATGAGTCGGTACGGGGGCGACAATAGGTTGGGAGCCATCAGAAGGGTCGGAGGTGGGCGGCTGGTTGAGACGTGGGTGGGCAGAAGAAGTGCGAGGGCTCCTGGTCATGGGCGACACCGAGTCATCGCGATCCAGGGTGGACATGATACCTGGGTTATATGTTTACTTGGTTAAATTCGGAATGCTTGCCCGCAGCTCAGCTTAGTCGCGATCAGCCGGCTGAACGCAGGCACAGGAGCGAGACACGCCTTGAACTGCAACCTGACAGGGCCGTCACATGCAGAGCATTACGGTCATAAAAGGGACGTGTGTGCAACTCGGTGTACCTTGTTGCCGTCAAATCGAATATAAGACGTCGTCGCTAGGATCCAATCAAGAGGAAGACGAGAAAGGGGAGCGCTATCGAGAAAGTTGAACTGCAGTCGGTTTACAGGTAATTTCTAGATGCGCTAAAAAAAGATTAGAGCTCTGCTAGAGGGCCAATTAGAGACGGTTCCAGCGCACAGGGGCTGGTCACATTAGCATCTAGCACGAGGTAGCCCGGGCAGCTAGTAGGGAGTTACAGCAGGGCCAGGTACACATTCTCAGGGGGGGGGCGGGCCGCAGATGAGCCGATAAGCAGATTACGGAGACGTCATCGTTCACGGCAGCAATAAACTTTATCTCTGTACGTTCGACTTGGAAAAGACACCGATCGACTCGACGAAGCTGTCACCGCTAAGATAAGTAGATATTATATTAACTAATATTCTGGCTATGCAGTTCGCAACTCTAGAACGGAGCGTCACTTGCTAACACCTTTTTACTCGAGATACCTACTATCTCAGCCTACCAGGCACGCAGGTAGACAGCCAAGACGCAAGCTACATGCAGCAGCCGAGCTTTGCTTTCACACCAATGCCAGACTCTGCCATGTATGAGACACCTAGCATTCATCACATACCTAGGAAGGCATTCTATATACAACATCGACGACGAAGAAGGCTTGGAATCCACCCTCGGTTTACCTAGTCCTTCTTCAGCGACCCCACGGGGATGTGGAAAGGAGTAGTGTAACTCCACAACTCCGCAGCGCCCTGCCAAACTGGGACGAAGTTAGCACACAAGCTTGCGGGCAGGATGGATTCTGCATGAGACTTACAGACTAAAGCCGCCGTGATGAAGCCGGTCACAGCGGATGCCGTGAGGCAGCCCTCGCTATCCACCATGTGACCAACAGCCAAGAAGATCAGTGTGAGATCCACAAAGACGAGAGCCAACACGATGACCAAAGACCTCCGCATGGTCGCTACGGTGAAGACCACGCTGACTATAAACCACGACCAGGCGAACATGGCTATCGCTTGATTGAACTCGGGCATAAGGGCACCTGTCTCCGGGTCCTTGTAGGCCGCCATGATGCCGCTTCCGGGGATGAAGATCATGGCATAGGACAGGTTGAAGGCAGCATAGGTGGAAAACAGGGTGGCGCCAAACTAATCGGACACGTTTCAGCTCGTTGCTACGCCAAAGGCATCGGTGCAGCGTAAAGGAGGGGGACCTACGGTGTTGCCGATAACAAACTCGAGGATTCCAACAATGACCTGCGCAGTTCCGCCGTAGAAGACCAGGACTCCGACGATGATGTTGGGCGTCTTGAGACCACGCGGCTCGAGGTTGATCAGCGATATCATGAAGATACTGGTGGCGAAAGCGAGCAGCCCGAGCGGCGTCGGGTTAGCCATCGTTGGCGGCCTCGAGCTCATGGCGACGTGCTCGCGAGGCGAGGTGGACTGCCTCTCCAGGTCGATGGCTATCGCCTTGTCGTCAGACGGGACCGATCCAGCCATTGTGGAAGATCTTCTGTAGTCAGGGTTACGGGCGGACAAGGACTCTGCAGCTGCAGGCTGGACGGGGACACAGATCAAGCTCTGCTCAACGCCGGCTGGTGTGTGATCACCGACAGCAATGAGTAATGGGACTGACTGCTTGCTTGAGAGGACGGTAGGCGAGATGCGCGTGTCAGGAGAGGCGGAGGGAGAAAGGGTAGCATCAGTGGTTTTTTCTTCTTTTACATTGTGCAGATGAATCCTTTATGGGGTGCGATGCTGCTACTATCCGAGAGATATGCCTACGGCTCGGGAGCCAACACCTCGTCGCAACCCAGCCATGCGTACAAGCTGAAAAGGTCGGGGGGACCGCGGGCATCCATGGCCCTTGGAAGGCTTGGCTAGCTAGGAGTCTACTCGCTAAAGAGGAAGATCTTCTGCGAGGGCAAAGATTGGGCTTCCAAGACCGGTTAGTATATGGATTCCCTATGTCGTTACTTACCTATTTTGCTATAACGAAAGGCTCTGAGATTACGATGATACCCCGTTGCCAGACACGTTCGCTGCTCTTGGCCCCCCCCCCCCAGATTTCCTAGATAAGAACCCCAGAGTACTAACGAGCGTCGGCGATTCGATAGATTGGGAAAGATCCCCGTAATTGGTGCCTTTTGGTATCGACGTTGGAGCATCTACTTACACATACATTCTCTACACGTGTAGAATATCTGAATCCTATCTCAGAATCCTATCCAACCAGATCCAGCACTCCTACTCAATAATCCTCATCCTACTAATCGACCTACTAATCGAGCATGCTTACCAAATCTAATAAGCATGTGCCCTCGCCGAGGCTACAGCTCATCTCCCTGTCGTTTTTTTGTTCCTCTTTTTTTTTTTTTTTTTTTTTTTTTTCGTTTAGGATTTTCCGTCGCTCTTCTGTATTGCTAACGAGGTAAAGCTAGCTGATGTAATTATGGCTGGTTTCTCCCAGCATCGACTTGGCAACGCCCCTCAGACGATGTCCTGGCTCTCGGTTTCAGCGTCTCAATGAACTTCTCTACTCGGAGCCTCTCATACCTGCTGTGAAACGACCAACGCGAAGTTGGAGGTTTCTAAATTCAGGATGTTCGCGTGGCTAGGTCGTGGTGCCATCTTCTCGCGTGCGAGAGAAGGACGTGGCGAAGGGACAATATGCAATAGATATATATTGCAAGGGAGGTTCACTGCTACCTTACCAGACGGGCAGACAATGGAGAGTCTAGACTGGGCCGGAAGGAAGACTCAACAAAGGCCATGTCCGTCAGTTAAAGTTATTTTACATTACTACTTCGTATGTATGTAGGCATTCTCTTGTGCAGTGTTGCTTGGCGTGTTGCGTATGCGTATCTGACTTCGCTTGTCTCCGTGATGCCGCATGGGTCTGTCCTCCTCTGACCCCCACGACGGAAACTCAACTGATACCTCTCCCTCCGTATCTCTTATCCCCTCGACGATTCCTCCACTTCAAATCTCTGTTTGCTAGCAGCCTACCTATATGTGTTGGTATATAGCATTGGTAAAGGCCCCTTTTTCGGAGGACGTAACCGGTAGTGTAAGGCATCATCTCTTCTTCCCCATCAAATGAATATACGAGATATATGTATACCTTGGTATATACAAGGACTGCATCATAGAAGAAAAATTAGGTAAGGAATAAGAGAATCTCATATAGCGTGTACATAGTAGCACCGAAATTGGCGAGCCGTGAGGAGCTGAGAAGAGAACCCCCCTGGTCTTTCACGAGGGTTGCAGTACCATATGCGTAGGGACGTTTATGATTGGAAAGGATCGGCTTTACTATAACCCCCCTTTAGACCTGCATGTTGGAAAGCATGGGTGCTCCCGCTGCCATCACGCCTAATCCTCGCAATAGTCATGCTTATCAACACCTCATGGGCAGGACAGGTTAGGCGAGTGAGACGGGTAACAAGGGTATGTACGAATCTGTAAATCTATAGCCCTCTCTAGCCCCTCGCGTAACATGACGGCCGCTCAGGTACTGGCGCCCCGAGGCCAGGTATTGGTTGATTATCTGCTCTACGTCTAATCCGTGTTGCATACCTACATAGATCCGTACGTATGTATGTACGCCCATATGTACGCCCAGACGTACTTACTGTCAGATGGCTACATACATGAGGCACGACCTACATATCTTAGGTAAGGAGGGCTCCCTCGTAGGATCTGGCGACATGTTTTTCTTTCCCTTCGTCGTACATGATTAGAAGCCCTGAATCGTACGTGAGCCCTGCTGCCGTGTAAGCGGTGCATGTCTTCCCGTTTCTTTCCGTGTATCACATCTCATATTCGAGACGAGGCTTTCGTACGTATAGCAGATGGCATATATGGCAATAAGGTAAGGAAACGACGGAAACCATGTTTCCCCCTGTTTCCCCCATACAGTACACAGCATGCCCAGTTGCCCCTACGTATGTAGCTCGTCTAGGCCCTACGTAGCTCGTCTAGGTAAGTGAACAGCAGGTAGGCGAAGATCTTATGTTTTAGGAAGAGGGGAGGGGAGTGCCAGAAGGTTTCTGTGGTAATGAGGATTATCGCGCATGTCCGATCCTCTGTCGACCTTGCCGGCCTGCGTCGAGCAATGATACGCAGCAATTTTGCAATGGCTGGCGGTGCTGGCTCGGGTGGTACTACATAGTACACAGGGAACGGCGCGGTGCAACGTGTCGAGGGGGACCGTCGCGTACTATGCGTGATGTAGACGAGGGAGGAAGGCTACCTACCTCATATGCGGGCTTGTATATAAAATACTTGTATACACGCGTACCCGTATACACATACGTAGACATCTGATGCTGATCCTTTGCACACAGTGTTTATGCACGACATACCCGGTCGAGGGCCTTAGCTATAGCAAGGCTGTGCTATGCTATAGCAGACCGTGTTCTGCTATAGCAGACAGTGCCGTGGCCCGCGCTCACTGTCCTGCTCCCTTGGCCTGCCTGGTCGTTTGGACCGAGTCGGAGAAAAACACCAGGATGAGCCCACCATGACTGGCAGGTCTGGCATCCCGCCGACCAATCTGGCATGCCCTCAATGCATGGATTCTCCATGCCTGACACTGATGAAATTTTCGATCGCAGAATTGCGGGCAGACCGGCGATCATCATGTTCCCACCGTTCTGCTCCATTAGGCCGGTATTTAAAACTGAAATCCGACAGGGTCGGGGCGCCTGGTCGCGAAGCCTCGCATCATCCCATATATCATATGGATCGCTGGGCCCCTCCGTCGAGACTGATTCCATCCTCCGAGCCGCCTTTCGCTTATGTAGTGCAACTCAGACACGACACCGCTCAACTCCAGCAGGGCTAGGGAGAGTCTTCAGTCAACACCAGCAATCATGGCCCCCATCATCGACACATACGCCCAACGGCTCACCACCGGCATCGTCGTGACATGTCTCGGCCTGTCAGTCGTTTCGTTCGGCCTTAGGATCTACGCGAGGAAAACGTCGGCCGCGAAGCTTTGGTGGGATGACTACTGGATGACGGTCCCCATGGTTATATGTGTTGCTATGAGCACGAGCGACTTCATCGGACTGGTGAACGGATCTGGCGAGCATCAAGCCGACCTGGACCCGGATACCGTGGTCACTTTTATGAAGGTGAGAGAGGACATCCGGCCTCCTTTCTCCGTCACTCGCGTCCGGAGGGGAGGCTCGGGCTGGTCACGATGGACTCCTTGCTGACGGCAGTGTAGAACCTCTACTTTTACATGGTCTTCTGGTCCATGGGCGTTTTCAGCGTCAAAGTCGGCATCTTGATGTTTTACTGGCGGGTCTTCCACACGAGATCATTCCGCATATCGGCCCTGGCCGTGGGAGCATTTTCGCTCATGATCTTCCTCTCCAACCTATTCACCTTTCTGTTCCAATGCAGCCCCATCAAGAGCTTCTGGGAGGCCAGACCGGAAGACTGCATCGATCAGGTCGCATTCTACTTGGCATCTGCCATAATCAACGTCGTCGGCGACATTGCAGTTCTCGCCCTACCGCTACCCGTCGTCTGGCGTCTGCACACTTCCAACAGCAAGAAATGGTCGCTCAGCTTCCTATTTCTCCTCGGCGCCTTGTAAGTTGACTCAAGTTGGTTTGCCCCTGGCTCGTTTTACTGACCGTGCCGGCCCAGCGTGTGCATTGCCAGTATCTTCCGCATTGTCGGCGTCTACGAGATCAAGGCGACGGATTTCACGTACAGCAACCTGGCGGGAGGTCTATGGAGTACCGTCGAGGTCGAGATAGGTTTCATTTGTGCGAACCTGCCGGCGATCCGGCCCATCTTATTCAAGTGGTTCAACGTCGGCAGTTCAGCGCCGGCATACGGATCGAGCAGCGTTGGCCCGAGACAATACGGCATCTCTGGCATCTCCAGCAAGGGCGCGACTCGGTCGGGCCATGTCATCCTCCGCAGCAGGAATCAAGAGTCGGACGTGGTGGACTCGGACACGGAAGCGCTGACGAGGCAAGGAAAGGAAGACATGATAACGCCGACGAACACGAGGAGCGGCGAAGAAGCGCAGCAGGGCCAGGCCTTTGGGCTTTCGGATATCGTCGTGAAGACGGACATCGGAGTGTCGATCGACTCGAAACAGGCCCAGTCGCACGATGGCGAGCCCAACCATTTCGTCCAGATAACGGCGCCGCTTGGCACGGTAGACTTGCCGGGCGCGGGCAAGGACTACTATAGATAGCCGGGGCTATAGAGAGTCGGGGAGAGGAGGAAGCCACGTTTCGAGACATCTACGACTAAAGAGACGGGAGGAGGGAATAACCTTCCATGTATGTACACTAATTATGCCATGTATATAATAATGATAAATACCACAAATACCATATATACCCCTACTATGTATGAGCGAAGAGTCGCATGTTTTGAGTGTATCGAACGAAGAATGCGTCGACTGTTCCCTTGGAGACTTTTCAACGTGGCCGGCCAAATGTTTACCTACGAAACATAGTATTACCACGACGATTATAACTTGTATCTACTATATGGCTCAGATAGTGAGGCTGCTGTTCGAGCGTATCTGAGACACACCTAGTATTCACTACGCTCGTAGTGGCGTCTTAGTTCGATATAGTGAAATATTCTCATCTCGGCCGGGTAGAAGACAGTATGAGCTACGTATGCGCATATCGCGATTGCGAAGCAGTGTCTGTGCTCAGGCCGTGCGCTCGAGTCGCTAATCGAGCACGCACTCGAACCCCAAGAGCAAAATAAGCTTGTTTGTGCAAGCGAGGAGAGAGTACGGGCCATCCCTGCCCTGTATGTAGCCAGATCTTGACGTTTGGCTGTCTACTTACAAGTACGTACAAGTACGATGAGACCACAGGAGAGTTCGTGGGGGGGTCGGAAGGATTCGTAGAGGATCCATATGCATGCGACTAGTGGCTCGGCAGAGGAATGATCTGTTTACGTGTAATTTAATATTGCATACGACCTGGTCCGCCTGTCCGGTCTAAGTCTGCCTGTCGCTGCTCGTATATAACGCGTATGATATATACCCTATCCTATCCTATATCTCAGCTAGCCTAAGCCCTAGCCGTAGCCACACTACATACGTCAAACGTGCCTGTCCGTTTATGTAATTGTCTTCTTTCCAAAGCGGGAACCGGTACGCCCTGTACGCCTTGACCCCTTTCGGTCCTCGGCCCCTTTGACCCTCCCGGGCCCCCTGTCAGCCTGCCAGACTCGCAAGGTGAACAAGACTCGCAGGGTGATCAAGACTCGCAGGGTGAACAAAGCTCGCGAGCTCCTTGACAAACCTGGCGAGCCCCGGACCGCACTGGGCACCTGCTGCACTGTATGTGCCATGTACTGTACGGGTGCATGCTTGCTCAGCTTGGCAGCTTGTCACAGTGCAATGCCGTGCGCTATGACAGCGGGACGATGACAGGTGGGCTTCTGCCAGTCTAGTTTTGGTGCCGGTGAAGCTTGACTGGACGACAGCCGATCCACAAAACGTCCAATAAACAGGCCACGATGCGTAGCAGTGCTGTCACCTTGCTATCTGGCAATCATACACCTTTCTGCTCGAGCTTCGCTGCCGACGTACCATCGCCTCGCCTCTAGTGCCTATGCACCATTTCGACCTAGCACCACGAGAGAATAGACCCTCGAAAGGGAGTCCCGCAGTCCGGTAAAGGTTGAGACCGATCTACACAGTCGGGGAAAAGGGGGCAGCGATGCCAGAGCGGATAATCCGCCCGCCTCATCCACAGCTCCGCTTCATACTATCTTCACTGCCGGCACGTACTACGCTAGTCTTTATTTCCATTCGCCATGCTACGTATAAGCCACGCGCGACGCAGAGTTGATACCCCAACTTGTCTTCTCGGCTGCTAAACCCATTGGCGAGGTGATCCCGACCTGGTGGTCGATATCGAGACGTGCATGACCTTGCCTGCATAAAGCGGGCTGGTAAGGTACATACTATAGTCGCTCGATACATACCTCGCTGGGTATACTTAACCTGGCAGGATATACGATACATACATTTAGTATATGGAGGCTAGAGAGGACAGTCCACATTTCCCCCTCCCTCCCCTCCTCGCCCTCCAACTGCTCTCCCTCTCCAATTCCCCAGCGACAGCCGGCTCCAAGCAAAGCTGCTGCATAGATGCGTGTCTCCTATGCCTCTTAGGTCGCGTTGTGCAGCTTGCTAGCAAATCCTTCCAACACCCTGTGTATCCAACCTACCTGTAAGGCCTATGTCCGAAAAAGTCATTCCCGGCTTATACCCTCCTTTTTACCTTAGCTCGGATTTGCCATGTGGTGGGAGGAGCACGAGGGGCCGGGGGTTCACCGGCCACGGAACGTATAGCGGTTAGTGGCCTCCATCTCTTGCCGGAGATGTAATGTACTTGAACACCCCAGGCCGCTAGAGTTATATATGTAGTCGAGGCTTGACCTCTTCCGTAGTAACGGGGCTCCCTCTGTCGTGGAAAGCTTGTGGATGTGCCCGCCTTACGCGCGTGAGTGAATAGAGAATTCGGCCGCCTCTCGCAGGTTAAACGATAGCAGGGAGACTAAATAGCAGGTAGTCACAACTTGACGAGGCCTTCTTTCTTGCTAAGCGCCGGTTTGGTGAGATTTTGTCTCGTCGGGCCTTGTTATTCGTTGCTTCGGAGTCCCGACTACTACGGACCATCCATCGCCAGGGAGAGGAGGGGGTAATCGAATTGCTCCAAGTCTTCGTTCCATTGCTCAATCAGGAGGAATGGCTGGCCTATCTCCAGAGCTCGTCGAGGAACGAGTCGGCAAATTCGGCAAGCTATGGATGATCGACGACCTCATCCGCGTGCGAGGAGAGGATGAGGAGCAGGTCCCCATCCTAGCCTACCCCAGACATGATCATGATGCTGCTGAGTATGAGTACTTCACCGGCAGCGACCTCGACCGCATGGTTGACGAGACTTGTCGAATTCTGATCCGTGCCGGCTTACAAGTAAACTCACGCAAGACCGTAGCTCTCTTCGCGCCTTCGGACCTCTCATTCGTCGTCACCTTCTTCGCCCTATTCCGCCTAGGATGTAAGGTGCTGACCGTGTCCATTCGCTTGAACGAGCCAGCATGTGTTCACCTGCTTGAGCGAGCAGGATGTGATGCCATCTTGCACGGCACGACAGTTCGCATCAGCTCGACTATGAATGAGATCCTCCGGGCACGCCCAGACCTGATGCACATCGAGATGCCGGCCCGTGCAGACTTTGATAAGCCTAGAAGCGAGGTTAAGCCGTTTCGAAGGGAAATCCCCGATAGGGAGACGGAACACACCCAGACAGCGCTCATGATGCATTCGTCCGGCTCGACTGGGCTTCCGAAGCCGCTCCTGTTGTCTCATCGAAGCTTGATGGCGTCCATAGTCTCGGGAACAGGCCTCAGGGCTTTCAACGCCCTGCCGTGGTATCACCTCCACGGCCTCATCACTTCGATCCAGGCCATGTGGATGCGTAGACCGGCCCACCTCTTCAACGCCCATTTGCCGCTGACAGCAGACAACCTGATCGCAGCTCTCAAGTCGATACAGCCTGAAATCTGCCACACGGTGCCGTATGTGCTGAAGTTGATGGCAGAGAGACAAGACGGGGTCGATGTGCTCAAGAGATGCAAATTTGTGACGTCGGCCGGGGCCAGAACCCCAGACGAACTTGGCAACAGAGTAGTCGAGGCGGGCGTGAAGCTGGGCTCTATATTTGGCCTGTTCGTGGTTTCCAGTTCCTGATATCTTCCGAATGTCGCTAACAAGCTTCCAGAACCGAAGTTGGGCATGTAGGTGATTCGATCCACCGAGAGCCCGGTGACAACTCTTGGGACTATATTCGACCATATGTCCACCTGCGCGAGCACATGACGTTCAAGAAAATACAAGACGGTGTCTACGAGTCAGTCTATCTGAAGTCGCATCCCGCGCTCATGATCACGAATTCGGACGACCCTCCCGGGTCCTATCATTCGGGGGACCTATTCTCTCCCCACCCGACTGTACCCTGGGCTTGGAAGTACGTCGCCCGTGCGGACGATAGAGTAACCCTGCTGAGCGGAGAAAAAATCCTCCCTCTAAGCATGGAGGGCATTATTCGCGAAAGTCCTCTTGTGCGCGAAGCCCTCATGGTGGGCAACGATCGTCTTGTCCCTGCCCTTCTCGTGTTTCGCTCCATGGCCGCGGCGGAACTATCCGACGATGAGTTTCTGGCTGCCATCCAGCCTTACATAGACACAGCAAACGGCATCGCTGACGAGTTCGCACGTCTTACCCCTGACATGATAGCTCCTCTCGGGGCAGATGTCGAGTATCCTGCCACCGACAAGAACAACATCATCCGGAGGGCTGCAAATGCCAGCTTTGAGGAAGTCATCAGTAATCTGTACAACAAGGACCAGGATGCCGCGATAGTAGGCAGTGGCAAGCACCTGAAACTCGACATTGAGCAGCTGGAGCAGTTCATTTCGAAGCTCATCAACCAGCAGGCGGGGGTTGAGGTGCCAGATATGGAAGCCGACCTCTTTGCTGCGGGCATCGACAGTCTGCGCGCCGCTCAGGTGCGCAGGCTCCTGCAACGACACCTGGACCTCGGCGGGAACCTGCTGCCAACCAACGTCGTCTACGACGCAGGGTCTGTGGCGAAGCTCGCCCGGCTCCTGTTCGCATTGCGTACAAATGAGAAGCTCGAGGAACCAGTCGACGACGACGAGATAGCAAGGATGGAGAAGATCATCGGCGAAAACAGTGCATTCCCCTCGCGGACACCAGGTGACGTGCCAACGCCATCAAAAGACGCGGTGGTAAGTATAAAAGGACCAATTCTTCACCCTATCCCTCATAACTGGTAGGTCATGTAGCTAACAGATGGAATCCAGATTCTTACCGGGGCGACGGGAGCACTCGGTGCTCACCTGCTCGAGCAGCTTCTCAGCGATCCTAAAGTATCTCGAGTTTTTTGCCTCGTTCGAGGTGGCAATGTCCTGGCTCGTATCGACGAATCTATGAGGGTCCGAGGACTCGACACGGTGAGCGGAAATGGGGAACGAGCTGCAAAGGTCGAGGCCATGGTAACGAATAACTTGGGAGCGCCTAATCTCGGCCTTTCGTCCAAGGACTACGAGACCCTGAAGGAGTCGACCACGCTCATCGTCCACGCGGCATGGCCCGTAAACTTCAACATCTCACTCGCGAGTCTCGTTCCGCATATCGTCGGCCTACGCAACCTCCTTGAGCTATCGCTGAACGTTCCGTTCAAGGACCCGGCGCGTCTTATATTCGCGAGCAGCATCTCCGCTGCCTTCAGGGTGCCGACACCAGGCAGCGTGCCAGAAGGACCTCTAGAGTCCCTCACGTACGCCGCGCCCACCGGCTACGCGCGCTCGAAGCTCGTCAGCGAACGCATCTGCTCTGCGGCGGCGGCGAGCGGCGCGTCGGTGGGTGTCTTGCGGATAGGGCAGATCTCTGCCGACACCGCCAAGGGGATATGGAATGACAAAGAAGCCATACCGATCCTGGTCCGGAGCGCGCCCGAGGTCCGAGCTCTGCCGCGTCTAATGGGCGATCACGATATCTGTGACTGGATGCCGGTTGATACAGTCGCCGGCACGTGCTTGGAGCTCGCCAGGAAGCTCCCGGCTGAAGCGAGGGAGCCGTCATTCTACAACATCAAGCCACCCCACGGGTTCTCGTGGAATGACGGCTTCTTGCCGGCGATGCGGAAAGCGGGGCTAGAATTCGAAGTTGTCAGCCTGGACGAGTGGTTGGCGAAGCTGCGCTCGCGGGCCGAAGAGCTAGGGTCCGCCGCCGAGACGGTGCTGCCCGCCGTCAAGTTGATAGAGTACTACGAGGACACGTTCGCCGGATTAGGCGTCGGCTCGGGAGCGGGCTTGAAGTTTGAGATCCAGAAGGCCTGTAGGGATAGTAGTGCACTTCGGCACTGCCCTCAGATCTTGGACGCCGGCCTCGTGCCCAAGATGCTGAAGCACTGGCTGGGAGACTACCTCGCAGCTTCTGGCTAGTGCTGCGGCGTCGTGTTATAGCTCGCCGTGTTGTAAGGATGCAATACTAGCATTAGTTCTAGAAGTTCTAGAGGGGATAAAAGTACGCGTCATGCAAGTTTAGATGCTCGAATACGATCAGGTGCAAGACAGTATTGTGAAGCGTCGTACAAGTCCGTGCTGCTTGAATTCCTTTTTTTTTTTTTTTTTTTTTTCTAAAATCAACTCTCAGTCCTGAGCTGAACCCCTTAAAAGAAGCCCAGGATAATCAACAATAATTACATTAACAGTGTCGTATCTACAATCCCTAATCGTGAACCGTCGTTACCCTCATTAGACTAGTCACCCCGACCGCGATAGTTGCCCATCTTCTCGATGGAGCTCATGATGCCACTCCGCGCGCCCATGCCACTACCAGGGCGCGGAAGGCCACCTTGAGACGCACCATGCTTGGGTCGGTCGTGAGCTACGCCGCCAATTCTGCTCTCAGTCGGTTTCTTCATCGAACCAGGCGCCCTGAGGCCTGAGGAGCGACTGCCGATACTATTGCGGAAGCTCTCAGGTCCCGGCTGCTGTGACTTGGGAATGGTCGGACGAGCCGGTGCTGGTGTCGTTGCCGGTGCTGGTGCCGACCTTGGTGCTGATGACGGTACTGATGCCGTCGTCGATCCCGACACGTCCTCTTTCTGAACGAAACTCTGCATAGACATCATCTCCTCGGCCAGCATGACAAGCTCGCCTTTCTCAACACGCTCCTTCTCGAGGAGTTGACGCAGCTCTTGATTGTCCACCTTGACACTGTTCACGACAGCCTCGAGCTTATCAACCTCGGCCGTCAGCTCCTTGATCTGAGCCGAATCCTTGACAGCCTGGACCTTGCGTTCTTCGTCCACGATGGACTGGTTAGGGTCGACCTTGGTCATGGTGGCGTCCCGACCCAGCCGCAGCCTCTCGTTCTCGTCCGACAGCTCATCCACCCGTGACTCGAGTCCGCGAATCTTCTTCTCGTAACTCTTCTCGTAGCTCTTCTTCAGGGCCGACACCTTATTCTCGTGCTTACTCTTATATAGCGCATGTAGTTCGCGAGCAACCCGCTCGACCGCGATCTCGACCTCGCGGGATCCTGGATTCTTTGCCTTTTCGGGCGACTTGTTGTTCTCAGACTCGGATCCCACATCCGTGGCCTTGCCGGCCCGCATGCCAGCCATCTTGCTCTCGGCCTCTTGGGCCATGATCTCAGCCGCCTCTCGTCGCTTCTCGCTTTCCTCGATCTTCGACTCGAGCTCTTCCCGCTCCCGCTGGCTGGTAACGATTTCTTCCCTGACCTGGCGAAGCACGGTTTCCATCTCTCGTCCGCGATTCTCCCAGCCCTCTTTCTCCTCGAAAAGCGTCTCCTTGGCCACGCGTATCTCGCGTAGCTGCTCCATGCACTCGCCCACTCTCTTTTCGGCATCGCCGACTGCTGTCTTGAGGGACAAGACCTCGGCCTCTTTACCGCTAAGGGAAGCCTTAAGGCCACTGATCTCGGAAAGGAAACCCGACTTGAGCGACTCGAGTTCTCTGGGTGTGATGGTGGGAATGCTGCGCGGGGTAGGTAGGGGCGGGATGTCAAAGTCGAGCAAGTTGGATTGCTGTCGGTTAGGCGTCGCGGCGATGGCTGCCCTAGGCGTTCTAGCGCTGGGCTGTTGGCGGCTCGGAGTCTGCTGAGGGAATCTGGAAGATAGTCCAGAGAATTGCTCGGTAAAGTCCATGAGAAGGTTGGTCGTGTTTCCCGAGTCGTGCATCGCAGGGGGTCTGGGGGTTTTCGAAGGCGACCGCTCCCGTCGACTCCGTACCGCCGTTGGAGTGGCATCCATATCAGCAAACTTGGTAGGGCTGTGTCCGATTTTGGCGAACATGGTCATGCTTGGCACAGCGGAGAAGGTACTGAAGGTGCTGACCATGGTGTCGTCTGGTCCTGCAGGCTCTTCGTCCACTACCTGGTCCGCAGCGGACATTGCCGTCATGTCGGCTTCGCCGTCTTGACCGTTCTCCAGCATGGTATCTTCGTCCTCGAATATCTTTATAGCATTGGCCAGACCCTCGTTGTGGCGCAGCGCTTCTTCTAGGCTTATATGCTGCTCCTGCACTAGGGGACTCTGAGCGGTCGGAGACGGCGACGGGGTATTGTTGACTCTGACAGGGAAGCGCTTCTCGGGGAACACCTTTCTGGGGCTCTTGATGGTAGACGGGTGCTTTTGAGGTTGCTGAGTCTCGGCGTTGTCGATTTCCGGCTTCGCGCTGAGGATCTTTAAGGGCGAAAGTTCGGTGCCGGATAGGATTCGTGAATGGCGCGACTTGGATGGTGAAACGTTCTCTTGGTTATGACCAGCTGGTGATTTCTCCTGGTCGGCCTGGGAGGGAGAGGCCATGTCAGGGCTCGTCGCATCGCCCTCAGCGCGATGCTCAGCAGCCATTGTGCCCGCGTGCGATGCAGTGTCAGTGTTGGGGAGGTCGTGAATCGTGAGAGATGCTGCAAGATTCAGATTGTTGCTTGTAGAAGGAGAGAGCGGTGAAGCCATTCAGGCTTCGCAAGGATAATATGTCGGGGTGGAATGATCGAAAGAACGTCCGAACCGGAATTGTAGATACTTTTTGCAGCCGATGCGTTATATTTTACCGGCTGAATGTCTTGCGCGGATTATTCAACCTAGGCTTGAGGTAAGTCTAGAATTTTAGAAGATGCGAAAGTCAGGATTGAGTACTGGAATTGGGTGAACTGTTTATTATTTTACGTACCTATATCTACGTAGGTATGTTGACAGGGTAACAATCGCTAGGTGCTCGGCTAGCGAGCCATAACAGCAACCTTCCCACAGTAAAGGGTAATACGTAAATGCATAGCAGGGGCAACGCAACGCCCGCGCTAACACCCGGCAGCGAATATCTCAGGCTTTGTCGAATAATTTTAAAATCATTTACTACTAAATATAAGCAATGGGAAATGCGCTGTGTCGCTATCGCTTATCTAAATGCGCTGTGTTAGGTACGTACATATGTCGCGGGGCTTCCAGCGCGCTAACAGCTTCCCCGCGAAGTTTGCAGCAAAACGTGTTAGTGCTGCGGTCTGGCAGCTGGCCAGGTACGAATATTCCACGAATTTCCAGATACTGGATTCCTTGTTCAAGAACTTCTCTCTCTTGGCAGCCCTCGAAGTCGACCTAGCAGGTTCCGGGAGTCTGGCATGTTCAAAAAGCATGACGTTTCTCAGCCAATCCCAACCAGTCCCCATGGTTTCAGGCCTACGACCAGTCGCTGTCCGGGGGCTTTCGGTAGTTTATTGGCTCTTTCGGCACATATCCGACAATTTCGGCATCTATTGTCACGATCTGCTTGGGCTTGGACGGGACAGTCGTGGACTGAGAGGTTACAGCTGACTGAGGGGGTACAGTTGGTGATTGGTGAATCCTTACAACGGAAAGTAAGAGCGTTGGGAGCCTGGAGAGGCTTCAACACCAACCGACACGCTGAATGATCAGACTCGTCTGGTTTCATGCGCTACGAACTCTCTGATGACCCAGTTATTGGTGATCATCCAAAGCTGATCGGCATCCTCCAGCCTCTGTCGGACTCGCTTGTGTAATACGTTGCACCAGTTCGTCAATGGTAATTTGTAATCTAAATATCACACTGAAATGAAGTGATTCTGGGCGATCAAGATGAGACAAGAAGACCGACCGAAGACAGCGTTCGTCGTGCCAAACGGACAGTACTTCCATTGGTCCTTCCGTACCTTTAAATGCATCCGCCCGTTTTTTTTAACGACCATCGAAACTATATTTAAACGAAACGAATTAATTCACCGATTAATACCCGTAACGGTATATCCGTTAATTTTTCAAAATATATAAATATTATATAAATTAACTATTATTTTTTAAGAAAATAATAATAAATAATATATATTATATAAAATATATATAAAAGTAAAAAATTAAAAAAAAAAATAATAACTTTTTTTTTAAATATAAAAATAATATTATAAATAATAATAATATATAAATAATTATTGTTTTTTTTTATAATATAGTTTTTATATTTATTAAATTATTTTTTTTAAATTTTTTAAATTTTTATTCATTTATTTTTTTTTAAAAAAATAACGTTTTATTATTTAATTTTAATTATATATTATATAAATATTATAATAAAATATTTTAAATAATTTATTTTATTTAAAAACTAATTTAAATTAAAATATTTATATTTAATAATTTATTTTAATAAAATTATTTTTTGTTAATATATTAATTTAAATATTTATAATTTAATATTATAATATTTTAATTTTTATATTTTTTTTAATATATTTATATTCTTATATAATATAAATTTATAATTTTATTTTTATATTATACTATATAAAATTTTTAATTATATTTTATTGTTACGATTTGGTGGCTTATAGGCTAGAAAAGAGACCTAACATAGGGTGTGGCCAGCATAGAAAAGGGCCAGTTGGATAAAGGGTTTATCCGACTAGGGAGTCAAGGTCATGTGACACCCGCCGCTACCCTCGCTACCTCTGGAGCGCAGGGCGTCGCTATCCTTGCTACCTTCGGAGCCAAGGGCGCCGCTACCTTGGGGCCTCCCAGCGCCAAGGCATTTTATAAAAAGCTATAGGATATATAAAAAGAACCAATTCTTTTAATATATTGATTCCTTAATTATTAACTTAAACTTATAATTATATTTTAAATATAAAAAAGCAATTTTTATAAATTAAACCTTTTAAATTTAATATTATTATTATTTTTAAATTAAAACCTTTTATTAACTTTTATATTAATAAAATTTATAATATTTTAATAACTTTTTAATTAATAATAATAAATTTAATTAAATTAAATAGTTTTATAATTTAATATAATATTAATTTTTAATATAATTTATTAAGTTATTAAATAAAGCTTTTTAAATTATATTAAAAAAAAGGTTAAATTTTTTAAAAAAAAAAGTAACCCAATTAACATTTAAATTTATTAATTTATTAATAACTTTTAAAAATTTTCCATTAATTAACGAAATATTTTAACGTATTAATAATATAGCTATTATTTTTAATATTTAAAAATTATAAATTTTAAATAGTATATAAAAAAAAATCAACGCTTTTAAAAATTAATTAAAAAAAGTTTTAATTAAAAAATATAAATTTAAAGCCTTTAAAAAATATAATAAAACTATTAATTTTAACAAATTTATCATTTAATTTTAAGTTTATTTTAAGTTTTAAAAAAACTTCTTTTTAATTAAAAATAATAAAGTTTTAATAATTAAAAAATTCTTTTTTAAAAAAGTTTTTAAATGGTTTAAATCTTTTATATAAAACTATTTAAAATATAATAACTTTAATAATATAAAAAAAGAAACTTTTTATATATTTTTAAACTATAATAAATTTATAAAAAAACTTTATAAAATATATAACAATTTTAATAAAATTTAAATCGTTAAATAAAAAATGTTATAATTTAAATAAAACAAATTAACATTTAATTATATTATTAAGTTTAAAAAATATATCGTTTAAATAAATATTTTTATAAACGAATTATTTATTTTACTTTATAATAAATTAAAATAAAGAGTTAAAAATAAAATCTATAAAATAAACCGTTTTAAAACTTTTAAAAATTATTGCAAACTTATTATTAAAATTGATAACTAATAATTTTAACACAAATTTAAAAAAAAAAATCTTTAAATATCTTTTTATAAAAAAAAAAAAGAACCTTTAATAAAATATAATATTTAATATATATATTAAATCTATAAATATAAACCAAATCCGCGCTAATAAAAAAGATATAAACCAAGTAAAATGTTATAATTATAAAAAAAAAAAACATTATAAAAGTTAATATAAAAGCTTTAAAAAATAAGCTAAAGTTTTTAAAAATAAGAAAAAGAAATTTATTATTAAAATAAAGCCAGCTTTAAAAGTTAATATAATATAAACCAACAAAAAAAAGCCTTAATAAAAAAAAAAAAAAAACCGAAATTGTTAAATTAATAAAACAATTTAACTTTAATTAACTTATAACCTTTAATGTCGTAATAATATTAATATTTTAAAAGCTTATTTAATAATAAATTTAAAAAAAGGTTATATATAATTAATGGGTTTTAAACCATTAAAATTAAAAACTTTTCATATATAATAAAATATTTTAAAATTAAAAAAGTAAGTTCGGGTTAAAAAACCTACCTTTTATTAAATCTTTGCTTATATTAAAGTTTATTAAATATAAAACCAACTTAAATAAAAAAGGATAGATTTTTATTTTTAACATTTCAAAACGAATAAACCAATAAAATAAGCTTTTAAAAAAAAAAGATTTTTAAAAAAAAATAAATCTATTAAAAAATACATAAATAAAACAAGCCAATTAAAAGCTTTTACCACTTTAAACATATAAAAATTTTATAAATCTTTTATTATATTAACATTTGTTTACGTTATATATTTAATAAAATTAAAAACTTTTTTTAGCCATATAAAATTAACCATTTAAACACGATTTACTAGTAAAAAAATATAAAAAAAATATAAGTAAAACCGAAGCAAAAAATCAACATTATTTAATCACACCTTAAAAAACCTAAAAACTATATTTAAAAATAAATTAAATGGTTAAATTGCATTAACATTAAATGTAAAATTTATATAAAATTTAAAGCGTTAAAGTTTTAAACTTTTAAAAAGCATTATAAAATTAATAATTTTAAATTTAAAATTATAAGTAGTAAAATTAAAATAATAAAAAAAAGTTATAATGCCTTAATATAATAGTAAATTTAATTTTTTTAAAACATTATTAAAAAATATAAATAAAAAATTAAAAACTTTTATTAAATTATTTAAAAATTAAAAGATATATTTAACCGGTTTTATAAAAAGTTTTTTAAAAAATGAAAATAAGAATTAAACGATTTTCTATTTATAAAAAATAAAAAAGGCAACTTGTTAATAAGTAATAAATTAATTTAAAAATTTAATAAGTTTTATAAATATTTATTAAAAAAAGGAATATTTAAATAACCATGAAATGAAATAAATAAAAGATTTAAATAATAATTAATTTAAAATTAAAAATTAATTACATTTATCTTTAATTAATAAATTAACATAGCATTTTATATTGTAATAAAAAGAAAATTTACTTTATATAAACGGTTAAAGGAAGATTATTTAATTATAATAATAAATTTATATAGAAAGAAATTATAAATTTTAATATATAAATTAATAATCATTTTGAAAACCTTTTATTTAATATTATAAAAATTAAAAATTAAGTTATTTTTAAATTAATTAAACCATTGATATAATAAAATAAAAATTAATATAAATTTAAAAAAAAAAGTTAAACTTAACATTTGTTAATAAAAATAAAATCATTAAAAAAACTTTAAACTTGAAATCTAACAAAATAAATAAAGTATTTAAAAAATTTAAAAAAAAATTCTTAATAATCTTTTAAAAAAAAAATTAACAATTATAAAATTATTTAATTATATAATATATAATTATAAAATTCTATTAAAAAAAAGATATTAACCTTATTTTAAATTAATGTATAAGTTAAATTAATAAGCATAATAAACGTTAAATAAATAAATTAAAAAAAACCTGGTATGAAAATTTATATAAAAATTTAAATTATTAATAAAATACTTTATATTAATAATATTAAAAAAAAATGTAGATGATATTAAAAAACTTAATAATAATAATAAATCAATATTTAAAATAATTAACAATTATTAACTATTAAATAAAATCATTATAAAAAACGGCCATGTGTTAACTTTATTTAAATATATAAGAAAATAAACTAATAAAGCATATTAATATATAATATTTAACATTATAAATAAATATTATAATATCTAAATGGCAAAAAAAGAGAAATAAAAAATAATATTTTAAATATATAATAAACACTATAAATATTTAATAATGTTTTAAAAACTTACCAATGCTTTAACCATTTTTTAACATATAATAATAATAATTTTATAAACATATATTAATATTTTTATTTTTATATTTATTGACAACATTTTTATATATTTTAATTTTAATAAAAAGTATTTTAAATATAAATAATTAATTTTATAAAAGCTTAAAAAATATAAAATTATTTTTAAACTTAAAAAGTATTAATAAAAAATGTAAAAAATTAACTTTTTTAAATTTATAATTACTTTTAATAAAATTTAAATATAAAAAAAAAAGTTAAAGCAAATATAAAAATAAAAATTTACCAATAATAATTTTTTACTTTAAAATATAAAAAATATCTAACAATTTTATAGATTTTATAACTTCTTTTAAAAATTAATTAAAAACTTTACAAATATAACCAAAATTATAATAAATATTATATAAAAAAAGCGGTAACCATTTACCTAAACGATAAAAACTAAAAAATCCTTATAACTTTTAAAAAAAGTAATAATTATAAAACCAATTTATTAACTTTTAAAGCTTACTATAAAAAAACAAATATATATAAACGCATTTAATTATATTTATAAAAAAACTTTAAAATAATATAAAAACGAAAAATAATATTTAATAACTTATTATTTAAAAGCCTTTTAAAGGTTTAAAATATATTATTTAATATATAATAAAAAACTATTCGTTATTATTTAAAAATTTAAACAATAGAAACCATATATTAACAACACTTTAAATTTAATTATTATTTTTTCTAATTATAATAATTTACGAATTTTTATAATAAATCGAAAATTATTTTCACGCTAATAACATTAAAAAGAGTTTTTAAATAAATTTAACTTTAAAATTTATCATATTAAAAAAAAGAAAAACATATAAGCAAACGTTTTTAATTGGTAAAAATAAAATCTAAAAAAAGCAAAAGAAAAATTAATAATCACACTTTTTAAAAAATAATAAAAAATATATTAAATTAAACAAATCATTATTAATAAATAATAAAATTAAAAAATTTAAAACGTTATAATAAATAAAAAAAAAGCAAACTTTTTTAAAAAGAAGAAAGTATACGTTTATAATAAAAAAAATATATATATCTTAATTAATATAAAAAGCATTTATAAAAAAAACATATAAAAACCTTTTATTTAAACATTTAAAAATTTTTAAAACTATTTAAAAAATCTAAAAAATCACAACTTTTTTTAATTAAAGGCTATAATTAAAAAAAGAATTAAAAAATATAACCTATATAATAAAACCAAAGCAACTAAATATAAATTTTATAAAAAATTTAAACTTATAAAGATTTTAAAATAAATATAAAACATTATAATTTAAAATTTTATTATAAAATTACCCACATTAATAAACCTTATTAACAAAGTTAAATATAATAACATATAAATAATAATTAGTAAACTTTTTAAATATAAAATCTTTTTTTTATTTAAAAAAATATATATAATAAAAAATTTAACATTTTTATATTTATAATATTATATAATAAAATATAATTTGCTATAAAAGATTATTTTTAATAAAAATAAACTTTTTATATTTAAATTTTAAATAACGCTAATGAAAAAGTTTAAAATTAAATAAAAAATATTAACAATTATATATCTTTAAATTAATGATTAAATAAAAAAATTAAACCAATTTATTAAGCAATATTTACAAATTTATATTATTTATAAATAAAATAATTAAATAAAATAGCTATTGCTAGTTTAATTAATATATAATAATTTAAATAACGAAAATATAAATATTATATTTTATAAAATAATTTATAAATTAAATAATAACAAACTTATAAATAAAATATTATTATTATAAGCATTATAGTTATTAAAAATAGCATTAAAAGTAAAAGTTAAAATAAAAAAAATATAATACTTTTAAAAATCATTTTAAAAAAACCTATAATGTTTATAAAATCGTATAATAAAATATTATAATTAAAAAAGAATTAAAAAACCAATTTTTTAAAAATAAAAGAAAATAAGGTATATTTACTTTGTTAAAAATAGTATTTAATATTAAAAACTTTGGAAATATAAATAAAGTAATTAAGGAAAAAATTAAACTTTAAAAAGTTTAAGCCATTTAAAATTAAAAAAGTTATTTGAAATGTAAATTATTAACTAACATTATTAAAAGGTATGTAAATATATTTAATTTTTTATTTTTTTTTATTTAAACCGGCATTATAAGATATAAAAATTAATAATAAAATGAAACTTAAAAAAGAATTAATAAAATATAAAGTTGAAAAAATTCTAAACATTAAAATAATTAATTAGCAATTATATTATTTAATTGAATGGAAAAATTACTTATTAGTAAATAACATTTGAGAATTTAAAAAGCATTTAATAAATTGCGTAAAAAAATAAGAAGATTTTTATTAAAGAAATTGAAATTGGTTAGGTTAACCGCTTTAAAAAAGATAAAAAAATCGTTTTAAGAAAATTTAAAAAATGGCGCGTTAACTTAAAAACGTTTAATTTTTTTCTTGGCCATTTAATTAATTTATATAGCTTTAATAGTATAACGCTTTTTTTTTTATTTTTTTTTTTAATTTATTTAAGGTATTTAAATCGAATAAACTTTGTGATAACATTTTAAAACCTTGCGATTATAGATTTTTACATTAATGATAGATTTATAAAATTTTTATAATTGATTTGTTTATTTTTATTTGTAAAATAAATAATGTATTTTTAACATTTTATTTTTTTTGGGATAATTTTTAATTTGTTAAATTAAGTTTTTTAAAGGAATTAATATTAATAATAGAATTTATATAAGTTTTTTTTAATAGGATATATTAATTATTTTATTTTAAATAATTAAATATAATTATATATTTAAAACTTTTTTTTACATAATAAGTGTAAAATATTATATTTATAATAATATCAAATTAATCGATATGATTAATAAAGGTAAATTATTTAAAATAATGATTATTTTTTTTTTATTTTTATTTAATTTAATTAAATTGGCGGCTTGTTTTTTAAAACTAATAATGTTAAATATAATAAATTAATAAGGAAAAAAAAGAAGAATGGGAAATAAGTTATGCTTATATAGATAAGATCATTTATTTATTTATTTTTAAGGATAAAGATTTTAAAAAAAAAAATAATGTTACAATTTAATGACTTATAAACTAAAAAAAAAATTTAACATAAGATGTGACCAATATAAAAAAAGGTTAATTGGATAAAGGGTTTATTTAATTAAGGAGTTAAGGTCACGTGACACTTGCCGCTACCTTTGTTACCTTTAAAGCGTAAGGCGCCGCTATTTTTGCTATTTTTAAAGCCAAAAGCGTCGCTATTTTAAAGCCTTTCGGCGCTAAAACACCTTATAAAAAGTTATAAAATATATAAAAAAACCCAATACCTTTAATACATTAATTCCTTAGCTATTAATTTAAGCTTATAGTTATATTTTAAATATAAAGGAGCAATTTTTATAAACTAAATCTTTTAAATTTAACGCTATTATTACTTTTAAACCAAAACCTTTTATCAACCTTTATATTAACAAAACTTGTAACGTTTATAAAAATTATAATTTTACGTTAATAAAAATATTTATTATTTTTATATAAATTTATTAATATAATATTTAATTTTTATTTTTATTTTTAATTTTTTAATATTTTATAATTATTTTAATACTTTTAAAAGTAATTAAAATATTAAAAAATATTAAGAAATAATAAAAATTTTAATATTAATTTATAAAATATAATTAAAATTAATTTTTTATAAAGTTTATAAAATATTTTATTTTTAATATATTAAATATTATATATTTAATAAAGTTTTTAATTATTAATGAAAATTTTAAAATATATTTATTAAAATGTAAAATTTTAATTATTTTTAAAATTAAATTTTATATAAATTAATAAAAAAAAATAAAAATTTTATATATATTAAAATTATTATATATATATTATTTTAAAAAGGTGTTATTAAATATATTATATTTTATAATTTTATATTATAATAATATAATGTTAATAAAAAAAATTATTATTATTATATAAATTTATTAAAACGATATTTAATAAATTTAACGTTTATATATTTAATTTAATTATATATATTTAATTAATTTAAATTTTTTAATAATAAATATAAAAATAAAAATAATGCAAATTTTAATAATATTTATATTTTATTAAGTTTAATTAAATATAATTAAAAATATAAATATTAATTATAAATTTAAATATAAAAACAAACGTAAATAATTTTATATTATTTATAATATTATAATTTTATTAAATTAAATTTTATATTAATAAAATTAATTCTATATTTTTTATATAATTAAAAGGTTTTTAATAATATATTTTATTAATTAATTCAAAATATATTTA